>CAWUFW010000104.1:0-1223750 GCA_963921515.1 Calotriton arnoldi | reverse complement strand
GAAGCAGATACTCTTCCCTTCTCTGGACTTGTGTCCGTCACCCTGCAAGATTCATACATTCATGTATCGATCCTGCTGTCACACAGGAAGTACCTGCAGTTTGTGGTTAGCCCCACCCAGTATTCATTCACGAACCTGCAGTTTGGGATGACTTTGTGGCCTTGTTTATTTAGGAAAGTTGTGGTGGTTGGCTGATCTTTGCAGGCCAGGGTTCTCTGTGTTCCCATACTTTGACGATTGGCTGCTGGAGATGTATTGGCCGCAGCAGGTATTTGGCCACCTTCAATCCATGATCTCTACGCTGTTCAAGCTGGGGTTTTCTGTCAACCGCTCCAAGTCACACCTCTAGCACTTCCAGTGACTGCTCTTCATTGGGGGCAGAACTATGTCCCTCAATATTTCCACGTCAACCTCAGTGAGTTTAGGACTTCAGTCTACGATGCCAATGTTTCGGGAGGAAACTTGACTTCTGGCCCTGATAGTCCTGCATCTTGTGGGCCTTGTTTGCCCTTTACATCTTGCTGGTGCTTCCTGCTCTGTGATCCCGTAGTGTGTTGCAGTGGTACCTCTGCTTCCAGAGGGTCTACCGCAGGAGAATCCTCTTAGGCAAGGTTTGCATTTCCCAGGCGGTACCCCGGGACCTGCAGTGGTGGCTGGTGTTGGAATACCTGTCTTGCGGGAGGCCCTTCTGTCCACCTGTGGTAGTGACCACAGTGGTGGCTGATGCCTTTTACTTCAGCTGGGTGTTCATCTTGATGCCTTTGGTCTCCTTCCGAGCAAACGTTTCACATCAGCCTGTTTGAACTCGGTGCCATGTGCCGGGCTGTCAAGACGTTTTTGCCGTCCATCTGCAGTCGGTCATTTTAAGTACTGAAGAACACCACAACCACTATGTGGTATGCCAACAAGCAGGGTGGCAAGGGTTTGTGCTCCAGGAGTCTCAAGACACTAAGGTTATGGTCAAGGACTAAGGCTCAAAACATTTGGCTAGTTGGGAGCCATATGGCAGGTTCCCTGAACTTGCGGGTAGATGACCTCTGTTGCCACCACCTTGCCTACCAGGAGTGTCCTCTACACGTTGGGTGGTGTGATCTGTCTACAACTTATAAAGCTGCTCTCTGGTGGATCTCTTTGCTACTCGAGAGAGCAAACTTTCCCTGAGGTTCCTCTCCCTGCAGTTTTAGTTGAAGAGATCCCTAGGAGTACCGTTCGTTCGTCTGAAGTGGGACTTCCATCTCCAATATGTGTTCCTTCTCATCCCTCTAAATGTACGTGTGCAGAGGAAGCTGCAGCAGCGTAGATGATCTTGATTGCGCAGGATTTGCCTTGTGGGGTGTGGCACTCGGATATGCTTTGCCCATCCCTTTGCCCCCTCGTCCACTTTCATTCAGAGTGGACTTCCCGATGCAGCACCTCCCCTCTTGCTCCTTAACCTCTAGGGCCTCCACCGTCCTCTCTGGAAATTGAGCAGAGCAATTAGAGTTCCTTTGATCTGCTCTCAGAAGATGTTGAAGTCATTTGGTCACCCCAAGTGAATATGTTCTGCACTGTGGTCCCGTTTTGTTACCTGCTGTACTGGAGAGGATGTTGATAACCCATCCCAAGTACGTTTGTCCGATTTGTTGCATTTTAAATCCTCTCTTGCTCAGCAGGGCTGTGCTTTGTGCATAGTTGAAGATTATTTGTCGCTCTTTTTGTCTTCTTTGTTTACCTGATCAGCCATTGTTGTTCAAATATTATTGTTTTGTGGTTTCTAAAGGAGATGATACATTTGTTTTCCCCTTCTCCTTTTGTGATGCCTCAGTGGGACCTTTATTTAGTGCTCACGTTCTTTGATGTGTTTGCCATTTGAAGCCATGCACAGTTGTTCATTAAGACTTCTCACCTTAAACACTGTCTTTCTTATTATATTTTTTAGCTAGGCATGTTAGTGAGCTGCACGCTTTTCCTGTTCAGGGTCCATTCCCCTCACCTCATCTTTCTGGGCAAGCTGGTACTGCAGTCTTCTTCCTGAGGTGCTCGCTCCCTGTCATCTGAGCAAATCCATTACTTGGGCGATGTTCTGTGTGTCTCCTCATTCCACAGAGGAGGAACAGCAACATCACTTGGACACTTGTAGGGCGCGCAGCTTTTTTTTTTTTTAGGAACTGTGAGTTTTGGGTAGATGACCAGGGTTTCTTGGGCAAGGTGTTTCAGAAGTGTCATACTTCCCCTTGGATCAATCTTTGTATCCGGAGCTGCTATGCATTCCCCAACAAGAAGCCTCCTGATGGTATCCAAGCCCATTCCACCAGAGCTAAGGCTGCTTCAGCGCTCTCTCCGGGAGTGCCAGTTATGGATAGCTGCTGTGCGGTTTTATGGTCTTCGGTGCATATCTTGACCAGACACTGTACTTGGATTTTGGAGACTGCAGTGTTAGCCATTTTACAGGAGCGATGTTGCAGGACTTTTTGGTTTGACCAATTTCTCAGACCTGCCTCCTGGAAAGTACCATCTTAGTATTGGTCCGCAGATAGAAATTTCCATCAGATGTTTGGTAGCAACCTTTCTGGTGGATACTCCATCTCCCTGCAGATTCCTCACCAATCCAACCCATCTTCCCATTCTGAAGAATGGTCCTGCATTTTGAATAAGGTCCTTGTTCAGGTTTGTGCACTGCACATTCTGTCAATTTTGCCAGCCCCATATATGCCTCTTAGGGTTTGGTAAAAAGAATGGGGAACAGACGTTAGTGTGATGGGGGGCCTTGTTCAGTTCTGTAATGTATGTCCAAGGTGGAACCTGGCGCTGTGGTGCAGGAAAGCTGGTACCATTTCTGGATCCTGTCTGGTGCCTGAGGGGATTGAAGAGGTATGGAATCTGCAAGTAGATAGGGTATCCACCAGAAAGTTCATTACTGAAGGTAAGTAACTTATTTGCCTAGTGACTTCACCAGCAGACGCCAAAACATAATAATTTAAACCACATTTTTAAGCAAGATTTGCAACTAGACAAACATACTGCCTGAAGCTCCTAAGCCACCTCTATTAAGTATATTGTAATAGAAGAAGCTTCATCCCCTCCAGATTTTATATTGCATTGAGATCTAACTGGCTATGCTGTTTAACAATGCATGTATACTGAAAAGAAATTGCTTGATTCATTGAATTTTTCTGCAGAAGCGACTTGCTGTGCTCAAGTCTCCTTTTGTTGCTCTCTGTGAGCGCATTTACCTGTACTTTCACACTATTGGGGCTCTTGTTTCATCCCGTTTTGACCTACTAGTGTCCCTTGTCGCAATTAAGGTGATTTCTCCAGCATTGAATCTTTCATAGATTCACATGCTTGTATCTTCCCCGTCGTCATGGTGGGAGTCTCGCGGTAGTTAGAAAAGAAGTACCATAGAAGTACATAGAAACCACCAAAATGAGAGAAAAACTTTTAACATTCGTCAGCATCTTTATGTAGGTCCAAACTTTGACCAATCAGAGACCAGCCCTCGACCTCAACTTCCCAGCAGAGCCACCAGACCTCAGATTTCTAACCGCACGTCGTGTGTAAGGAAGTCTCCCTGAGCTCTGCTCAGTTTGTCAGTGAGTGAACTTTTGACCCTGCTAGAATTCACCTCAAGGTATTGTCTTTCTACCTTCTTTGCTTCAAAGATGTCAGAGGGTTCTAAGAAGAGGCTTTTTAGGCCCTGTAGATCCTGTGGGAAGGCAAGGCTTTTTTCTGAAGATCCACACAAGGACTGTCTTTATTGCCTTTACCCTAAACATACAGCCAAGGACTGTAAATACTGCAGAACCTTTTCAGCCAAAACTCTAAAGGATAGAGAGGCCAGATTATTGTTATGGCTCCATAAGACGAAATCAAAATCAGACTCTGGTTCTGATGTTGAAGAGAGCCCTTGGCCATCCTCAGCTGAGAGGAAGCGTAAAAATGAGGGCTCTACCTCATTAAAGGCTGATTTAAAGAGATTAAAGGCAGAGAAATCCTCCACTGCCGATAAAACAGCCCTTAAGCTTAAGGAATCAGGCCTGAAGAAATCCTCTACTGCTTCTCTGCCTGTCACACCTCTCAAACAGGCTTCATCGACAAAAAAAGCACCGTCGACGGACCCGTCGTCGAGGACTTCCACTAAATCTCCGACTTCTATGATGACGACTACATAGTCGACGAACACGGTGACGGCATCGTCGACGAACACGGTGACGACTATTTCCTAGTTGACGGCTTTGGCGACGACGACAAACACTGTGTCGACAATTGCGTCTACCATTTTGTCGACGGCCCCGTCGATGGGCGCTCCGTCGACGACAGTGTTTAAATCACCCTCTCGGCCAGTATCGACGACGATCACTATCAGGCGTCTTCCGTCGTCGGCGGCGTCAACGGATCAAAAACAGGACATGAAAAGTCTCCATTTGGTTCCAAAGTCTCCAGGCTTGTCACCTTTACCCAAAATATCACCGTTGCTTCCCTCTCACCTTCTTGATACGGAGGAATCGGGGGATGAAATTCTTTTCGGCCCCGCTTACAGCCCCTCACAGCTTAGAGTTAAATGCCAGGACACTGATGAGGAGGAGGCGAAAGGACGGGACACTTTAGAATATATGGAAGTGGATTACTCATTCACGGGTCGCTCTCAGGCCCAACGATACGACTCTTTCCAAGAGCACTATCCTTATGAGGCTTATGAAGAGCGTCAGGAGGTTCGGAGAGATTCCATGCTGGTGCCAATCTCCCTGGTCACAGACCTTAGGCATATGTTAAATGACTATTATAAAAGATTTCCGGACTCTCACGCTCCGGTTCCATTGACGCCCGGCGGTCTGAATATTCAGGTTGATCCACCACCACCAGTAGTTACTCCGCCACCTGTTGCGCAGGTTGAGAGACAGGCTCTTTGATGCATTACAATCCAAGATGATTACATCGAGAGTGAGGCAGACGATCAACCCGAGGAGGGTGAGTTCACTCAGGATCCGGACCTACTTGGTCAAGAATGGGATGATTATGTGGCTTCATCATCGCTGTCGCCTCCCCCACCGTCCAGCAGCTTCCCCCCCAGGGGATATTGGGGGCTTACACAAAATACTCGAGAGAGCCTCTAGAAGATTCGATTTGCCTTTGCCTGTGGTGCAAACCGAATGTTTTCTTTATGATTTTAAGGATGCAACAAAGAAATCGGTTCGATCCATTCCGATTGTGGATTACATTTGGAGTGAAAGTTTGAAAATTATGAAAAACCCAGCCTCCGTTCCTGCTGTGTTGCCGAGGATGGAGAAAAAATACAAGGCACCTGATTCTGCTCCGGCGTGTTTAATTGGTCATCCTCGTCCGGATTCAGTAATAATGCAAGCTGCGCAGAGGCGTTCCAGGAATCCGCAATCTCCTTGCTCAGTGCTTCCAGACAGGGAAGGCAAACGCCTTGACAGCATCGGCAAACGCTTCGCTACTATTGCCGCTACTGCTATCAAGGCCTCTAACGCCTTAGCGATTTTGGGGAGGTACGACCGTCAGTTATGGTCAGATCTTGCTCCTCTTCTCGAACACCTTCCCGAGGATAAAAAGAAAGAAGCGAAGGACCTCCTGCAGGAGGGTGTTAGAGCGTCTGCGGAGGTGATTGATTCTGCAATGGATTTGTCTTTGATTGCTTTCAGGCAAATGGCAGGTGCCGCAGTTCTTCGTAGACAGGGCTGGCTTAGGGCGACATCCTTCCGCCCTGAAGTTCAATCGAAAGTTCTGGATATGCTCTTCGATGGGGAAAATCTGTTTGGAAAGCACGTAGACGAAGAGCTACAGGGCATCAAAAAAGATACTTAAACCGCACGTTCCTTAGGCACGTTGCAACAAAGGCGTTTTCAGTCCTTTCGTGGAGGTAGAGGAAGAGGTCAGTTCCAGCAAAGACCATCCTACCACTCATACAGATATCAACCATATACTCAGCAGAGTTACAGACCACAATATGGAGGACAGCAACAGCAGCAATTTCGTGCTTCAAATCTGTCATACAATCAGCAATTGGCTAAACGCAAGCCTGCAGGACGAGGAAAATCGCAGGATTCCTCAAGACGTCAGTGACGTTTGTCTTCCGCCAGCCACCTCATCTCGTTTTCAGCCTCTGCAGTCCCATCAGCTCTCTCCATTTCTAAATCAATGGCAAGCCATCACGAAGGACAAATGGGTGCTGGACATTATCCAACACGGTCACACCCTAGAATTTGTCCACTAGCCTCCTCGAACTCCACCTCCAAGAAAAATGCATCATCATCATCTGCTCTTGTTAAAGCAGGAAATTTCGACTCTATTGAAAAAAGGGGCGATAGAAAGGGTGCCTTTCAGACAACGAGGGAAAGGCTTTTATTCCAATTTCTTCCTAATAAAGAAAAAATGCTGGAAATGGAGACAGGTCATGGACCTCAGACAGCTGAACAAATACATCAAGAAGCAGTCGTTCAGAATGTTGTCCCTTCAAGAAATTCTCTTATTAATAAACGAGGCAGATTTTCTAGCGTCCCTCGATGGATGGATACTTTCATATCCCCATTCATGCAAAGCATCGCCAATTCCTAAGGTTCGAGGTGGCTGGGGATCACTTCCAGTTCAAGGTTTTGCCATTCGGCCTCCGCTCAGCTCCCAGAGTTTTCACGAAATGTATGGCTCCGGTAGCGGCTTTTCTGAGAAGGCAGGGACACCAGGTTTACCCCTACCTGGACGACTGGCTAGTGAAAGGAGCTACATTTCACTCTACCAGAAAATCTACGCGGGCTTGTCAGCGGCTCTTCAAGTCTCTGGGGTTACAACTCAACGTAGAGAAGTCGCAATTGATTCCAAGCCAGAAGCGTATGTTTCTCGGGGCGTTACTGAGCACCAAGTTGATGAAAGCGTTTCCCACTTCAGAAGGGAAACTCAAGATAAGGCGCTTGGCAACCCTTCTACGCGCAAGAGAGTCCACTTCTGTGAGAGTATTCAAATCCTTACTGGGGATGCTGTCGTCATGCATCCCGTTGATTCCGAATTGTCGGCTGCACGTGGGGCCTCTCCAGGAGCAGTTAGACATGCAGTGGGTTCAGGCGCACGGCTCATTTGAGGACATCATCTCTCTCTCTCTCTCAGACAATGAAGCAGGCTCTGTCATGGTGGAAAAAAGAAAGCAATATCTCTCCAGGCCTCTCGTTTCAACCAGCACAGCCTTGTTACATTATGACAACGGACGCTTCAATGGACGGTTGGGGGGCTCATCTCCAGGAATTGCAAATTCACGGAAAATGGTCCGTTCAAGAAGCGTTTTTATACATCAATCTTTTGGAACTGAGGGCAGTTTTTCTGGGACTGCAAGCTTTTCTTCCAAGAATCCAGGGATCCTCTGTTCTGGTAAGAACAGACAATACCACAACAATGTTCTATCTTGCCAAACAAGGGGGCACCAGGTCTCTCACATTATCAGAACAGGCCCAGGAGATTTGGATGTGGCTAATTCAGCACAACATAACGTTGCAAATAGACCATGTTCCGGGCGTGGACAACGATTGGTCGGATTTTCTAAGCAGAACCAATTCCCAATGTCACGAATGGGAGTTAGACGGGGACCAGCTGCGACGAGTCTTCAAACTGTGGGGCTCTCCAAAACTGGATCTTTTCACAACAGCAAGCAACAGGAAGTGCGAAAGGTTCGCCAGCAGGTTCCCTCAGGAAAACTCTTGGGGGAACGCTCTGCAGATGCAGTGGAAGGGGACATTCGCCTTTGCGTTCCCACGGTTTCCCCTCATCCCAAGAGTATTTAGCAAGATGACGAAAGAACCATGTCATCTCATTCTCATAGCTCCGGCATGGCCGAGGCAGTTTTGGTTCACGGAGCTTCTCGATATCTCCGCACATTCTCTTTCCTCCGCTGCCAAACCTACTCTCAATGAACAACGGTCAGATCGTTCATCCTCAAATAAAATCTCTAAGTTTGTCAGCTTAGAACCTCACGACTATGAATTCACAGATTTAGACATCGCTCCGGATTGCAAGTCCATCCTCCAACGAGCCAGAGCTTCTTCCACTAATAGGTGATATGCTGCAAAATGGAAGAGATTCTGCCGTTGGTGCGTGGAAAAAGATTTGCATCCTTTGCGCTCAACCCCGGAACAGGTTTTGCCTTACCTACTTCACTTAGCTAAGTCAAAATTGGCTCACTCATCAATCAAAGTACATTTGGCGGCAATTTCCAGGTTTCGCAGGAAATCAGGAGAACTCTCCTTGTGGTCAAGAATTGCTAAAGAATTTATGAAAGGCCTCTTCAGGGTTTTTCCACCCTTAAAGCGCCCTGCAGTCCCATGGGAATTAAACACAGTACTAGCCCAATTGATGAAATCGCCTTTTGAGCCCATACACAAAGCTGATTTAAAATATGTTTAATGGAAAACGGCTCTCCTTTTAGCCCTCACATCGGCTAGAAGAATCAGTGAAATTCAGGCTTTCACGGTAGCTGCACCTTTCCTTCAATTCAGACAAGACAAGCTATTATTGAGAACAAATCCTCAATTCATTCCTAAAGTTCCAACTTCTTTTCACTTAAATGAACCAGTTGTGCTCACTACGTACTTTGGAAATCCTTCAACTGCTGCTGAAAGAGCATTGCACTCTTTGGACGTAAAGCGATGCATCAAGTTTTACATTCATAGAACAAAGACTTTCAGAAAATCGGATCAGCTATTTGTTTCCTTTACTTCGCCAAGGAAGGGCCAGGCCCTTTCAATGAGCAGTATTGCACGTTGGATCTCCTCTGCAATTGTTTTCTGCCATAACAAAGCTGGAAAACCTCTATCTGCAAAAGTGTCTGCGCACTCCACAAGGACGATGGCAGCTTCCACAGCCCTCTTTGCCGGGGTATCGCTTCCAGACATTTGTAGAGCGGCAACATGGTCTAACGTGCATACATTCACCAAGCACTACTACCTAGACTCGGCATGGAAAGCAGATGCTGCAGTGGGTCAAGCTGTCCTGAGACATCTGTTTGCTTAAGGTACAGTCTTTTCATATCTATCACTTCCATTTACTTTGTGTATTTGGTTTTCACAGATTTATTTGCTATTAGTGATTTACTTGGATTTCATGATTCATATGTATCAGTATGTTTAAATATGTTCATTTTATTTTTTATTGCATATGAAGGTCTTCGCCTAATTGCAAATTTAAGGAATGACACTGCTAACTACTCTGATACAAGCATGTGAATCTATGAAAGATTCAATGCTGGAGAAAAAACAAGTTACTTACCTGTACACTGTGGTTCTCCAGTATTGATATCTTTCATAGATTCACATGCGGCCCTCCCTCCTCCCCGTCTAGGCTTGCCACTTATGATCTCATGTTACTTCTTAACCTTAGCACACTTGTGCGCAAAATCTGAGGTCTGGTGGCTCTGCTGGGGAGTTGAGGTCTAGGGCTGGTCTCTGATTGGTCAAAGTTTGGACCTACATAAAGATGCTGATGAATGTTGAAAGTTTTTCTCTCCTTTTGGTGGTTTCTATGTACTTCTATGGTACTTCTTTTCTAACTACCGCGAGACTCCCACCATGATGACGGGGAAGATACAAGCATGTGAATCTATGAAAGATATCAATACTGGAGAACCACAATGTACAGGTAAGTAACTTGTTTTTTCTTTTTTTCCATCTGGTGAATATACCTGTGTCACCATTGCCGACCTTGTGGTGCTGTGAGGGTGTGCAGGGAGGGGTTAAACTTGCATCTCCCTGTGCTCTGAACTGTTGGAGCTGCAGAACTTGGAAAGCACCAGCTGCAGGTTGTGCGGCTTGTGGCCAAATACAAGCACAGACTCCTAGTCTTTTCTGTGGCTATCTGACGTCTGCCAGCAGTCTACAGGAGAATAGTGTAATTCTCCTGTAGACTGATATTTTTAGAATGAGACCAACACATTTCAAAATCATGACACAAAAAGCCAGAAGGAAGTCTTACAGCCAACAAATGAATAACTAGAAAGATGCTTTAACCTGCCTTAAACTCAGATGACCATTTTAGCAGTGTGAGAAATTTGGTTGTTGGTTGAGGGGTGGGTGAGCCCCTGTCAATCAAAAGCAACAATCTCAGTCATGGTGAACCACTAAAGTCACTAAATTAACCTGTGTTTAACCCTCTGGTAGCTTGGCACAAAAGCCGTCAGGCTTAACTTGGAGACAATGTGTAAAGTATTTGGCAAGTATTTATGCAGCACACAAATAATAAATTTAAACGCAACACAAGAAAAATCCCACACCTATTTAGAAAAGTAGAGTACATTTGATTCCATTTTTTTGTCACCAAAACGATAAAAATCAAATCAGTAGAAATGAGATATGCAATTTTAAAGATTTAGGTGAAAATAGTGCTTAAAAGCCCTAAGCACCAAAGGAGGGTATCAGGTCGTGCCAGACTGGGACCAAGTTCAGGCCTACCGCAATGGAGCGCGAGTCGGATACAGGTACTAGGGTATGCCCACTGAGAATTGTACCTTATGCCCTTGATGTGGGGTGTTCCACCGCATCAGTTCCGAGGAGTGATGCTGGGTCCTGCATCGAGTTTCTTCATGCTGCGTCAGTTCCAAAGGATTTGCAAAGGCTTGGATATGAGGTCTGCATGGAGCTGCCAGGGCTGCTTCTGGTTACGTCACGCTGCGTTGGTTCTGAGAGGGACCACAACTGGGCTGACAAAGCACCTTTATCCCCACATCCAAGGGTCCAGAACTGAAGAGGCACCACTCGGGGTAGGACTCAGAGCAGGCAGAGTCCAGGGGCAGGATTCAAGATGGTTGGAGCCTTTTCTATCCCTGAGGCTCTGATCAGGAGGCCAACCAACAAGCCCGTGGAGTAATTCTGGTGGTCCTGGGTTTAAGGTGCAGCTCCAGTCCTTCTTACTCAGGCAGCTGAGCTGCAGAGCCATGGAGTAGCAGGGCAGCAGAGCAGTTCTTCTTGCAGCAGAGCTGTCGTTCTGAGTCTTCCACAGGTCCAGAAGGGATCTGAAGAGTGGGTTGAGGGTCCAATATTTATACCTGGGGCCCACTTTGAAGTGGGACGCGTTTGTGGATTTTCCCCCTGCAGAGGTGTCTGGAATTTCCTACTTCCCTGCCTGGTCCTAGTCTATCTGGGTGCACAATAGGCTAGTGTGAAGTTCTTTGTGTGTGAGCTGAGCCAGTGCCTTTGAAGTGCAAGTGTGGTAAATAACAGCTCTCCCCCCCCCATCCAGTCAGAGATGGTCTATCCTGCAAACATTCAGGCCCTCTAGTGTACTGCTGTCTGGGAGGAATACACAAAGGCCAGCTGCCAGGTTTTACAATTTCTCAGACACCAAACCTGACTTTCCTACCTGCTTCCAATTAAAGGTTAGCATTTAGGAAATGTGATACGTTAAGCCAGTTTTATCCTATGTAAGAGGTAGGACTCACAGTAGTGAAAAACGAATTTGTGAGTTTTTAACTACCAGGACACGTAGAACTTAAAAGTACAGGCCCAACATTTTAGTTACAATGCCCCCTGCCCTTTGGGCTGTTTAGGGCCTACCTTCGGGGTGACTTATATGTGATAAAAAGGGAGTTTTAGACTTGGCAAATATGTTGACTTGCCAGTTTAAAACTGCTGACAGACTGCAATGGCAGGCCTGAGACATGGTTTACAGGGCTACTTAAGTGGGTGGTACAATGAGTGGTGCAGGTCCAGTAGTTGCATTTAATTTATTGGTCCTGGGAATATGGTATACCACTATACTAGTGACATATAAGTACATTAAATATGACCATCAGGTGTAAAACAATTTTAACATGTTTTAGGGAGTGAGCACAAGCACTTTGTGCACTTTACCACTGCTAGATTATAAGGCCAACAAAAACGAATTCAGAAAAATATTAGGGTGAAGGCAAAAAGTCTGGGGGAAGACATCCTATGGCTGACAGGTCTAACAAGAAGTATAAGCAGGCAGAGAGTACTTTAAGTAGACAAAATCGTATACTTCTGTGATCACTCCCACGTGTTTCCTTGGGCTTCCAACAATGCTGCCGCTAGACCATTAATATAAATGGTAGATAGAAAGGGGGCCAAAATGCACCCCTTTCTCACACCTCTAGTGCTAGGAATCTTTTGGTGCAGCTGCCATCCTCCCTGAATCTAACAGAGGCGGAATATCCATGTGGATGTCTGCCAGGAAAGAGATCAGGGATGGTTCAACGCCTAAAGACAACAACAGTGACCGCAGCTTTGAGCGGTTCACCCAATCAAAGGCCGAAGAAAGATCCATAAATCCTAAAAAAAAAAAAAAAGGGTACCCCTTTTGGCCATCATGTATTTATGAATCAGGAGGTGTAAGTTCAAACATTGGTCGATGGTACCCAGACAGGGCCTAAACCCATACTGAGTCAACTATGATGTTCTTCTCTTCAGCCCAGTTAGACAACCTTTTTAAAACTACCTGACCCAAAACCTTAACTGTGGTATCAATGAGGGGTGATACCCCGAAACTGGCCCCAGAATGCTTGTTTCAGGTCCAGGGGAGGACCTGGCCTGGCAGTTCGGGCTGGACTGTTTCCATAGGAAGCAGGGTCGAGACTGATTTGCATATGACTATGTCCAAACTGGGGTGGCGTGGTGAGCAAACAAACTATGGATTAAACCCAGATCTGTGACTGGGGGTGAATATTTGATTTGTTCAGCATTCCTTCCATCATCTGTTCTTTTTGATTTAATTGAAGGCACATCCACTAGCACCACCCCATAGGGGGTGGAATCGGGCAGAAGGTCTAAAAAGTCACCTCACGGAAAAGGGCCCCGGGACAGTTTCCATGGGAGGTGCATGATAAACCTCAGTGTGGACTCCAGATTGGATGTCCCTAGTAGTGTCATTTCTTAATGTCACAGGGGGAAGATGCGAAGTGTTTTATCGGGACTCGTGATCATGCTCAGTTGAAGGCCCCCTTGTCTTACTGGCATAGGGCAGGGGCAAGACCTGTGGCAACCGTAGAAGTCCTGTTGAGGGAAAAGAACAAAAGGTCCCCATTGGTGGAGATGTTCAACAGTGTGGCCCTGGTGCCGAGTGGGTGGGGGGGGGTGGGGTTGTGTAGGAAGGTGGTGCATTAACACAGGGATGGGTGGAACAAGACTCCCTTTCCCTAAGCTTAGCCAATAGACCATTATTGAATCTGAGTAGATCCGACACCCTTGTACTTAAAGAAAGTATGACGTCTTTAACAAACTTAAGTTCGACTCTAAGATGTACAGCCAGGCTCTTGATGTCATCTGGGCATCCAGGGTTGACAACGACAGGATCAGGGCCAGCTCCCTGCTGTGTACTGGGACAAGTTAGATCAATAAGGGCAGGGGCATGAGAAGGTGGAGGTAGTGAAGTAACCTGGGGATCTTGAGCGGACAGCACACCAACTGACAAGGGGCCAGTAACAATGATGGATGAGGGATACATAACTGTATCCACAAGTCCTGACTCTTTCCCCAAATGAATTACAGGTCCAAAGGGATCTTTGTCACATAGGCGACCAACCGGAGCATTGTCCTTCCCCTTGTAAAATTGTGTGATCTTGGTTTTCGCTTTCCTAGGTTACAGGCGTGGCAGGGACAGATCTCCCACTGCTAATCATGTCCTCGACTTCCACAATTAATTCATTATTTACCTTGAAGAGTAAAACTCTCAGCTGAGTGGCGCTTGCAGATTCGGGCTCCATCCCAGCGCCCAGAGGGTTATCAGACGCTTTTCTTTTCCCTATAGCGTATAAGAGGAGCAGGGGTAATATACAGGGCAAAGGCAAGACACACCCAGCCAGTCAGGCAGCCAAGTGGGTCAAGGTCATAAGAGAATAAAGAAAACAAGTCCTGCGGAGAAAGACGGAGACACAGAGAGCAAGCTTACCAATCAATGGTCAACTGATGTCGAGAACAAAGCCAAGGTGGTGGCCCTGCCCTGCCTCTTCCTGGCTCTGACGGGCGCAGAATGGGCCTGCTCTTGGCCCGGGCACGTCCCGCATAGCTGGCTTGCAGGAGCGCTTTTGAGCTCGTTAAGGGAGCTCATTCAACAGCTGCGGCTCCTGGCGCGGTAGATGATGGGAGATGAAGTCCCCTGGAGTGGGGAGGGTCCACAGAAGTCAGGCACCCCAATAATGCAGCCAAAGTTGTCACAATTAAAAACACAACGAAGACTTGATCTTTCCGTATATACAAAACCTGCTAACAATTTCACCCCAGTCAGTTTTTTTCCCATATCCAATATCTGACAACTTTTGCAAAACCCAGTATAAACTTCCTTGTGGTATTGAGCACTTCCTACGTATGATGTTTTATTGCAGCAACTGTATATTTTTCTAGAAGATAGTATGAGATTTGGTAAACCTTAATTTACAAACGGCTTTATTTGTATTGCAGGGTTCTTTCCCAAGAAGTGGGTTTTCCTTCAAAGTGTTCTATCCCTCCAACAAAACAGTAGAGGACAGGTAAATAATCACTTTTTACTGGCTATGAATTATGAGTGACGAAAATGAATAACGTTCTCCTGTTAATATAAACTTTAAAATACTTTCGCCAACTCTACATATCCTTGTTGGATTAATTAGCCACAATTGTGATATCCAATGATAATAGCTGACGAGATTTTGTAGATCTCTCGTTTTAAGTACCTAGTGTTAACAAGAAGTTGTTGTTTTACTGGATGGTTAACTGACATCTTGGAAACAGTTGTTTAGGTTTTTACAGCCATTACAGTGCAGCAATCGTATTTTCAGTAGTCACTCAATCGAGGTAAGTTATGCCTTTAAACAATTTTTATATACGTCCAAGTGATCTGGAAAACACAGTGAACTTTGTTGTGTAACTTTAGCCTTTGGGATGTGTCAGAATCTTAAAGATTTGCTTTGCAGTGTTATTCCTTAGTTGCAGTCAATTAGAGGATAGTGCTTATAAAGTTATTTTAAATTCTGTAATGCAGCAGATACCATGCATACTCACTGACCTACTTGTAATCCTCTGCGCGCCTTGATCTTAGTTCTTTTAATTGCTTTTATTTATATTTTACCTTCACCTCGGTGCTAGGAACCATGTCTGAAGATTCTTTTTCGTTTGTGTACTGTTCTTGATCATTGGATCTTCATTTATATTTTTCAGGCATTGAATAACTCGAGCCAATTAGGGAATCCCAGAAAAACTTTTCTATAAAACCAATCAAAAGACATCTCTTTTCATGAACTATATATTTATTTACTTCTTTACTTTAGCAGTTTCTGAAACAACAAACAAAACTAAATATTGCAGTTACACAACACATTGTCGCATGAACTAGGTGGATGTAAGCCCGGTCTCAGGAGTACTTGCATTTTTCTCCCTGAAAATGAATGGGATGAAGCTGATGAACGTATTATAATCATATACGCAGGGTGTTTCGTATTACTAAGGCGGCGCCTCTAATTAAATATTCCTAGTTACACTTCTTTGCCCATGCCTTTTTTAGAGTACCCTCTCAAACTTTTTTTTATCCCACTTACAGTGCTAGATAGCACCCCTATGCAGGTAGGCCCCATTGCCAAAGTGTTTCTGCGCTTGAAGAATATTTGCATGCACTTCCATTTCTACCCATGTCATACGTGCCAACACACCTGTCTCAGCAGGGCGACTCACAATTTTTTAAACCACATACAGCTTTATTTTTGCTGTCTCCTCCCTAAAATTGCTCCAAATCAATGCAAGTAATATAAATTCCTCAGATTTTTTTTTTTTTAAGCGTCCCTTTTTCTTGCTTCCAAATGTTGGCATTATGGCGTATATGGTGTTTTACTTCCCTGTGCTCAAGGAGAGAGCAGGCCTGTCTGGAAATGTGTGTGTACTGAAAGAAATATGTACTGGAAGTACCTATGATTCAAGTACAAATATAAGTTAATACTTAGTGTGTTTAATAGACAGGACAACTGTACTTTCCTGATAACTTGCATTGATGTAAAATGCATTTGGAAAAAAAGAAACTATTAAGTCTAACAAGATAAATCAGGAATCTTCTGCTTACTTTGGGAGTGTTGGAACATGGGAATCCAGTGAAATATGGAGGTCATCTCCCTCGACATGCAATCAATTAAGCACTACGTTTACAGCTTTAGGCATGTCACTTACAAATCATCGACATCATGCGTTTAAGTCTAATTAGTGTAACTGAAGCCAACAGACCCTTCAACATTAAATGCATGAAAGTGCTTTGTGCGCGGCTCCCCTGGGTAGGTTTGACGGCTCCCCAGGGAGCCAGGGCGCACAGTTTGGGAACCACTGTTATAGTGCATCATCTTCTGTTTTGGTCGGACAATCATACCTAGCAAACAACGTTGCGGAGAAAGAGTTAGCTGGATCCACGTCACTCTATGTAACCTTGCGATGACCTCTGTCCTGAAGTCTGTAAGTCTCGGGCAGGTCAATGACAAGTGCAGAAAATATGCTCCATCCACCCCACATCTCTGACGTCCTGCAGATCTGGTTAGATACATTTTACTGAGTATGATTGGTGTCAAGTAGGTGCGGTGCAAAACATTGAAATTAATCAATTTAAATCGGGCATTGCCAGAGACCACCTTAACCCTCTCGCAGGCTTCTCTTAATCCTTATCGGTCGGCTGAGCTCCTACATTAACATTCAAGGCACGCCTAGCCTTTAATACTGGTACGGTTCTGTCTAGTTTCAGGGCTTTGTACTTTAGCGTAACCAAATGTCGCCCCATACCCAACCTCAGAATACCTTCATGAGCATTAGAAGTGTAAGAGGCATTGGTGAAATCTGTTCAGATCTCTCTAGCCATACCAGCCACCTTAGCTTATTGTAAAAATTGCCTGGGACCAACTCCAAAAGAGTCTAGCATCTCTTGGAAGGTTATAAAGGTCTCCTCAGGATATAGATCACCAAGCAACTGACAGCCCCCCTCCCTCCATTGGGTGGTCCTCATATCCCTGCTTATGCATCAGAGTGGCAGTAAATCTCCGAAATGTAATTCTCTAGCAAAAGTCAGTCATTAAATAACCCTAGTAGCATTCTTTTCCTTAATTCCTGCCGTGTGCCACACCACATAAGTGTATGCACCGTTCAACCTCATGCCCTTAATGAGCAACTCAGATGGAGAATCTCCACCATATGTTCCTCTCAATAGTCGCTTTACCCAATTGTCATCTGCTGTTAGTCACTTAGCTACGTGCTGAATACAGGCCACATTATAGTACAACTCTATGTCTGGGAGCCCCAGCCAACACCTCCATAGCAACCCTGCTCTGCCTACCAGCCCACACCAGGCTGCTATTCAGCTGCCTAAAAGTATCGGGTCTCAAGAGACATAAAGCATTTTGGAGATTGTACAGACATCGTGGCAAGAGGACCATATTTGGACTGCAACCCTACCCATTATGGAATTCGAGAGTGTGTTCCAGAACCGTATGGATGGAAGAACGCAGTCTATCCAAAAACCCTTCCCATATTGTTTATAAGCTGTTGAAGTGACCATGATTCCCAGTTATCGAAATTGGTCCACTTCTCACCATAGACCTGAGTCAGGCAGCAGCTCCTTCGAACTATGCATCAGCGTCCCCAAGGGAAATGATATGGTATTGCGCTTAATGACCTTAAGGCAGGCAAGATCTCTAAAACTCCCCAAGTAATGCTTTAGCCTCTGCAGTGAAACCCAGGTGATCAGAGGTTTTATTAATTATATATAATTAGAGCTAAAAACAATAAGACATTATTAAGGGTGTTTATATAGTGCATACTCTGCCCAGAGGGACAATAGAGCCCGGGGGTGAACAGGAGCAGGTCAGGGTCGAGTATTGGTTCCTAAGCATGGTAGTTGCACAGACAAGTGATGCTGATGCGACTTCCTAAGAGCAGGTTGCAGTATGTGCCTGATCTAACGGTGCTGGTTGGTGGGCAGCATGCTGGGATAATGTATATATGAGCTGCACACTGGGCCAGACTGCAAGTTTTGCAAAGTCCGGAAGTACCACTGATGACTTTTGTCTTGGCACAAGTAACCTAACATTAGACATATACTGAACTCTAGTACCCTCAATGCTCTTGTCCCATTCAAGACGCAAGGTCAGTGGAAGATTGCATTGCTGCGGTCTCGCAAGGTTGCACTATTTATTCCTTCTGCTCCTGAGAATACAGATATGTAATGCAGCACAGTGCAGACAGCACCAGAGGTACTTGAATCTCCCGGCGGTGCTAATGAAGTATATGTGCTCCCAGTCCATCCCCACCATCCCATTCTCCATTCCGAACACTTAAGGGTTCCCTCAGACAGCAAACAAGGATAAAGAGGGTTGAACAAAGGGAATCACCAGCTCATACTGGAAGAGAATTGCAGGTACATCACTACTTTTTGGACTTATGTTAGTTTGTTTCGATATAAAAGGCTAAGTTTCTGAGTGTCAGGACAGAACGTGCTCATTCATAACCCAAAAGAAAAGCCTAGCTTCAGTGTGGGCTGGTAAACATTTTCATGTGTTCCTATATGGAAAACATATCACAGTTGTCCCACACTGCCAAGCATTGCTCAACATTTTCCGCAGTCCTAAAGCCAAGATGCCCCCTAGCATTGAGAGGTGGGGGTTGCGATTGTAGGAGTATGATTACACGATTGTGCATTGTCCAGGAAAAAATCAAAAACCTGCTGACTTACTTCTCACATGTGCTAATACAGTGTCGTGGCACTACTAAAGCGGCTATTGCCTATGTTAATTTAATTGTGAAGTCCAGCACCCCTTCCATATCGGTAGAATAAATCTTTTCTGCCACGAGCACCGACAGGATTTGCTAATACTCAAAAACATTATTACACACCAATCGGGGCCAACACATATTTGACCTCTGAATACCAGAAATTAAAAAATGTGCAAGCAGAATTTTGAGTTACTCCAGAAGGCATCATCTTACGTGGGTCGAGAATTGTCATACCCGAGAGTCTGAGACAACAAGTTATTGAACTGGCCCATGAGGGACACCGTGGAGTTGTTGCTATGAAATGAGCTTTACGGGACCGAGTGTGGATCCCCCTTCTTGATGAAAAAGTTGAAAAAAAGTTAAAGGCATGTCATTTGTGCAACTGTTTGTCATCTAAGACAACCCCACATCGGTTAAACATGTCTGATCCCTAAAAGCATGCACGATTGCAATTGATTTCTTTGGTCCTCTAGACAATGGAAATCATGCTCTAAGCACTGTGTTCAACAGAGGAGACCAAGTCATTATCAGACAGAAACGGAAACTCAAGTCTGATGCTCCTTTTGACGCTGACCCACTGAAGGACACTTGGTGACTGCTCACCGCCCTGGAAAGTCCATTTATGCAAGATTCTTCACATTTCAAGCACCTGCCTTGATCTTCTCCAACTTCAGATGTCAGGAATGAGACTTGTCCATATGAGAATCCAGAGAGCCCAATGACTATCGACGTCTCTGTCACCAATACCAGTCATAGACACTGCTCCAATATCTCTGAGGCCTCACATGACCAGATATGGGTGATTGATTCAAGCACCAAAATGACTTATTGAAGAGTTGTACTGTATATATGTATTATTGGTTCTTTTTATTTAACATAGGGGGAGCTGTAGTGTCTTGTGAATTAGAGATATATAAACATTAAAGGGGTTTGATCCTATAAGGCCTAACAAACGGGGAGGGATCAATAGTTACAATACAAACAGGAAAAAAACCCGCAAGGCCAATAATCAATATTATTTGTAATGACACAACATATACTTGAATCTAGCGTGTCAGAAAAAAACTCTTTCATATCAAATTCCTTTAGTTTATTGAATTCCGTATTTTTTCATTTATAGTGATAGCCAAATCTATTTGGTACAAGCATTACATATATCAGCATGAAACAAATAATTTGCCAGGGTCTACACAAACCAAGAGAGAGCAAAAAAAGAGAAGAATTATTTTTCCTTAGCGAGTGAGCTATTGCCAATAAGTATCACAAAGTAAGGAAGGTACCCTAATCCTTGGAAAAGGGATGGGTATAAGTGCTAAGACAACAAAAGAGTTCCCTTTTCCCGCTATTTATCAACTGGATAAACTATAATACAGCTAGCAGACCAGATATGACAGAACCGTAGACAAATCTCACTTGCTCAATTTCCAGGTTGCTAAACTTACAAACTTTTAAAAAACACAATACAAAAATGTTTATACAATACAAATCATACAATTTCAAAAGGAATGCTATGTAAATCAATTTTTATTTAAAAAACTCTTGTTAGCAATCATACATCAGTATAGCACAAAATTTGTGCCTGAATATTAAAAAACATTGGTCAATATTTTGACATTATAATAAAATACATTATTATAAAACAAAGAACAAACTGTCGACGCGGCGTTTCGGTGTTAAGGTGGTTCGTCACCTTCAGGACAATAGTTCAATATTAAAAATCTTACATTTCGAAACTGTAGCCCTTTTAATTGGCTATCAGAGGGGATGAATCTCCCACGAGTCTTCTCTCCTTAATTTTTGGGGCCACTCTAGTTGGTTCTGTCTAGTTTGGCTGTTTTGGCTTTCCCAAGGTCCGTATTTCTAATCTTTCATGTTCCTTGGCAGTCTTCGTGTTATTTGAAGCTCTGTTGGTTATCTTGTCACTGTATCTTGGTTAGGTTATTAAAAACTGCTTTCAGTGTAGTAATCGCACTTTAATAGTTTTGACAACGGCAAATCTGCACTGTTTATCAAATTGCCACATCCATATCAATATATCTTTCTATCTGTGCGATATGTAATCACTAAATCATGGTGTCTTAGTCCAGGTCTTTGGCACTGTTACCGCTACGCTCTATTTAAAACCTTTTTGCGTTGGTTAGCCAAACCACAATTTCTGTCAGTTTGTCGTCTCCAGTTTAATACAATTCTGGATAATATTCTTTAGAAACCGTATCCGGGAACGCCCATCAATCTCTCTGTCCCGCCGAAAGATATATTGATATGGATGTGGCAATTTGATAAACAGTGCGGATTTGCCGTTGTCAAAACTATTAAAGTGCGATTACTACACTGAAAGCAGTTTTTAATAACCTAACCAAGATACAGTGACAAGATAACCAACAGAGCTTCAAATAACACGAAGACTGCCAAGGAACATGAAAGATTAGAAATACGGACCTTGGGAAAGCCAAAACAGCCAAACTAGACAGAACCAACTAGAGTGTCCCCAAAAATTAAGGAGAGCTGACTCGTGGGAGATTCATCCCCTCTGATAGCCAATTAAAAGGGCTACAGTTTTGAAATTTAAAATTTTTAATATTGAACTATTGTCCTGAAGAAGGTGACGAACCACCTTAACACCGAAACGCTGCGTCGACAGTTTGTTCTTTGTTTTATAATAATGTATTTTATTAAAATGTCAAAATATTGACCAATGTTTTTTAATATTCAGGCACACATTTTGTGCTATACTGATGTATGATTGCTAACAAGAGTTTTTTAAATAAAAATTGATTTACATAGCATTCCTTTTGAAATTGTATGATTTGTATTGTATAAACATTTTTGTATTGTGTTTTTTAAAAGTTTGTAAGTTTAGCAACCTGGAAATTGAGTAAGTGAGATTTGTCTACGGTTCTGTCATATCTGGTCTGCTAGCTGTATTAGTTTATCCAGTTGATAAATAGCGGGAAAAGGGAACTCTTTTGTTGTCTTAGCTATTGCCAATAAGTCCATAATAACTCGTACTCAACCTTATTTTACCTATAAAAATATATCATGAGGATGAAGTGTCACTTTTATGGTCCCACTCTCAGATTTATCCTCTTCTATGTTATTACTTCTGTAAGTGTAGATGGATACTGTACAGGAACATGTCCTCAGTACACATTTGTACACTGAGAGGGTTCTCCTTATTAAATCCTCATGAAAAAAGCCAACGCATTTCGACCTCTTAAAGATGAAGGGGCATCTATTTTACATTGTAGGAGGTCATCATCAGGGCAACAGGAATACTCATTCAGACTAAAAAATAATAAATGAAAAGAATAACTCTACAAGTTCTATTAAAAAATATATTTGGTGCTGCGTCACCCTCTCAGTATGTGCAACCCAGACGAAGTGCTTCACTCCTTCGCTTTTAGTACTTTATTTATCACCGACCAGTGAAACCCTCGTAAAAACACTACTACATGCAACGCTTGCATGCAAGGTCTTAAACAAAAACAATTATGTTCAAGGGTTGTGTCTATGCTATTAAACGAAAATGTTTTTGTAGAAAGTGCATTATGAAGTTAAAAGATAACTCCAGAAATAACCGCCTTGTTAGAGATACGCGATTTAACCATTTTTTTAAAAAGCAGACTCATTGTATGTAATGCCGTGCTGTTTTAAGTCTTATTTGAAAGACATGCCACTCACCTGGCTGAATGGTAGAGGTACACCCCAGTCGTGTAGGACTGACTTGCGGGACAACACTTTCACGGCCAACAAAGAAAACTCTGGGTAGTTCATTACTGAAATTATTAACAACGAAATCTGAGAGTGGGACCATAAAAGTGACACTTAATCCTCGTGGTATTTTTAGGGGTAAAATAAGGTTGAGTACGAGTTATTATGGACTTATTGGCAATAGCTCACTCGCTAAGGAAAAAGAATTCTTCTCTTTTTTTTCTCTTTTCTTTATTTGTGTATTGATGTGTTTTATGGATACAGAATTTGTTGTGTCTTACCAGACGTAGCCGAGTTGTCTTTCATGAATAACTTTATTAACTTCTTGGTTGCAGGATGGTAAGTATGTACATCTGTCCAACATCCTGGCAATACTGTTACACCAGTCTCTACAGCTCATACACCAGCCCCACCAGGAGCAGCCTGCCTGCTGCGCAGCCCATCTCCAACTGTCACCACTCATCCACACAGGCACCCAAGCATTCAATGCATCACAGTCACACAAACATTCCAATACCAACTCTCACTCTGGCTGAGCAGCAGGGAGACAGCTAGGCTGGGAAACATATACTAATACAATCAGGATATAACATATCCCTCTCCTTTTAAAGAAAAAATAAAAAGAACGATAAAACATGGAAGGAACTATGATATAACAGAATTCAATAAACTAAAGGAATTTGATATGAAAGAGTTTTTTCTGACACGCTATATTCAAGTATATGTTGTCATTACAAATAATATTGATTATTGGCCTTGCGGGGTGTTTTTCCTGTTTGTATTGTGAATTAGAGTTGATTGGACCCTCTTGGTTCCTGATGGACTCCGTAGAACAGTGACGTAAGTATGTGATGGAATTCATGATGTAGAATGTTCAGTTACCGGTTACACGCTGAGGAATAAAGACATGTAATACCAAGCTCCGTGTGTGGTGTGATCATTTACATGTACATGGGTTGGGGTAGGACGCTGATGACCCTTCTGTGGTGCCTCTGCAGGAAGTGGTTCGAACATCAGGGAGATCTGGCAAACTCCATTGTGATCTTCAGGAACGCTGCAGCGGACTTGAGCTGGTTAGGCTCAGAGGAGAACTTGTCTCGAGGGACCTCCTTCTGTCCACCACCTGTGACCATGGTGGTGACGGACACATCAACCTTTGGTGGGGTTCACACATGGGGGTAATTGGAGATCAGAAGCCTCTGGTCACCAGAATGCAGAAATTGCATATCAATCTGTTCAAACACAGGGCGATCCAGCTGTCGCTAAAGACTTTCTTCCCGTATCTTCGCAGTTAGTCTGTCCAGATCTTGATGGACAATACGACTGCGATGTGGTAAATCAACACGCACAGTTCTGGACATGGGCACATCAAAAGGGGCTGTTCCTAATAACCAACTATCTAGTGCAGAGGTCTTCAAACGTTTGGATGCCGAGACCCCCCCTGTCAACATTTTCAGGTGTGAGGACCCCCTCCTAACAAAAATTTCTAAACCTGTAGACAGGGCTACTGGAATTATGAGGCAGGTGAGGACCAAATTACGCGACAGGTTTGACTAAATTGTGTGGGAAGAAAATGTAAATAATATTATGTTATGCCGCGTATTTTGGGATAGCATTGCTTCATTATTTTGACATTTTTTACACGCAGTAACACTGAGGAAAGATTTCACCACATCAGTACCAGTTTATAACCAAAATACAGCAATTAACATCAGAAAGATGTCTAGTCAACCTTTGTGAAGGGCACTCCACTCTGCAGGAATACGTGCTGCCACATTAGAAGCTCATCTGGCCCTGGCCATGAGCAGCACGGGTCCCTTAAAACCCTGGCGGTCTTGTGCAGAGTTAAGCAGTTTACCTATGCTGCTTTCGTCTCACCCCCTCCCGTCCATCCCTCTCTTCTCTCGTCTCCCAACCCTGGATCCCTCTCTCACTTTGCAGGCCATTTTCTATCACCCCCTTTTACAACTTCTGAACTCTCCCCATGCAACCTCTCACTTCACCTTTAATCACCCCTTGCCATTCTGTATTTTCACTGCCGTCATCTCTAACAGACTCTCGCATTTATCTCATCGCCTCTCTGGCCCCGTCACCTCTCGTGCCCCTCATCACTTCTCATTCACCTCAAGTCTCTCCATTCAAATGTTTGTGTATTTGTATCTTACAACTCTCCAGTCCCCCATTCATTTTTAACATCTCCCCGTTGTTCTTCCACACCTTCTTGAACCAACGTCCCTCTCCCCTGTTACCTCAGCACCAGTGCCTAATTTGAGCAGGTGGTTTCCGGTGCTCCGCACTGGCACCTAACTGTGCGCACTGGCACTATGACAGACTTCCACATGGTGGCTCTGTCTGTGTAATTTAGAGATGAGCAGAACAGCTGTTTATTAATTCAATATACATTAAAAACAATAAACTCCTGACACCCATGCCATTCTTATAGCTTTGGGGGCTTGAAATAGTCTGAATAGTCACACTTGTACAAGTGTTATGGTTGCTAGTTGCATAGGTATTGTCATTGGCCGCGCAGGCCAGGCAATGGGTGGGTGGTTAAAGTTGCAGTGATCTACTGGTGAGGGCCCTGGCACATGTTTTATTACAAATTAATCACTGCTCAGCACCCACCCCAGTACTCCCTCTCTTCCCCTATCGCTGCTGTCCCTCACCCATGTCGCATCAAATTATCTTTTTAGGTCACAGATCATCTCCCAGCTATCTTCTCTCACGGTTTAACAGTAGCCCTCACCTTTCGCTCACACTCACTTCTTGCGTGTCCGCACTTCCCTTCGGCACTTCACATTTCTCCTCATCCCTGACCTCTTCAATCGAATTCTCTCACTCCTTTGCTGTCCTCTCTCATCCTCTCATCTCTCCTCACAGAGCATATGGGTCGGACCGGTATGCTCCTCTCGGCCTGTGCCACTCTGCTTATTGTTCCCTAATTCAGGAAGGCATGAATTGTCTGTCTCACTGTTTCGGTGCAGGCCGCGCAGTTATGGAACTTGCACCCTCCTTTGCTTCGCTCCACCAAGAATCTACATCTAAATCTGCATATTCATCAAACTCCAGCTCTGGTCCAGGCAGCACAACAAGTTTTGGTCCCAGAGCAGGAGTGGGCAAAAGGCCTGGATTCATGGCTCTGCCAATGCCGCAGGTTAACAAACGGTTCCCTAAGCCTACATACTCAGTGCTTTAAAATGTTTACAACTCCAGCACATCCACAGGACCAAATTCTCACGAATTGGAGTGCCGAGATGCAATGGGACTTGTATATAATGTTTTTATAAGATAAATTATTCTTATAATAGAAATTGGCAAAAGTGGAAAACACTTTGTGTACAGAAAAAAACCTTTTAGGATATATGAAGCCCTGGGAATTAGATGAAAGGTGGGATATTGGTGCTTTACAAATACAAAGATAAATTGTTTCATTAAGGGACAACTTGCTTATGTGCTGTTTTCAGACAAGCAGTATCAATAAACACCATGTAAAATAAGTGTTACTGCACACGATCCCTGCTAAATGGCCCTCTCTTTAATGACCTCAGATAAAGGAAAGTTTGTGCAATCCCTCCGTGATTTGCTCACGAGACTTGAAGTCTGTATGAACATTTATTCACTTATTTGTACAGCGCTATTCCACCCTTCTGTCACTTCTGAGCGCTAGGGCATTAAACGATTTTTTGTTCTGGGTTAATTTCATTTGTTGTTGAACTGTGACATTCTTAACTTCCTGGAGTTTTATTCACAGCTGCGTTTCGTAGAACTGTTTAAATGTAAGGAATAGGCAGAGTGGGGGCCCAGGGGGTACTGGAACCCAAAAAAAAAAACTAAGCCTCGGTAAGCAGCTTACAAAGGCATGTAAATATGCAAATGGTTTTTAACGACCTGTTAAAAACTCGGGCGTGTCGGAGATAAGACTCCAGACACTGCCCAGCCGAGCCCACAGCTGCAGCAGCCCGGGCTGAGACACGACGGGAGGAGGGGGGCTGAAGCCCTTGTAGTTCTATGGGCCTGGGCAGAAGTGTGACTGGGAATGCGCGACCCCCTTTGTATCACTCCACGCCCCCCCCTGGGGGTCGCGCCCCACAGTTTGAAGACCCCTGATCTAGTGGGTTCACTCAATGTCAGAGCCCACCGCCTCAGTCAACGTCATTTTGCCGACCACAAGTGGTACCCCCACCCAGAGGAGGTTTAGGATATCTTTGCCTATAAGATATGCCGTTGTTGGATCTTTTTGCCACTCTCACCAATGCCCATTGCTTGACGTTCTGTGCCCTCAAGCATCCATGGCAGGGTGTCTTGAGGGACGTGTTTCAGTTGAAGTGGGCGTTTCTGCTTTAGTACTCATTTCCTTCCATACCTTTGATTCCTCTGGTTCTGAGAAAGATTTGCCACGACCAAGCCTAACCCACCCTTATCGCCCCAGCTTGGCAAAGAAGGGTGTGGTATGCAGCTTCCTGCACTTTTCCCTGTATGCTCCTGCTCGGATTGGACCTTCTTTACCAATCAGAGGGCCAGGTTCTGCACCCTAATCTCCAAGGGTAACACTTTCATGCTTGGACTTTGAGCTGGGTCATCAGAGTAGTTCTCAGTTTGAACTGGAAGTTGTCAACTTGACCCTATCATCTCGTCACCGCTCGACTAAGTCAGTCTATTTGGGGAAATGGAAGAAGTTTGTGGCATGGTGCTCAGCCAGAAAGCCTGATCCTTTGAAAGTGCCCTTGGTAACCATTCTTCAGTTTACATTGTTCTTGGCCCAGCAAGGCTGTGCAGGAGGTACAAAGGATCTATTGCAGCTTTGTTGGCCTTTTTGTGTCTCCCAGACCAACCTTCCTTATTCAAGCCACTGGTGGATGTTAGATTTTTAAAGAGTTTTCTAAATATCTTTCCGCCAGTTTAATTTGTTATGCAGCATTAGGACATGAATTTAGTTTTTTCAATGTTCCTAATTAGTTCTCTGTTTGAGCTCCTACACGGTTGTCAGTTACGACTTATCAATTTTAAGACTGTTTTTGGTTGTTGTGACCTCAGCTTATCCAGTTAGTGAGCTGCAGGCCTTACGTTTTCAGCCATACTTCACACACCTCTTACAAATGAGCTTGTCTGTGAACTAAGGCAGCTTTCCTTCTTCGGGTGATGTCTCAATTCCACATGGGACATTCTACCACCTTGCCCACCTTCTGTCCACTTCCCAATGCTAACACGGAGAGAGAGGGGTTGCACAGGCCTGACTCCAAGCATGACTTTAATGTTCACATTAGCTGGATGAAGGAGCCTCAGGTCTGATAATCATCTCTTCATTATGTACACAGACAACAAAAAAAAGGCAAGGTGGTTCAAAAGAAAACACTTTCTCATAGGATTTTGCAGTGCATCAAGATCTCCTATCCACTGGCGAAGAAAGAGCCACTTGTTGGGATCCAAGCCATTTCACTAGAGCAAAGTATTCCATGGCAGCCTTGGCTAGAGGCCTGCCGATGGTAGACATATGTAAAGCGGTGACGTATGCTTCTGTCCACACCTTTTCCAAGCTCTAGTGTTTGGATTCTGAGGTGAGGCGGGATGGCCACTTTGCTTGCTCAGTCCAACAAGAGTTACTTGTTTGAAATTCCTACAGACCCTCCTCCTTCGAGGGTACTACTTGGGAATCTCCTCAAAGGTGAGGAATCTGCAGGTAGAAGTGTCCATCAGAAAAAAAGGTTACTTACCACCAGTAACTATCATTATGGTTGCTAGTTGATATACCTGACCAGTCCAACCCTCCTCCTCTTCCCGAAGGAAATTCATAAGCCTTATAAAATGGTGCCAATTTAGTATGTTGAACTGCACCTATATATTCATTATTGACATTATTCTCATCCCTGCCTCGAGAGATACGTTTAAAATCTGATGAGAACTGACGTCAGGGTGCCAGTTTGGGCAGTCTGTGGTTCTGGTGATGTCATGGCAACTCCACATACAGCGCCTCCTGGTGGCATCGGAGATCTATGTCAGAAGTTTCCTGATCCAGACTGATGCCTGGGATTTTCAAAAGTGTATGAACCAGGAATATCGTTAACAAAGGTAGGTAACTTTTGCTTCAGAACATAGGGTATTCCTTTGATTAACCTAACCTTGCCTACACACTGCAAGCTTTGTGTTGGTGGAGATGCAGTTGTCAGTGCTTTTCTAATGAGTTGCTCATGGATGTTCTTCTATGTCCTTTATCCCTTTAGTTTGCCAAAGTTTATCAGAATTTAGAAGCAGCCCTTGTGCCTTTTGTGACTTAAATAGCCCTAGCCACAAAAAATTTAAATCGTGAATTTTGGTATCAAGTGTCTAAAAGAAAATTGGATTCTCAAATTTTCTTGAACGTTTGGTTTCATCCCAAACAAGCTAGATAGTCTTGCATCCTGAGTCTTTCCCATTCTCAGCTTTCGGTGTACCCTGCCACCTGCTGTCAAGAACAGAAACTAAGTCTAAAGCTGTTAATTGATAGCGTTTGTGCACCAGTAACGAATAAGCATGCATTTATGTTTCATTTGCCAATTCTTTATTTACGTCATTCGCTCACAGGTCCACAGGCTAATTGGCTCCCCTTTCTTAGAACAATTGCATCAACATTAAAACAATTATAATGGCGAGACAATTACATTTAATGTAGAATGTACTGGAAGAAATGTAAAAATGTGATAACATGCAATGACTAAGGATTATCTAAAAAAAAATTGTTGACCGCGTATTTGATTTTAAATTTTTTTTTAAACATACTTTATTGATTTTCCACATATATCTGTTATATTCAAACATGTTTAAGTATTTGTACATTAATATCATTCCGCTTAACACTGCATGAAACATGGTCATAATTTCTGACATGTCCTGCTGCATATCAACGCCATAGTTATTCGTCTCTAATATAATTGTATGCTGTGACATAAGTATGCAGTTATCAATAATAACAAACTTTTAACTAGTAACAACTGTTCGCCCACCATCCCCCCCTCCCTCCATCCTCTGGCATACATATTCACATCATGGTTTCCGCTACGTCCCATTACTGTTTCCATATTTCTTTACACAATCTTGTGCGTCTTCCCTATCTCTGTCCACTATACTAGGGTTGTGTACATCTCCACTGCATTATAACCTATTGCGTGTTCGGGGTATCGGCATATTGTCAGGGTTAGTGTTTTTAAAGGCTTCTAACATTACGTCCCATTCCATAGATATCTGGTTTTTCCGTAGTCCGCGGGCCTCCTCTCGGCGTATGGCAGCACTTTCAGCCCCACCCCAGCGTATTAATTCCCTGTGCCATGTGTATATTGCAAGGGGTTTGGCTGATTTCCATCGCATGGTGATAGATCTCTTGGCAACTATAAGCGCCAGATCCAAGAAGCGATGCTGGACCTTCTGTGTCGACTTATGCTTACGGAGGCCAACCAGGCACTCCGGCACTGAGCCGTCTATTTGAAGATGCGTAGTTTCCTCTAGTATTCGTTTGACCTCTCCCCAGAACTCTCTTAGGCGCGGGCATGCCCATAACATATGAATTAAGTCGGCCTCTGCCGTTTTGCATCTAGGGCATTGATGTTTCGTGTTTGGAAACATCCGCTGTAAGCGGTGTGGTGTGAGATAAGCTCTATGTAGGACCATGCATTGTATGAACTTAAACTTTCTATTTCGTGATACCCTCTTTGGGTGTTCCAAAATATCCGCCCATTCCCTGTCTGAAATTCCCCGTCCCACGTCTGCAACCCATTGAGCTTGGAGGGCGTCAAGGGGCATTTTAACGTGTGCCCGGATGCTCAAGTATAGCCATTTGATAAGGTGACGTCCCTGCCCCATGTAGTATAGAGATTTGACTAATTTATGCGTCTGGGGTTCTTCCCGCTGGGGAGACCAGTGTTTCTTAACATATTGCAGTATCACAGCATGTATCATATATAGATTGCTTGGTGCCCCGGTTTCACGTATAAAGTTCTCGTGGTCCATTAGAATCTCCCCATTGAAGAGCGCCCCCACCGTCTCCACGCCTGCATCTAACCATGCTCTGATTTTGTGTTTCGTGAGTCTACCGCTCAGTAGTGGGATCCCCAGCAATGGGATAGTGCCTGCATAGGGGTGCAACCAGATGTATATTGTACTGCTTTCCTCCAGCATAACAATGCAGTGTTTAATAAAGGCGGCACATTCGAGGGGATTTTACACTGTGGTAATAATAGTGTGTGTAGCAGTCCCTGTTCAATGTTTTGTATAGTATATCCAATCTCTTGCAGGTTGCGACCTGCCATCCAATAGGACAGCCACTGCAATTGGCTCACATAATAATATGCTCGGAAATCCGGCACCCCTAGGCCTCCTCTGTTTGTGTCTATTTGTAATTTCCTAAGGCTCACTCTGCGTCGGCCCGTGCCCCAAATGAGATCCGATAATATAGTGCCAACGGCCTAGCGCCAGTACGAACAATAGTGGGGACAGGGGTCAGCCCTGCCGTGTGCCCCTGTGTACCCGGTATTCTCGTGAAATGTGTTTACCGGACCTGACCCTCGCCGTTGGGTCCTCGTACAATAGGCGTATCCATCGGAGATAGTCGGGAGGCAACCCACATTTTTCGATAGCCTTGAACATATACTCCCATGACAGCGTATCAAATGCCTGCCGTAAGTCCAGTGCGATACAACCAGCAATTTTGTATTGTTCTAGATTAGTTGCCGTATTATTGTGCAGCCTCCTTATATTCAATAACGTGCTGGTATGAATCCACATTGGTCAATGTGTATTAACCTATGTAAGTAGGGATGTAGTCTGTTTGCCAAAATTTTACTCAATATTTTGTATTCCGTCGCTAATAATGATAATGGGCGATACCCCGACATGTCAGTCGTGTCCCTTCCTGGTTTTGGTAGTGATACTACTAATGCTTGTGCAGAAGTGCAGGGGAGATGGCCTAACTCAAGCGACTTGTTGTATAGCTCTTCCAATTGAGGAAGTAAGACCTCCGAGTAAGCATCAAAGAATTCCACCGGTAGGCCGTCCAAGCCCGGTGCTTTATTACGCGGAAGCCCATTAATAGTGGCCTTTATTTCCGCCCTAGTGATGGGGCCTGCCAAAGTGTCTCTCATGCCTGCTGGGGTCTGTGGGTAAGGTAAGTTTGCTAGGAATGTATCTATTAAGGTGGTGTCCAGTGTGGGTGGTTTGCTATACAGTGTTTCGTAATATGTACTGAAGGCGTCATTAATATCATGTTGCGTATATACCGTGTTACCCCCGGGCGTGGTAATTTGACTGATGACAGTGGTCGGTGGATCTTCTCTTAGTATCTTTGCTAACAGGATCCCTGATTTATCTGCTTCAGAGTGTTTTATCTGAGTAAAGGCCCTATAATTGATTATCCTAAGGTTTCTAATAGCTCTGCATGTTGTATACGTGCCTCTTGTAATGGAGCCTGTTTGGTGGGATCATTTGCCACTTCTTGTTCCAGCCCTTTCATATTATCCTCTACTGTCTTCAGATTCTTATGTACATCATGCCTTGCTCCCACTGTGACGCTGATCGCAGTTCCCCGGATTACTGCCTTGAGTGCGTCCCATTCAACTAAGATTGAGGACGCAGTGTTGCTGTTTTCCGAAAAATAATGTGTAAGTGTAGTTGACGGTGGGTTGCGAAATACTGTGTCTTCTAGTAATTGGGGCCAAAGCTTCCATGTAGGTACCGGGGTGGGTATTCTGCCCAAGCTAAGGGAAATCTCCTAAGGTTTATGATCTGAGAAGGTTTTTGCTAAATATGTAGTGTGCGTCACCTGGTCGGCTATGGTGAGGGAGCTCATGATTCTATCTATTCTGGTATGTAATTGGTGTATCGGGGAATAAAAGGAGTATTCTTTGTTTAACAGGTTCTTCAGTCTCCACACATCACATAGGGACCATCCATCCACCCAATTGCGTAGGGCCTCTGCCTGTTTGGCTGCTCCCGCTCCATGGAGGGGCGGGTGCGAGTGGTCAAGTTCAATGTCCATAACTGCATTACAATCGCCCCCACGATCCACGGGTATGCCTCCCAGCCTGCCAGTATCGTGTTTAGTCCCAGAAAGTATTTGTTCTGATCAAAACTTGGAGCATATATATTCCCCAATATAACAAGTACACCATCCAGTGTCCCGCGTAAAAATATGTATCTACCCTGTGCATCTATCCTCTTATCTAATACTTCAAACGGGACTCCATATCTGATCCAGATCGTTACACACCTGGTGAATGCTGAGTAATTAGTAGAGTATATCTGACCCCTCCATTTCTACCGCATTTTTGCGGCTTCCGATTCCGTCAAGTGGGACTCCTACAAAAAACCTATCTGCGCCTTGCACCTAACCAATTGCCGCTTCTGCACTGAGCCTAGTCCCCAAACATTCCATGTAATCAAGTTATATGTGTCGAGCTTGTGCATTGTATGATAACTGCGGTGTGTGTGTCAAGGACAAGGGATAATAAACGCAATATAGGACATATCAGCTGCTGCTTGTCATAACCCCTAAACTCCCATTGTAACATTAATACAGGGCCCTGCTTGTGAACTACGCAGAGCCAAACCAAAAACACAACATATTGAACTTTGCTGTAGTGAACTGTTGCATTCTCAAATAGGGGACTGACTCTCACACCAACCATGTGATAATGTTCACAGTCAGTAGCTCATCTGAGCCTGGGCTAATACATTTGTCATTATCATGCCATTATATTCACACAAGAAAAAGGATATGTATGTCCATGAGTTCTCGTGCCAATGCCATCGTGCTCTGCTGTCGCGTGAATGAACAGGGTGGTCCATTCTGCATTTCACGAACCTAGCAGGTCGTCAGCTGTTTCCGGCGTCACTGTGGGGGATAGTGCTAGGCTGCTCTCAGAGTCAGATCTTACTGTATTGCCCTCTGAGGATTCTGAGTCCATTCGCGAGGCATTGGCTCTGAACGTGGTTGCCGCCGCCAGAGCTGTGTCTTTGCTTCTTTGTACCTGATCCTGAGTAGGGCAGAGAATTAGTGAATTATTGGTAATCTTTGTGTTGCGGCACGGCCACTGGCCTTGCAATCGTTTGGGGCTGTTTGGAAGCCTCTGGGGGACGTCTCCAGACAACAAGTTCGGGTCCATGACTTCGATCCACTCCTCCACATGTTCTGGACTTTTTGCTCCTAGATTATTTTCAGACGTGCAGGATATAGTAGTGCATACTTTAGGTTCAAGTCTCGTAATTTCCTTTTAACATCCTGAAAGGAGGATCTACGGCGTTGGACCATGAGTGTATAGTCAGGATAGAGCGATATCTGACAATTTTCAAAGCGGATCTGAGGCCGCTCCCGTGCCTTCTGAAGTAGGATATCTCGGTCTCTGTAATTTAGGATCCTGACTATCAGTGGCCTTGGTGGTGCGCCCACCTTCGGTCTTCTAGTGGGGATTCTGTGGGCTCTTTCAATGCAGAAGAAGTCTGATAATCCGTCAGGGGCTACGTATTCTCGGAACCACTGCTCCATAAAGGTGGCGGCGTCTGTGCCGTCGCTTCGTTCCGGGTGCCCAATTACGCGCACATTGTTCCGTCTAGCTCTGCCCTCCGCATCTTCTACTCTGTCTAGAAGGCCTGTAACTTGCCTCTGTAGCGTTTGAATCTGTGACGTGTGTTCTTTGTGTTGTGGTAGCATTTCTTCCAGGGCTAAGCTGATATCTTTCACTGTGGTCGCTAGTTTAGTATGATCCGCCTTGAGCAAACTGAAACCGGTAGTGAGCGTGCCGATTTGCTGTTCTATCGCTCTTCTAGTCTCCCTAACCTCACATAGTATCAGGTCTAATTAATCCGGGGTTTCCATATCATTCGTGGTTGGTACACTGGTAAGCGATGGTGGATTTGTATTGAGTTCCTGGTCGTCTGTAGTTTGTGAATTTGTGGCGGCCGCCTCTTGTAGTTTGCCTTTTGGGCGCCCCATGACGCACAGCGAGCGCCCACAAATATCTGCTGTTGCCTGGGGGGGGGTGGTTTCGTGCCTTAAGCGGTGGTCAAGCCGTAGCAGTCACTGTGTCCTAGATGATAGTTAAGACAATACGGCCATTCAAGCTATGACCCAGGGAAGGGACTCGCAGTTCCCCAGTGCTGTAATGCGGTAGGTTCGTGCTGTGGTGTACTACTATATGAAAAATTTCAACATCGACTATAAATTGCGCAGCCCGGCCAGAAGGTACTCACTTCTATGCAGCTATCTGTTGTTGGTGCTCCAAGGACCTCGATGGGGCCCCCTCCCGCTCTGGGGGGCCTGGCTTCGTGACATGCCGCGTTTAAAGCACTCACCACGATGAACTCAACAGCAGTGTCCACCTTTACGTCCTCGTCAGGGAGGTGTCCCCTCTCGTTGTGTTTATTTCCTTTGTGCTATTAGTGTGTCATTCAATGTCCCATGCCACGGTGCGCGACCTCATATATGGATCTTCTGCTATCCGCTATGCGCCGAGGACCAGCCGGCAGCTCAGGCATATTACAGTGAAACTTTGACAAGGCCGCAGCTCTCCCGCCTTCTGGTCCCGCTCAACCTGCCCTTGCGCCCTTCAGATATATGGATGCCCTGCACAGTTATGCTCAGACTCAGGGGGAGCCAGGTGAGGCAGCAATCGGGCAGTATAATCAATTCAGGGATACCTCATCAGGGGCCAGTCCTACCTGCGCTGTCAGCCTCCTCCTCCAGGGCCAGTGCACCGTCACACCAGCTGCCTCGCGTTCTTTAATTAGGGAGAAGTGGGGGTTGGAAGCCAGCCACGGCGTGCAAAGATAAGGCGGATCTCGCACCTCCAACTATTACGTCCGGAATAATGTCCAGTACGTGCTTCGCCTGTGCGTCCGGTGAAGCGCAAACACCATCAGGATGATCAGCAGGTCTGTAATTAGCACAATGCCGCGAGGGCCGCGCACTGTCGGCGGTTAGCTCCGGGGCTCTCTTCAGCCCTCGACTGTCTTTTATTCGCGTCCTCAGCAGCTCATTGGGGGGGGGGAAAGCAGCCAGTTCGTTTAGTCACCCAGCGCCCCAGATAGCTTGCGCGGGTGGATCCGATCCCCTCTGCACGTTAGGGGAACCGTCGGAGCTCAGGGCCATAGGCGTTTTGCTGGTCTTTCCTTCAGTGAGACCGGGGGCTTCTGCCAGGGGCAGGCACCCTTTTATTTGTCTTTCCGAATCGCAGCGCGGGTCTCACCGGCCTACCTCAGTCCTGCGTAGTTCCCGGCCTCACTCGCTCCGTCTCAGGCAGCTGTCGTGTAGGCCTCGTTTCTGTTTCCGCTTTGTATAATATCTATGGCAGTTTCACGGTACCCGGGTGGGTAGCCTTTGGTCTGCACCCAAATTTGACACGTCGGATGGAGCTCGATGGGCTCGGCACACGGCAATTTTGTAGGATCTATGTGCCCCGGCTCCGGAGCTCCTCTATGCTGCGTCCGCCATGATCGGCGGTTAGCCACCCCCGCGTATTTGATTTTAATTTAATGGTATAATATATTTTTATTAATGAAAGGAAAGATTTACAAAGGAATAGAAAATGGTCAGTATCTAAATACCTGCTACATGGTCTGCACCTACTATTCTCAGATTCGAAGGTTCGATTTATTCAAGTGTTGCAGGGATTCTGTCTAGAAACAGAACTATTCCTGGGACCACAGGACATCAGAAGGTAGAGACTGAGTCACCATACCACATTAGTACCTATGGGCCTAAATCTGACTAGCTCATAGTGCTTTACCTGCCCTCCTAACCTTCCCAAAGTAACAGGTAAATTGGCACCCCAGAACACAACTCTTTAACCCCCAGGGGAACCATGGAAGCAGATCGTCACCTTTTATTTTCTCTCTAATGCATGTCCATAATAAACAACAGAAAGACACAAGGAAAGTTTACAATATTTATTGGAACTATTGTGCTGTATTTTGAAACAACTGTGCTGCAACTAGAAAACATATGCACGCTAGCAAAGTAATTAGCATCACAAGTAAACTATATACAATGAGAAGAACTATCATGGTGAATGATATATCTGCCCTAGCCTATCCTCACTATGAGGTTACAGTGATATATCGTAGATCTCTGGGATTAAAACCGGCCCCCATACCTGGCATTTGTAATTCGGTAATCTGCATCTAAGGTTGTTCAAAGCTGGCTCGTTCATCTCAGGGCCTTTTCCTCTGAAAGAATTCCCCTCTCTATTTGCAAAAGGCAAGTCTTGGTGTATATAAGAGGTGCCCTGGTCAAAAACAGCAGATGTTCTTCTGTGTTGTGTCTAAATGCCAAGCTATGTTGCTAACCCATCACCAAAAAACAGGGGCCCGGTGTTGTTCGACCTTGTACGATGTGTTCAGACAGAGTCCCAGAGAAAAAAAACAAATAACAAAAACATGTGCAAAGTATTTCTAAAATAATAGAGTGGGACAAAAACAATGTGCTGTGTGTAAAGCGAGCAAAGCAGCGCAGCCTACAACTTGTAGTTAGGTTAAAACAAGGGAGAAGTAAGTGGGCCCCAAAGGGATCTCACGACACCCCTCCCCCCCCCACCTTTGGTCAGACAAATAACGGAGTGTATTCACACGTTTATGTAAGTGACGTGTTGCAAGCAAATGAGATTGTAAAGATCTGAGTTTATCTGTGTGTTCTGATGTCCAAAGTGTAATGGAAAAATCAGGCCCTATCAATTCGTATAGTGATTTTAATACGTTGGGCATAATCAGGAATGTATGTTCCTCCAAAATTAAGGAATACTAACAAGGATTGTATTTTCTATAATGTATTTGGAGGTTGCAATTGTGCACACTACTCCAAAAAGTGAGGTGCAAGACACTTACCCTCATGTGTAGGTTCATATCCGAAGAAAAGGACACTTAGAAATGCGATATGAGATTTCTTAAAGTTGAACTTATAGCCATATGCAGTGAATCCTAAAATTATGCTATCCAAGCTGGCCAAGTGTGGGTTTAACTCATCATCCGTCTGTTAGATGTCATCTACATAAGACAGTGCGTCAAGGTCAATATCATGTAGAATTGATACTATGTGTGCTGCAAACCGTCTTGGACTGTTCTTATAGCCCATTGGTAAATGGGCAAAGCGACGCTGAAAGCCAAGTGCCGAGAAGGCTGTCCAATCTCTGCTTCCAGGCACTAGATTTTGGCAGAAAAAAAACATAGGAAATTTCCAAGGTTGTTTTATATTTTTTACGGACTATATTGTAAATTTGTGCCGTACTGTGTGTGTTCTGTGTGGCAAAATTGTGTGTATGACTGTTTAAATGTCTGTAGTCTAAGACTATACGGTATGAACCGGTTTCAAAACATGAATAATGTAGATTTTCCACTACCTGATGGGCAGAAAATCTGGATTTTATTAAAGACACGGAGGCTAAGATTATGCAATCTCCTTTTATTGCCAGCTCACAGCAGCAACAAAGGAAATAATTCAGAACTTTCAAAACATTCTAATCATGTATAAAGCACAGCCACAAGCAGCCATCTTCCTTCTTCCTGCGCTGCGAACAAGATAAACTCAAATGTCCAATTATATTTCACAGATGAATGCTTCTTGAAGAATATGACGTAACAACAAATCCAACTCAAATGTCCAATTATATTTCACAGATGAATGCTTCTTGAAGAATACGATGTAACAACAAATCCAATCTTTACTAGTCTGAAAGAGAATATGAGAAAAAACATGTTAATTTACCCGAGTGGGTGTATGTGGTGGGATAATCTTAGCCTCCGTGTCTTTAATAAAATCCAGATTTTCTGCCCATCAGGCTGTGGAAAAACTACATTTTATGGCATGACACAGAGGCCAATATTATGCAAGTTCAAAGTGCATTCAACACATTATCTATTACATTAGACATTGGTTTAAAGTAACAGCTTCTGAACATGTTTTTATTCGACCAGTCTGCCGCTCTCAAAATGTCTTGGAACCCGCCGCCCAAAATGAAAGCTTTGGAGGCCGATGCACCTCTGAGTGAATGCGCTCCAAATTTAGAAACAGCCACATCACCTTCTTTCATTACATCTTTCACCCATCTTGCTAATGTAGGGGAAGAAACGGCTGTATGTGGTAATTTGGGGTAAATTAGCAGTTGTGCCCCGTTTCTCAGATTTTTAGTCCTTTTTTCGTATTCTTTTAGGCATTTAACCACACACAGTCTTGGGTTTCCTTGAAAATAAGGGTAGAATATAGTTGATTACAGAGTCTTTGTAATTCTTTTAATATAGAAACAGACTCCTTCGGGTTGGTAAGCCCTACTGGTAACATCTAAAGCTCTTACGTCTGAGTTACGTCTAAAGCAGTGGTTCCCAACCTTTTTTGACCCGCGGCTCCCTTGACCCATTCACCATTGCCCGTGGCTCCCCACTGTTACTTTTTTGGGAGGGTGGGGTGGATGTAAGCCAGGCCTCAGGAGTACTTGCATTTTTCTCCCTGAAAATGAATGGGATGAAGCTGATGAACGTATTATAATCATATATGCAGGGTGTTTCGTATTACTAAGGCGGCGCCTCTAATAAAATATTCCTAGTTACACTTCTTTGCCCATGCCTTTTTTAGAGTACCCTCTCAAACTTTTTTTTATCCCACTTACAGTGCTAGATAGCACCCCTATGCAGGTAGGCCCCATTGCCAAAGTGTTTCTGCGCTTGAAGAATATTTGCATGCACTTCCATTTCTACCCATGTCATACGTGCCAACACACCTGTCTCAGCAGGGTGACTCACAATTTTTTAAACCACATACAGCTTTATTTTTGCTGTCTCCTCCCTAAAATTGCTCCAAATCAATGCAAGTAATATAAATTCCTCAGATATTTTTTTTTAAGCGTCCCTCTTTCTTGCTTCCAAATGTTGGCATTATGGCGTATATGGTGTTTTACTTCCCTGTGCTCAAGGAGAGAGCAGGCCTGTCTGGAAATGTGTGTGTACTGAAAGAAATATGTACTGGAAGTACCTATGATTCAAGTACAAATGTAAGTTAATACTTAGTGTGTTTAATAGACAGGACAACTGTACTTTCCTGATAACTTGCATTGATGTAAAATGCATTTGGAAAAAAAGAAACTATTAAGTCTAACAAGATAAATCAGGAATCTTCCGCTTACTTTGGGAGGTTTGGAACATGGGAATCCAGTGAAATAGGGAGGTCATCTCCCTCGACATGCCATCAATTAAGCACTACGTTTACAGCTTTAGGCATGTCACTTACAAATCATCGACATCATGCGTTTAAGTCTAATTAGTGTAACTGAAGCCAACAGACCCTTCAACATTAAATGCATGAAAGTGTTTGGTGCGCGGCTCCCCTGGGTAGGTTTGACGGCTCCCCAGGGAGCCACGGCGCACAGTTTGGGAACCACTGGTCTAAAGGATACCAGACATAATAGGGTTGTGAGTTTGTAGGAGAGTTGTTTTAGGGACAAGGATTGATTATCACCCCAGTTTTCAAGTACTTGTCAGATCAGTTTAACATCCCATAAAGAGGTATACTTCGGTGTGGGTGGTTTTAAGACCCTTATGCTTCACATTATTTTCCTAGTTAACGTATTTTGGCCAACAGGTAAGCCGTCTATCAAACAGTGTCTAGCATAAATGGCTGACCTATAAACTTTTACTGTCCTGTAGGATAAGCCTGACCCAAATAATTCTGTTAAGTAATTAATTATATGTACTATATCAGTTGAAATGGGATTGATCCCCCATTGAACTCACCAACTAACCCATTTATTCCAAGCCAGTCGATATGCTTTCCTTGTCCCAGATGCCAACGAATTAGATATGAGTCTAAAAACATCTGACGAAAGGCCAGGGATTTCCCACTGTCTCCTGAAATCCTCCATGCCATCAGTGTGAGATAACCTTCTTCCATTAGAGGGTGAGTCTCTCCTCGTGGGCCTTGAATTAGAGTCTTGAAATTTGGTATTAGCAAAGGGAAGTCTATTGTCATTTCTAGAATTATTGGAAACCAAGCTTGAGATCTCCATAGTGGGGTTATTACTACTACGGTTTCTTTGAATCTGCGTGTTTGCAGAAGGAATCTCGGTAGCATGGCAAAGGGCGGGAAGGCATAAGGCCTTAGGCCTCTCCAATTCTGCAGGAAAGAATCTACCCCAGAAGCTTGTGGGTCTGGTTTCCAGCTGAAAAAATGTGTCAGTTGTGTATTCAATCTGTCTGCAAACAGATCTATATCGAATGGACCCCATTTCTGTTGGATATTGAGAAAGATCTCTATGTTCAGTCTCCAATTGCTGGAGTCTTTGAAGTTCCGAGAGAACCAATCTGCTACCCCATTGCTTAATCCAGGAATGTGTTCTGTTACAACTGAGATCCCTTTGCTTAAGCAATAACCCCAAAAGTCTTTCACTAAGTCTGTCAGGTCTTTGGAGTGTGGTCCCCCCATCTTGCTGACGTATCGTACTGCCGAGACTTTGTCCATGCGTAGCATTACACAACATTTCATCATTCCTTTTGTGAAACTGCGTACTGCAAAGGAACCCGCTAACAGTTCTATGCAATTGATATGTTATTTCCTCTCTTGGGTTGACCGTCGACCCCCTGTGGAAGAGTTTCTGCATTTCGCTCCCCATCCTTCTAGACTCGCATCCGATTCTGTTATTAATTTGGGTTCCTCTCCAAAAATTGCCCAGCTTGTGCATTCTTCAGCCACCATTCTAGTTCCTCCCTTGATTCGAGGTCCAGGGACAGTGTCTGTGAATACAAGGGGTTTTTTCGTAAGCATTTCTTTTTTAGTCTTTGGAGGTCTCGGTAGTAAAGAGGTCCTGGGAATATTGCCTGGATGGTTGAGGATAGGAGCCCCAGGATTCTTGCTAGAGTTTTTAACGTAATATTCTTTTCCAATAACACTTTTTTAAAATTCTTTGCGTAATCTTTTTAGCTTTTCTTTGGGTAATCGTAGTTCTGTATGAAGAGTGTCTACAACGAACCCCAGGAATTGGGTGTTTTGTGCTGGAGTTGAGCATGATTTTTTAAAATTTATTACGAATCTGAGAGACAGAGGGTTCAAGTACTCCCTGGTACTCCAATTGGGAGAGTATTTCTCTAACAAGTGCTTTAGCATCTCATTTAATAGGGTATTGTGGTTGCACTTGCAGGCTGGACCTTATGGGTATTATATGATAAAGAGAGTCCTTATCCCAGCCAACATGATTGCGGTATAAAGCCGGGCTTGTGCAAGAGCCCATTCTGCTGCATAAGCTTGTTTGACCTCATCAGGGACAAAAGCAGAAAATGAAGGAAGTATCACATCCTCACCTTGTGGGGATGTTTGGAGGAGTGGGGGCCAATGGACCTCTGCTAAAAGGAGGTCATAAGACAAAATTAAATTCTCCCCGAAAATTACTTTAATGGTGTGCTGTATGTCACCCTATCCAAGTCATATAACCTATCTGGAGGGGCTACACACCTATCTGGGGTTTCAACTGTAACAAAGTTATCAGTTGCTCTCGCTACCAGAAACTCCTGGAGATTCCAGTGGACTATGGTGACTACTGCCACGCTGTCAAGGAGAGTTGCTGCCCAACTCCTATTTAGGATGAGGGTTCTCAGTGTTTGTGGCATATTTAGCAGTTATAGCTGCAACTTTTTTTTCTGAAATCAGGGTTTAAATGGGAGAGATTTTTCCTCCTTTTTTTTATCTTTCTCAGACGAGCGTTGTGAGTCTCTTTTCGGATTTACGTACTCTTCTTGTCTGCACTCAGATAGCCTTCCTCTCTCGTACTGCTTTTTAGATGAGTCCTGCAAGGAACGAGGAGAACGCGTATCAGAGCTCTGATACCTGTCTGGAGACTAGATTTGAGTGTAATCACGAAAATAGTAGCGTCTCTCAGAGGGTTTTTGGCTTTTGGAGAGCCTCCACGAGGTTGACCTTTTTGTGTTTATTTAGATTTATCCCATGGCTTTTTAGTATTAAATCTGTTTTTATTGATGGAACACAAGCAGAGATACAGTAATGACTCGCCTACAACCCATCGGGCCGGCTCACCATCCGACGTTATATCGGTAGGACACAGTGCGAAGTAGACAGCCCCAATTAACACAGCATGTCGCCTCCAACCCATCAGGGCCGGCCGCGTCCAAATGAAAGGGGGGCAGAGGAAAAGGCCTTGTAGTGGAAGCCTTGAGGAGTGTGCCAGTCCCTCGGGAAGCAGGGAGATCATGTCCGTTAGAGGGTGACCCACACAGGGCCGCAGGTTCTAAGAGGTGTTCCATAATTGAACAAGAATAAAACAAAAAGATAATAAAGCACAATAATAACCGCAACCCCAATCCCAACCCCACCCCCACCCCCTCTCCTCGGTGAGCTTGAGAGCAACTAGACGCCTATGTGGCATGCCAAGGGCCGTGCAGTGTCAATGTGGGCCGCGAAGCCTACTGGGAGCTAAGGATAGCCAGATACATAATTAGGGGGTGGCCGCAGTGTTATCCAGGACCAGTTTCAAGATGCGAAGATATTGTGGGCAGGTCAATTCACGGAATTCAGTGGAGAGAATAGTCAAGAAAGGGGCCCAGATTTTAGCATAGTCCTTGTCCTTACCCGCCGCCACCATGGAGAGTCTCTCCATCGCCAAAAGATTCCATAGTTGGTGTAACCAGTGTGTATGGTCGGGTATCTTGTCAGAGTTCCACCGTGACAATAAAACCCTATGCGCTGCATTCAATGCCAGGGCCATCTGCCGCCCCCTAGTCGAGCGCAAGGGAAAGGTTAGCGCATTAGGAAGCCCCAAGAGCGTGTAGGCAGGAAGTCTGGGGATAGTAGTGTTGAAGGCCAAGTCGATGTCGTCTAAAATATGTTCCCAGTAACGAGTTAATTTAGGGCAGTGCCAAAGTAAGTGGATAAGTGTCCCGGGGTTACCGCATCCCCGCCAGCAGAGACCGTTGCATTGTGTTTGCCACCTGGATAGCCTTTCTGGGGTGTAGTACCAATAGGTAGCAATTTTAAAAGCTGTCTCGGTATGGTTCGAGGAATATGCCGTATGGTGCGCTCGGAAAAAAATGTCTTCCCATTCTTTGTCTGATAGCGCGCGCCCCAGCTCCACCTCCCATCGCTTCTGCCCGGCGGCACGAGATCTTATGGGTGTGGAGTTAAGAAAGGAGTAGATTTCGGAGATAAGGCCTTTATCCTCTTTTTTGTTAAGGATCCATTTCTCGAACGGCTTCATAGGGCGGCAGGCCAGGGGACGCGTCCCCGGTGCAGTAACCCAGTGGAGCAGTTGGGAGTGCAAGTAGACGTCCGTGTCAGGTAAATGGTAGTCCGACTGTAGGTCCTTAAAGGGTAGAAGACCCCGGATATCATACAGGTGCCCTATACGTTTGCAACCCTCCGCAGTCCAGAGTGCCGCTGTCTTAACGGCCATTCCTGGAGGAAAAGCAGGATTGGAAAATAGCGGGGTCAGGGGGGAAGGGAAAGAAGTCAGGTTCGCCTTCTGGCAGACTCTGTCCCAGGCAAGCATCGTGGGGCGAGTAACCGGTGAGGAATAGAGTCCCCAAGCACGAGCAGACCTGGGCAACCAGGCGTCCCGCCAGATATGATGACCAGCGACCGTCTGGTCCTTGAAGACCCAATACTTCTCCGTCATTGGACAGTTCCATTCCACAATGTAGTGTATGAGGGAAGCATAGAAGTATCGGGTGATGTTTGGGAACGCTACTCCTCCATACTTCTTAGGTCGCTGCAGCTGAGCCTTGGATATTTGCGGTGAGATCGGACCCCAGACAAAGCCCTCAATCGCTGTTTGTATCTGTTGAAGGACGCGTGGTGGGGGTTCAAGCGGCAACATTTGAAATAAATACAGGGCTCGGGGTAAGATATTCATTTTAATCGCGGATAGCCTCCCCGACCATGAGAGGGGAAGACTACGCCAACGCTGGAGGTCCGCACGGACCCGGGATAGCAGGGCAGTGTAGTTCACTTCCGCCGTTTGCGTCAAACTCTTGTGAAGGGTCAGGCCTAGGTATTCAAGTCCTCCAGATACCCAGTCGAATGGGAAGCGGAGCCGAAGGGTCGCCTCTGTGCGTGGGCTAGCGGTAACATTAAGCACCTGAGATTTTTGCATGTTAATTTTAAACCCAGAAAACTGGCTAAATGTCTGGAGGTCCTGCATAATGGCTGGTAGAGAGGATGTGGGGTGGGCGATTGAGAATATGATGTCATCTGCATATAAATTAATGAGATGGCGGTCTAATCCAAAAGGGATGCCCTGTGCAAGAGGGTTGTCACGCAGTCGTTGAGCCAGGGGCTCCATGTATAGAGCGAAAAGCAGGGGGGAAAGGGGGCATCCCTGCCTCGTCCCTCGTCCCGCCTCAAAGTACTCAGACAGTAAGCCATTGACTCTAACCGCCGCTTTGGGGGAGCTGTAAATGCTTGCGATCCAGCTTCTGAACCGGGGGCCCATCCCAAAGCGCTCTAAAGTGGCGAAGAGATACGGCCAATGCACCCGGTCGAATGCCTTCTCCGCGTCTATCGCCAGGAAAAGGGCTTCCTCTCCGGACCGTCGGACTTTGTCGAGGAGATGGCAAAGGCGTTTGGTATTGGCGCCCCGGGACAAAGCCCGACTGGTCAGGGTCCACGAGGCCTGGCATATGAGGGTTCAACCTGTGTGCCAAAATACTGGAGAACAGCTTTGCGTCAATATTCAACAAGATCGGCCGGTATGAGCCACATCGATCCGGGTCCTTGCCCGGCTTGAGAATAACTGAGATGGATGCCTGTAGGACAGAGGGGGCAAGCGAACCTGTGTCCCCAAATGAATTAAATAAGCGGGTGAATAGTGGTGCGATTTCCGTGTAGTAGGTTTTATAGAAAAGTGCACCGAAGCCATCCGGACCCGGGGCCTTTTGTAACTTCAATCGGGCGATTGCCGAAATAACTTCCTCAATACGGATGGGCGCTTCAAGGGCGGCAGCTTCCCCCTCAGGCAGTGGTGTGACTGCCGCATCCCCCAGGTACTCGGTGGGGTCTGACAACAAGGTGGGGTCAGTCAATCAATCAATCAATCATGTCACTTATAAAGCGCACTACATACCCGCGAGGGTCTCAAGGCGCTGGGGGAAGAGGGGGGGTGGTGCTGCTACTGATCGAAGAGCCAGGTCTTGAGGAGTCTTCTGAAGGCCAGTAGGTCTTGGGTCTGTCGGAGGTTGGTGGGAGGGTGTTCCAGGTCTTGGCGGCGAGGTGGGAGAAGGATCTGCCGCTGGCGGTCGTTTTCCGGATGCGGGGGACTGTGGCGAGAGCGAGGCTGGTCGAGCGGAGCTGGCGGGTGGGGGTGTGGAAGCTGAGTCGTCTGTTGAGGTAGGCTGGTCCGGAGTTGTGGAGTGCTTTGTGTGCGTGGGTGAGGAGCTTGAAGGTTATCCTCTTGTTGACAGGGAGCCAGTGCAGGTCAGGTCTCTCAGGTGGGGTGTGATGTGGCTGCGTCGGGGGATGTCGAGGATAAGACGTGCAGGGGCGTTCTGGATGCGTTGCAGCCGTCTCAGGAGCTTAGCCGTCGTTCCTGCGTAGAGGGTGTTTCCGTAGTCCAGCCTGCTGGTGACGAGGGCCTGGGTGACTGTTTTTCTTGTTTCGGTGGGGATCCACTTGAAGATCCTGCGGAGCATTCAGAGGATGTTGAAGCAGGATGAGGAAACGGCGTTGACCTGCTTAGTCATGGAGAGGGTGGGGTCGAGGATGACCCCTAGGTTGCGTACGTGGTCGGTGGGTGGCGGGGCTGTTCCCAGTGATGTTGGCCACCAGGAGTCGTCCCAGGCTGAAGGGTTGGAACCAAGGATGAGGACCTCCGTCTTGTCCGAGTTCAGCTTCAGGCGGCTGGTCCTCATCCATTCGGCGACGGCCTTCATTCCTTCGTGGAGGTGGGCTTTGGCGGTGTGAGGGTCTTTGGTGAGGAGAGGATCAGCTGGGTGTCGTCGGCGTAGGAGATGATGTTGAGGTTGTGCTGTCGGGCGACGTGGGCGAGGGTGCCATGTAGATGTTGAACAGCGTTGGGCTGAGGGAGGAGCCTTGGGGTACGCCGCAGATGATCTTGGTGGCCTTGGATCGGAAGGGGCGAGGCGGACGCTTTGTGTTCTGCTGGAAAGGAAGGATGTGGTCCAGTCCAGGGCCTTCTCTTGGATCCCGGCGTCGTGAAGGCGTGTTCGTAGTGTGTGGTGGCAGACCGTGTCGAAGGCGGCTGATAGGTCCAGGAGGATGAGGGCTGCTGTTTCTCCGTTGTCTAGCAGGGTCCTGATGTCATCGGTGGCGGCGATGAGGGCGGTTTCGGTGCTGTGGTTGCTGCGGAAGCCGGACTGGGAAGGGTCCAGGATGTTGTTCTCCTCGAGGTAGCGGGTCAGTTGTTTGTTGACGATTTTCTCAGTGACCTTCGCGGGGAACGGGAGCAGAGAGATGGGTCGGAAGTTCTTGAGGTCCTTGGGGTCTGCCTTGGGTTTCTTGAGTAAGGCGGTGATCTCGGCGTGCTTCCAGCTTTCCGGGAAGGTTGCTGTCTCGAAGGAGATGTTGATTATTTTCCGGAGATGGGGCGCGATGGCTGTACTGGCTTTGTTGAAGATGTGGTGAGGGCACGGGTCTAGCGGTGAACCGGAGTGGATGGTGTTCATGATCTCGCTGGTGTCCTCGTCGTTGATGTTGGTCCAGGAGAGCAGGCGGTTGGTGGTTGTGGGGGCAGTGGTCTCGGTGGTTGCCGGGGCGGTCGTGGTGTTGAAGCTGTCGTGGATGTCGGCGATTTTGCGGTGGAAGAAGGTGGCCAGTGAGTCGCACAGGTCTCGCGACGGCTGGATGTCGTTGGTGTTGGAGCTGGGGTTGGAGAGTTCCTTCACGATGTTGAAGAGCTCTTTGCTGTTGTGTGCGTTGTTGTCTAGGCGGTCTTTGAGTGAGGCCCTTTTGGCGGATCTGATGAGGTGATGGTGACTGCGGGTGGCGCTCTTGTGGGCGGCGTAGCTGTCCGCTGTCCGTTCGTGGAGCCAGATCTTCTCCAGTTTTCGGCATGTTCGTTTGGAGGCCTGGAGGTCTTCGGTGAACCAGGTGGCTTTCTTGCTGGTGTGGCTGTTGGGCGGATTCTTGAGCGGGGCGAGGGTGTTGGCGCAGTCGTCGATCCACTGTCTGAGGTTGCGGGCGGCGGTGTCGGGGTCGGAGGGTTCGGCGGGTGGGCTCAGGGCGAGGGTTGTGGTTAGCTGGTCTTCCGTGACTCTGCTCCAGCAGCGGCGAGGCATTTGTTCGGTGCGTGGTGCGTGGTGGGCTTCCTGTAGGTGAAGTGGATGCAGTGGTGGTCAGTCCAGTGGGGTTCGGAGGTGTGGTTGAAGGAGACGTGTGGGCTTGCGGAAAAGATGGAGTCTAGCGTGTGGCCGGCGGCGTGGGTGGGTGTAGTCACGAGCTGTCTGAGTCCGAGGGTGGCGAGGTTGTCGATCAGGGTGGTGGAGTTGGTGTCCTTGTTGTTCTCGAGGTGGAAGTTCAGGTCCCCGAGGAGGATGTAGTCCGTGGAGGCGATGGCGTGTGTGCTGACGAAGTCAGCGATGGAATCGCTGAACTGTGGTCGGGGTCCGGGGGTCTGTAGATGAGGGTTCCTCTGAGGGTGGTGTTGGGATCGGTGTGGATCTGGAAGTGCATGTGTTCGGCGGTGCTGAGGGTGTCGTCGGTGTTGGTTGAGACTCTGAGGGTGTTCCTGTGGACGATGGCGATGCCTCCTCCGACTCCGTTGGTGCGGTCCCTGCGGGTGATCTTGTATCCGTCCGGGATGGCAATGGCGATGTCGGGGGCTGAAGCGGGATTCAGCCAGGTCTCCGTCAGGAATGCGACGTCTGGGGAGGTTGAGTCGAGAAGGTCCCAGAGTTCGATGGCGTGTTTGCGGGGCGGAGCGGGTGTTGAGGAGGATGCATCTGAGGTAGTTGGGTTCTTTCCTGGGCGGTGGTTTGGCGGGGCGGGTGCTGGTGAAGCTGCAGTTCCGGCAGGTGAAGGGCCCTTGGGTGCGCTTCGGGGTGGCCTGGTAGCAGGCGTGATCTTTTCCGGGGTTGAATGCGTGGAGGGTGCTGGCGTCGTATCGGCGTCTGTTGATGTGGCGGGCGCGGGGGATGCCCGGACCAGGGGGTCTGGCGCTGGGCGCGGTCACGGCACGGACGGGCGCAGACGGGCTTGCCTTAGGCGCGCCTTCGGCGCGCCAGTGGCGCGGCCGCGCAGCAGCCGCCATAAATGGGGAGGAGGGAGGGAGGAGCAGGGAATGGGGCAGCGAATGGGCAGTGAGGGGCGGGGCCGCAGGGCGCAGCGGCGGGAAACAGGCACAGAAGGGAAAACGAGCACAATCAGGGCATCAAGGGGGCACAGAAAGGAAAAACGAGCACAATCAGGGGCAGCAAGGGGGCACAGAAAGGAAAAAACGAGCACAATCAGGGGCAGCAAGGGGGGCACAGAAAGGAAAAACGAGCACAATCAGGGGCAGCAAGGGGGGGCACAGAAAGGAAAAACGAGCACAATCAGGGGCAGCAAGGGGGCACAGAAAGGAAAATCGAGCACAATCAGGGGCAGCAAGGGGGGCACAGAAAGGAAAAACGAGCACAATCAGGGGCAGCAAGGGGGCACAGCCGTATACAGTGAATGGTAGAAAGAGCGGAAGGCCAAGACTATTTGAGCGTCGTCCGTGAGGAGGAGGCCACGCGCGTCCCTCAATGACTTGACCGAGTGCGCTTCTTGCTGACTGCGCAAACAGTGCGCCAACATCCGACCCCCTTTATTGGTGCCGACAAAGTACTTATGCTTCAGGCGGATTACAGCATATTCAGCCCGATCGAGATCCAAACGGCGCAGTTGAAGGCGCTCTCTTTCTAGCTGCCGCCAGATACGATGGGCGCCTGTGCGCTTATGGATTGTCTCAAGTTCTTTGACGGAAGCCTCGAGCTCCGCATGCTTCGCCCGTCTGGACTTGCTGTCATAAGCGGCTTTTGCGATAAAGGCACCGCGCACCACCAGCTTCAGGGCCTCCCACACTGAGGAAAGTGGAGTATCCGACCTGTCATTAATCATTATATAGTCCGTGATGCAGCGCCGGATATCAGTAACTACGTCAGGGGATCGGAGCAGGGAGTCACGCAGGCGCCAGCGCGGTGTGAAAGTCGAGCCTACGGAGGGGAAGCGCAGCGTTAGGGTAATGTGTGCATGGTCGGAAAGGGCCCGTGGCTCGATGGAAGATTCCGTGACCAGGGCCCAGGCAGCAGAAGTAACGAGGAAATAGTCAAGACGGGCATACGTTTTATGTGCGGCCGAATAATAGGAAAAATCAACTTCGGTGGGGTGCAAACAGCGCCAGGCATCCCGAATCCCAACCTCCCGCAGCCAATCTCCGCCTTTCGCAGATAGGGCACCAGCGCTGCCCATGCGAGAACCAGAGCGATCCCGATCCCCATTCATCACAAGGTTCAAGTCGCCTCCTATAACTACCACTGGGTCCGGGGAATGCAGCACCTCAGCACAGGCCTCTAGCAAGAACGTCTCAGGACGGTCGTTAGGAGAGTAGATGGAAGCAACCGTACAAGCAGAAGAGCCTACGTGCAGCCGCAGCGCCAGTAGGCGCCCCTTAATCTCAGAGACTGTCCCCGCCACAGAGCCCCTAAAATGTTTAGCAACCAGAACGGCCACTCCCCCTTTCTTGCTAGCTGTAGAGGACCAGAACTGGAGAGGGAAGTGACTGTGCCTCATACGGTGGGTGTCGGCCTGTAACAGGTGAGTTTCTTGAATGAGGCAGATGTCTCCTCCCGAGTATTCTAATAAGGACAAGACCGCCTTCCGCTTGACTGGATTGTTAAGGCCTCGGGCATTGAGGCTAACTATTTTAAGATCCAGCGGGCGGAAGAGAAAACAGGGAGCTATGTGGGAGCGCGCGCCGACCTGGGCCGCGAAAGGGATAGAAGGGGGCCGCGCGCAAGTCGCCAGTGTACGCTGCAGCAGCGAGAAACTCACCGAGGAGAGAACACACCCCAACCCAATAAACAAAAACAACGTCAAAAAGGAAACATGACCAAAGTCTGTCAGAGTAAGGGAAGTCCAGCAGGACGGGATCGACCCATTGTTCCGGCCTGGAGCGGGACCGAGATGTGGCCACCTACCTGCAGGGAGGGCATCCAAGAGGTCCATAAGTAGTCCGTGCCGTCCCCCCGGCACCTCTCCTGGAAGCCCAGTCCGGAACCATCAGTAGCACTGCTCACGGAGTGGCTGGACGCTCTGAAGCTTGCGAAAGGGTGGCAATGACCGCCTACCTCTCCTTATCCCTCGTAGCTTGGTCGGGTTTCTTGACTGGGGTTGCCTTTCCCACACGCTGCCAACCATCGCTACGCCGTGGGCGAGGCACCTTGGATCGTTCTCCCACCTCCACCGGACCGGCATCTTCGAGGCCCAGGATCTCCAGCGCCTCAGAGAGCGAGCGAAGCTGCAGCAGCCTTCCCCCGTGCTTAAAGATGAGACGAAAAGGGTGTCCCCAGGAGTAGGGAATATTCTGCTCTCGTAGATATGTGGTCACAACTTTGAACTCTCGGCGCTTAGAGAGTGTGGAAGCAGCTAAGTCCTAATAAATGGCGGGATGTTGGCCGCGGAACTGCAGAGGTTGGGCCTCTCTTGCCTTCCGTATTATGCGCTCCTTCACTTGATAATCATGGACGCACACAAGAATGTCGGGCGGGGGCGCCTTGTTGCCACGGGGAAGTCCCACTCTGTGAGCTCTGTCCATTTGTATGTCAGCCTCGCCATTGTCGCCCAAGATGTGCTTGAATAGAGCCCCGACATAGGCTCGGAGATCGTACCCCTCCTCTTTCCATGGAACCCCTCTGATCCGAACATTGCTCCGCCGTGACCAATTTTCCAAATCCTCTGCGGCGGCCTGGAGATCTAAGTTCTGCTCTTGTAGGCGTAGGACATCCTGTTGTAAATGGTGGATCTCTTCGTCTCTGCTCACGTCATGCTCCTCAAGGGTCGCCACCCTCTCCCCGATGTCGTCCACCTCTCGACGCACTTCTTTTAGGTCTGCTGCGAGCTGGTTCCGGAGGTCCTGAATATCTTCTTTTATGGCTGTGAACAGCTCCACCATAAACCCCTTGGTCGCCGGCGCGTCGTCACCCTCCATCGGCCCCGGAGCTTTCTCACCCGTGGATGGGGCCTGCCCAGCTTGTTTCAAAAGAAGCTCTTTCAGCGACTTCTCCCTTTTGGAACGCGCTGCTGCCATGGCGTAGGTCGCCACCCAACGCCGCCGGGTAATCGGTCCCAGCCCCGGGCGCCGCAGCCACCAAAGCAAGAGTGGAACGGCAACTGCGTGGAATGTACCGGCCCCTCAATGCTGGTCGTTATGCTCCTGCAGCCTCCCAGCGAAACGGGGACAACACTAATCCAGGGAGGCCCAACGGCGTGTCGTCAGCGGAGGAGCCCCAAGAGTGCCAGCGCACACTGGGTGCAGTCTGTCCACTGAGCCGCGGATCGATGGGGGACCTCCCCAGCCCGACCTCCAATGTCGCCCAATATGGGGTCCTCTTCCACCTATCACTCCCCGGTAGGAGCCTCGGCTCTTCACAGGTGTATTGGGCCCCAACAAACCGACTCACCGGGAGGTTAGGCCAATGTCCGGTCCTCCTCGTGCAGCAGGGGACCGCGGATCGAGCAGTGGGTGTAATGTCCCTCACCCCATGCACTGCGTTGGTTCTCGATGCTTCTCGCAGCCCGCGCCGCTCCTCACAGGGCCCACAGGCTAATCACCCCGTCCGCCGACCTGCGGACCGTTAGGCCCCACCAGAGGCCCACCTCGTCTGTTCGGGCCCGAACACACACTCCCAGCGCTAATCTGAATGGTGTGGAGGGGGGGGCAGGCTCTTGGCAAGCGACAAGGACCCCGCCCCAAGCGGAGCGGGGGTACGCAGTCGTGGGGCCCTTTGGGCCGGGCGCACCGTCCGCTGACCAGCGGGTCTCCAGGCTTCCCCCGCGGCCCACCCCACCCACCCAGGTCAGAACGTGTACTTCCGTTGGGTGTGCAAGGGTAGATACTCGCTGCGCGTCCTACTGCGGGCCTCCTCCTCCGTGTCAGTGGGATCTGCGTCGCGGGGCCTTAATCAACTCGCCGGGGACCGCGGGTAGCCCAGTGCGCTCCCTCCGACGTCGGAAGTACCGGCGTTCACAGGTTTCCGCCAGCACTTGGAGTCGGGCGAACCGTCACCGGCGGGCGCTCGACACTCGGCGCCGCCGCAGGACCACGCTGTCGGCACCTCTCCCAGCGCCACTCTCCCGGCCTGGGCCCGGGTCTCTGCCGCCGTCGCCCACAAGGTCTCCAAGGCCCTTGCCGTTCAGGGGCTCCCAGCTCCGCCCCCGCAGCACCGACAATAGTGCTCGTCGGTTCAGAGATGCTCCGTAGTGAGACCAAGCCACTCCCGGTGTTTGCGTGACCCGATGGTCCGGGAAGCAGGCGATGTAACAATGCTTATGATCGGCGGTGCCGGAGGGACACGATCCTGCGTCCTACCGCGCCGCCATCTTGGACACGCCTCTCTATCCCATGGCTTTTTAACAAACTCACGGTTTTGCTTGGCTTCCTTGTCTGAACTAGGTTTGCCAAGAGGTGGGTTAGTAGGTCTGGTTCCCAAATTATTGCGTCCTAAGGATGTATACAAATCAGCAATAATTATAGGTAGCTCAAGTTCACGGTCAGCTTGTGCGACCGCTGTGAGCCTCTGGCGAATAGCCAGAGGTGCTGCTTCGCCTTTAATGTTGGACAGAATCATTGCGGACACCAGGAAAATTTCCCATTAGTTTCATCCCCAAATCCAGGGCAGCAGCTGCTGCATGTTCGTCCTGTATTTGTTTTAACATGTCTGGCAAAGCTAACACGGATGAAGTACCATGACTGATGGTATAGACAGCGGCAAAGACTGTCCCTCATGTGTTGCAGTCACCTATTCCAGGAATCATTCCATGTGGTAAGCACATAGTCAGTTTTCTGTGCTTATCTTGTGGTCCCGTAAGGAAAAACACAGCTTCAATTTGGTCGATCAGTCCCGGAGAAAGAACCAAATAACAAAAATATGTGCAAAGTATTTCTAAAATAATAGAGTGGCACACAAACAATGTGCAGTGTGTAACATGCGCAAAGTAACGCATCCTACAGCTTCCAATTAGGCTAAAACAAGACAAGGGTGACCTAAGTGGGCCTCAAAAGGAACTCACGACACAAGTGTTTGCTAATTGAAGCCCTCCAGTTTTAAAATTTGGAAAAAATTATTTTACTGAGGGCTCCCGACCTGCACAAAGTTTGAATAGCAGAACCTGTTCTATATTTTTCTGCCAGTACACTTAGATTAGGGGGCAGGTATTTAAGTGTGGTTTGGAGGGTTTGTGGGGGAACAGGGGTAGAATCTCAAAAGGGGGTGTGGCCTAAGAAGTGTAACAAGTAATACTTTACAAGAGGTGTGGCTTTTAAAAACGTGTGAACTAAAATCCTGTGCTTGACACAGTGTGCCTCTTGACCAACATTTTGTAGCGTCTCTGTGAGTTTTCTGTTATTGCTTCAAGATATATTGTACAGTAACAGACATGCGCCTATAGGAAGCCAGACCTATTGGCTTTGTCAATGCTGGTCAACAGTACCACATAAATGAGTAACCTGGTAATTGTGTTGTGAATAATTAGAATGAAAAATGCTTCAGTTCTGAAATTGAGACTGTAAATTAAACATTACTTAGATTTGTGAAAGGGGAAGTAGTCTTTGGAGTATCTTCACACTGCTTTCTTCTGCAGTCTCTCAGACATGGATTACTTCAATGTATTTTACAGTCAGTGTTTAGAAATTGATCCTCGTTTTTGCCATTAAAGTTAAGGACATCAATATAGAGCCTTGTAGGGACCCATTACAACATCTGCTTTTAATTACTGCCATGTCTGAGACCCGGAGGGACCCACCCCACTTAAAGCTCTAGTTGGGAGGAGAGTGGCAGATGTCTTGTCTGTTGTGGCAAACGCATACTGTTTGGCAGCTGTCAAACTTTAAATAAGGTCTTTAATCTTGTGACATTAATACATTACTGCCTATTAAAGACCAAATTGGCCTTTTTCATCTTGGATCTTCGTGGAATACCATACTGCCCTTAGTGGACCATGCAAAATCGATACTAAATAATTGAAAAGCTGCTCATTCTTGCGATCCCTTAAAAGTTCATCCAAGGCCAACCATCATGGCCGACAGGACGTGATTCCGATCGGCTCCGCTCCAGGCCCAGCCACATAAGCGTATTTGGAGGCACTTTCATCGTCAGAAGCGGGGTGCCCGAGCCACTTGGGCGCCCAGATGAGCGCGGGTTCCCCGGCTGCATTATCCGGGACCATTGCGATGCGTGCTGCATCGTAGAAATTCTGCAACGGTAGCCGCACGGAGTGAGACAAGATGGCGGCTATCACCGCGATGTGGCGCTGAGGTGTACCTTGCTGCCACGGGCGCAATTGAAGGGCGCATGAGAGACCCGTGCCTACGGACGCCTGGGGGCTCTTGGGACACCACTCATACGGTCCCGGGAGTCGGGACTGACAACGGTGGGTCACGCTCTGCTGTCGGCACCCGCGTGAGGTGACGCGCTCCCGCTGCGGAGTCTCTTGCAGAGCTGAGGCAGGCCCTGGGGAAGAGCGCCTCACAGTTAAGGCACGAGGAAGAGTGGGGGGGCCCCCCTGCACCGTCGAGGGACCACGGACAAGCCCCGGACAAGAGGTGCCTGACCTCAAAATGGCATCAGTCGGGCACCTGCAAGCAGCCTCGTGAGGGGGCCTCCGGCCGGAGGCTTCTGATCATCACAGGGCACCCAATCCACAAGCCCTGGCAACAGACCTGAGGGGGCCCCGGTCCCACCACCACCCCAGCATAAAGGTACTGTGCATTTGTGGTCCCATGCGGGGTAGGCGCTATCAATCAATCAATCACGGCATTTATAGAGCGCGCTACTCACCCGGGAGGATCTCAAGGCGCTGGGGGAGGGGGTAAGTTACTGCTCGAACAGCCAGGTCTTGAGCTGCTTCCTGAAGGAGAGATGGTCCTGGGTTCGCCGAAGGTGAGTGGGGAGGGAGTTCCAGGTCTTGGCTGCCAGGTAGGAGAAGGATCTTCCTCCGGCGGTGGTTCTGCGGATGCGTGGTACGGTGGCGAGGGCGTGGCTGGTTGATCGTAGCTGGCGGGTGGGCGTGTAGAAGGTCATGCGGTCGTTGAGGTACTTTGGGCCCAGGTCGTGGAGGGCCTTGTGTGCGTGGATGAGGAGTCTGAACGTGATTCTCTTGCTGACGGGGAGCCAGTGCAGGTCTTTCAGGTGTCCGGTGATGTGGCTGTGTCGGGGGATGTCCAGGATGAGTCGTGCGGAGGCGTTCTGGATGCGCTGGAGTCTTTTTTGAAGTTTGGCTGTGGTTCCGGCGTAGAGGGTGTTCCCATAGTCCAGTCGGCTGGTGACGAGTGCCTGGGTGACGGTCTTCCTGGTTTCAGTGGGGATCCATCTGAAGATCTTGCGGAGCATGCGCAGGGTGTTGAAGCACGAAGATGAGACGGCGTTGACTTGTCTGGTCATCGACAGGGAGGAGTCCAGGATGAAGCCCAGGTTTCGTGCGTGGTCCGTTGGCTTGGGCGCGGTGCCCAGGGCCGGGGGCCACCAGGAGTCGTCCCAGGCGGAGGGTGATGAGCCCAGGATGAGGACTTCCGTCTTGTCTAGAGGCAGCGGGTGGCGCAGAGCCGAAGCGCCATTCCAGGAGGACCCCAAGAGGCTTTAGGGAGAGGCACGCCCTTGATGTGGAGATCTCTGGGTGGTGAGCGGATGCCGCGTTGGGCGAGGGTCGACCTCGGGGAGATTCGCCCCACAAGTGAGAAACGAGGAGCTACTTGGACAGCGGTTCCCGGGGCACGCGGTATCTGACCTCAGCATGGAGTCAGCCAGTCACCTGAATGCAGCCTCATGGTGGAGTCTCCGGCTGGAGGCTTCAAATAGCCACTGAACACCCAACCTGAGCACCTGGTCTTTACATTAAAGAGGTCTCCAGACCCAGCAAAGCCCTATTAGAGTGACACTGAGCGTCTGCTGCAGGGCGCAGGGAGGGCCCTCAAGCAAATCAGTGGGGCAGAATCGAGGTGCCGGTGTGGGTTCCAAGTGGCCTCCGATCATTTCTGCCTCTGGGAGGCCCCGAACAAGCGGAGGGCACGGGTCCCTATGCCACCTAAAAATGAATGAAATGAATTTGTACTTGTAAAGCGCACTGATACCCTGAGGCTTCCTGGCGCTGTACGCATACCGCTGTGGAACCCTTCCTGGTTTTTCCCTGTGAAGTGTCCACTCCTGGGCACCCCCAAGGTGAAGCCAGGCATCCCAGCGCTGGTGGGGCCGTTGTGGAGATTAAGCAAGCTATTGCCCAGAGTTGCAGAGTGGGACCCATGATTAGAATAGGCACCGAGGCGAGAATTATCAGGTCCGAGGACGTTGAGCCCAAGACCCACCGAGGTGGGAATTGAACCCTGGTCCCGGGCCAGATCTCTGCATCAGGGTCTGCCGCTCTAACCATTGAGCCACACTTCTCCACTTAAAAAAAAGGCGCAGTCCACAAAGGTCTCCAGCTTCTTCACCCAAGCTAACAAGGGGACAGACAGTGAGGAGGCAGCTCGGTCGGGAGGAAACATGGCGCTCACACGGGAAGATCTGATGAGCTCGCTGAGAGAGTTTAAAAAAGAGCTGAGAGACGATATTAAGGCTGATATGGGGGCCTCTTTTGATGCATTTAAGGCTGAGATGGGGGCCGACTGGTGGCTCTGCAAGCAGATGTCGACTCGATCGGGGCCCGCGCTCTGGATCTCGAGGCAAAATACCAGGAGCTGGCTGACCGAGTGCAGCCCTTGGAGGCCCAATCTGGTGACCTACGTGCTCAGCTGAAAGCCACGGTGCTCAGATGCGAAGACCTTGAGAATCGCTCCCGCCGGGATAATATTCGTGTGAGGGGCCTGGAGGAGGGATGCGAAGGCCCAGATCTAGAAGCCTTTATGATGGGACTTTTCTCGATGGTGCTGGGAGAAACTGAGCCAGAGGTTCGTCTGGAGAGAGTTCACAGGGTGGGGCCGCGAGCCCCAGGGGACTCCAGGAAACCTACGGTTATGCTGGCGAAATTCAGCTCCTTCAAGACCAAAGAGCTGGTCCTCCAGAAGGCGCGGGCCCTTGACAAAGTGTCGTTCCAGAATGCGACCGGTTCGCTATTTCAACACGTGGCCCAAGCTACTCTAGTCCGACGTCAGCAGTTCAGACCGGTCACGGCAGCTTTGAGAGAACGCAAGCTGAAATACCACTGGACCTACCCTTTTGGCCCGGCTTTCTCAATGGACAATAAGAACTATCACTGTACGGAACTGGAAGAGACGGCGGCCATTCTGGGGATCGACGTGCACGCTCCGATACAGGCGGCAGAAACGAGAGACGTGGGAACTGAGGCAAGATCGAAGAAACAGGGAGAGGGCCCCTGGTTGCAGCAGAAAAAAGCTGGCAAGAACGCGATGGGCTGATGCAGGCTCGGACTTGCAATATGAATAAGGGACTGTATCGCCCGGGTAGCCCAGGGTGATTCGAGGGAGGCAGGATTTTGCAAGGGCCCTGGGCTCATACATGGCAGACGTCAGCCAATCCGGCTCTCATGATGGGGCTGAGGGGGGTGAAGATAGGAGTTGGAAGCCATCATTGTTGCTTAAAGAAGTCGATGACTAATGCTATATTTGTGCCAAAGTAGATGTTATATGGGCCGTGGAGGCGGAATTTAGTCCGCCCCGGGTATCGCTCAAGATGAGGTTCTCTTCTGTGATTGAGAACCCCAGTGCTCAAAGTTATGGTTTATATCTGTTTCTGTTGAACTTGTTTTGGTGTCACAGTAAGTTTTGCACTTACTTTACAAAGGTTTGGTGGAGAGAGGGGGGAGGAGAACAACGATCTCAGGGGCGCAGTTAGAGAGGCAAGCAGACACGTCCTTCGGTGATTGATGGGGGTTAACTGTTTAACATGGAACGTGAAGGTCCTTAACTCCCCTAACAAGAGGCAACGGATCTGGAGATTCTTACTAGACCATCAGATTAAAATAGCTGCCCTGCAAGAAACGCACCTCCCACTTAGAGAGGATTAACGGTTGAAACATAGGGCCTTTCCACAGATCTTTCGCTCCTCGGCACACACTAAGCACAACGGGGTGGCTCTTCTTTTTCACTCTTCAGTCCCATTTCTCCACCAGGATACTAAAACTGACAAGGAGGGGAGGTTCCTGATGGTCAGGGGTGAACTACGGTGAAGATTATGCACTATTGCCATGATCTATGCACCCAACGCAGGGCAACATGATTTTTTGAACTCTTTCCTGCCCTCACTAGAGGGGTTCGCCAGAAGCGACATTCTATTGCTGGGAGACTTCAACGTGATTTGGGACCCTGTCCTTGACACTACCCACTCCCATAGGGCGACGAGGGGGGGGGGGGGTGTTTTGCAAATCGCTTAAAGCGGCACTGCAGGGGTTGGGGCTATTGGATGCTTGGAGGGTTGCTCATCCCGTGACGCTGGACTATTCCTTCTTCTCGCACTCACACAGGACATACTCCAGGATCGATCACGCATTCACTAGTCTATCCCTTCTCCACACACTATTGGGGACCCAGTTTGACCCGATTTGCCTCTCGGACCACGCCCCTCTGGAACTGGTCCTGGACTGGCCCGCCCGCGCTCTAAACTTGTCAGGTGGTATTTCCCCAACTACCTCTGCAGGGATCGGCTTCTTAGGGATGAGCTGAGAAAGGCAATCACAGAGTACTTCGACCTTAACGATCCCGCACAAACCTCACTAGCTAACAATTGGGACGCCTTCAAGGCAGTCATCAGAGGGAAGTGCATCGAGCTAGACGCTACGCTCAAAAAGCTACTTCTCGAGGGGGAGCTTCGAAATGCCGAGAATGACCATAAGTTTAACCCCTCGATCCGATCCCTGAGGAAGGTTACGCAAGTTAAGGGGAAGCTACAAGCCATCTACACTAATGGGGCGGAAAACACTCTCCTACGTTTGCAGGCCCGTAGCTACGAGGGGGGAAATGAGGTGGGTACCCTATTGGCGCGCCAACTGCGAGTGCGGCAGGAAAAAGAATACATTAAGCATATAGTAGATATGAAGGGGGTTTCCCGCCAAAACGAAAAAGGGAAAGCAAGAGCCTTTGGGGAATTCTATCGCTCCCTGTATACCACAGACCCGTTGGAAGCTGAAGTCCAGGACCATTACTTAGAGGCTATAGATCTGCCCCAGGTCCCGGCCTCCACGAACGAAGACTTAAGTAGACCTATTTCAACTGAGGAGGTTCAAAAGGCAATAGACACGCTTAAGCTCCAAAAGGCGCCTGGCCCTGATGGACTCAATGCCCACTTCTATCGTACCTTTGCGCCAGAATTAGTCCCCCGTCTGGTGACGCTCTTCAACGATATAGCTATCACGCAACAGGTGACCCCTTCTATGGGGGAGGTACTGATCTCAGTTATCCCCAAACCGGGGAAAGATCCCACTAGCTGCGCTTCTTATAGGCCTATCGCGTTCCTGAACCTAGACGCCAAGTTATGCTCTAAAATACTGGCTTTGCGCCTGGAGCACGTCATGCCGCTGCTCATGCAGCCGGATCAAGCGTGCTTCATCAAGGAGAGGCAAACTCATGACAATCTACGGAGGGTGGTGCACATTATTGAGAAGGTGCAGAGGAAAGGCATACTAGCGGCCCTTCTCTCGCTAGACGCGGAGAAGGCCTTTGATCGGGTTTATTGGGACTTTCTGACCCGCACACTAAAGCGGTTTGGATTTAATGAGACCTTCATTGGCATGATACGGGCTAATTATTCCGCTCCGAGATCCCGAGTCTTGGTGAATTGAGTAGCCTCGGAACCTTTTGATCTTTCCGGGGGATAGGCAGGGGTGCCCAATATCCCCCCTGCTTTTTGCGCTCAGCATCGAACCCCTAGCGGAACGCATTCGGTCCAATCCAGACATAGGGGGGGTCCCGTTCGGTACAGACGAACACAAGATCTCTCTCTTTGCAGATGGCGTGCTGCTCCCAATCACGAAACTGCAATCCTCTCTTCCAGTCATTCAATCAGAGCTTTCCCCATATGAACAGGCCTCTGGGTTTAAGGTGAACCTCTCAAAATCCTATCTCCTTAACTTAACCCTCTCCAAGGAGACCATGCGGAGTATTGAAATAGCGTCCCCTTTCCAAAGCACACACAAAGACATCACATACCTGGGCATCAAGTTCACCCCCAAGCTAGAACATCTCTATGGCACTAATTATCCTCCCTTGATGCGCCAGCTTAAAGCAGACTTGGCCAGATGGAGAACAGCCTATATCTCCTGAATAGGGCGAGTCAACGTCATCAAAATGAACGTTCTCCCGCGGCTGCTGTACCTTTTCCAGGGTCTCCCGATCCCAGTAGATCGGACTCCCTTTTCTGACCTAAAAAAAATGATCACCAAGTTTGGCAGGGGCAGAGAGCGCGATTATCCAACCGCGTGTTAACCAGGTCGCGGGAGGAGGGGGGTCTGGCCCTGCCGGACTTCTTGGGGTACTGCAGAGCAGCCCAACTTAGAGTGATCACTGAATGGTCACTCCGTGAATCGGAAAAACTCTGGTTCCACATGGACCGACAAATAGTGGGCAAGACAATTTGGGACCTCTTGTGGAAACAGAAACGCAATCGACCACGAAATGCCTATATTAGTACCCCTACGGCTACCACCTTGAGGGTCTGGGACGAACTTGCCAGATCCACGCCCCTTACCACCTTCCCGTCCCCCTATACCCCCATCCACTTCAACCCCGAGTTTCCTCCGGCGCTTCGGGAGGGGCCATTCGAGGCTTGGCGAGGGGGTGGTTGCCTCATGCTATCTCATCTGTTCGAGCAGGGGAAATTGCTGTCATTTGCGGAATGTGTTAGAACCTTTAAACTCCAGCCCTCTGAAGAATATCACTACATGCAACTTAAGCATTGGGTCCTACAACCGCAGATACGGCAGGCCGCCACTAGGGATTTACTCCCAATTAAAAGATTTGCGCAATCAGGGGTCTCCACGAAAGGGACTATCTCCTTCCTTTACTCACTCATACGAGCTTTAGGATCCCACCCTACTCCTAGGCACCAAAGGTTCTGGGACTCAATCTTAACCACCCCATTGGAGAGGAAACAATGGACCTCCCTATATAGGGACATCCCCAAGTACAATCGATCCATGTTTTTAAGAGAGGCCCACTATAAAATTATGTACGACTGGTACTTACACCCTCAAAAGCTGCACACAATCTTCCCTACTACCTCAGATAGATGCTGGAGGGGTTGCGGGCTACTGGGGGACTTCAGGCACATTTGGCGGGACTGTCCACGCATTAAGCCATTCTGGAAGGAGGTACTATCCAAATCAGGTTGATCCTGGGCTACCCGGTCCCGGAAACGCTGGAACACACTCTCCTGGGGATTCGGGATCCCAGCTTGAAACGCCAAACACAAGGGGATCGCTCCGTGATGTGGCTGTGCTTAGGGGCAGCCAAGATGGCAGTGGCGGCAGCGTGGAAGAAGGTGGAGGCCCCCTCCCTTACCCAATGGCACGCCAGGTTATGGCGAGCACTGGCGATGGAAAGAATGGCGGACGTTGTGGAAGACTTGAGGAAGGGGTTTGATTGTGTTTGGGCTCCCCTGGTTGAGTATCTGTCGGAGGGTCTGCCACTGTTTGCATGTGGGCCCAGATTGAGGGCTCTCCATCTCTTTCATATCTAGGGCTTCCGATGGCTCCCCTGACTTGAGCGGGGGGATCCCGGGGGTTCGGGTGCCCCCACTTCCCATAGACTTGCCCTCACTCGCAACCAAACTTGAACTCTCTTTGACCGTGATACCATAGTTTGTTTATTTGTGTTTATTTTTTGAGTTATGGGGGGGGGGGGGAGGGAGGTGCGGGCCCCAACAACTTACACGACCTTCCACGTGAACTTTTTGAACTGTCATATGCGTTGCCCATTGGGGACCTGGGAGGGTCATGCTGTGAATATTCTGGGTGGGCCGAATCCTAGTACACAAACGGTATACGATACTTTAGCTTTCTGTAACTCTCGGTCTATAAGATGCACTGGTGTCTCCCGCCAATGTTTGGTTTTTTGTATTGTTTTATCTCTAAAACCAATAAAAACATTTTGACAAACAAAAAAAAGATCATCCAAGATGCATTGCTTTACAGAGTAGTGTTTTCTGGTGTTTTATGCAGATTAACCACGCTCTGAGGATTTAACAATTTAATTAATACACAATATCCCAATACTTGTCAGGCTGAGCCCCTTTCTTAAAATTTCAACAGGCAAATCCATTCTCATTGCCATAATTTTATTCCAAAACTCACTTAGTTTCTTAGTTGGTTTAATAAGACCCAAGTAAGCGCATTCTGTGCCATACAATTAAATGCATTAAAATGCCCTTGCTAACTAACATCACTTTAGCTACCTTTTGTTCAATGTGCCAATTCCAGGAGCTACTGTGCAATTAATGATAAGCCCAAATAGCAGTCCAGTTGTACATCTTCCTAATATTAATCTTTTCAATTACATTTTTTGTTCTCTCCTGCATACAGCTTTACCCGTTTGTTGTCGAAGACCTGTTGTTTAATATGCAATACACATAGAGTGGGCTTTGGACCATCCAGTTGCTCATCATTAGTTGATTTCTTGTCAATCTCAGTTGCTTGCTTCTTCGTTGACTTCTTTCCTTCATTTTCTTAGGTTTGCTTTTCGTCTGGAACATAGCTTCTTTAAGATCCTTTTTAACTGGATGACTTGTATCCTTCCACAACTCTAATCGGGGAACTACCTTTTTCTTTTACTTTCAGTACTTCCATGGGAGTGCATGTTTTTCTCTTGCTCTCGCCCATCTCTCCTGTCTGCTGATCCCTGTGACATTCATGCTCTGAGTTGCTTTCCCCATCTCCATTGCTTCCCCACCTCCCATCTCATCCATTGCTTCCCCACCTCCCATCTCATCCATTGCTTTCCCACCCCCCATCTCATCCATTGCTTCCTCCACCCCTCACATTTCTACTAGTTTTTATGGTCTGGCTTGACAGCACATCTGTCGCCAATTATGTGAGAATCACCAGGTGACGGGCTTTGGCTCTGCACGTGTTGGAAGCCAGGAGTACAGGTTTTGATTGGGCAGAAGTTGTGTGGTTGCGCAAAAAAGTGCTTGCCCTCCACAAAGCTGTGATCTTTTTGTTTATTTATCCAGCTGCCTGGGCCCGAACTTTTCAGGGCACACAAATGGCACTGTAATGATATTCAAGTGTCTTAGCTAACTAGATAATTCATGGTGTTTTTCTATGGCAGCAGCACAGATGGGATGAGGGCAGTCATGGGTTTTTAGGTCTGGCATGATGGTGCAACTGTCACTTGATATTTTTACCTTCACCAATATTATTCTACAGTTTTTTGCTTCCATATAAATACATATTCATTTACATGCTATCTACGTGTAATGCTTAATAGGTGTCCATTTTCTTGGAACTGTAAGTCTGAAAAGAAAACCCAAAATGGCTGCGGCGTCATGATGTATGTACATGCATTGGTAGTGGCTCATGCACAGGTATTTGTGCTCGTACCGGGCCCAAAAACCAACATGGCCGCCATGTCATGCTGAATGTGCACACGTGTGTTGACACTTGCACATATCTAATCATATTGTGTCTTTCATAGCATCCTTATTCATACATGTGGCATGCCGAGTGACATGTGCGCAGTTTTTTTGGGGGGATGGGGGGTAAGGTTTACTGATGATTTTCAGCATTGACAAAAAGTATGTTGTAGGAAGCTGGCTCTCTATATACTATACCAAAGTGAGGCATAGTGTGCACAGAGTCCAGTGGAACCCCAAAGGTAGGCAGAGATAAAGTTAGATAGCACCTCACTCTCTATTTGCGGTAGTGTGGTCGAGCAGTAAGGCAGTATCAGAGGACAGTTTTAAGCATTTGTTGTACACAGTCAGTCAGCAAATGAATTCACACACTCAAAGACTGAACTTCAGACCAATTGTTTTTGTATGAAAAATATTCTTTTAGTTATTTTATTTTCTAGAACCAAGCAAGCCTGGCACAGGTAAGCAATAAATACTTTACAGTAGTAATGCAGTTTGTAAACAGTTTGAATTGTAGTTGTATATGTATTTGTTTTGACTTACAGTAAGGTTGCAGAGAAATGCAATACTTTGTAAATACAGTACATAGACTTGAATGGGCTTTTCAGTAAAATACCAGGTAAGTTACTTTTTAGATTACTTTTCTTACTCAGAGTAGTATACCTGGATACTACTCTGGGACATTTCCTGTAAACAGGTAAGTAAAATCGTTTTGGTTAAATAGTACAATTTGAAAGAATTTCTTTAGGTTTTCCAACTCCACACTTTGAAACTTTTCACTGAAAAACAGTCAATATTATCCTATGGAGGAAAATAGTGTTATCGGTTTTGAGGTAAGTATTTGGTAGTGGGAGTTGAGGTTCTGGGGGTAGACTCAGGGGTCCCCCAGGGTCAGGGATGCACTCTTGTTACACCCTCAGCGGCACTAGGGCGGCCAGGTGCAGAGTGCTGAGGCCCAATGTTATCCAATGGGGGATAGGGGGCCTCCGGTTGGTGGCTGCTGACGAGCAGGCCACAAGGTTGTGGGAACCAAGCTCCTGGTGTTAGGCTCAGGTCCAAAGGGGATCCTGTTTAGCACAAAAAGTGCACCCGCCGCGGCCCATTGGCGGCTGGGTGCAGGGTGCTGGTGTGGCGTTGGGTGCCCTGTTGTTTTCAATGGGGATTTTCGGTTTTGGTTTTCAGCTGCAGGCTCGGTCCAGGAAGACTTCCAGGAGGAACCAACAGCTGGGCAGGTAAGTTGGAGGGCTCGGGGACGTGTAGGTGCACCTCGGGTTCTCTTCTCCAGGGCGGCTGGATGCAGGGGTGTCTTTTGAGGTCGGATGTCACCTTACTGGGCCACTAGCGGTTGGGGGGGTCTCCGTGCAGAGGCTGCAGGCGACGTCATGGAGTCCTGGAGGGGTCAACCCACGCTGGACTCGGACTCTGGAGCGCTGGGGGACCTCGCTGGGATTGGTGGGCCACTCGGGCCGTAGGCGACGGGTGCAGTGGTGGTTCCAGGCGTCTGGTTTCTTTTTCCTCCGCAGGCTCGGAGTCTTTCTTTGGTGTTTCTTCTGAACAGAGCTGCTGTTCACAGGAGATCCGGTCTTTGTTGAAGGCAGTCAGTCCTCCCAGGGGTTCTGGAGGTCGCTGGCTGCAAGAAAAGACAAGACGATTTTTGGCGCAGGATCTCTGGAAACTGCAGACGGGCCGGTAGGGCTGGGGCCAAGTCAGTTGTTCTCTGCAGTCTCCTCTGCTGGGCGTCTTCTTTCGTCCTTTTTCTTCTTAGGTTGCGGTAATCTGCCTTCTTGGTTCAGGGCTGCCCCCTAAATACTGTATTTAGGGGGCGTTTTAGGGGTCTCGAGGTCAGTAGCCAATGGCTACTGAACTTAGGGTGACTACACCCTTGGTGTGCTCACCCCACGTGGGGGAGTGAGCACAATCCCTAATCCTGATTGGGGAGTGCCTGCCATCTGCAAGATGGCGGGCACTGAAGAGGCTTCACCTCGCCTCCCCCACCTGAGGGGTGGAGGTGGGCACACCTTCTGGGCTGGCTAGTTTTTCCCGCCTGTCTTCCCGCCGAAAAGGAGGGGAGACAGGAAGGGGGCCTGCTCCTGATAGCAAGAGAGGCTGGGGGTCGCATTACAAAGGCTGCCAGGCCTTTGAAGCTCCCCTGCCACAGATGGCTCTTCCTGGCCTGGGGGAGGTGTGGACACCTCCGTCCAGGAAAGACTTTGTTTCTGGGCTCAGGGAGCGAAGGCTCCCACCCTAGGGGTCCAGAAACCTGTCTCGTGGTTGCAGGCTGGTGTGTACCAGTCAGGGAACCCACCAGAGGCTGGTCGTTTTTCAGGGGGCATCTCTAAGATGCCCTCTGTGTGTATAGGGATGTGTGCCATGTCGACTCTTCACTTTGTTCTGCACCAAAACACGCAGCCTGCAAAGGCAGTGTGTGTGTGTAAAGGTATAGGGCCTCTAAGGGTGGCACAATAAGTGCTGCAGCCCTTAGAGTTCTTCCCTGGTCACAGTGCCCTGGGTACCAGGGGCTGACCTGTGGCTAGAGATGCCAATTGGGTTAGTTTTGGGGAAAGAACACAGGCCCTGGGAACCTGATTGGCAGGGACCCAGGGCACATCAAGTCAAAGTGCATCAGTAGTCTGGCAAAAAAAAGTGGGGGGGGGGTTACTGCAACAGAAACCCACTTTCCTACATATGTACACTGAAGGTTCACAAATCCTACAGCAGACGTTGGATTCGATCACTGAGAGGAAGAGTCAGGTAGTGAATAACCAGTATCTGTCTTCGGATGTGATGTTGTGCCCCTTTCCTGCTGGTGATGTAGTGATGGATTCTCCACCCCATTGACTCCCCATTTGGAGGTCACTTCCCCTGGCCATAAACAAGTGTTGTGAGTAATGCTGTTGCAGCGAGGCCATCTTTTCCCTGGTACTTGATAACCTTTTTCATTGAAATCCTGTTGCAAAAGTGCATGGAAGTGGTGCCAAGTAGCCCCCCAGGGAACCTGCCCTTGTCTGTTCCTTTACTCTATTGCACTAAGCACAGATCTGTAAGCACAGATCTGGGGAAAACGTCATTGACCTCCCTTTTGATGGAACAAACTTGTTTGAACTGATGAGGTTAAGCAGCAATACAAAACTGACACGTCATTACCAAATCACTGAGTGCCATCCAAGTGTTATCGCCAACACTTCCTCTCTTCCAACTAGCTTAGGCTTTCTAGTCTTTAAAGGTGAGATCATGATTTTGCTCCAGATCCCAAGTAGGAGTCTCCACGTTCTCCAGTACTAATCAGAAGTCAAAAAAGAGGTGTTTGAAAGGAAAGAACTGGCCCATTTTTCTAGCTTCAGTAGAGGCCCAAAGACTTAGTGACTTCCCTGGAGGCCCACCAACTTCCTGTCATCTCAGAATGCCCACTCCACTGAAGAAGACTTTCTCTCCACAACCATCCCTTCAAACAGACAATCAAGGATTCATGTGCCCGTTCGGTTGTGAAAGACAACTATTCTGTATGGAACCCACTGTTGCTCCTAACCAATCTATCTCTGCCACAGTCAACATCTCTAGGTCTTACGCATGTTAAGAAGTGGCTCCTTTTGGGAGCAACAAATTTGATACTGCCAATCAGAAATGTTTCAAAAATACTGCACCTAATACTTCCTTGTAAGGAAAAACCAAAGATGTGGATCCCAAGCCATTCTTGATCTGTACGATCTGAAAGAGTTCTTCCCCATGCAGAAGTCCAAGGTGCTAACTTTGGCTCCACTCCTGACAACTGAATGTGCTTGGAGAATTGATAGAAGGGTTACTTTCATATACTCCTCCTGCAGGAACACTGAACGAACCTTTGTTTTTCAAGGCGGAACCAACACTACCAGCACAACATTTTTTCGTTTGGCCTCAATGCCACCAAGCCTCGAAAAATCATAAAAAATTGTACTAGACCTGCTGGTCTAGTAACTTGAATAATCTGCTCGACCTAACTGTACTGTACTTGACCAGTAAACTGCTCTCAAATTGTGTGATTCTAGGCCAGTATTTTATTTTACAGAGCCATCTTTGTCTTCATTATCTCATATGAGAGCACTGTCATTTACTGACAGTACATTTTCTATTGAAATGGCAACAAACCTTCCCACTAACATCAAGCTTTATTGATAAAACTAGCATATAAACAATATGTGGTAATTGTGTTTCAGCAAAAATGTATCATTTGCACATCACCAAGTAATGTGTTTTGATTGGTTTTAATCCTATTAAAATCATGTTTTTCATCGCACAGAATTACAAAAAATATGCTTTCATAACTGATGAAATATATTTTGAAATGTTTGTACAGTTCATTTATTAGCTATTTAAATGTGTGTTAGAAAAAACCTGACATCCCACAGCCTTTGCAGCACAATTGTCCAGACAGTTCACTTTACAAAGTCCTCTAACTTCTCAGTCATAGAAAGAAAAGTAATTGTAAGAAGACATCAATGGACTTTTGACCCTTGTCGCTAAACGCAGAGCAGATGTGAAAAGATAAAAAAACAAGATTTAAAGGCATATTTATTGCTCTTTTACTTTCTGGGTGAATTGAACACCTGTTCTATGTCAGCTTGCCAGAATGGGCCAGTAGCCCCTAAAAATAGCTCGCCCTCATAAAATCTACAAGTATATTTCTCGAGGCCTGGCCAGCCATGAGTTTGTTCAAAGATGCTGTCCCCATTTGTGGCCTCTCTGAGGTAGCAGAGGATCCACAGCTATCCCTACCTGGATTATCTTCTGATCCATGTAGCATCAAGGGCGAAAATAGAGGTTGGTTAACCCATACCCTTAGAACCATGCATAATCTTGAGTTCTCAATGAACTATTCCAAATTCTCAATTGTGCACTCCAAAAGCATTCAGTACACCGGGGCAATTTGGGCGCGCAGCCTGGAAAAGGACTTCCCTCTCTCAAAAGGGTTATAACCATCAGCCAAATGTTAGTGTTGGCTTGGTGTTTCCAGAGGCTTCTAGGACTGTGGGTACCCTCTTCAGGGAAGGTGCATAATTCCAAGCTCCAAATGGTTTACTTTCACCTTGCAAAGCACTGAGCCCTGTGACTGGGCAATCAGCCTAAGCCTGTAATAGTCCTTTATCCATGAACCCAACTTTGTGTTGTGGGCACAGACTCCTGACCGTTTGGTTAGATGGTCCCTTCCGTCTGTTCCCTCAGTGAGCTGTAGTCATACACAACTCATCAATGTATGGAAGGCTTATTATGGGGAATTCTCTTTCAGTGCCTTGTAGGACAGATCAGATTCCTCCATCCACATAAACGTGCTGGAGCTAAAAACCGATCTCTTTAACATTGGAAGTTATCTTTCTATTGGCGATTGTGCACATTGGCAATATTATGGCCCTCTTCAGTGTAAGGAATCAAGGGGGGCATCTTCCCTCATCTCTCTGCAGCTGTGCCGGTTGGTAGTAGACCTGTGGAGATGGCCCTTACAATAGCCATAGTACCTCATTGTGGGGATCCTCACACAAGAGCACACAGCCTAAGCATGAGTGGGAAATTCTCCACAATGTCCTTATCTCATCTTCAGAGCTTGGGGCTGTCCATCTGTAGACTCCTTTGACCCTCCCCTGAGCATGAGAGCCGAACAGTTCAACTTCTGAATGGGCAGGGGGACTTGATCTGTAGATGACTGCCTGATATTGGCCTCGGTGTGGCATTCTTATATGCCTAGTACTGCAGGAGATCAGTCAAGTCCGTTTCTCGCACCTGCTCTGTCTTTTTCAGGGGGAGTGCATCCACTTTCTCAAACGGCAGAGGTCTGTGGAAGGAGGCAGACTGCTGCATCCCTTTCTACCATTCCTCAGCTTGAGTGCTTGGTTTGTAGGGAGCTAGACTTTGAACAACACAGACCTCTTCCAGAGCTCAATACGGCTGAGATTCTAACACTGGATGCTGTCAGAGAACATCGACCTTCTCACCTGCTCTGTGCATGATGTGTTTGTTGTTGTTCCTCCCCGTTGAAGCAAGTGGACAACAGTAAGCTGTACCTTGTTGCAATTAGCGCCTATCCTAATAGGCCGGAGGAGCTCTCCGCCATAGCTAAAGAACTGTCAAGACATCTGCACAACCTCTGGTTAGGGGACACATGGGCTCTTCGGACATAAACCTTGTTACAACTAAGCTGATGTGTAAACCTTTTGAACTCTTTGCCTCATATGTCGTTAAGCGTCTTCCATTGGGAATTTCAGTATTTGTTGGGCATAATATCAGCCAGGCACATGGGCTGCAAGACTGTTCAAAGTCCAAACCATTCACAGTATTCCACCGGACAAGGTGGCCTTGATGACTGATCTAACCTTTGTTCCAAAAGTTACGTGGTAATTTATTTGATCAATTTTTCTTTTCTTTCAAAGTCCGAATGCCTCCTTGGTCCAAGGGACACCTTTCAAACTTGACGTCCGGTATGCTTTGTGCTTTTAGCAAGATAAAACCACCGACCAATTATTACTTTTCCAGGCAATAATAACACCAGAGTGTCAGCTAAGTCAGCTTCTGCTAGATGAATCATGTCAAACATCATTCATTACTGTACTCTCCATAGAGACCAACTTCGCTCTGGTGTCCAAGCTCATTCTAACAGTCAGATGTATGCCGGGCAGCTATGTGTTATGGCACACATATTTTGCTGACATAGTGTTGTAGAGATGTCCTCTTAGATTGGTGCTGCGTTTGTCCAGAAAGTTGTTTGCATGGGCCTAATCTCTCTAGTGCTGCTTTCTACTCCTGCCTTTCACATTTTCAATTGCTATGGAATTGAACCACATAGGTAAGAATGGGAAAGAGCCAGCACCTAAGAATAGGATAAAGGTACCTTTTTGGTGAATCTGTTAATTTTACGGGGTTAGATCCCTAGAAATAAATAGCAGGCTCAAAAATACCCTGTGCATGGGCATATTTGCATCCAGTTTACAGTTAGTTGCAAAATAGTGAGGAAGAAAGTACACACTGTGTTTTTGTCTATTTTGACATTATTGTTACCCGAAGTGCCGCAGTCTGCATGGGCACTCACCACTAGGTATGGTCTTTTTGTAGTTGCCTGCGCAAACACAGAAGTAAACACAAATCGTGCTCAGCTGCAGATAAGTGCTACTGTAAAAATAGCCTAAAACTGAATGAATTCATATTATTAAAATAATGCATCATCAAAGATTAAAAGAGGTAGGGGAGAAAAAGAGGAAGAAAGATGGGTCAGTGTATATAATTATAAACAATTGTAAGAATATAACTAAAACTGATATTTATGTGTATTAGAATAACAATATTGAGTAATAAAAAACAATTGGTTCATGAAAAACTTAGCAAACACAACTTAGACAACTGTAAATAAGTCAAGGAGGTTGAGAAACCTCTTCAGTGCATTGACTCTGCAGTGTAGAAGATTTAACTGAACTATCAACAAAAATTGTTAGTGAGGATCATAGAGAATCACATATCTGAAAGAGACACGTTAGTGACAGATTCCTTACCTTAGAATATCCCCAGGCGTCAGGCTGGATCCGGAAAGTTTTTGCGTAGCAGTACCCTTGCGCGTCGGTAGGCGGCGTCGTGCGGTTCCGCGTCCGTCGTCGGCGTCGTAATCGCCGGGATGACGTCGCGGGCAGTACTTAGACGCCGCCCCTGCGCGCTGACGTCGGTTCTTCTTTTTCCGCGCCAGTAAGCGCAGATCCGGGAAGAGCAGTGCCCTAGTCAATTTTTGACTAACTTTTTTGTGAATTTTTTCACTGTTTCTTTTCGAGTCTTCACGACTCCTAGGTGTCGTAGGGATGCCCGGCTTCAAGCCATGCGGCGCCTGTGGTCGCATGATGTCGATCACGGACCCGCATCTGGAGTGTCTCTTCTGTCTCAGCCGAGACCACGACACGAAGTCGTGCCCTGACTGCCGGAAACTTCACCCGAAGACTTTGCGAGAGCGGTCTCGAAAGCTACTCGAGGTCCGGCAGTTGGCTCCGCGCCGCACCAAGCCCCGGTCCCGGGAGAGGTCGAGGGGCCGGTCGCGGAGTCCCCGCCGGTCGTCGGAGTCCAAGCCATGGCCCGCCTCTTCGGGTCTTCAGGTCCCTCCGGTGCGCCTTCGGGCCCCGCGGGCCCTGATGGGGTTGCCCCGGCGCCGCCGTCGACTCCGGTCCCGGCGCCGCCTGTCCCACCAGCCTTCATCCCGGCCTCGGCTCCGGCCCCGGCCTCGATCCCGGCTCCGGTGGTACCGCAACCTCCATCGACGCCGGTTGACCTAACCACGCCTCCGCCGATGTCCCCGGTGCCGTTCCTGACGCCGTCCGGGGCTTCGGACGGCGTCGGTCCCTGGCTCTCTCCGGCTCCGGACATGGAGCCGGACCGACGTCGCTCGACGCCGGCTCCGGCGCCGATGAGACCTTGGGTCCCAAATATCCCTCCTCCATATTTTGAACAAGAGGAGGACCAGGAGAGCTGGGAGGGTCTGAGGACCCTCTCACACAACAGTGTGAGTATGATCCGGACTGGGCTGAGGAACTTGGGGATGCCAGTGGTCTAGACACCTCCCCTGACACTGGCATGCTGTCTCCTCCCTTGGCTACGGAGGAGGGAGCTAATTTTGCAACGGTGTTGCGTAGAGCAGCTGGAGCCTTACATCTCCAATTGCCTACTGTGGCTTCCTCCTCGGAGACTGTGCTGCCGTTTAATGATGCACTCACTGACGTTCTTTTGGGTGCCTGGTCTAAACCCACCACGGGGGCTCCTGTGGACAGGAACGTGGCCCGACGCCATCGCCCTGCTCCGGGCGACCCCTTGTTTCTCTCCCAACATCCCACCCCCGAGAGCTTGGTTGTCCAAGCCTCTGCCTCCCAAACCGCCTTCCCTACCGCCCTCCGGATAGGGAATCCAAACGCCTGGACCAATTTGGGAAGAAGGCTTTTTCTTCCTCCAGTGCTGGCTTGCGGTCCGTCAACACCGCTTGCCTTTTGGGCCGATATACCCACTCCCTGTGGTATTCGGTGGCGGCTGTTTTGCCGCATTGTTCTGAGGAGGTCCAGGCACTGCTTACCCGCGCCATTGCGGAAGGGCGAGATGCGGCTAAATACACCATACGTTGTGGCCTTGATACCGCCGACTCGCTGGGCAGATCGCTTGCGACGACGGTGGCGCTACGTCGCCACGCCTGGCTGAGAACAACTGGTTTCTCGGGTGATGTCCAGAATACTCTCATGGACATGCCCTTTGATGGAGTCGGTCTTTTTGGTTCAAAGGCAGACCATGCGCTGGAGCGTTTTAAGGACTCACGGGCTACTGCCAAGTCCCTGGGCCTTTCTGTTGTAAGCCCTCCGCTCACCTTCTGCTTTTCGCCCCTTTCGTGGCCACGGAAGGGGCGCCCAGTCACGTCAGCTGCCCAGCCACCGGCCCGCGCAGCAAGCGTCTTCGCGTGGCCGAGGACGTGGATACCGCCGTGGCGGTTCGGGCAACCAGCGTGCGGGTCAGGCCACCACCTCCAACCCGTCCGCGGCCTCCAAGCCCTCCTAGTCCCTCCTTTCCGGTGCACAGCACGCCAGTAGGGGGCAGGGTCCGCCATCACCTTCACCACTGGCGTCCCATCACCTCGGACAGGTGGGTCTTGGACATTGTCCGAAGGGGCTACTCCCTCCCCTTCGAGACCACCCCCCAGCCATGCCACCTCAATTCCACTGCATGTCAGGGGATCACTTGGTACTTCTGCAGAAGGAAGTCACGGCCCTCTTGGCCAAGAGGGCCATCGAGCATGTTCCGACCCCAGAAGTAGGACGTGGTTGCTACTCCCACTACTTCCTGGTGCCCAAAAGTTCAAGGAGGACATGCGTCCTATCTTGGACCTCCGGAACGTCAATCGCTTCCTCCGGAAGGAGAAGTTCAAGATGCTCACCCTAGCTCAGGTCTTGACTGCCCTCGACCCTGGAGACTGGTTGGTAGCGTTGGACTTGCAGGACGCTTATTTTCACATCCCCGTCCTGCCGGCCCACCGGCGTTACCTGCGGTTCACGGTAGGCCTCGAGCATTTTCAGTTCACCATGCTCCCCTTTGGCCTTACAACTGCCCCTCGGGTGTTCACGAAAGTGATGGCGGTGGTCGCAGCTCATCTGCGCCGGGCAGGGGTTCCAGTCTTCCCCTACCTCGACGACTGGCTGCTGAAGGCGGGCTCGTCTCAGGCAGTCGTCTCCCACCTCCAGACTACGGCCGAACTCCTGCACTCGCTGGGGTTCTCCATCAATGTGCCGAAGTCGCATCTGATTCCTTCTCCACAGCTCCTTTTCATCGGAGCAGTTCTGGACACGACGCAGTTTCGGGCCTATCCTCCCGAACGGCGAGTCCGGGATATTCAGGCTATGATTCCGATCTTTCAGCCTTTATCCTGGGTTTCGGTACGGATGACCCTGAGGCTGCTGGGCCTCATGGCCTCCTGCATCCTGCTGGTCAATCATGCCAGATGGCATATGCGGGCTCTGCAGTGGGACCTAAAGTTCCAGTGGGCGCAGCACCAGGGCAACCTGTCCGATCACGTACAGATCTCGGAGGGGACTGCAAAACAGTTGCAGTGGTGGCTCTCGAACCGGCAATGGGTCATGGGCAGATCCCTCTCCCTTCCCCAGCCAGAGCACACAGTTGTGACGGACGCGTCCCTTCTGGGATGGGGCGGTCACATGGGAGAGGCGGAGATCAGAGGCCTCTGGTCTCCGGCGGAGTCCCGGCTCCATATCAACCTTCTGGAGCTCCGGGCGATCCGACTTGCACTCAAGGCATTCCTTCCCTCTGTCAAAGGGAAGGTAGTGCAGGTGTTCACAGACAACACCACCGCCATGTGGTATTGCAACAAACAAGGCGGGGTGGGGTCGTGGACCCTTTGTCTGGAGGCTCTGCGCCTCTGGACATGGCTGGAACATCAGGGCATGTTCCTGATGGTTCAACACCTGGCAGGTTCCCTGAACGCCAGGGCGGACGAACTCAGCCGCAGGTGCATGATGGATCACGAATGGCGTCTTCACTCGGAAGTGGCGCAAGGACTCTTTCTACAGTGGGGAGAGCCTTGGTTAGATCTATTCGCCACCGAAGAGAACGCGCAATGTCATCAGTTCTGCGCGTTGGAATTTCCAAGGCGGCACTCGCTCGGCGACGCTTTTCGTCGCGAGTGGAGTTGCGGTCTGTTGTACGCCTTTCCGCCTATACCACTTCTACCCAGAGTGTTGAAGAAGATTCGGCACGACCGGGCCCAAGTCATTCTTGTGGCTCCGGACTGGGCTCGAAGAGTTTGGTATCCCGAGCTACTCAGTATGAGCGTAGATCCCCCGATCCGTCTGCCTCTTCGGGAGGATCTTCTGTCGCAGCAGCAGGGGACGGTCCTCCACCCGAACCTGTCCAGCCTCCACCTGCTTGCGTGGAGATTGAGCGGCGGCAGTTGATTCCTTTCGACTTGCCTCCCGAAGTTTGTGATGTGATTCTGGCAGCCAGGCGTCCCTCCACTAAGGTGGTATACGCCTGCAGGTGGAACAAGTTTGTGGCATGGTGCACAGCAAAGGCTGTGAATCCCCTTTCTGCCCCTCTTTCTGAGGTTCTTCTGTTCCTCCTTTCCCTGGCCCAACAGGGTTCTGCCCTGGGTACCATCAAGGGCTATCTTTGTGCCATCTCAGCCTTCCTCAGGCTTCCTGATCAGCCCTCCCTTTTCAAGTCCCCTGTTGTTAACAGGTTTCTAAAAGGCATTACACACCTCTTCCCTCCTGTTCCGTTTGTAATGCCTCAGTGGGACTTGAACTTGGTTCTTACCTTTCTTATGTGCGCTCCCTTTGAGCCTCTACATACCTGTCCTCTTCGTCTTCTCACTCTGAAGACAGCCTTTCTGGTGGCCATCACCTCCGCTCGGCGGGTGAGTGAGCTCCAGGCTCTTTCATGCAAACCTCCCTTTCTGTCTGTCCATCCAGACAAGGTTGTTCTTAGGACGCGTCCGTCCTTCTTGCCAAAGGTGGTTACTGCCTTCCACATTGGGCAGACCATCACTTTGCCCACCTTCTTTCCGCCTCCGCATCCTTCCAGAGAGGAAGAGAGGCTCCACCGTCTGGACCCAAAACGTGCGCTTTCTTTTTATATCAACCGCACACAACACTTCCGGGTGGATGACCAGCTCTTTGTTGGCTACGTGGGCGCCAAAAAAGGTCGGGCGGTGCACAAGAGAACCATCTCCCGCTGGGTAACCTTGTGTATCAAAGCCTGCTATTCTTTGGCTAAGAAAGAGCCTCCTGTTGGGCTGCGTGCCCATTCCACCAGGGCAACGGCTGCTACCACGGCTTTGGGCCGCGGTGTTCCGCTGCAGGATATCTGTCAGGCAGCTATGTGGGCCTCGCTGCACACGTTTACAAAGCATTACTGCCTTGACAGTCAGGTCCGGAGGGACGGTTTCTTTGGCCGTTCTGTCCTCCGGGACTTCCTTGTCTGATCTTTGTTCGCAGACCCACCACCGGGGTTGGTATTGCTGGGGTATCTATTCTAAGGTAAGGAATCTGTCACTAACGTGTCTCTTTCAGATGCACAAGTTACTAACTTGTGTAACGATATATCTGTAAGAGACAGTAGTTAGTGACAGATTCCTACCGCCCCACCCATCCTCCCCGTTCTGCGAACTGATTTCTAGGGTTAAGGACATCCCTTTCAGGGCCCTAGTATTTTTCAGACACATATGTCAGCTTCTTGCATGGCTCTGCGTTCCTGGCGCGGAAAGTCGTGTACAGAACTGACGTCAGCGCGCAGGGGCGGCGTCTAAGTACTGCCCGCGACGTCATCCCGGCGATCACAACGCCGACGACGGACGCGGAGCCGCACGACGCCGCCTACCGACGCGCAAAGGGTACTGCTACGCAAAAACTTTCCGGATCCAGCCTGACGCCTGGGGATATTCTAAGGTAAGGAATCTGTCACTAACTACTGTCTCTTACAGATATATCGTTACACAAGTTAGTAACTTGTGCTTTAGAACAAGTAAAATAGTATGGATGTATGTTCTGTCCACCGTGCTTAACTAGCATATGCAATAGGTATCCCATTTACGAGAGTTTGATATATTGGCATTGTAAATAACAATGCCTTTTATTTATGTGCTGTTTTTAAAACAGATAAATAAAAGGCAATGTCATTTACAATGGCAATAGCTTAAACTCTTGCAAATGCGAGACCTATTGCATTGCAAATGCGTTCGGTGCCCGTGCTATACATTTTTTTTAAAAGCGTTAGGAGAGAGAGCGTGTTGTGCCTGCAACAACAGGCAGGACAAAGCTATTTGAGAAAATAGTGCTCGGAGGCTGTAATTAAAGCTTCCCGAGTAACAACACACGTAACGGGGTGTCGCCATGGGAGGTTACAAAATGAGACAAGGCGGTACTAAGGACGGACTACTAAGCCTATTGACCAATGAACAGCCACCGTTTATAGTGGACAATGAGACAAGCCAATGAAAAATATAGGCGGAGAGTGGGCGGTGCTTCAAGTCGCTACCTGAATACAGCATGCCTCGCAGAGCAGCGCATGCGCTGCCAGGCTCGACCTAAAAAGGTAATAGGGTGAAATCTATCCAATTTTTTGTCATTCATTGAAAGGCTACTGCTAGTAAAAGATAGAGTATTTTCACATTAAAAGACACATTTTTCCAATCTCCGGATAAACTTCCCAGGAAGATATTTATAAAAGTCACAGTACATTAGATTGAAAAATAGAGTTAAATTGATTCCAGACTTTTAACCAAAAACCTTGAACAAAGTGACAAGAGAATAGCAGATGTTTTAAGTCAGTGTTCCGTTCATTACAATACCAACAAGCATCAGCAACCTCTAGTTAAATTTTATGTAAAGTTGAGAGAGATAATAAAAGTCAGTTATATACAACATCTGAAAGAAACACATAGTGATAGATTCCTTACCTTAGAATATCCCCAGGCGTCAGACTGGATCCAGAAAGTTTTCGTCAGCAGTACCCCTGTGCGTCGGTAGGTGGCGTCGTGCGACTCCGCGTCCGTCGTTGGCGTCGTGGTCGCCGAGCTGACGTCGCGGGCGCTACTTAGACGCCGCCCCCGCGCGCTGACGTCAGTTCTTTCTTTTGCCGCGCCAGCAAGCGCAGATCTGGGAAGAGCAGGAACCCCCAGTCAATTTTTGACTGACTTTTTGAGGCTTTTTGTCTCTATTTTTCATCGAGTCTTCGACTCCTGGTGCAGTTAGGATGCCCGGTTTTAAGTCCTGCAGGGACTGTCACCGAATGATGTCGGTGACGGACCCGCACCGTGTGTGTCTTTTCTGCCTGGGGCGTGACCACGACCCCAAGTCGTGCCCCAACTGCCGGGCCTTGGCGCCGAAGACTTTGCGGGAGCGGTCCCGAAAGTTGCTGGAAGCCCGGCAGTCGGCTTTGCGCCGTTCAAGGTCCCGGTCCCGTGGGAGGTCGAGGGACCGTGCGCGGAGTCATCACCATCGGTCTTCGGGATCCAAGTCTTCGCACTCAGGGTCAGGTAAGGCGAAGCACAAGAAGTCGAAGAAACGCCATCGTTCTCCGACTTCCCCTCGCTGGTCGCGCGACGCGGCTGAGGGTGCGGGTGGTGCCTCCCCCGCGGCTCCGGCGGAGCCTGTGCATTCCCCGCTGGCCTACCCTCCCTTCCCGGGTCCGTCGGCGACTCCGGCCCTAATACAGGAATTCCTGTCGGCCATGGCTCGCCTCTTTGGGCCGTCGGGTTGCTGGTGCACCTTCGGGCCCCGCGGTTCTGACTGGGGGTCCTCGCCTTTCCTCGGCGGCGGCTCCGGCGTCGCTGTCGGCTCCGGCCTCGGCGCCGCAGGACCCCCCTGGATCTAGGCCTGGATCCCGGTCGACGCCGGTTGACCTTATGACACCTCCACCGACGTCGACCCCACCGGCACCACTTCTGACGCTGCCCGCTCCTCGACCCCGGTTTCAGCCCCGAAGTAGGCGCGGCGTCGAGCCGGCGTCGATCGATGCCGTTCTCAACGTTGCTCGGGGATTTCTACCCCCATGTCCCTGCTCCTTATTTTAGGCCTGTTGAACAGCCTGAGGAGGTAGGGGAGGACTGGGAGGGGTCTGAGGACCCTCTCGCAGCTGCTTGCGAGTCTGAACAGGACTGGGCTGAGGAGTTGGGGGACGCCAGTGGTCTGGATACCTCACCAGACCTTGGCATGCTGTCTCCTCCTACCGTGGCTACAGAGGAGGGTGCTAGTTATGCTGTGGTGTTGCGTAGGGCGGTCGAGGCCCTACACCTCGTGCTCCCTACTGTGGCCGTCAGGACTAACCTCCTGACAGAGGTGCTTCAGCCAGCAGCTACTTCTGCGGAGCCGCTGCTTCCCTTCAATGAAGCCCTTTCTGACGTTCTTTTGGGCACTTGGTCCAGGCCTACCACAGGGGCTCCTGTGGATAGGAAAATGGCCCGACGCCATCGCCCGGCTCCGGGTGACCCCATTTTCCTCTCCCAACATCCCACCCCCGAGAGCCTGGTTGTCCAAGCCTCTGCTTCCCCGACCACCTTCCCTTCCGCACCACCGGATAGGGAATCCAAGAAACTGGATCAGTTCGGGAAGAAGATTTTTGCTTCCGCCAGTTCTGCGCTGCGGTCCGTGAACACCGCATGCCTCTTGGGCCGTTATTCCCACTCTCTGTGGGATACGGTGGCGCAAGTGCTGCCCCAGTGTCCGGGGGAGGCCCGGCCAGCTCTCTCCCAGGCTGTTGCAGAGGGGAGAGACGCAGCTAAGTTCATGATTCGTTGTGGCCTAGACACCGCCGACTCACTGGGCAGATCGATTGCAACGACGGTGGCGGTTCGACGCAACGCCTGGTTGAGGACAACTGGATTTTCGGGGGATGTCCAAAACACACTTATGGACATGCCCTTTGATGGCCGTCGCCTCTTCGGCGACAAAGCGGACAGCGCATTGGAGCGGTGTAAGGACTCACGGGCTACGGCCAAGTCCTTGGGACTCTGCAGTCCGCCCTCCTCCGCCTTCTGCTTTTCGCTCCTTTCGTGGCACTGGAAGGGGCGCCCCGCAGCGTTCGCAACAGAGCCACAGGCCTGCGCAGCAACCATCCCAGCGCGGCCGCGGACGCGGGTTCCGCCGTGGCGGACCAAGGGGCCAGCGGGCGGGTCAGTCCACCTCCACCCCGACCACCACTGCCTCCAAACCTTCCTAGTCCGAACTTTCAGGCCCATCAAACGCCAGTGGGTGGCAGGCTTCGCCATCACTTCCCTCACTGGCGCACCATCACTTCGGACAGGTGGGTTTTAGAGATAGTCCGGAGGGGCTACTCCCTCCCCTTCGAGACTACCCCTCCAGCCATGCCACCTCAGTACCACCGCATGTCGGGGGATCACTTGGTGCTTCTTCAGCAGGAAGTTGCGGCCCTCTTGGCCAAGGGGGCCATCGAGCGCGGTCCGACACCAGAAGTAGGTCGTGGTTGCTATTCCCACTACTTTCTGGTACCCAAGAAGGACTAGGGCCTGCGTCCTATCTTAGACCTCCGGAACGTCAATCGCTTCCTCTGCAAAGAGAAGTTCAAGATGCTCACTCTGGCTCAGGTCTTGTCTGCTCTCGATCCACAAGTCTGGATGGTAGCGCTAGACTTGCAGGATGCCTATTTCCACATCCCAGTCCTGCAAGCCCACCGGCGTTACCTGCGGTTCACGGTAGGCCACGAGCCCTTTCAGTTCACCGTGCTCCCTTTTGGCCTTACCAGCGCCCCTCGGGTGTTCACGAAAGTGATGGCGGTGGTCGCAGCTCATCTGCGCAAATCAGGGGTTTCAGTCTTCCCCTATCTCGACGACTGGTTGTTGAAGGCGGGCTCGCCCCAGGCAGTCGTCTCCCACCTCCAGACTACGGCCGACCTCCTGCACTTGCTGGGGTTCTCCATCAACGTGCCGAAGTCGCACCTGATTCCCTCTCAGAAGCTCCTCTTTATAGGAGCGGTTCTGGACACGGAGCAGTTTCGGGTCTATCCTCCCGAACAGCGTGTCCAGGATATTCGGGCTCTGATTCCGATCTTTCAGCCCTTGTCCCGGGTTTCGGTCAGAGTGACTCTGAGGCTGCTGGGCCTCATGGCCTCCTGCATCCTGCTGATCGATCATGCCAGATGGCATATGCGGGCTCTGCAGTGGGACCTGAAGTTCCAGTGGGCGCAGCATCAGGGGAACCTGTCCGATCACATCCAGATCTTGGAGGGCACTGCACGACAGTTGCAGTGGTGGCTCACGAACCGGCATTGGGTCGACGGCAGATCCCTCTCCCTTCCTCAACCGGAGTTTACAGTGGTGACGGATGCGTCCCTCCTGGGATGGGGCGGCCACATGGGAGAGGCGGAGATCAGAGGCCTCTGGTCTCCGGCGGAGTCCAAGCTCCATATCAACCTGGAGCTTCGGGCGATACGGCTTGCACTGAAGGCATTCCTTCCCTCTGTCAAGGGGAGAGTCGTGCAGGTGTTCACAGACACCACCGCCATGTGGTACTGCAACGAGCAAGGCGGGGTGGGGTCGTGGACCCTCTGTCAGGAGGCTCTGCGTATGGCTGGAACATCAGGGCATGTCCCTGGTGGTTCAACACCTGGCAGGTTCTCTGAACGCCAGGGCGGACGAACTCAGCCGCAGGTGCATGCTGGATCACGAATGGCAACTTCACTCTGAGGTCGTGCAAGGTCTCTTTCAGCAGTGGGGAGAGCCTTGGTTAGATCTATTCGCCACCGAAGAGAAGGCGCAATGTCATCAGTTCTGCGCATTGGAATTTCCAAGGCGGCACTCGCTCGGCGACGCTTTTCGTCGCGAGTGTAGTTGCGGTCTGTTGTACGCCTTTCCGCCTATACCACTTCTGCCCAGAGTGCTGAAGAAGATCAGGCGCGACCGGGCACAAGTCATCCTTGTGGCCCCGGACTGGGCTCGAAGAGTATGGTATCCCGAGCTACTCAGTATGAGCATCGATCCTCCGATCAGACTGCCTCTTCTGTAGGATCTTCTGTCGCAGCAGCAGGGGACGGTCCTCCACCCGAACCTGTCCAGCCTCCTCCTCTTTGCATGGAGATTGAGCGGCGGCAGTTGATTCCTTTCGACTTGCCTCCTGAAGTTTGTGATGTCATTCTGGCAGCCTGGCGTCCCTCCACTAAGTTGGTATACGCCTGCAGGTGGAACAAATTTGTGGCATGGTGCACAGCAAAGGCTGTGGATCCCCTTTCTGCCCCTCTTTCACAAGTCCTTTTGTTCCTTCTTTCTTTGGCCCAGCAGGGCTCTGCTCTGGGCACTATCAAGGGCTATCTTTCTGCTATTTCGGCCTTTCTCAGACTCCCTGATCAGCCCTCTCTTTTCAAGTCCCCTTTTGTAAATAGATTTCTCAAAGGCATTACACACCTTTTTCCTCCTATTCCTTTCGTGATGCCACAGTGGGACTTGAATCTGGTTCTTACATACTTGATGTGCGCTCCCTTTGAGCCCCTTCACAATTGTCCTCTTCGTCTCTTGACCTTGAAGACTGCTTTCCTGGTGGCCATCACCTCCGCTAGGCGAGTGAGTGAGCTCCAGGCTCTTTCTTGTAAGCCTCCTTTCCTATCAGTCCATCCGGACAAGGTTGTGCTCAGGCCCCGTCCTTCCTTTTTGCCAAAAGTTGTTACGGCCTTTCACATTGGGCAGACTATTACCTTGCCCACCTTCTTTCCACCTCCGCATCCTTCCAGAGAGGAAGAGAGGCTCCACCGTCTGGACCCAAAACGTGCGCTCTCATTTTATCTCAACCGCACGCGACAGTTCCGGGTGGATGACCAACTCTTTGTTGGCTACGTTGGCACCAAGAAAGGTCAGGCGGTACACAAGAGGACTATCTCCCGCTGGGTCGTCTTGTGTATCAAAGCCTGTTACTCTTTGGCTAAAAGAACCTCCGGTGGGACTGCGTGCTCATTCCACCAGAGCTACTGCAGCCACTACTGCATTGGGACGTGGTATCCCCTGCAAGACATCTGTCAGGCAGCCACGTGGGCCTCGCTGCACACGTTTACTAAGCATTATTGCCTGGACAACCAAGTCCGGAGAGACGGCTTCTTTGGCCGTTCTGTTCTCCGTGACTTTCTGGTGTGATCTTGGTTCGCAGACCCACCACCGGGGTTGGTATTGCTGGGGTATCTATTCTAAGGTAAGGAATCTATCACTATGTGTTTCTTTCAGATGAACAAGTTACTTATCTTCGGTAATGATATATCTGTAAGAAACATGAGTAGTGATAGATTCCTTACCGCCCCACCCATCCTCCCCGTTCTGCGAACTGATTTCTAGGGTTAAGGTTATCCCTTTCAGGGCCCTAGTTTCAATGCACCAGTGGTCAGTATCTTGCATGGCTCTGCGTTCCTGGCGCGGAAAGTCGTGTACAGAACTGACGTCAGCGCGCGTGGGTGGCGTCTAAGTAGCGCCCGCGACGTCATCTCGGCGACCACGACGCCAACGACTGACGCGGAGCTGCACGACGCCACCTACCGACGCGCAGGGGTACTGCTGACGAAAACTTTCCGGATCCAGTCTGACGCCTGGGGATATTCTAAGGTAAGGAATCTATCACTACTAATGTTTCTTACAGATATATCGTTACCGAAGGTAAGTAACTTGTTCAATAGTTTCTGAATAGTGTTTGCCCCGTATGAAGATTCTCTTTTTTTAAATTTCTTTTTATTAAACAAAGGCTTCATATTGCACACATCACGGAAAAAGTCAGTGAACATTTTCCACGTACAGACCATGGTTTTCATACATTGCAGGATGAGCATTTTCATTGAACAAAGTAGTGGCGCTTTTACAGCCCACATCAATGCCAGAGGTATCCCCTCCCAACATCCCTCCCCACTTCCCCCCAGCCAGGTTCCCAACTCTTGATCAGTCTTCACTCCTGTGGTCTCACCAGGCCCCCCACACTTTTTTGGGACAGTCTCTGGCATTGTATATCACTTGTTCTGCCCTCTGGCACCAGTCCAAGTCCGCAACTTCGGGGGGGAATCACTGCTCCCCAGGCTCCTGCAATACTCCTCTTGGCCACCCCTGCTGCCAATCTCAGCCAGACCTTAGTGTGCCTGGGCCATACGGTCTCCCCAGTGATTCCCAGGATCAACCAAGGGCACCTCTACCCTCATGGCTAGAGATATTAACCCCATTGTCTTAGCCTAGAAAGTCCGTATGTGCGAGCATTTCCAAAGAATATGAAAAAAGGTGCCCTCCTCTCGACAACCCCTTCTACATAGCTGGGTCGCAACCCTGCCAATTTTATGCAGTAATGTCTGTGGGTAGTAGGGCCAAAGTAGAATATTTAGTTGCATCAGTCTGAAACGGGCACGTATGGGTGTCACTCTTGGGCTTTGGATATCTTCTGCCCAGTCCTCATCATCCAAGTCACCCACATCTCCTTCCCACACCCTCTTCAGAGATACAAGTGGGTCAGGAGCGTTATTGATTAGTTTGCGATAGATCAGTGACACAGCTTTGTCCGGCAGTGCCTCTGTAAGTACTCGGTCTTCTAGGGGGGAGGACTCCAGGAGCTACTCACCCTCTCGTATGTGGCACCGAAGTGCATATCCAAGCCGCCAATAGTGAAATCGCTCGGATTCTGCCAGCTCGTATTCTCGGCTGAGGTCTTCGAATTTGATTATGGCCTGGCCCCACCAGACGTCGCCCAAGTGCTCAATGCCCAGCAACTCCCAGGCCCTAAAGCCCCCGAGTCCGACCACCTCGGACAACAACTGGCTGTGCCACAGTGGGGGTCATACCCGTCAGTCTTGCTGTCCAACCTAGATATTTTGTGGCATCTCTCCAGACCCTAACTACCATCATTGTATGGTGTGGCATGTCTCTATCTCTTTTTACACCCTTACACCCTTATCTCTTTGCCCACCCTTCCCATCGCCTCTCTGTCAACTCTATATGCGGGGTTCTGCTGGTCTATGAAAACCCAGTCATTTATCACCTAGAGTTGTGACGCCCAGTAGTATCTTAAAATGTCTGGGAGTGCCAGCCCACATCATAGAACCCACTTTGCAGTTTGGCCAGTGCTACTATAGGGGAGCCTCCCCCCGCCATTACAGTAACCGCTGAATCTCATAGTTGATTTCCTGGAACACCTCTGGTGGGATTTTGTAAGGCGTATTTCGCATTGCATACAAAACCGTGGAAGACACATCATTTTAAAGAGGGCTGCCCTTCCCATGAGTGTTAATGGCAAGCCGCTTTAGTGCGTCACATCTCCCTTAAGCCTGTCTAGTTGTGTGAGAATGTTCCTTTTGAGGAACTCCTTGGGGTGTCTTGTTACGTACATCCCCAGATACTGGAACCCCTCTGTGGAAATCAGAGCAACAATTGTGTGACAGGCGGGCCTCGTGTCCGAGAGCGTGTAAATCACCGACCTGGACCAGTTGATTCTATAACCTCAGTGGTCCCAAAAAATACGAAACACCTGCATGATTCGATCTATGGAGGAGCAAGGTTGTGTAACATAGAATAGAATGTCGTCAGCATAGAGGGAGACTCACTCCTCCCAGCCACCAGATGCCGGAATCCCCCATACCAACGGATCCTGGTGGATCCATGTTGCCAAAGGCTGTAGCAATAAAGCAAACAACACGGGGGAGAGAGGGAATCCCTGATGAGTGCCCCTCCGGAGCTTGAAGCTGCAGGACACCGCCCCATTCACTTTCACCCTAGCCGGGGTAACGATAAAGCAGTTTGACCCGAGCACAGAATCGGGGTCCAAAACCCAACCTTTCTAACACTGCGAATACGTAAGGCCACTCAGCTGAATCAAAGGCCATTTGGGCATCAAGGGCCATGAGGACTGCTGTGTCCTTCGTGCAGGACTCAGTCAAGTGGAGCACCCCATAAAGGCATCGGAGGTTGATCCTAGTGCATCTGATAGGCATAAATCCCGACTGGTCGGGATGCACAGGCTATGACATTACACCTCTCAACCTGTTCGCCAGCGCCTTTGCCAATACTTTTGCCTCCATGTTCAACAAGGATATCGGTTTATATGACCCACAGTCAGCCGGAGTGCTTGCCCTTTTTGTGTATGCCTACTATAGTCGCCGTCCTTTGATCTTCTGGTAGGCAGCCAGCTCTACATGGTTCCTGAAACATCTCGAGCAGCGGTTTGGTCACTATTTTGGATAAACCCTTATATAGTTCAACCGGAAGGCCATTGGGGCCTGGTGCTTTCCCCGACTGTAGGTCTCCTAAAGCTCGTGTCAGGTCATCCTCTGTCAGGTCCACCTCCAGTGCCTCGCGATTGGTCGCAGTCAACACCTGTAGGGCTAGAGCTTTAAGAAGATCCGTTCAATCAACTGCCGTCATAGCAGTCTTGGGAGTGTAGAAGACCTCATAGTAGGAGACAAAAGCCTCCACCATTGCAACATTAGTCATGTGCCGGGTGCCTGAGCCATCCAAAATGGACATTACCCATGAGCGCTGCTTGTCATGTTTGTCAAGCCACGCTGATAGCTTGCTGGCCTTTTCTCCTACGTCGTAAAGGTGGTGCTGTGTCGCCAAGGTATGTTTCCACGCTAAATCTTCTGCCGGTGCCCGCAGGTCCTGCTGGCGCATCCGCAGTTTATGGCAGTGCTCAGCCTCGCCTGTGAACTTGGCTACCTCCTCCAAGCCTGCTATCTCCTTTTCTAACGCCGAACATTGCAATCTTGTGTCCTTCTTCTTCCCCCTATCAGTGCCTGTGCCCCACCCCTCTTAAGAACTGTCTTGAATGCCTCCCAGAGAATATGTGCCGATGCTACTGATCCCTGATTTTCCTTAAAGTATAAATCTGCACATTCACGCCTCTTGTTATCCACCAAGGATCAATTCTAGGGGGCATAAGGTAGCCACTGTTCATGCTCAATAACTGAAACTTAACCGGGGAGTGATCTGAGATTCCCCTAGCATGGTGTTGGGCCGAGCGCGACCTGGATACCTGAGCCTGAAGTGTGAAAATGTGATCTATCCGGGAGAATCAGCCATGTGCGGCAGAAAAGTACGTATATTGTCGCTGTTGAGGATGGGACTCCCTCCATAGATCCACTAAGCCCATAGTCTTTACGAATTGCGGCATTGATCCACTCCCCCACCCCTCTAAGCATTCCAACTACCTTCTCTGTCAATCTCTACATTCATAACAGCATTCATGTCGCCTCCCATAACAAGGATCCCTGTTGGTAAGGAGAGCAGCAAGTCCCCCAAGTCTGGGAGTGCCGTTCCTTGGAGTCTAGGTGGGATGTACGTCGAACATAAATTCAGTACAACACCCTCCTATGTCCCCGACATAGCAACGAATCAGCTCTGGGCATCATGCCACACCTGATGGGATGTGAAAGACAGCGACACCTCTAGAGTCAGTGGTATACCCAGCATGTGCATGCAAGACATATCCAAATCTGTCTAGGGCCCTGTATTGGCTTCCTTTCAGATGCGTCTCCTGCAGCAACACTATGTCCGACCCATGTGTTTTCAAATGCGGCAGTACAAGAGTATGCTTTATCGTGCTGCTCAGGCCATTGACATTCCAGGACCAGGTACTCAAGCCTTACACTTCAACATGCTTCCCTGCCATCGATCTTTGTATGCGGATCCTGTCACCTGGGCCGATGACTCCCTCCCCCACTATGTGCCCATCTACCCTTAAAACCTGGCTGAGCACCCCCCCTCGTAGTAGTGTGTGTCACCTAAAGCCAAAAACTCTATTACCTGTAATACCTATGTAAAACCCCGCAACTACCCCCTCCCTGCAACCCTGCATTGTGAGTTTTGAACTACCCACTCCCCCAACTTGCAAAGGGCCTGTCACCCCTCTAACAGCATCTAATAACTGGGGTTGACTATGGCCGCCAAGACGAGCACAGTTCGGATAAAATCAATGATCCTAGATGTGCATCTCCTGTAAAAATAGAAAATCTGAAAGCTGCATCATCACTACTGAGGCCAGTACAAAGTTATCTGAGTTCAATGTGCCAGCCCCCACACATCTCATCCCTGCCACTCCCCCGCAACCCAAAGGTGGTCAGTCACAGTCTATATTTCACATCACTTACAACCCGTCAGGGGGACCCCCATCCAGCTCTGTCTGCTCAGTTCACGCAGGATTCTGCAATCTCTGCTGTTCTGTCAGGGGGAGTCCCCGGTCCGCTCCGAAGCGGTTCGGCCCACCTTCACCCTTTGCTCATTGCTCTGCCGCCCTCCATCCTTCGAGCTAATCCCACGCCTCCTCTGGCATGGTGAAATGCCAGTTTTTTCCATTGGCAATTATTCTCAGTTTGGCAGGGAAGAGCATCATGTATTTCATTTCTTTCTCCCGCAGGGCTTTCTTAATTTCATCAAAGTTTTTCCGCTGGCACTGAACCTGCAGGGTGAAGTCCAGAAAGAAGTGGATTGTTGCGTTTTCAATGCATTAGCCTCCTTGCGAGCGAGCCACCTAAAGGATTGCATCCAGTCCCTGTAGTTCAGGATCCGTGCTATGATCGTACATGGCGGAGCCCCAGGCCTGGGGGGGGGGGGGGAGGGAGGCCAGCACACAGTGAGCCCATTCCACCGAGAAGTTGGACAGTCTCTTAGTCACCTTGTCATAGAGTTGTGTGGGATCAGTAGTCTTACTGACCCCATCCCACTCTAGGGCGAGGTAGGGACTGCTTCCTCTCTCATTGGCTGAACAAAGGTCAACAAATGAGAGAGGTGGCAGTCCCAATCCTCCAGGAGCCTTAGTGGCTGAGATCACTGCTGCAGCCGGTAAGCTATTTTTTTTGTTTAATGTTTGATGTGTGCATGCATGCGTGTGTATGTATGTGTATTTGTGAGTGTGCTGTGAATGGGTTGGTGTGTGTGTGTGTTTGTGCTCGTGAATGGTGGGTGTGTGTGCACGCTTGTGAATGCATGGGGATGTGAATGTATGTATATGGGTGAGTGTATGGGTGTGGCCCACCTGCACCTCCTGCTTGAATTACCTTGCTGCCACTGAGGCTTTGATAAGAATAATAGTATATCTTCTGCATATATTGCTAATTAATATGCTGCTCATTATAATGAAAGCCATAAAGATCTGAGTTTTGCTGTAACTTTCATATGAAAGGGTCTAATGCCAGATTAAACAGAAAAGGTGAGCGGGGGCAACCTTATATTACACCTCTACCTAAATTACAATATGATGTAATACCATTAATGTAAATGTCAGCGTGAGGGGAAGTGTATAAAAGGGATATTAAAGTAGTAATCTAATCTTGACTGAGTCAGATGAACCGGAGAAAGTGTTAAACTCCCTTAATGTAGGGAGGGTTGCATAACCTCAATGCATCTACTAACACTCTTCTTAGATAGCGCTGACAAAGAGCTTTTGTGTTTTATTGGGGTGAAATTTGGTTTTGGAACATCTCTGTCAATAAAAGGATAAACAATTTGGTTATATTCACCTGCCAACACAAGGTTGTCTTTAGGGTAATCCATGTGCTTTTGGATAATAGTGGACTAAAAATGACAATCCCTAGAGTTGGCCCATAAATATTAAGAATGGAAATCGGAATATCATTAATAAAAAAGCTGGTAACTAACCATCCTCCTTCAGTGTTTGCATTTTGAAACTCAGTTGGAGATTTGTTACATAAAGCTACAACACAGTTTTTCACCATTTCCTGGAGAAAATAAAACTTCATTTACTGAGCACCTTTTCAGTTTTAAAGACTCAGATTCAATGAAAGGCGACTGTTTTTTAAGTGCAATGTCCACCTTATGTTTTAGTAAATGAGACAATACTTGTTGAACCCTTGGCATTCCAAGATATAATTTTAAAAGACATATTAAAAGATAACACATATCCAATCAGACTGGATATATTGTAAAGGTAATTACATAAAGGCATATTGAGAGAAGAAATGAATTAAGGAAAAATTATGTAAATATAGTGAAAGGAGAAAGATGAAAGAGGAAAAGGAAAGAAAAAGAAATGTATAGAAAAGAGATAAATGGCACATAAAGAGGAAATATAAGAAGGATAAAAAGGAGGAAAAATAAAAACATACCTACATAAAAGACAAAAAGATAAAGGTGTTGAGGCCACATATTGAAGTTGGCACACCTAGACCCGAAACGTTTTTGGGGGATAATTTTGTGACTACCAGGTAAAACAAGCACAGCAACGTATGCGGAAAATTACACAACCATGCAAAGACAATATGAGATTAATTTAGGGATCATAGCAATTTATAGTGAAAATAATTACAAGTACAATTTGTAAAGAAACCATATATTCATTTTGTGAACTGTAAAAGTGTTACGAGTTGAAAAATTTAAGAAAATAACACTTAAAAACACAAATAAATGAAACAGTCAGTGTTCAGTAGACCTGGAAATTCAGCTTTACAGTCTTCTAGGAAACACCTTGATCTCACTGGGTCTTCATATGTCATTGTTTTGTCATAAGTTACCAATGAAAAGGCAAGAGTGAAAAAGGTAAACTCTTGCATTGACAGAACAAAATGCTCGTCTTATGCTCGAAAATTCTTTGCGCCTATCATCAGTACCTTTGGCAACGTCTTGCAAAAATACAGGATATTCCCTGACCAGATCTGTTTCTCAACTTTGGCCACTGGTATGACTTTAAGTAAGTCTATATTCTAAGAAGTATAAAATAACTCCCTTATGCCTATTTAGTTGAAGAGACAGTGATAGGTTTGTGTCCCAACCTAAGTGCTGTTTGATTGTTGAGTAGTGGCAATTCTGTTAGATCCAAGAGTTTAGTAATACATGAGCAAAAAAAAAGAAATCCTGTAAGTGTCCTCTGTGCATTCCGGTAGGCCATACATTTATTTGGGGCGGGCTTCTGGATGGCGCAGTTTGTTCCTGCATCTCTCAGTGCTGAGAGACACAGTTGGGGGAGTGGTATTCGTCCCAGCAGCAGTCCATTCAGATTTCACCAGATGTATGGTATATCAGTGTCTTTCATGAAAAATGTCTCATAAATTATATCTGCATGGCATCCATGTGTGCAACCACGTGCATTCTGTAAACATGACTGTTTTCCTTGCAGAGTTGATTCTCAAGTCTGTGAACTTCTTAGACTGTTATTTGCACCAGATTTCTTTACGCTCTTCCTGGTACACCCTTTGTGGTACATCCTTTGGACTTGATGATAGTAGAAAGTAACAGGACTGAGTAGATGAGGGTCATTACCAGTGGCGGCTGGCATGCCCCAAGGGTGTTGGAGTGGGGGAGGCACATTAAAAAAGTGTAAAATAAAAGACACTTACCTTTTCCACGAGCACGACGTCCTCCTCAATCCTTCTCTCCTCGAGGCAGGCAGGATCCTGACTCCCAAGCCAATCCTGGCGCTGCTCTTATGCAGCATGAGAGCAACACTAGGATTGATGAGAGTGGCCTTTATCAGCGCTCACAAGAGCACTCCTTTTTGCTTTCTCTAACCCAGCTGTCTTAAGACAGCTGGTTTAGAGAGGTTTAAAATGCGCATGCCTGGCTGGCCGTCGCAAGACGCTGGCCAAACAGACTTGAGAGCACAAAGCTCCCTGCTGCCAATCAGCAGGAGGCCCCGTCCTGATGCTCAGTTCGGTTGCTGAAAAATAAAATGGTAATAAATAAACCTTATTACCATTTTTTTTTCTCAGCTCTGGCCTGGGGCTTTTGTTTGTGGGTCGACGCTGCTCAGACAGAGGAGCCGTCCTCATTACCTTATCGCTACTGATGTTTATCCTTGGAACAATTCTTATTGACAAATCTTAATCCCGGATTTTTTTTAAGCAAGAAAATATCTGGTAATCGGGAATGGTGCGTGCAGGGAACTCTCATGAACCACACAAAATAGAGAAGCTTATGCATTATTATGCTCACTGCACATGGAATAGAAATAATGGATTTGAGAATCAGTTTTGCATTAATCAGAAGGTGGATACTCTCAATCTTTTGTAATACGAAATATGCAAGGTGCATCCTATTGTAATGCATCCTATTGTAACAACACGCATCAGTATTTAAGATGATTGCTGTACTAATAACGTAGTACAGCATGCCTTTACTAAATGTAAACAACTTCACCGTTCCATGTATTATAGCAATTGATTTCCTATACAAAAATATTTTTTTGTTTTCTTTCCCAGCAAACTTCAAAACGCGTGAATTCCTTGAACTCTGTGAAAGCAGTCCAACGTTCTGATTATTTATAAATACATCTTTTTATTGGTAAAGAAAAGACAACCAAATACAGCCATAAATTTTCACCGGATCAGCAACCAGAACATCAATCTATTTTTGTTGACTTTGTCAGCAAGCCAGTTTTCTAAATCATCGTGGAATTATTTGTGTATTTTATATATTGTTAATGATGCATTTTGTAATTAAAGTGTACAAATTTAACCAATTTGAGTTTTGATTTCCTATCAAAACTAATAATGAATGTATTATCTTTGGCTTAGCACTTTGTCATATTTTGGAAATACTGTAGAGTGGCTTAAAGGAAAAATATGTTTTTTACGTTTGTTTTCTTGTTTTTTTACAAATGAGGCAGGAATGTTGTAATAAGCACAAAGACATGAGTGGAAATAGCCTGCTTGATTTATTAAAGACTTTCTTCACCTCCCACCAGGAGCAGAGACAGGACCATCTTACCCCCTTCAGCGTTGCCTTTCAAGTTATCCCAGCTCTGGCCAGTGGTTTCAAACTGATTAAACCAATTATCCATGCATTGTTCAAACACCTCCAGCATCAAGCCACTACTCTACTACTACTTTGCCCCCGTTCGTAGAAACATTTTCAACAACACAGTCACGCAAAAGATTCATACGCAGTTCTATAAATGGCGTCTCATCATTTTCACACTGCTTCTCCAACACTCCTTACCACGCTCATCTGAAAGAGACACGTTAGTGACAGATTCCTTACCTTAGAATATCCCCAGGCGTCAGGCTGGATCCGGAAAGTTTTTTGCGTAGCAGTACCCTTGCGCGTCGGTAGGCGGCGTCGTGCGGCTCCGCGTCTGTCGTTGGCGTTGTGATCGCCGGGATGACGTCGCGGGCAGTACTTAGGCGCCGCCCCTGCGCGCTGACGTCAGTTCTTCTTTTTCCGCGCCAGCAAGCGCAGATCCGGGAAGAGCAGTGCCCTGGTCATTTTTTGACCAAACTTTTTGGTGAATTTTTTCACTGTATTTCCAATCGACTTCAAAGGTGTCGTAGGGATGCCCGGGTTTAAACGTTGCGGCGCCTGTGCTCGGATGATGTCCGTCACAGACCCGCATTGGGAGTGTCTCTTCTGCCTCGGCCGAGGCCACGACACGGAGTCTTGTACCGACTGCCAGGCCCTCAACCCGAAAGCTTTGCGAGAGCGGTCTCGAAAGCTCCTCGAGGCCCGGCATTCGGCTCCGCGGAAGCCCCGGTCGCGTGAGAGGTCCAGGGGTCGATCGCGGAGTCCACACCGGTCGTCGGCATCGAAGTCTTCTTCGTCCGGTAAGTCAAAACACAAAAAGTCCAAAAGCATCGTCGCTCTAGGACTTCGCCTCGCCGGTCTCGCGACTCGGCTGAGGCCCCTCCCGGCACCGTCCCCGCCCCCGCGGCCCCGGACATGCCTGTGGAGTCGCCCCGCAATACCCGTCCTTCCCGGGTTCGGGGGCGGATCCGGCCCAAGTGCAGGAATTCCTGTCGGCCATGGCCCGCCTCTTCGGGCCTCAAGGTCCCTCCGGTGCGCCTTCGGGCCCCGCGGGCCCTGATGGGGTTGCTCCGGCATCGCCGACGGCTCCGGCCCCGGCGTCGCACGTGCCTCCAGCCTCGATCCCGGCTTCGGCCCCGGCCTCGATCCCGGGTCCGCAACCCCCATCGACGCCGGTCGACCTAACGACACCTCCGCCGGCGCCGATGTCTCCGGTGCCGTTCTCGACGCCGCCTGGGGCTCCGGGCGGCGTCATCCCCAGTTCCTTCCGGCTCCGGACATGGACCCGGACCGAGCGTCGCTCGACGCCGGTTCCGGCGCCGATGAGACCTTGGGTCCCAAATGTCCCTCCTCCCCCTTATTTTGAACCTGAGGAGGACCAGGAGGACTGGGAGGGGTCTGATGACCCTCTGACACAACAGTGTCAGTACGATGAGGACTGGACAGAGGGTCTAGGGGATGCCAGTGGTCTAGATACTTCCCCTGACACTGGCATGCTGTCTCCTCCCGTGGCTACGGAGGAGGGAGCCAATTTTGCAACGGTGTTGCGTAGGGCGGCTGGAGCCTTACATCTCCAACTCCCTACTGTGGTGGTCAAGCCTAATCTCTTGACAGAGGTGCTTCAGCCGGCAGCCTCCTCTACGGAGACTGCTGCCATTTAACGACGCCCTCACTGATGTTCTTTTGGGCGCCTGGTCCAAGCCCAACACAGGGGCTCCTGTGGATAGGAACGTGTCCCGACGCCATCGCCCAGCTCCGGGCGACCCCCTGTTTCTCTCTGTCCACCCCACCCCTGAGAGCTTGGTTGTCCAAGCCTCCGCTTCCCAAACCGCCTTCCCTACCGCCCCTCCGGATAGGGAATCCAAACGCCTGGATCAATTTGGGAAGAAGGGTTTTTCTTCCTCCAGTGCTGGCTTGCGGTCCATCAACACCGCTTGCCTTTTGGGCCGATATACCCACTCCTTGTGGGATTCGGTGGCGAATGTTTTGCCCCAGTGTTCTGAGGAGGTCCAGACACTGCTTTCCCGCGCCATTGCGGAAGGAAGGGATGCGGCCAAATACACACTCGATGTGGCCTTGATACCGCCGACTCGCTGGGCAGGTCTATTGCAACGACGGTGGCGCTGTGACGCCACGCCTGGCTGAGAACCACTGGTTTTTCAGGGGATGTCCAGAATACTCTCATGGACATGCCCTTTGATGGAGTCGGTCTTTTGGGTCCAAAGCAGACCATGCGTTGGAGCGCTTTAAGGACTCACGGGCTACTGCCAAGTCCCTGGGCCTTTCTGCTACACACCCTCCGCTGACTTCTGCTTTTCGCCCCTATCGTGGCCACGGTAGGGCGCCCCTTCACGTCAGCAGCCCAGCCACCGGCCCGCGCAGCAGGCGTCTTCGCGTGGTCGAGGACGTGGATTCCGCCGTGGCGGATCGGGCAACCAGCGTGCGGGTCAGGCCACCACCTCCAACCCGTCCGCGGCCTCCAAACCCTCCTAGTCCCTCCTTTCAGGTGCACAGCACGCCAGTAGGGGGCAGGGTCCGCCATCACCTTCCCCACTGGCGTACCATCACCTCGGACAGGTGGGTTTTGGACATTGTCCGAAGGGGCTACTCCCTCCCCTTCGAGTCCACCCCCCAGCCATGCCACCTCAATTCCACCGCATGTCAGGGGATCACTTGGTACTTCTGCAGAAGGAAGTCACGGCCCTCTTGGACAAGAGGGCCATCGAGCATGTTCCGACCCCAGAAGTAGGGCGTGGTTGCTACTCCCACTACTTCCTGGTGCCCAAAAGGACAAGGAGGACATGCGTCCTATCTTGGACCTCCGGAACGTCAATCGCTTCCTCCGGAAGGAGAAGTTCAAGATGCTCACCCTTGCTCAGGTCTTAACTGCCCTCGACCCTGGAGACTGGTTGGTAGCGTTGGACTTGCAGGACGCATATTTCCACATCCCCGTACTGCCGGCCCACCGGCGTTACCTTCGGTTCACGGTAGGCCCGAGCATTTTCAGTTCACCGTGCTCCCCTTTGGCCTTACCAGTGCCCCTCGGGTGTTCACGAAAGTGTTGGCGGTGGTCGCAGCTCATCTGCGCCGGGCAGGGGTTTCAGTCTTCTCCTACCTCGACGACTGGCTGCTGAAGGCGGGCTCGTCCCAGGCAGTCGTCTCCCACCTCCAGACTACGGCCGAACTCCTGCACTCGCTGGGGTTCTCCATCAATGTGCCGAAGTCGCATCTGATTCCTTCTCCACAGCTCCTTTTCATCGGAGCAGTTCTGGACACGACGCAGTTTCGGGCCTATCCTCCCGAACGGCGAGTCCGGGATATTCAGGCTATGATTCCGATCTTTCAGACTCTATACTGGGTTTCGGTACGGATGACCCTGAGGCTGCTGGGCCTCATGGCCTCCTGCATCCTGCTGGTCAATCATGCCAGATGGCATATGCGGGCTCTGCAGTGGGACCTGAAGTTCCAGTGGGCGCAGCACCAGGGCAACCTGTCCGATCACGTCCAGATCTCGGAGGGGACTGCAAAACAGTTGCAGTGGTGGCTCTCGAACCGGCAATGGGTCATGGGCAGATCCCTCTCCCTTCCCCAGCCAGAGCACACAGTTGTGACGGACGCGTCCCTTCTGGGATGGGGCGGTCACATGGGAGAGGCGGAGATCAGAGGCCTCTGGTCTCCGGCGGAGTCCCGGCTCCATATCAACATTCTGGAGCTCCGGGCGATCCGACTTGCACTCAAGGCATTCCTTCCCTCTGTCAAAGGGAAGGTAGTGCAGGTGTTCACAGACAACACCACCGCCATGTGGTACTGCAACAAACAAGGCGGGGTGGGGTCGTGGACCCTTTGTCAGGAGGCTCTGCGCCTCTGGACATGGCTGGAACATCAGGGCATGTTCCTGATGGTTCAACACCTGGCAGGTTCCCTGAACGCCAGGGCGGACGAACTCAGCCGCAGGTGCATGATGGATCACGAATGGCGTCTTCACTCGGAAGTGGCGCAAGGACTCTTTCTACAGTGGGGAGAGCTTTGGTTAGATCTATTCGCCACCGAAGAGAACGCGCAATGTCATCAGTTCTGCGCGTTGGAATTTCCAAGGCGGCACTCGCTCGGCGACGCTTTTCGTCACGAGTGGAGTTGCGGTCTATTGTACGCCTTTCCGCCTATACCACTTCTACCCAGAGTGTTGAAGAAGATTCGGCACGACCGGGCCCAAGTCATTCTTGTGGCTCCGGACTGGGCTCGAAGAGTTTGGTATCCCGAGCTACTCAATATGAGCGTAGATCCCCGATCCGTCTGCCTCTTCGAGAGGATCTTCTGTCGCAGCAGCAGGGGACGGTCCTCCACCCGAACCTGTCCAGTCTACACCTGCTTGCGTGGAGATTGAGCGGCGGCAGTTGATTCCTTTCGACTTGCCTCCCGAAGTTTGTGATGTGATTCTGGCAGCCATGCGTCCCTCCACTAAGGTGGTATACGCCTGCAGGTGGAACAAATTTGTGGCATGGTGCACAGCAAAGGCTGTGAATCCCCTTTCTGCCCCTCTTTCTGAGGTCCTTCTGTTCCTTCTCTCTCTGGCCCAACAGGGTTCTGCCCTGGGTACCATCAAGGGTTATCTTTGTGCTATCTCGGCCTTCCTCAGGCTTCCTGATCAGCCCTCCCTTTTCAAGTCCCCTGTTGTTAACAGGTTCTTAAAAGGCATTACACACCTCTTCCCTCCTGTTCCGTTTGTGATGCCTCAGTGGGACTTGAACTTGGTTCTTACCTTTTAATGTGCGCTCCCTTTGAGCCTCTACATAACTGTCCTCTTCGTCTTCTGACTCTGAAGACAGCCTTTCTGGTGGCCATCACCTCCGCTCGGCGGGTGAGTGAGCTCCAGGCTCTATCTTGCAAACCTCCCTTTCTGTCTGTTCATCCAGACAAGGTTGTTCTTCGGACGCGTCCGTCCTTCTTGCCAAAGGTGGTTACTGCTTTCCACATTGGGCAGACCATCACTTTGCCCACCTTCTTTCCGCCTCCGCATCCTTCTAGAGAGGAAGAGAGGCTCCACCGTCTGGACCCAAAACGTGCGCTCTCCTTCTATATCGACCGCACAAAACACTTCCGGGTGGATGTCCAGCTCTTTGTTGGCTACGTGGGCGCCAAAAAAGGTCGGGCGGTGCACAAGAGGACCATCTCCCGCTGGGTTACCTTGTACATCAAGACCTGCTATTCTTTGGCTAAGAAGGAGCCTCCTGTTGGGCTGCGTGCCCATTCCACCAGGGCAACGGCTGCTACCACGGCCTTGGGCCGCGGTGTTCCGCTGCCGGTTATCTGTCAGGCAGCTACGTGGGCCTCGCTGCACATGTTTACAAAACATTACTGCCTTGACAGTCAGGTCCGGAGGGACGGCTTCTTTGGCCGTTCTGTCCTCCAGGACTTCCTTGTCTGATCTTTGTTCGCAGACCCACCACCGGGGTTGGTATTGCTGGGGTATCTATTCTAAGGTAGGAATCTGTCACTAACGTGTCTCTTTCAGATGCACAAGTTACTAACTTGTGTAACGATATATCTGTAAGAGACAGTAGTTAGTGACAGATTCCTTACCGCCCCACCCATCCTCCCCGTTCTGCGAACTGATTTCTAGGGTTAAGGACATCCCTTTCAGGGCCCTAGTATTTTTCAGACACCTATGTCAGCTTCTTGCATGGCTCTGCGTTCCTGGTGCGGAAAGTCGTGTACAGAACTGACGTCAGCGCGCAGGGGCGGCGCCTAAGTACTGCCCGCGACGTCATCCCGGCGATCACGACGCCGACGACGGACGCGGAGCCGCACGACGCCGCCTACCGACGCGCAAGGGTACTGCTACGCAAAACTTTCCGGATCCAGCCTGACGCCTGGGGATATTCTAAGGTAAGGAATCTGTCACTAACTACTGTCTCTTACAGATATATCGTTACACAAGTTAGTAACTTGTGCATTTTAACTCTTAGCTCTGCCAAGCTCCTTCCTCACAGTCAGTAGGAAAACCATATCTGAAAGAAACAATTAGTTATAGATTCCTTACCTTAGAATTACCCCCAGACGTCAGACTGGATCCGGAAAGTTTTTCGTCAGCAGTACCCCTGCGCGTCGGAAGGTGGCGTCGGTCGTCTCTGCGTTCGGCGTCGTGGTTGCAGGGATGACGTCGCGGTAGCTACAGAGACGCCGCCCTCGCGCGCTGACGTCAGTTCTTTCTTTTTTCGCGCCAGCAAGCGCAGATCCGGAGAGAGCGGTACCCCCAGTAAATTTTTGACTGAACTTTTTCTCGACTTTTGTCGACTTCGTTGTTGTTTGAGTCCATCGACTCCTGGTGCACGAGGGATGCCCGGCATTAAGGCTTGCAGTTCCTGTAACCGACTCATGTCGGTGACGGATCCGCACTGCGTGTGCCTCTACTGCCTGGAGCGCGACCATGACCCCCAAGTCGTACTCCGACTGCCGGACCATGGCCCCAAAGTCTGTGCGGGAGCGGTGCCGAAAGCTACTCAAGGCCCGGCAGTCGGCTCCGCGCCGCTCGATGTCCTGGTCGCGGAGGAGGTCGAGGGACCGGTCGCGGAGCTAACACCATTCTTCGTCAAAGTCTTTGCACTCTGGGTCAGGTAAGTCGAAGCACAAAAAGAAGTCGAAAAAGGATCATCGCTCTTTGACTTCTCACCGGCCGACGCGACGAGGGATGCGGGTGGTGTCACTCCCGCGGCTCCGCGTGCGGAGCCTGCTCGGTCGACTTCGGGTTTCCCCCCCCCCTTTCCGCGACCCCTGCCCAGCTTCGGAGTTGCTACGAAGTGATGCATGCCATCTTTGGGCAGCCCGACTCCGCCGGCGCGCCTTCAGGCCCCGCGGACTTGGCTGGGGGCCCTGGGCCTTTGGCAGCCCCAGGGTCCCCTTTGATCCAGGCCTGGATCCGGATCGGCGCCGGTCGACCTCGTTACGCCTCCCCAGGTACCGATTCCACCGGCACCACGTCCACCACCGGCGTCGGCTGTGTCCCCTAGCCGACATCGACCCCGGCCTCCACCTCGAGGTAGACACGGAGTCGGACCGGCGTCGACCGACGCTGGATCCGACGCCGATGGGTACTTTTGTGCCCCTGTTCTACCCTGGCTCTTTGAGACCAGATTGGCAGCCAGAGGAGGATGAGGAGGACTGGGAGGGGTCTGGAGACCCTTTAACAGACCAGATGGTGTATGAGCAGGACTGGAGAGAGGAACTGGGGGAAGCCAGTGGTTTGGATACCTCACCAGACCTTGGCATGTTGTCTCCTCCTACCGTTGCTACGGAGGATGGAGCGTCATACGCAGTGGTGTTGCGTAGGGCGGCCGAGGCTCTCCACCTCGAGCTTCCTACGGTGGCAGTCAGGACTAACCTCCTGACAGAGGTGCTTCAACCGGCAGCGAGCTCTTCGGAGCCCCTGCTGCCGTTTAATGAAGCCCTGACAGACATCCTTTTGGGCACCTGGTCCAGACCAAACACAGGGGCTCCTGTGAACAGGATGATTGCCCGACGCCACCGCCCGGCCCCGGGCGACCCCACTTTCCTCTCCCAACACCCCACCCCTGAGAGCTTGGTAGTCCAAGCCTCCACGTCCAAGGGCGCATTCCCTACCGCTCCCCCGGACAGGGAATCCAAAAAGCTGGATCATCTTGGGAAGAAGATGTTTTCTTCCTCCAGCTTGGGACTGCGGTCGGTAAACACTGCATGTCTATTGGGCCGTTACCCCACTCCGTGTGGACACGGTTGCGCAAGTGCTGCCTCAGTGCCCGGAGGAGGCCCGGGCCGTGCTCTCTCGAGCGGTTGCTGAAGGGAAAGACGTAGCTAAGTTTACCGTCCGCTGTGGGCTGGATACCGCCGACGCACTTGGCAGGACGATTGCAACGTCAGTAGCCCTTCGACGCTACACCTGGTTGCGATCGACTGGTTTTTCCGGGGATGTCCAATCCACACTTATGGACATGCCCTTTGATGGCCGTCGCCTTTTCGGCGACAAGGCAGACAACGCGCTAGAGCGCTTTAAGGACTCTCGGGCTACGGCCAGGTCCTTGGGCCTCTCCACCACCCGCCCTGTGCAGTCTGCCTTTCGCCCCTTTTGTGGCTACGGAAGGGGTGCCCCGCTACGTCCCGCCCAGAGCCACAGGCCGGTACAAGCTGTTCAGCCCCAGCGCGGCCGGGGACATGGGCACCACCACCGTGGTTCTGGGGGCGGGCCAGTCCACCACAGCCCCCTCTGCAGCAGCCTCCAAACACTCCTAGTCTGACCTTTCAGGGACACCAAACACCAGGGGGCAGCAGGATCCGCCATCACCTCCCCCACTGGCGCCCCATCACATCGGACAGGTGGGGTTTGCAAATAGTCCGAAGGGGCTACTCCCTCCCCTTCGAGACTACCCCTCCATCCATGCCACCTCAGTACCATCGCATGTCGGAGTATCACTTGGCCCTTCTTCAACAGGAAGTTTCGGCACTCTTGGCCAAGGGTGCCATCGAGCACGTTCCTGCCCCAGAAGTAGGTTGTGGTTGTTATTCCCACTACTTTCTGGTGCCCAAGAAGGACAAAGGCCTGCGTCCTATCTTGGATCTCAGGAACATCAACCGCTTCCTCCGGAAGGAGAAGTTCAAGATGTTGACGCTCGCTCAGGTCTTGTCTGCCCTCGACCCTGGAGACTGGACGCTTACTTTCACATCCCCGTCCTGCCGGCCCACCGGCGTTACCTGCGGTTCACGGTAGGCCACGAGCACTTTCAGTTTACCGTGCTCCCCTTTGGCCTTACCAGCGCCCCTCGGGTGTTCACGAAAGTAATGGCGGTGGTCGCACCTCATCTGCGCAGATCAGGGGTTCCAGTCTTCCCCTATCTCGACGACTGGCTGTTGAAGGCGGACTCGCCCCAGGCTGTCGTCTCCCACCTCCAGACTACTTCCGACCTCCTGAATTCGCTGGGGTTCTCCATCAACGTGCCAAAGTCACACTTCTCTCAGAAGCTCTTCTTCATCAGAGCGGTTCTGGACACGACGCAGTTTCGGGTTTATCCTCCCGAGCAGCGAGTCCGGGATATTCGGGCTATGATTCCGATCTTTCAGCCTCTATCCCGGGTTTCGGTCAGGATGACCCTCAGGCTGCTGGGTCTGATGGCCTCCTGCATCCTGCTGGTGGATCATGCCAGATGGCATATGCGGGCTCTGCAGTGGGACCTGAAGTTCCAGTGGGCCCGACATCAAGGGAATCTGTCCGATTGCGTCCAGATCTCTGAGGGCACTGCACACCAATTGCAGTGGTGGCTTACGAACCAGGATTGGGTCGAAGGCAGATCCCTCTCCCATCCTCAACCAGAGTTCACAGTGGTGACTGATGCATCACTTCTGGGATGGGGCGGCCACATGGGGGAGGGGGAGATCAGAGGCCTCTGGTCTACGGCGGAGTCCGGGCTCCACATCAACCTTCTGGAGCTTCGGGCGATTCGTCTTGCACTCAAGGCATTCCTTCCCTCTGTCCGGGGAAGAGTAGTGTAGGTGTTCACGGACAACACCACCGCCATGTGGTGCTGCAACAAACAAGGCGGGGTGGGGTCGTGGACCCTATGTCAGGAGGCTCTCCGCCTCTGGACATTGCTGGAACATGAATGAATGAATGAAAAAGTTTATATAGCGCTCAGCTACTCCAGAAGGAGTGTCCTGGCGCAACATCAGGGCATATCCCTGGTGGTTCAACACCTGGCAGGTTCTCTGAACGCCAGGGCGGACAAACTCAGCCGCAGGTGCATGATGGATCACGAATGGCGTCTTTACTCGGAGGTGGTGCAAGGTCTCTTTCAGCAGTGGGGAGAGCCGTGGTTACATCTATTCGCCACCAAAGAGAACGCGCAATGTCAGCAATTCTGCGCGTTGGAATTTCCAAGGCGGCACTCGCTCGGCGACCCTTTTCGTCGCAAGTGGAGTTGCGGTCTTCTATACGCCTATACCACTTCTGCCCAGAGTGCTGAAGAGGATCAAGCACGACCGGGCCCAAGTCATTCTTGTGGCTCCGGATTGGGCACGAAGAGTCTGGTATCCCGAGCTGCTCAACATGGCCATCGATCTTCCGATCAGACTGCCTCTTCGGGAGGATCTTCTGTCGCAGCAGCAGGGGACGGTCCTCCACCCGAACCTGTCCAGCCTCCACCTCCTTGCGTGGAGATTGAGCGGCGGCAGTTGACATCCTTTGACCTGCCTCCCGAAGTCTTCGATGTTATCTTGGCAGCCAGGCGTCCCTCCACTAAGACGGTATACGCCTGCAGATGGAACAAATTTGTGGCATGGTGCACAGCAAAGGCTGTGGATCCCCTTTCCGCCCCTCTTTCTGAGGTTCTCTTGTTCCTCCTTTCTTTGGCCCAGCAGGGCTCTGCTCTGGGCACTCTTAAGGGCTACCTCTCGGCCATTTCAACCTTTCTTCGGCTTCCTGATCAGCCTTCTCTTTTCAAGTCCCCTGTTGTAAATAGATTCCTTAAGGGCATTACTCATCTTTTTCCTCCTGTTCCCTACGTAATGCCTCAGTGGGACTTGAACTTGGTTCTTACCGACCGCATGTGCACTCCCTTTGAGCCGCTTCAGAACTGTCCTCTCAGGCTTCTCACTTTGAAAACTGCCTTTCTGGTGGCCATCACCTCTGCACGCAGGGTGAGTGAGTTACAAGCTCTTTCTTCCAAGCCTCCCTTTCTGGCTATCCATCCGGACAAGGTCGTCCTGAGAACTAGACCTTCCTTCCTTCCCAAGGTGGTTACTTCTTTCCACATTGGCCAAACCATTACTTTGCCCACCTTCTTTCCGCCTCCGCATCCTTCAAAAGAGGAAGAGAGGCTCCACCGTCTGGATCCAAAACGTGCGCTTTCCTTCTACTTGGATCACACCAAACAATTCCGGGTGGATGACCAGCTCTTTGTTGGTTACGTGGGCGCTAAGAAAGGTCGGGCCGTGCACAAACGAACCATCTCCAGGTGGGTCGTTCTGTGCATCAAAGCCTGCTACTCTTTGGCAAAGAAGGAGCCTCCAGTGGGGTTGTGCGCCCATTCCACCAGGGCGACGGCAGCTACCACTGCTTTGGGACGAGGAGTCCCCCTAAATGACATCTGTCAGGCAGCTACGTGGGCATCGTTGCACACGTTTACTAGACACTACTGCCTGGACAGCCAAGTCCGGAGAGACGGCTTCTTTAGCCGTTCTGTTCTCCAGGACTTTCTGGTGTGAACTTGGTTCGCAGACCCACCACCGGGGTTGGTATTGCTGGGGTATCTATTCTATGGTAAGGAATCTATAACTAACTGTTTCTTTCAGATGAACAAGTTACTTACCTTCGGTAACGATATATCTGTAAGAAACATAGGTTAGTTATAGATTCCTTACTGCCCCACCCATCCTCCCCGTTCTGCGAACTGACTTCTTGGGTTAAGGACATCCTTTCAGGGCCCTAGTTTTGTGCACCAGTGGTCAGTGTCTTGCATGGCTCTGCGCTTCTGGCGTGGAAAATCGTGTACAGAACTTACGTCAGTGCGCGGGGGCGGTGTCTATGTAGCTACCGCGACGTCATCCCGGCGACCACGACGCCGATGACGAACACGGAGTTGATCGACGCCACCTTCCGACGTGCAGGGGAACTGCTGACGAAAAACTTTCCGGATCCAGTCTGACGTCTGGGGGTAATTCTAAGGAAAGGAATCTATAACTAACCTATGTTTCTTACAGATATATCGTTACCGAAGGTAAGTAACTTGTTCTTTGTGCTCCACAACACAATTCCTAAGACACTAAATCCCTGTATGTTGTAGAAAGCACAAGATGGTCATTCATATCCCCTGCGTGGGGATCTCACTTGTCCAATCACTGACTTCTCAAGCACAGCTTAGGTAGTTTTGTGCATGTCATAATATTATTTTGTCCTTTTCTAGCCCAATTCAGCTCTTGTACAGATATCCACATCATCTATCTACACTCTTGGAGCTAGCGTTATCTAGTCAGGGCACAGAGGAGTTATATTGTATCTCTACAGCACTTCACATGGTACCACTGATCTTTGTATGCACTGTTAATCTGTATGTCCTTGTTATGTGATCAACCTCTTCTTCCCATTACGGTGCTCCTCTCACTGCTACTCGGACACATTCCATTATGATCAGTGCAGATGTTTCATGAGCCATTCCATTTTTCTCCAAGTAATGCATCATCTCCTGTGTTGTCCGTTGCCCGCTGCCCGCTGTTAGCGGTCACTAAAGACTTCCCTACGAAAGACCATAAACCGTACTACCCTACACAGTGGCACAGTATTTTGGCCACTGATGGAGCAGGGTAAATGTAAAATGTTAACCTCCTAATATTTTCGTACAATATTAATAAACATGTTCGTTTAAGTAAATAACCAACAATGTATGTTAAGGGTTAATGGTAACACGCAATTCTGTGTGCAAATTAATTGACTTATAATTGTTTACGTATCTAACATAACATAATATTTGCATACTAATTAAATAATAAATGCATGATTTGTGCTTTTAAATAAAACGTGTGGTTGCAAAATAAAGCGATGGTAAGTAAGGGACAGCTTTATATGTTGCTTCTGCTAGGTAATACCTAATTGGGGTACGTAGAAAGACGGGAGGGAAACGAAAGGGTTTATATTTCTTTGTTTTAATAACATTTTGTTTATCTTTGAAAATAGTGCGCTTAGGCCTGCCAAGCAGCAATATAAAATGGCCGCGAGTTGCTAAAGTGCGCATGAGCGGAAGAGACCATGTGATAGAGGAGAGAGGCTGTGGAAAAGGGATGATCACGTGCTGATGCCGAGAGGCTAAGATGAAAGTATGGTCAAGGCTGTTGTGACCCTTCTGAGCAGATGTGTGCTAAGATGATCAGCAAGAAGCGTGAGAAGCCTGACTGAATCAATAGACGGAACTGTATTACACAAAATGTAACAGAAAAAGATACAATTTGGACTGATCGAAACGGATGAGCAAGTGCATGAACTGTGGGAAACGATGCTTGCATGGACATTCCACACGGAACTGGTTAAGCCCAGGAAGTTTGATTAAAATGTATATGGACCTGAGTTTTTGACCAATGAGAATGAATCACGCCATGTAAGAAGAAACATTTTATGCTGTAAGCTAGAATTAGGGTATAAGAAGACCTACTCTTGGTGGGAGGGGTTAGAATGCTGGAGAATAGAATGCTGTTCGAATGCTGCGAGAGATGCTGCAGAAGTTAGATGCCGCGTGAGTTAGATGCTGTAGATGGGAGAAGTTGCTGATGCTGACGAGCTGATGCTGCTGCTGTTATTTTCCTTTTCCAGTTGAGTATAAAGATGCTGCTTTAGGAGAACTTTTTAATGATAGGTTTTTATTAGAATTATTAGGTTTTTCCCAGATAGATAGATAGATTGATCTATAGAGTTCTTATTATGATAAACTCATTTTTCCGTCTAATAAAAGTGCCTTGCAATTTCAAACTATTCTTATATTGATGATAAATGCAATGATCTGAATAATAAGCTTAATCTCATTTCCTGCATTCAAAACTTTATATAAACTTTATTATTCTTTAAACAAATGACTCAGTGATTTCTTTAGCTCAATGATTAAAATGAAATGTTAAAGAGTTTATTGTGATTGAGCTGGTCTTAATCACCTTCAACTGATTCCTACTAGTTGGTCCATCGACCAATGAGCGGAATACCTTAAAAGCAAATGAGAAATATTATGTCATTATAAAAGAGGTATCCCGTCTCCTTCCAGCAAATCGTTTTTCCTAGGTTCATGACGGAGGAAATCCAGGGAACAAATGAGTAAGTGAATGTATATGCGGTGTTATGGGCCCCATCGTCATATGGATATATTGTGTGTGTTAGAGAAATAATTGCACCTGGATGACCAAAGCATAATAGGAGAAATATTTTTATTGTTAGCGCTGGATCACCACCACAAATAGTATCCCAATAGCATGATCACAAACTTCAGGGCAGCTTTCCTGACGCAAACAATGGGTCTGGGGTGTCTTACACTGTTCTCGCACAGCACATTAGGAAAGGCATCTGTGACAGCAGTGTTTCAGGCCTTCTTCTAATTTCAGTATAAGTCACCAATTTTCCCAACTGTTAAGAGAACCAGTCCCCTTTCTTACTCTGATCTAGCGTTTCATGTTTCTGGGGTGATCATTTGCCTTGCCTTTCAAATCACAAGTTATCTGGCACTTCATGCTTATTCCTCTAATGTCAACTGTAAGGAAGGACCTGCATCATAGCAGTTATAGTAATGTGCTGAGTTAACTGAAACTCCGATTCGTCTGAGCCACCTTTCATATATTTTCTTAGAACGCAACACTTCTCCAAATTGCACCAACTAGAAGCAGTTTATGGAGAATGATCTCTATCCATTAGGAGCCAAGTCTTGTAAGAAGATACATCCAAAAATATTCCCCTTCAAAAGGTATAATCTATCACAAAATCTCTAAGTAACGGCATGGTGATTTTCTTTTTTTAATTTTTTTTTACCATCTGTATTTAGACATTTGAAACCATGAAATGGCCACTGCAAAATATCGAGAGAGCATGTTCAGATACATATGAGCATACACACAGGGACGAATGATACAACAAGGCATGATTCTAAAATAACAATAGCAATCAGTTCATACAATCATCTGCTTCCTGATCTGCACCATCGTCCAGCGCCCCATCTCCAGCTTGCCGAATCAAGGGAGGTGTCTGTGTCTGATCTCTATTTCGTTTGACATATATTAGGAACGGTGTCCATATTTTTTTGAAATTGCAGACTGTGTCCCTCAAGATGGCCGTCAGTCGTTCCATCGCATAGATGGACCAGACCTTCGCCCACCACTGGTCTATTGTCGGCGATCCAGTGCTCTGTCATCTCTGGACTAACACTAGGCAAGCAGCCATGAGGATAGTCGTGATCAACTTTCCTTCTACCCGGGAAGGGGAAGGCAGGTCCTCTGCATCCATGTGCCCCAAAAGCGCTGCCTGGGGCAATCGAGGTAAGCTGATGTTAATGATTCTCTATATCCACATAAACACCTGTTCCCAGAACGACCGCACCTGCGGGCCCTCCCACCACATGTGAATGTTTGTCCCACTTACACTACACCCCATCTAACAATTGTCAGGTATATCATACATCGCTTTTCTGCAGACTGTGGTCAGATACTCCTGTAACATAAGCTTAAAGGCGTTATATTGAAGGCAGAGAGAGGACTTTGCAGCCCTACCCCAAATCAAAATCCAGTCCGACTCTTGTCAACATGAGGGTAAGATCTTGGGACCAATGTGCCACGTAAGACATATTCGTTAGAGCAGTAGGTCTGTCCAGGGCTCGAAACAGTCGAGAGAGAGCTTTGTATGTGTCACTGTCTGTTATCATATCTTCAACCCCTGTTGTCTTCCTCTTTCCACCCTTTCCTCACTTGACTACGCGCCCAGGGGCGGCTCCTCCGTAATGGCGGAAGAGAGTCACCCCACTGGCCAGAGTCTGTCACAGAAAAATATAATTATATTAAAACAATATTATTTTATTTTTCTGTGCGGGGCTGTGGCTGACGGTGCATGCATGCGGGCCGGGCCATGACAGGCAGAAGTGGTAGGCACTTAGAAGTGCGCATGTAAGTTTGGTCGGCCTTCTTAGTCCGGCCAAACAGACATGCGCACTTCTATTTCTCTAACCCAGCTGTGTTCACAGCCAGGTTGGAGAAAAGCTGTAGGCTCCCAGGCAGTGTCTTAGCGGCAGACCAGGCCTCTCAGACAAATCCGGCGCTGCTCTCATAGCATGAGCGCAGCGTCTGGATTAGCTGGGCAGCCTGTGCCCTCCCAGAGACTGCCAGGAGTGAAGCATTGAGGCGGCAGCGAAAGATTAGGTTTTTTTGTAAATTTTATTTTTACCCTCAATTCCCCCCCCACCCCCCCATTCCCTGTTATGCCCCCTGCCCCACTTTCGTTGTGCTGCGGTCGCCACTGTACGCGCCCAGTGCAACAATTGTGTAATACGATATAGGTCTGCGGCGCTAAAAATCATTGGCACACTGGTCTCTCATCTTGGGGGTTCCATAGGACAAGGCCTAGTGTGTCCGTCCCCTCCCATAGACCAGTAGCATCCGGCCCTAAGAGTCTAATTTAAATGGTGGTTTTCTTAACCGGTAATCAGAGTTCATTTATTTAGCATCCAAGAATTTGAGTTAATGAAGTACCTTCATATTGATTGACTTTTGGTGCCCATTTTAGGAGTTAAAAATGTTCACTCCAAAAATATCTCGCGTTTAGTCATAAACTGCTGTTTCCCTATCGAATGAGTAGCTGTTATCTTTTTATGAAGTCAACAGTATTGATGGTCATGCTCCTGATATTTTAATATACAAGCATTTTGCATACAAGTATTAACATCAGGGAAGAATTAGCAAGAGTTGCTATTGTCATAATAGAGCCAAGCCACTAGTCATGCTTTTTCTTCTCTCCAGGCCACCTCGGTTCAAAGACTGTGGACAGCAGGGAGGATATCACAGCCACACTTATGGAGCTACTTCAGTTAGGCAGCACCAGTTGTATACCATCATGGTATTTTTAAAAATAATAGTATTCGTGAACATGCTAAGTATATTTTGTTTCTCAGTGAGTGATATCACAGGGCCCTATTTCGTAGGGATCTCAAAAAATTGTGGCATCATATATAACATGTATTATCATTGGTTTCTAAAGATACCGTAGAACTGGAAAATGAGAGCCATTAAAAGTTAAGGATAACATCCCGGTTAGCTTTAAAAGCATCAATTGGATTATTTTTACGAGGTTTAATTAAAGCTTCAATAGAGAAACCTTTCATTTACGCTAGATTTTGAGAGAAAGATGCATTCTCAGTTGAACTAGGAGGCGGCTCTTGGATGCAGATGCAGGAAACCGGTTGAGAAAAATTGTTCACAGATGTCAGTTTCATTGGTTGTGACATTGCCTTTCTCTTTTACTTTTGAGCTAGCTGTTTGGAACCATTTATGTGTCGCCAGAGGGTAGTCATTCTAATTCTAATTTAATTTATTGCATGATTAATTAAAATCTTACAATTCAAAAAATCACCAATACACAATCATTAAAACATGTCTACACAAGCACAGTCATAAAAATACATTAAATAGACAAATTCAATTCATCATTATTATAATTCAATTATTACAAATATTAAAATAGCAATTATTTACAGATATAAGTTCTTTACGTTTGTGCAATATCTCATGTGCAAATGCTCTCTAACTACCAGCGACTTCCATTCCTGTTATGCTTGAGTCATTGACTTCCAACTTCTCTTTTACAAGGATCAAAAATTTAGTAAAATTTGCAATCATTACTATATCCATAGGCTTAAAACACGCTAACATAGCTTGTCTGCATGATCGGATCCCTCTTTCATTAAAACAGATCTTTAAAAGCCTCTTTCTGTCAACCTTCAATGATGTACATATGCAAACCAAATGTATAATATTTTCTTCCCATTGGTTACATAATCTATAGGGGATTGGCTTAGTTGGTCTCAGCCAAGGTTTGTGTGCATTAGCCCCGGCAGATTGCCAAATCTTGCAGACATAAATAAGTTCTTTGTTTGTATAGTCCACGGAATTTCTAGATATGGTTGCACTTTGATGGTCGTATATTCGTTCACAATCATCCAGGCATGAGACCTTTTAATGAATAAGTCTTTATCCTTTAAAAGTGATAATTGTTTTGTTAATCTATTTATTAATTTTTTTAAAGATAATGGTGTTATTGACATCTCCCAAATCTCGTGTGCAGACAATTCTTCCAGTGCTGTTTGAAGGTATGTATAAAATCGGGAAGTTTGATTCTGTTGCAATTCTTGCCAGAGTAGACAGCTCATTGGATTAAAATTATTGGTTTTAATTTGTTTCCATACCTTTACGTAGTGGCCCATCCTCACAACTTGCTGATTAAAAAAACCGAATTCCAGTCGGATCTGGGCCGGTGATGCATTAACCGGAAGTCGGAACAAGCTTTTAAACGTTTTTGTTATAGCATTGTTCAAAAGTGCAAAGTCCGTACCGCAAAGTGCTTCGCTTCCATAAGTGAGACTGGGCATTAGTTTAGCTTTTATAACCTTTAATAATGGAGCATAAGTTGGACCACCCAAAGAGCTATGTAATGAACGAAAAGCCATAATCAAGCTGTTACTTCTTTTTATCAACTCTGTTTTATGCTGAGAAAATGAACCCTTCTCGTCAAACCATAAGCCCAAATATTTGTAATGTCTTACTTGTTCAAGCTGCCGACTTTGTAAGTACCATTTATGGTTACTGTGACTCAATGCCCTATTGCAGACTGACATTACTTTTGTTTTTGTTTCATTTATTACCATCTTATTCTTAATTGAATACGTTAATATTTTATTTATAAGTCGCTGCAACCCTATCTTTGTCTGGCTGAGCAAAATAACATCGGCATACAATAAATTTTAAATTTGTTTGTTTGCCAGTTTCGGAGAATGAGCCAACTCGTTATCCAGTTCTTCCGTAAGGTCAGATAAAAATAGATTAAATAAATACGGTGCTAATACGCATCCTTGCTTTAAACCCTGAGTTGCATCTATTCTTCTTGCCTTTACCTAACTGAATCCTTGTCCAAGTCTCGGTATATAATAATTGGATTGCTTTTAAAAGGCCAGCGTTTATACCATAATTTTCCAATTTCCTCCATAAAATTTGCCTATCTACGCAGTCAAAAGCTGATTTAAAATCAATAAAACATACATATAACGGTTGTTTTTTCACTTTATATTTTTCTATTAACATTCCAAGTATTAATATATTCGTTGTCGTGCCTTGTCCTTGTAAAAAACCCGATTGGTTTGGAGGAATTAAGTGCTTTTCCACTGCCCATTCTGTTAGTTCTTTCAAAAGAACTGATGCAAAGACCTTAGCTTCGATATCTTGCAATGTTATTAATCTATAATTAGCGGGTTGTGACCACTCCCCGCTCTTATAAATAGGTGAGATTATGGAACCCCTCCAGGAGGCCGGGATGGTTAACGTTTGCACCGCTTGATTAAATACTAATGTTAAGTACCTGGCCCACAGTGGAGCATTCTCTTTAAAGAAGGCAGCTGGAATCCCATTTGGACCAGGGGCGCCATCAGATCTCTGTTTCTTTATAAGTTTACCTACTTGACTTTCCGTAATAGATATGTCAGTGTTCTCATTATCCTCTGACTTTCTCAAGTTATTTATGCCGGGTCTCAAATCCATACTTATGTTGGAATTTAGATGCGAATGAAGAAAGTTCACCCAATCTGACTCAGGAATAACAGAGGATATAATTACTCTACTAGATCTATTTAAGCTGTTAATTAAAGACCAAAATTCCCTTGCATTATTCTTTTTACTGGTATATAATGCCTTAGCCCAAAGTGCTTGTTTTGTTTGCATTTTTTCATTCCAAATTCGTTTTCTTACTTCTACATTTATTTTCTTTAGTTTATCTCTATAGATTTGATTCCCAGGGTGTTTCTTAGCCAATCTTAACATTTTATTACGCTCTTTTTTTAATAAATGACTTTCCAAAGACAGTTTAACCAGCGCCATTGATTTTTTATCATTCCACTTTTTATTACCAACTTTTTGTTTCTGGCTTAAAACTAATTTATTTGTAAAGAGGGACCATTTTTCGATAGCGCTAGAACCATCTCCATCAAAAGTAATTTCAACCATTTCTTTCGATGTTGCTATAATTGATTCTTTAGTGAATTCAGTCCAATAAAGTTTCTTATAATTTACCGTATTTATGTCTCCCAGAAGAGTCATATATTCTCCATGCCTTGCACAGTTTAAATTTAACTCTATTATTTGTTGATTATGGTCACTTCCGTGTGCTTCACCGATCTGATAGGTTAAAATCTTTTGAAATAAATCTAACGAGGCTATTGTGTAGTCTATTCGCGACTTGTTACCCAAAGCTTGATATGTCCAGGCAGGTGGCCTGTCTTGCAGAAAACGTCCGTTTAGCACCCTTAGACCTAAGAATTCCAGATTTTTTAGAAAATTTTTCCCAATTTTCCCTTTTTTTTCACTCCTGGTATCCAATGTATAGCAGGGACTTGGGATTTCCCATAAATAGTTCTGTTGTTGTATTTCTTCATCTCTCATATAAGACCATAACATATTCATATTAAAGTCACCCGTAATGATGACCTCAGGTTGCGTGTCCTTTTCCAGGAGCTGGAGTATCGTAGTTGACAAACTGCTAACCATTGCTTTTCTTGAACTGCAATCCGGATGTATATATACATTTATTAACAAGAGTGTTTTATTTATCCATTTATATTTATATCGTAGTTTTACTATCAAACAGTCAAATGAATTTTGTATTTCCTCCTCACTTCCCATTTTTAATTCTGTTGAAATAAAAGTAGCCAAGCCTCCACAAGATCTACCACATTTACTTGTTTTTGTGGCAAGCCATATAGTATCCCTTAAAACCTTCTAATATAAAAGGATCAGTTGCCCAAGTCTCTTGTAAGCAGATTATTTGATAGTCTTTCGAACTTTGGGTTAGTTTTTCATATTGTAATTTTGATTGGATTCCTTTTATATTCCAGGAGCATAATCGTATTCCACCACTTAAGTTTGTTATTTCCTTCTTGGAATTATCATTTATAAGCCGTCAATCCTCCCTTGCTCCATGCAGTGCTGTCGTTAACCAACCTAGTTGTAACTCGTCCCTTAGTTCTCTTTTGTTCTCTGTAAAGAATTTCGATGTTTGCCCCATGTTTGTTCCTATTGGATTTTTTAATATTGAGTATGCCTGGTTATTCTCCAACCCCTTCCGATGTTTAGTTGTTTTATTTGGAGAGATTAACGGACTTGGATACGGGGGTTGGAGCGGTCTCATAACTTTTATTCCCCAAGCAAAAAAAGGTCATATTCTTGTATAATAAGATCTACAAGGTTGGTTGAGGTCCAGGTTACCAGAGTCGATTCATGATTGCTGCTTTCACTTACTAAAAATTCAATTGATTCAATATCTGTACTTCTAATTCTTTCTAACGCCGGTATTGCTTTACACAATCTCAGAATATTACCCCGGTTCAGGATATCATTATTACCCCTGGATTTATATTCAGGTTTAAAAATCAGTTGAACTCCTCCCTCCTTTTCAACTTGTTTTATTATTTTGTTTTTTTTCAGTGAATTACAGCAATTTGATAGCTCTTGCTCCTTTGGTTCAAGTATATGTTTCAATTGCAGCTCGGTCCCTAAAGGATGTTTTAATGATTGACTAACCTGAGATATTGTCTTTGACGTGTTAAGGATTTTTATTCTCTCTATTGCCCAATCTCGTGTTATCTTACTTTCCTTCTGATTTTTTATCTTGCCTATAATATCTTCAGTTAATGTAGATTGGTCAGATATTGTTTTTGTCTTTTCGTTATGAGGAGGATCACTTCTCACTTTTGTATTTGTCTCCTTAGCTTTTATGCTATCCGTTTGATGTTGTTTACTTTCTAAGTCGTCCTGTTTTTTTTGATCTACTGGGACTTTAATGGTTTTATTAATTGCATCTGAAAAGTTTTTATTAAACAAAGGATAGAGGGGTTTTGTTACTTCTATAACTTTGTCTACTTGTTTCAAAATTGTCCCTTTTGAGTTCTCTATTCTGTTCCCTACCTTTGTTAACTCAATCTCAGGAGAAGATACGGTTATTGTAGCTTTTATAACTTTGTTCCTTGCTTTCCGTTGTTTTTTTCTCTGTCTTTTTGATAATTGGTATTCATGTGGTGTTTCTGATTGTATGGTTTGTGAGGTGAATGAAATTCTCCCAGTTTGAGCTTCATTTTTTCCTTCCGTCAAATCCTTACTACTTTCCTCATTTATGATTTTGTTAATCTTTATTTTTTCCGATACGCTCCCATTTTTGTTTCCAGAGGTAAATAAATTTCCTCTTAGGTCTTCAATTATTGTATTTAATACTTCCGGAATTGTGGCCAATTTGTTAATCAGTGGAGCACAACTACAGTCTGTGTGTGAGGATATTGGTTGTGACTGAGCTCTTATTACCAGATTATTTAGCATGGCTATTTTATGGTCAATACCCGCTACTGAGGATGCCATGGTACTAAGAAGGTCTACCTGCACCTCCATTTTGTTGGACTGGTAAGTCAGAGCTTCTAGTATTAATTGAGAGGTTCTAAAGAACAGATCCCATATTGATCCCGAGTCCCAATTGGCCGAACAGTGTGCATCCTGAATTTGGTTATTTACAGAAAAGCGTTGTTTTTTGGGTTCTCCATCTTTATTTCCTAAATCAATAAATTCTAACTTATTATTACGTTCATCTTTTTGGTAAGGTGTACTCCATCGCTGCAGATTATCCGATTTCATAGTGTAATCATCCATATTATTTTGAGATCTATTACTCTGTTTGAAATTCTCCTGACCCAAATTTTGCTCTACATCCTTTGCAATTGGCATAATGTCAGTTTGAAGGAGATTCGATAAATTCATGTTGTCTTTTATTGCTTTTCGGCTATCTTCCCCTTTTTTAAATTGTCTTGTTGACACTGGTTTGGCTGCACCAGATTCATTGGGTCGCCTGTTATAGTAGCTTTTATTACATTTACCTGTACTTCAATTGGTAGTGGTGCCCTTGTTATTGAAAGGTGTTGGAAATCTCCGCACTGTGTTCTTGTGTCACTTTGTTCGTCTTGTTGCAAATGACCTGTTAGAGGAATTGTTAACATCTCTAGATCAGTTATTTGCCCCCATTGGTTGTCAGGCTCTTCATTTGTTTTTGTCGTTACCTCCCTTTCGTACTGGTCAACATCCCGTATATCGTGCTTTTGGGATATTGCACTGGATTCATTCACTGGCTTAATTGGGGTTTGTAGACCTCTTGAATCAGTTTGTAATGTTAACATTGCACCCGTTGGGTCCTTCATAAAATCAAACTTTGTCAGGAGCTTTGTTTTCCCAAAAACATGTATCATAGCTGTTTTTGAAGACTGGCTTTCCCCTGCTTGTTTTATTTTCATTTTATTTAGAATTGCTGTAGATTGAAGTTTTTTTTTTTCTTCTAATAGGGGGAAATGGTGGTCGCTCCTTTCCCGACCTCATACTTCCCACTTAGATGTACAGATGTTTATACAAGTGTAAGATCTACTTTGTACGTGCCGAGCAACAACAGCACAGCCTCACTCCGTATACAGACCCCAACCGGGTGTTATTTCCACCAGTAAAGCACAGGCAGCCCTTACAGCAGCTGGTCACAGTTCACTAATCACAGTGACTACCGCCTCGGCTTTTCCCAACAGCCTCCCAACCCTCAGCACTCATTGCACTGCTTCTGAGTTTATAGCAATCTATAGCAGTCTGGTTGCTGATAAAGGCACAATCTCCTATTTCAGACAAAAAGCAGCTCAATTTCTAATTACTGAGCTTGCATAATCACATGCTTCTCAAAGCCTCACCGCTTACAGTTGCAGCTACAATTATAGCCATTCTTTGTTCACTATAGGTGTCACTGTAGATGTCACAAGGGCTGTGGGAACTCCAGTACTCTGGTACTCCGGGCCTCGATACTCTGCTCAGGCGGGGCACTCGTCGCTCCACCGCGCCTACACCAGCTCCAGGTGCTACAGCCGAGGAAAATAAAAACTCCGCGCAGCACCAGTCTCCAAGTCTCAGCGCTCACAGCTGCTCCGACCGGCGCCGTGCAGGATTGCCTTAACCCGGTGTTGGATTCAATTCAGCCCACGGCTGCTCCTCCGTGTCGCCGGGGGCTGATAGTCCCCCTCGGCGACTCAGTGGGCCGACCACGCCTGGCCCCAGAGAGCCTACAGGAGCCGCGTGAGCCCAAAAGAAATAATGCAGCAGACGCGGCAGGCTGGCAAACGGAGGGTCGGCAAGACAACTGTACCACGTCTTCCTCGGGCCGTAAAACCCCTGAAGGATCCGCAGGCACCTTGAAGGCAGGCACCTTGAAAGCAGGCACCTTGAAGGCAGAAGGCAGCCGACCGCAACCAGAAAAACCGGGAAAACAGCGTACAAACAGCGGCGGCTCCTCTTCGTCATTCAGTTTATAATTACTTTTTTTTTTAAAAGCATTCTCGCACCTTGTTTGCCATCCTGTTTAGTTCTTCATAAGAGCACACCATTGCCAGCCAGCATTCGTCATCAATAACAGCAGTCTTCCAACAATACATTCCAAGAAGTCTCCTCATCCATACCCTTCTGGGTAACAGCTACTTTCAAATTCATTCGTGATTGTCCTTGCAGCTCACCACACAGTGTACACATGATGATTAGGTTACAAAAGTATTTACATTTCTTTAAGCTCCATTGGCGCCTGCCTTGCCTGTGCTTACAAATTTTCTACAATTAAAGTGTGTGCATCACTTTCATTGCATAGAGTTTTGTGTACCCTAACTAAAGCTGTAAGCACCAATTTCATCACCTCTAATGAAATCCGTGTGAAGATTCCATTCTCCTTCATAGTTAAATTAATATCTAGCACTTTAACAGAAACAGCGTTAGGGGAAGGAAGTTGGTTTGCATCTACTACCAGGGAGTGAAGAGAATATGATCTCCAACTTCTCCTGGGCTGTTGTACGAGAGAGTAATTCAGTTACAGTAGGTGGCCTTTCAGCAGATGAACGATGGGCCCGCCCACAGAAAAAGCCTCCTTTTCAGGTACCAAATACCAAGGTTCTGTCCTTGGCAACAATCTTCACATTATAAAGTGGGGAGATTAGGTAAATGTTGAAGGACAAAGATAAAAAAAAACCATGTACCTGATAAGGAGGCTTGAAAGCTATGGGGAGAATAGGTAAAGGGCGGATGAAAGAATATACAAGTACAGCGAAAGTGCTATTTTGCAAATCCAAAAACAAGATTACGAAAAGTGATAAAAAGGTGTTGTTTGGTTATTGTCCATTGTTAAGATAAACAAATGAAAATTAACTTCATTTTCAAATGAGCATTTGAGCAGTTGTGCAATATAAGTGAAAGAAACACACAAAGTGAGATTATTGTTTTGAGATGGGCAAGTTTATTTTTTTACAGATTTCTCTTACGAATTTTTTTAATTTTACACTGCACATATTTTATTATTGCAAAAAACGTAAACATTAACAAACTCTGAAACAATAAATGAGCATATAGTAAATATTTGCACATGCATTGTCATTGGCATTGTGTTACTTATGGTTTACAGTTTTTCTTTTTTAAACAGACTGTGACATTTTCAATTATTGTGCAAAATACTTTAAAGTTTGTATGTTGTAACAAAAACTATTATTTTTCAAGGCATTTGTTATAAATCCCGGTGCCACTGCACCTGCTGCACCATTGAAATCATGATCCTTCTTTATATTATATAATAACGAAAACATAGGAGGCTGTTTAAATTACTTTGGACAACTTAAACCCTTTTTTAGCAATTAAGCTAAAATACCAAGCTTAAAGCGAGCTAAATTAGACAAAGCATTTGTCTGGTTTTTTTTTGATAATCAACTTTATTGATTTTGCAAGAAGTGAAAAGAAGGGAAGAGAAAAACAAGAAACACATGACAAGAAATCAGACAGTACAGCATATGAGATTGCATCATGGCATACGGATTGCTGCACACAGTGCAGGTAGAACAAGGTGGAATAAACATTACCTCCCCCCCCCCCCCTGCGGCGCAGTGAGGTGGACCCCCAGAGTCAGAGGCAGTGATCAGTCTAGCACTCCCAACCATTTGCCCCAGATCTTCCGATGCCGGGCGGGGCAACCCCTGGCTTCGTATAGTGCGAGTTCCGGTGTGGCGCACCAATTTACTCCCCGGCGCCATTTGGCTATAGAGGGTGGGATGGGATTCTTCCATGCGGCTGCTATGTCGCGTTTAGCTACTACTAGGGCTGTTCCTAAGAACGTCTTGTCGGCCCTGGACCCATCTAACCCGTCGGTGACGCCCAATAATATGTGTAGGGGATTGTGGGGGAAGTCCCAACCTAAAATCTCTGTAAGTTCCGCCTCCAAGGCGCACCAGAAGGGGGCATTGCGGTGGTATGACCATACCATGTGAAAGAACCGCGGACACGTCAGGAGCGGAATCAGACCTGATTTATGAAGGCGGCTGGGGGTGAGATAGGAGGTGTGTAGGTAATAGAGCTGGACTAGGCGAAGTCTAGCCGAAGCAGTGATGGTTCTAGGCGCCATCAGAGCATCCCTCCAGTCTTCATCTTCTAGCGGGCCCACCCATGTCTCCCACCTAAGTTTTAAGTGGTCAAGGGATGCCGGGCCGTTAATTGTTAGTGATCGGTATATGCGGGAGACCCCTCCCCTTCCCAGATTGCCCATCATGACCTGGGCCTCAAGCGGACTGTGTTCTGGTAGCAAGGTGCCAGTTGTTATATGGGAGTCTAGGGCATGACGGACTTGTAGGTATCAATAGAACTGGGACGGATGAAGGGCATATCGGGATTGCAGGTCGGCAAAGGAGCGGATATGGTCGCTGACCCATAGGTCCCCCAGTTGTGAAATGCCAATAAGGTCCCAGCTTCTAAAGCCTGCTAGGTTCGCCACTTCCCGCAGCCATGTACCCTGCCAGAGCGGCGTGTGTTAGGACAGTTTGTTCTGCCAGTGAGTATGTTGTAGGGCAGCGCGCCAGGCCAACAAGACTGCTCGGGTTACTGTGGGGAGGTCCCTAGGAATGGGGGATCCATATAGCATGGCCTGAACGCGGGGAAGGCCCAGGTCGCTGAGTTCAGTTCTGTAGGCTGGGTCCGACCAACCCCCAGTGCACCAATCATGGACCACCAGGAGACGGGTCGCTAGGTAGTATAGATAGAGGTTTGGGAGCCCCATACCCCCATCGAAGGGTGGAATCTGGCAGTGCCGAAGGGCCATATGGGGCCGCATTTGTCTGTTTTAAGAATGTGCAGTTGATGTTCTTTATATTATATGCAGTTGATGTTCTTTATATTATATAACAACGAAAATACAGGAGGCTGTTTAAATTACATTGGAGAACTCAAACCCTTTTTAGCAATCATTAAGCTAAAATACCACACGTTAAAAGTATGCAAATAAATATGAATGCATTTTACATCCACGGAAAGATGAACGGCAAAATTCTCACTATTAAAAAATAACTCCTGCTTCAGTTTACAGAGTATCGCTCAATTACCACGTTGCTTATTCATATCGCCAATGGAAAATACAGCAAATGATATATGTTTTTGGTGCTAGTACAATACAATCTGCACAGTAAATGTCAGTCCGAAAAAAACCCCAGTCTTACCACCTACCTGCTTTCTAAGCTAAAAGCCCGGTGTTAAAAAAGTGGAGAACCCGCACCAAATAAGAAAAAAACTTTTTTTTAATTTAAAAGTGTTCCAAAGTAATGGATACCTTCCGAAAAAAGAACAGCAGCACAAATCCCATGCAGTCACCAAACATGCTTGCTCACAGAGACCAGCTTTGACGCAATGCGACAACTATGCCCAGCAGCTGGAATTTTTTAATTCACTGCTCTTGAAACTATACAGCCTCCCTTCCCGGCCAGTACAAGGAACAGGCTGCAATCACAAAATGCGAGGAATACTTTTAGAACAGGACATGACCGTGTTTACAATCCAAGACTCTGCGGCAGTTGTCTCGTGCTGTAATGTTCTACAGAAACTGTCCCACTGGATAAAGGAGATTGAAACATCCCTTCAGAGTACCACGGACCATGCTCATGTAAAGCACTGCAATTACTTCATTCAGGTTTGCGCTACATAATGTGCCAGCAACAAACACATGACACAGAAAAATATTTATTTTATTTGCGACAAACATGACAGAAAAAAATGTTATTTTATTTGCGGAACAGTATCATAAAGAATGTGAAAATTAGTGACAAGCTCCACCAACTAAAGTAGAGTTAAACAAGCACGTTTTAAAGGGGTGCAGCTGGGGAAGATTAGTAACAGTAAATGCTGTGCAGCCTTAATGTAAGAAAAAAAGTTCCACAACTTTTGGGCCCGGTGCCACTGCACCTACTGCACAATTCAACTCATGACACTAGTGCCTGCAAGATAACTGCATTTGTGACCACCTGTTTGTAGTAAAATATAGCAATAGCTAGTGTTTAGAGGAGTTATGACCACTTTTGGCACGGGTTCCACTGCAACTGCTGCACTATTTTAATCATGACCCCAGTGCTTGCTAGATAACTGCACTTGTGACTGTTTAGCAATAAAAGTTTGCAATAATCTGTGCTTAGTGGTGTCCTTAGAGCTTTTGTCCCTGGTGCCACTGCGCCTGCTGCACAATTTAAATCAAGCCCCTTTCAACTGCAAGGTAACTGCAATTGTGACTGCCTGTTTAGTAGCAAAATATAGCAATATTAGGTGTTTAGAGGGAAAGATAACAAAATGTAAACAGTAAATTGTATGCAGCGTTAACCAAAAGAAAAAAAAAGTTCAAACCACCAATGCGGATAGGAATGAGTAGTTAGGCCACGGGAAACTGATAAGAGAGACACAGAAGGGAGGACAGGCTACAACCAATAGAAACGGAGGAAAGCAAACTGGCAAGCATACGGGCCAATAAAAGTCTGTAAGTCCTTTTTTTTTATTATTTCACAGAATTTCATTGGGTTTTTCAACAAAAAGAACAAAAGAAAAACAATACTGGTTATACATGGTAAAAAATTCAATAACAATAGGCAGTTCTCTTGTACAGGTTTGGTTAATGGGTAATAAGCAGTAGAGTGAAAAAGAAGGAAGGGGAAGAAAATCAAATCGAATCAAAATCATACTAGAAGGAGAAACAGAAAAGGTGATAAATTAACAGGTTTCCATCAATGGGCACTACAGGCCTTCGATCTGGTACATATTGCCAATAAAGCTCCAATAAAATACTTATTGAGACATCTCCAGATACCTTTCATCAGACAAATAATTTGTAAATCTTATGGCATATATAGAGGGTTTATGGAGGTTTGGTAATGGCAAAGTAGTGGTCACGTGATTTCCATACAGAGTTGTTACGAGATCTCCATGGAGAGTTTTGAAAGGAGACATTATCTGCCCCCCCCTCCCTCCCCCCACCAGGTAAGCAACCCAGTTCAACCAGGGTCGAAACGAGGTAGCCGCTGTTTTTCCAATTAGCAAGCAGGGCCTTACATGCCGCAGTCAGTAGAATGTCTACCAGAAGTCTATCATTATATGATTTGATTTGTGGGTCTAGGAAATCCCTGAATTAGGGAAAGAAAATGTATTTTCAGATGCAATCTGAGCAGAGTATAGATGAAGTCAAATATGCAATCCCAGAATGGGTAGACCGCACTGCAGTGGAAAAGTAAGTGCGCTGCAGTAGAACAGTAAGTGGGGGAGGTCCCCCATATCTTTGTTACAGTTCCATCACATTGGATTCTCTCTAAGGGACAGTTTATGAAGATGGGCTGGAGTTCAAAATGTCCTATGAAGGAGCCAGATTTTCATTTGGGAGAGGGAGGATGAAGTTTTGTGTGACACAACTAACTTCCAAATTAGCTGCCATGAGTCTGGAGGGATAGTCTTAGTGGAATTCCATTTTGTTTAAAGTTTCGAGGTCAGATAAGTAGACTTTGGTTTTCAGAGGTGATAGAACTTAGAAGATAGGTGGCCAGTTTTGTTAAAGGACAGGATGGTCCTGAGGAGAGAGGGATCTCTTTTAGAGCACTTTATCATAGATAAGCTGACTTTGAGTTTAAGAAAGTCGTAAAGGTCTATATCTAGCAGGTTGTAATGTTGTCGTTCTCTGAATGAGAGGGGTATCTGCGGGGAACAAGGTGTTTTAAAAATGGAATGCCCTTAGGTGCCCAAGAGCTCCAAAATATGGGTTCCCCATGGATTTTGATTTTGGGGTTGTTCCAGAGTGAGATCATTTCAGATTAAGCAATCGGGGTCTCAAGGAGCCTTTCAATCTTCAGCAGAGCTCTTTTGGTATTGTTAAAGATATATTTGGCTGAAAAGGGGGGTTTTGTTTTGTTAGTCAGCAGAGTTATGAGGTGGAGATCTCCTAGAATTTCCTTTTCAATTAGTAACCATGTGGGGGTATAATCCGGCGCTTGGGAAAACCAAAGAGAACCTTGTCTTGCCAGAAAGGCGGTTTGGTAGTTTTGTAAGTCTGCTAGATTAACACCTCTTAGCTGTACAGGTAAGCATAGTTTTTTGATAGAGATTCTAGGGCGTTTATTTTGCAAATAAACTTGTTTAGCAGCCTGTCAAGTTTCTGATGGAATTCTTCAGATAATACTGGAGGTAATATATTAACGAGGTAGTTGAATATCTGGGTAACCATCATCTTGATGGTCTCGATACGACCCCACCAAGTGAGGAATTTGGGACTTCAACCCCCTAATAAGGACCCTATTTGTCTCAGAGTTAGGTCTTCGTTATGGTGGAGTGATTCTAATAAATCTGAGTAAAACTCAAGATCTAAATATTTTATCAAATGGGTTTGCCAGAACAGCCCTGTGGTTTTGGAGAGGTTGCTGGTACAGAGATTGCTCTGGCCCAGGATTTCAGACGTCTCCCTATTAAGTTTATAGCTTGCAATCCGGGCATATTCGTCTATTGTCTGTAGTAAGGGGGGAATAGATTGGAATGCATTTTCAGTCATAATTAAATTATCGTCGGCATAAGCCGCTAACTTTACAGTGGTGTTATTAAAGGAAACGCCAGCATTTGAAGGATTAGTTCTAATCTTGTGGAGTAAAGGATCCAGGCTCAGGATAGAGAAGGGACGAGGGGACAACCCTGTCTAGTACCTCTTTCCAGATTAAAGGAAGGGGATAGTAGAACACCAGATCTCACTTTAGCGGAGGGACTACTATACAGAGCCATGACCATTTTAGTGAAGGTCTCACCTAAGTTATACCTCAGAAGGGATTCACGGAGAAGCGTCCAGGAGACCCTATGAAATGCTTTCTTTTAAAGCATCTAAGGTAACCGCAACTGTTTAAGTTGTCGCAGATATGGCTCTCTCAATGAGGTGACATAAGAGGTGGGTGTTATCATTCGATAGCCTATTCTTCATGAATCCCACTTATGTTCGGTCAATCAGGTGTGTGAGTAGTGGTTCAAGTCTCTTACACAGTATTTTGGCGTAGATCTTTGCATCCAAATTAATTAAGGAGATAGGTCTATAATTTTTCAACTGCGTTGGGTCCGTGCCATCTTTTGGGATTACCACTATAGTCGCCTCAATGGTTGTGCCACATATAATACCAGAGTCAGCAAAGTGTTGGTATAGGGCCAAAAGGGATGTTTTAAGTATAGGGGCTTATGTTTTTTAAAAACAAAGGTAGCTATGTAGCCATCCAGGCCAGGTGCCTTATGTGGTATTAGTGAATTAATGGCCAAATCTAGTTCCGAAACCGGGGCGCAGAGATCCATCTTGTCCTGGTCCGTGATAGTAGAAAGGGGATATTTTTTAAATAGGCTTCGCAGGTCGCTGCGGAAGCATAGGAGTCATCTTTCTATAGAGACTGGTAGAAGTCTCTGAAGGAGTTAATATCTTTGTGGCTCTGTTTATGTTTTAAGTAGGATGCTAGAATTTTGCCTGCGTTGTTTGCCTCTTATAGCTTTAGACTTTTATATTTATTAATCCAGACTCCAGCCCTCTCACTCAGGATTATATTGTATTCATATTTTTTATTGGTGAGAGTGGCTAGGGATTGGGCATCCGAATGAGAGATATGGGCAGTCTCTAGTGACTTAATGTCGTTTTCCAGTTCCATTAGATTGTTATTGTATGCTTTGTTTATCTTACTTAGACTGAATGTCAATTAGAGCACCTCTGACAATGGCCTTAAGTGTGTCCCAATGTATAGAGGGGAAGGTATCAGAGGGCATATTTTCCTTCAGGTATTTTAGTGTGATCTTTTCAATAGTGTCTCTGGATGTGGCATCCCTGATCGACTCATCGAATTTCCGATTTGTTGGGGGTTCTCGCACATGAGCCAGTGAGAGATAGAGTATTGGCAGAATGGTCAGAGACTGATCTTGACAGTATGTCTGTCTGGTCAATTAAGTGAATGTCGGCCTTGGAGATCAGTAGGTAGTCAATCCAGGATGAGGAATTGTGAGGGTTGGTGAAAGATATATTATCCCTAGTCTCAGGGTGTTGTAATCTCCAAGTATCTTGGAGACCAAATCTGGTGCATAGTTTGTGAAGTGATCTGTGGGACCTAGAAGGCTGTAGGGGAGATCTGGACTGTCTCTCAATGGTCACATCCAAAGGGAGATTGAGGTCGCTGCCCAAGATAATAAGGTCGTCGCTTGGGATCTGACCTAAGGGAAGGGTCAAGGAGTCCCAGAATTCAGGGACGTCGGAATTTGGGCCATACACATTAAGAACGTCTAAGGAGTTGTTGCCATTTTTGTAGAGTTTCAACAAAACCCATCTTCCTTTATCGTCTGTTGTGTGAATTAATGGTCAAACCTGGGTTTTTAGAGAGCAACGTGACTACACCTCCCTTTTTATTGTCGGCAGGGGAGCATAGAACAGCACTGATCCAACTCTTCCCAAATGTAGTCAGCTCTTTATGGGTGACCTTCGTTTCCTGTAGCAGGATTATAATGGGTTTGAGTCTAAATAGGTAGTTTTTGATTTTTAACGTTGACTGGGGTGGTTAAGCCCTTTAACATTTAGAGAGACAAGTTTTAGGTTAGTATTTAAGGGACTGGTATTCATGTTGTTGAGGTATGTGATTGGCTAAGTGATGAATGCACATAGGTTATGGGCTGTGTCTTCGAAGAGGATGGACAGGTCAAAGCATGAGCTTGGTATAGGGTCATATGGCGTGCGAGTGATATCAGTAAGTCCCAGCCGACAGTAGGGGTGTAACACTCTGAAGATCATTTGTGTATGAGCAAAGCAAATTCCTGGGCTGGAGCTAGTGACAAGGAGTGGCACTGAATAGTCGAGCCACACAAAATAGCAGGTATAAAACAAAAAGGGTACAATAAGGTAAAACTGAGTACAGTCAGAAATAGGAGATGAAAACACCCTGTAAACTATCCCTCCCTCAAGCCTCCTCCCCCCCCCCCAACCCTGAACAGTGAATGTGAGGGAGACAACAACGTGGTGGTACCCGCCATCGCAGCCTTACAAGAAACTGTATGATCAAACTGTAGTTTGCGAACAAAAGGAGGTTTACATGGAGTAGGTCTTATAAGCTCAGGTTCTCAACCACTAATGGTGGCAATGGCACTTAGGTGGCGGCAAGTGTAGCATCTAAGGGTTTTTGTGGCGAATTAAGTTATAATAATGGGAGATGCACTCCAAGTTTGGAGGATCCACAAGAGGGCCGCTTGGGGGTAAAGAACCTGCTTGTGGGTATTGTAACGATGAGGCATTACAATGTGCGAACATGCTAAATTGAGGGTAACCTAGCTGGGTGAACTACCAGGTTGGTGAGTGTAGTATTTGAAACTGACAGAGCTGTGTGAACGGATAATAGGTCTTCTGGTAAATAGCCAAGTGTATAGGGGAACCGGCGTTGATGCCATAAACCTGGGGTGATCTCAGCGAGTGAACAGGAGAAGCATATCAAAAACAGGTGAACGTTGAACTATTTGAGTTCTTCTCATAACACAATACAGTTAGATGCCCCTATGAAGGTTTCAGACTGGACAAACAAAGAGACAGAGTACATCTGCTATGTCCACCAAGGGTGCGAAAGAAAGACTCCATAGATTTAGGCAGACATTAGAAAAGGATATAGTCTTGGATGGCGGCTGATGGAGAGGATTATGACTTAAGCATGGTGGAGGGCACTGGGCGGGTGTCCATTGAGCTACCCTCTCTGTCATCCAGAAACAATTGGAGGTCTCTTGGCTCGCTGAAGATATGATGTCTCCCATCTGCATGGACTTTAAATTTCGATGGCCCGATGAAAGAGAATTGTAGGTTTGAGGCTTTGAGTCTGGAGCGAAGAGCGAGAAAGCCCCTCCTTGTCTCCATGGCAGGTCTAGAGTAATCCTGAGATACGTAGATTTTGAGGCCTTTCCATGGTATATGGTTGTTTTTTGCACACATGGTTGAGAATCAGCTATGTATGTTGGTACCTCAATGGGTGGCAAACAACCTGAGGAGTGGCATTTCTGTTATTCGATTTGAATGAGGGTACCCGGTGGTCTCTTTCAAGCTCGAAGTCTTTTTTAAAGGAAAGGCCTGTGATTTGAGGGATCCATTTTTCTAAAAAGGATATGCAAGAGACTGATGAGTCTTCTGCAGTGGAAGACGGCATGAATCAGGGGTGGCGGAGCGGGGGGTGGGGGTTTGGAGGAGGAAGAGAAATGTAAAAAAAAATTTAAAAACTTACCTTGTCGCCGTGTCCAGTGTCTCTGCTCTCTCTGTTCCTTGGGACTCCAGCCGAACAGCAACCAGGAAGCACACCCAGGCTCCCTTGACCAATCACAATGCTGCGAACCACGGCGCTCAGCCAGGGAATGAGGGCGTGAGAATGTTCTCCATGCAGCTGTAATGCAGCCTGCGTGTAGAGCATGCAAAGTGCGCACAAATGTTTGGCTGGCCAGAGATAGTCGGCTAAGCATTCATGCGCACTTGGGAGTGGGCAAACCACTCCTCCCCTGCCCTGCTCTGAGAGCAGAGCAGCCCTGCCTGCCCACAAAGCAGCTGGAAACCATAAAATAATTATAACAAGTTATTATCATTTTATTTTTCCTTTCCTCGCACTGCTTAAAAGCAGTTGGGCGACGCTTCTCCACCTTAGTGGAGGAGCCGCCACTGGTCTTCTGACCCCCTCGGGCAATCCGAAAAGGTGCAGATTCCCCCTGTGATTTCTATCTTCCAACTCTGTTACATCTTTCTGCAGGGTTTCTGCAATTTCTGAATGGGTTTACTTATCCTCCAGCGAGCTGATACGCACCTCTGCTTCTGACATCCTGGTGTTGATGGAGTTGATGTTGGTTCTGATAGCACGCAGTTCTTGCTGCATCATGTCTGTGTTGAGTTTGGTGGATTTGGCCAAGTCATGCACCTCCTCTAGTTTTTAAGTATCATGTCTGTGGTGCTGCTTGCTTCTGTTTTGCCTTTGACAAGTGAGTCAGGGAGCGGTTGTTCCGCCTTGGAGCTCTTATTGTCTGGTTTAATCTCTTTGTCAGTAATGATTTTCCCAAAAGCTGGGCGATTCAAATTGCATCCTGTTAGCTATGAAAATGGGATGCTGAGTTTAGGGTGCTGCAATAATGAGAGAGGCGACTCACGTGTGGAGGGTATAACGCACAGCTGAGATAAGGATTTTAGTCAGTGGTGTTGGGCAGCAGAAGTACGGAATTTAGTCAGTGCTGCTTTGCTGGATGCGCCTAAAAGTGAAGTACTCGTGGAGGAGTTGGGTTGGATAAACCTTGGAGTGATGTTCCAGCTGTCCGAAGGGGCTCAGCAAGATGAAAGGCACAGCACGATACACATGGCACGTCAGATACAAATTCAGAGCATATACTTAGAGCCACTGGGACCTCAGAGGCTGCAGTGATCACCAACACAGGCATCATTGTAGTGTTTCCAGAGGTGGTGCTATGCACATTAGAAGCCTCTCATTGCCTTAGTGGACGCATTTCATTGTCTTACGGTTCTTGTTTGACTGTATTTAGAACTGTCATTATAATTGTATTGGTAGAGGATGTGATAGGAGCTGCCTAATAGAGATCGCAGTGGTATTTTAACTAGACCTCTAAGCACCGACACATTCCAGCCATGAGGGACAGCTCAGGATATGCACTGTGCCTCGTGGGCAGCCGCCATTTTAAGGTCAGGCAAAGCATGGGTGGATTACACAAGAATCTTTAGCTTGAACAGGCAATCACTGCTACATGTATTTGGCCTGCCAGCTGTTTGGGATCAGACGACCGCCCGAGAACGCGAGGGGTCGCTCAGAGCGGCTTACTTGATCATTTTGGTGTCAAATGTCCCCGCATTGTGCCCAGTACACTCCAAGACAGTGCCATTTTGTCCCTCGCCACTCAGATAGCGCCTGGGACCCTGCACACAGAAGGTGGAAAGTGCCAAAACGCAGCAGAAATTCCTCCCGGGTGCCTGCGGCATTCCGGTTCCTGGAACCACTGCTTGCGTCGTAAAAGAAGCCGTGAGCCCGGCTGCTGGTGCAGCGTAGCTAGGCTGCCATTCACCGCGTCGTCCAAGCGCTTTTAAGATGTATCAGAAACAATAGATTCACAAGCACAGCGCAAGCGAATCCTAAAAAGGAACCAACCTATAAGGAAGTATTTGTAGGGTTAGGAATATGGTTGCAACAATAGAAGCAAAACCAAGCATAAAACTACCTGGTCCCTCGCACAGGCATCAGGTAAGGCACAGAGATGGCAACAGTAAAACAACATGCCACAGCTTGCGTAACAAGTTCATTAGCTGGTAAAAACTCGGCTGTCAATCTGTGGAACAGCTGGGCCAGGGTAGTAACAACCGTTTCAGACACGGACAACTAGAGCACATAAAGTTACAAAAACTAGCTAAGCTTGCAAAAGACGAGCATGAGGCCACCCAGCCATTCCTATAAGCACGTGACCCATGGACTTAAGAGTAGGGAAGTTAATGCCAACATTTACGTTTTGGCTACATATAGGGTAAAGACTTGCAGTCACACAGTGGTACAGTACAGGAACTACATATAATGTGGGCAACTTTCCCTTTTTCTGTGGGACTGCTCTATGTTTGAGTGGTCTGTCCTGTTTCCCACAATGAGTTTCTGCTGGATGCCCAATGTCCCACTTTTTTATTCACTGGAGAAGCAAAAGAGGAGGATTGGAGTTGCCAGGCAGAACACATCAAATGGCCAAGCATGGTATTCAGCTCTCACTCTTTCAGTCTTCTATAAGCTGTAAAAGAGGTCCTGTTTGTGGCTCAGAAGGAGGAGCTACAGCACAGGTGTAGTCATACACAATACAGCTTCAGGAGCATCTTCATCTTTTGAGATGTAAATACAGAATGCGGCCGCCTGCGTTTAAATAGCCCTGAATGGGCGATTGAAAACCATGCTGTGGCCCTGCACAGGGAATATGTCTTTAATGTTTGCTTCTTCTAATAAACATGTTTCAAAGAGCTCACATATTTTAAGAATAGTGGACAAAGGCATAGGGAGAGAATGATTTGCCAAAGATCTAGCAGTTTGTTAAAGTAGGAGACCCAAGACTGCACCACACTTGCTCTAATGGCTAGAAACATACTGCTGTATTGCAGTTTAGTGAATAAACAATGACCCGGTGCTCTCTCCCTCTCACTCACTATCCAGTCCAGATTTGTCACCAGGCATGTACTGTGGCTTTTAGATTGACACTAAATACTCTTAATCTTGCCAAAAAAAAGGGAGCAGAGGACTAAGTTCAACAAGTGATTGTCCAGGAGCACACAATTTGGACAAATGGAGAGACAGGATGAAAACTGTTTCTTGGTTACACAGTTTCCAGCTAGTCCACCAGACCGCAACTGGCATGGCAGTGATTCATATGGCAATGGACTACCCTTCCCATGAAAATGTCACTGTGTTGTGGACTCCATCCATATTTAGAGTAGAGTGTTAATTTCTACCATATTTAGGTGAAGTAGTAAATGGTTAAAAAGAAATCACAGGACAACATATAGTTTTGTCTGCTCATCCCTGGCACTTGCCTACCTTGCTAAACGCTGTGTTAAGGTTTTATCTGAAAGAGACAATTAGTTATAGATTCCATACCTTAGAATTGCCCCCAGGCGTCAGACTGGATCCAGAAAGTTTTTTCGTCAGCAGTACTCCTGCGCGTCGAAAGGTGGCGTCGGTCGGCTCCGCATTCGTCGTTGGCGTCGTGGTCGCCGGGATGACATCGCGGTAGTTACTTAGACTCCGCCCTCGTGCGCTGACGTCAGTTCTTTTTCTTTCCGCGCCAGCCAGCGCAGATCCGGAGAGAGCGGTACCTCCAGTCACTTTTTGACTGACTTTTTGGACGACTTTTGTCAACACCGTTTTTGAGTCTTCGACTCCTGGTGCACGTCAGGGATGCCCGGCTTCAAGGCTTGCGGCTCCTGCAGCCGGCTGATGTCGGTGACGGATCCGCACCACGTGTGCCTGTTTTGCCTGGAGCGCGACCACGAACCCAAGTCGTGCTCCGACTGCCGGACCATGAATCCGAAGTCTTTGCGGGAGCGGTCACGAAAGCTTCTCGAGGCCCGGCAGTCGGCTCCGCGCCGTTCGAGGTCCCGGTCGCGTGGGAGGTCGAGTGACCGGTCGCGGAGCCACCACCACCAGTTTTCTTCAAAGTCTTCGCACTCCTCAGGTAAGTTGAAGCACAAGAAGTCGAAGAAGCATTGTCGCTCTTCGACTTCTCCCCGTCGGTCGGCCGACGCAACGAGGGATGCGGGTGGTGCCCCTCCTGCGGCTCCGCGTGCGGAGCCCGAAGGGTTGACTCAGAGTTTCCCTTCCTTCCCGGGACCCGGAGCGACCCCTGCCCAGCTTCGCACCTTTTACGAAGCGATGCATTCCATCTTTGGGCAGCCCGACTCCGCTCGCGCGCCTTCGTGCCCCGCGGACTCGGCTGGGGCCCCTGGGCCTTCTACGCCGGCGGCTCCGGCCCCGGCACCGCAGGGTCCCTTGGATCCAGATCTGGATCGGCGCCGGTCGACCTGATTACACCTCCCCCGGCGACGATTCCACCGGCACCACGTCCGCAGCCGACGCCTGTTGTGTCCCCAGCCGGCGTCGACCCCGGCCTCCACCCCGATGTAAACACGGAGCCGGACCGGCGTCAACCGACGCCGGATCAGGCGCCGATGGGTACTTTTGTGCCCCTGTTCTGCCCTGGTTCTTTTAGGCCAGATTGGCAACCAGAGGAGGGTGAGGAGTACAGGGAGGGGTCTGGAGACCCTTTGACTGACCAGTTGGGGTCGAACCGGACTGGAGAGAGGAACTGGGGGAAGCCAGTGGTCTGGATACCTCGCCAGACCTTGGCATGTTGTCACCTCCTACCGTGGCTACGGAGGAGGGAGCGTCTTATGCAGTGCTATTGCGTAGGGCGGCCGAGGCTCTCAACCTCGAGCTCCCTACGGTGGTGGTCAGGACTAACCTCCTGACAGAGGTGCTTCAACCGGCAGCGAGCTCTTCGGAGCCCCTGCTGCCGTTTAATGAAGCCCTAACTGACATCCTTTTGGGCTCCTGGTCCAGGCCCAACACAGGGGCTCCTGTGGATAGGATGATTGCCCGACGCCACCGCCAGGCCCTGGGTGACCCCACTTTCCTCTCCCAACACCCCACCCCTGAGAGCTTGGTGGTCCAAGCCTCCACATCCAAAGGCGCATTCCCTAACGCACCACCTGATAGGGAATCCAAAAAGCTGGACCATCTTGGGAAGAAGATGTTTTCTTCCTCCAACTTGGGACTGCGGTCGGTAAACACTGCATGTCTGTTGGGCCGCTATACCCACACTGTGTGGGCTACGGTGGCGCAGGTGCTGCCCCAGTGCCCGGAGGAGGCCCGGGCCATACTCTCCCGTGCAGTTGCCGAGGGGAGAGACGCAGCGAAGTTTACCATACGCCTTGGACTGGACACCGCCGACTCGCTAGGTAGGACGATTTCAACGTCGGTAGCACTTCGACGCTACGCCTGGCGGAGATCGACTGGCTTTCCTGGGGATGTCCAAGCTACCCTTATGGACATGCCCTTTGATGGCCGCCGCCTGTTCGGCGACAAGGCAGACAGCACACTAGAGCGCTTCAAGGAATCACGGGCTATGGCCAAGTCCTTGGGCCTCTCAACCACTCGCCCTGCGCAGTCTGCTTTTCGCCCCTTTTGTGGCTACGGAAGGGGTGCCCCACCACGTTCTACCCAGGGCCACAGGCCGGCGCAAGCTGTTCAGCCCCTGCGCGGCCGGGGACGTGGGAACCACCGTCGTGGGTCTGGGGGCCAGCGAGCGGGCCAGTCCACCACCGCCCCCTCTGCAGCAGCCTCCAAACCCTCCTAGTCCGACCTTCCAGGGCCACCAATCGCCAGTGGGCGGCAGGATTCGCCATCACCTCCCCCACTGGCGCACCATCACGTCGGACAGGTGGGTTTTGCAGATAGTCCGAAGGGGCTACTCCCTCCCCTTCGAGACTTCCACCCCAGCCATGCCACCTCAGTACCATCGCATGTCGGAGGATCATCTGGCCCTTCTCCAACAGGAAGTTATGGCTCTCTTGGCCAAGGGAGCCATTGAACAAGTTCCTGCCCCAGAAGTAGGTTGTGGTTGCTACTCCCACTACTTTCTGGTGTCCAAGAAGGACAAAGGCCTGCGTCCTATCTTGGATCTCAGTAACGTCAACTGCTTCCTCCGGAAGGAGAAGTTCAAAATGTTGACGCTAGCTCAGGTCCTGTCTGCCCTCGACCCTGGAGACTGGATGGTAGCATTGGACTTGCAGGACGCCTATTTTCACATGGGGGTAGCTCTAGATACGGGACGTACTTCGGCACTGATCTTATTAGATCTCAGTGCCGCGCTTGACACGGTTTCTCACCAGATCTTGCTGCAAAGGTTAGAGGAGGCAGGCATTGTGGGCTCTGCCCTGGACTGGTTCGTCTCTTTTCTTTCTGAGAGGACCTTCCAGGTAACGGCCCCCCCTTTCGCCTCCATGGTCCATACTATTAAACAAGGTGTGCCACAGGGCTCAGCTCTGAGCCCAACGCTTTTCAACTTGTACGTCCAACCATTAGCAGCTGTGGCCAGGAGTAGAGGGCTTTCAGTAGTATCATATGCAGACGATACACAGTTGGTAGTTGCACTCTGACGATTCCGTGCGGGACGCTCATAAGTTTCGGAGCGATCTCGCTGCTATCGCTGAGTGGATGACTGCCAACTGCCTCCAGCTCAATGCCAGATAGTCTGAGGTTTTGCTGGTAGGGAAAGATTCTGAGCTTTGGAGTGAACGATGGTGGCCTGCTACCCTGGGCTGTGCAGCAGCCCCCAAACAGGTGGTGAAAAATCTAGGTGTTTGGGTGGACTCGGCCCTCAGCTTCCAGGTCCAAACTAAGAAAGTGGCAGGGACTTGTTTTGGTATATTGTTCAGGCCTCCGTTTTGTCGAGGCTGGATTATGCTAGCTCGCTCTACCTGGGGACGAACAAGACTGAGATTCTGAGACTGCAGAGGGTCCAAAACGCAGCTGCTAGAACTCTCCTTGGCCTCCCTAGAACCTGCTCCACTACCAGTGTTATTCGTCGGTTACACTGGTTGCCGGTGGCCAGACGTGTGGAGTTTAAGTCCTTCTGCATTGCGTTTAAAATCTTGTATTTTTCCTCTCCGGGCATCTTGGCCAACCTGCTTTCATCATATACACCCACCCGCCAACTCCACTCGATGGATCATCATCTGGCGGTTGTTCCCCGGGTAAGGAGGGTGCGTGCTGGTGGGCGCTCCTTCCGCACACTGGCAGCCAAGCTCTGGAATTCACTTCCTATACACATCCGCAGCATTAATAATTACCTGGCATTCCGTAAGGCTATCAAAACCCATCTCTTCCCTCCACTATAGGCCCAGCTTCTGTCAGTAGCCTCTCATTTTCTGCTATCAGCGCTGGGACGCCCCTTTGCCGGGGCAGCTGTGCGCTTTATAAAATGGTATAACATAACATCTCCGTCCTGTAGACCCACAGGCGTTACCTACCGTTCACGGTAGGCCACGAGCATTTACAGTTTACCGTGCTCCCCTTCGGCCTTACCAGCGCCCCTCGGGTGTTCACGAAAGTGATGGCGGTGGTCGCAGCTCATCTGCGCAGATCAGGGGTTCCAGTCTTCCCCTATCTCGATGACTGGCTGTTGAAGGCGGGCTCACCCCAGGCTGTCGTCTCCCACCTCCAGACTACGGCCGACCTCCTGCATTCGCTGGGGTTCTCCATCAACGTGCCGAAGTCACACCTGACTCCCTCTCAGAAGCTCCTCTTCATCGGAGCGGTTCTGGACACGACGCAGTTTCGGGTCTATCCTCCTGAACAGTGAGTCCGGGATATTCGGGCTATGATTCCGATCTTTCAGCCTCTATCCCGGGTTTCGGTCAGGATGACCCTCAGGCTACTGGGCCTGATGGCCTCCTGCATCCTGCTGGTGGAACATGCCAGATGGCATATGCGGGCTCTGCAGTGGGACCTGAAGTTCCAGTAGGCACAACATCAGGGGAACCTGTCCGATTGCGTCCAGATCTCGAAGGGCGCTGCACACCAATTGCAGTGGTGGCTAACGAACCAGGATTAGTACGACGGCAGATCCCTCTCCCTTCCCCAACCAAGGTTCACAGTGGTGACCGATGCATCACTTCTTGGATGGGGCGGCCACATGGGGGAGGCGGAGATCAGAGGCCTCTGGTCTCCGGCGGAGTCTGGGCTCCACATCAACCTTCTTGAGGGGCTCCACATCAACCTTCTGGAGCTTCGGGCGATTCGTCTTGCACTCAAAGCATTCCTTCCCTCTGTCCGGGGAAGAGTAGTGCAGGTGTTTACGGACAACACCTCCGCCATGTGGTACTGCAACAAACAAGGCGGGGTGGGGTCGTGGGCCCCAAGAGGCTCTCCGTCTCTGGACATGGCTGGAACATCAGGGCATATCCCTGGTGGTTCAACACATGGCAGGTTCGCTGAACGCCAGGGCGGACGAACTCAGCCGCAGGTGCCTGATGGATCACGCATGGCGTCTTCACTCGGAGGTGGTGCAAGGTCTCTTTCAACAGTGGGGAGAGCCTTGGTTAGATCTATTCGCCACCAAAGAAAACGCGCAATGTCAGCAATTCTGCGCATTGAAATTTCCAAGGCGCCACTCAATCGGCAACGCTTTTCGTCGCAAGTGGAGTTGCGGTCTTCTATACGCCTTTCCGCCTATACCACTTCTGCCCAGAGTGCTGAAGAAGATCAGGCGCGACCGGGCCCAAGTCATTCTTGTGGCTCCGGTTTGGGCACGAAGAGTCTGGTATCCTGAGCTATTACACATGGCCATCGATCCTCCGATCCGACTGCCTCTTCGGGAGGATCTTCTGTCGCAGCAGCAGGGGACGGTCCTCCACCCGAACCTGTCCAGCCTCCACCTCCTTGCGTGGAGATTGAGCGGCGACAATTGACAGCTTTCGACCTTCCTCCCGAAATCTGTGATGTTATCTTGGCAGCCAGGCGTCCCTCCACTAAGACGGTATACGCCTGCAGATGGAACAAATTTGTGGCATGGTGCACAGCAAGGCTGTGGATCCCCTTTCCGCCCCTCTTTCTGAGGTTCTCTTGTTCCTCCTTTCCTTGGCCCTGCAGGGCTCTGCACTGGGCACTCTCAAGGGCTACCTCTTGGCCATTTCAGCCTTTCTTAGGCTTCCTGATCAGCCTTCTCTTTTCAAGTCCCCTGTTGTAAATCGCTTTCTTAAGGGCATTACTCATCTTTTTCCTCTTGTTCCCTTTGTAATGCCCCAGTGGGACTTGAACTTGGTTCTTATGTATCTTATGTGCGCTCCCTTTGAGCCGCTACATTACTGTCCTCTCAGGCTTCTGACTTTGAAAACTGCTTTTCTGGTGGCCATCACCTCTGCGCACAGGGTGAGTGAGCTCCAAGCTCTTTCTTCTAAACCTCCTTTTCTAGCTGTTCATACGGACAAGGTTGTCCTTCGAACTCGTCCTTCCTGACTTCCCAAAGTGGTTACTTCTTTCCACATTGGACAGACCATCACTTTGCCCACCTTCTTTCCGCCTCCGCATCCTTGCAAAGAGGAAGAGAGGCTCCACCGTCTGGATCCAAAACGTGCGCTTTCATTTTATTTGGATCGCACAAAGCAATTCCGGATGGATGACCAGCTCTTTGTTGGCTACGTGGGCGCCAAAAAAGGTTGGGCCGTGCACAAACGGACCATTACTAGATGGGTCGTTTTGTGCATCAAAACTTGCTATTCCTTGGCAAAGAAGGAGCCTCCAGTGGGGTTACGCGCCCATTCCACCAGGGCGACGGCAGCTACCACTGCTTTGGGACGTGAAGTCCCCCTTAATGACATCTGTCAGGCAGCTAAGTGGGCATCGCTGCACACGTTCACAAAACACTACTGCCTGGAGAAGCCTGATGATAGCCGGGAGAACATGGCGGCTAGCGGGTCGCGGGAGGCTCCGAGAGGTCAGGGCGGTTCATCGTATGTATAGCTTGTAGTAGCTCATAAATGTTTGTGGTAGCTCGTCGAGACCTGTTGGACTGGTGAGAGAGGTGTGCTTTTGTGGGTCGGGGTCCGTTTTCGTGTGCCCCGGAGGACGGAGACGGAGAAGGCGAGGGAGGTCAGTGTACCCTGCTGGCGAAGCCGTGACCGTGTTTTTTAGTCAGGTGCATCGGACGCAGTGGAAGATCTGCTGGTGAGCTGCTGACGCTCTCCGGGTCGGGTCTAGGCTTTGCGGTGTTTTTTCTCGGCGTGATTTTTCTGGACCTTCGGAGGAGGTGGCGGGGATAGCTGGTACCGTTCCCGACGCGGCAGCGCTGGAAGCCGCGGGTGAGAAGCTGGACGAGAATCAGGGAGTCCAGGTTGCCTTGTGGTCACGGGCGGCTCTGGGGGTACGTCGCGGACGGAAGGCGGCGGCGAGATTCCCCATTCACAGCGGCAAAGGTAGAGGAGGTGGATGTAAGAGACTCGATCTCCCACAATCCACCAGCACTGTATTGGGAAGCGGAGGACAAGTGGAGCTGCTGGAAGAGGCGGTTACAAAACAGCAACAGACAGTAAGAGTTAACTGTGTGGAATTTGGGAGGTCTGTTGGAAGAGGGCTCTTTGAGAAAAAAAAAGGGAATTAGCAGGCTCTAAAGTTCTATCGCGGTATGCCTTAAGAAGCATAGGTAGGAACCTTCCAGATAATTCAAAAACAACCGATCTGGATGTTTCAGGTGATAAGGCTACCTTTAGTGGTGCGGCTTTGAACACTAAGAACCAAATTAAACCAGCAAAATCTAAACCTAAGAGTAAGAAAAAGGTGAAGACGTTAACACAAAATCAAATAAAGGCAAATTTTACACCCTCATTAAGAGATTACTTTAAAGTACTGCCTAGTACACTGATATTAAAGCCGGTAGACCATATGTCTATACTTAAAGAGAGCAACCCTAGTAGCCCTTGTAAGATACTTCAATTTCCTGAGGGAATATTAAGCCCCAATAAGTTTCAGCCATTAGTAGGAATGTCAGCAGATGAGGACTCGGAAGAACTTATGATGCCAGATAAAGGCGCTGATATATTAAATCTGACTGAGGCCGGGACTTCTTTAACGGATAGCCAAGTTCTGGATAAGGAATCAGAACATATTGAAACATCAAAAGAGGTCATAACGAATTCATCCACATCTTGGTCAGTTCAAGATCTCTTACAGGTCCTAACGGAGGAAATGAGACACAGGTTCCAGGTGTCAGAAAAAAACCAAGCTGAAATTAAGGTATTTTGTGAGAAAATGGAAGACAAGCTAGATTCATTGACTGCGAGAGCCGCAGCTCTAGAGACCACGGTGGCGGAGCTAACAGTAAAAGCAGATGAGAATGCAAAAGATCTCATTAGATTAAAAGAACGTGAAACTGGTTTCCAGGATAAGTTGGAATCAATTGAGAATTCTCAGCGGAGAAATAATCTTCGGTTACTGAAAGTCCCTGAGGGAGTTGAAGGAGACAATATTAAAGAATTTGTAGTAAAACTAATAAAGCAAACAACTCAAATTGACTGTTCTGAGCAAGCTCTTGCTGCTGAAATTCAGAGGGTACATAGGGACCCGTTTAGACTAAGTCCAAATAAAATCAGACCCAGAAAAATCTTGGTTCATTTTCTGACTTATAATTTAAAAGATGAAATACTGAACAAAGCATTGAAGTCGAATGTACTAAGTGCGGAAGGGTTCTCCTTCCAAATTCGGTCAGATGTCTCCTCCATAACTGCGTCTAAACAATGGGAGCTGGGAAAGCTACTAGATTCTTTCAGGCAACTAGGTGCAACAGCACAGCTTAAATTCCCGGCGACATTAAAAGTGATGTTTAACAATAAAATGCACGTATTTAGGCGGGTGGAGGAGGCAGAAACCTTTTTGCAGCTTATCTCAGGGCAAGGTAGTGGACCACCGGCTCGCCAGCATAATTGAGAAGACCTTTAAAATAATTTTTGAAAGCACTAGTCAGCAACCATATTAAGAGCTATGGATTTTTTTTTGATTTTTTTATTAACCGTCCTGACCAACAAGAGGGAAGCCTCAAAGGCCAGGGTAGGGCCATAAGAGAAAGAGTGGGGGTTCTCCAGGGGAGCACAGGGGTGGGTGCAGGGGGGGAAGGGGATGGTCACCGGGTGGGCAGCATGGGGAAAAAAATCAAAAAAAAAGTCCAATTCGCCAGAATAGATCTCAGAATTACATGAGGAGAGATGACACAGGCCATAGCTGATCAGGCACTATATTTGAGGATGATGTCATGGAATCTAAATGAGTTGAGGGTAAAACATAGGATGGAGAGGTTATTCCAATACTTGAAAGATACTCCAGAACAAATTCTTATTCTTCAGGAAACACACTTAACCGAGAAAGAGATGAGGAGTTTATGCAAAACTAAAAGCTGGATTTATGAAGTTATATGTACTACACAAAAGATAACAACAAAGGGGGTGGCCATAATCATTAAAAAGAAACCCGCATTATCAGTGGAAGGTTTCAAAGTTGATAAAATGGGAAGATGGGCTATAGTTAAAATAAGGTTCCATACATATAAATTTACAGTAGCAGGGTATTATGGTCCCAACCTAGACGACCCAGCCCCTTTAAAAGATCTACTTGCTGAGTTACTGCTTTTTCGAGATCCCTTAATATTGGCAGGTGATTTTAATTTGGTCTTAGACCCTGCAATGGATAGGTCTTTAAATAGCAGAATACCCCAGAATTGTAAAATGAGATCTTTATTGAAAAACACGATGAAACAGCTTGGATGGATGGATATATGGAGAGAAAGAATGGGAAGTAGGAGAGGGTATACTTTCCATAATAAAAACATGGCCATAAGTCTAGATTAGATTTTTTTTTAGTCAGTATGGAGTTGAGGGATTGGGTCAAAGACACGAAACATCTAGGGGGACATTTATCTGATCATGCGGCAGTAATATTCGTGCTGAAACTCCCAAATAAATTAATCAACAGAAGATGGACCCTAGATCGAGCCATTCTGTTAGAGGAAGAAGTAATTGAAAGATTAATAACAGATACAAAGAATTATTTTCTGATCAACATAGATAGTACTTCTATAGAAATAGTATGGGATGCTTATAAAGCCTTCTTGAGAGGCTGCATAACCTCAATCCAAATCTCTAGACAGAAGAAATACAAAGCAGAGATAGAAGAAATAGAGCGTAAAATCCAGAAGTTAGAGAATGAGCTTACCCCCAGAGGGATAGAATGGCAGAGAGAACCTGCGTAGATTTTGCAATCGCTTAAAATAGATTTGGCAGGGGTGTTAGACGCCAGGTTGAAGAAGAGGTGGGAGGCCAGCAAGCTGGCTCATTTTGAATATGGGGAAGGCTGCGGGAGGCTCCTAGCCTGGAAAACCAAACAGGAACTAGCAAAGGGCAATATAAAAGAAGTCGTTTGTGACACTTCTGGAAATTTATGTGAGAGCCCCGCAGATATTGAAGAAGCCTTTCGAAAGCATTTTAATAAAGTTTATCGAGAAGATCTAACCCCACAGGCCAAGATGATAGAAGCATGGCTCGAATACTTTCCTTCAAAAAGATCAGTGATGAGATGTCTAGGAATTTTAACAAACCAATAAGCCAGAATGAAATCAAGAAGGCAATAGAGATAGGCAAAAAAGGCAAGGCATCAGGACCGGATGGTCTACCGGCCGAGCTGTACAAATCATTGGGTGAGGTTCTTATTCCAGTAATGGATAAACTATTCGCCCATATTTTTGAAAGGGGTGGGAATATGCCCCCTTCGTGGGATGAGGCTACTGTTGCCCTGATTTTAAAACCATTTAAGCCACCCAGTCAGTGTGATTCAGTACAGACCAATCTCTCTGCTGAATCTTGATTATAAGATTTTTGCTAAGATTTTAGCAGAGAGATTGAATGGAATTATAACCGGTTTATTACATGAAGACCAAAAGGGCTTTGTCAGAGGGAGATTTAACGTATAATCTGATCGGAGCCATAGACATGGCGACACTATATAAAATCCCAATGGCTATCATCACGCTTGACGCTACTAAGGCGTTTGACCGGGTTAACTGGGCCTACCTAACTCAGGTATTGAATAAATGTAATTTGGGGGAAAATTTCTGCAGGGCAGTTTCCTCGATTTACCAAACTCCAACAGCCAGAATTTTGATAAATGGCAATCTTTCTTCTTCCATAGCAATTCAGAGAGGGACAAGGCAAGGATGCCCTCTCTCACCTTTGCTTTTTAATCTATATATAGAGTCCCTCGCAGAAAGGATTAGAAGGCACGAGGGTATACTCCCTTTTAAATGTAAAAATTGGGGGAAAAAAGTATCATTATATGCCGATGATATGATGGTATATACGTCTGACCTCGTGACGGCCATTCCCATTATATACAGTTTAGCACAACAATTAGGTGATATTTCGGGGTATGAGATTAACCAGTCAAAAACGGAGTGTATGGCCTGGAATTTGAATGTCTGCTCCCCCATATTGAAAAGAGAAATAAGGTATCTAGGCATTAGAATTACCCAGGATATTAATGATATAACTGATATAAATCTACGTAGAGCTGATAAAGAAATCTCTGATTCTCTAAAAAACTGGGCATATTTACCTTTGACATTAATAGGGAGAGTCAACTTGGTAAAAATGATTCTTTTACCAAAACTTATTTTTTTGTTTCAAAATATACCACTAGCTTTCAAAGAAGAAGGTCTAAGGAAAATACAGGCAAAAATAAATTCTTTTATTTGGGCCTCCAAAGGAATAAGAATTTCGCATAAAAGCTTCGGAGAAAGAAGAACAAGGGAGGGCTATGTACGCCTGATATAATTTTTTATGCATGGGTTTTTCTAATGAGGACAGGGAAAATGCTCATGAGTGAACCTAACGCCTCAGATATAGGGAAAATGTTTAGGGAAATGTTACAGGATGAAAAAGGAGGAGATCATGCTTTCTTATACAAGTTTGGAGATCCACGCTTTTTCAAGAAGGTACGTCTGAAGTCCTTAAAGGATTTAGCTAACACTTGGTTTAAAATCAGGAAGCTTTTGAAGATTAGCTACTACAGCGCTATGGCTCCTATTTGGGACACACCAGGCTCGCCTGAGTGGACTAAAGACTTATTAGTTACACCGTTAAAATCAGTCGGGATAAACTGTTGGGCCCAACTTTTTCCTGATGGCTGTTTGTTATCATGGGAAGACTTGAGGACAATCACGGACAATCCATTATCTAAATTCAAATATTTACAAATAAAATGTTGGTCCCAGGCGATTGGCATAACGGTTGGTAACACGAATGATTTAGAGACAGCCTTAAGACTGAGACAACGAAATAAGAAAGAGGTGGCAAATCTCTACTGGCTCCTGATAGATCTGACAGATGGTGATTTCATCCTTCCATCGCAGCTGTGGGACGAGTGCTTGCCGGGTTCCAGTACAGAAGCAATATGGCAAGTATCTTATGATTTACTATATTCTACAGTACAAGCTGCCAATTTAAGGAGAAATCATCTTTTCTCTCTCCATAGAGTGTACTGGTCTCCCTCTAAGCTTTCTAAGTTTGCGAAGGGAGCCATCCCATGCTGTCCAAAGTGTCAACAGGAAAAAGCAGACGATGATCATATGTTCATAAGTTGCCCTATGTTACATCAATTTTGGGGTTCTGTTATCAGAGGTATGGAAGATATATTTGGTTTCGATATCCAGGTGAGCACCTCTTTGGTATTCTTTGGTATTTTTCTAAACTATGAACTATTATCCTTAGATAAAAATAAGTTGTGTTTTTACCTCATTCTACTTGCCCGGAGAGAAATCTGTAAATGTTGGATTAAGTGTACGCCTCCGACTTTTTAGATTGGTTAAATTCCATTAAGTATGTAATGAAATTGGATAAAGTTATTTGGGAAAAGAAGAGTAAGAGGAAGAAAGAGTTCTGGCTGCCATGTAAGGGTTGGCTGGATAACTTATGAGTTGGGGCATATATGTCCAATGATTATGCTTTTACATAGAAATACTTCACCACTCGGGTCAGTTCTGAGAGTCAACCAGAGAGAAGAGTTGAACAGACCAAATATGAGAGGTACTTTGTAAAGCGTATCCATTTAGATCAGAGCTCTCTTGCGGGTGCCAAAAATTTGGGGGGCCGCAGAGTAAATTAAAGCGGCTCTGGACATATCTAATGGCGTATGAGGACAAAAAAAAAAAAAACACTACTGCCTGGACAGCAAAGTCCGGAGAGACGGCTTCTTTGGCTGTTCTGTTCTCCAGGACTTTCTGGTGTAAACTTGGTTTGCAGACCCACCTCCGGGGTTGGTATTGCTCGGGTATCTATTCTAAGGTAAGGAATCTATAACTAAATGTCTCTTTCAGATGAACAAGTTACTTACCTTCGGTAACGATATATCTGTAAGAGACATATATTAGTTATAGATTCCTTACCGCCCCACCCATCCTCCCTGTTCTGTGAACTGACTTCTAGGGTCAGGGAATCCCTTTCAGGGCCCTAGTTTTGTGCACCAGTGGTCAGTGTCTTGCATGGTTCTGCGCTTCTGGCATGGAAAGTCGTGTACAGAACGGACGTCAGCGCACGAGGGCGGCGTCTAAGTAGCTACCACAACGTCATCCTGGCGACCACAACGCTAACGATGAACGCGGAGCCGACCGATGCCACCTTTCGACGCGCAGGGGTACTGCTGACGAAAAAACTTTCCGGATCCAGTCTGACGCCTGGGGGTAATTCTAAGGTAAGGAATCTATAACTAATCTATGTCTCTTACAGATATATCGTTACCGAAGGTAAGTAACTTGTTCTTTAAGGCACCCACTACTTATATTGAGCCTGTATCAAAGTTCCTCAAATATTTTCTTACAGAAAAAGAACATAACTATATTGTGAGATCTTTTCTTTAGTTCCAGTGGCAGTGGGTGGTTATTGGGCAGTATATAGTGGATAAGGATGTTTTTGTTGATTGATGTTGCAGCGCTGAAGACTATTTAATTCCATTTAGATAAGTTATTCGTTTTATAAACTTCTGTCTCAAAAACTTCAATGGTGAACAGTACACACTTACTCCAGGAGGTGGTGAAGGGATTGGAACTTAAATACACTATGACTTAGTAATCAAACTCAATGATCTCAATACCTGGCTGAGTTATATTGTTTCAGACCATTCAAAATGTTGCTGTCCCCCTCTCATCGGGCATCTCCACTTGAGATAAGATATCATTTATCCTCAGAACCCTCTACTGGCTTCCCATTAGATCCACGGTGATCTTTAAAGCCCTCGCCATTGAACACAAAGTCCTACATCATTGCAGCCCCACCATCTCAATATCCAAATGTTTACCCTATCAGGCAAATAAAGTCCTCACCCTGCTAACCAGTTTTTACCTACTATCCCTTGTGCAAGAAGTGTAACATACAGAGATAGACGTTCTTCTCTTCAGTGGCGAAATTGCAGGATTCCTCTCCTGTTAGTTCCAAACCCATTTAAATTAAATTCAGGATAGCAATCAAAACCTGGTTTTTTAACCAATAAACTTTATTTCAATTTTACCGGTTATGTTACCTTCTATAGCACCAAGGAGCAATGTGTAAGTTTGCTCAACAAATATTTATAACATTACATAAGATGCTTGATTTAGAGGAAGGGATTATGGAATGAAACCTCGAAAATGTGCTTCGCGAGTCATGATATAACTGCTCTTCAACAAATGTCTTCTGATATCTGCATGTGTAGGATATATATATATATTTTTCTTCACATTTCTTTATTGGCATTTATGCAATATACAAACATTACAATATGTTGCCGAGCCTCGGCCCATAACAGTAGCTTAGAACATTCCTGCAGCATAATATCTCCCCAATCTCCAAGGCGTCACGTAATGATCAAGTGTGCTCCATCCAGAGTCTGGTGCAGGTGGGGGTGGTCATGTGCGAAATTTTCAATATGGCATACTTTTGAACAATCATCCGGGGAGGAGTGGGGCCAACAGTCACCATCCATTCAAAACCTCTGTCATGCCATTCGCCGCCCCTGTTGCAAAGTATCGGTAACACCTTGTGGGGGGTGGTCCTCCCAACCGTTCTAGGTCACACCAGGGCCACCTCCCGGGAGGTTGCCGTTTGAACCACGGGTGAAATCGGAGCTGAGCCGTCTTCCGTCTCTCCCATGTCCCCTCCCAGGCGGTCCACCATCGGGTCCCACATCTCCAAATACCTCTCCGCATTTTTATCTGTGCGTACCTTCCTAAGCCTACATTCTTCGGCCACTGCGCACTCCAGCAGATCAGCTCTCCGCTTATCCTGTGTCTGCGGCGCTGGACTGGCCAAATGAATGGCAATATGACGCTTGGCTAGCACCAGGCTCAGTTGGGCAAATTTATATCCCATCTTCTTGCCTTCCCTAAGGAGTGGCAAGAGGCCCAGGATACAGTGGCATATTGCCAGCTCTGCTCTGACTCTTGTTATTCTTTTCACCTCCTGTATCACTCCCGTCCAGTAGGAGCGCATACCGCGGCATACCCACGAGACATGTATAAAATTAGCTGGGGTCTCACCGACCCCAGCGTGCACAGCCCGCTGGCCATGGCAAGAACATCCTATGCAGCGGCTGCAACATCAGGTACAACCGGTAGGAGGTAGTAAATTTGTGCTAATTTAAACCTGCCATTACTGGCGGTTTCTTGCACTTGTGCCCCAGCCCGCTTCCATTGTCTGTCCGTAAGGTCCCTATCCCAGTTATGGCAGGCGGACGTTACGTCCGTCTGCCTGTCCTCCTTTAGGGCAGCGAACAACCGGGAAATAAGGCCTTTGCTCGAGCCCAGATCCAATATTACCATCAGGACATGGGATTCACTGGGTTCCTCTGGGAAATGTGTTCATATCTCTCGGACCATGTGGGGCACGCTTGCATACTGCAGAAACTGCCCTGGTCCTACTTCAAAAAGTGTCCCTGCCTCTGCTAGCATTACGAAAGATTTATTCAGAAACAGGTCTCCCGCCCTCTGACAGCCTCCATTGAAACATTGAGAGACATCCATTGAGTTTTGGATGATTATGAAAGGTTACAGCCCCTATATGGAGAGCAGCCTGGCATATGGTGCAGTCTTCAGAACATGGTTTACCTATTTTTCCCATGCCTGTGCAACCTGTGTCACTATAAAGGGGTTACTTGCCGGTACCCTACAAACCCCCCCCCCCCATAAGCAGTCTGGGGCGCTCTTCCTCCGTTACCAGTCCCTCCAGGAGTTTCCTCTCCCAGTTGGGGCAATCGTTGCACCATAGCGCTGCGTATTGTAGGAGCCCTGCTAGATAGTATAACTGTCTTCCGTCATGTCCAGTTTTAAGATACTTAGTTGAACTCTGCTTCCCTTTCCTTCCCACGCTAGGGACACCAACAGCCTGTTGAGGTGCCAGAATAAGCAGATTGGTATGACACAGAACGAGTTCTGCATAGTATAGAGACACCTGGACAGCAATACATCTTGCTTTACGCCACTCTGCCCATGACGGACAATGGCAGGGTAATCCAGAATTTTACAGATGCAGTTAAGCTTTCCACTACCCGTCCCATATTAAACTCATATTGCTGCCGCGGGTCATGAGCTATCTGTATCCCCACGTAGCGAAATTGTTCTGTCTCCCAGGGTAGCCCTACCCCCGGGAGATCAGCTGCCCTTCTGTCTGCTAAGGGCGCCAGGGGGATGAGCACTGTTTGGAGTCTGTTGACATGTAGTCCCGACAAATTCGGCCATGAGTGCTAGGAGAAGTGTCGCCGATCTTTCCGTTCACATATAAAAGGGTATCGTCCCCGTACATCTATACAATATGCGTAGTGCCACCTACACTTATTCGCCAGTCCCGGAGTTCTCTCCTCAAGTACACTGCTAAAGGTTCCATGTCCTGCACGAAGAGGAGCGGGATAGTGTGCATCCCTGTCTAGTTCCTCTTCCTACATTTAGTTTGTCTGATACCACCTGTCCAGTTTGCACTCTCGCCCGGGGTTCTGTATATAAAAGGCACACCTATGACAAGTACCCTAGGCCCATCCCCATTCGCAGCACCCCGCATGGATATTCCCACAATAGGGTATTGAATGCTTTTCCGATATCTAGCATCACCAATGCTGCCTCCTCAGCTGTACCCTGGGTGGCGTGCATTACATGAGACAGCCGCTGAAGGTTCATATGGGTGCCCCTCCCCGCCATAAATCTGCACTGGTCGTCACTTACTAAGTGTGTAACTATGTGGCCCAGGCACATTGCAAGTACTATCGCAAGCAGTTTAACATTATTCATGAACAGCGGCCAGTAGGAGCCGGGGTCCCTCGGGTCCTTGCCTGGGTTAGGGAGCATTATTATCAAGTCAATTATCACTGGGCAATTATCATGCTGTCCAGTGGTCCTGGCAGTAGGTGTATCGGCAATGTACCACTCGACTTTGCTTCAGGGAGAGTTTCCAGAGTCTGGGGAGCAATTCAGAGGAATATGTCTGGTAATACTCTACCAGGAGGCCATCTGGTCCCGGGCACCTCCCTCGAGCCATCTCCCAGAGGGCCTCCTGCAGTACCTCCCGTCATATATTCTCCTCTACAATACAACACAATAGAATTTATAAAGTGCGCGGCTGCATCTGTAGGTGCCCCGACGCTAGCGGCTAAAAGTAAAACAGGCAATTGATCAAAACCCTGAATAGGCTTTCCCTTTGAGCTGCTAATAGTCTGGAGACTGTTACCCTGTTCAGGAATTCCTCCACTCCATTCTCCATGTATCCTGAAGGGGCACCATATACTCTCGCTACGTGATATTGCAGTGCCAAATTTATCGGTGCCTGTCCCACCACTGTTCAACTGTCTGCCCGAGTCAAAGAGAGAGTCGTCGGTGGGGGCCGCTAACGTTTGAGCAGCCAGGCTAGTAGGCGTCCAGACCTGTCTCCCTCCTTGTGTAACCTCTGTAGGTAGTTTCATCGTACATGGCAGTCCAGTTTGTCCCATATACTTACGACCCTTGATGTGCCTCTGTTAGTGTCGCCTCCCCCTCCCGCTGTCTGTCCTACTACTTGCCTCTGCAGGCGGGTCAGGAGGTCCTCACCCTCCTGCAGCTCCTGTTCTAATTTCCGCCTGGTGCTGTATGTCTTCCTGAGGCTCTCACCCCTTACTACCACTTTTAAGGCACCCCACTCCGTTCCACGCGTGTCCATAGTGTTCCAGTTGTAGTCCAAGAAACCTTGTAGCACCATTTGCATATCCATTTTCTATTCAGGGCTCCTCCAGAGCCTCTGGCCAGACCCGCCATAGGGGAATGCTCGGCCGGTAGCCCCCCAACCCTCATTCCAACAAGAGGGGGGCGTGGTCTGACAGAAAGCGCATCTGATATCGCACTCCTTATACATTCGGCGCACCATCGTCAGACAATAGGAACCAGGCTAATCAACTATGGGCTCGGTGCATGGATGTGTAACAAGAGAATTCCCAACCTCTCGAGTTAAGTTCCCTCCCTATATCTACGCACTGTAGCCTGTCCAAGGTCTCCTGCAATCTTAACACCATGTTTGGCCTTGTTCTGTGCCTGGGTGGGTATCTATCCATGCGCCTATTCAGGACACAATTATAGTCCCCCACCCAGACTATTGGCATCTCCTCGTATGGCAAAAGCTCAGCCTCCAGCATTCCAAAGAACCCATCGTCATCTGTATTTGGTGTAAATATGTTAAGAAGGCACAATTTCATGCCATCTAGCACGTCATGCAGCAGAACATATCGCCTGTCTATTTCTGCAGAGTGACGTATGCTGCTGAAACAGGGCCCTGGGTGCCACCCAGATAGAGATCCCCCTGGTGTACGACGTGTGTTGAGGAGTAGAGTTGTTCCCTCCATTTTTAGGTCACGCCTAGCGTTGCAGCGCTTGCGCTGCTCGCTTTGCGAGGCATGCTGTATTAGGGTATTTTTTAGAAGTGGTGTGGAAGCCCCGCCCATATTTTTCATTGGCTGGCGTCATCGTCCATGGTAAATCCTGGCTTCCGATTGATAATGAGGCTTCTTAGTCCCTCCTTGTTACCGCCCTGTCTCCTTTTGGGACCGCCTATAGGGACTGGACCATTTACGTCGCTGGTTACACAGGATGCTTTAATTAGTGTGCGAGCACTATTTTCTTTAGTAAATAATGTGGGACAATGGCGGCGCTTGAATTTGCAGCGCGCCCACACGGGTCTGTCCGTGAGGGGGTGCCACGTCTCTCTCCCTACAGTCGCTATTAGCACACGGGGTCCTCCTGAGGGCCAGCCCGAGGCCTATAAAATAAAATAAAAAATATAAAATGTGTACACGACATTAACAGTGTGACGCGTGATACCAGTCTCAAGCACTTCTGCGTCTCCTGCCTGGCCTGATAGCATGAGAAATTCACGGCACCTTCCAGGCGCTGCGTTTGAAGCTCGCAGCACCTTCCAGGCGCTGCTTTTGAAGCTCGCAGCACCTTCCAGGCGCTGCGTTTGAAGCTCGCAGCACCTTCCAGGCGCTGCGTTTGAAGCTCGCAGCACCTCCCACGCGGTGCATGTGAAACTCAAAGCACCTCCGAGGGCTGCATGAGAAGCTCACACCTCCTTCTCGGCGCTCCGTGTGAAGTATACAGCTCCTTAAAGGCGCTGCATGTGAAGCCCACAGCCACTCGCAGGCGCTGTTTAAAGGCACAGGCAATTTGTTCAGTGTTTCGCGGATGCATGCGGATTACGGCATTGGTAATAAATATAATCTCTACCAGTTCAATACATATATCTGACTTAAAAGTATGATCCATGAAATTGTCCTGGCTTGAAAGGTAGCTGCATGCACATAATCACGGAGATCGTGTTATTCACGTTTATCTATTCGCTGGCGTCTGCCCAGGACATTTCACGAATAATGCAAATCTCTTTTGGAAAACATCTAACCTGCTCTCTGAAGGACAAAAGACACACAGCTTCATAGTCACTTACAAAGACTATACGAGCACAAACTGGAACACGTACACACACACGCAGATCTATATATACAAACAGAACGAAAGACACACACGTAACAATATCGAGACCAAGCCAATTACACGCAGTAATACTGATGCATAAACATTTTTACACTCAGATGCCCAGGGAAACGGGTACAAAAAAGAGGAAGACGAAAATCTTCACAGTACATCTCATTTAAACCACACGCAATGTCCACTAGCACACACTCGCGAGTAAGCACACCGACACACACACATTCACAGAGTAGTGGCTAACGTGTGTAACTGTGCATGTTCGTCTTCATAGCGCCTCACAATAACGCCAGCCTTCTGGAGGCAGAGCGGCCCTCAAACCCCAGTCCCTACACTGGAAGCTCCTAAACACCCACCCGCCCCCTGAGGACCCGGTGACCCGACTGACAACCCTGGTGCCAGCACCCCCAGTCACAAGAGCATGTCCAGGAGCGTGCCCTCGCCTCGCACCCTCCAGGCTAGGACGGCCTCTGCGCACTGTCTGTGACTGCCAGTACTGGAGAGACACGAGGAGGACAGGCAGTGTGGAAGGGTACAGGCACGGGGGTGGGCATAGGAGGGGGGCTGTGCATCGGGGGTGGGGTAGTGCCAGATAGGTGGACGAATGGGTGGAAGGGCGCAGTGATTGAATGGATAGATGTTAGCAAAAAGTTAAATGCCATTTTTTTATTTAAACGTCCATGCGAAGTTATTTTACTTAGTAAAATACAGGCTCTTATCTTTTTTTAAAGAATGGTATATATCACAGTTAAAAAGGTTAATACCCTAATCAAACACAGAACTCAAGTGTATTTTAGGCAATGCGGTTTTAGGCGCAGCCTTCTGTGGTGTGTGGGAATAAAAACCCGTCATTTAAAAAATGTGCCGCAGTGCATTCGCTGAATGCAAAAGAAACAATTGATGGACGGAATGCTGGACAATGCAAACATTCACCCCCAGTCACAAGGATCTGGGTTAAATCCATCATTCTTTTGCTCACCACACCACCCCAGTTTGGACCCAGCCATATGCAAATCAGTCTTGACCCTGTTCCTTGTGGGAACAGTCCAGCCCGAACTGCCAAGCCAGGTCCTCACCTGGACCGGAAACAAGCATCCTGGGACCGGTTTCAGGGCAACACCCTTCTTCAGCCAGGCTAGCTTGAATCCAGTGGTGTAGTGAGCACGGGACCCACGTCTGGGCATACCCTTCCCACTTAGGGCGACAAATGCAAAAGAAACAATTGATGGACGGAATGCTGGACAATGCAAACATTCACCCCCAGTCACAAGGATCTGGGTTAAATCCATCATTCTTTGCTCACCACACCACCCCAGTTTGGACCCAGCCATATGCAAATCAGTCTTGACCCTGTTCCTTGTGGGAACAGTCCAGCCCGAACTGCCAAGCCAGGTCCTCCCTGGACCGGAAACAAGCATCCTGGGACCGGTTTCAGGGCAACACCCTTCTTCAGCCAGGCTAGCTTGAATCCAGTGGTGTAGTGAGCACGGGACCCACGTCTGGGCATACCCTTCCCACTTAGGGCGACAAATGCAAAAGAAACAATTGATGGACGGAATGCTGGACAATGCAAACATTCACCCCCAGTCACAAGGATCTGGGTTAAATCCATCATTCTTTTGCTCACCACACCACCCCAGTTTGGACCCAGCCATATGCAAATCAGTCTTGACCCTGTTCCTTGTGGGAACAGTCCAGCCCGAACTGCCAAGCCAGGTCCTCCCTGGACCGGAAACAAGCATCCTGGGACCGGTTTCAGGGCAACACCCTTCTTCAGCCAGGCTAGCTTGAATCCAGTGGTGTAGTGAGCACGGGACCCACGTCTGGGCATACCCTTCCCACTTAGGGCGACAAATGCAAAAGAAACAATTGATGGACGGAATGCTGGACAATGCAAACATTCACCCCCAGTCACAAGGATCTGGGTTAAATCCATCATTCTTTTGCTCACCACACCACCCCAGTTTGGACCCAGCCATATGCAAATCAGTCTTGACCCTGTTCCTTGTGGGAACAGTCCAGCCCGAACTGCCAAGCCAGGTCCTCCCTGGACCGGAAACAAGCATCCTGGGACCGGTTTCAGGGCAACACCCTTCTTCAGCCAGGCTAGCTTGAATCCAGTGGTGTAGTGAGCACGGGACCCACGTCTGGGCATACCCTTCCCACTTAGGGCGACAAATGCAAAAGAAACAATTGATGGACGGAATGCTGGACAATGCAAACATTCACCCCCAGTCACAAGGATCTGGGTTAAATCCATCATTCTTTTGCTCACCACACCACCCCAGTTTGGACCCAGCCATATGCAAATCAGTCTTGACCCTGTTCCTTGTGGGAACAGTCCAGCCCGAACTGCCAAGCCAGGTCCTCCCTGGACCGGAAACAAGCATCCTGGGACCGGTTTCAGGGCAACACCCTTCTTCAGCCAGGCTAGCTTGAATCCAGTGGTGTAGTGAGCACGGGACCCACGTCTGGGCATACCCTTCCCACTTAGGGCGACAAATGCAAAAGAAACAATTGATGGACGGAATGCTGGACAATGCAAACATTCACCCCCAGTCACAAGGATCTGGGTTAAATCCATCATTCTTTTGCTCACCACACCACCCCAGTTTGGACCCAGCCATATGCAAATCAGTCTTGACCCTGTTCCTTGTGGGAACAGTCCAGCCCGAACTGCCAAGCCAGGTCCTCCCTGGACCGGAAACAAGCATCCTGGGACCGGTTTCAGGGCAACACCCTTCTTCAGCCAGGCTAGCTTGAATCCAGTGGTGTAGTGAGCACGGGACCCACGTCTGGGCATACCCTTCCCACTTAGGGCGACAAATGCAAAAGAAACAATTGATGGACGGAATGCTGGACAATGCAAACATTCACCCCCAGTCACAAGGATCTGGGTTAAATCCATCATTCTTTTGCTCACCACACCACCCCAGTTTGGACCCAGCCATATGCAAATCAGTCTTGACCCTGTTCCTTGTGGGAACAGTCCAGCCCGAACTGCCAAGCCAGGTCCTCCCTGGACCGGAAACAAGCATCCTGGGACCGGTTTCAGGGCAACACCCTTCTTCAGCCAGGCTAGCTTGAATCCAGTGGTGTAGTGAGCACGGGACCCACGTCTGGGCATACCCTTCCCACTTAGGGCGACAAATGCAAAAGAAACAATTGATGGACGGAATGCTGGACAATGCAAACATTCACCCCCAGTCACAAGGATCTGGGTTAAATCCATCATTCTTTTGCTCACCACACCACCCCAGTTTGGACCCAGCCATATGCAAATCAGTCTTGACCCTGTTCCTTGTGGGAACAGTCCAGCCCGAACTGCCAAGCCAGGTCCTCCCTGGACCGGAAACAAGCATCCTGGGACCGGTTTCAGGGCAACACCCTTCTTCAGCCAGGCTAGCTTGAATCCAGTGGTGTAGTGAGCACGGGACCCACGTCTGGGCATACCCTTCCCACTTAGGGCGACAAATGCAAAAGAAACAATTGATGGACGGAATGCTGGACAATGCAAACATTCACCCCCAGTCACAAGGATCTGGGTTAAATCCATCATTCTTTTGCTCACCACACCACCCCAGTTTGGACCCAGCCATATGCAAATCAGTCTTGACCCTGTTCCTTGTGGGAACAGTCCAGCCCGAACTGCCAAGCCAGGTCCTCCCTGGACCGGAAACAAGCATCCTGGGACCGGTTTCAGGGCAACACCCTTCTTCAGCCAGGCTAGCTTGAATCCAGTGGTGTAGTGAGCACGGGACCCACGTCTGGGCATACCCTTCCCACTTAGGGCGACAAATGCAAAAGAAACAATTGATGGACGGAATGCTGGACAATGCAAACATTCACCCCCAGTCACAAGGATCTGGGTTAAATCCATCATTCTTTTGCTCACCACACCACCCCAGTTTGGACCCAGCCATATGCAAATCAGTCTTGACCCTGTTCCTTGTGGGAACAGTCCAGCCCGAACTGCCAAGCCAGGTCCTCCCTGGACCGGAAACAAGCATCCTGGGACCGGTTTCAGGGCAACACCCTTCTTCAGCCAGGCTAGCTTGAATCCAGTGGTGTAGTGAGCACGGGACCCACGTCTGGGCATACCCTTCCCACTTAGGGCGACAAATGCAAAAGAAACAATTGATGGACGGAATGCTGGACAATGCAAACATTCACCCCCAGTCACAAGGATCTGGGTTAAATCCATCATTCTTTTGCTCACCACACCACCCCAGTTTGGACCCAGCCATATGCAAATCAGTCTTGACCCTGTTCCTTGTGGGAACAGTCCAGCCCGAACTGCCAAGCCAGGTCCTCCCTGGACCGGAAACAAGCATCCTGGGACCGGTTTCAGGGCAACACCCTTCTTCAGCCAGGCTAGCTTGAATCCAGTGGTGTAGTGAGCACGGGACCCACGTCTGGGCATACCCTTCCCACTTAGGGCGACAAATGCAAAAGAAACAATTGATGGACGGAATGCTGGACAATGCAAACATTCACCCCCAGTCACAAGGATCTGGGTTAAATCCATCATTCTTTTGCTCACCACACCACCCCAGTTTGGACCCAGCCATATGCAAATCAGTCTTGACCCTGTTCCTTGTGGGAACAGTCCAGCCCGAACTGCCAAGCCAGGTCCTCCCTGGACCGGAAACAAGCATCCTGGGACCGGTTTCAGGGCAACACCCTTCTTCAGCCAGGCTAGCTTGAATCCAGTGGTGTAGTGAGCACGGGACCCACGTCTGGGCATACCCTTCCCACTTAGGGCGACAAATGCAAAAGAAACAATTGATGGACGGAATGCTGGACAATGCAAACATTCACCCCCAGTCACAAGGATCTGGGTTAAATCCATCATTCTTTTGCTCACCACACCACCCCAGTTTGGACCCAGCCATATGCAAATCAGTCTTGACCCTGTTCCTTGTGGGAACAGTCCAGCCCGAACTGCCAAGCCAGGTCCTCCCTGGACCGGAAACAAGCATCCTGGGACCGGTTTCAGGGCAACACCCTTCTTCAGCCAGGCTAGCTTGAATCCAGTGGTGTAGTGAGCACGGGACCCACGTCTGGGCATACCCTTCCCACTTAGGGCGACAAATGCAAAAGAAACAATTGATGGACGGAATGCTGGACAATGCAAACATTCACCCCGAGTCACAAGGATCTGGGTTAAATCCATCATTCTTTTGCTCACCACACCACCCCAGTTTGGACCCAGCCATATGCAAATCAGTCTTGACCCTGTTCCTTGTGGGAACAGTCCAGCCCGAACTGCCAAGCCAGGTCCTCCCTGGACCGGAAACAAGCATCCTGGGACCGGTTTCAGGGCAACACCCTTCTTCAGCCAGGCTAGCTTGAATCCAGTGGTGTAGTGAGCACGGGACCCACGTCTGGGCATACCCTTCCCACTTAGGGCGACAAATGCAAAAGAAACAATTGATGGACGGAATGCTGGACAATGCAAACATTCACCCCCAGTCACAAGGATCTGGGTTAAATCCATCATTCTTTTGCTCACCACACCACCCCAGTTTGGACCCAGCCATATGCAAATCAGTCTTGACCCTGTTCCTTGTGGGAACAGTCCAGCCCGAACTGCCAAGCCAGGTCCTCCCTGGACCGGAAACAAGCATCCTGGGACCGGTTTCAGGGCAACACCCTTCTTCAGCCAGGCTAGCTTGAATCCAGTGGTGTAGTGAGCACGGGACCCACGTCTGGGCATACCCTTCCCACTTAGGGCGACAAATGCAAAAGAAACAATTGATGGACGGAATGCTGGACAATGCAAACATTCACCCCCAGTCACAAGGATCTGGGTTAAATCCATCATTCTTTTGCTCACCACACCACCCCAGTTTGGACCCAGCCATATGCAAATCAGTCTTGACCCTGTTCCTTGTGGGAACAGTCCAGCCCGAACTGCCAAGCCAGGTCCTCCCTGGACCGGAAACAAGCATCCTGGGACCGGTTTCAGGGCAACACCCTTCTTCAGCCAGGCTAGCTTGAATCCAGTGGTGTAGTGAGCACGGGACCCACGTCTGGGCATACCCTTCCCACTTAGGGCGACAAATGCAAAAGAAACAATTGATGGACGGAATGCTGGACAATGCAAACATTCACCCCCAGTCACAAGGATCTGGGTTAAATCCATCATTCTTTTGCTCACCACACCACCCCAGTTTGGACCCAGCCATATGCAAATCAGTCTTGACCCTGTTCCTTGTGGGAACAGTCCAGCCCGAACTGCCAAGCCAGGTCCTCCCTGGACCGGAAACAAGCATCCTGGGACCGGTTTCAGGGCAACACCCTTCTTCAGCCAGGCTAGCTTGAATCCAGTGGTGTAGTGAGCACGGGACCCACGTCTGGGCATACCCTTCCCACTTAGGGCGACAAATGCAAAAGAAACAATTGATGGACGGAATGCTGGACAATGCAAACATTCACCCCCAGTCACAAGGATCTGGGTTAAATCCATCATTCTTTTGCTCACCACACCACCCCAGTTTGGACCCAGCCATATGCAAATCAGTCTTGACCCTGTTCCTTGTGGGAACAGTCCAGCCCGACCGAGACTTGGACTCGCTTTACTTGCTTATTTATCTCAGACATATAGTTTTGTGATTTCAATTATAAAAAAGAGTTCCACCGAGCTGCAGGCACTAACCAGCGCAGGTCTGAAACGCAGATGCAACAAAACCGATATAAGAAAATGATTATTAATTTTATTCTTAGTAACCTTGTTATCACTGTTCGTTATTGTTATTACTCATATTAGTAGCAGGGGCAGCAGTAGTGGAAGTATTGTTTTTGTTGTGTTTTTCTGTATTATTATTGTTTTGTAGCTGTTGCTTTCCAGGCAGACTCTTGTTTTTAGTTGATGCTTCCTGCCTTGACCATTGCTTGTTTTCTTTGTTAAAGGAGGCCTCACTTTATTGTCATAGACGTCACGCCTCTGGCCTTCTCCCCCAGCAAGTTACAGGCATGCTTAATACACGTTGTTTAGAGGGTTAGAGCGTGGCGAGCAAGGTGACCTTTCCCGAGCAAAGCTTAAGTGTTTTTTTTTAGTAAAAATATCCTTTGAATTAAACTAAGCACCACTGCTTTCTCCATCCGCTCTTATATTTTTGTTTGATGATCTTTTAATTATACAGACCTCTTCCCAGCCTACTTTACATGTTTATAATGTGTTTTTGGTCGCAATCCTTTTTTCCCCCCTTTGTTAAAGGAGGCATCACTTTCCTATTATAGACGCCGTGCCTCTGGCCCTCTGCCCCAGCAAGTTACAGCCATACTTAATACGCGTTGTTTAGAGGGTTAGAGCGCGGCTGCAAGGTGACCTTTTCCAAGCTACGCTTAAATGTTACATTTTGTGAAAAGTTAAAATTTATTTGAATTATAATGAGCACCACTGCTTTTTCACTGGGTTACAGTGCGATTCCTGTGCTGTATCTAATCTCCAATCCACATATGTCACTGTAATAAAGATAACAATGTCTACTTTTAAGCTATTTTTATCTTTATTGCACTGTAAGTGTTTGCTTTCAGGAGATGTGCAATTGAAAAGCTCATACCAACACAGACTTTGTTAAAAAAAAAAAAAAAAAAAACAGGTATAAGTGCAATATAAGCAGCATTTCTGGTACAGCTTGCTTAAATAAGCCAATGTTGTATTTTTCATTTTTTTTACATGATTAAACAGTTGTACTTTAAAGCCTAAGTCGCTAAATCTCCTATTGTACGGCAAGTTTCCTTCCCTCACCTTCGCCAACAGATTGTTAGAGGCTCACATCACAAGCATCCTTACTAATGCATAGGTCCAAAACAAGGTGACCTCTTCCCAGCCCATCTAACCTTTCCAAACACTTCCCAGCCCATCTAACCTTTCCAAACACTTAATATGCAGCAACACGCAAAGAGTTCAAGCTTCGTCCCATGGCCGTCTCCCCCAGCTACTTACAGGTATACATAAAAAACATTGGTACACAGTTAGTGTGGCTGCAAAGTGACCTTTCCCCAGCCCATCTTACATGTTTCATTTAATACAAAGTAAACATTTGTAAATATGACCTTAATTACTTCCTTTTTTTAACAATAATCCTTACCAGTTAGGAGCGCTCCGTTTTTTTTTTTTTTAACTTCAAGGATCTTTTTATTATAATCCGTAACACTGCTTTATGCACTAACAGTTACACAGTTGGGGATGGTTTTCTTGGCAAACCAAACTTTTCGAATTGCTAATGGGCCATTCGGGGTGGAGTAGAAGGTTGCACTCAAGCAATACATGGCAGCCAGCCTCTTAGGAATGTTAAACACAGTTTACTATCGGGTGTTTTTGGAGGGAGCGACCGAATTGAGGCACCTGCTGTGACAAGACGCCACATTTCAATGCTGTCTCTGGGTTCCAGTTGGCTTTGTACTGCAAGCTTCCTTCCCTCACCTTCGCCTACAGATCGCTAGAGGCGCACATCACAAGCATCCTTACTAATGCATAGGTTCAAAGCAAGGTGACCTCTCCCCAGCCCATCTAACCGCTCTGAAGCCTTAGTAAGTTGCAATCTGCATAATACTTCACACTTCCTCCCTTGGTCGTCTCCCCTGGCTACTTACAGACATACATAAAAAACGTTGTTACACAGTTACAGCGTGGGTGCAAAGTGACTTTTCCCCAGCAAATCTTAAGTGTTTCATTTAATGCAAAGTAAACATTTGTAAATGCGACCTGAATTGCTCCCTTTTTTAAAAATAATAACCCTTGCCATTTAGGAACGATCCGGCGCACACCAAAAGCATCCTTACTAATGCACAGGTCTAAGGCAAGGGTGACCTCTTCCCAGCCCATCTAACCTTGCCAAACATTTAATATGAAACAATCTGCAAAAGAGTTCAAGCTTTGTTTCCTGGGTGTGCCCCCCAGCTACTTACAGGCATACATAAAAACCGTTGTTACAGGGTTACAGTGCGGCTGCAATACCAGAACCCACATTTCACAATTCGAAACACAAAACAAGCATTTGCAATTGTTGCAAAGTCGCCCTGGGCACCCCCCAACTTTTTGCTGACTGATACTGGTGGTAACTGAATCTGACTGACCCTGGGTCTGCCTAACCAGGCCCAGGGCCAGTGCAATGCTGAAAGAGACACATTAGAATACAGTTAAAACACCTACATACACTAGGGTACACAATGGTATGGTGGGGTACCCCTGTGATTTGCATGACCTACCCCATAAGCCCCTAGTATATAATAGGGCAGGGGGATTGAAACTACCTAGAAGTCCCTAGTACCCTAGGGCATTACAGTTTAAGAGGCCAGCAGCCTTTCTGCACTTGCATGTGTGCACTGCTGAGGCCTGAGGTCAGTTTTAAAAGCAGCCCTGGGTGCCAGGACTGCTTTTAAAAAGTAAATGGTGCCCAAACTCGACTTTGGGGTTTGGGGCACTTAAAAATGGATAACCTACAATGTTTTGGCATATTGGGGACCCCCAGGGTCTCCCCTAGGTATCCCAGGGGTGGGGGTCAGGTATCTATAAGGTAGACCCTTATAAAATGAGTTTTTATATGCCTGGGTAAAATGAAATTTCACATTTCACTCCCACATTGTGGTAAAGTGCTGCCCAAATTCGACTTTGATGCTAGGAGCACTCTGAAGTGAGGATCTGCAATATTTTTACAGATTCAAAACCCCTAAAGTCTCCCCTAGTTGTCCTATGGGGTGGGGGTCCCGTAGATATAAGCAAAGTACTTATAAAAGATGTTTTTGTAAGTCCTGGTGCTGGAAAAATGGCCCAAGTCATTTTTCCCATTGCAAATCCCCTGTTACATAGGTTAACATGGTAGGAAGTTATTAATTAATAACTCTTGATAGGAGAGGGCTAGAGAAGCCATTCAAAGATTTCCCCGAATGGTATTAATAAATCCAACAATATGATATTGTTGAATTTCTCCTAAAGTGTACATACAAGAAGTTATAAGACTTTCTTGTTCGTAAGTCCAGATTCAGCCTTCCAGTGGTCTGCCCTGATTGGTCAGAGTTAAGTGGATTAGCCAGCCTGCCTGGAGAGGTGATAAAGAGCCCCTGGGGTTATGCAGCTGGGATGGGAGGGCAGTGTGCTGGTCCACAGGAATGCCAGGCCAGGGGGAGGGGTCGTAAACCATGGGCTTCAAAGGGAAAAGCAGAACCCAGTGTCAGTTTACAACTCTGAACTTTATCCCTCAGGCAGATGGGGGGATTAAGGAAGGTATGAGCAGATGCAGGGGGGAGAGTCTATGTAAATTAGCCATCCTAGGGGTGTGTTTAGCCAGCTCTTGCCTCCTTGCTGGAAATTCTGCCATTATGGATTTGGAAGATTTGATGCACTCTGGGATAAAATAATGCCACACTCTGCAGGAAGTGGTCATATCTTTGAGGAGTTACCCTGCTCCCATTGGTCACGAGTGACCTCCTGTCTGACCCAGAGAACATGGAATAAGTATCTGAGAGGGGCAGAGCCCTCCAGATCTGCTGCTTGAAACTTACTGAAGCAAGACATTGCCAAGCTGAGAAGATTTTGCTGTGCCAAGATTTCTAAGGCCTGACCTCTGAAGACTGCACCATCTGAAACTACAGCCCTGTGGATTATCTTGCTGAAAAGGAACTAAAGAGTGGACTCCCTGAAAGTTACAGGTTAAAAGAGCTCATCTGGAACATCACCAACTAAATCTGCCCCTTGGGGAACTACCAGTGGATTTGTAAGGGTGACGTCTAGGTGGATTGTGGGAACTGAAGTCCTCAACTTTCAAGGACCATCTTGGAGCTTCCAGACCCTTGGAGTGAGTTTGAGACACTTTGGGACCCTTTGAGGAACTTCAGGAATAAGTTCAAGAAGTTTGGAGAACTTTGGAGGAACTTTGAAAAAAAGCTCCATAGAGGGACCGACTCAACCTGGTCAGCCAAGCCGCCTGCCTTCAACCGCGAGTCGGCCAAGCCATCCAGGTTTGTCCCGCTAAAAGCTCCGTCGGTCCGACTTCCAGAGTTTGACCGGGAGTAGAAGAAATCTGAAGCCGGCGAACCCTCACCGGATCCGGCTACATGAGGAGCATCGAGAGACCCTGCGAGAAAAAGCTCCAGAAAAGTTTCTAAGTCCGCTCGTAGAAAAGGTGACCGGGAGCAACCGCGAGAGCCAAGCCGCCTGTCTTCCATCGCGTGTCGGCCTGGGCTCCTGGGTTGCCCCGCTGAAGCGCTAAAGAAAAAGTTTCTAAGTCCGCTCCAGGGAAGTTGACTGTGAGTTCGTCGAAAGGCAAGCCGGCGAACCCTCACTGGATCCGGACTGGCTGGGAGCTTCGAGGGACCTCGTGAGAAAAAGCTCCAGAAAAGTTTCTAAGTGTGAAGGTAGAAACTGAGACCGGGACCTGCCGCAAGCTGTAGCCGCCCAGGGCTCCATCGCGGTCGGCCTGAAACTTTGACTTTGCCCCGATCTATCGCGAGCAGGTATCCCAATATGGTGCTATAAACTTCTAAGTGCTATATTTTATTAAATCTTTGAAAATTCATATCTCCGGTTCCCTACATTGGATTTTTGTCGTTTTGGTGTCATTTTAAAGATAAAAATATTTCCTATTTTTATAAATTGGTGATGGATTTTTATTATGTGTTGTGTCTTAATTATTTACTGAATTGGTGTTTTTAAATGCTTTACATACCTGTCTTTGAAGTTAAGCCTGTCTGCTCGCAGCCACGTTACCAAGGGTTGAGCACAGGAATAATTTTCTAAGACCTATGCTGAGTCCTATCATGTGTTAGTGGCCTTATTGCCAGTGGCAGACCTACATTTGCCCCTACCAATAATCCACTTTCCAACATTTGGTGGCAGCGGTGGGATGAGGACTTGTGTTTAAAAGTACACCTTTCAGTAAAGTGAATTAAGATTATAAAAATCCTCTAAATTGCCTTAGAACAAAACTTTTGAGTTTGATTTTTGGAATTTGGATTAACTGTTTTTAATCCATTGTTTTGATTTTTCCAAATTGTTCTAAGTCTGTTGTGCCTCATTTTTGTGACCCAAAACTAGGGAACCATGGAGCTGGACCTGGCTAAACTGTCCCAGTTTAAGATGGCTGATCTTAGGGAACAGTGTAGGCTTAGGGGGCTGCCTGCTTGCAGGAAGCTTAGGAAGGTAGGGTTGCTTGAGTCCCTAAAAGCCTGGGCTAGGGCAGCTGAGGAGAGTCAAGGGGGGATAGAGGGTGTCCCCCCAACCTCCTCCAAGGGGAGGTTGAGGATGATGCCTCTTCCATTTTAACTAGTGTTAGCCAATTGAATCCAGATGGTGGGAGTGGGGAAGGGTCCCTTACTCAGGAACCACCACCGTCCCTTGCAGAGAGACAGCTTAAGGCTCAATTAGCTTTGATAGCTTTGGAGCAGAGGAAACTGGACTTGGCTGAGAAGAGCTGGGAGAGGGAGGAGGCATTGAAAAGAAATGGTGGCAGTGAAAATGATGAAGATTTTGAAATGCCACACTCTGCAGGAAGTGGTCATATCTTTGAGGAGTTACCCTGCTCCCATTGGTCAGGAGTGTCTGACCCAGAGAACATGGAATAAGTATCTGAGAGGGGCAGAGCCCTCCAGATCTGCTGCTTGAAACTTACTGAAGCAAGACATTGCCAAGCTGAGAAGATTTTGCTGTGCAAAGATTTCTAAGGGCCTGACCTCTGAAGACTGCACCATCTGAAACTACAGCCCTGTGGATTATCTTGCTGAAAAGGAACTAAAGAGTGGACTCCCTGAAAGCTACAGGTTAAAAGAGCTCATCTGGAACATCACCAACTAAATCTGCCCCTTGGGGAACTACCAGTGGATTTGTAAGGGTGACGTCCAGGTGCATTGTGGGAACTGAAGTCCTCAACTTTCAAGGACCATCTTGGAGCTTCCAGACCCTTGGAGTGAGTTTGAGACACTTTGGGACCCTTTGAGGAACTTCAGGAAGAAGTTCAAGAAGTTTGGAGAACTTTGGAGGAACTTTGAAAAAAGCTCCATAGAGGGACCGACTCAACCTGGTCAGCCAAGCCGCCTGCTTTCAACCGCGAGTCGGCCAAGCCATCCAGGTTCGTCCCGCTAAAAGCTCCGTCGGTCCGACTTCCAGAGTTTGACCGGGAGTAGAAGAAATCTGAAGCCGGCGAACCCTCACCGGATCCGGCTACATGAGGAGCATCGAGAGACCCGACGAGAAAAAGCTCCAGAAAAGTTTCTAAGTCCGCTCGTAGAAAAGGTGACCGGGAGCAACCGCGAGAGCCAAGCCGCCTGTCTTCCATCGCGTGTCGGCCTGGGCTCCTGGGTTGCCCCGCTGAAGCGCTAAAGAAAAAGTTTCTAATTCCGCTCCAGGGAAGTTGACCGGGAGTTCGTCGAAAGGCAAGCCGGCGAACCCTCACCGGATCCGGACTGGCTGGGAGCTTCGAGGGACCTCGCGAGAAAAAGCTCCAGATAAGTTTCTAAGTGTGAAGGTAGAAACTGAGACCGGGACCTGCCGCAAGCTGTAGCCACCCAGGGCTCCATCGCGGTCGGCCTGAAACTTTGACTTTGGCCCGGTCTATCGCGAGCAGGTATCCCAATATGGTGCTATAAACTTCTAAGTGCTATATTTTATTACATCTTTGAAAATTCATATCTCCGGTTCCCTACATTGGATTTTTGTCGTTTTGGTGTCATTTTAAAGATAAAAATATTTCCTATTTTTATAAATTGTTGTTGGATTTTTATTATGTGTTGTGTTTTAATTATTTACTGAATTGGTGTTTTTAAATGCTTTACATACCTGTCTTTGAAGTTAAGCCTGTCTGCTCGCAGCCACGTTACCAAGGGTTGAGCATAGGAATAATTTTCTAAGACCTATGCTGAGTCCTATCATGTGTTAGTGGCCTTATTGCCAGTGGCAGACCTAAATTTGCCCCTACCAATAATCCACTTTCCAACAGCAATGCAATAGGTCTCGCATTTGCGAGAGTTTGAGCTATTGGCATTGTAAATGACAATGCCTTTTATTTATGTGTTTTGAAAACCTGTAATGTGGTGCGTAAACACAAATTCTTTATGAGAAGCAAGGCTGGCAGTAACTGCGTTTCTTTTACCGCCAGCCTTGCTTCTGGTAAGCATGGACTACAAGTACAAAGAGGCACAGTTACTGCCAGCCTTGCTTGTCGTAAGAAACGCCTATAAGTACAAAGTGCGTGTTTACACAATACTTGCAGGTTTTCAAAACACATAAATAAAAGGCTCAAACTCTTGCAAATGCGAGACCTATTGCATTGCAAATGCTTGTTTCTATAATTTCTGTGCCTCCTCCTTCATCAGGTGTGTCTCCAGTAACATTGCGATGCGGACCCCCATTTAACGAAGGCGCTCAGCCCTTCTCCAACTGTTGTTTCCAGAGACCAACATTCTACATTACATCATTCTTACAGTGTTCCACTGGTGGAGCAATGGATGACAAACTACAATATAGCTAGGATATAACAGAGTTCAGGCCCCTCACATTCCATGTGAGAAAGCGTAAGGACCCTCTCCCCATCATGATCTGTCACTCGTCACGGGTCTACAGACCTACCTCAGCTCCCTCCCCCCGCCGCCCTCCTCCAAATCGCCAATAGGAGCAGGAGCCACAACATGCTGCAGTAAAACAAACCCCACCCACCAGGCTCCGTCCCACCCCTCTCCCTGGGTAACCTAACTCGTGTCTCCCCAGCCATGTTCTGTACCCACCCTCCCTTAGGTGTACCTACTACAACTCACGGTTGTATTAATGTATGTCTGAACGTACACTCCTCTCCCCAACTAGTTAAATATATCCGGGGGGAGCGAGGGTTCGGCCCGGGGTCAACCAGACTCTCTACTGGAGTCACAATCCGACCCCTGTATTGACCCTATAGTTCCTACACACACTCCTCGCACAATACAGTCACTGCCTCAGTAAAGATGGGGGGGGTTCTCAGCTGTAGCCCATACCCGCCTTATATGTGTAAGATATTTTAACCTGTTCTGCGCTGCGCAAATGTTCGCGCTGTGTGGGCGTTTTATTGAGTGGGCGGAGTTCGGACGGCCCCCGGCCGTCCTCCGCACACGCCCACTGTGACGTCGGACGGCCAGGGGCCGTCCGAAGCACACAAGGGGTTAAAAGCCAGTCTGTTTGTGATCAATTAAAGAAAACCAGAACAGATTTACTGTAACATCCTTATTGCCAGTTTCTTTGGGGGCGGGATACAGAGTTTTTAAAAATTCACTGTATATGTTGACTGTTATACTCTGCTCATGATCATTACTGCTCATCTCTAAAGTGGCGATGAGGAGGTCGACACCCACCACTGCTGGAACGTGTCACCCACCGGCAAGACCCTTTTCGTGCAACCCAACTGCCACAACCTACTGTGGGCCCTACCTTGCACTGCCCAGTGGTCCTGGCAGCACTCCGACCACAACTAAGGCTGGGTGCTCTGCGGCAGCCTGAAACCGGAGGAGGCCGGGCGAGTTATGAGACACATCTCGCTGAAGTGCGACTGCTGCTATCCCACAGCAGGTGGGAAGTGCGAGGCACCTGCTCTCGGTGGACGCGGACCCCATGTGGCCATTCAGCCGCACCACACCCTGCCTCAGAGCCTGAGACACCCAACACGATTCTCAGACGAACACAGAGAGGAAAACACCAGCATTGGCATAGCCAATAGGTCTCGCCTTTGGGACCTTCTAAGTGTTTAGCCAGAGCTATTAGCTTTGCCATTGTGTTCAAGCTATGTTGTAGAGCATTGTGGCTGCTGTGCAGCATGTTGAAAGGTTAAAATAAAAAAGTCTTATAAGCATTTTTGTTACCTTATATATAACCAAGAAGACATTATGTACAACTGAACAACGTTATTAAAAATAAAATTAACATAAAAAATGATTTCTTGTTTTGTGATTATTGTCCCACTACTGTGGCAGCAAAATTAAGATTTATTTTTACGGTGTGTTTACAGTGGCAGATGAGGTGTTATTATAATGTAGCACACATTTTCAAATAGGGAAGCGTGTTTTAATAAAAAGCAAATATATAACAATTAAAATCCAAAGAAAAATGGGATAGTGTGTATAATATGGGCAACAATGTTTCTTAGAAGGGCTGGTACGTAGTAAGTTCCTTTTTACAAATGTTTAGTAACACTAAAACAATCGCTTAGGGAAAACAGAGAAGCTTTGCACAAAATCCATCAGTACTTCAACAGTTGTTGTAAAACAGACAACAATGAGTTGTAATATTTTTAAAATAATTTGTGTGCTGATTACTGCAATGGCAATACGGTTATTTATAACATAGGGCCTTTTTAGGTGCTTTGAATGTTTCATCCTTGTAGCCTGAACTTTAATTGTGATGAAAAAACGGGGAGGGGGGGACTGGGGGTCTCTCAAAGGGACGTGGCCAATGTAATTAAGGACGTGGCTTAAAAATATTTAAACAAAAATCTGTGCTTAGTTAGCATAGTGAGCCGCCTGACTGGTATTTTGCTGCTTTTGTCATTGCATCCAGATATATAATACAACAAGTAACATTACACTTACAACAAGCCTGGACTATTGGTTTTGTCAATGACTGGTAGTTGAATACGATAAAAAAAGCAACAACTGTGGCTTTGTTGTATATATAGAACATTGAAAATGCTTCAGTTCTAAAATGATGTGTGAAAGAACTATAACCAGTGTCTTTGAAGTTACACTAAAGGCAGTGCAGAGTTAAGATTTTCTTTTCACCGAGGGTGAGGGCAAAAATGGAGAAGTTTTAACTGTAAAACGGGTAAGTCGGGGAGGGATTAATGCAAAGTGGCCGTCAAGGAGAAGCACACATACGAGCAAGAAATACTAGGGCCACAAAAAATCACAGAGTAGAAGGCTGTATGGGTGTGGGAGAGTTATGGGGGGGGAGCAAAAACAGATGGGAAGCATTAAACTGGAGCGCTGGTGCAGAGAAGCACATAAAGAATGATGAAGGAAAGCACAGAAGGGAGGCCACTGCAAAACACGCAATATCCTCTTGGCAAATGAGGTAAACGTAGATCATGTAACTGGCATGCACGTAAAGCGCTCCGAAACCTTTGAGTCGGGTAGAGGTTGCACTATTTAAATTAGAAAAAATCAGAAGTGGTGTGGCACACTTGATCAATCCAATGGTACTTAATAGTGTAAATAAAGTTTTTATTCAAAGTTATTCAATTTGGGTGCGTGTGGGTATCTCCCTCTGACCTGAGGGCGTAGAAATAATAGTATTGAAAAGCGCTGTGTAAACGCTACACAGCGTCCCCATGTTGCACTGCTGAGGGTTGACAACACTTGCTATGAAATTCTAAAGTACTTCAATACATCCAAACAATACTTTCAAAGCGTTAAAATGAAAATCTTTTTCTTTTTATATATCACGATGTTGCTTCTCACATGGGAATTTGTATAATCATGCTGTTGACTTTAAAACAATTTCATTGTGAAAACTTCTCCATTCATTTTGTAAACGATATTTCCATAATCCAGATGCATTTCGGGTCGAAACCCTTCATCAGGGGAATCGTTCTCTGAAAATTAACAAAGAAATCATTGATTCAAGGGGTAGGAAACCTCCAATAGAGTCATCTGTTGTTGATCTTAGTGACCATTAAAAAAGACTTGCGAGGAATATATAGCACGTCAGAAATGTGTGGCCAATCTATTGGAAAACGTGTGATCAGCGTTTCAAAATGTGACCCAAAGAAATGATGCAAAAAAATCTGTGCACGTGGTAGTTAAAAAGTTAAACGGTAGTTCTACGTCAACCCGATACTCATAAGAATAAGGTGTGTGATTGATCTATAGAAAATAAGTGTGCCCGCGTGTCTCATATAGCCCACAAGAGTGAAGCGAAAATCAGTGAGAAAGCAAGTACGAGTAATAATTAAAGAAGTGAAACAGCCTACCTAATGTTAGCAGTCACCAGCTGTGTGAAAGTAAACAAGATGATGGTATGTAACATACCTGAAGAATACCGCAAAGTGAATAAAATAATGGGTCTGACACCGCAGACCGCTTCTCAAGCGATTAAGGTATCTGCAAAAAAACTTAAGATATCAAAAACCCGGATCGGTTCAACTATGAATCAGCGTGATACGCTGCAAAAATACGTGAAGGCTTACCTTAAGAAGTTTAGTGAAGATAGTTAAACCGGCTTGACCGTGAATATGATCGTTAGTGTAGCACCGGCGTGTAAACGCGGAGTCCCCGAGTGTGAGCCCACACCAAAAAACGGAAATAGAAATAGGGTTCAAAAAACGGTCGCCATCTTGAAAATGAAAAATGCAACTAACAACGGGGGCCATCTTAAAAAGGGTAAATAACGTGTATAGTAAAGCAAATTTAATCTAAAGAGGGTATAATTGCGTGTGTAGAACGAGGATTTATGAACAAAACGTCCTTGAATGAACAAGATGATGCCTATGAAACAATGCTGCTAACCTGTAACAAAATAAATCAAAGTATGTGGTCACATAAGAGCACAGAGGTGAAAAAATGTATGACAAACTCTATGAGCATTAATAACGATAATCAAACCATGGCAATTATGACGGATGTAAATCAAAATAACATCATGTAACATGATAAATGTGTGGGCTATATGGGACACGCGGGGCACACTTATTTTCTATAGATCGATCACACACCTTATTCTTATGAGTATCGGGTTGACGTAGAACTACCGTTTAACTTTTTAACTACCACGTGCACCGATTTTTTTGCATCATTTCTTTGGGTCACATTTTGACACGCTGATCACACTTGTTTTCCAATAGATTGGCCACACATTTCTGACGTGCTATATATTCCTCGCAGGTCTTTTTTAATGGTCACTAAGATCAACAACAGATGACTCTATTGGAGGTTTCCTACCCCTTGAATCAATGATTTCTTTGTTAATTTTCAGAGAACGATTCCCCTGATGAAGGGTTTCGACCCAAAATGCATCGGGATTATGGAAATATCGTTTACAAAATGAATGGAGAAGTTTTCACAATGAAATTGTTTTGAAGTCAACAGCATGATAATACAAATTCACATGTGAGAAGCAACATCGTGATATAGAAAAAGAAAAAGAAGATTTTCATTTTAACGCTTTGAAAGTATTGTTTAGAATTTCATAGCAAGGGTTGTCAACCCTCAGGAGTGCAACGTGGGGACGCTGTGTAGGGTTTACACAGCGCTTTTCAAGACTATTTAAATTAGTGCATAAATAAATGTAATCATAAACATGTATATCTTTAATACATACATGGAATGGGGGCAGCAAACTTGGGCTGCCGGGGTCCCGTGGAGGTCAGGGTGTCCTGTGCTTTCCGATAGCTGTGGAAGGCAGCAGCCCAGCTCCAATCCCTGTGTGGTGGTTGCGGAGCAGTAGCAGCAGCGGGTAAAGCTCTGGTCTGCAGCTCGTTGTCGCAACCATGCACACAGCCCCGTGCCCAGGCTCCAGCAGCAGGAAGACACCGGCTCCGTAAAAAAACAGAAGGCAAACAGTAAAGTGGAGTGCTGGGGTGCAGAGAAGCACATGGTGCTTCAAAGTAACACGGAGAGCGTGATTAAGGCAACACGTAAGCTCCCTCCCAAAAAATGAATGTGAATTTAGGTAATGTAATCGGTGCGCATGTAAAGCAATCTATCTACCTATCTGTTTGTGTGTGTGAGCAGCAGCTTGTGATACACATACACATATAAATCAATGAAAAGCAGCCAACCAATTGGAATTTTAACTCTTTTCAGTGCAAAAGTTTTCTTTAGATATGTTAAAATAATTCTGCTATCCATCTTCTGCGATCTTGGGTTTTTCGAAATTGGCAGCTTGTAATAAGAAGTTGAACAAAGATGGCGAAAAGGGCTTTTGGAGGCATTTGCATTTTATGGCACCTATTTCTATTCCATACTGAGCTATTCTACATAGAGATGAGACGGTCTTTGAGGCACCTCTGCTGTATTTGCATTTGGTAAAACAGCCTTAATGATGTGTTGTGAGGTGCCCCCCTGCCATTGTTGAAGCCGCCGTGTGGGGGCCTGCTAAGTGTATTGGGGGGGGGCAGCAAGCACAATTTATGGTGTCTAAAGCGATCCTTTCCTGAGACACAGCCCCGGAGACAGAGGATGTTTATTTCAAGGAAGTCCAGCGGCCTTCGCGTCTGGGCAGCATTTGGTAAAACAATGTAGAAATATTTAGAAGCATTTACATATTCCGAAGCATTTAATCCTTCGTGCAAGCCTCTCATTGCACGTGGGCGGAATGTTTGTCTACTGCGTGTATTTTTGGCATCAACAGATGCAGGGAGGATGACGCTCTGTGAAAGGGTGCAGCGTGGGACCCATGGTGTACGTGGCTGTTAAGTAATGTTTCGGCTGAGATAACATTGCAAAGGCTGAAGCATGGATGGTTAAAAAGAGGCGCAATAACAAAACGTGAACAGTGCGCATATAGTACCTACTGCAACAAAATCTTCCAAACCACATGAAAGCTATAAAAAAAGAAAGAAAACGAGCGCGGCCACGCGGCCGCGAAAGTGAAAGCGAGCCTCGGAAACATGATACAGAACAGATGGCACCCTGCGCGCCCCTGCTCGCTCCCGCAAGCTGGATGCCGCCACACGCACGAGTGTTGGAAAAGTGCAGACCGATTCCAAAAGGTCATCTCCTAGAGCAGCGCATGCGCGCTGCGCTAGGCTCGACCTAAAAAAGAGGAGAATTAAATATAAAACGAGAGCAGTAAAACTGCATAGGGAGAGGGTCATGCAAAAATACCCCTGCAACCAGACCAGAACACATATACCATGAGAATGCATATATAACCACCATAGCCAGAATGCAAGGAAGGTCATAACCAACCTCTGGCAGAAACAAGGTGAACGGTTGACATAGCACACATCACACCTGACAAGGCCTCATGCAAACACCAGTGGGGGAAGAAAAACAAACACAAGGTACCCCAGGGTGCCTAGCTGGGTGGAAAAAGGGCATTGTGAGAGCATTCATAATGAACCCCAGCGATGACAGGAATGCCAGCATCTGCAGCCCACCCACTATGGGGAGTTGCCATACACTCCTCGATGACTTTGTTTACCCCGTTCAGCGCCCTGATCGACCTGGGCACTATGGCCCCAGATGGAAGACGTGAGTAAGCCGCCTCAATAACTATTTCAGAGACACAAGAGAAGCATATGATACAGTCAAGAGGTCCCTCCTGCACCATCTAGTGTGGGAGGAAATATACAAATTCTTTGAAAACCTTTCAAGAATGGAGGCCGACCACAACTACATTGCAGCCATTGTAGCGCTCAACGCCCATATCGACTCCCAGCTTAACCAGGATTATGAGTAGTTCAAGCTGAGACAAGCCCGCCAGAGGGAAGAAGAGACAATGAGCTGATTTTACACCCGACTGGGAGAAATGGTGAGCATGTGCACTGATGATGACCAGCCAAAAGAAGGGCACAAATCATACAGAGGTGTCGATTGTTGACAATGCCTCATTCTGCAACAACCAGGAATCAAACTGGAGGATATGATCATCCTACCCAGATCCCAAGAGCTAGCAAACATCCTGGTGGAAGAAATAGAAGTTGCCCTAACACGGGTACTGTCAACATCGAGCATGGCAAGAGTAACACCTATTGAGGTGGAAATAGTAGAGGCAATAAAAGGAAGACCTATGCCAAAACCACAGGCAGCGCAATGAGAGTTGGCCAACCGCTGCAGAAACTGCTAGCAGGATGCCCACACAATGGACAAGTGCTTCGCTCAAGGGAAGGCATGCTCCAAGTGTGGGGAGGCAAACCAATGCAGAAGTGGAGACGGAGGATGCAAGCTAACCGGGAGGAACCAAATCACCTTGGCCCTCCAAAGGCTAACAATTGAGGAAGGAAAACAACAGCCACATAACCCCAGGGCCTAGGCAGCCAAGAGGCCAGGTGGGAACTAAACTGATGATGAAGAGGGATTTCTGATCTCGTATGGTACTCCAAGGAAAAACAGACGGTGATACCAGCCTGTGCATGAGGTACAGATAACAGGCACGCCACTGAAGGCTCCAATCGGCACGGGGGCGCTGTGAACATAATGAACATCCACCAATACTGAAACCTACAACAGAGACGCTATCTCTAGCTGACACGCATCAAGATATATGTGTATGTGGGACAGCATTCCCTGACATTGGCCGGAGTCATCGATGTGAATGTGTGCAATGGGAACACTGAAATACAAGCAAGATTCCATGTAACCACTAGAGGGATGATACTGGGCTGCCACATGGCAGAGGACCTAGGGCTTTTGTTCTTCGCACGCAAGGTGCACAAACAACAAGTGGATGACATTCTGGAAAACTTTCCACACCTGTTCCAGGACTAGTCAATCAAAACAGATTTGTAGAGCGTGCATATCACCCGTGAGGGTATCCAGGCACTTGTTAGGGCTGCTAGATGCATCAGTTGAAGAGCCAGGTCTTGAGTCCTTTTCTGAAGTCCCGGAGAGAGGAGGAAGTTCTGAGGTGGATGGGGAGGTTGTTCCATGCCTTGCCTGCAAGGTAGGAGAAGGCTCAGCCTCCACTGTTGCAGTGGCAGATGTCGGCAAGGGAGAGAGAGGCGGCACACGGGGTCTGGAGGGAAGGCGGAATCTCAGGCAGTGGTTGAGGTATGCAGGTCCTTGGTTGTGAAGGGCTTTGTAGGTGTGTGTCATCTTGAATTGGCATCTTTTGTGTACAGGGAGCCAGAGGAGTTTCCTCAGGTGGGGGGGTGATGCGGGTCAGTCTGGGGAGGTTCAGGATGATTCTGGCTACTGAGTTCTGTACAGGGCCGGCTTTAGCTTTGGTGGTGCCCGGTGCGACAATCATTTTTGACGCACCCACCCCCATGACTTTCTCTTTGGATTCTCTCACTATCACGGGGCAAAAGTGCCCCTCATCTCTCCAATCATAAGTTATTGCTAAACACAGCATACCCCCTGAGGTCAGCGCCCCCCTCCACAGGTCAGCGCCCAGTGCGGCCGCACCAGTCGCACTGCCCTAAAGCCGGCCCTGGTTCTGTATGACCTGAAGTCTCTTTGTGAGGTATGATGTAATTCTGGCGTAAAGAGTGTTGCCGTAGTCCAAGCGGCTGGTGATGACTTGTGTGACGGTACGTCTGGAGGAGATTGGGAGCTACTTGAAGATCTTACAGAGCATGCGGAGGGTGAGGAAGCAGGCAGAGAAGACTGCATTGATCTGGTTCCTCATAGTGAGTTTATTGTCGAGGATGATGCAGAGGTTTCGGGCTTGATCTGTGGGGGAGGAGGAGCGGGGACCCAAGATGGTGTACCGTCAGGAGTTGTCCCAAGGTGAGGCAGTGTTTCCGAAAATCATGACTTCTGTTTTGCCTGGGTTGAGTCTGAGGCAGTTGTCTTGCATCCAGGTGGCACTGTTAGTCATGCAGAGGTGGAAGTTGGCCTTCACGGTTGAGGGGTCTTTAGAAAGCGGGAGGATGAGCTGGGTATCGTCAGAGTAGGGTATGATGTTGAGTCTGTGGTTTCTGAAGATGTTGCACAGGGGGGCCATGTAGGTGTTGAACAGGGTGAGGCTGAGTGATGAGCCTTGAGGGATGCTGCAGATAATGTTCTTGGGTTTAGATGAGAAAGGTGGGAGGAGGACTTTGAGTTCTATCGGAGAGAAAGGAGGCGATCCATTTGAGACTGTCGTCTTGGATGCCTATCTTGTGCAGCCTCTTGATTACGGTGTGGTGGGAAACTGTGTTGAATTCCGGTAAGAGATCTAGAAGGATAAGGGCGGCTGATTCTCCTTGGTCCAGGAGGGTTCTGATGTCATCCATGGCGGCGATAAGGGCAGTTTCGGTGTTGTGGTTGGAGCGGAAACTGGATTGGGATGAGTCCAGGAGATCTTTGATTTCTAGGGAGTCCGTGAGTTGCTGGTTAATAGCTTTCTCAAAGATTTTGGCAGGAAAAGGGAGGAGAGGGATCGGACAGTAGTTTTTGAGTTCGTTGGGGTCAGCAGAGGGTTTATTGAGTAGGGGTTGATTTTGGCATGTTTCCAGTCGTCGGGGTAGGTGGCTGAGGTGATGGATGTGTTGAAGATGTCTGTGAGTTTGCTGCTGCTGGCGTTGCTGCCAAGGTTGAACATGTGGTGTGAACAGGGGTTGGTGGTGTTTTGGGTGGTCAGTTGGTTCCATCTGGTGAATTTGAAGTTGGAAGGTATGTCTGTGAGGTTCCATCTGGTGAATTTGAAGTTGGCAGGTGTGTCTGTGAGGTCTAGGAAGTTAAGGGTGTCGGCAGTACTGGGTTGAGGTGTGAAGTTTCTGTAGATGGTGGATATATTGTCGTGGAAGTAGTTGGAGAACTCTCTGATGATGCTGAAGAAATTCTTTGCTGTGGTTGGAGCTGGATTCGATGCGGTTAGCTAATGCTTTTCTTCTGGTGTCTCTAAGGAGTTTTCTGGTACTGGTTGAGAGCCTTCTTGAAGGCGGTCTGGTCGGTGGGCTCTTTGGTGGTGCGGCATTTTCTTTTCAGTGTTGTTTTGAGGTTCTTAGTTCCGGGGTGTACCAGCTAGCTTGTTTGGCAGGTCTGATGGATTTGGAAGTTTTGCTGGGGGCGACTCGGTCAGCTGTGTCAGAGATCCAGTTGGCAACGTTTTAGATGGCTTGTTCGATGTCCGAGGAGGTGTTGGGGATGAGTGGGTGGGTTAGGAGTTGAGGGCGTCTGTCCATTGGTTCTCGAATACTGTGGGGCGGTGCTGGTTGGTCTGGTGGCGTGGCTGGGGGCGGTAGTGTAAGTGAAATGGACAATGGTGTGGTCTCACCAGGTGAGCTAGGTGGTGTGACTGGATTTGACTCTGTAGCTGGTTGTTACAATGGTACCCAGCGTGTGTCCTGCGATGAGTGTTGGGTAGGTGACTATCTGAGTTATATGGATGTTGTGCCTGCTGTCCAGAAGGTTGGATGTGTTGGAGTCATTGGGGTCGTCTAGGTGGAACTTGAGGTCTTCGAGGAAGATGTAGTGTTTGGTGTCGATGGGCGATTAATTCAAGGATGGCTTCGCTGAACCTGGGGCAGGGCCCTGGGGGTCAGTAGGCGAGGGTACCCTTGATGATGGTTTTGTTGTCTATCTGAGCTGGAAGTTGAGGTGTTCCATGATCGGTGTGTGGTCCTCCGTTGTGGTGGTGCAGTGGATGGAGTCCTTGTGAATGATGACGATTCCACCTCCAAGTTTGTAGGTGTGGTCACAGTGGATGGTCTTGTAACTAGAGGGTGTGGTGTAGGAAGCTGGGTTTCTGTTGCAGGAACCCCCCCCCCACTTTTTGCCAGACTACTGATGCACTTTGACTTGATGTGCCCTGAGTCCCTGCCAATCAGGTTCCCAGGCCCTGTGTTCTTTCCCAAAATTGTACCTTGTACCCCCAATTGGCACCTCTCTGGCCACATGTCAGTCCCTTGTAAAAGGTGCCATGGGTACCAAGAGCACTGTGGCCAGGGAAGGCCTCTAAGGGCTCCAGCACTTATTGTGCCACCCTTAGAGGCCCTGTACCTTTACACACACACACTGCCATTGCAGGCTACGTGTTTTGGTGCAGTACAAAGTGAAGAGTCGACATGGCACACATCCCTGTGGGCCATGCCTACAACCCACTGCCCTGGCATAGGTCAGCCACCCCTCTAGCTGGTGAGGGTACAGGGGCATGAGCCCTGTACCCCTACAGTGTCTAAACCAATTCTTAGACATTGTAAGTGCAGTAATGCCATTAAGAGTATATGGTGCTGGGAGTTTGTCATTACGAACTCCACAGCACCATAATGGCTTTAATGAAAACTGGGAAGTTTGGTATCAAACATCTCAGCACATAAAACCCACACTGATGCCAGTGGGGGTTTTAATGAAAAATGCACTCAGAGGGCATCTTAGAGAGGCCCCCTGAAAAATGACCAGCCTCTGGTGGGTTCCCTGACTGGTACACACTAGCCTGCCACCATGAGAATGTTTCTGGACCCCTGGGGTGGGAGCCTTCGCTCCGAGCCCATAAACAAAGCTTTTCCTGGGCGGAGGTGTTCACACCTCCCCCAGGCCAGGAAGAGCCATCTGTGGCAGGGGAGCTTCAAAGGCCTACAGCCTTTGTAATGCGACCCCCAGCCTCTCCTGCTATCAGGAGAAGGCCCACTTCCTGTCTCCCCTTCTTTTCAGAGGGAAGACAGGCGGGAAAAATTAGCCAGCCCAGAAGGTATGCCCATCTCTGCCAACCCCACCCCTCAAGTGGGGGAGGCAAGGTGAAACCCACTCTTCAGTGCGCCATCTTGCAGATGACAGGCACTCCCCAATCAGGAGTAGGGATTGTGCTCTCTCCCCCACGTGGGGTGAGCACCCCATGGGTGCAGTCACCCTAAGGTCAGTAGCCCATTGGCTACTGACCCGAGATCCCTAAAACGCCCCCAAAATTCAGTATTTAGGGGGCAGCCCTGAGCCAAGAGGGCAGACAAGCAACAACCAAGAAGAAAAGAAGAAGGACCGAACAGCAGTGCCGAAGCTAAGAAGAGGAGGACGCCCACTGACTTGGCCCCAGCCCTGCCGGCCTGTCCCCACCTTGAACCTGCAGAAGCGAAACTCCGGTGTGTACTGCAGCCAGCTACCTCAAGAACCCCGAGGACCTGCCCTGCCTTCCAAGGAAAAGACTTTGTCTCCCGTGAACACCGGATTTGTTCATCCACAGACTCCAGCTCTGGCAAAATCCGCGAGTCTGCACCACTCTGCACCCGTCGCCCACAGCCCGAGTTCGAGTGGCCCAACACCACGAGGAGGTATCCCCGGCGATCATGACCAGAGATCCAGTGATCCCTGACCTGCCTCAAGCCTCCAGCCGACGCCTGCAGCCTCAATCCGGAAGGTCCCCCCCAACCGCAACGAGGAACTGGTAAGAAGATCCGACCCTAAAAGACGCCCCTGCACCCGATGCCCCACGGCCTTTGGTGGCCCAACCGACGGTGTCTAGCCAACCCCCAGCATCCCAACTTACCTCTCCAAGTGATGGTCGCACTCAGAAGACCTTCGTCCCCGAGCCTGCAGTGTGTTTGCAAACCGGAGATTTCCCATTCAAAGTAACAGGGCACCCGACGACAAACCAGCACCCTGCACCCGGCCGCCCTAGTGCCGCTGAGGGTGTACCTTTGGTGCTAACTTGAACCCCCATTTACCCTGAGCTTAAGTCCAGGACCTTTGCTCCCACAACCTTGTGGTCTGCTCGTAAGCAGCCACCAACCGGAGGCCCCCTATCCCCCATTGGATAACATTGGGCCTCAGCACTCTGCACCCGGCCGCCCTAGTGCCGCTGAGGGTGCTTTGAGAGTGCATCCTTGACCCTGGGGGACCCCTGAGTCTAACCCCAGAAACCCAACTCCCACAACAAAGTACTTACCTCTGAACCGATAACCCTATTTTCTCCCATAGGATAACATTGACTGTTTTTCTGTGAAAAAGTTTCTAAGTGTGGAGTTGGAAAATCTATGAAAATCTCTAAAACTGTATCCAAATAACTAAAACGCTTTTACTTACCTGTTTATAGGAAATGTCCCAGTGCAGTATCCAGGTATACTGCACTGTATAAGAAAAGTAATCTGCAAAGTAATTTACATGACCTGGTATTGAAAAGTCATTACAAAGTATATGTACCATATTTCAAAGTATTGCATTACCAGTAATTCTACTGTAACCAAACCAAAGTTCATATACAACTGCAATTCAAAACTGTATTATTACTGCAAAGCATAAATCACTTAAAAGTGCCAGGCTTGCTTGGTTCTAGGAAATAAAATAACTAAAAGAATATTTTTATACAAAACCAGTTGGTCTGAAGTTCAGTCTTTGAGTGTGTGCAATCATTTGCTGATTGAGTGTGTAAACAAATGCTTAACACTACCCTCTGATAAAGCCTTACTGCTTGCCCACACTACCACAAATAGAGAGTAAGGTGCTATCTACTTTTACCTCTGCCTACCTTTGGGGTTCCACTGGACCAGCGGCGGCTCGCACAGGTAAATGCGGTGAGGTGGTGCAGGGGCTTGGCGGGGTGGGGGGGTAGTGAAATCCGACATACGACGGGAATATGAAAACTAACTAACTAAATAAATAAAAACACCTTCCTTGCGCTCGCCGCATCGCAGACTTCTACGATGTGGCGAGCGCAAGGTAAGTGGTTTTATTTATTTATTTATATAGTTTTCACATTCCCGTCGTATGTTGGATTCCACTACCCCCACCCCGCCCCACCTCACCGCCCTACAGCATTTACCTGTGAGGGCCGCCGCTGCACTGGACTCTGTGCACACTATACCTCATTTGGTATACTATATACAGAGCCAGATTCCTCAATTGGTGGATCAGCGGTGGGATAAACAACTTTGCATTTGTTGGACTAACTTGGTTACCACCTGATCACACGACAGAACTCTTAAATTGTCTTTAGAATTCTGATGTTTGAATTGACACATTTTTCCAAATTACTAAAAGTCTTGTTAGGGCCTTGGTTAAGTCCCTTTAGAATTTTTGAAAAATAAAAAGTTCACTTTAGCTAGGGATAAGAGGGGTTAGAGTTTTTTTAACAATGTCTCTTAACAAGAACCCAGCTGTTAGTGAAGATAACCACAATGGCATAGAGGACCAGGTTGAGGAGCTCAACCTCACCCCTTACCTCCACTTATCTTTCAAGGAGTTAAGGTCCCTATGCAAAATTAAAAATATAACCATGGGGGTCCCTCCCATCCCACCAAACAAAAGCTGCAGGAGCAGTTGGCTGGATATGCTAAGGACCATCCCTCTGAGAATGGTGAAGACCTCTCAGATGTGGAAGAAGATGGAGGGGATGAGGAGACCATGCACCCCCCCCCCACTTCATAGGGAGAGAAGGGCCCCTGTTGCCCTGACTCCAAGAATAAACCTCTCAGCACCTAGAGTCCACACAGGTGGATCAGGTGCTACTGAGGACATTGAGGACAGCCTCTATGAAGAGGACATCCTGCTAGCCAGGTTGACCAAAAGATTAGACCTAGAGACCAGACTCCTGACTCTAGAAAAAGAAAGAGCAGAGATAGGCCTAGGACCCATCAATGGTGGCAGCAATTTAAAAACTGTAGAAAAAGAAGGATCCTATGATCCCAAAATCCCCAAAGGGATTGTCCCAAAATTTGAAGATGGTGATGATATCACCAAGTGTTTCACAGCCTTTGAGAGGGCTTGTGAAGCCACAAAAGTGAAGAAAACTCACTGGGGGGCACTCCTTTGGGAACTGTTCTCTGGTAAGTGCAGAGACAGACTTCGGACCCTTAGTGGGGCAGATGCTGGGTCTTATGACCTCATGAAGAGAACTCTGATTGAGGGCTTTGGACTCACAACTGAGGAGTAAAGAATTAGATTCAGGGGGGCTCAGAAAACCCAGAGTCAGCCCTGGGTGGAATTTGTAGACTACTCAATGAAAACACTAGGTGGCTGGTTGACTGGAAGTAAAGTGCAAGATTATGAGGGTCTTTATAATTTGTTTATGAAAGAACACATATTAAGTAATTGCATTGATGAAAAGTTGCATCAGTATCTGGTAGACCTAGGTCCAATTTCTCCCCAAGAATTGGGAAAGAAGGTGGACCATTGGGTCAAGACAAGGGTGACTAGATCGTCCACTGGGGGTGACCAAAAAAAAGGGGTTACACAAACTCCCCAGAGGAAAGACAGTGAACCTCTTATAGATAAAAGTAAGGAGTCCCAGGTAGCCCCCAAAAGCCTGTCCAGGAGGGTGGGCCCGAAGACACCTCACAAGCTAAAACTGTGTACCAAGGTAAGAGTTGGGACCCCAACAAATTATGGTGTCACAACTGTCAAAAGACAGGAAACCACACTAAGGACCCTAGCTGTCCTATAAATACAGCCCCTAGTGTAACTCCAGGGGTTGCCAGTGTAGCATTGGAGGGTGGTTCCTCAGATGAGGAAGTCCTCCTAGCCTTCAACTGGAAGATGGGCCCAAAAGGTGATTTGCAGATTCCAGAGGGGAGTAGACACTTCCACCACCTACTGGTGAATGGAATCCCAGCCACTGCCCTAAGAGATACCTGTGCCAGTCACACTGTGGTGCATGACAGGTTGATACTCTCATAACAAGTATGTCCCAGGGTAAACAAAAAGAGTAAGGGCTGTCCCGGGGGATGTCACTCTTAGGCCTGTGGCTGTACTGCCCCTAGAAATAGCTGGGTTCCTTAGTTGGAGAAAGGTGGTAGTCAGTAAAGAGCTCCCCCTTGATTGTCTCCTTAGCAATGACCACCCAGAGGTTGGTCTGAGCCAAAGAGAGGTACTGGTCCAGTGCCAGACCTCATCCAAGGAACCTGGGGGGGCTGAACCTGCAGTTAGTGCAGCTAAGCCCCAAAAGAAAAAGAAGAGACAGTGTAGGAAAGGTGGACAACTGTTAGCCACAGTTCCAGTGGGCCAGGGAAATTCTATCCCAGCAAGGAAGAACTCTAAAATTGGCACTGGTGAAGTCCTCCCTAGCCAACCAAAAGACCTGACTAGTCAGGCCACTGTCCAGCCTGAGTTGGTGGCTCCTCAGCTGGCAGAACAGAGGGTGGAAGAAGGGTGTTCACTACCAAGTTTAGTGACTCCCTACCCTAAAACAGCAGACAGGCCACCAGAACCCAAAGAAGCCTGTAAGTTAGTCACTTCACCTACCAGTGAACAGCTAAAGGTGTGGTTCTGGGCACTGACAGCTGTTAGTAGCCTCTGCTGGGTGTTATCCTTCATGGCAGCACTGTCCTTGGCATGGTGGCCTAGCCCCCTGCCAAATAGCAAGTTAGGCCCCCTGACCCTATTGGTCATGGTGGGGTTACTCAAGCTGTGGGTAACCTCTGTGGGTAAGCTGGGTTTTGCCCTAGCTAAGTTAGAATTTGCAGAGGTAGGCATCTCTGAACCCAAACTAAAAAGATGGGGTAAAGACACTAAGGAGCTAGGAAAGGAGCATTGGGAATTAAGTCCTGAAACTGTTGAGGTAGGCCAGCTCCCCAAAGGGACTGACCTGGACAGAAGGATGTAAGGCAGAGTAGGCCCTGCAACTTTCAAACCACTTCCTCACCTGAAAGACTAGAAAGACTCTCCAAGGTTTGGCTGAGTCTCCTGGCCTTTGGGCTGGGGGGGCTTGTGTAGGAAGCTGGGTTTCTGTTGCAGTTACCCCCCCCCACACACACTTTTTGCCAGACTACTGATGCACTTTGACTTGATGTGCCCTGAGTCCCTGCCAATCAGGTTCCCAGGGCCTGTGTTCTTTCCCAAAACTGTACCTTGTACCCCCAATTGGCACCTCTCTGGTCACATGTCAGTCCCTTGTAAAAGGTACCATGGGTACCAAGGGCACTGTGGCCAGGGAAGGCCTCTAAGGGCTGCAGCACTTATTGTGCCACCCTTAGAGGCCCTGTACCTTTACACACACATACTGCCATTGCAGGCTGCGTGTTTTGGTGCAGAACAAAGTGAAGAGTCGACATGGCACACATCCCTGTGTGCCATGCCTACAACCCACTGCCCTGGCATAGGTCAGCCACCCCTCTAGCTGGGTGCACTATACCAGTGGTGAGGGTACAGGTGCATGAGCCCTGTACCCCTACAGTGTCTAAACCAATTCTTAGACGTTGTAAGTGCAGTAATGCCATTAGGAGTATATGGTGCTGGGAGTTTGTCATTACGAACTCCACAGCACCATAATGGCTTTACTGAAAACTGGGAAGTTTGGTATCAAACTTCTCAGCACATTAAACCCACACTGATGCCAGTGGGGGATTTAATGAAAAATGCACTCGAAGGGCATCTTAGAAATGCCCCCTGAAAAACGACCAGCCTCTGATGGGTTCCCTGACTGGTACACACCAGCCTGCTACCACGAGACATGTTTCTGGACCCCTGGGGTGGGAGCCTTCACTCCCTGAGCCCAGAAACAAAGCCTTTCTTGGGCGGAGGTGTTCAAACCTCCCCCAGGCCAGGAAGAGCCATCTGTGGCAGGGGAGCTCCAAAGGCCTACAGCCTTTGTAATGCGACCCCCAGCTTCTCCTGCTATCAGGAGCAGGCCCTCTTCCTGTCTCCTCTCCTTTTCGGAGGGAAGACCGGCAGGAAAAATTAGCCAGCCCAGAAGGTGTGCCCACCTCTGCCAACCCCACCCCTCAGGAGGGGGAGGCGAGGTGAAACCCACTCTTGCCCGCCATCTTGCAGATGGCAGGCACTCCCCAATCAGGATTAGGGATTGTGCTCACTCCCCCACATGGGGTGAGCACCCCAAGGGTGTAGTAACCCTAAGGTCAGTAGCCCATTGGCTACTGACCCAGAGATCCCTAAAACGCCCCCTAAATGGAGTATTTATGGGGCAGCCCAGAACCAAGAGAGCAGACAAGCAACGACCAAGAAGAAAAGAAGAAGAAGGACCGAACAGCCGTGCCGAAGCTAAGAAGAGGAGGACGCCCACTGACTTTGCCCCAGCCCTACCGGCCTGTCCCAACCTCGAACCTGCAGAAGCGAAACTCTGGTGTGTCCTGCAGCCAGCAACCTCAAGCACCCCGAGGACCTGCCCTGCCTTCCAAGGAAAAGACTGTGTCTGCCGTGAACACCGGATTTGTTCATCCACAGACTCCAGCTCCGGCAAAATCTGTGAGTCTGCACCACTCTGCACCCGTCGCCCACGGCCCGAGTTCGAGTGGCCCAATACCACGAGGAGGTCTCCCCGGCGATCCTGACCCGAGATCCAGCGATCCCTGACCTGCCTCAGGCCTCCAGCCGACGCCTGCAACCTCAATCCGGAAGGTCCCCCCCAACCACAACCAGGAGCTGGTAAGAAGATCCAACCCTAAAAGACACCCCTGCACCCGACGTCCCACGGCCTTGGGTGGCCCAACCGATGGTATCTAGCCAACCCCCAGCATCCCAAATTACCTCTACAAGTGGTGGTCGCACCAGAAGACCTTCGTCCCCGAGCCTGCAGTGTGTTGGCAAACCGGAGAACCCCCATTGAAAGTAACAGGGCACCTGACAACAAACCAGCACCCTGAGGGTGTACCTTTGGTGCTAACTTGAACCCCCATTTGCCCTGAGCTTAAGTCCAGGAGCTTTGCTCCCACAACCTTGTGGCCTGTTCTTAAGCAGCCACCAACCGGAAGCCACCTATCCCCCATTGGATAACACTGGGCCTCAGCACTCTGTACCCGGCCGCCCTAGTGCCGCTGAGGGTGCTTTGAGAGTGCATCCTCGACCCTGCTGGACCCCTGAGTCTAACCCCAGAAACCCAACTCCCACAACAAAGTACTTACCTCTGAACCGATAACCCTAGTTTCTCCCATAGGATAACATTGACTGTTTTTCTGTGAAAAAGTTTCAAAGTGTGGAGTTGGAAAATCTATGAAAATCTCTAGAACTGTATCCAAATAACTAAAACGCTTTTACTTACCTGTTTACAGGAAATGTCCCAGTGAGGTATCCAGGTATACTGCACTGTGTAAGAAAAGTAATCTGCAAAGTAATTTACATGACCTGCTATTGAAAAGTCATTACAAAGTATATGTACCATATTTCAAAGTAATGCATTACCAGTAATTCTACTGTAACCAAACCAAAGTACATATACAACTGCAATTCAGGGGAGAGGTTGTAGCCTAACGGCTAGGGCGGTCGACGTCAAATCTGGGGAACCGGGGTCGAGTCTCGGCAACGACGCCCAACATCCTGTGATTCTGGGCAAATCACTTAATCTCCCTGTGCCTAACAAAAACAAAAAAAATAATAATAATAATTGAATGGGTCTGCCTGTAACGAAACTGGTGCTCATGTAAAGCGCTCTGATACCCGATACCTTCAGGTCAAGTTTGCGCTATATAAAAAAACTCCCCCCCCCAAAAAAATAATAATAATTCAAAACTGTATTATTACTGCAAAGTATAAATCACTTACCCGTGCCAGGCTTGCTTGGTTCTAGGAAATAAAATAACTAAAAGAATATTTTTATACAAAACCAATTGGTCTGAAGTTCAGTCTTTGAGTGTGTGCAATCATTTGCTGATTGTGTACAACAAATGCTTAACACTACCCTCTGATAAAGCCTTACTGCTCGCCCACACTACCACAAATAGAGAGTAAGGTGCTATCTACTTTTACCTCTGCCTACCTTTGGGGTTCCACTGGACTCTGTGCACACTATACCTCATTTTGGTATAGTATATACAGAGCCAGCTTCCTAAATTGGTGGATCAGCGGTGGGATATACAACTTTGCATTTGTTGGACTAACTTGGTTACCACCTGATCACACGACAGAAGTCTTAAATTGTCTTTAGAATTCTGATTTTTGAATTGACACATTTTTCTTAATTACTAAAAGTCTTGTTAGGGCATTGGTTAAGTCCCTTTAGAATTTTAAAAAATAAAAAGCTAGGGATAAGAGGGGTTAGAAGTTTTTTAACAATGTCACTTAACAAGAACCCAGCTGTTAGTGAAGATAACCACAATGGCATAGAGGACCAGGTTGAGGAGCTCGACCTCACCCCTTACCTCCACTTATTTTTCAAGGAGTTAAGGTCCCTATGCAAAATTAAAAATATAACCATGGGGTCCCATCCCACCAAATAAAAGCTCCAGGAGCAGTTGGCTGGGTATGCTAAGGACCATCCCTCTGAGAATGGTGAAGACCTCTCAGATGTGGAAGAAGATGGAGGGGATGAGGAGACCATCCACCCCCCACTTCATAGGGAGAGAAGGGCCCCAGTTGCCCGGACTCCAAGAATAAACCTCTCAGCACCTAGTGTCCACACAGGTGGATCAGGTGCTATTGAGGACACTGAGGACAGCCTCAATGAAGAGGACATCCTGCTAGCCAGGTTGACCAAAAGATTAGACCTAGAGACCAGACTCCTAGCTCTAGAAAAAGAAAGAGCAGAGATGGGCCTAGGACCCATCAATGGTGGCAGCAATTTAAAAACTGTAGAAAAAGAAGGATCCTATGATCCCAAAATCCCCAAAGGGATTGTCCCTAAATTTGAGGATGGTGATGATATCACTAAGTGGTTCACAGCCTTTGAGAGTGCTTGTGAAGCCAGAAAAGTGAAGAAAACTCACTGGGGGCACTCCTTTGGGAACTGTTCTCTGGTAAGTGCAGAGACAGACTTCTGACCCTTAGTGGGGCTGATGCTGGGACTTATTGCTCTCATGAAGCAAACTCTGATTGAGGGCTTTGGACTCACAACTGAGGAGTATAGAATTAGATTCAGGGGGGCTCAGAAAACCCAGAGTCAGCCCTGGGTGGAATTTGTAGACTACTCAATGAAAACACTAGGTGGCTGGTTGACTGGAAGTAAAGTGCAAGATTATGAGGGAATTTATAATTTGTTTATGAAAGAACACATATTAAGTAATTGCATTGCTGAAAAGTTGCATCAGTATCTGGTAGACCAAGGTCCAAATTTCTCCCCAAGAATTGGGAAAGAAGGCGGACCATTGGGTCAAGACAAGGGTGACTAGGACGTCTACTAAGGGTGACCAAAAGAAAGGAGTTACAAAACCTCCCCAGAGGAAAGACAGTGAACGTCTTAAAGATAAAAGTAAGGAGTCCCAGGTAGCCCCCCAAAAACCTGTCCAGGAGGGTGGACCCAAAGACACCTCACAAGCTAAAACTGGGTACCAAGGTAAGAGTTGGGACCCCAACAAGGTATGGTGTCACAACTGTCAAAAGACAGGACACCACACCAAGGACCCTAGCTGTCCTAAAAATACAGCCCCTAGTGTAGCTCCAGGGGTTGCCAGTGTAGCTTTGGAGGGTGGTTCCTCAGATGAAGAGGTTCTCCTAGCCTTCAACTGGAAGATGGGCCCAAAAGGCGAGTTGCAGATTCCAGAGGGGAGTAGACACTTCCACCACCTACTGGTGACTGGAATTCCAGCCACTGCCCTGAGAGATACCTGTGCCAGTCACACTGTGGTGCATGACAGGCTGGTACTCTCAAACCAGTATGTCCCAGGGGAAACAAAAAGAGTAAGGGCTGTCCGAGGGAATGTCATTGTTAGGCCTGTGGCTGTAGTGCCCCTAGAAATAGCTGGGTCCCTTAGTTGGAGAAAGGTGGTGGCCAGTAAAGACCTCCCCCTTGATCGTCTCCTTGGGAATGACCACCCAGAGGTTGGACTGAGCCAAGGAGAGGTACTGGTCCAGTGCCAGACCTCATCCAAGGACCCTGGGTGGGCTGAACCTGCATTTAGTGCAGCTAAACCCCAAACGAAAAAGAAGAGACAGTGTAGGAAAGGTGGACAACTGTTAGCCACAGTTTCAGTGGGCCAGGGAGATTCTATCCCAGCAAGGAAGAACTCTAAAATTGGCACTGGTGAAGTCCTCCCTAGCCAACCAACAGACCTGACTAGTCAAGCCACTGTCCAGCCTGAGTTGGTGGTTCCTCAGCTGGCAGAACAGAGGGTTGAAGAAGGGTGTTCACTACCAAGTGTAGTGACCCCCTACCCTAAAACAGCAGACAGGCCACCAGAACCCAAAGAAGCCTGTAAGTTAGCCACTTCACCTACCAGTGAAGAGCTAAAGGTGTGGTTCTGGGCACTGAAACGACCAGCCTCTGGTGGGTTCCCTGACTCGTACACACCAGCCTGCCACCACGAGACATGTTTCTGGACCCTTGGGATGGGAGCCTTCGCTCCCAGAGCCCAGAAACAAAGCCTTTCCTGGGCGGAGGTGTTCACACCTCCCCCAGGCCAGGAAGATCCATCTGTGGCAGGGGAGCTTCAAAGGCCTACAGCCTTTGTAATGCGACCCCCAGCCTCTCCTTCTATCAGGAGCAGGCCCCCTTCCTGTCTCCCCTCCTTTTCGGCGGGAAGACAGGTGGGAAAACTTAGCCAGCCCAGAAGGTGTGCCCACCTCTGTCAACCCCACCCCTCAGGAGGGGGAGGCGAGGTGAAACCCACTATTCAGTGCCCGCCATCTTGCAGATGGCAGGCACTCCCCAATAAGGATTAGGGATTGTGCTCACTCCCCCACGTGGGGTGAGCACCCCAAGGGTGTAGTAACCCTAAAGTCAGTAGCCCATTGGCTACTGACCCCGAGATCCCTAAAACGCCCCCTAAATACAGTATTTAGGGGGCAGCCCTGAACCAAGAGAGCAGACAAGCAACAACCAAGAAGAAAAAAAGAAGAAGGACCGAACAGCCGTGCCGAAGCTAAGAAGAGGAGGACGCCCACTGTCTTGGCCCCAGCCCTGCCGGCCTGTCCCCACCTTGAACCTGCAGAAGCAAAACTCCGGTGTGTACTGCAGCCAGCAACCTCAAGAACCCCGAGGACCTGCCCTGCCTTCCAAGGAAAAGACTTTGTCTCCCGTGAACACCGGATTTGTTCATCCACAGATTCCAGCTCTGGCAAAATACGCAAGTCTGCACCACTCTGCACCCATCGTCCACGTCCCAAGTTCGAGTGGCCTAACGCCACAAGGAGGTCTACCTGGCGATCCTGACCCAAGATCCAGCGATCCCTGACCTGCCTCAAGCCTCCAGCGGACGCCTGCAGCCTCAATCCGGAAGGTCCCCCCCCAACCGCAACCAGGAGCTGGTAAGAAGATCCGACCCTAAAAGACACCCCTGCACCCGATGCCCCACGGCCTTGGGTGGCCCAACCGATGGTGTCTAGCCAACCCCCAGCATCCCAACTTACCTCTCCAAGTGGTGGTCGCACCCAGAAGACCTTCGTCCCCGAGCCTGCAGTGTGTTTGCAAACCGGAGAACCCCCATTGAAAGTAACAGGGCACCCGACGACAAACCAGCACCCTGCACCCGGCCACCCTAGTGCCGCTGAGGGTGTACCTTTGGTGCTAACTTGAACCCCCATTTGACCTGAGCTTAAGTCCAGGAGCTTTGCTCCCACAACCTTGTAGCCTGCTCGTAAGCAGCCACCAACCGGAGGCCCCCTATCCCCCATTGGATAACATTGGGACTCAGCACTCTGCACCCGGCCGCCCTAGTGCCACTGAGGGTGCTTTGAGAGAGCATCCTCGACCCTGGGGGACCCCTGAGTCTAACCCCAGAAACCCAACTCCCACAACAAAGTACTTACCTCTGAACCGATAACCCTATTTTCTCCCATAGGATAACATTGACTGTTTTTCTGTGAAAAAGTTTGTAATTGTGGAGTTGGAAAATCTATGAAAATCTCTAAAACTGTATCCAAATAACTAAAACGCTTTTACTTACCTGTTTACAGGAAATGTCCCAGTGCAGTATCCAGGTATACTGCACTGTGTAAGAAAAGTAATCTGCAAAGTAATTTACATGACCTGCTATTGAAAAGTCATTACAAAGTATATGTACCATATTTCAAAGTATTGCATTACCAGTAATTCTACTGTAACTAAACCAAAGTACATATACAACTGCAATTCAAAACTGTATTATTACTGCAAAGTATAAATCACATACCTGTGCCAGGCTTGCTTGGTTCTAGGAAATAAAATAACTAAAAGAATATTTTTATACAAAATCAATTGGTCTTTGAGTGTGTGCAATCATTTGCTGTTTGAGTGTGTAAACAAATGATAAACACTACCCTCTGATACAGCCTTACTGCTCGCCCACACTACCACAAATAGAGAGTAAAGTGCTATCTACTTTTACCTCTGCCTACCTTTGGGGTTCCACTGGACTGTGGGCACACTATACCTCATTTTGGTATAGTATATACAGAGCAAAACACAAGGAGATGATGGATGGGGCGCTGAAACTTTTCAGACACTCACCCCCAGTCACAGATCTGGGTTGAATCCATCATCATTCTTTAGCTCACTTCGTCACCTCAGTTCAGACCCAGCTTTATGCAAATCACTCTTGACCCTGTGCCTCATGGGAACAGTCCAGCTCGAACTGCCAAGCCAGGTCTTCCCTGAACCGTAAACAAGCATCCTGGGACCGGTTTCGGGGTAACACCCCTCATCAGCCAGGCTTGCTTGAATCCAGTGGCAAAGTGAGCAAGGGACCCACGCCTGGGCATACCCTGCCAACTTAGGGTGAACAAAGCAAAACACAAGGAGATGATGGACGGAGCGCTGAAACGTTTCAGACACTCACCCCCAGTCACAGATCTGGGTTGAATCCATCTTCATTCTTTAGCTCACTTCGCCACCTCAGTTAACAGACTGATTTGCATATGGCTGGGTTCAAACTGGAATGGCATGGTGAGCAAAACAACGATGGATTTAGGCCAAGATCTCTGTACTGGGGTGAATGTATGACATCGTTCTGCATTCAGTCCATCAACTGTTCTTTTTGCATTTGTCACCCCGAGTGGGACGGGTATGCCCAGACGTGGGTTCCGTGCTCTCCATGCCACTGGAGTCAAGCTATCCTGGCTGATGAGTGGTGAAACCCCGAAACCGGCCCTAGGATGCTTGTTTCCTGTCCAGGGAGGACCTGGCTTCGCAGTTCGGGCTGGACTGTTCCCCTGAGGCACAGGGTCAAGACTGATTTGCATATGGCTGGGTTCAAACTGGAATGGCATGGTGAGCAAAACAACGATGGATTTAGGCCCAGATCTCTGTACTGGGGTGAATGTATGACATTGTTCTGCATTCTGTCCATCAACTGTTCTTTTGGTATAGTATATACAGAGCCAGCTTACTACATGTGGCTGCTGTGATGTTGGGTGCAGAGGTGGCGGTTAGCCAGGTCTCTGTGAGGAAGATGACATCAGTGGTGAGGGTGGTGATGGTGTACCACATCTCGGTCTCCTGCTTGCAGAGGGATCGGGTGTTAAGCAGGAGGCAGTGGAGTTGACAGGGAGAGGATGTTGCTGGAGGGATGGCAGAGGTAGCGTGCGCTGGTGTGTTGATGTTGCAGGAGAAGCGGCAATCTCGGCAGGTGAAAGGTCCTGCGTTGGAGCAAGGTGCGGTGCTACAACAGTTCTTGTTGCGAGATCTGGAGTTGAGGGCGGTGAGCTCAGTTGCAGAGTAGTGATGGATAGTGGGAGAGCCAGGGTTCCTGGCGCTGGGCGTGGTCCAGGCGCAGATGGGCTTGCCTTTGGCACCTGGGAGGTGGGAGGGGCTGGCGAGGGAGGCGAGGGCGGGACGCTGGAACTGGCGGGAGCGGTAAAAAACTGGCAGGAGCGGGCAAAGGAGCAGAGAACCAAAATACAGTGGAAATAACCGATAGCGCTTAGCCAAGTGTAACAGTCACCAAGTACACTTAGTACAACCAGTAACACCAAAAGTAACACAAATATGGCAGTAACGCAAAATGTAACACAAATATGCCAGTATTACACCAGAGGAGGAAAAATCACCAAAGTCAACAGAGAGAATCAAACGGAGGGCTCGCAGACTGTGGCGGAGTCACCAACCTAGGGAGCCAAGCCCGCAGAGGCAGCAGCAACGGGGAGCGGCATCTAGACTAGGAGGTTGAGGGCTGCTTACAGGGCCTGCGCAGCGGCCTCCATAAGTAGTCCTGGGAAGTGGGAAGCCATCCAATTCTGCATCAATAAGTGCCTTTCCAACAAGGCAATAAAAAGGGAGAGACTCATCACACACACAATGGATGACAGCATTGTGGACCTGAATAAGATGCAATGGTTTTCCCAACTAGATCTCAATGCTGGATACTACAAACTGATGCTTGACCCGTCAAGCAGTTACAGTACTAGGTTTTCAAAACACTTAGAGCTACGAAGATAAAAACTCCTGAACTTTGGATCTACTCAGCTGCTGAGGTGTTCCAGAACACGATCTGGGAGATACTGTTGGGGCTCGAAGATGTACTGAATATTAGTGACAATATGAAAAACCAAAGAGAATCCACCCTTGTAAACAGAATAGTAGTATCCTTCCTAGATCAGTTCAACGGTGTCAAGAACTCTGTGTCCCCTAAAGATGTATAGGAAAACACAATGTTTTGTTAAAATAACCCTCACCCACCAAAAGGTCTTCAGCAGCCTTCTCACAACAAACGCGCGTGAAACGCGGAAGGCAGGTAATACTTAAACCGGCTGGGGACACACATTCCCTGTTCATCGGAGCCACGGGGGGGCATTTCTAAGGTGAGAGAGCAGCTTTGACAAAGTGAGTATGGCATAGCCGATCCCCCTAGACAACGAGCAGTTTAAATGACTAGATATCGTTTTTTAACAATATTCCTGATTTCTTATGCACTTTATCTCCCACAGTGTGTGACTACAAGTGCTCCTCCCCTCCCGTGAAAATAGCTCATGGGGCTATAGTTTGGTAATAATAGTGTATGTCAACTATGCTTCTCTATGTTATTTTTTTAAATACCTTAATTTTTAGAGGCATCGCAATGTATTTCACCCGCATATAAAACAACGAAGAGTTCACAAGATTCTAAGACATGGATCTATAAACCAGCAATACAGACGAATATAGAGTGTGTGTTTTATGTTATATGTTGTTGTGTCTAGTACTGTATTGTATGTCACTTTCAAGGGCAGCACGGCACCCACTTAATTTGTAAGCAGTCGTGCACTTAGTGAAAAATATATCACTACTGAGACCTTCCACAAGTTTGGTGATGTGGTCCTGCAATTATAATATTGCTGCAATTAACCATGTTGTTTCTTTATCCTTCCAGATTAACTTAAGAGACTATACCAATTGGGTACAGTATAAGTGCATGTTTTGAATGTGCACAACATTCTGCAATATTGAATAGGCAGACCACATTGTTGTTTTCTATTTAGAGTGGTGTAGGGATCACTTTTTTGGTCCTGATGAGAAGCCAGGGGGATGGCTTCGAAACATGTAGACTAAGGAGGTTGTAGCCCATTACAGCATACATCCTCCACTCCCCATTTTTAACAATACCAGCTAGAGGGAGTATTAAATTCTAGTTTCCACACAGCCAGGTATTTTTTAAATCACACTTTATTCACTCTGACCCCTCCACTCTCACATTACACATAGTATCATCTCACTATTAAGTGCTGCCACATCTCTGTCGGTCATAGCACGCCCCGTCCCGCAGCGGGGCGGGAAGAACCCAATGATGAAGCATGCCACCAAGGGACATTTTGGTGGGTGAGGCTTATTTTAACAAAACATTGTGTTTTCCTATACATCTTTAGGGGACACACAGTTCTTGACACAGTTGAAATGATCTAGGAAGGATACTTCTATTCTGTTTACAAGGGTGGATTCTCTTTGGTTTTTCATGATACACAGAGGAGGGTGAGTCCACCACTTACTGAACCTCTTCACTCCCTCTCTTGTTTACAATTACTATTAGTGACAATATCCTGATATATTCAACAGCCCTAGCGGAACATTGCCAAACACTGCGAGCCACTCTACAGAAGCTTGTCAACCCTATGCTAACACACTCCAAATACAAGTACTCCTTCTTCGAGACACAAATAAAGTTTTTGGGATATGTGTTCTCCAAGAATAAACTAATGATAGACCCTGGCAAGTCAGATGCAATCTGTGAAGCACCAGCTCCAAGTAATGACACTGAGGTGCGGAGCTTTTTGGGCATGGGAACGTATTGTTGCAGATTTGTGCCAAATCTAGCAACTCTGCAAAGCTATTCAGGTCTCTCACAAAGTCAGCCGTGAAGTGGGAGAGGGGCACTCCTAAAGAAGGCAGCATTTGCCAGCATTAAACAAGGACACGAAGGAGTCATTAAAACCTAATACAGGGCTTGACGAGGCCGTAGAAGAAGCAGTAAGAAGGTGCCTAGTATACCAGCTCACAGGAGAGGCAAGCCCGCTTGCACCCATCATGACAGAAGAACTACGCAAAGTGCCCTAGAACAAAATCAGCGTAGACTTCTGCAGGTTCCAAGATGATAGATTCACATTAGTGATGGTGGACGAACACTCAAAGTACCCCGTCATGCAACTAACATCATCCACAGCCCTTCACAAGATAGATATATAGATTGATTTTATTGCACAACTTCTTAAAATCATTGCAAAACACTGTGTGAATAACACTTTATAGTTCTACACATCATAAAAACATACGTTTAAAATCTCAGTAGTTTAGAAAAGTGCCCGGAATTGGTGTGCAGGCCACCTTAAAATTGAGAGATATATTCGGACTTCATCAAGGTTATTGCCGCTGTCATAAATTTAATAAGACGTGCAGCCATTTGCGCGGATTCACCTCTCATGCACTCTCTCAGTGCATCTTGGCATGTCCGAACATTGCTGATGCTCCAATTGGGGCGGAGCCAAAATTTCTTTAAAGCGGTCAGTTTCTTGCAGATGCACAAAACATGGATTAGTGATTCCCGTTTCCGCAGAGGCGGCACTGAGCATCCTTCCGCTCCTGGTAGTTCTGTTCATACCTGTATGCGAGCAAAGGAACTAGCCCGAAGCGTAACCTCATTAGTTGGAGCTTCAGTATTGGCTTGAGGGGCGTCGAGAGATAATACGGCAGTGCCCCACAGTTGTAGAGTTTTGAAGCCCAGCGGCCATGACTTAAATTTTTTACTGCCAGTGAGTCACGTTCCGCCGACAATAATTTTGCTTGTTTTGTTACTAATTTCGCAAAGTTTACACCCTTTGGTAGAAAAGATATTGGCCACGTTTGGCCTTCCCACCGAAATCCCCAAAAAACAACAGACCCATGTTTCAAGTGGTGGAATTCAGAGAATACCTATAAGACTTGGGAATGACGCACCAGAAAATCATGCCCCATTGGCAGAAGGCCAACAGAAACGTGTAGCGCTTTATGCGTACTCTGAACAAAGCTCTCTCCGCATTGGGGTCGACTAGGGAAAAGATCTTGAGTGAGTTTGCATCATTTCATTAGAAAAAACAGAAGCACCCCTCACAGCACTACCAAGTGCTCTCCATTGACCCCAATCAGTGCTTAATTTGAGCCAGTGATTTCCGGGGCTCGGCACCAGCACTTAATTGTCAGCACTGGCGCTTATGATAGTCTGCCACATGGTGGCACTGTCTGTCTAAATTAGGTATGAGCACAACAACAGCTTTTTATGAATTCACTATACATTAACAGTGACTACTATCTGCCACCCCAACCATTCTTATAGCATTGTGGGCTTGGAATAGTATGACTTGTCACACTTGTAAGAGTGTGCTGGTTAGTAGTTGTGTTAGTACTGTCATTGGCAGCACTGGCAGGGGCAATGGATGGTGCAAGCTGCAGTGTCCTCCTAATGAGGGCCCTGGCACTTATTTTTTTGAAAACTAAGCACTGGCCCTAATGATATGAAAGCCAGTGAAGAATAGTATTCCTGTTAGCCCCGGTGGCACACAGCTGTTTTCGAACTTGCAAGCTCCCAGCCATGACGGAAGAGAACAAATGACCAGGCCAGCCACATGCAGAGAGCCAAAAGATCAGTGATCGGACTGAGTGATCAGGTTCTGATCCGCAACCAGCACCCAAGGTGGAAATTCCAGACTCCCTATGAGAAGAGATCATGGACTGTAAACAGAGATAGGGGCACCATGGTTTCACCCCACACAAGGGTCAAAGTGGTGACCCGGAATGTCTCCTGGTTCAAGAAGGTTGAACCTCAAGGGGGGCCGGGCAGTAAGTGAGGCAAAGTCATATCACCTATCCCAGAAAGCCCGGTGGATGGAGAATGCAGACTAGTATTGCCAACTTTGCCTGAAGAAAGTGGCTCAGCACCTACTGTCAACCCACAGAGATCTGGGGGTCTACAAGTGGAGTCCAGTAAAAATCAAGAGTGAGGATCCTCTGTCCATGTATACCTCTTAGCCAGCCGTTCATGAGGTCCAATCTGTGAGAAGTTGGCCTGGCATATGCTGTCCACTAATTATAGTGGGCACCTTGCACCAGTCCAAACAACCCCTTATTGGAGATAGGTTAAAGACAACCTTTATTGAAAGCTATCCTAGTGGTAGCTATGGAGAGCAGCCTTCAGGCTAAGTCTTGAAGGAATGTAAAGCAGCTTGTTTTACCAGTCTATAATCTCTTGAGTGACCAAATGAAAGAGCACCACACCAGGTATATATTCAAAATATATGTATTTATTGCTAAACACACCCTCTAGTCTCTTTATGAGGCTAGAGTTCGAAGTACATAAGTTATAAGTTATTAATTCACAGTAATAGCACAAATACACGTTTGGGCCCTAGGGGCGTACTCAAACCATATACCAATAAAGTGGTATGCGAACCACGACTGAACTAGACACTAGGCCTAGAGCCTCTAGAAGTGCTTGGACCACAAGGAACCACCCAAGGTAGTGACACAGGGGACCCACGGGAGACGCGTGCAGTGTAAATACACAACCGCGATACGCCGTTAACTTCTATGGAGAAAGTCTGGATCGGGAAAATAGAGGAAAGGGACACTTAAAAGAGGACTAGGACAAGACCCTTTGAGATCTAGGACTTTGAAGAGTCTCTACCCACGGGAGCACCGGAGTACTCGTGTTACCTCACCCAGGGAAGCCGGGTGCATAGGTGCCTTTCGGGGTCGGGTTTCGTCGTCGATTCGAATGGCGATCTGCTGCAAAGTGCTGCTGGCGGCCAAGAGAAAAGTGTCCGGGTGGATCCAAGAGTGGATCGGAGTTCTGGTGAACCTGAAAGCAGAGGGGACAGAGTCTGGGTCACTAGCCAGTGACCAGGAAGGCGATGGACAGATGCCCACCGATGTCGAGTGCTTCAGGTGCGTTGACGGTCGTCTTGACTCTTCAGCCACGAGGTCCAGGAGGCGTTGTCGGCAACCAGGAGCAGGATTCGGGCTGGTACACGATGTCTGTCGAGTGCTGAGGTGTCGGCGACCGGATTGGACCCAACAAGCCTTGGCAACGGCAAGTCTCGGTGAAGATGTAGATCGTCGATGGTGCAGACCAGCAAGGTCTGTGGAACTCACCCAGCGAGGGTAAGTGAGGGCAGGCCTGGAGCAACCAGGATGCCAAGTTAGAAAAGGATTGGCCTTTGTTAAGGGCTACTAGCCAACGGGCTAGCGACCGCGAAGGAGCCTCGTGACGCCGCACGTGGAGCTGGCTTACAGGACACTCGTGGAGTGGGGGCCAGTGATCTTCGGTGCAGGTGGTGCTGGAGGCTAGGGCTACTCGGAGCCTAAAGCACGACTTCTTGGGAGACCCAGAAGATGATGCACTTGCAAATGTGCTCGGTGTCCAGGGGTCACGGTCTCAAGTCACCCACGATAGCCACGGGCCTCAGCTTTGCTGGGGACTCAGGGTAGCCTCGGGAAGTCTGAGAATCCACCTCTGGTGATGCGATGACTTCGGCGTCCGACGGGAGCTTCAGAAATGCGAACCGGACAGATGCTTCTTTGGTGCCTGCCAAGCAGGGGAGTCACTCCTTGACCCCAAGGGAGATTCTTCAGTCCTCTAATCGTGAGTAGAGCGTCGAAGGTCCAGGATTCAGTTTCAGAGTTTCGTCCAGGTATAATCTAAAGTCCTAAGGACTGGGTTCCTACCTTTATTCTAAAAATAGGGGTTGGACTACTCTGTGGCCCCACCTATGGGTGGGTCAGGGCAGAGGGGTGGCTACACCCCTTTCCTTTGTCCAGTTCGCGCCAAAGCAGGGGCTGCAAGCCCCTGATCCGGTTTGAACTGGGGTATGCACAGGGACACCAAATGTGCCCCCAGTGCAGGACTTCAAAGCACCCGAAAGTGCTCCCGCCCAGCCCCAATACACATTATCCTGTCTGGGGAGGTGGTCACACCTCCCTGGGACAGGAAACCTATTGTCCAGGCCTCCCCTGCCAGAGTTTCGTCCAGCAGCAGGAGGCCAGACTCGTGTCTGTGGCAGCAGCATCCATTTTGTGATGCCAGGGCTCTGGAAAGAAGTTACCGGACTCGTCAGAGTTAACATGTCTTTCCCTCTAGAAGGGTGGAATGCTACCCCCGCCGCCAGGATTGGCGGGGGGTAGTATTCCAAGATGTTTGACACCAAACACGACATGTTTAGGTGCAGCCATTCCAAAGTTAGCATTTTACCGCGAGGATATAATGCGCTTAAGAGTATATGGTCAGGCTGCACTACAAACAGCATCAGAGAGGGTCTCCGAACGCTGCAGAGGGGCCCTGCTCATGCAGGGGCACCCTCTCACATAGGAACCATGCACTCTGCCTTTAGGATTGATAAGGCCTGCCTTAGGAGTGACTTATAGGTTTATATGTGTGTATGTATTTCGTGATATAGGTAACCTATATCACAGTAAGGGGTGCATGCACCACCTTACCCAGGCTGCAGTAGCAGACCTGTGGTGTCAGTTTGGATGGCCTTCCAGGGGTGGCATAATACATGCTGCAGCCCCTGGCAGGCCTCTGAGGTACCTATGCCCTTGGTACATAGTATACCATATACTAGGGACTTATAAGGGCACTCCAGATCCTAATCAGTGATGTGCCTAAGGCACATGGAAACCTTTTACAGAGAAAGCAGATAGACTGGGGCCCTGAATAGCAGGATCCCAGTCCAACTAAGTCATAAACCAGCAAAACACCATAAAAAAGTGGGGGCAACCATATAGTCAGATTCCACCTTCCTACATAACCCCCCCCAAACGAAAGGAGATAAGGCTAACCTTGGCCAGTTGAGCCTATATTGACTAAGTGGCCATATAAGGAAGCACCTGCACTAGCATGGTTGCCCCCTAGGTTATGGTCCACTAAGCAATCCCTCACCCTAAGGGTATGAGAGGGTCTCCACCATGGGGAATCACTACCTCTGGTGTGCTTAGGTAAAGTACAAGGCTGGTGAGGTGTCTGAGTAGGGAAGTGAGGCCCTAGGAATGTTGGCCTCAGCTTCCTCAGATCACTGGTCACCATGTATGCCTGTCTTTCCATGACTGAGTTGCACTTTGCTCTAAGGGTCAACCTTTGGCTGCCTACAGCTGGGGGTTGGGTCCCTTTGGATGGAACACTGGAGGGATATGGCAGGTTTGGAACCTTCTGGTCCCAGGTTTGCCCTTGCCTACCAGAGTCCTTCTGGGGAGGTCCCTACATAAAGGTATGGGGGATCCCTCAGTGTGTAGAGGAATTTTCACCTGGCTAGGGCTACTAGACTGGGTGCCCCTAATCTGCTGATGGGGGGGCTTCCTCTGGACAGGGGGCCCTGGGGGGTCCACTGACCTTCCTGACCTCTGCAGCCCTGGGCTGACTGAGGCAGGGTAGAGAGGGGCAGGTTACCTGCTCCAGACTGGGTACCACCTTGGAAGGGTCCTCTGCCATCAGGGGTGTGGCCAGGCCAGGCCTGACTACCTCTGTGGCAGTTCCTTCACTAGGGGTAGGGTCAGTTCCCTGAGGAGGCTGACCCTTACCTACTGTCTGGGGGGAAGAAGACTTTTCTTCAACCCTTGTGCTCTCTTTTGGGGGAGAGTGGGCCATTCTTTCAGGCTCCATCTCTCCAAATTCTTGGGCTGGTGCTGTGGCCATCACAGCCCCACTAACCTTTACAGGGACGCCCAACATCCTAAGATGGGTTTGGTGTTCAATTTCAGCCCAGGCTGAAATTTCCAAATTATTGCCCATCAGGCAATCTACAGGTAAGGTGGGGGACACTGCCACTCTCTTGGGGCCTGTGACCCCCTCCCAGCTGAGATTGACTATGGCCATGGGGTGATCTGTTCTGACACCATCAATGTTGGTCACCTGGTATTTAAACTCAGGTAAAAACTGGTGAGGGGGACTAGTTTCCCTGCCACCATGGTGACACTAGCCCCTGTGTCCCTAAATGCCACAGCTTTTTGACCATTAATTATTGGCTCCAATCTGTACCTGCCCAACGCTGTGGGACCCATGGTAAAGGTGGCAAATCCTATACCACCATCAGAGTCAGAGGAGTCTGTTGAGGGGTCCCTGTCTAAACTAGGGCTCACCTCTGTTCCTCTTGCAAAAGCACCCAACTTTTTGGGTGCACTACTCCCAACTGGAGGATTACTACTGGTAGTACCAGGAGGGGTGGTAGTAGTTGTGGGAGGAACATTTTCTTTATTGCCAATCCTGGGGCAACTGGGATCAGTTTTCCAGTGCCCAGGCTTTTACAGACATGGCAATATGGTTTCTTTTCAGGAGAGGAAGGAGTTTGGGACCCACCCCCAGAAGAGGAATTTTGGGGCCCTGTAGGGGACTTATCCTTAGATTTATCCCCACCTTTCTCTTGGGACTTAGTAGAATCTTTCTTCTGGTCACCACCCTGATTTCTAGTTTTTACTCTGGTTCTGACCCATTTGTCTGCCTTCTTTCCCAATTCTTGGGAAGAGGTCAGATCAGAGTCCACCAGATACTGGTGCAAAAGCTGATTTTGACAATTATTAAGGATCTGCTGCCTCATAATCAAATTGTACAATCCTAAAAAGTCATGCACTTTGTTGCCATGTATCCAACCTTCCAGAGCCTTTGTAGCACAATCTACAAAATCAACCCAGTCTTGAGTCTGAGCTTTTTGGGTGTCTCTGAACTTCAACCTATACTGTTCAGTGGTTAGGCCAAACCCATCTATCAGAGCACTCTTCAAGACTGTGTAATTGTCAGCATCCTCTTCTCTTACAGTGAGGAGCTTGTCTCTACCTTTGTCTGCAAAGGAGAGCCACAAGATTGCTGCCCACTGCCCCTGGGGGACCTTCTGAACTTTACAGGCCCTCTCCAGTGCAGTTATCCATTTGTGGATGTCATCCCCACTCTGGTAGGGAGGGACAATCTTGTTTAGGTTTCTATGGTCATAAGACCTTTCCCTATCTCTAGGATATTGTTGCCACCATGGGACTCTAGTCCCAACTTTCTTCTCTCTCTAAGGAGATCTAGGGATTCCCTATCTAAAGCCAATTGCTTTTTTCTGATTTCCAGCTGAGTTTCCTCATACTGGACCAGCCTCTTTCTTCTCTCATGAGAGGATTCCCTCCTATGAGATGAGACAGAGCTCCCTATTGAGGTGCCAGAGTGGTTAGACTCCTGAGAAGGGGGGACAAAGAGGGCATCATCCTGATCATCCTCATCATCATCCACAGGAGGGATTGGGTTTTCCAGGTCAGGGTCATTGTCACCCTCCTGGCCAGTTTCAGAGGGGGCTGGGGGTATTGGTACCCCTAGCCTCGTCCTCTTCGTCTGCCCCACCCTCAGCTCCTACCCCTTCAGTCCCTACAGGCTTACTAAGGTCATAAGCCACCAACAACTCCTTGAGGTGTTGGGTGGTGGGGCTTTGGCCTGTCCTTAATTTTTCTCAAGTTACATAAAGCTCTCAATTCCAAGAATGGGAGTGTATCATACTTGGAGGGTGGAAGCTCAATGGCTTCCTGCAAGGATTCTTTGGATCCTGCCCTTAAAGACATTACTAGTGTGGTGTGGTGTATGCACTACCTACTCTAGTGTGGCCTACTAAACTCTCTTGAGTTGTAGAAAGGGTTGTGCTATCCCTTAACACACAACTCTAAGTTCAGTAGAACTTACTGTATTCTAAGCTTAAATTATATGTACCTTAGGTACCTTTAGTGGTTTTCAGTTGATCAATTCAATTGAGATTATCTGGTAAAACAATAGCAAGCTGGAATCCCACACGCTGCACACCAATGTGAGAAGTTGGCCTGGCATATGCTGTCCACTAATTATAGTGGGCACCTTGCACCAGTCCAAACAACCCCTTATTGGAGATAGGTTAAAGACAACCTTTATTGAAAGCTATCCTAGTGGTAGCTATGGAGAGCAGCCTTCAGGCTAAGTCTTGAAGGAATGTAAAGCAGCTTGTTTTACCAGTCTATAATCTCTTGAGTGACCAAATGAAAGAGCACCACACCAGGTATATATTCAAAATATATGTATTTATTGCTAAACACACCCTCTAGTCTCTTTATGAGGCTAGAGTTCGAAGTACATAAGTTATAAGGTATTAATTCACAGTAATAGCACAAATACACGTTTGGGCCCTAGGGGCGTACTCAAACCATATACCAATAAAGTGGTATGCGAACCACGACTGAACTAGACACTAGGCCTAGAGCCTCTAGAAGTGCTTGGACCACAAGGAACCACCCAAGGTAGTGACACAGGGGACCCACGGGAGACGCGTGCAGTGTAAATACACAACCGCGATACGCCGTTAACTTCTATGGAGAAAGTCGGGATCGGGAAAATAGAGGAAAGGGACACTTAAAAGAGGACTAGGACAAGACCCTTTGAGATCTAGGACTTTGAAGAGTCTCTACCCACGGGAGCACCGGAGTACTCGTGGTTACCTCACCCAGGGAAGCCGGGTGCATAGGTGCCTTTCGGGGTCGGGTTTCGTCGTCGATTCGAATGGCGATCTGCTGCAAAGTGCTGCTGGCGGCCAAGAGAAAAGTGTCCGGGTGGATCCAAGAGTGGATCGGAGTTCTGGTGAACCTGAAAGCAGAGGGGACAGAGTCTGGGTCACTAGCCAGTGACCAGGAAGGCGATGGACAGATGCCCACCGATGTCGAGTGCTTCAGGTGCGTTGACGGTCGTCTTGACTCTTCAGCCACGAGGTCCAGGAGGCGTTGTCGGCGACCAGGAGCAGGATTCGGGCTGGTACACGATGTCTGTCGAGTGCTGAGGTGTCGGCGACCGGATTGGACCCAACAAGCCTTGGCAACGGCAAGTCTCGGTGAAGATGTAGATCGTCGATGGTGCAGACCAGCAAGGTCTGTGGAACTCACCCAGCGAGGGTAAGTGAGGGCAGGCCTGGAGCAACCAGGATGCCAAGTTAGAAAAGGATTGGCCTTCGTTAAGGGCTACTAGCCAACGGGCTAGCGACCGCGAAGGAGCCTCGTGACGCCGCACGTGGAGCTGGCTTACAGGACACTCGTGGAGTGGGGGCCAGTGATCTTCGGTGCAGGTGGTGCTGGAGGCTAGGGCTACTCGGAGCCCAAAGCACGACTTCTTGGGAGACCCAGAAGATGATGCACTTGCAAATGTGCTCGGTGTCCAGGGGTCACGGTCTCAAGTCACCCACGATAGCCACGGGCCTCAGCTTTGCTGGGGACTCAGGGTAGCCTCGGGGAAGTCTGAGAATCCACCTCTGGTGATGCGATGACTTCGGCGTCCGACGGGAGCTTCAGAAATGCGAACCGGACAGATGCTTCTTTGGTGCCTGCCAAGCAGGGGAGTCACTCCTTGACCCCAAGGGAGATTCTTCAGTCCTCTAATCGTGTAGTAGAGCGTCGAAGGTCCAGGATTCAGTTTCAGAGTTTCGTCCAGGTATAATCTAAAGTCCTAAGGACTGGGTTCCTACCTTTATTCTAAAAATAGGGGTTGGACTACTCTGTGGCCCCACCTATGGGTGGGTCAGGGCAGAGGGGTGGCTACACCCCTTTCCCTTTGTCCAGTTCGCGCTAAAGCAGGGGCTGCAAGCCCCTGATCCGGTTTGAACTGGGTATGCACAGGGACACCAAATGTGCCCCCAGTGCAGGACTTCAAAGCACCCGAAAGTGCTCCCGCCCAGCCCCAATACACATTATCCTGTCTGGGGAGGTGGTCACACCTCCCTGGGACAGGAAACCTATTGTCCAGGCCTCCCCTGCCGGAGTTTCATCCAGCAGCAGGAGGCCAGACTCGTGTCTGTGGCAGCAGCATCCATTTTGTGATGCCAGGGCTCTGGAAAGAAGTTACCGGACTCGTCAGAGTTAACATGTCTTTCCTCTAGAAGGGTGGAATGCTACCCCCGCCGCCAGGATTGGCGGGGGGTAGTATTCCAAGATGTTTGACACCAAACACGACATGTTTAGGTGCAGCCATTCCAAAGTTAGCATTTTACCGCGAGGATATAATGCGCTTAAGAGTATATGGTCAGGCTGCACTACAAACAGCATCAGAGAGGGTCTCCGAACGCTGCAGAGGGGCCCTGCTCATGCAGGGGCACCCTCTCACATAGGAACCATGCACTCTGCCTTTAGGATTGATAAGGCCTGCCTTAGGAGTGACTTATAGGTTTATATGTGTGTATGTATTTCGTGATATAGGTAACCTATATCACAGTAAGGGGTGCATGCACCACCTTACCCAGGCTGCAGTAGCAGACCTGTGGTGTCAGTTTGGATGGCCTTCCAGGGGTGGCATAATACATGCTGCAGCCCCTGGCAGGCCTCTGAGGTACCTATGCCCTTGGTACCTAGTATACCATATACTAGGGACTTATAAGGGCACTCCAGATCCCAATCAGTGATGTGCCTAAGGCACATGGAAACCTTTTTACAGAGAAAGCAGATAGACTGGGGCCCTGAATAGCAGGATCCCAGTCCAACTAAGTCATAAACCAGCAAAACACCATAAAAAAAGTGGGGGTAACCATATAGTCAGATTCCACCTTCCTACACAATCCAGCCCACAGTCATAGTCTTCAAGGCTATGTGTGTCTAGGAATGCCACCTGACCTGGATGGTTTTCTACCTGTACCACTGGTATTTTGATGGCCACCGGTGTAAAAATAAGCAAAATCACCTACATTTTTAGCACTTAACTGTACATACTTTAAACAGCAAATATAATTAGAAACCACTTTAAAATGTATTCTAGAGCTACGTTAAGGATCCCTGACTATTAATTAAAGTAAAGAAAGACAGAAAAGTCATGTTGCAAATAAATACTAACGCTTTTGTTTAAAGTCCTATTTAGTATTACGCCTGGGCTGTAGCGTCCTCCCCAGGCCTGGAGCATGAAAATGTATATACCACAAACAGATCTTTGTAACAAATGTCTTTATTCTTCAACATATGACTACACTCTGCACGGATTGTGTCATAACGTTTATAACCACACCTTAACACCTCCCAGCAGATTACGTAATTTCTGTTTAGAGTCCGCCCAGAACAGCAAGGGTCCTAGCGCATATAATCTCAAGACACTACAAGAGCCTTTGCAGACTATTAAAACAACAAGTGGCCTGTATTTTTTGCTTTGAAAGGTGGCAAAACTATGTATGTCCCATGGAAAGAAGGAAGCTGGGAACTATGGGCAGTTCAGTGACAGGCTAAAGTTTGGAGGGATGTAGGGAGCCTGCCAACTGGCCCTTACTGGAGGATGACCAGAGCACGCACCACTATGGCCAGGTCCAGCCGAGGAGTTAAAGCAGATGGCTGCTGGAGGCTCACTGCCGTACCGCGTCCCAAGTGGTGTGTGCCTCGGGTTGCCACCTCAGTCGGATATTACCGGCCTGGCCAGTGTTTTTCTATGAAGGCCAGCGAAAAAACGTGGCAACCCTAACATGTATCACGTATTGCGCAGTATGCTTGGCACCCCACTGCACGACTCCACAGTAATCTCTACAACCAGGGCATTAGATCATAGGCTAAGAATCTGTAGTGTCTGTAGCCCTTTTGGCTCCTGATGGCCTCCGTAGAGCTGTGACGTAAGTATTAGAGCGGAATGCATTGAAGGCTGGTTTAGAATGTTGAGTACACAGTTACACACAGAAGAATAAAGACATGTAATAGTAAGTTCTGTGTGTGTAGTAGTCATTGGTGGGTACACACGCTGGGGAGGACGCTACAACTGGCAACGAGATAGGGGATAAGTAACCCGATGATCGACAGTGCTTACCAAGAGAGTTTGCCGAAGTCCAAGCAAACTGCTTGTGCGTACCACATGCGCCATCATTCACTTAATTCATGTTGAGTCAAAGCACAGCTCCAGCTACTGTAAGCAGTTGAAGATAACAAAAGCATTGCAGAGAATCTGCATGCCATGGAGCGAGAACCTGCTGGTCAGGCCACACATAAAGGTACCGCGCTGCCACGCAAGATAAAATCGTACATTATATGGAGTGTTAACGCTGAAGGCAGATGCGACCAGGTTTTCAAAGAGCAGCCGTTGATAATCGAAATTTCCAAAATAGCACTGAGAACAGAAGCACAGCAAGGTGGAGATCAACTAGGTGTCAGAAAGTGCAAATTGACATGAAGAAATAATTATCTTACTGAACTCATTACAGAGAGTCATCGTGCCACTGCATTGGATGAAGTGGCTTAAGGAGAAGTGCTCAGGGTTGTGCTTACAGAGCCATACATACCCAATGCAATTGTTGATTGAGAATGACACTGTAAGCTGTAGAAGACTGAGAGCCTAACAAGATGTTCAAAATAATGGAAGGTTGTGTTTCCGATGGAGACCAAGAAGAAAGTCATATTTCCAGTTATCATTGAAGGTGATCCAGAGGCCAACACATTGCAAAGTCTCACAGATGGTGTGCATAAACCAATTCACAGTGATCCACAAGCAGTGTCATTAAGTTCCACACTGGTCTACAACACTGCTGCGTTTCTGAAACCACCACCACCTTTCGATACCGACAAAAAGCAGAATATTGGTGATAGATGGATTGTTTGGATAGAGACATTTGAAGATTTCATTGATGCACTTGAAGAGACTGATAACAAAAAGATTATCAAATACCTCAAAAATCTTGCTGTTGATGGTGTAAAAGAAGTCATACGGAAAATACAGCAACTGATGAAGAAGTCACACATCATCAGATTAAAGACGCTTTGAATCTCAAATTTAATCCAGTTCCCAATGTTGATTATGAAAGATACATTTTCAGTCAAGTTCAGAAAGTTGGTGAAACCATTGATGAATTTGTGGAGCGGCTCGACACACTCATCAAACACTGTAAGTTCAATGAATTTAATGATGAAGAAGACATACATCTTAGAGTTATTGATGGATCCTTTCAGATTCATTTAGACGACGAATGCTGAGAGAAACTCTAAGTCTGGAGCAAGAGTTGATGGCTGGCAGAGCTGAAGAGCGTGCAGATAGACAAGCTACTGACATGGAGGCTGGAGGTGCCCAGAATGAATCAGTCATGAGTATGAAAAGTAGGCCAAAGCAAAAGACTGAAGGACACAAAGTGATGTCTACACCTAAAAAGAAGTTATGTTTTAGATGTGGATTTTTGTTTCCACACGAAGGTAAATGTCCCACCATTGGACAGATATGTAAAAGTTGTGGGAAGGAGAGCCATTTTGTGATGGTTTGCAAAGCGAAGGAAAAAGTAAGTGCATCACGGCGCGATGACAAAATGGCCACCAGAATGTTCTAGAGCCACTTATGACGCACACCCACAAGGCCATGCGGCGGCATCAGTTAAGACATTAAGACAAATCAACACTGAAAGATGTTGATCAGCATCTAGATCATCATCAAACAGTTCTTCTATATCAGTATCAAGTGAAAGTGAAGAAGATGGTTGTGCCATGTTGATATTTACCTCAGAAAAGTATGCACATGTTGGACTGGACACAAGTGAGGAAAAATATCTGTCAAAGAAAAGTTGACATGCCAAAGCACCAAAGTCATTCAAACACTGTCCGAAGATTACAGTGAAAATAAATGGTTGTTTGATACCTTTCATTATCGACAGTGGTGCATCGATAAACATTATGCCTGAGAAGAAATATAATGAATTGCCCTCATTACCACAACTTAAGCCATCAAAAACTAAAATGTATACATGAGCTACCTCGACGCCCTTAAAAAAGTAGCGACAATGAAACACAAGAAAATGATGTTGCTCAAAGACATAGAAGCATTTCTTTTCATTTACAAGAAGCTGTTGAAAAAGAACTTGAATTGTTACTTAAGCATGATATCATTGAGCATTCTACTGGTCCAACGCCATGGGTTTCTCCCATAGTGGTAATGCCCAAAAAGGACAGTGAGGGAGCTGTACACAAATGCATTGACATGCGTCAAGCAAACAAAGCCACTGAACAAGAACGACATCCAGGACCACTCGTTGCTGACATTGTAAAGCAATTAAACGGTGCAAAGGTCTTCACTTTCCTTGATTTCAATAAAGGTTATCATCAGTTGGAACTAGAAGAAAATTGCAGGTACATTAAAACCTTTTCTACACATGTTGGTCTGTTTTGGACTAAGGGCCTGATTACAATCTTGGCGGACTGGGTTACTCGTCACAAACGTGACCGATATCCCGTCTCCCATATTACAAGTGCATTATATCCTATGGAACTTGTAATACAGCAGACGGGATATCCGTCACGTTTGTGATGGAGCATCCTTATCCGCCAAGATCGTAATCAGGCCCTACGTTTTGGAGTGTCATCAGCTGCAGAAAATTTTCAAGAAGTAATTTGACGTATCATTCAGCCTGTCATGAATGCGCTCAATTATAGCGGAGACATCTTTGTTTTCGGAGCTACACAAAAAGAGCACGATAAAGCTCTCACACAACTAGGTTGTTTACTTGCTGATGCAGGTTTGACTTTGAATGCGGACAAGTGTGAGTTCCATAAGACCAAGCTAAAATTCTTTGGCCATATCTTTTCTGATCCTGCTAAAGTACAAGCGCTGTCAAATGCTGATCCCCCACAAGATGTTTCTATGGTGCGTTCATTTCTTGGCATGGCCAGTTACTTTTTCCAGATATATACAAGACTTTGCCACTGTAAGTGCTCCATTAAGAGACTTGACGAAAAAGAATGTTTCATTTCATTGGTCACATGAATGTGGGAAAAGAAGAAAAACAAACAAACAAGCCAAAGAAAATGATACTGAAATGGCATACTTTGATCCGAAGCTTCATACAGAAGTGGTTGTTGAGGCCAGCCCAGTCGGGTCAGGCGGTATCCTTGCGCAGTACAACAGACACCCAGATGCTCAAAGGCATATTGTGGCATATGCCAGTAGAAGTGTGTCACAAACCAAACGTGCCTATTCACAACCTGAAAAAGAAAGTTTTGCTGTGGTATGGGCTTGTGAACATTTCCATGTAATCCTGTACAGAAAGCCTTTTACGCTGGTAACGGATCATCAAGCTTTATTGACTATATTAGGCAATCCAAAGGCCAAGATGCCAGCGCAGGCTCTGGCCTCTGCCTGTCACAGTGCAGCCCTGCCAGGGCTCTGCTTCCAGCCCTCTCTGCCTGCCCCGACATTGACTCTGTCTCACAGTGAGAGTCTCGGACCGCGCTGCAGTAGTTGTGCTGTTTTGCTCTGACCTCAGACGTGACAGCACAAGCTACGTACATAACGGCTTGCAAGTCAGAGGCCTCCGCTGCGCTGCCCCTGAGCAGTGCACTCATTTCATTTTACAATGAATATTTTCATCTCTTCCTTTTTCTGGTCATCAGTATAGAGCATGAATGGAGTTTATCCTGCCGCTGACCCTTGTAGAAAGTCGCTTTTTCGACAGAGGGGCTTTTAATGGGAAGGGCTCATTGCCACACATTTCCACAGCTGGTATTATATGAAACACAAGTCACACTACTGCGGCACAGGCTACATTATGTTTTTGGAACCACGCACACCATTCGTGGCTGTCCTCACTATAACTGTCGCTGGAGGTTTACCTCTCCTGGCACGTTCCCACCTCAAGAAACTGTACATTTTTACAAAAAGTCTGCATGCAAAAATCTTATGGAATCCAGTCACATACTGGGGCAAATTCGTGACAGCGGAGACCTAGTGACTGTTGGGGGGCGTGCATTGCAAGAAGTGGTCGCTGCAGGACTCGCTGGATGGTTATTTGTCGAACTGGCATGCTCGACACAGTGAGAGATCTTTCACTGTTGCACACCTTAATGAAGAAGGCTAGTGCATGCTGGTGTGCATGTTTGTGCTTCAGACAGTCGACACACCTCTTGAATGAGAAACTTGCTCAGTGTCGCAAGTGGACAATTGTTCTCACCACCAAACTTGTTTGGTATAGTGTCTGCAGACAAATCGTCCATCTGACTGGTGTGTATGTACGTGGTGCACCAACGAACGATGTAGCAAAGTTAACTTTGCACAGGCAATGCATTCTGTGTGTTTGAACTTGTATGGCACTGTAGAATGTGCTGTGCTTTTGCTGGTTATATGTAGCAGTATTATTTGTATGTGCTGGGACATAAACACAAACCTAGTTGTTGAGAAATGAAGTTCTACCTACATAGTACAGAGTGAGGGACGTTTCATACTATAGAACAGGGTTGCAGGAGCCTACAGCTGAAATAAGTGTTTTTTTTAAAGGGTTGTGGGGGCATAGTAAGGAGATACTCCATTACTTTCAGTGTTAGATGAGTTGCTCTTCAAAGATACATTTTTAGCTCCTTATGGGTTAGAGAGTGTGAGCTGTGGCTGGGTGTTGACCAATTTTCTAACATCATAACTCTGGGATCTATGTCATGTGTGGGTGTCTTGTTTTTTTTTAGTTCGAGCCTGGGGAGCGCATGCGCTGCTCTGTGAGGAATGCTGTATTCAGGTATGGACTTGAAGTTCCGCCCAGTTTCTGCCCATATTATTCATTGGCTTGTGTCATTGTCCTTTGTAAACTGTAGCTTTTTATTGGTCAATAGGCTTAGTAGTCCCTCCTTAGTACCGCCTTGTCTCATCTTGTAACCTTCCATAAGGACCGACCCTCTTACTTGTGTTGCTACTCAGCAGGTTTTAATTACAGTCTCCGAGCACTATTTCGTTTATTGGTTTTCACTTGCCTGCTGTTGCAGGCGAGACACATTCTCTCCTAATGCTTTATTTTTTATTTTATAGCACAGCACGCCACAGTGGCGGCCGTGCCTTTGTTTTATTTGTGATGCCGAACGCGGCCGAATGTTTTTTTTTTTTACTATCTGTTCACTTTTTTTGTTGTTGTTTACAAGCGCCCCATGCCGTGCTTTCACGTTAATAGAGGCCGCGCCCCTTTCTTTAGACGAGCCGTGTCTAAAGAAAGGTCATCAGCCGCTATTAAAGTGAAACCGTGGCATGGGGCGTTTTTAAAAGCATTTGTTTGTCAACTTGACAAATAAATGCTTTTTTGTAAAGCGCCCATACCGTGCCTTCACTTTAATAGCGGCAACACTCCCTTTCTTTAGATGCGGCTCGTCGAAAGAAAGGGGCGCGGCCTCCATTAACATGAAAGCGCGCCATGGGGCGCTTGTAAACAACAAATATTTGCAATGCAATAGGTCTCGCATTTGCGAGAATTTAAGCTATTGTCATTTACAATGTCAATAGCTCAAACTCTCGTAAATGTGAGACCTATTGCATTGCAAATGTTTGTTTTCTCTCGCTCTCAGTCTGGTGAGTTTATCTATTGCAGGCTGTGTGTCATGTCGGTTATTGCTCTTCCATTTCTGGTGCTTTGCAGATTGTCTTAGAGTTTCTCGTTGCTCAAACGTGTAATTTCTGATATTTATGTTTCCCTCTCGGGAAAGTGTCACTCATAGTCGTTAAATGTCACTCATGATTTCACTGAAATTATGAAAATGTCACACATAGCAATCTGAAACCTTGACAGCTATGGAGATGTATGTAGTGGCTTGCACGTTAGCATTGGAGAGGTTGTGGCCTTACGGCCAGAGCTGCCGACATTGGAGCTGGGGAACCAGGTTCGGCCTCGGCGTCGACTCAGCTTCCTTTGATACTGGGCAAATCACTTTATCTCCCTGTGCCTACCAAGAAATGAATGTGTCCTTGTGTAACCTAACTGGTACTCATGTAAAGTGCTCCAATACCTTCGGGTCGAGTTTGCGCTAAAATCTGCCAAAAAAAATGACAACCCTTTTGGCTCCTGATGGACTCTGTAGAGCTGTGACGTAAGTGTTACAGAGAATGGATTGAAGGCTGGTTTAGAATGTTGAATTTGCAGTTACAGGACATAAGAAATAAGAGGTGTAATACTAACTTCCATGTGTGGCGTAGTACCCAGGCTGGGAGGACGCTACAGAATCCAAAATCATTGTTAATCAACGTAGTAACCTATGTAAGGTGTATTTGTTTTTAGAAATGTAATAGAAACCGACAGGCACATTGCTGCTTTCCAAATTAAAAGGTAAATTAATTAAAAGAAATTCAAACCAATGGTCGGTATGGGAGGCTCAAAAACGATCTCATTTTTTTCACTCACGACATCCCCTCCTGGTCCACCAGCTTATATAATTCCCTTAACGTCACCTCCTCCTCTTCTATCCCTCATGGGAAACAGCTAAAGATTTCCCCCTCTGCGTGTTTTAACGGATCCCTCACTATCTCACTCTATAACAACGGTACTGTCATGATCCAAGCTAAAGACACCTGTCTCTCTCTCTTTGACCATCTCTTCCCCTCCCTACTCCCCTCCCCTGCGACCGGACTCTCCCTTGACTCTTCATCTAACTCCACCCATTACTCCCTATCTCCTCCCCTGACCCCCCTACATAGGCTGCGCCCTCGGGAGGCACAGGCTGACCCTCTTCCCCCCCCTCCCCTGTTCCCTCCTCTCCCATTCTTCCCCCCTCACAGTGTGCCCCCCCCCTCCATCACATCAGCCTTACCGCTAGTTAATACGCTCCTCGTCCAATCTGCACCATCCCGGTACTCCTATCTCATCTCCTCCCCCCTATCCCTACCTACCACCCCCTATTTTGTCCACCTCTCCTCCAACCTTCTCCCCTAGTCAACTTTCCTTACGTTCCCCCGTTTCCCTCCTCTTCTCCTCTTTTCTACCCCTTCCTCCCCTCGCTATGTACCCCGAATTCTTTACAAACCCATTGCATCTCTCTTCTTCCCCCCACTCCTCCAGTAATGCTGTGCTACCCCCTTTCCCTCCTTGGTAACCCTTTCCCTTTCCCTCCCTCAGACCCAGCAGAACCACTTTCTCTCTTCAACTTCCCTATCTCCCAACCCCCTCACTCTGCCAGGTGCCCGTTCCCTCACATTCACCTCACCTAGCTTACAGGACCCCTCCAACCCCCTCCCTCTCTTCCGCCCAAACCTCCTCCCTTCCTATGACTCCACTCATTCCCCCTCCCTTTCTGCCCCACCGCCTCGTTCCTCACCTATCTCCCCTAATTATGTCCTCAATTCCTATCCTTCTTGCAACGTCAACAAAGACAACTCTCCTTTCACCCCTGATGCACCAACGCCCGCTCTCAACCACCACCTTTCCCCACCCCGGAACCCTGTACCCCAACTCCCCTCCCGTACCCCCACCTCTCCCTGCCCTCCGCCGCCAATTGCACCCCCTCCTGTTTCTATCGAGCCAACCAACATGCCGTGCTCTGCCCTACTCTCTCTGGAAAATAAGTTAGGTTCTCTCATCACCTCCATCGCCCAGCTTGAAGCTACCATTTCACTCTTAAGCTCCAAGATTTCCACCTTTCCATACACCTCAATTCCTTTGGAAAACACTCACCTTCCCACGAGATGCACCTCGCCCCCACACCCCAAAATAGCCAATCATAACCTGTTGCCTGCAAACATCGCAAACTCACTCAAGTCCTCGAACGCCACCCTTCTTCCACTTTCCTCTCCAAGTAACCCTACTATCTACACTATTCCGACCATCTCCTCTGTCAGAACCAATCATCCACCTAAATCCTCCCGAGCACCCTCATATAAGTACAATATCCCTATCCCCCCCTCATAGCCCAAGTGCCCCTGTCACCAAAACAGTCTCGGCAGAGTTGCGCTGCCTGCTCCACAACTGCATATCTGCAATAAAACACAAACTTGAAATCTCCGATACCATCACCCTTCACAATATCGACATGCTCTTCCTCACAGAGACCTGGTTCAATGATACCTCTCACTCTATGTTTGATCTCCTATTACCCACAGGCTATTCTATATTGAGAAATGACAGAATAGACAAAGTTGGGGGAGGTGTTGCAGTCATCTTTAGAAACTCCCTTCAACTCAAGGCTTTTCCTAACACCTCCTTCCGCACTTTTGAATGCCTATCTCTTGAGCTCCAATTGCACCAACGCTCACCCCTCAGATTCCATGCCATTTACCGCCCGCCTGGCAGCGGCCCTTCGTTTATGGAAGAACTCACTGACTTCATCAGCGACCAATACTCGCAAAGTGACAATCAGATCTTCATGGGTGACTTCAATCTCCACTGGGGCTCGCTGGCAGACTCTTCTGCGAATATGCTGGCCACCTTTCTCTCTGCTAACGATCTTATCCAACACTGCACAGAAACAACACACTCTAAGGGCTCAATCCTGGACCTTGTTATTTCTAAAGCAGACATGCTTACTATCGCTATCCCTATTCATGTAGACTGGTCTGACCACCTCCTCATCCCATTCTCTCTTCACCTATCACACTCTATAACTCTCGGCCAACCTAAGAGGACTACTTCATGGTTCCGTAACACGAAAAATATTGACCTCGGTACCCTCTGTGATTCGGCTTTGCTATCACTTCCAAGGCTAGACCCGAACCTGGATGTGAATGAACTCACCTCCCAATGCCTCTCAGTCCTTGCAGTCGAAATCAACAACGTCGCTCCTCTTCAAAGCAAAAGGAAAAGGCCTACTCCCTCAGCACCTTGGTTCAACAAATCCCTTTATGAAGAAAGGAAGTACCTAAGAATCCTGGAGAAACAATGGAGACAAGCGCCCTCCACCAATAATTTGGCCACGCTTCGTTCAGCAAGATCCAAGTACCACAAGCACATCTTCCTTGAAAAAGCATCGCACTTCAGAACCCTCCTCGACTCAGCCAAAAATAGACCCAAAAAACTATTCGACCTCATCAAGAATCCAAACTGCCCTCCCCCAACCTCCAAGTTGGAGGATTCTACAAAGAAAGCAGCGGAATTCGCTTTATTCTTTGACGAAAAAGTGAAATCACTTGTGGATCAGGTCATTCATCCTACCCTCCAGAGGAGCGCAAATCCTTAGCCATTTGGCAGAACTTTGACTCCATCTCTGAAGATACCCTCCTCAAATGCATCCTCGAAACAAAGCCCTCCAACCATTCTCTTGACCCCATCCCTAGTGCCATTGCAATCGACTTCTACACCCATTATCTTTCCTATTGGACCACTCTGGTTAACCTCTCCCTCTGTCGAGGCTCCCTTCCTGTTCCCTTCAAAATTGGGCAGGTTACCCCTCTTCTTAAAAAACCCACTGCTGATGCGAACGACCTCAACAACTTCCGCCCCATCACTAACCTACCTTTTCTTGCGAAAATCACAGAAAGATGTGTAGCGAAACAACTTTCCCGTCATATCAAGGACAATGATCTTCTTGACAATTTCCAGTCTGGCTTCATTCAAAACTGCAGCACTGAAACAGCCCTGCTGCAAGTGATTGATGACGCACTGCGGATACTCGATTCAGGGGAGTCTTGTCTTCTAATTCTCCTTGACCTTTCTGCAGCCTTTGACACTGTCAATCACAACACTCTCCTTAACACTCTTCAACAGAGAATGGGCATGGAAGGCACAGTGCTTAAATGGTTTGCTTCCTTCCTCTCTGATAGATCCCAAATGATCAAAATAGCGAACATTCTTTCATCTCCTTTGGCGGTAGGTCAAGGTGTTCCTCAAGGCTCTATACTTGCACCCACTTTGTTCAACCTCTATTTGGAACCATTGGGAAATCTCCTAAGTAAATCTGGGATCCTCTATCATCTCTATGCGGACGACACTCAAATCTACCTCAAGGTGTCCTCCACACACGATCTCTCCATCCTAAACTCTACTCTCAACTCCATTCAAAACTGGATGCTAACTCATCAATTGATTCTGAATCCCTCCAAAACTGAATTCCTCCTCCTCTCCTCCTCACTCTCCTCCTCACTCTCCTCCTCACTCTCTCCTCCTCACTCTCTCCTCCTCACTCTCTCCTCCTCCGGTTCAATCATGGATGGATCAGATGAATCTACTTAACAATAAACCTATCATTGTCGACAGCACAAAATCCCTTGGTGTCATACTCGACAGAAAACTCAATCTACTCTCCCACATCAATTCCATTGCAAAGTCTGCTCGATACCAACTGCGCTTTCTCTGGGGGATTCGACGCTTCTTCCCAGAGTAAGACCGAAAAACCCTGGTCCAATCGCTGGTTCTCTCTAGACTGGACTACTGCAATTCTCTTCTTACTGGCCTCCCCAAATCCCACCTGGCCCCCCTCAAATCTGTGCTCCATTCAGCAGCTCGTTTCATATATGGGACCAAAAGAAGCGACCACATCACACCCATTTTATCCTCCCTCCGTTGGCTTCCCATCGAGGCAAGATCTATCTACAAGACTGCCTGTATCACCCACAAAGCCTTGCATTCCTCCTCTCCTCGCTACTTGGCGAATAAACTGAAACTCTCTGGAGGCTCTAGACCATCACGTAATGCAGAAAACTTATTGCTTGAACCTCCCACTTTCAAAAAGGAAAGATTGATGGCCCAATCCTTTTCAGGCAATGCAGTGAGAATCTGGAACTCACTTCTGCCTCAGCTCCGGACCACCACCTCTTCCCGGTCCTTCAAAACTGACCTCAAATTTCTCCTTCTCCAAAGACACTTCCAAACCTAATTCATGCCCTCTCTACTCCCTCAAGGAAGTTCTTCCACTATAGGAAATTCTGTACTCCATGCCTATAGAAGTGCCTTCCCAGTGTGTTCTGAGTGACTGCCACTTATTGCAGTATTATACCTCTATTTGTATTTTGTATCTTATGTATCATGCACACTTGTCACTTTTTCCTCTTGTAACGTATCATTTGCTACCTCTTTTTGTATCTTGTTTGTTTTTGTTATTTGCACAATTGTCACTTTTACCTCATGTAATGCAACGCCTGCTTTTGTATTATGCTCACTTGTAGTTTTCTCCTCATGTAATGTTACTGTTCCTATTGTGAAGCGCTCTGACACCTTCGGGTAAAGTCCGCGCTATATAAAAACGCATAAAATAAATAAATAAATAGAAACTTGTTCACCTAACTTTCTCAACCGGAAGAGCATCTAAGATGCCTGAAATGTGCCCTCGGTTAGTAGTCCATCTTCTATGCCCATGCACATTCTTTGAGGTCGGTGATTGGTAGAAGTGCTCTGTCGTCATATCTGTGCACCCGGATAGCAACGGATTCGGCGTCCCGACTACCCACCAAAGCGCAGCTTTCAAAGAGAAGGAAATGGCTACTAACAGCAGCGGAGATAAGCTGGAGGACCTGGATCTGAGTGCGGAGGAGGTGGAGCGCCTGAGCCGGGCCTTCAAGGACGAGCGCTTCAAGGAGCTCTTCCGCGAGTATGCCGAAGAGATCTCGGACCCGGAGAACCGGCGGCTCTACGAGCAGGAGATTCGGATGATGGAACAGGACAGGGGCATGGACGCCAAATTTGTTCACCCGCAGCCAGGACATGTCCTGCGCACCAGCCTGGGCGGTCGGCAGCGCTGCTACGTTAACGTCTGCAGCAACCCGCTTATGGGCCAGCCCGAGTGCAAGCCGGCCCAGGGTGGGCAACAGTGGTCTCTGCCCTACAGCCTCTCACCTGGACGGGAGGACCTAGCCAAGGGCAGTTCGGAGAAGCATATGATTTACGATGTGGTCTTCCACCCAGACACGCTGCGCATAGCCGGCAGCAATCCCAAGTTCAAGGAAATGGTGGACTCCACGGCGCTAGAAGGGGTCGAGAAGCAGTTTGAGGTCATACTGGACAAACGTAACGTCAAAACTTTGAAGGCAAAGTACAAGGGGGTCCCACAGGCAACCGTGCTGCGAACACCTCTACCGGGAGTCCCCCAGCCTCCAAGCCAGGACCCCGATGACCCTCTCCGTTTCCCATATCCTTATGTAAAGGCGAACGGCACAAGCAGCCAGGATAAACCTGTGGCGGACCGGCATTCATCGAAGAGAAAGGATCCTAAGCAGCAGACGTTGCTAGTTGCTCCCACTGAACCCCGTTTCACCATCACCCACAGGTCCTTCGTCGATCTGCAGGACTACCGGCATTCCAGGGACGCTGTGCCCAGCCCTGTGCCCAAGGAGTTGCTGGTCACCATAGATCTGCCTCTTCTGAAATCAGCTAGTGATGCCAACTTGGATATGCATGAACGGCTGCTGACCCTGGAGTCCCAAACACCTGCATACAGTCTGCGGGTCACCCTTCCTTACCCTGTTGATGAAACTCTCGGTAGCGCCAAGTTCAACAAGGCAAAGAGGCAGTTGCTGGTTACGCTGCCAGTCGTGGTACAGAAATGCCAGGCCTTCGTGAACACGAGTCCTTTGAATGCCGATGTAGATGGCACCAGTACAACATCTGAGATGAAGCAACATGTCGAAGAGCTTAATACGAAGGAAGGTTGTGATGGAGCTATTTTTCAAGAGCCCACGGTTAGTACACCGGAGAGCTCTCAAACCGGACAACCTTTCACAGCAGAGACCGTATATGGTGAAATAGAACAGGCAACAAGATGTTTAAGAGACAACGAAAATGACAGCCTTGGCTCTGAGGACCTTACTGTTGCGGAGCATGAGGACCCTTGTGTCGCACAATCTGAGGTCCCTTGTATCGCAGAGTCTGAGGGTCCAGCACAGTCTGAGGGTCCTGATGTCAATGAAACAGAGAGCTTGTCTGTCCCTGAGTCAGGGGGCTCATCTGTCACCCTACCTCCCGATGTGTTTGGGAAGACAATAGAAAAACTCAATGCTCTGACATTGGCAGAAGCAGAAAATATTGTGCAGACCAATAACAATGGCCCTAGAGACGCTCAAATACAAGAACAACCGAGAGAGCCATGTTTTACAGTCCATCATAAAGAGCAAGTGCCTGTATCAGAGGAGGCGGAGTCCTTATGCCCACAATTCCAGTGCACCCAAGACGATATTTCAGTTACTGTGATAATCCATGTCTCTCAAATCGATAAGGAGACATTTAAAAGTTATACGGGACCTAGCCATTACAACATCTGCTTTACTTCAGAGGAAGCTCGGATGTTATACTCTTTGTTTTTTCGTTTCAATCATGGAAATAAACTGAACCCTAATAAGGTCACTGTTTGCATCGCCAAGCACAATGCTGTAATCCAGCTGACAAAAGCATCTGAAAGCTGTGGACTCTGGGAAAAGTGCACCTATGGTGTCGACAAGAACAACTTGCAGGTAACTAAGTTATACATGGAATCAAAAACGCACAAATATTTAGAATACGCACATCTAGAAGTTGTTACTGGAAAAAAGGCCAGGCGAACTCAATTTCATTCTTAATGCCTTAATATAAAGATATAATACTGTTAGTGAAAGATGTCACTCATAATAAGGGTGGGGCCAACTGCTTCTCTATTGTTTAGATTTGTTTGTAGAAAGTGTGCTTTCACCTAGCAAAGATTGTTAACAATATCTATCTAGTATAGGTATATTGACAATACAATCTCGTTACTGATAGACAGTTTTGGTAGTGCGGAATGCTAAACAATCTATACCATGTGAAAACACTCGTTCTACATCCACATTCAGAAGAGCTGCAATGCAGAGACGAGGGAATAAGACCGAGTAGGCCTTGTTGCTAACACTTCACTTGCACTCATCAAAGTACAGTACACATTTACAGTTCTTGGGAATTGTACTTTATTATAGAATCACTCCAGTGAATGTTAATGCTTTTGAGAAAAGCTAGAGACAAAGAGGTGTGGGCCATTAGTAGATTGACATGAGATTTGTGTATGCTTTTCCTCAACAGACCCAGTAGAAGCAGCCATTTTTTGAAACCCACCCAGCTAACTTCACTCAGCTCTGCTTAGAAGCAGTATTGTCTGCTGTCCAGAAAGATTTCGCAGTACTCCTCTGGGGGCCCTTTCACTTTCTAGATGCGGCCCGCTCTGCCCTGCTCCCATTACCAGATCCTCTGGACCCCATCTGAACTACACTCACAGTTTTTGACGACTTTGGGAGTCTATAAAATCCTTGCACAGGTGTAGTTGAATTGAGCCCATTAGTGCCTTCAGCAATGTTAGATTAGTGCCCATCCTTTATTATTATCGGGCTCATGTATTCTTAGAGTCCTGATGCTGATCCTTCTATCTCTCTAACGGATCGAAATTTCGTCGACTAGTTCTACGAGCCCAATTTGATTGTACATAAGAATAAAATGGGCCGTGTTGGTCTTACTTGATACACACTATTGATGCCATATTATCACACGTGTGTATCACTTGTATGAGAACACCGAGCATGTTTCTCACCACTCTCCCACTGCGGCGTCACATAGTTTTTAATGTTTTTTCTATATACAATTGACTAAATTGAAAATTTGAAGAATGTGTACATTGATTGTTTTATCTATGTCTTGGGACCACTGTTCTTTACCCATTTCCTCAGCAGAAGACATTCTTTTTGTCTACTTGATTACCATAGACGAGAACTATAGTCAGGGCGACTGGCATTGTGCAAATGTGCGGCTGTGGCGATTTTTGCACAATTATAGATTTGCCACATAATCCTTCATCTCCCGCATAAACTGTAGATTTTTACAAAAAAAATTGTTTCTCGCTCTAATGGTTCAAAAATTAATAAAAATGCTGCAACGTGTTGTTGCACAGTGAAAGGCCCTTTGTAAAGCTAGGTTGGTCACCTTTCTGCTGCTTATTGCTATATTTGGGTGTTAAACTGGTACTAATGAGGTGCAACCAATGTCCAGACAGTGTTACCAAGTTTAAAAATGCTATAATTATGAAGTAATACTGTTACAAAATGTGGTGCATTATGCTGCATAATTTGGCGTTTCTTGCCGCATTATTTACTCAAGCCTGCCGCATAATTTGACCCTCTCCTACCGCATAATTCCAATGGCCCTGAATATAGTGGAGATTTTATTGTACAATAGCCAAAGAGTTTTACTTCAGTTCTTACAGATTTTGGGGTATGCATTCCTGGATACACTCTAACCACCCTAGGGTTATGAGTAAGGCTTCCAGCTTTATGGCATTTCATTTTTGTAACATTTCCATCTGTGTTTTAGCCATATTTATTTTTTGGACATCTTGGTATTTATCCTTCCTTTTTTTTTTTTTTTAGATTAAAGTATCGTAAAATGGAATATTTCCACATTTATTTAGCTGATAAACATGCACTCATACTTTGATGCCTGTCTCGTTTCAGCAAATTGTGCAGACAAACACAACAAAACACTAAACCCACATGTAAATATTAGCATTATATACAAATATAGGTTAACCCTTTCGCTGCTAGGCCTTCCCCCTCCCCCCCCCCCCCGTGCTAAGCCTTTTTTTTGGCTATTTGGGGTAGTTCGCGCTTAGGCCCCTGTAACTTTTTGACCACATAAGGTATCCACGCCAAATTAGCGTCCTTTTTTTCCAACATCATGGGGATTCTAAAGGTACACAGGGTTTGGGGATTCCCCTGGAGGCGACCCAGAAATTAGCCAAAATACAGGTAATTTTTTTTTGGGGGGGGAAAAATGGGAAAAAAGGGCTACAGATGAAAGCGTCTGGTTTTTTCCCTGCAAATGGTATCAAAAAAGGGGTTGTGGTGCTGAAATCACCATCTTCCCAGCTTTCAGGGACAAGCAGACTTTTGTCAGAAAACCACAGGGCCTGTGACTGGGAAGAGCCCAAATCATAGGGAATAAGGGTATGGCACCGAGAATTCTAAGCGCTACATTTTTTTAAAAATACGTTTTTAGCCAATTCTGCATTGGACACCCACACAAGTGAGGTATCATTTTACTCGGGACACTAAGGAGAACGCTGTGGGGTAGGACATTTGTGCCGCCACGGTGATTCCACAACTTTCCCACACAGAAATGTGAGAAAAAAGGTATTTTTTCAGCTAAATTTGAAGTTTGCAGGGCATTCTGGGTAGGAAAACGTTGGGGGGCTCGGCACCAGCACTTAATTGTCAGCACTGGCGCTTATGATAGTCTGCCACATGGTGGCACTGTCTGTCTAAATTAGGTATGAGCACAACAACAGCTGTTTATGAATTCACTATACATGAACAGTGACTACTATCTGCCACCCCAACCATTCTTATAGCATTGTGGACTTGGAATAGTATGACTTGTCACACTTGTAAGAGTGTGCTGGTTAGTAGTTGTGTTAGTACTGTCATTGGCAGCACTGGCAGGGGCAATGGATGGTGCAAGCTGCAGTGTCCTACTGATGAGGGCCCTGGCACTTATTTTTTTGAAAACTAAGCACTGGCCCTAATGATATGAAAGACAGTGAAGAATAGTATTCCTGTTAGCCCCGAGTGGCACACAGCTGTTTTCGAACTTGCAAGCTCCCAGCCATGACGGAAGAGAACAAATGACCAGGCCAGCCACATGCAGAGAGCCAAAAGATCAGTGATTGGACTGAGTGATCAGGTTCTGATCCGCAACCAGCACCCAAGGTGGAAATTCCAGACTCCCTATGAGAAGAGATCATGGACTGTAAACAGAGATAGGGGCACCATGGTTTCACCCCACACAAGGGTCAAAGTGGTGACCCGGAATGTCTCCTGGTTCAAGAAGGTTGAACCTCAAGGGGGGCCGGGCAGTAAGTGAGGCAAAGTCATATCACCTATCCCAGAAAGCCCGGTGGATGGAGAATGCAGACTAGTATTGCCAACTTTGCCTGAAGAAAGTGGCTCAGCACCTACTGTCAACCCACAGAGATCTGGGGGTCTACAAGTGGAGTCCAGTAAAAATCAAGAGTGAGGATCCTCTGTCCATGTATACCTCTTAGCCAGCCGTTCATGAGGTCCAATCCAGCCCACAGTCGTAGTCTTCAAGGCTATGTGTGTCTAGGAATGCCACCTGACCTGGACGGTTTTCTACCTGTACCACTGGTATTTTGATGGCCACCGGTGTAAAAATAAGCAAAATCACCTACATTTTTAGCACTTAACTGTACATACTTTAAACAGCAAATATAATTAGAAACCACTTTAAAATGTATTCTAGAGCTACGTTAAGGATCCCTGACTATTAATTAAAGTAAAGAAAGAAAGACAGAAAAGTCATGTTGCAAATAAATACAAACGCTTTTGTTTAAAGTCCTATTTAGTATTACGCCTGGGATGTAGCGTCCTCCCCAGGCCTGGAGCATGAAAATGTATATACCACAAACAGATCTTTGTAACAAATGTCTTTATTCTTCAACATATGACTACACTCTGCATGGATTGTGTCATAACGTTTATAACCACACCTTAACACCTCCCAGCAGATTACGTAATTTCTGTTTAGAGTCCGCCCAGAACAGCAAGGGTCCTAGCGCATATAATCTCAAGACACTACAAGAGCCTTTGCAGGCTATTAAAACAACAAGTGGCCTGTATTTTTTGATTTGAAAGGTGGCAAAACTATGTATGTCCCATGGAAAGAAGGAAGCTGGGAACTATGGGCAGTTCAGTGACAGGCTAAAGTTTGGAGGGATGTAGGGAGCCTGCCAACTGGCCCTTAGTGGAGGATGACCAGAGCATGCACCACTATGGCCAGGTCCAGCCGAGGAGTTAAAGCAGATGGCTGCTGGAGGCTCACTGCCGTACCGCGTCCCAAGTGGTGTGTGCCTCGGGTTGCCACCTCAGTCGGATATTACCGGCCTGGCCAGTGTTTTTCTATGAAGGCCAGCGAAAAAACGTGGCAACCCTAACATGTATTGCGCAGTAGGCTTGGCACCCCACTGCACGACTCCACAGTAATCTGTACAACCAGGGCATTAGATCATAGGCTAAGAATCTGTAGTGTCTGTAGCCCTTTTGGCTCCTGATGGCCTCCGTAGAGCTGTGACGTAAGTATTAGAGCGGAATGCATTGAAGGCTGGTTTAGAATGTTGAGTACACAGTTACACACAGAAGAATAAAGACATGTAATAGTAAGTTCTGTGTGTGTAGTAGTCATTGGTGGGTACACAAGCTGGGGAGGACGCTACAACTGGCAACGAGATAGGGGATAAGTAACCCGATGATCGACAGTGCTTACCAAGAGAGTTTGCCGAAGTCCAAGCAAACTGCTTGTGCGTGCCACATGTGCCATCATTCACTTAATTCATGTCGAGTCAAAGCACAGCTCCAGCTACTGTAAGCAGTTGAAGATAACAAAAGCATTGCAGAGAATCTGCATGCCATGGACCGAGAACCTGCTGGTCAGGCCACACATAAAGGTACCGCGCTGCCACGCAAGATAAAATCGTACATTATACGGAGTGTTAACGCTGAAGGCGGATGCAACCAGGTTTTCAAAGAGCAGCCGTTGATAATCGAAATTTCCAAAATAGCACTGCGAACAGAAGCACAGCAAGGTGGAGATCAACTAGGTGTCAGAAAGTGCAAATTGACATGAAGAAATAATTATCTTACTGAACTCATTACAGAGAGTCATCGTGCCACTGCATTGGGTGAAGTGGCTTAAGGAGAAGTGCTCAGGGTTGTGCTTACAGAGCCATACATACCCAATGCAATTGTTGAGTGAGAATGACACTGTAAGCTGTAGAAGACTGAGAGCCTAACAAGATGTTCGAAATAATGGAAGGTTGTGTTTCCGATGGAGACCAAGAAGAAAGTCATATTTCCAGTTATCATTGAAGGTGATCCAGAGGCCAACACATTGCAAAGTCTCACAGATGGTGTGCATAAACCAATTCACAGTGATCCACAAGCAGTGTCATTAAGTTCCACACTGGTCTACAACACTGCTGCGTTTCTGAAACCACCACCACCTTTCGATACCGCCAAAAAGCAGAATATTGGTGATAGATGGATTGTTTGGATAGAGACATTTGAAGATTTCATTGATGCACTTGAAGAGACTGATAACAAAAGATTATCAAATACCTCAAAAATCTTGCTGTTGATGGTGTAAAAGAAGTCATACGGAAAATACAGCAACTGATGAAGAAGTCACACATCATCAGATTAAAGACGCTTTGAATCTCAAGTTTAATCCAGTTCCCAATGTTGATTATGAAAGAAACATTTTCAGTCAAGTTCAGAAAGTTGGTGAAACCATTGATGAATTTGTGGAGAGGCTCGATACACTCATCAAACACTGTAAGTTCAATGAATTTAATGATGAAGAAGACATACATCTTAGAGTTATTGATGGATCCTTTCAGATTCATTTAGACGACGAATGCTGAGAGAAACTGTAAGTCTGGAGCAAGAGTTGATGGCTGGCAGAGCTGAAGAGCGTGCAGATAGACAAGCTACTGACATGGAGGCTGGAGGTGCCCAGAATGAATCAGTCATGAGTATGAAAAGTAGGCCAAAGCAAAAGACTGAAGGACACAAAGTGATGTCTACATCTAAAAAGAAGTTATGTTTTAGATGTGGATTTTTGTTTCCACACGAAGGTAAATGTCCCACCATTGGACAGATATGTAAAAGCTGTGGGAAGGAGAGCCATTTTGTGATGGTTTGCAAAGCGAAGGAAAAAGTAAGTGCATCACGGCGTGAAGACAAAATGGCCACCAGAATGTTCTAGAGCCACTTATGACGCACACCCACAAGGCCATGCGGCGGCATCAGTTAAGACATTAAGGCAAATCAACACTGAAAGAAGTTGATCAGCACCTAGATCATCATCAAACAGTTCTTCTATATCAGTATCAAGTGAAAGTGAAGAAGATGGTTGTGCCATGTTGATTTTTACCTCAGAAAAGTATGCACATGTTGGACTGGACACAAGTGAGGAAAAATATCTGTCAAAGAAAAGTTGACATGCCAAAGCACCAAAGTCATTCAAACACTGTCCGAAGATTACAGTGAAAATAAATGGTTGTTTGATACCTTTCATTATCGACAGTGGTGCATCAATAAACATTATGCCTGAGAAGAAATATAATGAATTGCCCTCATTACCACAACTTAAGCCATCGAAAACTAAAATGTATACATGAGCTACCTCGACGCCCTTAAAAAGTAGCGACAATGAAACACAAGAAAATGATGGTGCTCAAAGACATAGAAGCATTTCTTTTCATTTACAAGAAGCTGTTGAAAAAGAACTTGAATTGTTACTTAAGCATGATATCATTGAGCATTCTACTGGTCCAACGTCATGGGTTTGTCCCATAGTGGTAATGCCCAAAAAGGACAGTGAGGGAGCTGTACACAAATGCATTGACATGCGTCAAGCAAACAAAGCCACTGAACAAGAACGACATCCAGGACCACTCGTTGCTGACATTGTAAAGCAATTAAACGGTGCAAAGGTCTTCACTTTCCTTGATTTCAATAAAGGTTATCATCAGTTGGAACTAGAAGAAAATTGCAGGTACATTAAAACCTTTTCTACACATGTTGGTCTGTTTTGGACTAAGGGCCTGATTACAATCTTGGCGAACTGGGTTACTCCGTCACAAACGTGACCGATATCCCGTCTCCCATATTACAAGTGCATTATATCCTATGGAACTTGTAATACAGCAGACGGGATATCCGTCACGTTTGTGATGGAGCATCCTTATCCGCCAAGATAGTAATCAGGCCCTACGTTTTGGTGTGTCATCAGCTGCAGAAAATTTTCAAGAAGTAATTTGACGTATCATTCAGCCTGTCATGAATGCGCTTAATTATAGCGGAGACATCTTTGTTTTCGGAGCTACACAAAAAGAGCACGATAAAGCTCTCACACAACTAGGTTGTTTACTTGCTGATGCAGGTTTGACTTTGAATGCGGACAAGTGTGAGTTCCATTAGACCAAGCTAAAATTCTTTGGCCATATCTTTTCTGATCCTGCTAAAGTACAAGCGCTGTCAAATGCTGATCCCCCACAAGATGTTTCTATGGTGCTTTCATTTCTTGGCATGGCCAGTTACTTTTTCCAGATATATACAAGACTTTGCCACTGTAAGTGCTCCATTGAGAGACTTGACGAAAAAGAATGTTTCATTTCATTGGTCACATGAATGTGGGAAAAGAAGAAAAACAAACAAGCCAAAGAAAATGATACTGAAATGGCATACTTTGATCCGAAGCTTCATACAGAAGTGGTTGTTGAGGCCAGCCCAGTCGGGTCAGGCAGTATCCTTGCACAGTACAACAGACACCCAGATGCTCAAAGGCATATTGTGGCAAATGCCAGTAGAAGTGTGTCACAAACCAAGCGTGCCTATTCACAACCTGAAAAAGAAAGTTTTGCTGTGGTATGGGCTTGTGAACATTTCCATGTAATCCTGTACAGAAAGCCTTTTACGCTGGTAACGGATCATCAAGCTTTATTGACTATATTAGGCAATCCAAAGGCCAAGATGCCAGCGCAGGCTCTGGCCTCTGCCTGTCACAGTGCAGCCCTGCCAGGGCTCTGCTTCCAGCCCTCTCTGCCTGCCCCGACATTGACTCTGTCTCACAGTGAGAGTCTCGGACCGCGCTGCAGTGGTTGTGCTGTTTTGCTCTGACCTCAGATGTGACAGCACAAGCTACGTACATAACGGCTTGCAAGCCAGAGGCCTCCGCTGCGCTGCCCCTGAGCAGTGCACTCATTTCATTTTACAATGAATGTTTTCATCTCTTCCTTTTTCTGGTCATCAGTATAGAGCATGAATGGAGTTTATCCTGCCGCTGACCCTTGTAGAAAGTCGCTTTTTCGACAGAGGGGCTTTTAATGGGAAGGGCTCATTGCCACACATTTCCACAGCTGGTATTATATGAAACACAAGTCACACTACTGCGGCACAGGCTACATTATGTTTTTGGAACCACACACACCATTCGTAGCTGTCCTCACTATAACTGTCGCTGGAGGTTTACCTCTCCTGGCACGTTCCCACCTCAAGAAACTGTACATTTTTACAAAAAGTCTGCATGCAAAAATCATATGGAATCCAGTCACAGACTGGGGCAAATTCGTGACAGCGGAGACCTAGTGACTGTTGGGGGGCGTGCATTGCAAGAAGTGGTCGCTGCAGGACTCGCTGGATGGTTATTTGTCGAACTGGCATGCTCGACACAGTGAGAGATCTTTCACTGTTGCACACCTTAATGAAGAAGGCTAGTGCATGCTGGTGTGCATGTTTGTGCTTCAGACAGTTGACACACCTCTTGAATGAGAAACTTGCTCAGTGTCGCAAGTGGACAATTGTTCTCACCACCAAACTTGTTTGGTATAGTGTCCGCAGACAAACCGTCCATCTGACTGGTGTGTATGTACGTGGTGCACCAACGAACAATGTAGCAAAGTTAACTTTGCACAGGCAATGCATTCTGTGTGTTTGAACTTGTATGGCATTGTAGAATGTGCTGTGCTTTTGCTGGTTATATGTAGCAGTATTATTTGTATGTGCTGGGACATAAACACAAACCTAGTTGTTGAGAAATGAAGTTCTACCTACATAGTACAGAGTGAGGGACGTTTCATACTATAGAACAGGGTTGCAGGAGCCTACAGCTGAAATAAGTGTTTTTTTTAAAGGGTTGTGGGGGCATAGTAAGGAGATACTCCATTACTTTCAGTGTTAGATGAGTTGCTCTTCAAAGATACATTTGTAGCTCCCTTCTGGGTTAGAGAGTGTGAGCTGTGGCTGGGTGTTGACCAATTTTCTAACATCATAACTCTGGGATCTATGTCATGTGTGGGTGTCTTGTTTTTTTTTTAGTTCGAGCCTGGGGAGCGCATGCGCTGCTCTGTGAGGAATGCTGTATTCAGGTATGGACTTGAAGTTCCACCCACTTTCTGCCCATATTATTCATTGGCTTGTGTCATTGTCCCTTGTAAACTGTAGCTTTTTATTGGTCAATAGTCTTAGTAGTCCCTCCTTAGTACCGCCTTGTCTCATCTTGCAACCTTCCATAAGGACTGACCCTCTTACTTGTGTTGCTACTCAGCAGGTTTTAATTACAGTCTCCGAGCACTATTTCGTTTATTGGTTTTCACTTGCCTGCTGTTGCAGGCGAGACACATTCTCTCCTAATGCTTTATTTTTTATTTTATAGCACAGCACGCCACAGTGGCAGCCGTGCCTTTGTTTTATTTGTGATGCCGAACGCGGCCGAATGTTGTTGTTTTTTTTAACTATCTGTTCACTTTTTTTGTTGTTGTTTACAAGCGCCCCATGCCGTGCTTTCACGTTAATAGAGGCCGCGCCCCTTTCTTTAGACGAGCCGTGTCTAAAGAAAGGTCATCAGCCGCTATTAAAGTGAAACCGTGGCATGGGGCGTTTTTAAAAGCATTTGTTTGTCAACTTGACAAATAAATGCTTTTTTTTTGTAAAGGCGCCCCATACCGTGCCTTCACTTTAATAGCGGCAACACCCCTTTCTTTAGATACGGCTCGTCGAAAGAAAGGGGCGCGGCCTCCATTAACATGAAAGCGCTCCATGGGGCGCTTGTAAACAACAAATATTTGCTATGCAATAGGTCTCGCATTTGCGAGAATTTAAGCTATTGTCATTTACAATGCCAATAGCTCAAACTCTCGTAAATGTGAGACCTATTGCATTGCAAATGTTTGTTTTCTCTTGCTCTCAGTCTGGTGAGTTTATCTATTGCAGTCTGTGTGTCATGTCGGTTATTGCTCTTCCATTTCTGGTGCTTTGCAGATTGTCTTAGAGTTTCTCGTTGCTCAAACGTGTAATTTCTGATATTTATGTTTCCCTCTCGGGAAAGTGTCACTCATAGTTGTTAAATGTCACTCATGATTTCACTGAAATTATGAAAATGTCACACATAGCAATCTGAAACCTTGACAGCTATGGAGATGTATGTAGTGGCTTGCAGGTTAGCATTGGAGAGGTTGTGGCCTTACGGCCAGAGCTGCCGACATTGGAGCTGGGGAACCAGGTTCGGCCTCGGCGTCGACTCAGCTTCCTGTGATTCTGGGCAAATCACTTTATCTCCCTGTGCCTACCAAGAAATGAATGTGTCCTTGTGTAACCTAACTGGTACTCATGTAAAGCGCTCCAATACCTTCGGGTCGAGTTTGCGCTATATAAATCTGCAAAAAAAAATGACAACCCTTTTGGCTCCTGATGGACTCTGTAGAGCTGTGACGTAAGTGTTACAGAGAATGCATTGAAGGCTGGTTTAGAATGTTGAATTTGCAGTTACAGGGCATAAGAAATAAGAGGTGTAATACTAACTTCCATGTGTGGCGTAGTACCCAGGCTGGGAGGACGCTACAGAATCCAAAATCATTGTTAATCAACGTAGTAACATATGTAAGGTGTATTTGTTTTTAGAAATGTAATAGAAACCGACAGGCACATTGCTGCTTTCCAAATTAAAAGGTAAATTACTGAAAAGAAATTCAAACCAATGTAGAAACTTGTTCACCTAACTTTCTCAACCGGAAGAGCATCTAAGATGCCTGAAATGTGCCCTCGGTTAGTAGTCCATCTTCTATGCCCATGCACATTCTTTGAGGTCGGTGATTGGTAGAAGTGCTCTGCCATCATATCTGTGCACCCGGATAGCAACGGATTCGGCGTCCCGACTACCCACTAAAGCGCAGCTTTCAAAGAGACTGAAATGGCTATTAACAGCAGCGGAGATAAGCTGGAGGAGCTGGATCTGAGTGCGGAGGAGGTGGAGCGCCTTCAAGGACGAGCGCTTCAAGGAGCTCTTCCGCGAGTATGCCGAAGAGATCTCGGACCCGGAGAACCGGCGGCTCTACGAGCAGGAGATTCGGATGATGGAACAGGACAGGGGCATGGACGCCAAATTTGTTCACCGCAGCCAGGACATGTCCTGCGCCCCAGCCTGGGCGGTCGGCAGCGCTGCTACATTAACGTCTGCAGCAACCCGCTTATGGGCCAGCCCGAGTGCAAGCCGGCCCAGGGTGGGCAACAGTGGTCTCAGCCCTACAGCCTCTCACCTGGACGGGAGGACCTAGCCAAGGGCAGTTCGGAGAAGCATATGATTTACGATGTGGTCTTCCACCCAGACACGCTGCGCATAGCCGGCAGCAGCCCCAAGTTCAAGGAAATGGTGGACTCCACGGCGCTAGAAGGGGTCGAGAAGCAGTTTGAGGTCACACTGGACAAACGTAACGTCAAAACTTTGAAGGCAAAGTACAAGGGGGTCCCACAGGCAACCGTGCTGCGAACACCTCTACCGGGAGTCCCCCAGCCTCCAAGCCAGGACCCCGATGACCCTCTCCGTTTCCCATATCCTTATGTAAAGGCGAACGGCACAAGCAGCCAGGATAAACCTGTGGCGGACCGGCATTCATCGAAGAGAAAGGATCCTAAGCAGCAGACGTTGCTAGTTGCTCCCACTGAACCCTGTTTCACCATCACCCACAGGTCCTACGTCGATCTGCAGGACTACCGGCATTCCAGGGACGCTGTGCCCAGCCCTGTGCCCAAGGAGTTGCTGGTCACCATAGATCTGCCTCTTCTGAAATCAGCTAGTGATGCCAACTTGGATATACATGAACGGCTGCTGACCCTGGAGTCCCAAACACCTGCATACAGTCTGCGGGTCACCCTTCCTTACCCTGTTGATGAAACTCTCGGTAGCGCCAAGTTCAACAAGGCAAAGAGGCAGTTGCTGGTTACGCTGCCAGTCGTGGTACAGAAATGCCAGGCCTTCGTGAACACGAGTCCTTTGAATGCCGATGTAGATGGCACCAGTACAACATCTGAGATGAAGCAACTTGTCGAAGAGCTTAATACGAAGGAAGGTTGTGATGGAGCTATTTTTCAAGAGCCCACTGTTAGTACACAGGAGAGCTCTCAAACCGGACAACCTTTCACGGCAGAGACCGTATATGGTGAAATAGAACAGGCAACAAGATGTTTAAGAGACAACGAAAATGACAGCCTTAGCTCTGAGGACCTTACTGTTGCGGAGCATGAGGACCCTTGTGTCGCACAATCTGAGGTCCCTTGTATCGCAGAGTCTGAGGGTCCAGCACAGTCTGAGGGTCCTGATGTCAATGAAACAGAGAGCTTGTCTGTCCCTGAGTCAGGGGGCTCATCTGTCACCCTACCTCCCGATGTGTTTGGGAAGACAATAGAAAAACTCAATGCTCTGACATTGGCAGAAGCAGAAAATATTGTGCAGACCAATAACAATGGCCCTAGAGACGCTCAAATACAAGAACAACCGAGAGAGCCATGTTTTACAGTCCATCATAAAGAGCAAGTGCCTGTATCAGAGGAGGCGGAGTCCCTATGCCCACAATTCCCGTGCACCCAAGACGATATTTCAGTTACTGTGATAATCCATGTCTCTCAAATCGATAAGGAGACATTTAAAAGTTATACAGGACCTAGCCATTACAACATCTGCTTTACTTCAGAGGAAGCTCGGATGTTATACTCTTTGTTTTTTCGTTTCAATCATGGAAATAAACTGAACCCTAATAAGGTCACTGTTTGCATCGCCAAGCACAATGCTGAAATCCAGCTGACAAAAGCATCTGAAAGCTGTGGACTCTGGGAAAAGTGCAGCTATTGTGTCGACAAGAACAACTTGCAGGTAACTAAGTTATACATGGAATCAAAAACGCACAAATATTTAGAATACGCACATCTAGAAGTTGTTACTGGAAAAAAGGCCAGGCGAACTCAATTTCATTCTTAATGCCTTAATATAAAGATATAATACTGTTAGTGAAAGATGTCACTCATAATAAGGGTGGGGCCAACTGCTTCTCTATTGTTTAGATTTGTTTGTAGAAAGTGTGCTTTCACCTAGCAAAGATTGTTAACAATATCTATCTAGTATAGGTATATTGACAATACAATCTCGTTACTGATAGACAGTTTTGGTAGTGCGGAATGCTAAACAATCTATACAATGTGAAAACACTCGTTCTACATCCACATTCAGAAGAGCTGCAATGCAGAGACGAGGGAATAAGACCGAGTAGGCCTTGTTGCTAACACTTCACTTGCACTCATCAAAGTACAGTACACATTTACAGTTCTTGGGAATTGTACTTTATTATAGAATCACTCCAGTGAATGTTAATGCTTTTGAGAAAAAGCTAGAGACAAAGAGGTGTGGGCCATTAGTAGATTGACATGAGATTTGTGTATGCTTTTCCTCAACAGACCCAGTAGAAGCAGCCATTTTTTGAAACACACCCAGCTAACTTCACTCAGCTCTGCTTAGAAGCAGTATTGTCTGCTGTCCAGAAAGATTTCGCAGTACTCCTCTGGAGGCCCTTTCACTTTCTAGATGCGGCCCGCTCTGCCCTGCTCCCATTACCAGATCCTCTGGACCCCATCTGAACTACACTCACAGTTTGTGACGACTTTGGGAGTCTATAAAATCCTTGCACAGGTGTAGTTGTATTGAGCCCATTAGTGCCTTCAGCAATGTTAGATTAGTGCCCATCCTTTATTATTATCGGGCTCATGTATTCTTAGAGTCCTGATGCTGATCCTTCTATCTCTCTAAAGGATCGAAATTTCGTCGACTAGTTCTACGAGCCCAATTTGATTGTACATAAGAATAAAATGGGCCGTGTTGGTCTTACTTGATACAAACTATTGATGCCGTATCATCATACGTGTGTATCACTTGTATGAGAACACCGAGCATGTTTCTCACCACTCTCCCACTGCGGCGTCACATAGTTTTTAATGTTTTTTCTTTATACAATTGACTAAATTGATAATTTGAAGAATGTGTACATTGATTGTTTTATCTATGTCTTGGGACCACTGTTCTTTACCCATTTCCTCAGCAGAAGACATTCTTTTTGTCTAATTAATTGCCATAGACGAGAACTATAGTCAGGGCGACTGGCATTGTGCAAATGTGCGGCTGCGGCGATTTTTGCACAATTATAGATTTGCCACATAATCCTTCATCTCCCGCATAAACTGTAGATTTTAACAAAAAAAATTGTTTCTAGCTCTAATGGTTCAAAAATTAATAAAAATGCTGCAACATGTGTTGTTGCACAGTGAAAGGCCCTTTGTAAAGCTAGGTTAGTCACCTTTCTGCTGCATATTGCTATATTTGGGTGTTAAACTGGTATTAATGAGGTGCAACCAATGTCCAGACAGTGTTACCAAGTTTAAAAATGCTGAAATTATGAAGTAATACTGTTACAAAATGTGGTGCATTATGCTGCATAATTTGGCGTTTCTTGCCGCATTATTTACTCAAGCCTGCCGCATAATTTGACCCTCTCCTACCGCATAATTCCAATGGCCCTGAATATAGTGGAGATTTTATTGTACAATAGCCAACGAGTTTTACTTCAGTTCTTACAGATTTTGGGGTATGCATTCCTGGATACACTCTAACCACCCTAGGGTTATGAGTAAGGCTTCCAGCTTCATGGCATTTAATTTTTGTAACATTTCCATCTGTGTTTTATCCATATTTATTTTTTGGACATCTTGGTATTTATCCATCTTTTTTTTTTTATTTTTTTTTAGATTAAATTATCGTAAAATGGAATATTTCCACATTTATTTAGCTGATAAACATGCACTCATACTTTGATGCCTGTCTCGTTTCAGCAAATTGTGCAGACAAATATAACAAAACACTAAACCCACATGTAAATATTAGCATTATATACAAATATAGGTTAACCCTTTCGCTGCTAGGCCTTCCCCCCCCCCCCTCCCCTCCCCCGTGCTAAGCCTTTTTTGGCTATTTGGGGTAGTTCGCGCTTAGGCCCCTGTAACATTTTGACCACATAAGGTATCCACGCCAAATTAGCGTCCTTTTTTCCCAACATCATGGGGATTCTAAAGGTACCCAGGGTTTGTGGATTCCCCTGGAGGGGACCCAGAAATTAGCCAAAATACAGGTACATTTTATTTTTTTGTGGGTAAAATTGGAAAAAAGGGCTTCAGATGAAAGCGTCTGGTTTTTCCCTGCAAATAGTATCAAAAAAGGGGTTGTGGTGCTGAAATCACCATCTTCCCAGCTTTCAGGGACAAGCAGACTTTTGTAAGGAAACCAAAAATTTTTACACAGTTTTGGCATTTTTCTGGGACATAGCGTATTTTTGCTATTTTTTTGTTCTTTCAACCTCTTTCCAGTTAATGGTAGAAATGGGTATGAAAGCAATAATGGATCCTGGAAAGCTATACATTTTAGAAAAGTAGAAAAAATTCTAAATTCAGCAAGGGGTCATTTGTGTAGATCCTTCAAGGTTTCTTTATAGAAACTAACCGTTGAATATAGGAAAAATTGAAAATTAGTTGAAAAAAACAGCCATTTGTGTCAACGTTTTCACCTGTAACTTCTTCTAATTATGTCAGCTGTTTGAAAGCAATATACCGATACATCCGCTGGACCTTTCTGGTTGTGGGGATATATAGGACTTGTAGGTTCACCAAGAACCCGACGAACCCAGAGCCAATAACTGAGCAGCTTCTTGCAATGGTTTTTTATTATGTACCGGGTATATAGCAATTATTCTGGGAAAATGTATACATGGAAAAATCGTTATGTAAGACACCTATGTATTTCTGAAATGAGAACAGAATATAGAGTTTAGAAACAGTAGATATTTGCACATTTCCGAAATTGGGAATACCCATACTAGCATGAGAATTATAGGTCATTTTTCAAAATGACTTCTTTTTTACACATTGTCTTTCATTTGGAAGGCAGAAAAGCATCGAAAGTCAATAGGTAATAACAGTTGCTCTACAATTCTGTGTTACCCTAAGTCTCCCGATAAAAATGGTACCTCACTTGTGTGGGTAGGCCTAGTGCCCACGACAGGAAACGGCCCAAAACACAACATGGACACACCACATTTTCACAGTGAAAAATGTCCATTTTTTCGCAAAGTGCCTAGCTGTAGTTTTTGAACCCTTGCTCTGCCGGCACCTAGGGAAACCTAGCAAACCTATACATTTTTGAAAACTAGACCCCAGGGGAATCCAGGATGGGGTGACTTGACTGGCTCTCACCAGGTTCTGTTACCCAGAATCTCTTGCAAACCTAAAAAATTGTCCAAAAAAACACATTTTTGCTCACATTTCTGTGGTGGAAAGTTCTGGAATCTGTGTGGATCCACAAAATTCCACCCACCCCGCATTCCCCAAAGTCTTCCGAGAAAAATGGTACCTCACTTGTGTGGGTAGGCCTAGTGCCCGCGACAGGAAACGGCGCAAAGCGCAACGTGGACACACCACATTTTCACAGTGAAAAATGACCCTTTTTTTGCAAAGTGCCTAGCTGTAGTTTTTGAACCCTAGCTCTGCCGGCACCTAGGAAACCTAGCAAACCTATACATTTTTGAAAACTAGACACCCAGGGGAATCCAGGATGGGGTGACTTGACTGGCTCTCACCAGGTTCTGTTACCCAGAATCCCTTGCAAACCTAAAAAATTGTCCAAAAAACACATTTTCCTCACATTTCTGTGGTGGAAAGTTCTGGAATCTGTGAGGATCCACCAAATGTTACCCACCCCGCGTTCCCCAAAGTGTTTCGAGAAAAATGGTACCTTACTTGTGTGGGTGGGTCAAGTACCCGCGACAGGCAAGGGCCCAAAACCTATTGAGGCGACATCAAAATTACCTATCACAAACCAACCTGGTTTTGCAAGGGGAGTCCCATGAGTTTTTGGCCCGGGGCTCAGCGGCCATCTAGGGAATCCTACCAAACCCACACATTTCTGGAAACTAGACACCCGGGGGAGTCCAGCGAGGTATGGCTTGCGTGGGTGTCCCAACATTCTCCTACCCAGAATCCCCTGCAAACCTCAAATTTCGCTGAAAAAAATCACTTTTTTCTCAAATTTCTGTGTGGGAAAGTTCTGGAATCTGCGTGGATCCACAAATTTCCTCCCACCCAGCGTTCCCCCAGGTCTCCCGATAAAAATGGTACCTCACTCTGGTGGGTGGGTCAAGGGGCTTGGCGGCCATCTAGGGAAACCTACCAAACCCACACATTTCTGGAAACTAGACACCCGGGGGAGTGCAGCGAGGTATGGCTTGCGTGGGTCCCTCAACATTTCCCTCCCCTGGGTGTCTTGTTTTCAAAAATGTATAGGTTTGCTAGGTTTCCCTAGGTGCCGGCAGAGCTAGGGTTCAAAATCTACAGCTAGGCACTTTGCAAAATAGTGTCCGTTTTCACTGTAAAATGTGGTGTGTCCACGTTGTGTTTTGGGCCGTTTCCTGTCGCGGGCACTAGGCCTACCCACACAAGTGAGGTACCATTTTTCTCAGAAAACTTTGGGGAATGCGGGGTGGGTGGAATTTTGTGGATCCACGCAGATCCCAGAACTTTCCATCACAGAAATGTGAGGAAAATGTGTTTTTTTTTAACTAAGTTTGATGTTTAAAAGGGATTCTGGGAACAGAACCTGGTGAGAGGCACACAAGTCATCCCATCCTGGAGTCCCCTTGGTGTCTAGTTAAAAAAAATATACAGGTTTGCTAGGTTCCCCTATGTGCCGGCTGCGCTAGGGCCCAAAATCCACAGGTAGGCACATTGCTAAAAACAAGTCTATGCCTAGTGGGCTTTCTGCCGCCCTGGGGGGAAATCGGGGGGGGGAGGGGGGTTGCCCCGATATGCCCCCCAAGGGCGGTAGAAAGACTGTGGCTATATTTTTTGGGGGGTGGAGGATTTGGTATGTCCATTCTGGGCAGCCCCCACGCATAAAAAAGCCAGCGTAATCGCTGGTGCCTAGTGGGCTTTCTGCCCCCCCCCCCCGGGGTGCAGATCAGGGGTCACTGCCCCCATCAACCCCTCGGGGGGGCAGAAAGACTTGGCATTTTTTGGGGGAGGTGTGGGCATTGGCATGCCCATTCTGGGCTGACCTCAACCCTGAATAAAAAAAATAAAAAATCCTGAGGCTTAGAGGCCTTTCTACCCCCCCGGGGGGGGGCAGATAAGGGGCTATTGCCCCAATATGCCTCCGGGGAGGGGCTGAAAGACTCTGGTAATTGTTTTTGGGGTGGGGGCATTATCATGCCCATTCTGGGCAGCCCCCACCCCTACATTATTTAAAAAAAAAAATCCCTGGTGCCTAGTGGGCTTTCTGCCCCCCGCGGGGCAGATAAGGGGCTATTGCCCCCATCTGCCCCTGGGGGAGCAGAAAGACTGTTGCATTGTTTTGGGGGGTGAGGGCATTGCCATGCCCTTTTTGGGCAGCCCCCACCCCAACGTCAATAAAAAAAAAATCCCTGGTTTCTAGTGGGCTGCAGCCCCCATCTGCCCCCTGGGGGGGCAGAAAGACTGACATTTCTCTGGGGGGCGTTGGGGCATTGGCATGCCCTTTTTGGGCAGCCCCCACCCCAACGTCAATAAAAAAAAATAATCCCTGGTTCCTAGTGGGCTTTCTGCCCCCCGGGGGGGCAGATTGGGGGCGGGGCAGAAAGACTTGCATTTCTCCTGGGGGGGGCATTGCCATGCCCTTTTTGGGCAGCCCCACCCCAACGTCAATAAAAAAAAAAGTATCCCTAATTTCTAGTGGGGGCAGAAAGTCTGTTGCGGCCAAACAAATATGGGGGGAGCAAAGGCCCTTGCCCAAGGGGCCGCTCCCCCCTCCCTGGCGCTAGTGGGTGGATCCCTGCTTGGGGATCGCCCTCCTGGGGTGATCCCCAAGCAGGGATCCACTAGGAAAGGTACCATTGGAAAGGAGATTCTCCCCTTTCCAACGATACCTCTCCCATCTTTTTCGGTGCTCGGGGGGCTGAGATAGCCCCACAAGCGCCGAAACTGAGAAACTGAAACTAAGTTTCAGTTTCAATTTCATTGCAATGACGATAGCGCGCCATGCGCGCGATCGTCATTGTAATGAAATAAAAAACTAGGCCTGGGGAGGTTGGGGAAGCTCTTCCCCACCTCCCCAGGCAAAAAAAAATAAAATGGGAAATCCCTCTGCTGTCTGCAGCAGAGGGATTTCCTGAGCATGTGCTCATGACGGAATGGTTCCGTCATGAGCACACTAGAACTTGTGCTTATGATGGAACCATTCCGTCATGAGCACAGAAGGGGTTAACATATGCCTGTTTTTAAGGAAATCTCATCCTGTTTTATAACTCTCCATGCTTTTCTATCTGCTAAACTGTTGACCTTGAATTAATGAAGGACAGGATGGAGAGTCACTCACAAGAAGCACAATTTTCTGTATTTTCCCGCTTTTTAAAATAAATACAGACAGAAATCACATTGCTTTCTGTTTGTAATTATCTGTTAAAATGGAAAACTGGGAGCTTACATGTGAGCCCCAATCTATGCATATTTATCTTTGGAACAAGTTACTTTTTTGCTATAGCTATATAAGAAGTACTTGGACATAAAAGCTTTTCTTCTTACAACAGCCAATCACAAGGTGCCATCTAATTAGTCTCCTCAGGATATTATGACTTTGTATCTAAGTTGAATCAAATTAGGCCTGGGGAGGATTGTAAACGTTGCCTTTCGTAAACATTACATTTGTTCAACACCTGTTCAGGAAGAGGATTTCTAAATGCATGCCCATTTAATCCTTAGTCTGTATGCTGAAACTGCATAAGTCTCTTGCAGGCAGCAGCAGTACAAGTTTATTGGTTTTTTAGTTATTTTAAACCTCAATAGTAGTTTTCATTCTGTCTAGTTCAAAGAACCTACGTTCTGCTGGTAGTATTTTCCCAGTTCAGTCAAAGTGCAATTAGTACTTCTTACATTCCACTGTCGTTTTCGTAATACAATTGACACGGACCCAGCTCTCTCCATTTCAGGGAACATCAGTCTTATAGAGTGCTCTCACTGCCTTATCGAACAGAACAGCCATGCTAAGGTTGAGGTTGTAAAGCCACAAAATATTTCAGCTAGACCAGAGCTGCCCCAGCTAATTGTCTTGGGTCTAAAAGACAAAGCATGAACTGAACTATCAAAAAGTCCTGTAGTATAAGTCACCCAAAAAATAGCATGTAAAACAAATGACATTTGCTTTATATGAAAAGAAAACACTGTTCTTTTTTTTTTTTTTTTTTTTTACACCATTGTTACACTAAATTTCAAATTTGGGTGATGTTTATTAAAATGTTTAGCTTCTAAAAAAAATAAAAGAAAACATTGAAAAATACAACTTTGCCGAGTATCAGGCTTTTACATTTTCTTTTTTTTTTTTATATATTTTTATTGGGCACATCCGGAAAATATAAATACTGATACATACATATATAATGGAGACAATTTTACACCCGGGAGATCAAAAAACAAATGAAAGAAAGAAGGAAAAGGAAAAACCAGCAAACATTTCATTACAGTTAACCCAGGATGATCAATTAGCAAGCATCAAAAAAAAACACAGCTAGTTCATCCTCACATCTCTAGACCATACAGCCATATGCGCCCAGATCTTCCTCCCCCGAACCCTGGCCTGTCTACCTCTACAAGCATATATGAACATCTCTTGTTTGTAAATCCCGAGAAGCCTAGCAAGCCACATATGAAATGTTGGTGGCTCAATATCTTTCCACCTAGTGACCAATAATAACCTAAATACTGCTGCCCCCAGAAACACACCATATTCTTGTTCGATGTTGAGGCCCAAAGTACTATCAAATCCGAGAATCAGCAGGGTCGGGGTTAATTCTGGTCTGAAACCAAACAAAGCTTCCCAAAAACCTAATATGCCTTCTTTAAGTAGGGCTAGTTTATCACAACTATACAACATATGTATCAGAGTGGCAGGTCCAGACCCACATCTAGGACACTTGTCGTCACCCCTCTTCCCCCACTGAAAAAGTTTAGCAGGGGTAAAGTAAAGATTAAATATCGTTTTATATATTTGAGCTTTTAGATTCGAGGCTAAGAAATTTTTTGCAGTTAGAGATAAACTCATATAAATATCCACATCAGGGTTGCCCAGTTTCATAGCCCAAGATGCTTCAGTTTTTTCCATATCGTCGGGGCTTTTATCAAGGAGTATTTTATAAAAGTCCCTGATTCTACTCGTTTCCCTGTTTACCGCTTCTAAGAGTGGTATCTCATCCAATTTTATCTTAGGCTTCCATGTCGTTAGGACATTCTTAATCTGAACAAATTTAAAATATTGACTATCTAAAACACCGAATACCCGTTGTAACCTAGAGAATTGAGCATCTTGTTTTCCCCACAGAAATCCCCTATTGTTCCTACCCCGTATTTTTCCCACTTTTTCCCCATGTCATCGTTAGCCAAGTATGGCAATAATGGTGATCGCCATAAAGGGGTATATCTGGTGATTCTTGGGATTGCCATAGCCTTGGAGACCTGCTTCCAGATTTTCCATGAGCCATAAATTACTTTGAACCGTACCTTCTTAAAGTAACTGGGTTCCAATTGTCTCAATAACAGCCCAGAGGCATCCTTCCCCATCGAAAGCTCATAGATTGTAGGTATTTTTGGGCACTGCACTGGTTCCTTGATATTATTTATCGACAGCAGGGTAGTCATTTGATATAAAAGGGCTGCCCAATAATACAACATAATATTAGGGACTGCAAGTCCTCCCCTATCCAGGGGTAGAGCTAAATACTTCAGTGCTCTTCTGACCTTCCCATATTGCCATACGAAATTAGAAAAAATTGTTTCCAGTGCCTTCAATAAATTATCATCTACGGCCAGTGGTATAGAGCGAAACAGATACAAAATTTTCGGTAATATGGTCATTTTTAAGTAATTCCCCCTCCCAATAATAGACAAGTGCAACCCATTAACCCTCCTTAGTTCATTCCCTATGTTTTTAATCATAGGTTCGAAGTTAATTCTACTAATTTCATCAACCTTGGCACTTATTCGAACCCCGAGGTATACTGCTGAGGTTGCTCTCCTAGGGTCGTTAAAATCAAGGTTATCCGTGCACAATACTATTGTTTTTCCAGCGTTCAAAGCATAGCCAGAGAAACGACCATATGCCTCGGTGATCTTGTCGATTTCTTCGATCGCCTCAAGAGGGTTAGGAGTTAGGACCGCAATGTCGTCGGCATAAGCCAAAACTTTTGTCTCGAACCCACCCGTAATTATTGGTATGATCCGTCGAGTCTGTAACAGCTTTTCAACTAAGGGGTTGATATATAAGGCAAATAAAATTGGGGAGCAGGGACAGCCCTGTCTAGTCCCTCTTGATATTTTGATATTGCCTGATTTCCCCCCCCCAGTAATTGCAGTCGGGCTATTGGCTGATAATACATTGCCTTAATAGCTTTTACAAACTGAGGGCCGATACCATTCTGTTCCAATATCAACCATAGAAACTCCCAAGACACTCGATCAAAGGCTTTTTCCGCATCGAGAAGGATCATAGCCATCTGATCCCCCACCCCAGACATGATGTCAAAAAGAGAAATAACTCTACGGGTATGGTCCGTTGTTCCTTTGCCCGGGATAAACCCATGCTGCCATGGGGAGACCAGACGCTCTATGACCCTCCCTAGCCGATTAGCCAAAATTTTTGAATACATTTTTATATCAGAATTGATCAGGGAGATTGGCCGGTAAGAAGATGGATTATCAGCTGGTTTCCCTTTCTTAGGAAAGATTACAATGGCAGTCTCTTTCCAGGACTCGGGGGGGTTCCACTGTATTGTACACCCCTAAATAGATCTAAAAGCAAGGGTGTTATAACTGATCCCAGAATCTTATAAACCTCAAGAGGTAAACGATCCGGGCCCGCCGCCTTTCCTGATGCCAACCCTGATAATGCTTGTTGAACTTCTTCTAATGTAATTTCCACCTCCAATTCCTCCCTCGTAGGCCTATCCATACCACCGCCCATAGTAATGTCTGCGAACAACCCTGTCATACATTGAGAAACCTCTTCTCGGCTTATATTAATATCATCTTGATATAACACCTGATAATAGTTTTGAAACTCTCTGATTATATCCTCCGAATTAGTGTAGATTTGCCCATCTATTTTAATCAGAGATACAGCATTTAACGCTGCCTTCTGCCTAGTTCGGAGCGCTAACCTCCTACCAACTTGTTCTCCAGTTTCATAAACACTATTACGGTGAGATTGATACTCCTCTGCTGATTTCTGATTTAGCCAGTTAGTAAGCTCTGCTTTCAATGCAATAATTCGACACTGGATTAGATCTCCCTCCAGTCCCTGTACGATCAGCGAGGTATGCTCTTCTTCAGCCATAGCTAGATCTTGCATCAATTGTTGATTCTTTAATTTCTGCTGCTTTTTTGACCTGATAACAAAAGAAATCGTCTCACCTCGAAGAGCCGCCTTGAAAGAGTCCCACACAACCCCCTACTGGCACTAAACCTATTTATATCAAAAATTCCTGCGCCCATTGTTTCATATGTATACTATATTCACTATTCACAAGGAGTTTCCTATCAAAAGTCCATCCGCTCCGTGGCCTTTTAAAGCTGGCTATTTCCAGTTCTAACATCAAAGGGTTATGATCAGAGATTATTTTGGGGAGTTTCTTAATCCCGGCTTGCTCAACAAGATCACTTGTACAAAAAACATAATCAATCCTAACGTATTTTTTATGTGGGTAGGAAAAACGTATATCCAGGATTGTCAACGTTCTTTGTAGCCCAGATATCTACAAGGCCGTGACTAATTTTAAGAGAATTAAATGCCCTATAGACCCTAGGCTTTTGACCCATATACAACCCTGACCCGTGATCCAGAGAAATATTCAGGTCCCCACAGAAAATCAAAGGGGTTGGCCAAGGGGCAAGTTCTACTTCTAAATCCTCAAAAATCTGAGGGTCGTCCTGGTTAGAACCATATATTGCACACACCGTACCTCCCATAACCAATTCAATGATTGCCCATCTACCCAGCGCATCCACTAGTTTCCGTTTGGCCATTCCCAAGGCGGTCTTTGCTAAAATAGCCACACCCCATATGTTAGATGTCTGGGTAGTACACGCCAACAGATTATATCCTGCAATTCTCAGTACTTCCCTTTTCCCCCACGGAATGTGTGTCTCCTGTAGACATATTATATCGGTGGGGTTTAGTCCTAACTAGTTCGGCATATCTTATCCTCTTGACCCTATCATTTAACCCCGCAATATTCCAGGAACAAATAGTTATCTTCCCCATCTTAGATTAAACTCGTGGTTCTGAATTCCTCCATGAAACCTTCTCAGCCTCTTTCCATTATTAAATACCTGCCTCTTCTTGTACCACTGGTTTATCTCTCTTGGTTGTCTCCTTATTATTTCTTTACAATTTCTGGATGTGCTTTTTCCGCCCGTATTCAACCCTCCACCTTCCCCTCACCTTCCCCTCCCTCCCCCACAGCTTTGCTTCCCACCCCCTCCCCCAACTACCCCCTCCCCAAATGGGGCGTACAGACTCAATCTGGAGTCTGATCATGATGGATGTGCTACGCATAGTGAGTGCGAGAGCCTTAATTCTAAAAACCTTAACTAAACGCTGCTTCCAACAGAGTGCTCTCAACAGAATATTTACAATTACGAGTTACATTTCCGTTTGGTTTGTTAACACGTCTCTAATTAGGTAGCCCGTCCAGGTATTCCTTAGCCTTAATTTCTGACATAAAAACTTTGTTTGCCCCTCAAAAATCACTTTTAAACGAGCTGGATTATTTAAAAAGGCTTGTGCCCTTTTGTCTTGGAACGGTTTGATAAGCTGCCGCAGTCGCCACCGCCTTTCAACAGTAGAATGGCAGAAATCTGTGCGTACAAAATAGGAAATCTCATTTCTAGACCTTTTAGCGTCGGGCCGAGCTTTTTCGAATACGGCCTGACGTAACAAAAAATTGCCGAAATAGACCAGGATGGCCCGGGGGAAAGCTCCTGCCCTTACAGGCAATCTCTGAACAAAGGGGACCCGATGAGCACGTTGAATCTCTAGAGCCCAGTCCCAGCCGGTTAATTCCGGCAGAGAGTCTCGCAACAAATCCACCACGAATGAGCGTATGTCAGCCACCTCGATCCCCTCGGGAACCCCGAGGACCCGCAGATTGTTCCTCCGCTGGCTATTTTCAAACTCCTCCAGCTTCCATCTAACATCCACTAGCTGTGCCTCATGAGATCCCACCACCGCGTGGGTTGAGGAAACGTCAGCTTCCGTGGTAACTATCCTAGACTCAAGATCGGTTAGACGTTCCCCAAATGAACTGCAGGTTTTTGTTAATTTTCGGACAACTCCTTGCATTTTGCGCATAGCAAGCTGAGCCTTGCGACTGTCTTGACGAGTTTCATCGCGGTGCATGGAAATAGCCTGAAAGATAGTCTCTAAAGTTGGGGAAGTTGACTCAGATGGATCAAGAATAGATTGGGAGATAAGCATAGGATTAGAGAGCTGATTCGTCGGGGTATAATCCCACGCCAACTCCTTTCCACTGTGCATCTTTTTCCTCTGAACAGTTTTAAGTTTAGGATCCCCTACCTCCTCCTCATCACTGTAACTTAGGTCTGTAATGTCAACTGACGACTCCTCTGTCCATTCCTCGCCATCAGATACAGAAAAGAAAATTTCACTAGATTCCTTGTCAAGCTCTGTTTGGCGTTCATAGACAAGATTACTACTGGTGTTAGTTTCTGGTGTACGATTAACAGGGGCTAGGTTGAAATCAGCATTGGATATTAGCTCCTGGGGTTGCATACTCAGGGCTTGGTGATTGTCCACTTGTACCCCAGAGTCCCTTCCATCTGCAACCGTATATCCTGCATTTCCTACTTTTCCTATGTTAATTACCCCTGTCCCAACTGATTGCTCTGTTGAAGTCAGAGTCAGTGTTTCTTGGGCTCCCCCTGCGTGATTCAAAATCGAAGGTTGTAGTAAGGAGCCCCCAGGCCTACCTTCATTATTAGCTGTCCCGATATGAGAACCATTCTCCGCCTCGCTCAATTCCCTCTGGGTTTCCTGAGCTTTCTCACTCGGTTGCGGGGGTTCTTGCGGGGGCAGGTCTTTGCCAGCAAGCACTCCATGTAATACGATATCCAAACTAACATCGGGACAGACCTTCCCTCGAGACTTCCCTTCACAACCCGGAACTAGTCTCCCGGCTGGACCTCTCAGCAGCTCCACAACCGTAGGGCCGGCCGGGGGTCCTCTCTGTGTAGTCCCGCCTCTTCCCCTCCTCTCCAGATCCGGGTCAGCCAGCGTCCCACGGCGTCCTCCTCGTCGCGGAGTTTGGGCTGGAGATTCCATCACACCCGCCGTAGCTCCCGCGGCCACATCTCCTGTCCCAATCCCGGGCATCTGTTTGGCCGCCTTGATCTTGCCCCCGACAGCCTTGGGACCCATCACGGCACCTCCAGCAGGCCCGATCGTCTCCACGGAGTCTACCTCCTCCCCGATGCCGTCTGTAGGTAGGGGCCTTTTGTTGAGCTTCAGAATTCCCTACCACAGTCCCGGTAATATATCGTAGAACGCAGAGCCCGATTGCAGTTCCAAGCAATCGTAGGTTATTTCCGCTAGTCTTTTGGGGGCAATGTATTTCTGGGCAACAAAGTACAGCATTCATTATCCCATTTAAATTAAAGAAGCACTCCTGACATCTGCAGCTCTCAGCACTCTATGCGCAGCCTACGGTCTCAAGCGACCGCCATCTTTGCCCCTTGGCTTTTACATTTTCAGTGTGTTCCTTTATAAAATGGCAATATTATTCCATACGGTGTAATACTGTAGTTTTTTTTTTTTTTTACTATGACAATATATGAATGGAGGTTTTTTTGTATAGGAATACACTTGGTCTAAGTCTGCGCTGATTTACATGTAATACATCGCAAAACTCATACGCAGAACACTTAATGATGAAACAACTAAGAAAGTCCCATACTTGTACTAATGCATATACAACATGATATATATATATATATATATATATATATATATATATATATATATATATAAATATATATATATATTACGTTACACCTTTCGTCCAAAAACAAAGCACACTCCTCACCAGGTAAATAATATTCCTCGGCATAACAGAGTCGGCGTGTTCCATCTGTCAATTATATTATGCCCAACGCGTTTCAGACTTAACTTCGTCCTTGTTCACGGGCAAGCGGCAATGTTACAAAATCTCTCAGGACTTCCAATAAATGCAATTTATATCCTTTAATTATCCTCAGGTGAGTCTATGATAAACATTGCATGATGGGATTGGTAGTCCAATGTATATTAATCAACTTTCCAATGCCACTTTAATTCAATAAATAATCCATAACCCTTGATAAGTTTGATAGTCCAAAAACAAAGCACACTCCTCACCAGGTAATTAATATTCCTTGTTTTTGGACGAAAGGATATAAATTGTATTTATGGGAAGTCCTGAGAGATTTTGTAACATTGCCGCTTGCCCGTGAACAAGGACGAAGTTAAGTCTGAAACGCGTTGGGCATAATATAATTGACAGATGGAACACGCCGACTCTGTTATGCCGAGGAATATTAATTACCTGGTGAGGAGTGTGCTTTGTTTTTGGACGAAAGGTGGAACGTTATATATATACATACATACACATACGACACTCCTTCCGGTACCATCAGACCCAAGGGAGGTGGAGCGTATCGCGGCGGAGCAAGCCGGTAATAAAGTTGCTCAACTACACGCAAGGTCACTTGCAAAAAACGCACTCTCAGGATGTCGAGAAGCTTGAAGCAAAAAGGTTTTAATTCATCTTTCCCATCATTCTGTGTTTCGCCTGCAACGCAGCCTTGATCACATGAGAATATTTCACTAATTAAGTGCTTTAAATGAACAGTGCGCCGGACATCAACAACAGACTTGCGTATTGCTAGGTCTGGTTAATTAATACAAAACAATGTCGGCCATATTGGAATGTCTCAAGAAATAACATAACTTGTGGCAATCATCACATAGATGCACATAACCAAATGTATTGGAATCACGTATTTCTATAAAAGATGTAAGCAAAGTTGCCCCCATTCTTTCAAAGTTGAACCAATATCAGACTTATAAACCGATAATACCTATTGTTAACATGTGATGCTGAAAGTGTTGGCACATATCCCTATAGAGATGACAGGTGGATGTAAATTGCTGATGCTAGTGTTCAAAAGATCTCTACACAGTATCATTGAAAAATAGCAGCCCTCCTGACCAGCATCTTTGCCAAATGCAGAACGGAACCTCCATAATATCGAATTAAGGGACTAGTGCCTAAATGTTATGGATGGTCAGAAGTTATAAGAAAATGGATAATAGATGTAATAGATTGAGCATACTATCATCTCATAGTTTCGAATGCCCTTCAATTAGAACTTAGGAACACATGCTCCAATGGGATATCCCAGAGAGGTTGAAGTCCAGTAACGTATATTAAACAAAAATTAAAAAGTGACAAAGTCTTATCTGCAAGTGCATCGAAGGAAAGGGTAGAGAACCAATATACGTATCCCACTGATATCAAGTGGTCCCCTTCCTTTCCTCCTAAAATCAAAAAGAATAAGAAAAAAGAAAATAAATATATGCGATTTTAAAAAGCATGGTGCATACATTATATACAAAATATACAAGTAACCCAACAACAGGCACTATGGAAGAGGATGAGTGTAGGGGAAAACGGGGCTCCTCCGACCTATGGTAGGCTCAACATAAAAACCACCAAGAGCGGGAGAACAACAGTGAGCTCATAAACAGCAAGGGGAAATATCTGAGAGGAATCAGAACTCCTCCCTTAGGTGAACTCCTAATTTTTCATCCAGGTTGAGCCCTTCAGGGTTCTTAGCCTGTAAATCAATAATATACCTGGATTCCTTTTTTCTGAGCTTCAATACTCTATTCCTCCCCCCCTCGCCCCCAAGTGCAGTTGGGTATCTATTCAATGACATAATAGGTCAAAAGAGAGCTATCGGAAAAATGTTTATGATCAAAATGTCTTGCTACCGGGTAGTGTGTGTCGTTGTTAGTGATAGCCCTCATGTGTTCCAGGACTCTTTCTTTGGCATCTGTGTGGTGCTACCCACACATCTCAATTTGCAGGGACACTCCAAAATGTATACAACAATGGTAAAGCTACATGTAAGGAATTGAGAGATGGTTTTGGTGGTGTTACGATTGGCAGTCACAAATTCCTTACGCATCAGGCTGTTCCTACATTCCTTGCAAAGACCACATAGGAAAAACCCTTGGAGATTATGTTCTTTCATCTGTCTTGGGGATATATATATATATATATATATATATATATATATATATATATATATATATATTAACTAACCTATGAATCAAAAATACATATTTTAAGAACACATAAAATACATAAAGTAATATACAACACAATCATTACATTTTTCATGTATTTTGAGCACCCTTTTTAGAAGGATTTCTCAACTTGGCTTCACTTAAATTATTTGGTGCATATAGATCCCATATGTCACTTTCTACAATCTCATCAAAATTAGTATCATTAACTGGAGATGAATGGCTGTTTTCAGAAGAGATAGGACTATTCACATTCATTGTCAAATCAGTAAAATCTTCTTCTTTTGAGGTACTCACAAGTTCTATTCGTTTACGTAACACAGATTTGTCCAGGTTTAAGAGCTACTAGAGAGCTCTTTTTCTACCAGTCTTTTTTATGCAACAACACAGCACTGCCAGTGACTTTATGGACTTGTAAAGGATCTGTGAATTTGGATTCCCCTTTAAAAACATTTGATTTGCGGATCACCTTATTTATGTTCTTTAGCTTAGTTCTATTTACAGTGCCATGATAAGTTTTATTGCTAACTTACGTAGAATAATATTTTTCTTTAGCATATCCAATATCTTTCTTAAATTCAATTTTCACCACAGCAAGCGTATGAAATTTTGGAGTCAGTAATGTAGAAGCTTCCCTTCCTTTTATCAAATGATAAGGAGATAATCCTATGGCCAAGTGCAGAGTGTTATGATAACTTCAAAGTTTATCTTTAATAAATTCTTGAACATTTTGGTTATTAGCTAGCGCAGATTGGATTAACCTCTTTCGAGAACTTGTTACCATGCTCAACCTTGCCATTAGCTTTGGGACAATACAAGGGAACCCTTTGTTTTATTGCAACTAACCTTCAAAAAATTCAGCATTTTGTTGGATACAAATTGCACTCTATTGTCCGATACGAGTACTTTGGGAAACCCTTCCACTTGAAAAAAGTTATCAAGGAATCAATTGACCTCTTCAGCAGTTGGATTACTAACAAAAGCAGTAAACCCACTTAGAAAAATTGTCAATAAGTACAATCAAAAACCTTTTTTCCTGTCCCAAGATATTATAGGAACTGCAAAATCAATGGACATTTTCTCCCATGGTCCTTTAGGTATTTCTGTAGGATTAGATGGCTCACAAGATATCTTCCAATGTTTATCTGAATTTAAACAAACAGCACAAGCATCTACGTACCCTCCCACCACAGAGTCTATGCTTAGAAACCAGTAATCGTGTTTAAGAAGCTTTTTAGTGGGGGGCGTGGCTAGCCGCCGACCAAGATGACTGTGCACTGAGATAGCTCCTTAGCTGCCTCGATTGAATCCCCCATCATCCGTTCAATATTCGTGCTGTCCTGACCGCAAAGCGCCTGTCTGCCACGTGGGAGAGGCTCAAGAGGGCCTGTTATTGCTACCAAGCGGCATCTTGGAGAGCTGTAGTGGTGCTTCTTCTGTGGGCCGTGAGGGGAGTGCAAGATAGCGGATCGAGAGTGAGCTGCCCCCCTGAACAAAACTAGCTGTAAAAAGAGCAATGCGGACGGAGGAGCTGTAAACCGATCGCCACTGGGCTTTCCCGGTGTATAAGGAGGCAAGAGCGGACCAGACTGCAGCTGCGGAGGGATGCGGCTGGTGTTGTGGCGGGCCTGCGGTGCCAGCTCGGGGGACGGAGGCAATGATACTGGCAGTCCTGGTACACTGCCTGCAGTAAGTGCTCATGAACAAGGGTTGGCGGTGCGGGCGGGCAGGTCGGACAGACTGAATTGGCCTGAAACTCCTGTGCCTGGATGACGGAGAGCCTGCCTGCTCTGGCCAGGAGGGCTGAGTCGGACGGAGGCCATTGGCGAGCGGACGACATTGAGGGCCCCCCAGGCGGTTCCTCTCCCATTCCCTCCGAGATTTGGGCATGCAACTAAAAGAATAGTGCCACACTGTCCCCAAGGGCTGTGGAGAGGGTGTGTGTTGCGAGGTGGGAGCGGACCTGCGGGTGATTTGCGTGGGCCTATACATCGACCTATTACAGCACCAGCATAGAGATCCTACAACTTTGGCCTGAAGATTTTAGGGCTTAGCTAAGGAGTCGGAAAGTGGAAGATCGAAGGGCCTGCGGTGCCCTACCCCTGAGCGGCTACCACTGGGCAAGCGAGGTTGAAGGCAGCCCCTGGGGACCGCGATGAGACTGTGAGGGGCACTGATTTACACTATAAATAAACCAAGACTGGTATTGGTGTGCCAGAGGTTTAAAAGCCACAACAGTCGCCCTAAGGGCACAGATTGGCCCTGGGTGCTCTTGAGTGGAATTGAAGGCCTGGGGGACCCTAATTGTGATGTGTGCCGGAGCCCAGGTGAAACCTCAGCTGGCACACCGGACAGTTAAAAACCACCGCCCTACAACGCACAGACACAAGCTAGATAATACAGAGCTGACCGCTGGATGAAAACCCTAGTGTAAGTGCCAAAGGGAAATCGCCAGAAACCGCAGAACCAAGCCGGCACAGACCAATAACATAGACAAATACACAGTGGTGATGGCCACTCCCAGAGCGACCACTCGGAGTGTAGATCAAGGCGGACATTCGGATTCTTAACCTATGGAGGAACCCTCCTTTAGAGAAATAATTATGGCTATCCATGGTCTGCGAAGTACATTAGAACCGAAACTCGATGCAGTTGCCATTGTTGTAAATCTCCTACTTAAAGACCTACACAACATGTCTGATAAAATTAAGACTACAGATTCACAGATTACCGGATTGCAATCCACTACAAAAAGACTGGAGGAACAAGGCCGTACTCTGTCTAAACAAAATGCAATCCTTGGGGGGGGGGAAAACAGGAGGACCAAGAGAGACTATCCCGGTGTAATAATATTTGGGAGGTTGGAGTCCTGGAGGTGGCGGACGGGCCCAGCGTTGACTTTTATCTGGAAGACTTGATACTGAACTCCCTCTGCCCCAAGAGACTATCCAATTTTTCTCAATCAAGAGGGCCAACAGGGTGTTGGGCCCTGCAGCAAAACCGGGCACTCCACCATGAAATATCATTGCCAGGATTTTTAATAATAGAGATCGCAATGCAATCCTCCAAGCGGCTCAAGTTCATGGAGACCTCTGAATTGATAATGCAACAATCAGATTTTTTCCTGACTTTGCCCTCTAGGTACAGAGGCAGCGAAGGAGCTTTGAGGGGGTTAAGCGAGCCCTGCGAGACAAACAGATAAAATACACGATGATGTACCCAGTCAAACTGTGCTTCGTTGCGGATGGTAAGACCTGGCACTTTGCTACCCTGGAAGAGGCACTGTCATGGATGGATGGTTGGTGAGTAGTAAAACGACGAGGGGCGACGGATGGGAAAAGAGATCCTCCTGAAACGCGATGGGAACCCAGTGGATCAGCCTCGCCACATCGACAGGACCCAACCACCTCACAAAGGGCTTTTATGTAGCAAACATATCCATAAAAATCTCTATTCGCAACGTTACCAAGGGGGATACAAGCCAAACACTGTTATAAAGAGTACACAGTTATAAAGAGGTCCATCAAACTGTGCGTGGCCTTTCCACCATTTTTTAAACCACAATGTGCTCCATGTGCATCAAACCCATGCGCGACCTCCCATGAGATCGTCACAATCACCAACAACAATAATACATGCAATATGTCATGACACAGTACTCATGCCGAAATACGGAGTTGTCCAGATAAGATCCTGAAATCACAACATCGTCTCTTAATATTCAGTTTGCATATTAACAAAATCTGTGTGTGCATGCAAGTCTTTGCCTACCTTCAATTGTTACAACCAGGCTACTTCCAACTACCGTCTGTAGACACGTCAAAAAACATTCCTGCTCGACTGCACTTCAGTCTCCAATCTACAGGGAACAAAACTCATTGTAACGATGTCTTTCCCAACTTCCACTTCTCACACGTGTCCACAGCGTCCTAAACATTTTTACCTCCATATCAGTGATAGAAACCAATCGTAATACCGCACCTCAACCGCGTCGTCTACCATGCCATAACCACGCTGAAGTCTCTTAATCTGTTACGCCGAGTCGGCGTGCACTACCCGTCGAAAGCAACAACGGACTACTGCATTAACCATGTAGATCAATGAAATTGGTGGCCATCTTAAGATGGTATATAGTGATACATCCCACCGAAAACCTGTCAACACTGGCCCATATTCCAATCGAGAACGCATCCAGTTGCCTCATTATTGATACCATGATGATGGAACTCAGATCTTCAACTGTCCCAAAACACTGTACTGTCTCCAAGAATCTAAACAGAATGGACATCATTTGAGATATAAACAGTAGACATAGTTTGTATACATATCCATGATAAAACATATAGAGTAAGAAATGAGTTAACAAAGCTACTCATACATATGACTTTTTACATGTGCATAAGTTCTCATACATGTCGATATGTGTTTCAAACACCAGTCAAATTTATGTCAGAACTAATCCCTTTGGATCTGTCTAAAAATATACTATGTTCAATGCGGAGATCCCGCCTCTAGTGTTTAACTGCGTGTGCATGTTCAGAGAAAACAACTCATATCTAACTTGTCATTCAAACCCATGGGGGTCATTGTATTAAATTTCTTAATCCAATTAATCTCTCTTTGTAACAATGTTTTATTGGGATCTATCCCAGCCTTGAATGATACAATTTCTAATACAAGAAATCATAATTGCGCTATATTGTGGCATTGTTCAAGCCAGTGTATCACTATGTTTGAGTTTGTATTCTTAATCCGAATAGTGCTTTTGTGCTCAGTTATCCTAGTTTTAACTTTCCTTTCTGTTTTGCCTATATATAACAGGCCACAGGACATTTGATGCAATAAATGACGTTTTCCTTTTTTCTGTTTTCTCCGTGTTTTTGACTTGCAGTGCTTGTTTTGATGGTTGTCAAATCAAGTGGATGCCTGACATCCTGTCCTTTGGATAAAAAAGATGATGCTGACTGTGTAGACAATCCTATATCAGTGATATCTGAAGTTGACTCAGTGATGGACACAACTTCTACCAATCCAGCATCTTTATTGATTGGTGTTCTGGTTGATTCAATTTCGCGATCTGATACTACAGTCTCTTCCGATGATGCATTAGGTTTATGAAATGGCCTTCTTTGTGCATATACTTCCGCCCAAGTGTATACTTCATTGAGTTTATAGTCAATGGTGTCTGTTTTGAACTTCCTGCGCTTAAGTTCCTGTAGTTCTTTACCATACTTGTCTAGTTGGATGTTGATTTGATCTAATGTATTTTTCTATACTTCTGGTTCCGTTCTTCCTGACAATTCCCTTTTAGTCATCTGGATCTCATCCTCCAACTCGCTGATAGATCTTGATAGCTCCTCTATTAATAACAAAATCCAAGGAACACTTATTGAGTACTGCATACCATTTGTCCATGAACAATTTATTATATTAAAACCGGAAAAGCATCAGTTTAATGGCCAGTCTTAATCCTCGTGGTATCCTCTTGTTTTTGTGATATTGAATTTGCATTGACGCAAGTAAACGTTGGTTCAACTCTCTCCTAGAAATAAACTCCAAATGTTTTAGTTGTGTTATTGTTCCTCCTTGGACGTCGACTGTTTTTGTTTCTTGGGTTAGTGCATACATTTCTGTGGCTTGCTCAGAACTGTAACCTTTAATTTCAGCACGGTTGTCTGTTAAATTTGCTATACTTTCAAATGACATTGTTTGACTGTGTGTGCTGCCAACTGGGATTAGGCAGAGTTATCTATGTACAAAAATTACAGTGAGTGGTGCACACCATTATCTTAATTGATTGTTCGGCCTAACGCTAATATGTGTACTCCAATTTTCGTGTGCTATTCAGAACTAGGGAACTGCCTGTCTCCCTGATATGTGATCAACAGGAAAAAATTCAGGTCTAATTTAGCCTGAAATAACCTGTATGCACAGCAATTCTATTTAACATACACAATTTATATTAATTCATCACACAAATATTGACAATATACGTCATAGTTTGTTTTCAAACACAGTCCAGTATTTTTTGGTTGGTACATCACCTTCAGGAATTATTACATTACAAGCAAACTTTAAAAATAAACCAACTCAGTCTATAAACCCAACATCTGATTGTTGATATGTAACATGAACAAAATGTCTTAAATATTTTCATTGTCCATTATCCAACTGTGATCCACTTGGTTTCCAGTTTATTCACAGCATCCAATTAAATGGCACAGATTACTTTCGATTTATTAGGGCGTCTTCTTAAAATGCAGAGAATTTCGACCAATTAAACTAATGGAAATGGACAGTGCAAACATAGCTGAACTGCTCACCCAGTTGTATGTGTAAAGTGTGGATCATATCAATCACAGTGCCTTCCCATAAATTACAGCTGCCTGCCTAGCTGTGACCTAAATGTGTGCCTCCCACTCAGCTTTCCAATGCAGCCATGCTTACTGCTCATGTCACTGGCGGCAGTTGAGTGAGTCTGCGAGTCACTCGGCTGATTATAATTAAATTATGAACGTCTTTCAGTCTGCAATTTTGGCTAGGGTCTGATAAATGGAAGTTGTTTATATTTCTTAGTTTCTCGTTGCTCAAATAGGTGAAATTTCTGATATTTATGTTTCCGTCTTCACTGCTTGATTTTGCTTGCGAGACAGTGCCACTCATAGTTGTTGAAATGTCACTCATAATTACTCTACTCTAAAATTATGAAAATGTCACACATGGCAATCTGAAACGTTGGCAGTTATGGCTGTTTTGGTGCGATACAACATATCCCCAGGGCCACTTCACAGCCTTGAACACCCATGCTGGTGTGACTTAGCAGTGCTGTTGGAGGAAGATGCAGCCCTGCCAAGACCACGCATCAGGCGTCCAACTAACACATTTTAGTGCTGGTGTGTGCATCACCTCATTAAAATACATAGTCACGCATATTAAGCTAGCTCCGAGGCAGCTGACTTTGTGGGGGTATAATTTTCAAAGCAGCAGTTGGCGATCTTGCCAAGCGCTGCTACTTAATACAATTATGAGCTGTGGCCCAAGTCGAGGAGTGGTGACTCGCTGCTAGGTGACTGACCACCTTTCTTTCCCCCCACCCCGGATACTTTTGTTTACTTGAGCTTTCATTTAAACCATTTAAGCTGTGGGCTCTAGGAGGCACCCGCAGCATCGTAGATCCAGCTTCACACATTAAAACAAGCATTGGCATAGCCAATAGGTCTCGCTTTTGGGACCTTATAAGTATTTAGTTATGCAGCACAATATCCTTGGTGCAACAACATCAACCATTGCATGGCTAAACACTTATAAGGTCCCCAAGGCGAGACCTATTGGCTATGCCAATGCTTGTTATTTTAACCCGAGGGACCGTTGGAGGCAGAGAGAATAATATTAGCCTAATAAAAACGCAAAATAAATTCAATTGTATGCACGGGAGGCAAGTGAAAAAATCTGCCTGTGAAGTGGAGTGCTCGACCTAAAGTAACACATTTTGTGCTGTTTTGTGTAATTTTAGTCATTAAATCTTCTCATTTTGATTAAAAAAAATAGTATATAGCAAAAGTGAAAAAGGGCACGATGGATTAAGAGAGTCACAATCAAACTACTAGTGAATAGTTTCCAAGTAGGTTAAACACGATCTATTATACTTGCAACAACAGTGATCAGAAACAATGTGCTCAAATATTTAAAGTGTCCAGACTAGGACCCCACGAACTCGAACAGCAGTTCGTCTGTCCTCCTATCAGCCTGCAAAAGGCCAGCAGAACTGCAACCCATGTGTATCTTGATGCCCACCCAGGGGCAAGCATTCTACCCCGGTGTAGTAAACAGACCCCAAACGGCAACATATCCATCTAATAGCTATGAAGCATGCATGCCCTTTCAGCACATACAAAACCCTTGTTCTCCGAAAATGAGTACTGCGATGTGGTGGTTGGCGAACTATATGTCGGTAATACAGCTCCTTAAAAAAGTGGTAAAACATTTACTTTTTCGGAGCTGAGATATTCGCCACGCTCCGCGCTTTCGAAGAAAAAATCCAAAATGGCTGCGCTTACTTAGCTGAAGACGTGAAAGAAGTTGAAAATGAATGATTCATCAGATGAGCTGCGTGGGTGAGCGCATCTCGTGGGATGTGAAAGTGCTGGCATTCTTCTCTCTGCTCGTAATTTGTATTATGATTTTACCGGTTCGCTTTCTTTAATCACACAAAGCTCTGAACAACAAAAGTCAACAAGCCCTCACCCAAAGGAACAAGACGCGCGGCCAAGAAACGCGCTCTCTGGTGAGGGAGGGGGAGGAGGGGTGAGAAAAGGCAGATGGCGCCTCGCCAGCGATGCGAGGAATGGCGCGTGCACGCTCGCTCTGAACAACAAAAGTCAACAAGCCCACACCCAAAGGAACAAGACGCGCGGCCAAGAAACGCGCTCTCTGGTGAGGGAGGGGGAGGAGGGGTGAGAAAAGGCAGATGGCGCCTCGCCAGCGATGCGAGAATGGCGCGTGCACGCTCGCTCTGAACAACAAAAGTCAACAAGCCCTCACCCAAAGGAACAAGACGCGCGGCCAAGAAACGCGCTCTCTGGTGAGGGAGGGGAGGAGGGGTGAGAAAAGGCAGATGGCGCCTCGCCAGCGATGCGAGGAATGGCGCGTGCACGCTCGCGTGAACGCAAGCTGGTCGCCAGCAAACTGCTGTTTGCACTTCCAAAACCCGCTTACTAAAACTCTCGCCAGAGCAGTGCATGCGCTGGCTCAGGCGAGACCTAAAAAAAAAAAACGTAAACAGGCCCCGGTCTGGTCCAAGCCTCAGGCGGGTATAGTGTATTTTGTCAGACCTGTTTCAACCTAGTTGTTTGTGCGACAGCACAAGAAAAAGGAGCGCTACTAATTGCCACCTCCGTGATAGCCGCTAAATTGAAGCTAGTCCCGAGGCTCCTGTGTGCGAGCAGCAGCGGTCTGGTAGTCTTCAAGAACCTCTGTCTGGTGAGGTTCAAAGCAATTATCAGCCAGAGTGTGCCCAGTACAAAATTCAAAGATTCGTTTTTGTTCTTACTGTTTTCATTAAAAGGTAAAGCATATTGAAGTGACACGCTACCGTCTTCAGCAATCTGAAAACGTGTTCATTGTTATTTGCCGCATTTAGGTGGCCGCGCCCGGTAAGAGTGCACCAGCCTGGAGACAAAACCCGCCCGTCGGGTAGTGTGCATAGGCTGCACCCTGTCACGGTAAAATACCGCAGCGTAGACGGGCGTGGGGCATAATGTGACTGAGTGTGTCGAACAAATGCTGTTTGATTTGATTGATTTTGCTTTTGGACAAGACCACGCTAAATGTGTAAACGGACTAGATAATAGTGGTTTTCCTAATAAAAACAGTTGTTTACAGGGCCTGTATTTTTTAAATTGAAATTAAACAGAACAGTTTACAATAATTGAAATTCTGTTTGTGTGTGCATATGTGTTTGTGATCTCATGCATAGGGGGCATGATGGGAAAGTGGAAGCCATGATATAGATGGCTAGTCATCCTGTCCTTGGGTGACTGAAATCTTCAGTCTGTTCTTTTCACTGAAAATCACTATTCTTTCTGTTCTGTTTTAATGCAATTTCTAAACCATTTTTATGCGCCAGCGAGAGTTTCCCAATAGTTATCTTATTTAATGGTTATAACTACTTTATTAAAATTCACGATAAAGTGTCACTTATGACCTTAAAATGTCACACATAATACCTGGAAATATCACTCCTAAGCAAACTTGGCAGCTATGAAGTTGCGTTGGTGGCTGTGAATGGCAGCGGGCACTCAACAGTAAATAGAGCAGGTGACGCGGTGCAGGCTCTGAGGCCCCGCAGCGTCATGAGCTGCTGAAGGCCCTGCCTGTGTCCTCCTTACAAACCATGTTCGTGTGATTGCTGCCCGGTGTCGTGCACCCCGTACGAGTGGACCGGACAGGGGACATCATCCGCCCGTCGGGTAGTGTGCAGCACTCTGTCACAGTAATATACCGAAGCATAGACCGGTGTGGGGCCATAATGGGACGGAGTTTGTCGGATAAAGCAGTGACCATTGCCTTGTGCAGGAGGTGAGCTCTGACTAGGGTGACCAGACTTACCAGAATTCCCCGGGGAGTTTTCTGAGGACTGTCCGGGTGTCGCGAAGCATTCCTTAATTTCAAATACATGTCCCAGTTTTTGGGACAACGGTCAAGGTGACCTTCAAAGGACCATAAAAAAGGTACACTATCGTTAAGTAATGCCTCTGTTTTTATCAGGCAGAGCATGGGGAAGTCGGTTGCATGCTCCGAGGAGAGGAGGGCAGGGATTTGCACAACATTAACTATGACAACCTCTTCTACCCTGAGAACCCCTGCCCACCTCCTCACTCTTCTGGGAGAAGGCACCCGCCTTCCACCTGCACTGGCTAAAAGAAACACAAACAACTCTTAAGGATAGTGTATATCTCCTTAAGTAGGAGATATACACACAGACACCCACTCCTGCCGCCCTCCCCCATACAAAAATCGGGAGAGACCAGACATGAAAGTAAGGCTAAATGCTTTAGTCCTATTTTTATGCCTCTGGCTGTCCCTGTTTTTACTGCTCAAAATCTGGTCACCCTAGCTCTGACCCTCTTAGATGTGTCTGCTGAGAGTGAATAGAGCACCGCACAACTATGGGCAGTGATTGATGCCAGTGGATACGACAGTGTCATTCTTGACCTGTCCTGACATGCAGCGGCAAGCCCTGGGATTGTGTAAATTAATCGAACCTGTTACCTGCATTTTGCCCTGATATACGATGGCTGCGGGTAGTAGGCTGAGGTCTGGAGATTTTTAGTGGCGCATTGCTTTTGTTGGGAACGGGATTGTGTGGCAATTAATTTCAGTTGACTGCTGCGGTGCAATCGTAAACGGGGTGCGCTGGCTAGGTAAGAAGACGCCTTGATGAACACCCCACTTCCATCTCAGCCTCTGGCCTAAAGTCCCTTGAAGCAGACAATTAAAGGCAGAACAGAATCCCTCAGCAAAAATCTAGCCTGCACAAGTAAGGGAAGCCGATGAAAGAATGAAAAAGTCGAACTACGAAAGAATCAGTATTAAAGAACAGAAGGCTGCAGTCTCTTCCCTGACTTACAATATAATGTAAAACTTGACATTCCCTGTTCTGAGGAGAAACCCACACCTCCGGTTCACTTTCCAGAGCAAGTCCTATAGTTGTAGGGTCCCCGGGTGTGCTCTAAAATACAAATATGGGGTCTTTCTAGAAATTTCTCTCAGCTTCTAGAAGTAAAGGTAGATATTTGTATGTGAATAGGCCTGCCAGACGTTAGCCCAGAGTGTTTTGCAACTAATTGATACTAGACAGGAATGAATAGCTGTTGGTTAGGCCTACTGTATGCACCGAAGTAAAGCACATCAGTTCATGTCTGGTTCATGTCTGGTTGGATACAGACTCAAAGACACATTGAACAATTGTGTTCTTTTCACACTCGTGAAACATATGGCCTACTGTGTAACTCTGTACAAAAATATACAAATTACTTGTCTCGCAGCCTGCCCAAGAAACAGTGCCTGTTCAGTCGCTTCTATTTTCCACATTTTAAGTCAGTAGACCACCTTTGCACCTGCGTTGACCGGGGGATTTCCCTCCGATACTGTTCCTGTGTCGACGAAAGATTGATTTTTTTCCCCAGAAGGCTACCTGTGGAAACTGAAAGGGGTACACCAAAATATATCCTTTATATTCCAGAATGTTTGTGTTCTTGAACGCAAACTGATGATTGATGATTAATTTGTATGCAAATCCACAGACGTATTCTTGGTGGTTTACTGTTAGTGAGGATTATTTAACTGCAGAATTTCTATAAGTACTGGTAAATAGTGCAGTTCATCATTATACAGCATCCAGAAACATGCAATTATACCCGTTTTCAATCAGAAGAGACCAATAATGCTATTATTTCACTTAGCTAATGTGTGAATATATATTCTCTTTCCCAAGTTTAGGTGGAGAGCCGCTCCTGTATACAACACCAGCAACACTCTGAATCTGCTCACCCCAAATGTCTTACTTCAAAGCGGAGGGCCAAATTAATCAGCTCTTACTTACTTCACTTAAATAGCCCCACTTTGATTTAATACAAAAATAGAGGTCAAATTCAAGACACACACACACACAAGAACAATATCCTTACTATTTATTAGGGTTTCCCCTTCTCAATCTGCAGCTGAATAATATGATTACGGTGTCTATTACACTTTAAAAGCCAGGCATGGATCCTTTCTTTGTTTTGCCTTCACCATATTCCCTAAATCAATTAGCGGTATGAACCTACAGGCAAGCAGTTATTTAATTATTGAACCTGACAAATACTATTTTGAACACTAGATTTGAAAAATATATGAGACTGTTAGAAAAAATGACTGAGCACTTACATCCAATTGCGGATCTTTGCTCAGTGACTATAAATGGAATTAATGCAGATATAAAATCGCATGATAAGTTCTGGGCTACAACCAAACTGATGAAAAACCGTAAGAATACCTTTGCTTAGCCCAAAACCGAACATAAGGAACCATTGTAGTCTGCACACAATTGCTGAAGCTTTCCTCTCAACACCTTCATATAGAAGTAAGTGACTGCCACACATGGACACACCTGGAGTAGAGATCATTTTTTTACATATCATACAGTTCATCTTTTAAAGACAAAACGAATAAGATTTGTAATGTTTTTTTAATTTGGTGTTCCTTTAATACATGTAACGGTTTTAATTAACTAAATATGATTTAAATGCATTTGAATTATGTAGCTGACGTGCATTCACCTAAATAGATTACTTCTCTATCTGCTATCTCTATGTATTAACCAATTTTACACCCGGAAGTAGGCATTCTTGAGTCATCTGCGCAATCTTCCCCTCCAGTTATTTATTATCTTTTTGCTAATTGTTTCATCTGAAAGTGTATGCCTTTGAATATATTGGCATGTTTGGCTATTGAGATACCCCAGATATACTTAAAAGCCTCCCAGAGGGGCACATAAGTAGATACTAAGCCAGCATTAATCTGAAATAGTCCACTATTGTCTTTTGAAGCTATTCTCAAAACACAGGATCTGTCAAAGCCTTTCCAGGGAATCTTCAACAAGGACGGCTCAGTCAGGAACTGTTTAGTTTAGTTTAGTTTATTGATAAATTGTGTGGTTACTTTAAACCATTGCAATAAGACAGTAGTTTAAAATATAGATTCACATTTCTAGTTACAGTAAAAGGGTAATTAAAAATGCAGTTTACATGCTCTATGTATACATCATTTGAATGATTATTCTTCCCAAGTTTAAAACCACGTGTACTTGAGCGGAATTGGTCAGTTCGTTGGGCCCCGCTAGATCGTTCTATTCCCTCAAACTGTTGTGGTGTGTCAGCAAATTTCTGTGTTGTATAAATACACTGTGAAAAGGTGGGTGTTATTTATAAGTTTGATGACACACATTTAAAAAGTGCTTGTGCAAGAAGGTGCATGCCGTGGTGCCAGGTTTAGCCACTTAAGCTTGAGTTAATTGAGAGTGCGTCTGCCGGTGGGCAACTTTGCCCTGCCCAGCCTTGATGGGATGCTATTGGGCATCTTTTTCTCCACCTTCTGCAGGAATTCAACGAAACAGCAGTTCAGCTGGGGGTCCTCTGGGTTTAAGAAGGCCAGCACGGCTTGCCTTCAGGTGCGTAATCCTCTTTGGTTAAGTGAGGCTTTCAGAAGCTGTATCCTTTTGCTATGTGACTATTGTGGGTAACAGGCCCAGTCGGTATTTTAGGAACTGCTCTTTGAGAATAGCTGGGTATCCTGTGGAGAAGTATTGCTGTGTGGCACAAGGTTTTTATAGTTATTTAATGTCTTCCATCCATTTGTTCTGTTGGCTGGTGAGGCCTTATCCTCAATAATGGAGCAAATTTTAAGGACCTTCCAGACCGTCTTCTTAAAGACCTGGTGACTGGTGGAGCTATTCCAGAGCTGTGTCAGTTCCGTGCTTTCCTGTGATTCCTGTAAATAGGCTCTTGCCGGTGACGAGTCTCGTTCCTGTAATTCCTTCCATAGCAGATGATTCAATGTGTTGGGTTACGCTTTCCTTATCTTGTTCCAGCATGTTAAATATGTTTTTTGACAGACCAGCATCTGTTTTAGTAGGCCAAATTCCAGGCGGATCTGTGCCGGTCTAGTGAATCGAGGAGGGAGAAGGTGATCCTGTAAGCTCGCACCATTAAGTTGTCCAAGGTGCTAGCGTCCCGGCCTCTAAGCGGCTCACTCCCATACGAGATTATTGGTTTGAGTTTCACTCTTGCTATTTCGATGAGGGATGCCAGCGAAGGACCGGCCAGTTTCTTCTTAAAGTTTTTTTAAGGGTTACTGCCAGTGCAAGCCCTTTCCTTTGTAAATTCTCTTTCTGGGCTGTGAAGGAGCCTTTTTTGTCGATGATGACCCCTAGATATTTGTATGCTTCTGTGTCGTCAATCCGGGTATTTTCCCAAAACCATGTATGAGGTCTGCATGAAGGAGGCTGGATATCATTGTGCCCTCTAGTTTTGGGGTGTATGAGTTGCAGTTTTGCAATTTCTCCGTCAAATCTGCCAGGAAGAAATTGAACAGTGTGGGTGCCATGACACACCCCTGCTTTAGTGAGCTAAAGAACTATGATGGATTCAACCCAGTTCTGTGACTGGGGGTGAGTGTCTGAAAAGTTTCAGCGCTCCGTCCATCATCTCCTTGTGTTTGCTTTGTTCGCCCTAAGTTGGCAGAGTATGCCCAGACGTGGGCCCCTTGCTCAGTTTGCCACTGGATTCAAGCTAGCCTGGCTGATGAATAGTGTTTTTAAAAAAATATCTTTATTGCATTTTATTTTTCCAGTTACATATATTACTAGCAACAATACATGTCAGCACTTACAATGATAACATTTGTTGTATGACAGTGCGTATATAGTCTAAAACATTCCTTTCTCAAAGTTGTAATAGTATTCGCGTCACTAGTGTGGGAGTACTCATACATTTACATAGTACCTCAGGCATCTACAGCCCGCACAGTCTGTTATCTCCAGTCAGGGGGCCAGAGTGGATCTAGTAAGTGCGCCTCCCCGTGTCGATGTTTGATAATACAATAATGCATCCATGTATGTAGAAGTATTCTGCTTATAAGTGACACAATTGTTAATTCACAATATGGAGCACTTCCTGGGTAAGCAAAATCAATTTACATGTAAATGCCGTTTCTGCTCATTAGATATCTGTTTTTATAACAAAACAACCACGTCTAACAAAAAAAACAAAAAAAAATAATAATATGTAAGCAAAACAAAGAGATATCAAAGAACTGAAAGGATATGTAACTAGTGTGCAGTGTGCCAATTGGGCGTGGTGACAGCTAGGCTAATGTGCCAACAATGAATGTGGGCCACTATTCTCGTGCGCTGTGCGGTTTACATGAATGCTAGGGTGTCGTGTGGTAAAGCCACTTCTGCGTGACATCCTGCGAGGAATGCGAGGTCCGCACCAATCACAGCATTTACGGTCAAGGTGACACTTGGGTACAGCGCATCCCCTACCTCTATGCAGCCTGTAGGACTTTTGATCACGCCTACCGTACGGGAGGCACCCTTAGAGCGACAGTAGTGCGTATAAGAGTTTTGAGCATTCCGTCCCAGGACTGTGCAATTGGATATTTTCGCAGTCCTGCCGTTTCTTCCCTAAGTAAAGTGGTGCCCTCTGCCTGCGCCCAGACTTCTAGGGACCTCACCCAGTGTACTGCTTCCGGCGGATCCTTGTGTTTCCAACGCTTAGTTATAAGTCGCTTCGCTGTTATTGGGCCCAGGTCGCGAAATCTGGAACTTACTTTATTGGCCTTAGTTCTTTTAGAAAACCCCAGAATACAGAGTTCCCATGTACTAGGCACCTCAATGTTAGTGCATGTGGCAAGTATGCCTGTGATCGCGCGCCAGTAGGGCAAAAGCCGGGGACAGGACCATAGCATATGTAATAGATCAGCGCCGAGGGGACGGCATCTCGGACATTCAGAGGTGTTTATGGCAAAATATTTATTAATTTTATCTGGTGATAGGTACGCCCTGTGTAGTATGTAAGTTTGTATAAGTTTGAATCTCGTGTTACGTGGTATGTGTGTGGCACGGGCCAAAACATGTTCCCATTCTTTATCTGTCCAGGGGCGGCCTCTGTCCTCAGTCCATTGCGCGCGAAGTCTCTGCAGTAGTTTTAATACATGGGCGAGCAGGGCTTGAGCTAGCCAGTGTATCACATGCGATCCCTCCCCCATTACATGTAGATACTGCAATAACTGATGTGCCGGTGGCTCCTCAGTTATGTCTCCCCATGCTAGCGTAAGTGTACGCACAATGGCTGCGTGTAGAAGGAATTGGCCCACCGGCAATCCGCTATCCGCTGCTAATGTCGCAAAAGGTAACAAGGTGCCATCTACGTATAAGTCTCCTAACGTGTCTACTCCCGCTGCAGTCCAGGCCATCATCGTCGTGTCCGTTATAGGGTCTCTGCCTCTGGGCTTCCCTACGAGAGGCAGCGTCGGAGCATATGGGATCGTATCTTTTGTGAGGTAGAGGCATCTCTTGTAACATCTATGTGCTAACTCCACATATATCTGCGTCGGGCGAGGGACTTTGCCCAGCGGATGAAACCGTCCGTATATATGAGCCTGTGTCCAGACCGTTGTCTATGTCGCCGTGTCCGTCAAATTTTTACCACACATCCATTTTGCGACCCGCTGCAGCTGCGCAGCTAAATAGTATATTTCCAGATGGGGAACTGCTAAACCCCCACTTTCCGGGGGTGCATATAACTTCTGTAATGCTATCCTGGGTCGCCCTGCATTCCAAACTAAGCCTCTGATTAACCCCTCTAATTCCCTGAACAGCTTCACTGGGACATACACCGGGAGGTTTGCAAAATAATATAAAAGTCTAGGTAATACAATCATCTTGGCTAAGGTGATGCGGCCCATCACGTTGAGTGGCAGCGTCCTCCAGAATTGTATCTGTGATCTTATGGAGGAGATAGCGCGAACCAGATTACCTTCCAGTATGTCCACTGGGGACCTGTAGATGTATATACCGAGGTATCTGAACGTGGTCGGGTACCAGTCAAGCGCAATCCCGTTGAACATGATCTCCGTCACGGTCACATCCTCGCGAAAAGAATAGGCACCTGACTTAGCCCAGTTCACCCTGAGGCCCGATACCGCTTCAAAGCTACGGAACAGTGCTGGTATCGTGGGCGGTATTGCATGTAGGTCCTTTACGTACAGTAACAAGTCATCCGCATATAAGGACACTGCGTGAAGTCCATCCCTCAAGGGGATGCCCCAATCCTCGCCACCCTCCCGGAGGAGAGCTGCCAAAGGCTCCATAGCTACAGAAAAGAGCAGCGGGGACAGAGGGCATCCCTGCCTGGTTCCTCTCCGTACCCCGATCTTGTCAGACAAGAGTTTGCCCGTACGAGCGCGCACTGTGGGGCGTTGATACAGCAGCTGTACCAGCTGCAAGTATCCATCGCCCAGCTCATATTTACGCAAGACCGCTGCAAGATAAGGCCACTACAGTGAGTCGAAGGCCTTCTCCAGGTCCAATACCAGACAGCCAGAGCGGGGCCAATTCTCTACTGCATATTTCTGAATCCTAAATAACCTGCGAATGTTTAGGGAGGTACCTCTGGTGGGAACAAAGCCATTTTGATCAGCATGCACTAGTGTCGGCACAAATGGAGAGCTATGCCTAGCCAGTGTGGATGCAAGGATTTTATAGTCTGTGTTCAACAGAGCCAGCGGGCGATAAGAGCCTAGGAGATCGGGATTTCTGCCTGGCTTCAAAAGAGAAACTAACGTAGCCTCATTCTGTGTTGGTGTGAGTGCTGAATATTCTAGAGCCGCCTCATATACCCGCAACAGTTCCGGTACCAGTATATCTGAATATGCCTTGTAAAATTCAGCTGGCAGTCCGTCAGGGCCCGGCGTTTTACCATTCGAAAGTAAGTAAATACTATCTCTCAGTTCCTCCGAAAGCAGGGGAGCCCCCAATTCCTCCTGGTGATGCTCCGTCAATTGTGGCAATATTAGGGTGGAAAGGAAGTCTTATACATCAGCTTCCGTAGCTGTCAAACAAGATTTGTATACCGCGGAATAGTGCTCCACAAAAGCGCGGTGTATATCGCTTTGGGTATACACCATGATTCCTTGCGTGTTTTGAATCGCTATCACGGGTACCGTAGCTATGTCCTGCCGTATCAGCCACGACAGCAGCAGGCCAGGCTTGTCCCCCATATGATGGGTGCGCGCAGAGTGTGCTGCATAATTAAGATTACGGAGACGACCAAGCAAACTGGCGTGCTCTTCCCTTACACGCTCCAAAGACCCAGTATCTCCCCCCATCGCGTCTCCCTCTCTTTGGAGCATGTCCGTTTCAAGGCGTGTAAGATCTGCCTCCAATTGTCTCCGCATGCCCGCCTGTGCACCGAGACAGTCGCCCCTGATCACCACCTTAAATGCATCCCATTCTACCTGAGGTGTTGTGGCTGTGCCAGTATTGTCCTCAAAGTATTGGGTGATGTTGGTGGCTAGTAGTGTACGAAAGGGTGAGTCCAGCAGTAAATCAGGTTGAAGCCGCCAAGTCGGGATTGGTGGCCGAGGGTGTTCCCACAGCATCTCCAATACGTGAGGATTATGGTCAGAGTGCGTCCTGCCTAGATAATAAGCTGACGATATATTGGGAAGAAGTACCTCCGCTAGCATATAACGGTCTAACCGCACATGCAAGTTATGAGCCCCTGAGTAATAGGAATACACCTTGTCGCGAGGATAACGGTGCCTCCAGGCATCTCTCAAGCGCCACTGTGTTGCCCAGTTAGTCAAGGCTTTCAAGGCGTGGTGGGTACTGGCGGAAAGGATCTGTCTAGTGAGACATCAAGCACACTGTTATAGTCGCCCCCTAATAACATGGGAACATCATGCCATGGTGCAAGGATGTGTGACACCCTGTCTAGGAAAGCAGCTTGTTCTGTGTTAGGAGCGTATAGTGATGCAAGTACTATATGCCAGCCGTCTAGCATGCCCCTAATTATTACATACCTCCCTTCAGCATCTATCTGTGATTGTGTGATTGTAAGCGGAACACCTGACCTCACCCATATTAGTGCTCCTCTCGCAAAAGCTGAGTATCCTGTAGCATACAGTTGGCTGCGCCAGCGCGGTGTAGCGTTGTATCTCTGTTTTGGTCAGGTGGGTCTCCTGCAGTAAAGCTATTTGTATGCGATGTCGTTTGAGGTATGAATATATCTGGTATCTACGTGACGGCGTGTGCATGCCCCTCACATTCCAGGTACCAATTTTAATCGAAGACATACGTACAACAACCCTTCAAATGAATCTGTGTCCGTAGCGGCCAGACAAGTGTATCTATCGAACGTGGCCTAGTGTCACTCAATGTGCCCAGCACGATGACTTGTGGCACCTTCCAGTGCATGAACCCACACATAACGGATATCTCATTACAAAACAAAAACATGATCATATGCAATACCAAAGGGGCGAAAATGCAACCAGCAATCGTCCAAACTCCCATATGGAGACAACAGTCAAAACAATCAGGAGGGGTGTACTTCGATCTGCTTTTTGTTAGCTAACAGTCCGCGTGTCTAGCAGCTCGGAGACTCCCCATTATCAGGCAAAATACAGTAGAAGTGTGGCTGGCTCCGTATATTAATCTAGAAGCATTTATCAAATGAGTGGTGCACATTAATGTCCTCACAATAGCAACAACTCACATAGTAAAAACCCACCGCCCCACATGTAGTATGATACCAGTCCCAGCTGTGAGTGAATACGCTGTAGATATATGTCACGATTCAGCGCACTTAGTGAGAGGCGTGAATGGAGTGTGTATGCCTGAACACTACAACTCCCATAATGCCACTGACAGGGGAGTGGCCCTGCCTCTCCTCCTTATTTAAGCACCTCCCTCACCCAGACGGGTGCTTGTCAATCGAGCTCAGTGCAGTCTCCACGAGCCCGTGTTCCTGTTTGCAGAGTTTGTTACTACACGCAGTTCCTTGGATATTCGGAGACTCGTTGTGGCGTGTGACAGCCGCGCTGAAGCGCGAAGGGAGAAGACCAGCTTTCGGAGCGCCCGGCCGCTGCCTCGGTGTGCGACCCTTTCCGGGTTAAGACGCGCTGACGCGCGGAGGGTATAGAACGTCTCAGCGGCTGTGCAAGTACGAGACTCCTTCCCCGGGGACTGCTGCCTTGTTGGGGCTTCCGTGCTGGAGCGCCTGGTGTCCCGTAATACGAGTTGAATCTCGCGTCATCTGTACACGGCCAGGAGGTCGTGTTTCCGCACAAACAGAGCCGGTGAGAGGCTCAGAGTAGAATCATCCCTTGTGCGGCCAAAAGGTTGCTTTTCCTCGCCTCACAGAGCTGGGGCAGACTTCATGACTCAGCTGGAATGCGAGGTCGCCATTTGGACCCTTGCCAGTTGGAAAAGAGTATCCGCTGTGGTTTGGGACTCGACCAATCCAGCTAAGTACAATTAAGCTCACCCTTATTATTTTCTGGCATTGCCTTTCTTGATTTGAGAATGAAAGCGGCCTGACTAGCTGTAAGTACTTACACATAGCCATTAGTTTTCTTGCTGGCGTTTGTGTGTGATGTTTGTTACAGGTGTGTTGTGCTTGTGTCTTACCTAGGTAACCAGGGACTAGCCAGCAGGAGTGGCTTCTTCAACTCCGGGGCCGAGTTCCATCGAGGGTTCAGCAGCCGCCACCTTTTTGTTTCCTTTGTCCCTTTTTTCCCTTTCCCTTCACGTAGTGTTTTCTGTTGGCGTTGTTGTTACACCCCCACAGGTGATACTATTGAGGGGGATAGGGTTACTTGGCATCTTCCATCGCTCCCGCTGTATCCGGCTTTACAGGTTAGTGGTTGAACTAATCCGTCCGTGACAATATAGCAACGACCACCATGGATGCCCAGTTTAGCAATGACAGCACCCCCCCGCCTACACACCCCAATACCTCGATTCGTAGTCCATGCAAAGATAGGAGCCAGTGGCGTTCATGCCAGTAAGTCCGCCGTCTGCGGGGTGACATCCGGCCGCCCAGTCGAGTCCTGCGAGCTCTGTTGGCCATATATCAGTTCGTCATCACTGGACAGATCTCGCTGGCTCGAATTAGACACATCCTCAGTCACCAACGAACCGCTGATTTCTGCTACCGCCTGCAGGGCGTCCCGCTGCCCGCTGAGAATCATTTCTGAGTGTGGGATTATAGGTGGCGAGGGCGGTATCCTTGCTCCCGTGAACTTACGCTCCCTCCGCCGACGGCGAAAGGGGCCTTTCAGCTTCGGCAGCGTTGCGGCACGGTCTCGGGGCTCCGCATTAGTGAAGGTGTCCAGCCAGTCCTCCGCCTCCTCTGATGTGTTGAAAAAGTGTGTCTTATCGTTGGCAACCACTCGTAGACGGGCCGGAAATAGCAAAGAATATTTCAGATCGTGTTGCCGAAGACGCCTCTTCACTTCCATGAACGAAAACCTCTGGCGTTGTACCTGGATAGTATAGTCCGGGAAAAACATGCTTTTGTGATTGTCGATTTGAACATCTTGGAGTTGCCTGGTTTCCTGCAGTATTGAATCCCGGTAGTTGAGGATCCGAAGGAGCATGGGCCGCGGGTTTGATCCCGTAGGGGGGGGCCTCGCCGGAACCCTGTGCGCACGCTCTATGACAAAGTGTGATGAAAGGGACCCCTCCGGCAACAAGTCTCTGAGCCATTTTTCCATGTGTAGGGCGGGCTCTCTCCCTTCCCATCGTTCCGGTATGCCTATTATGCGCACATTATTGCGTCGTGCCCGCCCCTCGGCATCCTCAGCTCTTTCTTCCAGGAACTCCACACGATTCAGCAAATCTTGCACGTGTTTGTCTGTTTGTGTCACCTGCGGTTTGATGTCGGCAAGCGCGGACTCCACAGCAGTAGTGCGATCCGTTAGTTTCCGATGATCAGCGTGCAAGTGGGTAAGGTCAATGGCTACCTTGTCAATTTTGGATTCCAGGGAGGTACGGGTCTGGTTGAGTGTTTCCTCCAGTCGCTCCATGGCAGCGAGCACTGCATCCAGCTTGTTCGCAGTCTGATCCGTGAGTCCCTGCTTCGCCATCTTTTCCAGTTTAGACTTGATCGGCGGTGGTAGAGTCTGCGCTCCCCCCGTCCCAGTGCGCGCCCGGGTGCCGCCCGACATCAGTCACAGAGCGCGTATATTCGTCGTGCACCACGTCCAGCAGGTGTATGGCACAATACCTCTAGGGCCGAAGTAGTGCTGTGAGCCTCGGCACAGTGACAGTAGTTCGCAGTTGGCGTACACTCTATGGCTCGCAACCGAGGTCGTGGGGCCCAGCCCGCCACTTGTTCGTGGCCCCTCCGCTGTCAGGCCGCCAGCCGCCTATCCCAGTCGTCCAGGCCCCAGGAGACAGTAGGGCTTCAGTCCCTTTCAGTGGGAGATCCCACGTGGTCAGGGCTGGTGTTATATCCCGCAGTGGTCATCTATTAGCGCGCATCTCGGAGCAAACCAGGTAATCCGCACAAGCGCCGGGGCAGCCGCGTGTCACTCTCCGCCACCTCCAGGCACGACAGGCTGGATGTCAAAGTCGCGTCTCAGCTCCTGTTCAAGCACAGCTGTGACGAAGCAGCAGCCTCACAGGTTCCATGCAGCAGGCAAGATCGAGTCACAGGGCCCCCAGGCGGCACCCCCCAGCTCCCACAGAAGCACTAGCAGGGTGTTTAGTAGTCATGGGCCATAGATAGAGTTCAGTGCGTAGTTGCACTCACTAGCGCCATCCGCCATACCAACATGTGATCGCCTGCGGAGCGGAGTAATGGCTCATGGAATGTGGCGGTCAATCTCTCAGGGGGGGGGTCCTTGCCCCAAATGCATGCTGCGTGGATGACAGCAACAACGCCTGTCCAAATAGCGTGGCCATGTAGGGTCCCGCCGCCCCTCCTGCAGTGTGCGCCAATGGGCCAGTGAATAGCTTCGTCCCCTTGGTCCGCCGGCAACGCAGCCAGGGCTCCAGTCACATCTCCTCCCCCGCCAGAGGGCACACCCAAGAGGAATACCGGGCAAACATTCACCTTGTCTGGTTGACCGGCGGATGGGCTGTACACCTCGCGGCAACGCCGCGCAGCCAGTGGAGGGCAAGCAGTCCGGCTAGTTCAGCCAGCAGTCATCTCTGGCACTCCGGCGGGGGGCCCCCCTCACCGCAAACACACCGCTCAGGCCGAGACAGCACAGGCAATTAAGGTGGCGCCCACGCGCACCACGGCGTCTCAAAGTTCTCGCCAGCCGGGAGCCGAGTCGGGGGAGGCCGCAGTCCAGGATCCAGCAGGCGGCACCATGGGGGCTCCAAACATGCCCCGCCAGTCCTCAAGCCCGCGGCCGCACAGTAGCGGAGCAGTCCCCCACAGGCACACAGTAGAGGAGGGGAGTCGCACACCGGAGCTCCGCCGTGAGGGCAACGGCCAGTCAGACAGTCTGGGCGTCGTCACCGCATGCGGTCCGCCCCCCGCAGCACCGCAAGTCACAATCTGGCCAGCGAGACCCAGATGGGAGCATTCGGGCAGTCCAGCAGGGGCTCCAGCCACATTACCTCACGGGGCAGCCAGCTCACCTACGGGCAGAGACAGGACGTGCAGCCAGCGTTCATGGTTGTCGTCTCGCCGGGACTACGCCATTGCTTTCGGCTTAGTGGGCGGAGCCAGACCACGGACTCGAGTTGACAGAGCCTGCCCAGTCGGGACCACACAGCAATCAGTCTCCGCAGTCGGTTCCACGCAGCGGGGCTCGGGTGAGTCAAAATTCACATCGCTGTTTCAGCGTAATGTCCTGTGTGGTTTCTACGTTGTCGCAGCCTCCAGAAACGATTGTACACGGAGAGAGCAGCCTGTTTAGGGGAGCCTCCTGCAGAGCTCTACCCAAACACGTCTGCCTCCATTGCAGTCGTAGCCACGCCCCCCCTGGCTGATGAATAGTGTTACCCCAAAACCGGTCCCAAGATGCTTGTTTCCGTTCCAGGGAAGACCATGCTTGGCAGTTCGGGCTGGACTGTTCCCATGAGGCACAGGGTCAAGACTGATTTGCATATAGCTGGGTCTGAACTGGGGAGGCGAAGTGAGCCAAAGAATGATGATGGATTCAACCCAGATCAGTGACTGGGGGTGAGTGTCTGAAAAGTTTCAGCACTCCGTCCATCATCTCCTTGTGTTTGCTTTGTACACCCCTGCTTTAGACCACGGGTCATTGGAATTGTCCTAGAGAGGTGCGTTCCGGCTCCTAGCTTAACCCGGACCCCTGTATCTTCTTGGAGCACGATTAGCATGTTCAGTAGGCCTTGAAGGATTTTCCAGCTTGCTAGCTTGTCCCAAAGCCTTTTGCGATCCACGTTGTCAAAGGCCGCCTTGAAATCGATGAAGCAGAAATTTTACGGTGATTTGGAGAGTTGTGAGGCATCCATTAAGAGTGAGATTGCGAGTATATTTGTTATTGTTCCAGATGTTTTTGAGAACCCGGTCTGTTTGTAGGGGGTGATGATGTTGCTGGAGGCCCATGATGTTAAATCCTCAATCAATCAATCAATCAAGCATTTGTATAGCGCGCTACTCACCCGGAGGGTCTCAAGGCGCTAGGGGGAGGGGGGTCCGCTACTGTTCGAACAGCCAGGTCTTGAGTTGCTTCCTGAAGGAGAGGTGGTCTTGGGTCAGGCGGAGGTGGATGGGTAGGGAGTTCCACGTCTTGGCAGCCAGGTAGGAGAAGGATCTTCCTCCCGTTGTGGCTCTTCGGATTCGGGGGACGGCGGCGAGGGCGTGGTTGGTCGATCGTAGCTGGCGGGTGGGAGTGTAGAAGGTCAGACGGTCGTTGAGGTATCTGGGGCCTTCGTTGTGGAGAGCTTTGTGTGCGTGGGTGAGGAGTCGGAACGTGATTCTCTTGCTGACGGGGAGCCAGTGCAGGTCTCTCAGGTGTCCGGCGATGTGGCTGTGTCGGGGATGTCCAGGATGAGTCGAGCTGAGGCGTTCTGGATGCGTTGGAGTCTTTTCTGAAGTTTGGCTGTGGTTCCGGCGTAGAGGAGTTGCCGTAGTCCAGTCGGCTGGTGACGAGGGCCTGGGTGACCGTCTTCCTGGTTTCGGTGGGGATCCACCGGAAGATCTTCCGCAGCATGCGTAGGATGTTGAAGCAAGGCGAGGAGACGGCGTTGACTTGTCTGGTCATTGAGAGGAGGAGTCCAGGATGAAGCCCAGGTTGCGTGCGTGGTCCGTTGGTTTGGGTGCGTTGCCCAGGGCAGGGGGCCACCAGGAGTCGTCCCAGGCGGAGGGTGATGATCCTAGGATGAGGACTTCCGTCTTATCTGAGTTCAGTTTCAGGCAGCTGTTCCTCATCCACTCGGCTACGTCCTTCATCCCTTCATGTAGGTTGGTTTTGGCGGTTGTGGGGTCGTTGGTGAGGAGAGGATCAGCTGGGTGGCGTGGAGGAGATGATGTTGAGGTTGTGTTGGCGTACGATGGCTGCGAGGGGCTCATGTAGGCGTTGAAGAGGGTGGGGCTGAGTGATGATCCTTGTGGTACGCCGCAGATGACTTCGGTGGCCTCGGAACTGAGACGGGGGAGGCGGACTCTCTGGGTTCTTCCGTCGAGGAAGGAGATGATCCACTCCAGTGCCTTCTCTTGGATTCCGGCGTTGTTCAGGCGTTGCACTAGGGTGCGGTGGCAGACTGTGTCGAACGCTGCGGAGAGGTCCAGGAGGATGAGGGCCGCTGTTTCCCGTTGTCGAGCAGGGCTCGGATGTCGTCGGTGGCTGCGATGAGGGCGGTCTCGGTGCTGTGGTTGGCCCGGAAGCCAGACTGTGAGTGGTCGAGGGATCCATTCGTCTCGATGAAGGCGGCCAGTTGTCTGTTGACGGTCTTCTCGATGACTTTGGCAGGAAAAGGAAGGAGCGAGATGGGGCGGTAGTTTTGAGGTCGGTGGGGTCCGCTGACGGTTTCTTCAGTAGGGCGCAGAGTTCGGCGTGCTTCCAGCTCTCTGGGAAGGTGGCGGTGTCGAAGGAGGTGTTGATGATGTCCCGGAGGTGGGGTGCGATGACGGCGTCGGCCTTGTTGAAGATGTGGTGAGGGCAGGGGTCGGTTGGTGATCCGGAGTGGATGGAGTTCATCGTGCGGATAGTGTCTTCGGTGTTGATCGGGGTCCAGGCTCGGAGGGTGGAGGTGGGGACGTTGGAGCGGTTGTAGGGTACGTCGGCTGTGTGCTGAAACTGTTGTGTATGTCTGCGATCTTGCTGTGGAAGAACGAGGCGAGCGAGTTGCAGAGGTCTTGCGAGGGGTGATGTCGTTGTTTCCGGCGCTGGGGTTCGAGAGCTCTTTGACGATGATGAAGAGTTCCTTGCTGTTGTGGGCGTTGTTGTCCAGTCGTTCCTTGAATGCGGTTTTCTTGGTGGTGTGGATCAGCTGGTGGTGTTTTCGGGTGGCGTGTTTGAGGGTGGTCATGTTGTCTGCAGTCGGGTCTCTGCGCCATGCTTTCTCGAGGGCCCGGCAGTTCTTCTTGGATTTCTTGAGTTAGTCGGTGAACCAGGGTGCTTTCTTGTTGCCGGGTCTGATTGGGGGGTCTTCAATGGGGGCGAGGATGTCAGCGCAGTTGGTGATCCATCTTGTGAGGTTGCTGGCGGCTTGGTTGGGGTTCGTTGAGGTGGCGGGAGGGTTCTGGCTCAGGGATGTGGTGAGTTGGTCGGTGGTGATCTTGTTCCAGCTTCTGCGCGGGAGCTGTTGCGGGAGCTGTTGCGGGTGGTGGTGCGTGGTGGTCCTGCTGAAGCTGAAGTGGACGCAGCTGTGGTCTGTCCAGTGGAGTCCGGTGGTGTGGCTGAAGGAGATGTCCTTGCTGGAGGAGAAGACTGGGTCAAGCGTGTGGCCGGCGTGGTGTGTGGGGGTGGTCACCAGTTGCTTGAGTCCGAGGTTGGCGAGGTTGTCCAGCAGGGTGGTGGTGTTGCGATCGTTGTTGTTCTCTAGGTGGAAGTTGAGGTCCCCAAGGAGGATGTAGTCGGCCGAGAGGAGGGCGTGCGGGCTGATGAGGTCGGCGATGTCTTCGCTGAATTGTGTGCGTGGTCCTGGGGGTCTGTAGATGAGGGTGCCTCTGAGGGTGGTCTTGGGGTCGGTGTGTATCTGGAAGTGCAGGTGTTCGCCGGCTGTGAAGGTGTCGTCGGAGTTGGTCGTAATGCGGATGGTGTTCTTGTGGACGATGGCGATGCCTCCTCCGGTCTGGTTGGCGCGGTCCTTTCGGGTGATCTTGTATCCGTCCGCGATGTCGGGCGCTGAGGAGGCGTTCATCCATGTTTCCGTGAGGAAAGCGACGTCTGGTGATGTGGAGTCGAGCAGGTTCCAAAGTTCCACGGCGTGTCTGTGGACGGAGCGGGTGTTGAGCAGGATGCACTTCAGGTGGTTGCTGCTGGTGCTCGGCGTGGCGGGTGCGGTGCAGGTCCGGAGGCAGGAGAACTTGCAAGATTGGCAGGCGAAGGGTCCGTGGAGTGCGTCCTGGGGTGGCACGGTGGCAGCCGGGATTCGGCCGGTGTTGAGTGCGTTGAGGGTGGCGGTGTCGTAGAGTCCGGTGGGTGGGTTGGCTGCTGCGGAGGCCAGGGGTTCTGGCGCTGGGCGCGGTCCAGTCGCGGACCGGGCGCAGACGGGCTTGCCTTAGGCGCGCCTTTGGCGCGCCAGCGGCCGCGGCCGCGCAGCGGCCGCCATTTATGGGGAGGTGGGAGGGAGGAGCAGCTGGGAGGCAGGAGGCAGGGGCAGCGAATGGGCAGTCAGGGGCGGGGCCGCAGGGACGCAGCGGCGGGAATGGCGAGAGGCAACGGGGTACAGAAGGGAAAAAAGGGGCGAGAAAACAGACAAATGCGGGCACAGTACAAAAGGGGCAACGGGGTACAGAAGGAAAAAAGAGGGCGAGAAAACAGACAAATGCGGGCACAGTACAAAAGGGGCAACGGGGTACAGAAGGAAAAAAAGAGGCGAGAAAACAGACAAATGCGGGCACAGTACAAAAGGGGCAACGGGGTACAGAAGGAAAAAAAGGGCGAGAAACAGACAAATGCGGGCACAGTACAAAAGGGACAACGGGGTACAGAAGGAAAAAAAGGGCGAGAAAACAGACAAATGCGGGCACAGTACAAAAGGGGCAACGGGGTACAGAAGGAAAAAAAGGGCGAGAAAACAGACAAATGCGGGCACAGTACAAATGGGGCAACGGGGTACAGAAGGAAAAAAAGGCGAGAAAACAGACAAATGCGGGCACAGTACAAATGGGGCAACGGGGTACAGAAGGGAGAAAAGGGGCGAGAAAACAGACAAATGCGGGCACAGTACAAATGGGGCAACGGGGGTACAGAAGGAAAAAAAGGGGCGAGAAAACAGACAAATGCGGGCACAGTACAAATGGGGCAACGGGGGCAGAGTCCCGTTAAAATACTTAGCCTCGTTGTCAATCAAAGTGATTAGGTGGTAGTTGGCTGGATATGATCTGTCGACACGCTTGAAGATTGGTAATCTGACTGAGCCGTGCCATAAGGCGGGTAAGATGCTGGTATTTCTTATCTCAGCAAAGACCGGTGCTAAGATTTCTGCCCGTAGAGTTGGATCGTGTTTGAACACCGCAGGGGGATCCCGTTCAGGCCTGGCTCGCCTTCTTTCTGCCCTTTCGCTATCTGCTTTTTGATGTTATCTATATCTGCCTAGTTTATTTCTTTGGTTGATATCAAGGATATGATTTCTCGATGGTCTTGCTGGGACCTGTCTGACTTTGGATAATTTAAGTGTTCTTTTAAATAAAGTGCCCATTTGCCTTCAGGGATGTTTGAGTCAATGCCAGCGTGATTTGGGCGAAGAAGGCGCTTAACTAAAGTCCAGAATCTTGCACTTCCGTTGTTTTTTTAAATCTGTGTGCAGTTTGACCCAGAGATCCTCGTCCTGTGCTTTTTTTATGGCCCATTTTGATTTTTTTATCTGAGTATTATGCTCTCTTAATGCTCCTAGAACGATCTGGTCACTCAGTTTTTTCAGCAGATTTCTCAGCAGGTTGTTTGCTGAACGTTTATGCTACTTTAGCTTAAGTTCTTGTGGCATGTTATTTCGTTGCGTGATGGTTGTAGTGGAGGATTTGAGTCTGATTGCTTTTGCATACATGCAGTGAAGAGTGTCTATAAGGGATTCCCACGCTAATACTGCGTTGCAGTTTGCCAACTTGAGTTCCTGAAGTATATCTGCTTCAGCGGCTGGTAATTCCATAAGAATGTTCGGTGAAGTTTTAATTTGTTTGTTGTTGATGGTATAGGTTGTGTCGATTTTGTCTTCTCGATGCTTATTAAGGTGGATGATTTTGAGGAGAAAAGTCCCTCCTGTGGGAGGTGGTCGCTGCCGGTCCTGTCTCTGATTTGATAAGTGAGAACAAATGGAAAGAGTGGGAGCGATACAAATGTGTAATCCAGAGTGGTGCTGGAGCTATCGGAATGGAATGTAGCTGCAGGTGGGATTTCTTCTATAAATCTGCTGTTCAGTGCCCTAAAACACAAGTGCTCAAGGTCGTTGAGCAGGTGCCTTCCGATTTTTGTGTAGGACCCAAGGATGTTTCTTCCTTGTGGGGTACCCCCCAGAGAGTAGTTTGGGCTGTAGTGAGTTCACTGGTTGGGGTACCTAGTAAATGCAGGTTGAAGTTCTCGGAGATGACGAGGTGTGTCAAGCTGACTTCTTCTGTAATCCTTATTAGTTCCTGCACTAATTTCCTGCAGTCCGTTGACTTCCTCCTTGTATAGATGTAAGTGTTAAAGATTACATCGGTTGCTGTGTTGTTGATTAGTATGGTACATTTTGTAGCATTCATACTAGGAGTTTTGGTCTCCGGGGCTGTAGCCGAGGTTATGCTTGATATTGAGATATAGGTTGCTAGGCCACCAGAAGGATGACTGTATTTTGCCCGTTATTCGGCTGGGTTGAAGAAATTTGAGTAACCCTGTATGTGAGCCGGTTCGGCAAGCCAGGTTTCTTGCAGGAGTATGACATCAAATGACTTCAGGTAGTTTAGTAAGTCTGGTTCTGTTAACTTTGTGGTGAGGCCATTTATGTTCCAGGAACACACACAGAACTGCCTACTGTTATTTTCTCCTAGTGGCTCCTGGACCAAGCCCAGTCATGTTTTCACAGGAGGGCAGTTGATTGTTCTGTTAATGCCTCTTCCAATGTCTTGAAGTTACTCGATTTTAAATTGTCTGCTCTGGAGTGGTTCGTAATTATTGAGGATTCTCTAGCCAAGGAACCCCTAGTGCCCATAAGCACTGAGGTACTCTTTTGTGCCCGGGTTGGTCCTCTTCCGTAATCCAAGGGAAGGAGGGGTTGGGGGTAACCTGGCTCATATCGTGGGGCAATCATGATTCCCCATCTTATGAAGGTGCTTCCTTCGGTTAGGAATCTGTTTTCCACATTGGTTGTGGTCTTTGTGGCCTCCCTGTCAGTGAGTTCTTCCGAGCGTTCAAACTGTATTGCTGCAAGATCATTTGAGCTGAGGTCGTGTAATGCTGGAATTTCTCATAGTAGTTGGAGGATATAGCCTCTATTTAGAAAGTCATGACGGCCTCTGGAAACATATTCTGGAGTAAAGTTAAGCACTGTTGTGCTGTTTATGTGGTCCTCAGCAGTGCAGTGGTGAGATGCTTCATCCCGGTGAGCACGATATGGTAGTGTTTCGATCTCCTGTGTGTTTATGCCAGACACAAGAGCTTCAGAGAGATTCCTAAAAGGGGTGATTTCGTTAGTACTGGCGTTAGGCGGAGGTTTATGGTCTGAGAGTAGTGCTGGACTCAAGTTACCCCCCCATATGCTGCAGACCATCAAACCGTGACAGTACTGGAGAGTGCCATCTCAGTGTTGGAACTCCTCAGGCATGTGGGATTATTTGGTTGGGGGTCTCTATGGGGACTGTAAGGGAGTGGAGCAGGGGGTCGGCTTGGGGCTCTGTTGGCAGTGCCCCTTTCGAGCTTGGTTTGCTGGTTGTTGCCAGAGGTAGGCCGAACCATGGGCCGTGGAGACCGGGGGCAGGTAGGGCTGGGAGCCCTGCCTGGTTTCCTGTTGACAGTGCCCCTGTTGAGCTTGGCTTGCTAGATGTGACAGATGGTTGGTCGGATGGTTGGCCAACCTGTGAGCCTTGTGTGCTTTTAGCGGAGGCCTAGTGCGAGTTGTCACGGACTGTTTACACTTACCTTGTAGATTTGTTGCAGAGGGGAGTTGCTCTGCCTCCTGCTTGACCTCCTCCTCCTCTTCTATTGCAACTTGATGGTTATTCCATTTGATCTTGCTATTGGAATGAAGAGGGGGTAAACTTTCTTGGGGGTCAAGTGTTTTATTCTGTCCCTTTCTCCTTTGCACTCATCTGTATTTAGCGTTGTTTTTTTCCACTCCCGAAGCCATTTAGGCTAGGCTGGGCGGCAGCTGTATCTACCAGCTGGCCTAACGTTGTGGTGTTCAGAGTTGCTCTGAAGCCATCCCCCTCTGTGTTTGTTGTCTTCTTGTTGTCCCTACTAACGGTTTGACTGGATTTTTACTGCCACTGGGGCTCCGGCTAATTGGATGAGGGCTTGTATGATTGGTGTGATTGATTGATTTCAGGTCAGGGGGTTTCTCGCTTGTGTGTTGAGCCCCCTGTGCCAGAGGGCTTTGTTTAAGCTTGATTAGAAAGACGTCCAGCATTGAAGGAAGTGTTGACAACTTGTCCACAATGTTAGTGCAAGGGCAGTTTATTTGGGCATATGTGGATGTGGTGTCCGAGTGAACTCTTTTGATCAATGAGTATAGTTCCCCGAGCTTGTCACCAATCCCGGCCACAAAGACGGCCAAGGTATTGAGGAGTGAGAGTTGTATGTCCATCTTACTTGATTGATACTGGAGTGCCTTCGTGGATTGCTGTACCGTATTCAGGAGGGTTGCCCAGGCGTTGTTTATGCTTTATTGTTGTTGATCCCCTCCTATCTCTGGTTTGCTAGCTTCATGGCAGGGTTGGGGGCTGGATTGTCTGCGAGACTGAGAGGGGTTCTCAGAGTGCTGTGAGTAGGTAGCCAATATTTCCTCTCATTCTGGGGTTTTTAGGTAGGAGTGTGCCTCACCGTCTTTTCCTTCTGCGTCTTCTGTCCCATTATGTGCTTCTAGGGGTTTCACCCCTGATCCGCCTGGTGGAGAGTTGGTGCCCGGGGTGCAGGGCGTGTATCCTAAGCTGTTTGGACACTCCTCAGCGGCCAATTTTGACCAGAAGAGTTAGTCTGTTGGACTGCGGGCTTGCACGCTGGGGGTGAGGTCATTTCTTTCCTCATGGAAGTTCTGGGGACACTGACTTCCCTTGTTGCCACTTTCTGTTGGCTTAGTAAATTCTGTATGCTTTAGCTGTTTATTTGGATTGCTTGACTCAGGTGCGTGGTGTCCCTGACAGGGGAAGATGGTCTCAAATGACTTCAATGATGTTTGTGGCAGCCATTGGGGACGGGGGCAATTGGGGAGTTTGCAGTCCCGTGAGCCTTTTGTTACTTGAGAAGAGCACTGAACCAGCATCCTTTAAAAAGCTGCATTTTGTGTAAATTTTTGGTTGTATCATGCTGGAGGTCAATTTGTTGGGGGAGGTTAAGCTTTTCCTTTGTGCCCCCGGTTTTTTATTAACGTCTTCGTGTTGAACAGAGAGATTTATTAGAGGATTCTCGTTTGGCCGTGACTTGGGTTTTAGGTTTGATTTGCCACGCTCTATTTCCTGTGCTGGGGAGCTGTTGTTTCTGCTGCATTTTCTTCTTGTAGTAGTTGAAGGGGCCTCTCCCCTGGCTTTTGCGGGCCTCATGGAAGGAGCTCGAGGCCTATATGCTAGAGCTGTGGAACGAGGGCTCTGGCACCGCCTCTCCCCTATCTGCTGGTTTGTCCCGCAGTAAGAGTGCCTTTGCGGTAAGGGGGGCACGAACCCGCCAAGTGCTTGGTTGGTTGTTCTGCTCCTTCCTTTCTGTCTTTTGTGTGAGTGGTGTGCTTGGGGACCCCTGAGCTCCCCTGGTGTTGACGCTGGGCTGATCACCTTGAAGGATTCCCGAATGCAGCGCCGCCACACCCCCTTTGTAGCCCCTGGTAATCCTCTGGACCTCCTTGTGTCTTGTCTGGGGCACTGGCCGTGGGGGGGGGGGGCATGAGCATGCAGTATTTTTTATTTTTTTTTGTTTAAATTTGTTTATTGGGATTTAGCATTTTATTTTACAACTTGACATAATATCATTATAATAGATTAACATGCATCTGTAGGTAGTTGAGAGATAGCTGTGGAGAACAGAATTCACAACCTTATTGCATACTCAACACATTAGACAAGATACAGTAAAAATATTCTGGGAGGTTCCCTCTTGCTTAACTTTTGGTTCTGTGCTAGTGTTCCTGCTAAAACCTGGCTGGGTGAGTTTCCCATGAGCGTGGAATGATGTGTTGTACCTTTATGTGTCATCTCATATAATATTTAGTGAATGCGTTCCCATTTACAAGACATCAGTTTCGGAACAGCCGATGTAGATGTAGAACTACTAACCTTGGGGGTGAACTGGGGAGGTTTTTGGGGAGCTGCCGGAATGTATACCTGCAAAAAACAATTGTGTGGTAGGTTGTGTATCCATTACATGGTGCGGAGTCGTGTGTGTGGAGGGGGCCGCGACGGACCGACCCGATGTGGTGGGTGGGATCATCTGGTGTGGCCCCAACACATCCCCGGCCCAAGGCATCTGGGTTCGGCCCTGTACCGTCTTCTGCCTGTCTCATGGGGGATAGGGGTGGAGTTTGAGATTGAGAGGCCACCGGTGATTCCCCTTGCATTGTGTCGTGTGTGAATTGATATAGTAATTGTGCCCACTCCAGAGATATGGGATGTTTACGTATTCCCTTCACTTCCTCATCCCTTTTCTTCCGCCGCACCCCATTTTTTCATGGCGCCTATCCAGGCTGCTTCGGGGGGTCCCGCCGGGGCCCGTCAATGCATGGCTATTCATCTTTTTGCTAAGAGAATGGCTAGGGAGGCAAAGCGGCACTGCACCTTTTCGGTCTTCCGCCTGCGGAAGATTCCGAGGGCACAGGCTTCCCATGTGGATATGGTCATAATGCTAGTCGTCACTCGGAGTGTCCGGTGTATGTTGTCCCAGTACTGTTGGATAGTGGGGCAGTCACAAAACATGTGCTTGAAGTCCGCCTCAGGGGTCTGGCAGCGGGGGCAGGCGAAGTGTGTGTCAGGATAAAAACGGTGGAGGCGGTGTGGGGTTAGGTATGCTCTGTGGAGGATATTGAATTGAATGTTCCTGAAACGCGCGTTCCTGGAGACCTTTTTGGGATATTCTAGGGCCGCCTCCCACTCTTTATCATTAAATACCCGTCCTACTTCGTTTTCCCATGTCTGCCGTAACGAGTGTAGAGGGCGGAGGATCAGCTCCCGGACAGCTTTGTATAGCCAGGTAACTAAATGTCCACCCGCTCCCATATGCAGAATTGGGTATGGCACCGGGTGTGTCGGTGGTTCCCCCTCATTTAGATTCCAGTAAGGACGACTGCTGTTTAATAGTTGCCTATGCAGTAGGAACTGGCCCGGCGGAAGGTCATAGTGATCAGCCAGTTGGGCATACGTCCGAAGCTGTTCATCTTCGAACAGGGATTCTACCTCCGTGACTGAGTGGTCGGTGCATACCTGAAGGGCGCAGGTGGTATAGTATTTATCCTTTCGTGGGCTCCCTACTAGTGGGAGCAGAGGCGAGTACAGAGGTTTCCCTCTGGACATGCGATGAATTTTCAGCATGCACGTGCGGGCTATGGATACCTGAAGGGGGTAGGTGCGCAGTGGTTTAGTACCTGGCATGAGTATTCTCCGGATTGCTGGGAGGGGCACGCGACCCTCATCAGTGATTGTTTCTCCTATATGACGCTCCGCCGTCCAGTGTGATAACCACTGGAGTTGAGCCGCCAGGAAGTATGCTTCGAAGGATGGAGCTCCCAGCCCTCCCTGATTTGTGGGCAAGTACAGTGTGGTTAAGGCTACCCTATGTCGACCTTCTCCCCATATCAGCGCAGTTAGCAGTGTATCCAGCTCCCGGAAGAAGGGGCGCAGTGGTATTACTGGGAGATTGGTGAAATGGTAGAGTAGTCTGGGAACCATGATCATTTTGTCAAGAGCTACTCGTCCAATGGGGGCTAGGGGCAGTGTCTTCCAGAAGCCCACCGCCGTTCGTATCCCCGCTAGCACCTTGCGGTGGTTCCCTTCATACAGGTCCTCGGGAGAGTGAAACAGCCTCACCCCCAGATACCTAGGCGCCGCTGCACTCCAGGCAAGTGTATGAGCTCCGATAGGTATGTCGAGCGGGGCTAAATGAGGGCTCAATGGATAAATCGTGGATTTGTCCCAATTGACTTTGAGGCCAGAGGCCTCCGCAAAGTCCCGTAGGGTCGTCCAGATTGGGGTGAGGTCGCTTGTGACGTCTCGGACATATATCAGGAGATCGTCTGCATAGAGTGATACACAATGCACCGTGTCTGCTATCGGAATACCCCATGCCTCGCCCTCTCGACGTAATCGTATTGCCAGGGGCTCTACCGCTAGGGCGAACAGGAGGGGGGACAAGGGGCACCCCTGCCTAGTTCCTCGTTTTATCGGGAATGAAGCGGAAATGTATTTACCTATTCTCACCCGTGAGGTAAGGCCTTTATAGAAGAGTTGTGTATATGCCATCATGGTGGGTCCTATGTTGATTCTGCGGAGGACTGCAAATAAATATGGCCATAGCAAAGTATCAAAGGCCTTTTCGAGGTCTAGAATCAGACACGCCGCATTGGGGAACTGCGTTTTCGCCCTGTCTTGGATATGGAACAACCTGCGCAGGTTCTGCGAGGTATTACGCCTCAGGACAAATCCACATTGGTCTGGGTGGACTAATGGTGCAAGAATTAGGGTATATCGGTCCGCTAGTACTTTACCTAATATTTTACAGTCTGCGTTTAGTAGTGTTATTGGTCTGTATGAGGCGGGGAGCGTTGGGTCTCTGTGTGGTTTTGGGAATGTAACTAGAATAGATTCCCTGAGTGAGCCTGGGAGTTCACCTCTTTCCAGCGCGTCTTCGTACATGGCTATCACCCGGGGGACCAGTGGGGCTGAGAAGGTGCTATAATATTCAAGCGGGAAGCCGTCCATTCCCGGTGCTTTGTTACGCGCCAATGCTCTGATTGCGTGGGTGACGTCCTGGGATTTGATCTTTGTCTCTAATGCTTTTTTGTCTGCGGATGAGATGCGGGGTACAGGCAGTGGGCGGAGGAACTGGGTAATCGCGTGTTGGTCTCTCTGTGCTGGGGCCCGATAGACACCAGAGTAAAAATCGTGAAAAATGTGCAAGATATCTATCTGCGAATGTCGAGGGGTCCCGGTCTTATCGATTATTTCCGTGATCGGTTTCACATCTGTGTCTTGCTTGGCTAGCCAGGCCAGGAGTGTCCCAACTCTATTACCTTCTCTATGCACCCTGGAAGCATAAACCCTAAAATTATATTTGCGTAAGTCCCTCATTGCCTCTGCATGGGATGTCTTGGTGGCTGCTACCTGGCCGGGGGTGGCTTCACCAGTATCAGTTTGTTTCGTTAAAGCCGCTAGTGCTATCTCCGCGCTTTGCAGTGATCTTTCAAGTGTTCTACGTACCCCTACTATTTGCTGTATGCAATGCCCCCTGGCTGCGACTTTGAATGCGTCCCATTCTATCAGTCTGGACTTCGCCGTGCCGGCATTTAATGTGAAATGCTCTTGGATGTGTTCCCCGTGCTCTTGGCAAAACACCTGGTCTGTGAGGCACTCCCGCAGTAGTTTCCAGGTGGGCACTGGGGGATGGGGTGGCCTCCACCTGAGGGTCATTATATGTGCATCATGATCCGATAACACCCTACCCAGATTGTCTGTGTATTGTACTTTCGGGAGAAGTGTTGTGGAGCAGAGAAATATATCAAGTCGCACTCGCAGGTTATGTGGGACAGAGTGGAAGGAATATATTCTAGTGTCTAGATTCCGCTCCCGCCATGCGTCCACCAGTGCCCAGTGCTCTACCCAGGTTCGATAGTACTCCGTCTGCTTGTGTGCCGGCGATTGCGCCGACGGGGGATGAGATCTATCGAGACGGATGTCCAAGGCACAGTTGTAATCACCCCCCAACAGCCACGGGACTGGGGTGTAGTGGGTTAACACTCCTGAAAGGCGACTCCAGAATCGGTCTTGTTCAACATTAGGAGCGTATATGCTCCCTAACAGTATTGACTGACCCTCTAACAATCCCTCAAGTAGGGAATATCGTCCTTCTTTATCTACGGTACGTGACTGCTCCCTGAAGGGGATCCCAGGCCGAATCCAGATCAGGGCACCCCTGGCAAATGCTGAGTATGTTGTGGCACAGATAATACCTCGCCATTTCTTACACAAGCGTTCCAACTCGATTGCGGTCATGTGTGTCTCCTGTAGGAGAGCGATCTGTGCCTGCTGTCTCTTTATATATGCGTAGACGGCGTATCGCTTGTTCGCTGCGTGCATGCCCCTGACATTTATCGTAATGATTTTTATATCTGTGTTAGGGATCTTAGTGGTATGTCGTCTGGTGTCGAATAGATGGCCATCTGTGTATGATGCCCGGCTGAGCCCTCCCGGCTCCCCCCACCCGAACACCAACCGCCCAGATACATCGTACATTTCCACGAGCCTGCTCCACTAAGGGTAATTGGGGAACTTGAAATGGGGGAAAAATGGAACTAAACGACGGGAAACATTCCCAACATTTAGGACCTATCGTTTGGGACGATACATCCAAACTACGCTTCATGTGATGTCTTTAGTTCGTTGTTTGAGGGAAGTGGTCGCACGGCTCCGCTAGCCGCTGCCGTCACGGCCGCCCGCTTTGTGACGCTGAATTAGAGATGCCGAAGGATTCTCCTTCCCCACCTCCCACCCGCTGCATTCCAATCCAATATGCAGTCTGGTGATATTCCGGAGCGTCTCACTTATTCACAGCAGTGTCCTCTGTCCGGGGACTGAGGTCTCAGAGGATATATCACCCCATGATCGTCCTGCAACTGAAAGAGCTTTATATCAGCGTGTCCGCCGTTTGAGGAGTCACTATAGGAGGTGTGACGGAGCCATCCCGGGAGGTATTTGCCTCGCTGACTTCCTCCTCTGAGGTGAATAGATGTGGGCCCTTCCCTCCATCCGAGCTGTCCCCCGTCGATCTCACCACCGCTGCCGCTTGCAGTGCCTTTCTGCGCTCCGCTATAATTTGCTCGAGATCAGGGGAGTGCTTTGTGAAAGAATCAGAGCGCGGGCTCAGTTGTGTGAGGGTGATTCTTTTGTGTTGCCGCCGTTGGCGGTCAGAGGGCCGATGACTTTGCGTGTGCTTGTGACCGTCCAGGCCCACCAATCGCTGCTCCACCCAGTCACTTGCCTCCGCAGGGTCGGTAAAAAAATGCAGTTCCTTCATGCAAAATTTTGAGACGGGCAGGAAATAGAAGAGCGTATTGTACGTTCTATTGGCGCAAGGTCCGTTTGACTGCCATAAAGGTGGCTCTTTGTTGTTTGACAGCACTGGAGTAATCCGGGAATAGCATGACTTGTTTATCTTCCACTCGAAGTGGCCCCTTCTGTCTAGCAGCCCGGAGAATAGTATCTCTGTCTTGGTAATGAAGCAGTTTCAGTAGGAACGGTCGGGGCGGCGATCCCGGCGGCAGTCTACGGGCCGGGACCCTGTGTGCCCTCTCTATAGAAAAGAACGGGGTCAAGTCTTTTGTATGGGTGAACGTTTTAATCCATGTCTCGATGTAGCGAATAGGGTTGGATCCTTCTGTTCCCTCCGGCAGATTCAGTATGCGGATATTATTACGGCTGGAGCGCCCTTCCAGATCATCCACCTTGTTTTCCAGGGTCTTCACCTTAGCTTGCAGGTCTTTCATGGCGTCCTGGTGCAGCTGCACTTGCGGTTCTATGGTTTGGAGCGTTTTCTCCCCGTTTGACTTTGTCCGCCAGCTTCCGGTGGTCATCCCGAAGTAGGTTAAGGTCCGTGGCCAGCTCTCCAAATCTGTTTTCCATGGTTACTCTTGAGTGTTCGATAGCCGCTAGGACTTTGTCCAATTTGTCGGACATGGACTCTGTATGGGAGGGCTCCCCCTCCGACTGGGTGGCCTTGGGGTCTGGGGAGGCCTGTCTCACGTTCGCCGGTGCCTGCGATGCTCCTGTTATGCATTGACGTCCCATTTTGTAGTCTTGGTACCTTGTTGCCGCCTGCAGGGTGGCCCCTGAGCTGCACCTAGTCGCCTCGCGGTTGAATGGCGGTGTACCCTTATATGCCGCCCCTCCGAGGTTTGTTGTCGTCCGGACTTATCTATTGAGGCTCACTTGTCGTAGGCGCCGGTATTGGTGAAGGGTGCCCACTTGGAGTAGTTGCCGCCCCACGGGTGCTATGGGCATAGGTTATGCCGTCGGTGGTATAAAGTCCATTGTTGTGGCGAAGTCACCAAGGGACGGACAGGGGACGTCGGGCACTGCCATGTATCCCTTTCAGCATAACTGGGCGAGGTCCCACAGCCCCACGGTCATTGCAATCCCTGTCTTGTCGCTCCGTCACCTTTATTCCCCGCTCTGTAGCGCTTGAACGTGTCAATGCGGGCCACTAGTATCCCCTTAGTCGCTGTCTGCTGGTAGGCCTGCTCAATTGTGGAGTGCCCGCCTCAGCCCACCCGCTGTGCGCCTCGCGGCCTGGCGCCGTGCAGACAGGGCCGGCCGAGGGGTTCCAGGGTATCCGGGAGGGTCTCCTCCGCTCTGCGATGATGCACCCGGGAGATGCGTGGCCGCAATCTCTTCTATAGCTGCCAAACCGGGCCGAGACCAATCTGGGTGTCCCAGGGTAGCCCTCCACCACCCGGGCACACTCCTTTCCCTCTAGCCTCCCGCCCCGCGCCTCGAGTCCCGGCGCTGTGTGGGGGGAAGGCCTCTGTGTGAAAAGTGCGTCCAAGCAGGGGGCCGCCTGCCTCAGCTCACCCATCGCGTGCCTCGCGGCCTGGCGCCGTGCAGATGGGGCCTAGGGGTCTACGGGGAGGAGATGGGGCTGCCAGGCTCAGAGGAGGCAGGAGACGGTGTCTGGGAGGGCTCTCCTCGGCCCGGAACCGTCCGGCCAGAGTGCATGTATCCGCCGATTGCCCTGCCACTCTGGAGATGGGACAGGCCTATGCCGGGGATTACAGTGGGCTGACGCGACTTGTCGCAACCAGACCGCCCCCAGTCTGTCCCGACCTCCCGCCGCGCGCCTCGAGTCCCAGCGCCGTGCGGGGGGAGTTCACCGCAATCGGGTGTAATGGGGCGCAGGGTGAAGCACTTTGCACTGGAGGCAGGCGAGGGACCCTCCGGGTCGAGTTCACAACGTGGCCACCGCTCCGCAGGGTCCCGCGAGCGATCACAGCCGACTCCTGGGGCCCCGCCGTCTGCAAGCCACGCTCTCACCTGCTGTGCCAAGAACCGCAGGGGCACCCGGAGGGGCCGTGTCCGTATTCCTCCTCGCTGCAATAATGAGGGACAGGAGATCTCCCGACCGGCCTCGCGGTCCCCCCGTCCCCGCCGCAGGCAGTTAGTGTCGGGTAGGCGCCGCCATGTTGGCCTCTTTGCTGGGCCTTCTTGCGGACACCTCACGGCACCGGGACCGCCGCCCGATCCTCAATCCAGGTTTCTACGTGGACCCATGCGAATGTCGCCGGCTCTGGTGTTGGCTGCAGCGGGTCTTGAGGGGATTATGGCATGGATTACTGCCGATTGCGCGGGCCGCCGGACGGAGCCCTAGAAAGGTACGTCCGCCATCTTAGCCGGCACGGCCACCGAGCATGCAGTAGTAGTTGGTTGTTTGGAGGGGCACAGGACAATGATCATGCAATGGGCAGCACAGAGTCTATTATGGGAAGCCCCTCCTGCTAATCTTCCAGAAGCTATGGGTTTTCTGTTTCTTGTTTCCTTTTACTTCTGCCTGGAGGGTTTGAGGTTGCGGTGGTTTTACAATGTACCAGTGCCCTGCTACTAAACCGCACCCGACCGCTCGAGCCGCTTCCGGGAGCTGCAGTCGCACTAAAATGTCTAGAGCACTGTGCCTGCTGTGATCCCCTCAGTGAGTGCAGGTTTCTAAATCGATTCCTGTGAGGTTTTTGTTTTTAGGGGTGTTTTTTCCCCACGGAGTCTTTAACAGTCTTTTTGGTTAATTTGTCTGGCAAACAGCAGCCCTACTCACAAGCAGCGCCCGACCTATCGGGCCACTTCCGCAAGTTTGGGCTTAGCTGTTATCTCCCCGTTGATTCTGTGTCTTGTCGCTCGCCGTGGTGGGAGGGAGGGACGGTGGAGGGACCAGCGCAGGACCCCTTCCTGCTGCTCCTCAAATGCGTTGGGAGCCTTCGATAGGCCCACCCTGCTTACCCGGTGCTGCTGACTGCCGACTAGCTGCCGAGATGTCGGAGATGTCAGAGTGGCAGGCTAGTGGCCGCGGCATTTGTGCTCCATAAAAACAGCCTGGCCGAGCAGGGCACTATAAGATAGTGGAGAACAGGGCGTAATAGCAGCGGGGCTGTGATGGTGGCTCTAGCAAAATCTTGCTCAAAACTGAACCAAGTGAACTGGGAATGGCAAGTCTGCGCTGTACTGGGCTGTGGGCAGACCGTTTTCTGTGGAAATGTGTAATGTCGGAGACTCAGGACATTACTGCATGCATAACAAACAAATAATCTATATGCAATTGTGACCCTTATGGCATACTGATTATCTAATGTCAATATGCCTCTGTCCCTATATATCTATATACTTGATATATATATATATATATATATATATATATATATATATATATATGTATATATCTATATCTATCAAGTGTCTCCATTCAGCATGTGTTATGGGCACTTCTAGTCACAGACCGATCTAAAGACGGATTGGGTACCATATTTAAAAGTCCACCCCAGTCTGCTTTTGTGTGTCAGAGTCTCCTGAGTATATCATGGAAGAAACGGGTGCATCTATGTTAGGGGCATAAGTGTTAATAAACACCACATTTGATCCTCATGTAATCAATCTAGAATTATGTATCTGTCCTCAGGGTCTTCAGATTTCCGAGTCAGACTTTTCTCTGCTTTGTGTTATAATATAAACTCCTCTTGAGTAGGAGCTGTAGGAGGAAAAATATCTATTAACTCCTCATTTATAAGTAAAACTGTACATGCTTCTTGGCGCTAGGTGAGTTTCTTGTAAGAATGCCAGATCCACTTCATGTCTCTCTAGATATGACCGAACTTGTTATTTTTTTTATTTTTTTTTATGAATTCTTTTTATTGCAGGTTTTGCCAATTCACAAACATTGTAGTGCAACAGAGGGATCCCCGTACAGGGAATCCTGAGATCCGATCTCGTCGCAAAATGAACAGTAGTATATATACATTCCACGAATAGCACAGGCTATTCATCGGCACAGAGGTGGTATATTCTCAAGTCCCACAATAATAACTATTCAAACTTATTACCTCTATATAAAAAACTGTTCTAACTGGAAGACAGGGAGGGTGGAGGTAGAAGTGGTACATATGGGTCGGGGAGGTAGTCATCCAAGTGCGGCTTAAGGATAGGATTGCGGGTTACATTTATAGGGCAGAGATGGCGGGTCCAAATGGCAGGGCTGGTGTGCACCTTTATTATTGGAAGCGAGGAGGGGTAGACAGAGGTTCTGATGATGAGTACCGGTGACGGCTCATCGTAGTACTGATGTGCGCACACGAGGGTGCTGGGTCAGTGCGTGTTGGTCTTGGTCTCAAGGAGTGGGGTTGTCTGGGGACATATATTAAATGAATTGGTCAAAGTGTTTCCCCTTTGCATGGCTTGTTGTGCCCCTGACCTTGCAATATGTCTATGAAAAAAAAGTAATCCCCTTGTCTACCCTCTACCCCCACCCTACACTGAGTATCCCAACTTTCAGTAACATGATACACCAATTAAACCAACTGCACTCTATAACAAAGTGCAAGGGTGGTACACATCGTGGGATGTGACAACATTCCGTAACCTGCGCTCATACAAAGTACACTTGTCTCTTGTTGACCTGAACTGTAAGCTGTCATCTTGATGTGCTGAAGTGAGGCCTTTTATAGACCTTGGGTCAATCAGTATCTATGTTACAGAGTGCTAGAAGCCAAGCATATGCCTGTCAGTTGTGACTTCAGTCCTCTGGATAAATCTGCATCTGGCAGAAGTTGTTTAGTCAGTGGCATCCAAATCTGGTGTTGGGTCTCTTTCCTCTGACGATCGGGTGTGTTGCAGTGTCGCTGGAGATTGCCTGGAGTTGGCATATTTCTTGCTGTAAGTTGTGTCTTCTACTGAGTTTCCAAAGATGCACGTTTTCCCATACAATTCGATCTTTAAATGTGCCAGTTATAACGTTGCATACTTAATGTTCTTGTTACGTAGGTTCCATTTCACCTCTCTGAATTTGTGTTTGGCTTTGTGCACCATCAGAATATAATCCGGAAAGATTCATAATATGGAGCCTTGATATCGTACTGGCCGTGGCCCTCTTGACCGTCATAGAATTGTATCTTGATTTCTGAAATTCGGGGGACTGACTGTCATAGGCTTGAGAGCGTCTCCTTCCAGTGGTCGAGACCAAGCGGTCGATGGGCATGTTCTACCAACAAATTTTCAGAAAAGTTGGATCTATTGAGTAATTAAGACGTGAGAGTTATGACAAAGGTATCTGGTCGACCCATATTGATGGTTTCAGCCACTCCAAGAATTCTAATATTATTATGGCAATTGCGCACATCCAGATCTTCATTTTTGGCAACAATAGTGGAGAGTAGTTTTTCCATTATTGTCAGGCGATGTGTGTTTGAGGCATTGTCATCTTCTAGATCTGAAGTATGTCTCTTGACAACATCCAACCTTGCTTTTTGCCGGTCTAATGTTTCTGGCAGGCAATCTAGCCTGGATGTCACTGAATCTATCTTGAATTCAGTAGGTTTAAGGCTAGCCTTATGTCCTAATTAAATAATATATGTGGCCCCACCTTCATCTTGCAGTGGCATCTCAGTGGCCCCCTCCTCAGTATCCGGTGTGTGTACAGTTCAACAACATGTTTTCTTCTGGTCAAAGAGTAACTTACTTTGTTTGATATCCCCTTTGCCCAGTCTTTCCATTATGGAGGGCACGATTTCCTTTGAAGGTAGATCAAAGCCACATACCCATAATCCGCCTATTTTATAGCGAATACCTGTCCATTTACATTGAAGACTGCTCGTCTTCAGTTGGGGGGGAGGGTCTTGTGGCTGCCCCAGCCGCAGAATACTTTCAAGTATTCTAGTCTGTAAGGCCAATGTAGTAAATTCATTATAGGCACTTTAACTCACCGATACACTGCCGTAAAACTTAGTACCATGAGCGATCTACATAAATGACTCTTTGCTGAATTCAGAATTTTGTCTAGCTTTCAGAAATGTATAGCTTTCTGGGTTCACCCATGGGGTTCACCCTTATTTCTCCACAAACTGCAAGCAGGTTGAAACCACTTAAAAAAAAATGCAAAAACTGTGGTTTTTTTTGTTGTTACAACTGTGGTTCTTTCTGAAAGCTGGGAAGATGGTAATCTTAGTACAGAAAGCATGTTGTTGATGCCATTTTGAGAAAAAAACATGCTTTCATGCTTAGCACTTTTTTCTGAATTTTTTCCTCCACCACCCATTCCCCAAATTCGACTATATTTTGGATATTTTATCGGTTCCCTCTAGTGGAATCCACAAATCCTGGGTACCTTTATAATCCCCCCCCCCCCCCCCCCAAAAAAGGATGCAATTTGGCTTGACTACCGTTTGTGGTAAAAAGATTTGAAGGATTAAAGGCCAAACATCAAAAAGGGCTCATCACTGGAGATGAAAAATCTCAGCAGATAAGGGGTTAATGCAGTATTGAATTTTTTTGTCTGTACGTTTGTGACAAGGGTCTCCGAAGACTTTTAACACAAAGGCACATAACTTGACAGGACAATTAATGCATCCATTTACTGCATCTGGTGCCCCGGTTTTGAATTTGCATTAAACGGGCCTGATTCATAAAGGTACATTTACGCTTTTGTGTAAGTTTACAATTTTTTGGGTATTCACTATGAGTTAATTGTAAGTTTACGAGTGCTGAGACTCCGTAGTCGGGGCAGAGAACTTTGCACATAAAATAATAGGCTTACCCTTTTTATAGAAAAAAATCCTTCCAGGATAGGCTATAGATTTTATAGGCTATCCTGGATGGAGTTTTTAAAAATAAAAGGATAGGCCTATCTTTTTATGTGAAGAGTTCTCTGCCCCAACTGCAGAATCTTTGCAGTCGTAAAACTCGTAGTTTGTGAATACCCAAAAAATAATAAAACTTATACTAAAGTGTAAATTTACCTTTGTGAATCAGGCCCTAAATATTTTACGTACATAATAACCAGAGTAAACAAGTGTATGCAGGTACTTTTGAATATGACCTTGAACAGGAATAAGCCTTTTCTCAGCTCACAGGCAACTGTGAATGGCACCTCGCCAAGGAAATTGTGCATTTTGTGTGAGCCATGAGTAACGCGAATTCAATGCTAAGTATAAATGCCGAGTGAAATAAACAAGTCTGCTTTATGTACTCTAGGCTTAAAAATGCAAGCGATGTAAGTGGATCATCGATCAAAGGAAGTAAATATATGTTTTGTGCAAGTTACCGAAGCCTGTAAGCAAAACATCCCAAACAGAACCACGAGGTAAACCTACTAATAAATATTGCATCAATTTGCGAAATACTCCAAGAGGATGTTCTCAGCTGCAGTATTTAGTTGCACAGAAAAGTGGAGCGTTCGTGCTGAATCTAACATTACTTATACTACTTTGTAAGTTTATTAAAATGTATATTATAAAACTGTGTTTTGAGGCTGGATTAACTCCCTTTACATTTGAAGATCATGCTTCATTGTTTTGGCTGTGTGACATTAAAAGCACTTTGACAGTGCTGTGCTCTGATGGCTGCGCTCACCCATTTTCAGTGTTTAGTTTCCAGAATAAGACACATTGTTTAACTGGCCATTGTGTGGCGAACAGTATGAGTCTGTGGATGATGCCTGATTTTCTGCGCCACACATTTTTTTTGATCTGGAAAGTGCAAGAATAGAGAATAATCGTGGCGGTTTCTCCATAAGGGCGGAGGAGTGTCACCTCCCCACTGGTGCGCAGAAAGCGTGAAAAATAAAATGGTAATAAAATGATTTTATTAACATTTTATTTTTTACTCTGCTGCCGAGCTTGTGGGCCAATCGCTGCTGATTGGCAACAGAGAGGAGTGGCCATTTCAGTTTAAAGTGCGCGTGTCGTTTTAGCCAGCTGCCTTGCGACAGCCAGCCCGACATGCGCAATTCAAACCTCTCCAACCTAGCTATTCTAGACAACTGGGTGGAGAGCATGCACAGGCTAAGAGTGCCTTTAGGAGCGCTAAGCCAGCCTGCTCCTGCCCATCCTGGCACTTCACTCATGCTGCTTAACATTGTTAACTGCTTGAGAGCAGTGTCTGGACTGGATAAGGGAGTTGGCTGTGGGGCCTCGTGCTCAGCGTCAGGGACTGTAGAACATAGAGGACATGCTGGGACGTGCTGCGGCTGCTAAGGTAAGTTTAACATTTAATTTTTCTTTCTAAAATATTTTTTTATTTAAATAATGTAATGTAACTGGTGCTCATGTTAAGCTCTGCAATTCCTTCGGGTCAAGTTCTGCTCGTATAATTCTCCACCATTTTCGTATATTATCAACCACCACTGGAGAATAACAAAGAGAAAATAAGGGTCAATATACATCATATTACATTATAATTTGTGCTCCTTTATATAGCGCCACCCATTTTCAGTTGTAGGAGTAAAATTGTCTCTGCAGCGCCTCGACCTATGCAAGTTGAAAGGTATATTTTAACCGTCACATGAGTAGATACAAGGAGAAATGTAATGGGTACCGGCTGGGGTTGCAATAGTAGTGAGTTTGTCATTTTACAGAAAGAAATTGAGGCTGGTGTTTCAAAGCGACATGGCTTTAGTAGGTCAGTAACTTGTGGAACCTTAAAGTTTTGCTCCGTAGTATCCTTTCTTACCTTACATAACAGAGGCAGCAATGGAAGCGACGAAGGTTGGTGACATCTTTGCTGGGTGGTCATAGGTTTTAATGTCACTGTGCGCCTGCTCCTCCCCTTCGTTGAAATTAACCTCTGTTGAGGCCTAAACTGCACTCACTACACATGGAGTCATGGTGGGATTCAATCCCCTGTGTCTCTGTGCTGTGGCTTCTCTTGCCACTATAGTAATGTAATTGGCACCTTGGAAATAGGAACCCTAAACTCTCCAAGCACATGCTTCGCTGATGATTAGGATGTGAGGGTTTCCAAAGCGGAAACTACATTCTCTTAAATAATGTAATTCCCTGTTTTCAGTCGAACTAGCTAGTAGGAGTATAAAACGTACTGTTCATATAGTTAGTCATGTGGATCAAGTAATGCTCACCATGGCGGCTGATGTGAGTGAGGATTGTCCTGTTTGTTACTGAACTGGACAAACGTAGTTGTTAGGTAGGGGTGGGTGGGCCACTGAAAGCGCGACCCTGATGCCAGGTCCTGTCTCTGCTCAAAATCCTCTTGGAACCTCGAGCGCAAAGCAAGCCAAGTTTCTGTCTGACACCTTCTCTCTACCCACATGCACCAAGAATTATAGGCAAAGCAGTAACTTTTGATGTGAAACAGGTAAGAAAGTGTTGTATTCCGCTTTAGGTGTCCATATATAGGTTTTCCTGAATCATGTCCTTACATAGGCACAATTCGCATTGCCCTTATATAAGCATAGAATCCCAGTCCTTATTTAGGCATTAAACCGTGCACTCCAAATACAGGCATGGTCACCGACATCCGTCCACCCTAACGTCACAACGAGTTCTTAGAAACCAGACCCTTACGCTTCGGGAGTTTCCCTAGCACAGGACTATTGATTTCTCCAAGAACTCGTCTATTATGTATGAACCGTTATACCTTGAGGGTTCATTCCTGACGTCTTCCTCTATCCGACTTCACGTCAATGCTAACATACTGAGGCACCTATCGGGTATAAATATACCTTCCCTCGCCCAAGCAAGTGAGAGAAGACCTCGACTTCAGAGGAGCCCGTATCCCGGCCTGACGCACTGAGAAGACGCTGTCATCCCTGCTCGCAGAGAGTCCAGCTTCCAGTGATCTGACTTCCTTCGCGGGGTGTTAGAGTTCTAGTCCGGAAAGAGATTCCCACCTCTCTCATTCTTAAGGTATGGAGCTGACTAGATCCTAGAGGGACTCTTGGCATACTTGGCATTCTATACTTAACATACTCTTAGTATACCATACTAGAGAATACTCCACCTACTTCTTACCTTTCCCTACACCTAGACTAGGTTAGGTACATTGGGGTAGAACTAGCTTAGAGACGCATCATATGAGTACTCGCATTTTTAGCTCATTTTATTTATGTACGTGAATATATGCTAAAAGATAATGCTAGCGCAGTATTATTTAGTTCTACTGCTTACGCTGTACATTATTTATCTTGCATACTGTCTTGTGATCATAACAGCACATATCTCTTACACGAGAAACAAGACTGTTCAATAAATCTTTTATTGAAACGCCTGTCTATTCTTTCTGTGTAACTCTGAGGAAAACTAAGCATGCACAATTGAGCTGAGTGAAACGGTTATCTATTGTTTCCACGACTCTGGGACATGTTCCGATTCTAAAGGGAAACAAAGTTGTCATGTTTTGCGGCTGCCAGAAACTACTCCCTTCTTGTTAGTCAAGGAGTTTCTAGTGGCCTCTGAGCTAGCTGGCACAAGTAATTAAGTTTAATATACTCGATAGGGACATACCGACCTCAGTCCTATGTCAAGCCTATAGGGTATATTATTCCAATGCGCAGAGCCTATTAGGGAAATAGGAGCTACACTACATGGCGCCCAACGGTTTGGTAAGGCGGTAATTTAACGCTAGATACTGAGTAACTCAGACGTGCTTTTTCTCTCAGAGACCCCTACCCATATACTCCATAAGACGTCTGGAGTGGGCAGGGTTAAGTATCCGCCAAAGCTAAATAGGTAAGCACCCTATATATTAGCCGTTTGGTTTGCTCAACGTTGAAGGATACAGTGTTCTAAAATATTGTGCACCTTATCTTTGTTTCCTTGAAAATTGTTCTACATTTTTCAAAAAACAAATGCCTGACTCCGAGAACGATGGAGCTGCAGCTGACCCAGTCGTAACAGCTTTTAACTTTACAGGTTTAGACGGAACCGAGGAGGGTGTTATAGACATCCATCCAAACTTAAGAAGAGCCATCACTCTAAAACTCATAAAACACGGCCTACCACCAAGAGGCGGTAGAGCAGTTTTCGTGATAGAGGCACACGAATCCCTTCAGACAAAGGTATTCTATTCATGGATAGTATTCCCTGAATCAAATCCAGTAACAAAAGTGTTTCACTTCTACAAAGAAGATGATCCACCAGAGGAATATATTCCTTTCGAGGATATTGAAATTCCACTAACATACCAGGAGCATCAGCTCTGGTTTAAAGGCGCCCTAAAACATCACAGAAACATTACCAGGCTCGGTCCACTAGGTAGACCAGGAGCAACTTGGCCGATTCTAGCCAGCTACACTCCTCATCCTGAACTGGATATAATGTCAGATGAGGAATTACTTACTCAACTACAAGAGTTAATAAAAATATACAGACAATTGGTCCAATATGTCATGCAGACTTTCACAGTCCAACCACCATTGACCATTCCAAACCAGACCCCTCAACCGGGGACTACACTAAAAATTACACCACAGACTTTATACGCAGTCATGGGTAAAATGCCCACAAAACGTGAGCAAATTCCATTCTGGATAGCTCAAAAAATTACTCAAATCGAAGCAGTATTTCCAAATACTAGCCCTAATGAGAAACACAGGATCTTAACAATCTGTTTACCAATGGGGATCACACCACAACTGGAAGACTGCACCACTTGGGGCTCAGTCTTTGCTGCCATCTATACTAAAACACATGGTGTTCCGTCAATTGCAGTAATACCAGATGTCCTGAAACAAATTCAAAACGAATACGGGGCAGAGCCTGCTCTGAATTTAGGTATGAAATTACTGAAAAATTTCGACCAGGTCTCAACAATAATATTATCTAATATTAAAGGGAGGCAGCAGCAGTGGCGATCCGCCAACGATTAAGGAATTCGATGTTACAGAACATCAAACTGAACTAACCAGAATAATAGAACAATTTTATGCAGAATTAGGCAGAGATAGTTTGGGTGGAAGACCAGTGAAGCCAAAACTATCTGAATGTCCTGAGAAGGACTCTATTAAACAAACTCCTACATCTTCTAAAAGAAGTGGGAAACTAATAAACAAAATTCAAACGAGAAACGTTCTCAATCCCGAGGTAGGTCTCCTCAAAAGGAGCCCTCTGAAAGGAGGTATAAGCTCAGGAATAGGGATAATTTGAAAAAGCCTGACAGGTATCAAGATACTGATACACGTTCCTCTCGTACCTTTCAGATATCGTCACAGACATCGGAAAGGAGAGGACGGTCAGAACATAGAGAAGAACGCGTGAAATCCAAGGAAGATAAACACGTTCAGAAAAATAAAACAAAACCTCAATTCTCCAAAAAGAAGGTAGCAGGTCTGAAGATCAGACATGCCGAGGATACTGAGATCACAACTCAAGAACGGAGAATGGGCTCAGACAATGCTGGACAGTGCAGCAGAAGTCACAATAGCTCGCCAGAACCTGAAGGAACTTCTGGAGATAGTGGACTTGAATGAGTACATCACAGTAGAGACTGTAGACACCAGGGTTAGTACTCCACAAAGGTTATATGAAATAACACTCCGAATGGAGGGAGACATACCTAGACCGGTGAAAGCACTCTTTTGGGAAAAACTTTCAAGGGGTTATGATATACTTCTAGCAGAAAAGGACTGGCCACCACAATTTGTCAGGGAGTGCCCACATGGCGAGGACATTATTATGCCAGCCTTCTCCAACCATATTCCAATTCACCTAAAATATACTTATGCCAGGAAATGGGCAGTAGCCCACGCCCCAGCATTATATAAAAATCATGTAGGATGGGATGAGGACTCACCTCACCATAAAATACATCTAGAAAAATGAACCAACTGCACAAAGGCAGTACCCAATAAAGCAAGAAGCTAAAAAGCAGGTCAGGGAGATCTTAGATCAACTTGAATACCAAGGGGTGATTGAAACATGCACCTCTTCAATGAACAATCCTTTGTTTCCTGTCTCCAAACCAGACCATACATATCGTCTAGTTTTGGATTACAGACACTTAAACACTTGTTCAAAAACATTTGCAGTGCAAAATGCACATAGTACAGCATTAATGAATAACATTGTGCGTAAAAAATATAAAACCACATTGGACATCTCAAATGGTTTCTTTTGTCAAACTATAGCACCTGAAAGCAGGTACTTAACAGCTTTCTCAATAATGGGGACGCAGCATCAATTTTGTCGACTCCCACAAGGGTTCAAGAACAGCCCAGGGTTATTCTCAGCGAGGGTAACGGAGTTACTACAAATTTATGATAATGAGGCATTGTCATATGTCGATGACATCTATCTGACAGACGATGACCTGGACAAACACTTGAACAGGGTGAATACCATTATATTGGGCTTCGCCTCTGAGGGCTACAAATTCAACTTCAAAAAGTCCAGAATTGCCCATCTCAATGTCCTCTTTTTAGGATATGAGCTTTCAAGTGAAGGCAAGAGATTGGCAGCTAACTTTTTAGAAAAGTGTGCGCTGCTCCAACCTCCAAAAACGCTGAAAAATTTACAATCCATCCTGGGTTTCCTAAATTTTGGAAGAACTTACATTCTAAATTACGCAGAAAGGGTTAAACCTCTCTACGCATTAATCAAACCTGATTTTTCAATCAAGAATTGGACACAAGAACACACAGAAATCTTGCGTTCACTCCAAGCTAACATGTTAGCAACAAATCACTTACAAACACGCGTAAGTCAACGCAATTTAGTGATCCGAATAATTTCGGGTCAATGCGGATTCACCTACTTAACATTTAATGAGGGTGAAAAAGTACCAATTGCAAACAAATCTCATTTGTATACACAAGCAGAAATGCGCTTCACTTCAACTGAAAAAATTCTGACAGCAGTTCAAACCGGTGTAGCAAAAGAAAGAGCCCTAGCCCAAGGGAAACGCATTATTGTCGTAACCCCGGTGCCAGCCTTAGAAGCTGTCACAAAAGTGAGCATTCCAAATGCTAAAGCATTACATCCTAGATGGATACAATGGGTTAATTCTCTTGCTGCAACAGATGTTGAATATGTTTTTGATCCCGATTTAAAAACACAAGCGTTCCTGCTTCTGAACATGAATGTCCTCTGCCCACTGAAACTCTGCCTCTCGATCAGTATGAATTCATAATTTACACTGACGGATCCGCACAACCCGCAACAGGGGGTAAGCAAGCTTACAGTGCAGCGTGTGCAATGGTTAAAGGTCGCATGCGAGATGGTATCTTCAGACCTATGGTCACAAAAACTCAATCTCTAGGAGATTGTACAGCTCAGCGAGCTGAACTACAAGCATTCAAACTGGCACTTGAAAGTACAGATCGAGAATTCCCCACACTAATAGTGTGCGATTCCTTTCTACTGTGTGCAGTCGTATAATGAATATATGCAAACTTGGCTTGAAAATGGGTTCAAAGATGCAAAAGGTGGCACAATAAAGCATAAAACGCTTTGGGAGCAAGTAGTTCAGTTAAAAAACGAACTACCAAAGGCTCACGTGATACATACACTGAGTCATCAACGTGATGGCGTTCACGTTGCAGGGAATTCATTGGCTGACGAAGCTGCAAAGGGGGCTGTTCAGACGGCTTCCGTAGCTGTGATCACTCGTTCAAAAACGAGAATAAACAGTGAGATAATGTTGGCTGTCAATGCTACGAGCAAAGGCAGTGTTGCAGCGTTACCAAAAAAAGTTTCCACTCAAGTACTCTTATGTAATTGATGCGAACAACGTTCCTTTTGCTCGAATCCCTGGAGTGGGGGATAGGGTAATTCCAAACATGGAACGTAGAGCAGCTTTGATTTATGAAGCACATCTGGGGGAGGGTCTGTCACATCAAGGGATCTCTAAAACAATATTGACATTAAAAGAGATGTACTGGTGGCCTGGAATGAAAACACAGATTCACATCTTCATCAGTGACTCCATAGACTGTAAGGTACAGCGAGATGCAGAACGCCACCAGACACCATGCTACGAAGTAGCCTGCCAGGGACATACACCATTGTTAGACAGCATCAGACTATCTATGCACAGGCGTCCTTGTGGACAACTGCAATCCCACAAATACTAAGTCAAGGTTCCTATGGATATGGCCTCAGCGCTCGGCTGACGCACAAACTGTTATAAAAGATTTGCGAGTCTTTATCGGCACATACGCAATAGGCACGCTACATTCTGACCAGGGCCCTGCGTTTAGCTCTCGGGCTTACAAAGAAACCATGGCCAGTCTGGGCGTTGCATTGCGGTACTCCTCTCCGTTTCATCCTGGGTGAAATTCTGTTGTGGAAAGGAAAAACCGGGACATAAAGCAGTCTATAACAGCTAGGGTATTAGGTTCGGGTGATGGGTGGGTCAAACATCTTTATGGGGTCCATCGCTCATTAAATAATTTGCCAAGAAGTTCTCTAGGGGGGGGGTCACTCCATATGAGGTCCTATTTGGGACAAGAATGTGGGTACCTGATCTCGAACATATAGGCACAGTGGTGGAAAATAAACCCTTTGATATCAAAGATCGTTTGGCTGTTTTACAGGATCTAAATGAACTAAGATCGAAACAAAGCAACGTGTTCCTGCAGCCAACCACCACTGGGGAAAAACCGGCAGTTCCAGCAAGGCCTGTCTGGATCCCAAAAGTTAGGGATCTAGTCAGAGAGAAGATTGCGGACAAGAAGGAAGTTGGACCTTCTTACAGACAACCAGTACCTGTCCTAGCTATCCATGCAACAAGAACAGTACTTCTGCCGCCCCTTGCTGGAAAAAAGGAGAAAAGATTTGTGTCCATCGACCTCATCAAACCACAGTATGTGGCCAATACTAAATAGTAGGCCTCGTGGACTCCGACCTAGTAGCAGACGCACTCCTCTCGCTACTATCCAAGAGGTTCAGACTGAGAGACTGATAACTATCGAAAATTCAACTGTAACAGATGAAGGACTGAGCAACAATGCTATGGAACTCATCCCTCTTGAAACTCAAGTAACAGTTCGTCCAAATACACCTGTCTACACCAATGTAACAAGTGATCAACTGGTTCCAGCGATTTCAACAAATCCTGATGCAATTTCAACAATTGACAGAACTGCTTCTGGCTATTTCATTAACTTTGATACGTTTTCAGAGGATCCGAGTGAGCCTGAGACGTCGCCAGCATCAAAAACTTTTAAACAGCAAGTACAAGACTTTTAACATTTTTTGAGAAAGACTTATCTGGTTTCACCATGGATTGAACTATGGATTATTTCTGGAATATTTTTCTTCCTGCTTTGGCTAGCTTTGGTTATGACTATGAGCGTGCTTATAAATGGCAGATACATCCATGTGAACACTGAAAGAAAAGAAGTGAACTTACTTTTGAAACCTCACAAATCTTCCCATCGTGAAGCAAGAGACTTGTCAGCAGTGAACATCACAGCCGTTCCTATACAGGATGGTATAGTGTGGGACAAAACTGATTTCGATATATTCGGCCCTACGGAACAATTGAACATTCCACATTTGTTTAAAATTTCACTAAGTGATTTGATTTCGTCCAGTACCTATTCTGATGATTGGGACTTTGAGACTGTAAACGACCTAATGTTTGATCTAGAAAGGTCTGCTGCATTTTCTAACAATGAATATTTAGAGGGTTCATCAGACTATGAACAGCTGTATTACTGTAACCACTATGGTCATCATTTTTTGCATAAATCTGCAACTCCTAGAAATGTGTTTGTTTAACCAATGGGAGCATTGTCCTACACCACCAAAAGGTAGTTCAAAAACATTTGCTAAAACGTTTCCATATTTTTCAGGATACAATACATCTGATCCAGAAACATTTTTCTATAAAAATGTAAACAAAACAGGACTGAAAATTATGTTAACTAATACAAAACAAATTTACTCTGCAACATTTATTGCCCAACTGTCTAGACAGGGTTTCAAACTTTGGAAAGACACAATAGACACAAAATCGCTCTGGTGTACTAAAGAATGGCAAGTGCAGGGGACAGAAGCTTTATTTAGAGCATGTATGATCCCTCAGCAAATAATGTTTTTGAATGACACTGTCCAACAAACGTCTTGCCTTGGGTTAGCCAAGATCAAAGACATGAAAACACCTTCTGTACCAACACCTGCAAGTGATAACAATACACAGGCAGCGGTTACAGTTGACACAATACTACAACTCAACAGAACAAATCCTGATTGGAGAAAATGGTTGATCTGGCCCACAGACACAAACAACTGTCAGGAAAGATTCCTGAATAAAACTCAGGGGTTTACTATTCACAGGCCAGACCCACGATACGTCCAAAGACAACATCCAGGGGTAGTAACAACGTACAGTGTGGGAAAATTATGCCTCGATTGGCTGCAGAAATCTACACTTAAGGATGTGAAACAACACTTATCCTTACTTAAAGAAGACGCAGACCTTAGGGAATTCTTGCTTGGACCAAGAAAACCGCGTCAAAAACGTTTCATATATGCCGGCATTTATGCTGCTTATAATGAAGCATGGAAGGTGTCACAGATGGAGGCCGCAGAACGAATACGTGAACTTGATCGTATTAACTTAGAGAGAACTCTCACTGTGGTCGACAATGGGTTAACAACTTTGTCCTCCAGGATATATTCATTGGACAACATTGTATCCTCTGCTATCGACATACTAGAACAAGATTTAGCCATGTTACAACCCGGCCAATCTCAGTTACGTTCTATTGTGTTATTAAACTGGACGCTGCAATCTTTGCATGCGGGCTATGTGCCTTGGCGTTTTATCAACACGTCGGCTCTGTTTGCAGAATACAATCTAACTGATAAACAGATCGAACTGGCACAACGGGGAGCAAAGTATACAGTGCTGAGCATTGAAAAACTGGAAAAGTTACCATTCACAGTGGCAGAAAAACCAGCTACAGAATGGCTTATTCATGGAAAAATCACTTTACCTGTGACTACTTTTCAGTTTCAGTATTGCCTCAAACAAATACAAGCAGGCAAATATGAAAGGTTGGGTAAGGAATACATTAAGACATCCTGGAATTTGCCGTACACATATAGATGTTGGAGTGGGGATCGTGAAGTGTTTCTGAGCGGTACACACTGTGAAAGTGCACTAAGCGGTTCACTGATTTGTCAGGACATATCTTTACACGGGGCTTGTAATGGTTCTGTGGCAAATTTGTCCTGCCACCAGCGGGGTACACCAGCTGCTGTGATTAATCCAACGTTTGGACAACTTTCTAATGGGAGTTACCTCATGTTGAATGATCAGAGTTACTGTGGCATGTTGCCAGGCATCCCATATCTAGTAACGGTCAACTCCAGGGTCACTTGCTGTATGCAAGTATTGTTTGCCCCAATAGACACTGTCAGGGAGTCGCCTTTGTGGCCTTCGTTGAATGTCTCTTTTATAAGATTTGATACTTTAAGCAGAATGAAAGCCATGCTTATATAACAAACAGTGCCTTTGACCTCGGCCAAAGAAACCTATGATCTACAAGTTGCAAGGACTTCGGCTGAGATACACGCTTTAATACGTACAAACTGCCCTATACATTTCATAGAAATGATAGGACGTTTCTTTAACATGTCAGATACAAGCGGAATTGTACATATATTTAAGACCATCTGTTCCGGACTATTAGCACCTTTCCAGGCGATCCTCGGAATCATCCCAAACTTTGCACATTCGGTGTTTGGTCGTGTGCCATTAATTCTAGCACTTGTTGCAGGAATTCTATTTCTCTTCCTACTGTTACACTATGGCCAGCCTATTCGCCGACATCACTCCGAGCGAAGTGGAGAAAGCTCTCCTTGAACGAAAGTGCTGTGAGCGAATAGTACAGCTTTTGGGCATGCCTCGTCTACGGGACTTAATACAACGTGGTTCCTGTCATTCAGACCAATATGGCAAGATTGCATCTTACCTGTTCTACGCTGCCTGCTATGCGGTGAAGAATGCGTGCTAGACACCTGTCTAGCACTTCCATCAGTTATGCCAACGGATATCGATACTCTGCTGGACCCGATAACGGCCCATGCTCTGTGTTGTCCCCAGAGGCTACCAATCCTGATGACGGCATTCATTGAGATCTCACAGAAGCTTCCGGCTGCTGCTGAGGTACGAGACGAATCAACAGGCACACAGGTAACAACGGACGCGAACATTGCTGCGGCATCTTATGCTGAGAGCGATGCTTCACATCTCTGTGCAATTAATCTCCTACACGAGGTGTTCCAAATGTCACCAACTTCGGTGGACGATATTTTGTCTACAGAAATAGATGCTCTCATGTTTACACCAGACCCATACACTGACTCTGATTCAGCTCACAGTGTACCAGAGACGCAATGAATTTGGCCTTCATGTTTTCAAAACTTGGAACTCTTCCCAAAATTGAACTTTTTTCTTTTAAAATACATGGCAAATCAATCTGCTTGCAGTAGAACTATTCTTATAGTATGGACTTCAAAGTACTTCCAGGGACACATTGTCACCTTATCTGTGTAAAAATATTATTAATTTCTATGATATGAAATGACTTTGATTTCTGAACAACTTATCAATCATTTCGTCATATGTGAATACTACTGCTTATTCATTCAAGTTGCATTTTATTTTCAATATATGCTTGAAATGAAAACAATACTTAAAATGTACAGTACCTTTTGCATTTCAACAGTTTTTAACTCCTTTACAATGCTTTTAGAATGTTTTTAGCTACATGTGGTGCTCAATTTTATGTTTAGCATTTTAATGTTTAGCATTTTAGTATTATCGTACATACGAAAGTGGAGTGGGTCTTGTATTCCGCTTTAGGTGTCCATATATAGGTTTTCCTGAATCATGTCCTTATATAGGCACAATTCGCATTGCCCTTATATAGGCATAGAATCCCAGTCCTTATTTAGGCATTAAACCGTGCACTCCAAATACAGGCATGGTCACCGACATCCGTCCACCCTAACGTCACAACGAGTTCTTAGAAACCAGACCCTTAAGCTTCGGGAGTTTCCCTAGCACAGGACTATTGATTTCTCCAAGAACTCATCTATTATGTATGAACTGTTATACCTTGAGGGTTCATTCCTGACGTCTTCCTCTGTCCGACTTCAAATCAATGCTAACATTCTGAGCCACCTATCCGGTATAAATATACCTTCCCTCGCCCAAGCAAGTGAGAAAAGACTTCGACTTCAGAGGAGCCCGTATCCCGGCCTGACGCACTGAGAAGACGCTGTCATCCCTGCTCGCAGAGAGTCCAGCTTCCAGTGATCTGACTTCCCTCGCGGGGTGTTAGAGTTCGAGGCCGGAAAGAGATTCCCACCTCTCTCATTCTTAAGGTATGGAGCTGACTAGATCCTAGAGGGACTCTTGGCATACTATACTTAACATACTCTTAGTATACCATACTAGAGAATACTCCACCTACTTCTTACCTTTCCCTACACCTAGACTAGGTTAGGTACATTGGGGTAGAACTAGCTTAGAGACGCATCATATGAGTACTAGCATTTTTAGCTCATGTTATTTATGTACGTGAATATATGCTAAAAGATAATGCTAGCGCAGTATTATTTATTTCTACTGCTTACGCTGTACATTATTTATCTTGCATACTGTCTTGTGATCATAACAGCACATATCTCTTACACGAGAAACAAGACTGTTCAATAAATCTTTTATTGAAACGCCCGTCTATTCTTTCTGTGTAACTCTGAGGAAAACTAAGCATGCGCAATTGAGCTGAGTGAAACGGTTATCTATTGTTTCCACGACTCTGGGACATGTTCCGATTCTAAAGGGAAACAAAGTTGTCATGTTTTGCGGCTGCCAGAAACGACTCCCTTCTTGTTAGTCAAGGAGTTTCTAGTGGCCTCTGAGCTAGCTGGCACAAGTAATTAAGTTTAATATACTCAATAGGGGCATACCGACCTCAGTCCTAAGTCAAGCCTATAGGGTATATTATTCCAATGCGCAGAGCCTATTAGGGAAATAGGAGCTACACTACAAAAGAGGTACTGTTTTAGTGGCTGAACTATACAGTGTGGAACTAGAAAACCTGGGATCAATCCCGGCTTCGCTGCTTCATAAAATTGTGTGATCCTTGACAAATATATTTTTTTTTATATAGAGCCTCCTTTTTAAGTTTTGCTTACGCAGCGCATGCGCTGTGCTGCAAGACATATTGTTTACAATTCAGTGGGCTTACAACCCCCCCCCCCACAGCATGCCATCAGTTGTTTTAGTCGTCATTCTCATTTGCAATCTTTCGATGGCTTAGCTCCCGTAGGCTTCCCTTCCTTTTTTGTGTTAGCGTCTCTCTAGAGCATAAACCAAGTACATGAGCTCTTCCTCCTCTTTTTGCAACGTACTATTTTTTTATTTTTATTATATAAGCGTTTTGGTATTATTCCTGGACGTGCAATGTGCTTTCCTGCTTTTAACATGGTCATTTGGCTGCTTATTTATGTTGCTTTCACTCTGTCTGACGCCTCTATTGACGCATTAGTTACTTACACCCACAACTGTACTGCTCTACGCCACTCTACTCTTCGCTACTCCACTCTGCACCACTCCACACCACTCTAATCTACGCCACTCTACTCACTCTACTCTACACTTTCTTTAATCCAAGTTCCTCTTTTTTTATGCAAGCAATGATTAAACCCCTAGGAAACACTTTTAATTCATCCCAAACAATCGCCAGGCCAGCCAAGTCTTCATTTGAATTCTAAGAGCTTATCAAGTGATGGGTATTCTGCACAAATAGCCGTCTAAAGGTGGATCTTAATTTGGATCGGTCATTCTAACCTGAATGGAAGCTAATTGTAACCACTGCAGTATGAGTAGTATCGTAATATTCGCTCCCTCAGCTGCACTTGAAGAGCAAAGAAATGTTAATACTAGAGTACCACAATGGGATGGAGAAGCATACTAGTGTGGAAGCGATGGCACACGTTCAGGATGCCCATGAATATCTAGCTCCTGGTGTCAACAGCATGCACAATAGACCCATGCTGGGTCACACATGGTATATATTTATGGACAACAAAATTAATTTCCTTAACACAGCAAAGATTATACTGTGTGTCTGGAGAAGGCGGAGGAAGGGTGGGCCATAAGATGATTATTGCCATATACTTGTCAGTTGAAGAGAAGAGGCTGTTGGCCCTCACCTAAGGCAAGTGAGGAATGTGGACAGATATGAAAACGGATATCATAGACGAGCAATGGATAATTTGTTTTCAGCAAGAGAAATCCGTTTCCTAGATGTAAATTAACAGTTCAGACGTTTTCATGCAGGGTGATATTACACCTCATGTGATGCAGAATTATTGCCCTACATACCTCAACGGTTCTTTCGTACAAGGTTTCTGTTTTTGAAATTTTAAGATTGCTAAATAAATTTTAAAATGACGTCGGATCGGTTTTGGGCAGCCGAGTATATATATGAGTGGCTCGGGAGATGAGCTACGTGTGGAAACGCTGATTGATGCTACAGAAAGTTTATCTGAGAATCAGGATTTCGGATTTACGCCATAGATCTGTTTTTGCACACACGTATGGTGTGGTGCTCAAAAATACCTGTGATTCGGGACTTGATTGATGGGGCTGTCAGTCATACTGACATCAGGTCTGATTCCCAAAAAGTTAATAATTCACCACAAGCATAGACGTGAGATTTCCTTACTTTTACCCAAGTTAGACCGAACGAAATGTGTGGATTAACTGCTATGGAGAAACTCTGCATATGTAGGGTTAAAGTTACTGCGAAACTTTAGTTATTTTTTTGAAAACCTTTTTCTTCATATGAGAAATATTTTCTGCTCCTACCTCTCATTTGAAAGGGTTTGTTGCAGGCACTTTATGACACTTTCTACACCACATACTAGTTGATTGAGGTACAAGGTTAAAAGTGCGGAAACATTTGTTAATGTTTACATCAGTTTGTGGCTGCTCAGTGCAATTGCATTGTCTCCTTCCCTGACATTCCGCTGGTAACACACACCTTCCTACGCCACAGTGGTAATTGTACCATAGGAAAATCAACACTTCTTGGGAATTTTACAGTCGTGATATCTGAGTGTGTAAAAATGCATCTGAGCCTAACTAGACCAGTTAAGGTTCGGATTGTATGGGCACAGTTGGCAATTTTTTCATATGTCAGTTACACTTGAGAAAGGAAACCTTACTGTAGGGTGGTACATCTTGTAGTAAATGACTTCTCCTTTGTATCCTACACGAATCGGCTCTCCAAGTAGGTAGACACCCAATCGGAGATCTTAGTTATCCGGCTGTTGTGCATGACACTACTAGGACTAGAATAGTGCCTAAACACAAGGCAACAGAGTTTAAAAAAAAATGTAAACAAATTTTATTATATTTTTCTAATTAAGCAGTAATAGCATAATGGACAATCTGCCAATAGAAGAAATGAGCATCATATTAATAAGGCAAGTCAAAGACATCTCGAATTACATCAGTCTAGCCCATGGTATGCCCACCATTGCCCTCACACCTTCTTTTATGTTCCTGGGGACCGCCTCCAGATATAAAGATTGATTTAGTGTGTTGCACCAGTCCATCGCCTCTTGCCAGGGTTGGAGGGGAGGAAGAAAGCCAGTGTTTAGCAGTATCTCTTTGGCGAGCACTGTCCCAATATCCAGAAGAGTGCGATCTCCCCTTGATCCCCAAAATGTCTTGCACAATACCCAGCAAAGCAATTCGCAGGGAAGGCTCCACCGGCTCCCCAATTACATGTGTGAGCAAAGCAAACACTTCCTGCCAATACCTCAGAATGATGGGGCATTCCCACTCTCCGTGGTAGAAGTAGGCCCCTTCCTCCTGGCACCGATTACAGGTCAGTGCTGCCAACCTGTTGGCCCCCACAATCTCATGAGTGTATGGTAAGCCATGTGGAGATATTTGAGTTGTATGAATCGGATTCTGGAGGGGATCACTAGCACTCTGCGGGACATACAGGCATCTCTCCAGTTTGAATCGTCTAGGGGTCGCAGCCACTCTTCCCAACATGGTCTTAGAATTGTAAAAGGGTCTGGGAAAGTAAAGAAAAGGGTTTTGTAGATCCGGGAGATGCCTCCTTTACCTATAGGACCCATCAGGATCTTTGCTTCAAGTGGATTAAAATCGCCTACGTCACCAAGGCGCAATCGATAGGAGCGGAGAGTATACCATAGCTGTAAGTAGCAGTAGAATTGGGATTTGTGTAGAGAATATTCAGACTGAAGGTCGTGAAAGGATTTTAAGTAGGAGCCCTGCCAAACAAACCTCACCCTGGAGATCCCAATAAGGTCCCATTTCTAGAAACCCTTGGGTGCTGCTGTGTGTTGTAGCCAGCTACCTTTTGATAGGGGGGTTTCAAGGGTGATCTTTCGGTCCCAACCAATCCATTTCAGCGCAGATCGCCGAGACCAGAGAACCACCTTGGTGATTGTTGGAAGGGACTGAGGGATAGGGTTACCATAAAGTATGCCTAATATGTTGTCCCATCTGATCCGTGCTACTTCTTAGCGGAATGCGGGGTCATGCCATCTGCCACTCATCCAGTTGTTCATTATTAATAGCTACGAGGCTCAATAATACAGGTGGACGTCTGCCATGCTTATCCTCCATCATACGGTGATTAGACACCTTTGCCGACGGCCACTCTAGAGGGTCGGTTCAGCCATAAGAAAAAACACATTTTGGTAAACTCTTTTTGGAGCCAGGCTTGGAGTATCGGCAAAGGGAAAGTTGTGGGTGGTGTTAACTATTTGAGGTAGCATTATCATTTTAAAAAGTGCTCTCCTGCCAAGCACATTAAGAAGGTGTTTGGCCTATGTAACAAGCTGCTGTCAATTTAGTCATTAAAGGGGCCAAATTTAAGTTCCATGCAAGTTTAGGTTCCAGAGCTATGTACACCTCTAAGTATTGAAAGCTCAATCTGCAGACCGGCAGCTGTGTTGGCCAATCCACAGTGCTTCTGTCACCCCATAGGGGAACCAAGAGGGATTTGGACCAAGCAACCTGAAGGACGGACGCCTCTCCATAGACCGTTGGTGCCTGAAACAGGCAGGGGACCCGTGAGGGAGGACTGGAAGAGAAACAGGAGGATATCATAAGCTAAGAGTGCTATACGATCTTCCATAGCTAGCTCCCAGTTAAACCCCAGATCTGGGCATCGCACCTCAACCACACCACTAATGGTTCTATGGCAGAGAAAATAATAGGGGGATAAAGGACAGCCTTGTCGGGTGCCCCAGCCAGTTGAGAATGGAGTAAGGGGGTGCCATTGACCCGGACCTGCACCCAAGAATGTGAGTACAGAACCTAGACATAGGACCCGAAATTCCCCTCTAAGCCTAGTTTCGTAAGTACTCCTTTCATAAAAGGCCAGTCAAATGAGTCGAAGGCTTTTTCAAATTCAATTAGAACTAGGGCGGTAGGGCCATGTAGCTCGGAGAGGCACGCCAGCGCCATCTGGACTCTGCAGATACTGTGTCTAGTGCTGCAGTGCAGCATAAACCCGCATTAATCTGGATGGACTAGATGCATCAACAGAGGAAGGTGTCTGCTATCCAGGACCTTAGTGTAAATCTTGAGTTCTGTGTTCATAAGGGATATACGTCGATAAGATGCACACCGCTCAGGTGGATGGTCCGATTTGTGTAGCAATACAATGGTTGCCAGATCTAGTTCCGGGGGCAAGTGCCCAATTGAGGTCGCCTCTTGGTACATGGATAAAAGTGGGATTATCAAGAGTGCTGAAAATCGGCTATAGTATTCCACTGGGTAGTCGCCCGGGCCCGGTGTTTTACCAGCATTCATGTCTTGAAGAGCAGTCCTGATTTCCTCGGGTTGCAGGGGCTGCTGGAGCGCCTGTTGGTCACTCAAATTTAGTCCTGGCAGGGGGAGATCTTCAATAAGTGAAGCAGAGGCTTTCTTAGGGGAGCACTCGTGCGCCACGTATAGCGAGCAATAATACGTTGCAAATGCGTCTGCAATATCTGATGCAACATTAAACTTCTCCTCTCAGTCGTCTATTCTGATTGCAATCATTTGCAGGCTTTGTCTTTCATCACCAACCAGTACAATAATTTACCTGTTTTATTGCCCAATTCATGAACGCTTCTCGTCGAGTCTATCCAATATCAGTGGGGTGCCCTGGTAATGTCCATTCATTGTTGCACTTGTTCGGTAGGGGAGCCTCGTCTAGCTCACTCTAGTCTAGAGTCATAATGCAGGCCTCTAGGTCCACTATTTGTTGATATTTCTCCCTCTCTTTGCCCCTTAGGTAGGATCTAGCTCTGTCTCATAGTGTGGCTTTGACAACAGCCCATAGTGTCCCATGTGAGGTTTCGGAGTTAGTAGCAAAAGGTTAATGCGGTATAACGTCTTGTATGCGGCTGACAAATGGGTATATGAATGATTGTGGAGTTTCCATGTCCTCCATGCATCACAGAGTCCAAGTCTTCGGTCCAGCTCCTTATTTTCCCACTGTGACCACAACCTGAGCCTCTGGAATACCGTATAGTCCACCTCGAGGTTCATAACACAGTTGCAATCCCCCGATAATGGTTATCCCTTAGGGTAGCTCTAGTATCACACCCCGTAGCCTTTCTAACGTGGCAATAATCAGGAGAGGAGGGACATATACACAGAGGGAATGGGTTGGGCAGCTGTTTAGGGTACCCTCCACTACAATGTACCTGCCTAGGTAGTCTTGTATCACCTGGGAGATGGGTAAAGGAAAGGTGAAATGGAGACAAATTGCTACTACCCTGGATCCTCTAGTGTGTCCGGAATGGTCCACCCTGTTATATCCGGAGCGAGCTAGGAGGGAGCAGTTGTTCCCCAGTAGGTGTGACGCTTTTTAAAGCAGAATACCACAGTACTTTTAATCAGGTCATTTACACTAATAACATTCCAAGTCATATTTGTAAACTCTTGCATGGTTGCAGGTGTGAGCAGTAAGTGATGAATAAAAGCCCATGGGAACACGGTTGGTAGCCTTGGTGGGGCATCTGAAGTCTAGTGGTGAAACGCATCTGAGGTGCGGTTGTCGTATTGTGCAAGAACCTATGAGAAACCTTACTAGAAACCAAGATGGGCAACAAGCCCGAATGGGCTAACATCAGTAACCCCTCTCCCCAACAACCTTCCCCCAACACTTACACCCAGAAGCATCTGTTGCCCCCCAACATGAACTAGGTGTGAGTCCGACTAGAGTCTCCCAGCGCGAGCTATACAGGAACATCATAACTAAGGATATATTGGTGCTGACAAGTAAACATTGGTAGATCATAGAGGAGAATTAAACAACACTTTTTATACCTGAAAAAGTCCCTGAGTCAATGTGCCTGGGGTCAATGACTGTGTCAGAGGTGAGCTGGGGGCCTGGCTGTGTACATGTTTGGAAAGAGCACCATCAGAGTCTGAAGAAACTTGCATCTTGGATGCCGTTTGCTGTTTTCTGCAAGATTTCCTGTGACCCCTGCGGTTTTCTGTCTGGCCTGGACCAGTCTTTTCATCCGTGGTACCCCAAGTAAGGACCTGATTGCACCAGAGTTGCTGCGCCTCTGTCGCCCAGTCCCACATGGCCTCTGGAGTGTTGAAGAAAAGGGATTTGGAGTTGTAAATCACCTTGCATTTCTCTGGGTACATAAGCTTATTTTTAAGTTTGAGTGCCATGAACTTCTGCTTGACTTTGTCATAAGATTTTTGCAGTTGCTACACGTGACGTGTATAGTCCAGGAAGATCATAATGCGATGTGATTGAAATATAAGTTCTCCTATTTGGCGAGCCTCCTGCATGATCTTGTCCCTGTCCTTGTTTTTGAGGATTTTCGCTATCATGGCACACAGAGGAACTCTGGGGGCAGGCCTCTGCTCCAGGGATCTGTGGGCCCACTCCATGATGAAGCTGGTGGAAAGCTGGTTGGCAGGCATCCAACATGTTGATCCAACGCTCAAGAAAAACGTCTGGAGCCGAGACCTCCGCTCCCTCATGAAATCCTACAAATCGGAGGTTGCAGCGCCATGGCCCTATTTTCCACTTCCTCCGCACAGTCCTCCTGGGTTTTCTACATTGCTGAGAGGTAGGTAAATGTCGATGTAAGCTCCCTCACCGTGAAGCAAAAAAAACTCTCCCCTAAGACCTATATTTCTTTACAGAAGATTCAATCTGGTATGGGTTAAGGTACAGGTACAAAATTACAATGATATGATATTCAAATAAACATATACATTTTTCTTTTTTATTAAAAATTCCTTTTATTTTTCATTTTAATTACTTTCTTATTTGTTATAGTCAGTGCACATCAGTTTATATTTTTAATACATTTACTAAAGGAACACTTTTTCTACAATTTTTAATACAAAAATTATTATTCCAAACTATTGACCCCCAATAAATAAATAAATCTGACATCAAAACGCATTCATTCCTTACACTCGCTCACAGTCATACAAGACACATATACACATTTGGGTATAAGGAACACATAGATGTAAAACGTTTCCAATGGACAATATTGATGACCAAAGCCAAAGGTTTGGGCGCACGTGGCCGACGCGCGTTTTCGGTGGAGTAACACACACCGTGAACCACCTTCATCAGGACCTCGCCCATATAGAATACTGTGTCACTAGGACAAATCAAAACGGGGGTACTGAATTCAATTGAGAATGATGCCCCTTCTCCAAAGAAAATAGCTTATAGAGTACTGGACAGCGAAGTCTATATCAACAATGGCTAGCCGTCCCCTTCTGACTCAAGTAGATGCAGGCTTCTAAATAATATTTTGTTCAGTATGTTTGGGTCCCCCTCGCCAACAATTAGAGTTATCAATGCTTGCGTGTTATATATTAAATGGTCTTGCTCTCCCAAGAGCAGAGTGTTTCATGCTCTAGGTCGTGACAATGAAGGTATCCCTATAGTATATGTCCTGGAGTATTCAGTAGGATAAAACTACCATAGATATACCCACTCTATTCGGGAACGCCTCTACGTAGCTCCGCGTCCATCTTCGAACTGCTAAGCAGGACATATACTATAGGGATACCTCCATTGTCACGACCTAGAGCATGAAACACTCTGCTCTTGGGAGAGCAAGACCATTTAATATATAACACGCAAGCATTGATAACTCTAATTGTTGGCGAGGGGGACCCAAACATACTGAACAAAATATTATTTAGAAGCCTGCATCTACTTGAGTCAGAAGGGGACGGCTAGCCATTGTTGATATAGACTTCGCTGTCCAGTACTCTATAAGCTATTTTCTTTGGAGAAGGGGCATCATTCTCAATTGAATTCAGTGCCCCCGTTTTGATTTGTCCTAGTGACACAGTATTCTATTTGGGCGAGGTCCTGATGAAGGTGGTTCACGTGTGTGTTACTCCACCGAAGCGCGCGTCGACTACGTGCGCCCAGACCTTTGGCTTTGGTCATCAATATTGTCCATTGGAAACGTTTTACATCTGTGTTCCTTATACCCAAATGTGTATATGTGTCTTGTATGACTGTGAGCGAGTGTAAGGAATGAATGTGTTTTGATGTCAGATTGATTTATTTATTGGGGGTCAATAGTTTGGAATAATAATTTTTGTATTAAAAAATTGTAGAAAAAGTGTTCCTTTAGTAAATGTATTAAAAATATAAACTGATGTGCACTGACTAACAAATAAGAAAGTAATTAAAATGAAAAATAAAAGGAATTTTTAATAAAAAAGAAAAATGTATATGTTTATTTGAATATCATATCATTGTAATTTTGTACCTGTACCTTAACCCATACCAGATTGAATCTTCTGTAAAGAAATATAGGTCTTAGGGGAGAGTTTTTTGCTTTAGTTGATTGTTTTCCCCTCTTTCTCCCTGACCTTATAGTTTTATAGAGGGGGTCCCTTTATTTACGAGTGAGCTCCCTCACCGTGTCCTCCAGCTCTGATATGTGGCCCTCCACCTCAGTGACCCTGTCCGCCACAACCCGGGAGTCCTGGTATAGCAGGGTGACCTCGATCCCGATCTTCCTGAATTTAGATTTAACTCCAGAGCGAGAAGCTTGAATGGCCTGCAGGATGGTCACAGTGTCTGCAGTTAAGGGGGTCATTGTGGGTTGCCCGTCATGTCTGGGACCATCACAGGATCCCGACATCTGGTCTCTGAATTTGTCAGTTTTGCTTTGCGTATGAGGGCCGGCTGATTTCAAGCGGCCCATAGTGTATGATCATGACGGCAACAGTGATTAAGGCATGGGCAAAGGAGAACCCAAAACACTAGACTGTGAAAATACCCTCACCCAAATGCCCCACCCTTCCTGTGGATAAGTGAGCCACCTAAATGGATTTAACCATTGGGACATAATAGGTATCTCCACTCTGGGAAATGTGTAGGGACTAGAAGGACTGAACATGGTTGGGCAGTTGAGAGCAGAATATGGAATGGCTAGCTCGGAAGACTAGATTCCTGCAAATTGCCTCACTAGAACACATTTTGGGAGACACTCAGGTACTGAAAGGATACCCTCTGGAACATAGAGCGCTGTCAGAGGCATTGCCTAAGTAGGCTGTTTTGCTGATCTACAAAACTGGACTCAGTGATACTGTGTATAAGATGCACAAACTAAGGGTACGGTAGGTTACAGAAGGAGGGGAAACAAGAGGTTACTGAATGGGAAGAGGCTCAGTCGTACCCGTAGGAATTAGCTATTAAGGCTGAATCAGACTATTGAAACTCAAACTGCTACATAGAGCAAAGTGCCCCAGGAAATTGCTGAAACCGATGACTAGCTCAGATCTCTATCTATGGGGCTGCGAGTAACAGGGTGATTTCCTGCAGAGCATATGGTCATGCCCAGGGCTGAGAACATTCTGGGACGTGGTTAAAGCCTGCCTAAACTCGATTAGTGGGACCACAGAGATTTAGAGGGTGAAACGCACAATACTTGGATTCTGGGGCAACAATTCACCATCACAAAACTGGAGATAATGATTGACGTCAAGACTACACCAAATTGTGGGGTAGCAGGGACATTCCAACTATCACCAAATAGTGGTCAAATATGGACTGGAGCTGGCGGATGAAATTTTTTTTTTTGAAGCAAGGGATGGCCTAAAAAATATGAAAAAATCTAGGGACCATGGCTAACGTACAGTAGCAGTTCCTTTTAGGGTACTGGTGGTTGAATAAGCATTTGGAGAGAAAACATCAATAATTTGTGATATGATGATTGCGGTACTGTAAGGAAATAAAGGTGCACACTTACTCACTGTTAGGTGTCGGCAGAGTTCCTATTTTTAGGTCTTGCATGTGCTGCATGCACTCTCCCTTGCAAGAGATATTATATACAACTAGGGGCTAGCAGCCAACCCATTGCTTAGCATTCATTGGCTTCATAGTCACTTTTATTTGCTGCCTTCTAATTGGGCAGCACATGCTGGCTTCACTTCCTCTTCTTTCAGCTGGAGTATGGACCAAGTACTGATTGCTTCAGCTTGATTGCTGTCCTCCCTATTATTGCGCTGTGATTGCTGTACTACTTTTTTTTTTTTTCTTCCCTGTCGTCCTTGTTAAACCTTTTGCCATTAGTAGCTGTGTTTTACTATGCCACATGCACTTCAAAGAAGCCCTTTCAGATCGAGGCCTACCAGACAATGCAGCTGTCTAGTTTGCTGAAGACATCGTGGGGACATTCAGAAAGCTTCCCTGGGAATGCATTCCATCCATTGCTTACCATTGGCTTTGTGGTTTGTAAGTCACATTTGCTTGCTTTCTATTTTCTGGCTTCATTTGTTTTAGGCTGTCCAGCTTGAGTTAGTCTATCCCGTAGAGCATACCCTGTTTACTGTATTCTTCCACAAACTCACTTTCTGTAAACAGGTCTTTTACATTTTGTTCTTATCTTGTCACATTTGCTGTGCATTCTAAGAGAGAGGATTATGTGGAAATCCCGCTGGGTACCCATGTGAGACAAAAGGCTGTAGGATGTTGTTTTTACTAGCACACAACAAAATTTAAATGTCTGTAAAGAAACTGTGCAAATATTTCAGAATATATCAGAATTAGGAAATCACAAATGAAGCACACTTTTTTGTAATTCTGAAGTGTGGAGGAAACAAATATTTTAATACGATCAAAACAAATCAATACACTTGGTGATGCCATTTCCACACATTATCGTTTGTGCACTTTATAGTTTTATTAGTAAATCTGTGCGGATGTGCCAATGTAATAGCCATTTCAATTGAAAATGTGTAATGGCAGTGCGCTATCGCATCATGCATACTCCACTTTGCGACACTCTACAACACTCCACGACACTCTATGACACTCTACTCCCCTCTCAGCAATGCCAGTCTATGCCACTCCGCTCTACAGTGCTCCATACCACTTTACATCACTCAACTGACACTCTTCTCCACTCTACGCCACTCAACTCTACGCTACTCCACGCCTCTCCACTCTACAATACTTAATGAAACGCTACTTGACTGTACACCATGCCACTTCATGCCACACTGTGCCACTTCACTCTAGCCCACTGTACTCCACACTACACCATTCCACTATACTACACTCCACCCTACCCCACTCCACCCTACTCCACTCCACCCTACTCCACTCTACACCACTTTACTCCACTCTACACAACTTCACTGTAGGCCACTTCACTCTTGGTCACTCCACACCACTCCACTTTACACCATTCCACTCTACGCCACTCCACTCTACACCATTCCACTCTGACACTCCACTCTACAACACTCTCTTCCATTCCACTCTACGACAATCTACGGACTTTAATCCACTCTGTCCTTCCACGATACGCCACTCCATTCTGACACTTTACTCCCCTCTACGCTATGCCACTCCACTCCACTCTACAGTACTCCACTCTGCTCCACTGTACAACACTTTACTCCATGACAATCTACACCCCCTTCCACTTTACGATACACTCTGACTCCCCACAATCCTCCTCTCTACGACCGTCCACTACACTCTCACACCGCAACCGTATTTGCTGGATGCCATTATTGTGAAAACCCACCAGCAGATATTGTATATGCGACTGTTAGCACTGCCAGTAAGAGATTTTAATCCTATCTGGGCGGGCCGTGGAGATAAAAGGGATTGCAGGTTAGGCGCCTACTCATATGAATCCTGGTTACATTTGCTATGCTGTTGCCCTCCTTTAGACCATCAGAGGAGACTATTAATTAGACCAGTCTTCCTGGCCCTAGGGGTGCGAGCTTGCCAGGAAGCATCTTCAACTTGTTTTAAGAACACTGCTCCGTGGACACTGGCGATATGTGCCAAATTCGTCAATGCTTTCAGGCAGCGCCTTTCTCCACCCAATGTGAGCGATCACATGCAAGGGCAAAACTGTATTACAAAGTATGCTGCCCAAGTAGTACTGGACGAGTGTTAAATGGAGAAGCTGAACCTGAGGCTTTAATGTACTGACCTGGCACTTGGAGGTTTGGACCGCTAAGCACTTAACACTTAACTGTACTGTGATGCGCTGACTGCTCATTTTAATTACACACAGCCTTTTTTGCACAAAGATTTTAGATATTTGTATTAGACAGCTTATTTTATCTGATTGTAATGGTTTTAATTAACTAAACAAAGTTACAACAACACTTTGACACTTTACAACAGTCCACTTTAAGGCACTTTACTCTCCAACGCTTTAAGACACTCTATGATACTCTATGCCCCTCTAATCTATGACACACTATACCACTTTACTCCACTCTATGCCACTCCACTTTGCGGTACTCCACTCTACGGCACTTTACTCCATTCTGTACTACGCCCCTCTACTCTACGCCCCTCCACTCCATGCCCCTCTACTCTACGTCACTCCACTCCATGCCCCTCCACCTTACAACACTCTATCGCATTCTGCTCCACTTCACAACACTCTATGGCCCTCCACTCTACAGCTGTCCATTCTACGACCCTCCACAAAACTCTATAACCCTCTACTCAATGCCTCTCCACTCAATGCCTCTCCACTCAATGCCTCTCCACGCTATGCCCCGCCACTCTACTCCACTGTACTCCACTCTTTGCCACTCCACGCCACTCTACTCCACTCTAGCAGTCTCCTTTGAAATTGAAGTTTATTGTGACAACAGATGTTATATGCCTTCATTGTGAGATCAGATGTCATTTGCTTCCAAATGTATTTTCACTAAGGCATGGATACAATTGCGTTCTTTATTTTTCACACCTGAAAAGATTAATTGACATGCTCAAAATTACAGGAGTGTTGTGCCAAGACCTAAAAAGTATTTGAAAAGCCTATAGGTCTTGCCTTTTAGTATGTTGCCTCTGCCATTCCCTTTTGTTCATGCTGTACAACATAGGTATTGCCGACTTTGGCAATGATTTGTAGTCAGTGTGGCTCCTGCGCAGCATGGCTAATAATAATAATAAAAGGACTATAATGCATCCAGCGCGAATGCTCTTTTAAGTAAAAAAGTGCATTAGCCCTGGCTGTGTCATATTGCTTTTTAGGTCTGGCATTAGCCAAGACCTTTTGATTTTACCAAGATATGTATGATACACTTACATATAGGGGCTTTCAGCCACCTCTCGTCATCCATTGGTAAGTTGTGTCATTCACATTCTGCTTCCGCCCAGTACAGCATTTAGCACGGGGCAGTGGTTCAGCCTACTGGTTAGATTCACTTTGAGTGACTGCATTTTGAACCCCCCCTCCCCCCCCGGAGTGTATGCGCACACAAGCTAGTTCTGTTCCGTGCCTTTGTTTTTACTTCATAATTACTTCAATGTTGCATTTATGTTTAGAGCCTGATGTGATAGCAGGACAGTTCTGATGCACATTCTATCTTTCTCTGATCCCATCTCTTGCCAATGCTGTTGTAAATTCCTTTTGCAGTGTTTTGCTTTTGTGACTGCTGCTATTTCACAGCACACCAGATGTGTCCATTTGAAATAGTTCTGTAATTTTAGTCTCTTAATACCTTTTTTCTTTGTTTCCTTTCTTTGTTTCCTTCCTTCTTTGTTTCCTTCATTTTCTTTCTTTATCTTTCTCCTTTCTGTTTCCTTTTTAGGTTGAGCCTAGAGTAGCGCGCAAGCGTTGCTTCTGGCGAAGCATTATGTAGGGGATTCCAAAAGCTGACCAGACGCTCGTGCGTCATGGCCTTTTTCGGGCGGTTACCCGCGCGGCCGACATCTGTTTCCCATTATCGTGCCCAGACGCGTGCGCGATAATTGGAAACACATGCCGGGAAAAGGCCATGACGCACGAGTGTCTGGTCAGCTTCAAGCCCAGGCTGCCGCGCTCGCCCCGCTCCTCTCTTGTTTTGAAGTAGTATCGATTATGTTAGCGCCGTCTAGTTCCATTAGAAATTTCAGCTAAACCCGGTATTTACCAACTTCAGTTTCTTCCATTAACTGTTACTATTTCCATCTTAGGGTCGATCAGCTGGCAACACTGCTGCGTTCGATTGGCCAGCTGTCATCTTCGCTATTCCACAAACGGCTGGCTGTCACCTTTGTAATATTTTGATAGGATATCTGTCAACATTACTGTTCTTCCATAGGTTGCCGTGGAAACAGGCACTGCAATTGGTTACCCGGGCCGCATGCGGTACTTCGTGATTGGCTCCTCCCTCCTCCGCCGGTGATAATGATGGCGGCTCCCGGGCCGCCGCAGCTACCTCTTCCTCCCCACCTTTCACCGGCGCGGGCCCGCCAGGTGCTAGGTGGGACGAGCACTGTGCTCTTCGACTGTGACGGGGTGCTATGGGAGGGCGAGCACGCGCTGCAGGGGCGCGAGAGGTGGTGAGGGCGCTGCAGGCGCGGGCGGCCCCGGCACCGCCATCTTCGTATCAAACAACAGCCGCCGTAGTCGTGCCGAGCTAAGCCAGCGCTTTCGTGAGCTGGGCTTCTGCGGTGTGCGAGGGCCGGAGGTCTACACCTCGGGCCACTGTGCCGCCCGCTACCTGCGTGCTCGGCTGCTCGGGGGCGGCGTAAGCGCAGAGGAGGGGTTGAGGAGAGGCAGCCAGGGCATTGAGGGGATCAAGCAGGGTCCCCCAGATTCCCAAAGACCCAAGGACACTCCTCTGGTGCCACAGGAGGATGGACAGGGGTCCAGGGACACTGATCAGGAGGCACAAGCCCAAGGGTCCTTTACAGTAGAGGGAGAGCAGAGGGCACATTTAACCAGCCAATCGAGCCAGCAAGAGGGGCGCTGGACAACAAGGTGGTCCACGGGGCCTATGATCTGCAAAGGATGCAGAGTAAAGACGAACAGGACTCTGCAAGGGGTCACGCGCTTTTCACATCACAGGTGGTGGCCCACAACAATGCCCTCTGCGGCAGCCTCAACAGCAGCAAAGACCATCCAACTTGCAAGGAGGGGATGGAACAAATGTAGCGCCCATAGACTCTTCTTTCCTTGGAGAGAGTGGCATTGTTGAGCCAGAAGAAGACCTCCATGGAGAGCCTGCGCCAGACGCTCCTCTGGTGTTCATGATTGGAGGTCCTGGGCTACTCCGGGAGCTGCGGAATGCTGGCCTGAGAGTGGTGGGCGAGGAAGACAGCGACGCCACAGTCAGTGCAGTGCTGGTGGGCTACGACGAAGAGTTCACTTTCCGCAAACTGAGCCGCGCCTGTACCTACCTAAGGGACCCCAACTGCCTGCTGGTGGCCACTGACCGTGACCCATGGCACCTGTTGAGTGGAGGACGCTGCACCCCTGGTAAGAATGCTCCTCTGGATGCCTCTGTTGAGGCCACTGTCAGTTTGACAGTTTTAAGTTGAACAAAGTATGGGTTACGGCCGAGATTTGTTAAATTTCTACCTAGCCTTAGACAGTTGCATGGGTTTTACACGCTCTTATGATCAGTTTAAATGAAACCAAAAAATTTAAGTTTAACAAAATGATTATTATGAGTATTGTTTCTATGTCCCAAAGATCCGTTGTGGGTACCCTTTTCGTGGATTACGTCCTTGTCAGTAGGGAAGGAAAAGGAAGCAATCAAACTATTGTCATAAGTAAACACTGCTTCCTGTTAAGGATGGTCTGTCAGGTGGAGATGCTTAAATGGCACTCGGAAATACTGCTACCATCTCGTGCATGTTTGGGATGAAATCGGGGAAAGCAATGGGTAGCAGTGCTACACCTGGATTACCCTTTGTACCAATAGCACTGCTTTTGCGGCCTGCAGTCTCCGGGGCAATGAAATCTGACAAAGGGTCAGAAAATAAATGTAGCTTTAAGAACCCTGTATTATTTAGTTTCCATCGTGTTTCCTTCTTCTTGTGTATCAGCAGCAAATAAGATGCGGTAGAGGGGATAAAATGTGGGCCCAGGGTTCACTCTCTGATGTTAAAGGGTATGGAATATCGCTACTGTTGCAGCTAGCATTTTTAGTAATGAACATGCATAGAATTGCTCTAAAAGGCCCTTTTGCCAGGGCGAAGGTATCCTAGACCGAACTCTCCAGGTTTACTAGCCATCCACAACCTCCGCCTATTTTGTAAGTCCTCCCCTCCGAGTGGTATGTCCACTCAACTTGTATGAGAGGTACTCCTGATATAGTTGCACCACACTTATTCCTGATCACCAAATGTTCTAAAATGTGTCCCCATATAATATATTTGGTTAATGCCCATGCTAGCAGTAAAGCTTCTAGAAAGGGAGAACCTGCAATCAGTCGACACACGAGACATGGAGTGGACACACTCATACCACAGCACTTTGATTCCACACAAAACTCAAAATGATATATTAATCCCGTTGAAATAATACATATCTTTGATCATCATAAAAACTAAAACAATTTCGTTGTCTAATTTGATCAGCCCAGACTGTGATCTATACAACAGCTGCTAATATTTCTATTATCTAATGTGTTATTTTCATATGTGTTATTGGTGGAGGTTAATTTTGCCAAAACGTTTTGCATGCCCATTGGAAGAATCCTACAATTTTGGTTAAATCGGAGTACCTCACCGTATTGGTGTCTGGTTGCGTTTCATTGATATGGTATTTATGCTTTAGCTTGAGAATTCCATTAACTTCATGCCTTGCAGATCGGCATAAAGCAATACATTCTGACAGGAAGAATGCCATCTATCTGCGTTTCATTGATATCGTATTTATGCTTTAGCTTGAGAATTCCATTAACTTCATGCCTTGCAGATCGGCATAAAGCAATACATTCTGACAGGAAGAATGCCATCTATCTGCTCAGCTGTTGGCCTGGTATTCATGAAAGACAGCATGAAGAGACACTTATAAGAATCCCAATTTTCTGTATTTTTCCACTTTTAAAAATAAATGCAGACAGAAAACAAACGCCAATAGCTCTATATAAACACTTATAAGGTCCCAAAGGCGAGACCTATTGGCTATGCCAATGCTTGTTTCTTTCTTTCTTTCTCTTTCTTTCTTTCCTCGTTTCGTTTTCTTGCCTTCTTTCATTCTTTCCTTTTCTTTCTAAATCTTTCTTTTTTCTTTCATTCTTCTCTACTTCTTTCTTTCTCTTTCCTTCTCTACTTCTCATTCTTTCTCTTTAATTCTTTTCTTCTTCTTCCTCCTTTGTAGGAAGGTGGAATCTGACTGCATGGTTGCCCCCACTTTTTTCCTGGTGTTTTGCTGGTTTTCGACTTAGTTGGACTGGGACCCTGCTATTCAGGGCCCCAGTTTATCTGCTTTCTCTTTAAAATGGATTCCTAGTACCTTAGGTACACTTCAGATTGGATTCTGGGGTGCCCTTATAAGTCCCTTGTATATGGTATACTATGTACCCAGGGCATAGGTACCCCAGAGGCCTACCAGGGGCTGAAGCATGTATTATGCCTCCCCTGGGCAACCTTCCAAAATGACACCACAGGCCTGCTACAGCAGCCTGAGTAAGGTGGTGCATGCACCCCTTACTGAGATATAGGTTCACTATATCTCACCCTATCACTGCACATATAAACCTATCAGTCACCCCTATGGCAGGCCTTATCAATCCTAAAGGCAGGGTGCTTGGTTTTGTGTGAGAGGGTGCCCATGCATGAGCAGAGCCCCTCTGCAGCCTTCGGAATCTATTCTCCGGGGTTGTCTGTGATGCAGCCTGACCATATACTCTTAAGGGCATTATAACCAAACGGTAAATGCTAACTTTGGGATGGCTGCACGGAAACATGTCATGTTTGGTGTCAAACACCTTGGAATCATACCCCCACACCAGTAACTGGTGTGGGAGTATGATCCCACCCTTCTAGAGGGAGAGACATGACAGCACTGGTATACCCGGTACCAGCTAACAGAGCCCTGGCATCACAAAATGGATGCTGCAGCCACAGACACGAGTCTGGCCTCCTGCTGCTGACCGAAACTCCGGCAGGGGAGTCCTGGACAATAGGTTTCCTGTCACAGGGAGGTGTTACCACCTCCCAGACAGGCTTTAGTGTATTGGGGCTGGGTGGGTGCACTCTCAGAGTGCTTTGAAGTCCTGCACTGGGGTCACATTTGGTGTCCCTGTGCCTAGCCCAGTTCAAACCGGTTGCAGGGGCTACTAGCCACTGCTCTGGCGCGAAACTGGACAAAGGAAATGGGTGTAGCCACCCCTCTTTCCAAACCCTCCCATAGGTGGGTCCCCTGAGTTAGTCCAACCCCTTCCTTGGGTATAAGATAGGAACCCCTGGCAACAGGACTTTAGATATCCCTGGACAAAACTCTGAAACTGAATCCTGGACCTTCGACGATCTGTTCAACGCCAGATGACTGAAGAATCTCCCTTGGAGTAAAGGAGTTACTCCCCTGCTTGGCAGGCACCAAAGACGCATCTGACCGGTCTGCATCTCCGAAGCTCCCGCCGGACGCCGAAGACTTTGCAACCCAGGAGGTGGGTTTCCAGACTTCCCAGAGGCTGACCCGAGTCCCCAGCAAAGCTGAGACCCGTAGCCCTCGTGGGTACCGTGGAACCGGAACCCCTGGACACCGTGCACATTTGCAAGTGCATATGCTTCTCGTCAATCCTTGAGGCTGTGCTTTGGGTTACTCGTAGCCCTGACCCCGAGCAGTGAATCCATCGAAGATTGCTGGCCTACCCACTCCGAGTGACCCGTGGGCCGCCCTTTTTAGGTCTCGGCCTGCACCAGCGCTTGCGCTGGTCTGGCCGAGAGTTTTAGTAAGCGGGTTTTGGAAGTGCAAACACTGGCTTTCGGCTGGCGACCGGCTTGAGTTCACGATGGCATGCACGCGCAGCTGCCATCTGGGTTTCCTATCTCTTCCTCATTTCCTCATCATGGCTCATTAACTCTCTGGACTCTGATGTTTCAATCGCAGCAGCAGCTCACATTACCAACTGAGGGCCCTGGACTACAGTCACATGAAAAACAACAGCGAGAAATGCAAGCTTTTTTTTGTCTAGTTAGAAATATTGCTTTGGTGGGTTGATTTCACCTTATATCGCTATTTGTTTTATATTGGGAGTCACAGCCTAATTACCAGTATTTTTGTCTCTCACTGTTTTTAAAAAAAAATATTTATTCGCGCAAAGCACAAAGCTATATTTAAGGTTACTTTTTCCGCGTCACTTCTTCACTCTATTTAAACTCCACCCCCACTCTTATTGTCTCTCTCCTTCTCTCTCTCTCCCCTCTCTAATTCTCTCTCTACTTAATTAACTCTCCCCTTTCTATCTTTTTTAGCCTTTCATTCTCTCTCACCCCTTTATCTGTTTCTCTTTCAAACTCCTTCATTCACTCTCTCTCCCCTTCTTTCTCTCTCTACTATCCCGCTCCACTCTTTATTCTATGTCCACCCTTTCTCTCTCACCACCCTCTCTAATTGGGCATTATATCTTCACTCTATCTCTCACTCGGCAACACCACAGCATCACTCATTGCACGCACAACATCAATCAGAGCCAGCACAGCATCAATCAGAGCCAGCACAGCATCACTCGGTGCAACCACAGCATCACTCAGCACAACCACAGCATCACTCAGCACAACCACAGCATCACTCAGCGCCACCACAACATCACTCCGCGCCACCACAGCATCACTCAGGGCCAACACTGCATCACTCAGGGCCAACACTGCATCACTCAGGGCCAACACTGCATCACTCAGGGCCAACACTGCATCACTCAGGGCCAACACTGCATCACTCAGCACCACCACAGGATGACTCAGCACCACCACAGGATGACTCAGCACCACCACAGGATGACTCAGCACCACCACAGGATGACTCAGCACCACCACAGGATGACTCAGCACCACCACAGGATGACTCCGCACCACCACAGCATCGCTCAGCACCACCACAGCATCGCTCAGCACCACCACAGCATCGCTCAGCACCACCACAGCATCGCTCAGCACCACCACAGCATCGCTCAGCACCGCCACTGCATCGCTCAGCGCCACCACTGCATCGCTCAGCGCCACCACTGCATCGCTCAGCACCGCCACTGCATCGCTCAGGGCCACCACAGCATCACTCAGCGTCGCCACAGCATCACTCAGCGCCGCAACAGCATCACTCAGCGCCGCCACAGCATCACTCAGCGCCGCCACAGCATCACTCAGCGCCGCCACAGCATCACTCAGCGCCGCCACAGCATCACTCAGCGCCGCCACAGCATCACTCAGCGCCGCCACAGCATCACTCAGCGCCGCCACAGCATCACTCAGCACCACCGCAGCATCACTCAGCACCACCGCAGCATCACTCAGCGCCACCGCAGCATCACTCAGCGCCACAGCAGTATCACTCAGCAACACCTGAGTATCATTCAGCATCACCTCAGCATCGTCTCCGCAACAGTCACCACCACCACCACCACTACCACCTCAGCATCACTCAGCACCACCTCAAGCCTGCTCTCGGAATCTGGCATCTGTTGATTCTCCCCTAGCGTCTGGCCGCTGCTAGTGTTATAATACAGGTACTAGTTCCCAACCTTCACCCTCCGATTGTTTATGCCCCCTCAAAAAAAAGCTTTAACAAACAACCATTGCAATAGGCAGAAACAAGTTGCCAGCATTGCAAGAACAAAAGAAAACTGAGGACATTTTTTATTGTAAATACTTTTTTTAATATGGTCGTTCAGTTTTACATAATGCCTTCTTGGTCATATATAAAGTAACAAAAATGCTTCTGGCACTTTTTTATTATAACTTTTCAGCATGCCGCACAGCAGCCACACTTCTCTACAGCACAGCTTGAAGACATTGGCAAAGTCAATAGCTCTGGCTAAACACTTATAAGGCCCCAAAGGCGAGACCTATTGGCTATGCCAATGCTTGTTATGATTCCTCTCGAGGTCCCTTCGCGATCCCTTGTCCGTCGACTTGTGGGTCCCTGAGAAGGGTAACTTTACTTTAATTGGGCTTTCCTGGTTGCTCCAGACGTGCCTTGACTCTCCATCGCTTGGGGAGTCCCCAGGACCTTGCTGGTCCGTCCCGAAGCATCTTTCCTCTTCCTGCATGGGTTGCTGTTGCCAAGGCTTGTTGTGTCCAATCCGGGCACCGACGCTGCAGCACTCGACATCCTTCGTGGGACAGCTCGAATCCAGCTCCTGGTCGTCGTCGACGCCTCCTGGTCCTCGTGGCTGAAGAGTCAAGCTTCACCTCCTTCACCTGAAACACCCGACATCGGTGGGCATTCGTCTATCGTGCCCCTGGTCACTGGCAAGTGACCCAGACTCTGTCCCCTCTGCTTTCAGGTTCTTCACATCTCCGATCCAGGCTTGGATATCTTCGGACACTTCGCATCTTCCCGGCAGCAGCACTTCTCTGCAAGCTGCCATTGAAAACGACGACGCGACCCGACACCATTTGACATCTATGCACCCGGCTTCCCTGGGTGAGGTAACTCGAGTGCTCCCGTGGGTGTTGACCCTAGGACTGTCTAAGTCCAAGAGGGTTTGGTCCTAGTCCATTTCTAAGTGTCCTTTAACTTTAAAACTCTAACCGCGACTTTCCCCATAGAAGCTAACGGAGCTCGCGGCTGTGTTCAAACACTGCACACATCCCCCGTGGGTCCCCTCTGTCACTACCTTGGGTGGTTCCTTGGGGTCCCTGCGATTCTACAGGCTCTAGGCCTTGTGTCTAGTCAAGTCGTGGTTCTTATACCACTTTCTTAATATATGGTTTGGTAAGCCCCTAGGGCTAATCGTATCTTGTGCTAATTTACTGTGATATTTGAAGTGTAACATATGTGCTTTGACCTCTAGCTTCATAAAGAGACTAGTAGGGTGTGTTTAGAAATAAATACATATATTTTATATATATACCTGGTGTGGTCTCCTTTCATTTAGCCATTCAAGAGATTATAGACTGGTAAAACAAACAGCTTTACACTCCTTCAAGACTTAGCCTGAAGGCTGCTCTCCATAGCTACCACTAGGATAGCTTTCAATAAAGGTTGTCTTTAACCTATCATCAATAAGGGGTTGTTTGGACTGGTGCAAGGTGCCCACTATAACTAGTGGACAGCATATACCAGGCCAACTTCTCACATCCTTTCTTTCATTTCTTTCCTTTTTCTTTCCTTTTTTCTTTCTTTCTCTCTTTCCTTCTTTCTTAGTTTCTTTGCTTCTCTTTCCTTCTTTCTTTCGCTTACCTTCTTTCTTTCTATCACTTTCCTTATTTCTTTCTTGCTTTTGTTACTTAGTCTTTCTTCCTTTCTTCTTTCTTTCTTTTGCTACTTACTTTATTCTTTCTCTTTCCTTCTTGCTTTTCTCCTTTCCTTCTCTTTCTTTTCCTTCTCTCTTTATTTCGCTCTTTCCTTCTTCCCCCATTCTTTCATTTTTTCTTTCTCTCTCAAAGGCAAGAGGCTTGCAGTCAATTCCAGACTCATTGATTTTTAGGTCGAGCCTAGAGTAGCGCGCAAGCGCTGCTTCTGGCGAAGACTTTAAGTTAGGGGGTTTTCAAAGCTGACCAGACGCTCGTGCGTCATGTCCTTTTCCCTGCGGTTACGCGCGCGGCACACATCTGTTTCCAATTATCGTGCCCAGACGCGGGCACGATAATTGGAAACACATGCCGGCCGTGCGGGCAAAAGGCCATGACGCACGAGCGTCTGGTCAGCTCAACAGGCTGCCGCGCTCGCTCGTTTAAATTGGACTCTGCGCTCTGCTGGATTGATTTATCCTGCTCAAATGTGGCGAGACATCACTTTTCAAATGCCCGTGCTCAATATTATTCACACTTTAAAGACAAAAACGCTTTTCAATATGGTCATTAGATGGCGCTCTTTGCACAGTAATTTAGATGCTTCTTCGTTAAATACTCCAGCTGTCTACCGTTTGCGCACAACCAACCAGGGGGTTCATGTCTTGCGATGCTAGGGGAGGTGGGGACACCGGTGGTCCTCTTCTCCTCAGTGTAAAGCAATATGGGACTGTGTTCCTGCCAGGCATGAGTAAGAATTGCACAAATCTCTTTGCCTTTATGTTTGCAGCGTGCACTGTTCTAGTGCATTTTCTGTCTTGGGGGAAAGACAGAGCACAGCTCATATGTTGCCATTAAATGCAGTCAGAGGGATTTATACAAGTAAAGCTCCTATGTGCCAAGTCTTGCTTCAGCAATATAAGTTTTAAGCTTCATTTTGACATGGAGGAAGTAGAAATGAATGCTGAACCTGGTGATCGTGAGGTAGTCTCATGAACACATTCTACTTTCATGAAATTGCGCCGTCTGCAGCAAATACTAGAACACAGATAAATGGTTGACTGTTCATGTTTGAGCTGTACCATCTACAACTCGCACACGAACTCGTAGGTCAGCGCTAAAACATCAATCACAGAAAAGAGCTTAGAGGCAGGGGCAAAACATACATGGTTTGACCTCAGAGGGTGCCAAAGCAGTATAAGTGCAGCAACATCTAGTGTATCCTGGTTTTGACAGAAAAGCAGACATTTCTTTCACTGGCATTTTATCAGTTCTAACCGGTTAGAAGTGAAAACTGGAAACCCTAGATTTTTCGAACTGCACATTCCTAACCTTTAGAGTGGATACTACATTTTGTATTGAGGAGAACTATCCACCTTGATAGTGTCCTCTTCTGCACTCCCTTGTCTTTCTTTACAAGAGGTAATACCACAAAGGTCTGATCATCCAAGCGATGGCCCAGTGTGTGACCAACCTAATAGCTTAATACCCTCTTAGAAAAAAAGACTAGCCTCTCTTCTTGCTTTAAGATGGATGAGGCAGGGCAAAAAACACTGGCAGAGTTAATGATTGGCCAACATTTAAGTAGTCACAACCTATGACAGCAAGGCAGCCTAGGTCCAAAAACCCAATTTGTCGGGAAAGCAGGTGGTGCAGGGCAAATGGACCGAAAGCGACAGCAGTTCACTCATGCGGCATGGTGACATAATTACATTGAGGAAGACAGGTTTTAGTGTTAACACCCTTATGTAACAGCTGTGCACAGGCTTGAAGGGGATGCTCATGAGAATGCAAGGACAAAGTTCAGGTCCCATTAAGGCACAACAAATGGTTTGGGAGTCAACATGTGAGACAAACCTTATATAGACAAGCATTGGCATAGCCAATAGGTCTCGCCTTTGGGACCTTATAAGTGTTTAACCATGCAACAGTTAATGTTGTTGCACCAAGGATATTGTGCTGCATAACTAAATACTTATAAGGTCCCAAAAGCGAGACCTATTGGCTATGCCAATGCTTGTTTAAGTAGTCTCCTTCAGTGCCAGGGAGTACTATGGTAATGTGGTGTGTGTGTTTTATTTTTAAAGACCCAATAACTTTTTCGCCTACAGCTATTTTTTCTTTAGATTGATGAGGGACTGGCATATTCCCAAACAATAAAGTTTTTAAAAAACCATGACAAAACAAGACTTGCCAGAAGGTTGGCGGCCAACGGCAGACCTAATGACTTTGCCAAGGCATGTTTAAATTAGTGTTTGCCACACTGCGAAGCATATGCGCCGCTGTACAGCCTAGCTACTAAACATTGCTAAAGCTAATAGCTCTCAAAGGTGAGACTGATTGGCTTGGCCAATGCTTGTTCAATCTGAGGTAGATATAAAACTCCAGGCAATTCTTCTATTTCTGCTTTCGCCTGCCCTTAATTGAATAAAGGATGGAATGTAGGAGAAATGTCGTTCAAAACTAAAATTCCTCTCTTGGGCATTGATGATTGTAAGGGACCAAGAAAATCTTGTGCCACTTGGAGGGCAAAACTGTTGGGAGGCAGAAAATGTAATTATCCTAATGGTAATTATATTAAGTTAATTACTGTGGCCTGGCCTTCAAATAAAATTTCCCAGCAGAGGATCTTATGTGTGGTCGTCTCCCCGCATTGTGCACACAAGCCGGACACGGATCAGGACTCGCTACACTGCGCATTACCTAAATCCTCTAAAGAACCTTGGAGGCTCTTTGGCCCATGACCGAACAACTTAGACTGAGATCTCTTTAATAAGGACACACAGGCGGTCACTTTCGGCCTGAGGCCTCTTTTCATTCAAACAACGTCCTTAATTTCGGATGTTCCATGCCGACTACGCTTTACCGGATTTTACTTCTTTGGCAAACGCACTCCACATTAAACTTTATTGCCCTAAAGAAGCCCATGTTTGGGCGAAACGCATTGGCTGTCTCTAAAAATGTACACCAATCGTGCTTGAAATAAAGACATAGACAAACGACTATTGATTGTTTATCAATTTGTACACCTTGCATCGTGTTACTTGCCCCCCGTATCTATTGCCTCTCATCTATCTTCCGTTTATCTTATGTGGTACTTGCCTGCTTGGAGGACCCTGTAAGAAGATGTGGCACACAGACTTCCCTGTTGTGAATGTTGCTTTGAACTATACTCCCAGGGGTCTCATTATTGTACCTTATTATAATGCAGTTAGCATTAAGATAACTACGTTGCTCAGCTGCATTTATGTAAATACATTGCCTGTACCTTCACAGTGCTTCTAAAAGCAACTGTGCTTTTTGTGTGGCTTTTTTGCCCATTCACGGAGCAGCCGATCACCCTTGGTCGAAAAAAATGGGGGAAATCCAGCTTTTTGCTTAGCACGCAGGAATTCCGCCCAACTCCATTTATTGTCATACCCTGAAAAAGGGGTCTGTTGGGAAACTCCTATTGATGTCTATAAGAACCATGCAAACTAGTTTTTTTTATTTTTAGCTTCATCACTTTTTAGGTCGAGCCTAGACGGCGCATGCGCTGCCTCTCGATCCGTGTTTTTTTTTTAAACCGAGTTTATTGGGTTTTTAGAAGCAGGCAAGACATTCAGTACAACTGTCATGCAATATTACATTATGGGAAACTTTGGTATAATGAACAATAAAATCTGTCATTATGAATCAAAAACAGCAATCAAACTGTCCCCCTCCCTCCCCTCCCACGGGTCAGTACATCACCTCTCAAGTAAAAAAAAATTCAAAAAATCTCTTTCTTGGGGATCTCAACCTCCATTGGAACGATACCGATGATCCCACTATCCCCCTCCTCACCAATCTACTTGAGATCAATGAACTCAAACAACTATGACTGTCCCCGACACACACCAAAGGAGCCATCCTTGACGCCATTCTTTCCAACGAAGATCTGGCCTCCGTGACCAATATCGTCCCCATTGACTGGTCCGACCATCACCTTATACTATTCACCATTGCTACCAATACAAATCTCCCCACCTCCAAAATTAACAGACCTAAGAAACTGACCAGAAATATAAAACATATCCCCCCGGGTGTTCTTGAGTCTAAACTCCAAGCTCAACTTCTTCTCATTCCCCCCTCTCAAAATGCCAATGAGCTCACTGAACACTTTAAAAATACTGTCACTGGTATCCTTGACCAACTAGCCCCGCCCAAACTCAAAAACCAAAGAACCACCCCCTCCAACTCTTGGTTTAATACCGAGCTTAATAACGAAAGACGGTCACTCAGACTATCGGAAAGAACCTGGAGACACCATCCCTCTCCCACCCATCTTGCCCTCCTCAGACATGCTAGATCCACGTACAAAAAACACATCTTCAAGGAAAAGGCCTCCTTCCGCACTCAACTTGATCATGCCAAAAACAGACCTAGGGAACTCTTCAAAATCATTTGTAACCAAACTTCCCCCGCACCTCCTAATCTGACCACCTCCTCTGCCAGATGTGAAGAAATTTCCCACTTCTTCTCAGAAAAAATAGCCAAAATTGATCAATCCTTCCGCTCCTCACAGCTCCCCACAAACTCCCAATGCAAACCCGTCCTCACCTCTAATGCCTACCCCACATCCCCTCGACCAACTAACCCTGCTACCTCTCCGGAAACCAACTCTCCTAACTCACAATTAAAGAACAATGCCTCCCTACTCAACTTCCTCCCCGTGACTGAGCTAGAAGTCCTTAATATAATTGGTAATCTTAAACCGTCCTCCCACACAAAGACCCCTTACCCTCTAACCTTGTCCCTGCCCTTAAGCACATCATCACCCCATACTGGACCACAATCATCAACACCTCTCTCTCCACTGGCTGTGTCCCCACCTCCCTTCAACTTGGACAAATCTCTCCCATAATCAAAAACCCCAATGCTGACCCCAATGACCTAAACAATCTCCGCCCCATCACTAACCTCCCACTTCTCTCAAAGGTCCTTAGAAAAATGTGTCCTACTACAACTAGACAAACACATCGAAAACTTCAACCTACTTTATCCCTTTCAATCAGGCTTCAGGAAAGGCTGCAGCACCGAAGCGGCGATGCTCAATGTCGTCGATGACATCCACCAATCACTTGATAATGGCGAGACCTGTCTTCTTATCCTCCTTGATCTCTCCGCAGCGTTTGATACAGTCAACCATTCAGCCCTACTCAATGTGCTTAGGACCCGCTTCGGCCTCAATGATACTGCCTACAAATGGTTCGTCTCCTACCTACAACACCGAACTCAGCAAATCAAAATTCAAAACTGTCTCTCTAACCCCACTCCTGTCTCCCTTGGAGTCCCCCAAGGGTCTATTCTCTCTCCCTACCTCTTTATGGAACCCCTCACCCTCATTCTTAAACAAGCAGGCATCAACTACCACCTCTACGCCGATGACACCCAAATCTATTACAAGATTAAAACTCATGCCGACATCTTACACCTGAACAACACTCTCACCAAAATCCAAACCTGGTTCCACTCTAATCATCTCAAACTTAACCCTAATAAAACTGAAATCATTCTCTTCTCCCCTAAAAACAACCCGCTCCCTGTTCAAACATGGATCTCTGACCTTAACGCACTCAACTGCTCATTCACCTTGTCCAACTCCGTCAAATCTCTTGGTATTTCTATCGACAACACCCTAACCCTTAACGTCCACATCAAAAACTCTGCTAAAGGAGCCCTCCTCACTCTCCGTCACCTCAAGAAAATCAAACCCTTTATACCCAACGATGATTTTAAACTTGTAGTTCAGTCACTTGTTCTTTCACGTATTGACTATGGTAACGCTATCCTCAACGGAATCCCCAAGGTGCACCTTGCTCCAATCAAAGCTGTGCTCAACCTGGCCGCCAGGCTCATTACAGACTGCAAACGCTTCGATCACATATCCCCGGCTCTCAAATCTCTTAAATGGCTCCCTATTGAAGGCAGATCTGCATACAAAACTGCCTGCATCACTCATAAAGTCCTCCACCAAAACACTCCACAGTACCTCTCCAAGAAACTCCTCATTGCGGGCACCACACGTCCCCTGAGAAGCACTAACTCCCTCCTCCTTATACCACCACTGCATAAAAAGAAAGCCACACAATCACGCTCCTTCTTTGGGAATGCCCCTATCATCTGGAATGCCCTCCCAAAAAACCTGCGCTGCAACCCCTCCTATTTCAGCTTCAAAAAAGACCTCAAAATCCACCTCCTCAATTATTATTGGGGATCCTAACCTACGACCTGCACTCGACCTCCAATCTCACCATGTTATATTAATCCAGTAATATTTGTCCATTTCATGTATAGCTCCTGCCCCTGTTTATCTATTTGATTCGTTTATCTAACTGTTTGATTTGTTTTTTTACTTGATTTGTATATCTCACATGTTGTTGTCCTTATTTTTTATCTACTTATACGCCATGTTTAGCCCAATTATCATTGGGGGTCCTAACCTGTGACCTGCACCTGATCTCCAATCACCATGTTACATTTTGTCCAGTATTATCTGTCCTTCCCCGAACACCATATACCTAGTTACTTGAAGTGTATAGCTCTTGCTCCTGTATATTTATTTTGTTTTTGTATATTTCACACGTTGTTTCTTTATCTTTTTATCTATTCGTATGTCATGTTTGCGTTATATTATCTTCTCATGTAAAGCGCTCTGATACCTCTGGGTCTAGCCAGCGCTATATAAAACTCTCAAAATAAAAAAATAAAAAAGTATTATCTAGGTTGGCATATAAGAAAAGGAAAAGAAAAAGCAGTAGACTTTGTGCTAGGGGGGCACCCTATTCTGCGGGCACCGCTGGTATGCATCGTAGGCTATAAAGGCAGGTATCATGCAGTGGGCCACCAGCTTTGGAACACATAAGTCATCCCTGTGACTCCACAGGAGAGCCCGCCAGTAAGTTCTGCTCTGTGTTGATCAGATCATCCACTAGTGCACCCCAAGCTTGGGCTCCATCCATGTTTCCTATGCCCCTTTGTGCTTCCCTCAGGAGTATCCTTCCCTCGCAGCCCGTCCATTTTATCAGTTCTCTTTTCCATATTGCCACTTGCGGACCCCCCCACCCCCCCCGTTGCCTTCCAATTCCGAGCTCTGCCTCTCGATCTGTTGTATACACTTCTGGGCTAACAGCCCGCCCCTTGACTTTTTATTGGTTACTATAATTTGTCCTTTCAATAGGCTTGGCTGCAATTGGTTAATGTCCCTTCTTCATCCCTCCTTATCGTCTTTTGTTTCCTCCCACGGAGCAGCGCTTAACTCTGGCTATCGTTCTGCTTTTACCTTGATCCGTTTGTTTTCAAGGACTTTTTTGTTTGTTTTTCCTATGTAGTGTTTGCCGTAAATCTTTTAAAGGGAACGCATAACTCACATAAACTCAAGAGGGGGCCGAGTGGCCCAGAGTGGTCCAAGAGCTCACGTTACAGACTGAGGGATGCAGCATGCCAATCACAAACAATTCACGAGCTCTTTGCGTGGTCCAGGCTTCCTCCTGAATGCAAACACATACAGGTTTATCACGAAGGTGGTTTGGTTGTGCCACTAGCAGCAACGTTTCCCAAACACAGAGTCGCGTTTTTGTGTGCTGCAAACAAACAAAAACACACAGCCTTGCCCTATGCCCCACAGCTTTGCCAGTCAAATGCATGATATTGTAAGAGACTAGAACATTAGATTAAGGAGTTTCGTTTTGCCTGTATCTGAATTGTGCTTTTTTTTTTTAGACTTTATAAGCGTCAGAAAATAATTCGTATTTGATTTAAAAATTGTAATATATAATTTTCGATATTTTGCAGATATTTTAATTTGTGTTTAAGAAAAAATTCCAGGTCTTTCAATTAAAAATCAAAATGAATGTATTATGTAAAAGGTTTTGGAAAACATTTTTAACATTTAGAAAACGAGGCGATTTCAAGATAGGCGCTTTATTAGGGTATGTGGAAGGGACATTTTTCTTTCTCTCTTCTGTTTGCATCTATGACTTGCAGCCCGGGTGATGCGCGTATTATGGGGCTGAATGTGCACGTTGTGACCAAAAGAGCGTTTTCCTTTTAAGATCTGTAGGTTAAGGAGATGACGTACCTGAAGAAAAAGCATGCGCTCTAAGAGCAGCTGTTACGTAGTTTTGCTTGAGTACTGCGCATTGTGCGCTTGGCACATGACTTCATTCTAATAGCTACATCATAAAGTTTAGGTAAATGTAGGTTTTAAACAAAAAAAGTATATCAGGATTTCGCCATGGAAAGTTCTATGACGCTTTACGTTTTGTATTTTTGTGGGAAGATGCGATTTTACTCTGCAAGGCGGGAACTATGACTGCGGTGAATGGTCTACGCTAAGATCGTGCATGGGAGTTGGCAGGATTGAAGGGCATGCATGAATGAGAATATCAGTATGAAAAGATTTTCATGGGTCAGTGAGTAAGGTACATATACTTAATACACATAAAAGCTGTCAAGGGTACGATGTCACATGGGACATCTTCAATCAGTCCTTGCTTTCTAACGAGCAACGCTTTGCATATTTTTTTTATCCCCATACCAAAAAAACAAGCATTGGCATAGCCAATAGGTCTCGCCTTTGGGACCTTATGTGTTTAGCCAGAACTTTTGGCTATTTTGTAGAGGATTGTGGCTGCATTATGTTGAAAAGTTATAATAAAAAGTGTTAAGCATTTTTGTTACCTTTATATAAACGAAGACGACATTATATACAACTGAAAAACATGATTAAAAAAAGATTTTAACATAAAAAATGTCTTCTACTTTTTTTGTACTTGCACTGCTGACAACTTCTTCCTGCCTGTTCTCATTCTTGTTTGTTATTTTTTTTGTTATGGCGGAGCGGGACATAAATAACGGGGGAGTGGAGGTTGGAAAACAGTAATTTAATTAGAACACGAGCAGCGGACGGACACTAGGGGAGAATCAACAGATGCCAGATTCCAAGGGCAGACTGACGTGATGCTTAGGTGGTGCGCTGATGCAAAATGGTGGTGGTGAATGATGTTTGGTGCTCAGGTGGTGACACTATATGGTGTGGATTGGAGGTACGTTGTGGATTGTGGAGTTGAAATATGTTGTTTGGTGTGTAATTATGCGGTGTGGATTGGAAATGTGTGGAGTTGAATTGTGTGGCCTGGAACTGTGGTGTTGAGCGAAATTGTGTCATGGTGTGGAGTGCATTTGTTGATTGGTGGTATGTGGTATAGAGTGCATTTATGTGGTGTATTTATGTTGCATTGAGTACAGTGCTATTATGTGGCGTGTAATTATGTGGCACTGAGTGGTATTATGTGGAGTGTATTTATGTTGCATTGAGTAGAGTGTAATTATGTGATGTGTAACTATGTCGCACTGAGTGGTATTTTGTGGAGTGTATTTATGTTGCATTGAGTAGAGTGTAATTATGTGACGTGTAATTATGTGCCACAGTGGTATTATGTGGAGTGTATTTATGTTGCATTGAGTAGAGTGTAAATATGTGGCATGTAATTATGTGTCACTGAGTGGTATTATATGTAGTGTATTCATGTTGCATTGAGTAGAGTGTTATGTGGCGTGTAATTATGTGGCACTGAGTGGTAATATGTGGAGTGTATTTATGTTGCATTGAGTAGAGTGTAATTATGTGGCTTGTAATTATGTGGTACTGAGTGGTCTGCGGGGTGTATTTGTTGCATTGAGTAGAGTGTAATTATGTGGCGTGTAACTATGTCACACTTAGTGGTATTATGTGGAGTGCATTTATGTTGCATTGAGTACAGTGTAATTATGTGGCGTGTAATTATGTGGCACAGTGTTATTATGTGGAGTGTATTTATGTTGCATTGAATAGAGTGTAATTATGTGGCGTGTAACTATGTGACGTGTAATTATGTGGCATTGAGTGGTATTATATGTAGTGTATTTATGTTGCATTGAGTAGAGTGTAAATATGTGGCGTGTAATTATGTGGCACTGAGTGGTATTATATGGAGTGTATTTATGTTGCATTGAATAGAGTGTAATTATGTGGCACTGAGTGGTATTATATGGAGTGTATTTATGTTGCATTGAATAGAGTGTAATTATGTGGCGTGTAACTATGTCACACTGAGTTATTATGTGGAGTGTATTTATGTTGCATTGAGTACAGTGTAATTATGTGGCGTGTAATTATGTGGCACAGTGTTATTATGTGGAGTGTATTTATGTTGCATTGAATAGAGTTTAATTATGTGGCGTGTAACTATGTTACACTGAGTTATTATGTGGAGTGTATTTATGTTGCATTGAGTACAGTGTAATTATGTGGCGTGTAATTATGTGGCACAGTGTTACTATGTGGAGTATATTTATGTTGCATTGAATAGAGTGTAATTATGTGGCGTGTAATTATGTGGCACAGTGTTATGTGGAGTGTATTTATGTTGCATTGAATAGAGTGTAATTATGTGGCGTGTAACTATGTCACACTGAGTGGTATTATGTGGAGTGCATTTATGTTGCATTGAGTAGAGTGTAAATATGTGGCGTGTAATTATGTGGCACTGAGTGGTATTATGTGGAGTGCATTTATGTTGCATTGAGTACAGTGTAATTATGTGGCGTGTAATTATGTGGCACTGAGTGGTATTATGTGGAGTGTATTTATGTTGCATTGAGTAGAGTGTAATTATATGGCGTGTAATTATGTGGCACAGTGTTACTATGTGGAGTGTATTTATGTTGCATTGAATAGAGTGTAATTATGTGGCGTGTAACTATGTCACACAGTGTTATTATGTGGAGTGCATTTATGTTGCATTGAGTAGAGTGTAAATATGTGGCGTGTAATTATGTGGCACAGTGTTATGTGGAGTGTATTTATGTTGCATTGAATAGAGTGTAAATATGTGGTGTGTAATTATGTGGCACTGAGTGGTATTATGTGGAGTGTATTTATGTTGCATTGAGTAGAGTGTAATTATGTGGCGTGTAATTATGTGGCACAGTGTTATTATGTGGAGTGTATGTTGCATTGAATAGAGTGTAATTATGTGATGTGTAATTATGTGGTACTGAGTGGTATGTGTTTTCATGCTGAATAGGGACAAAAAGGTTAGACTAATTGGTGAATTTCTGATCTGGGTCTCTGAGAATTCAGATTTTGCTAATCCTCTGGTCTTGCTAAGTTTCAAAAACATTATTACCGCTCAAATGCTGGGAGAGAACTTTGCTAGGTGTGCTGAGCTTGTTAAAGTTACTGTACTTGGAGAATAATGCATTCCTCAAAGCTGATCTAGAGAATGCTGTGGATCGGATTCGAAATGACCATCCTGCACTTATATTCTCAACGTATTTTATTTCAACTCAAAGATGATGGGTCGAGTTGTTCTTGACCAAACCGCTCAATGTTATGATGAAGCTTCGAGCGTGCCTGTCTCATATTTCTTGATCACAGGCTAGATGCTCAGGGGACAGTTCTCCTGCAGGCCCGGTCTACAGTTAACTTTATAATACCGTACAGGTTCACAATAGTTCTTATCCCTGGCTTCCAAGCTGGTTACACAGCTAGGATAGCTCATGTTTAAACCGCACATTTTCTCTAGGGGTACATCTCACTGAAATAGGATTAGAGAGGTTATTGGCCTCCAGAAATCAGTTCCTATACAGTGCTAGAGATTGGAGGTAGAATTAAGACGATTTTTCTGCTCACCAGGTAATAAAGATGCTACTTTGCAACAAATGCAGTGCTACTGAAATGCCTTGCACGGCGCCAGTTTTTTTTTTTTTGTAGGTGACGCATTGCCTGGCATGCTGCTAGGTTTCATGGTTTGTTTTTTAGGTGCCGCGCTGCCTCGCACGGTGCCCGGTTTTATGCGACGAGCGCTTACTATGCTTTATTTTTAACACTGCGCCCGCGTTTACTTGCACAACATAGGCGCACACATTTAACAATCACGCCCGTGGCTCACAGAACCTCATCCCCGTCCCGTCCACAACACAGGAGCACACATTACAGAGACACACAGGACACTTTAAACCTCTCATTAGAGGGCTCTGTCACACCCGCAGCCTTCTCCTAAAAATCCTGAACACTGCGCTCCACCCTCAGCCCGGCCGCCATCTTCGGCAGTAGAGAGCGAGCATTGTGTCCCACGCCCATAAACAAACATCGCTTCAGGTGACACCCGTGCAAGGTCTGCGGTGCTAAGCCTCATAGGAACCTGTGGGGCAAAGGGAGGGCCCACAGAAAGGGAGATTATTGTCTCCTCTAGAAGGGAATGTGTTTGTGTGTATTTTGCAGTGTTAGTGTCTGTTCGGGATGTGCGTACATTTGTGTGTCTGAACGTATGTGTCTTTGCATGTACCATTTATTGCCTTCTCTATGTGAGCGTGTGCGTTATTTCCTTCAGTTAGTGTGTGGTTTTGGATTATATAAGTGCACCTCTGTGTTTGTGTGTGCGCGCGTCTATTCCCGCTTTCATCTGTGCACGCTGGAGTCTTGCACCCCTGTCCAGCAGTGTGTGCGCGTGCGCGCCTCTGCTTTGCTATAATCCAATCCATCAGCATTGGCTTTTTCAATGCTTGTTTAATAGTCACACGTTAATTTAAAATAGTTTTTCCAATTTCCAAGAGAGGGCGGCATTGCATCAGAAACCGAACATCTTGCATTAAATTCAGTTCTGTACAGACCAGTAATGTTACTATGAAAGAGCACACCGGAAATACCAAACATAGCATTTCAAATATCAAATAAACTGAGTACAACATAATTACAAAAAACTAGACACTGATTAAAACTGTATTAAATCGGTTACAGATTCAATATCCACCTCTCCTAGTACCTACCGCAATAGAATCAGCTTTTTTCACACTAATATGGTATCACTTCTTACTTCTCTAGCATATAAACTGCCATTGAATATTAGAATTCTGAATTGACCAGACATCGTTTATGTCAGTCTCCTTATTCTGCCACCAGTGTAGGGCCTGAGTTAGATGCTGGCGGACGCCGGACGGCCCGGGATACTGCGTGACAGACGTGACGGATATCCCGAATGCGCATTCTATCATATGGCGGGATACCCATCCGCCAAGAAATCTGTCCCGATGCCTTTACAGGCCTAGGAGAGAGCTTCCCTCGCCACGAGTCCACCAGCTCACTGCTCTCATCTGGCGACACGCACGACACACCCCTCATTCAGCGTGTTTACTGTGCGGTCAGACCCTTGGGTAATCCGGGGGCCAGGATTTGGAATAAATCTCCGCTTCATCGATGACGTGTTCAGCATCATCTTGACTTTAGGAGGCCCTTGCTGGCCTTCCTTTTCTTTCACGTTGGGTCTCCTGGATGGCTTCGGAGACTGTGTATGGCGCTTTATAAATAAATAAACAATACAATGAAGGCCAGTGGATGAATGCGTACAGCTGTAAATGTGAATGAATGAATGGGAGTCCGATGGTGAAGGGATGGGCGACCGTGGTTTCACATATCAAAGACTAAAAGATGGCCGAAGCATGAAAGTTTGCGGATGGATATGTGCGTGAATGAATCAATTATGGAAGTATGTGTAGATATATACAGAAAAGACCAGAGGGATGAGTACATGAAGTGAAATGGACGAAAAGGAGAATTCATTTGTGACCAAAACGTGAGTGGTTAATGAATAGATGGATAAATGAGTGTGAAGATGGATAGATGAATGAATATACGCGCACTGATGAATGAGTGTGACGATGGAGGGGTGAATGGTACTGACGCAGAGTATATGAGAGGCAAAGCCATGAACACATATTTTACACATCGCGAGGCACGCTGCTCCAGGCTGGAATGCAAAGGGTGAGAATTATGAGATTAAATATAACACTAGTTATTTCACACTGCTCACGTTCTACCGCATTTTCCAGGCTGCCATTCAAGGCCTCGAATATATTATGTAGTTGTGTACAGAGTACAAGTCCAATACACACAGAAACATCTCGACTTCATCTCTTAGACCCTCAGCGCCGGAGTCTGCAATCCACGCCTCGTCCACCCTTCCTGCCAATGCAGCTTCACTTCTCGTCCCTGCAGCATTTCTCATAACCAGTCTCTAAGGCCATGGTACTACTAGTCGTGGATTATCTCCGTCTACTGAGTGATCTACGTGCCAATTTGCAAAGGAGGTAAAACAACGTCGCTTGTGCCTCCTCTGCCTGTTAGTTACACTACCACCAACTACCTGAATTTAGTTGAATGCAATCCGTAGTTCTCACTGTGCACCCATCCACGTGCGAAATACCACAAGCGCTGTAAACCGTAATCACAAATGTAGTTTGCGAAAGCCTTCTCCCCAGCCATAAAATGGCCCCCAAAAGTAAATGTTTATTTACGAGGGTCTGAAATAAATGAATTTGTGCAAATACAGCACCTGCAAAAGACGATTCAGTATCGGATCAAGCACTGAGAAGGGCTAACATGAAGACAACCTTTTCTACAAATAGAGTTCCCGACAGTCCCACACGACCCTTCACTTGAGGAAAGTTCAACCAAGTAGCAGACACTGTAGCAAACTACCTGAACCACACCTCGTTGCGGAAAGTTCGGCAATCCACTATACCACTAAAGAGTACCGTCCAAGACCCAGGCACACGTACCTAGCATCTTTTTTTCATATCAGAAACATGCAACAAGCCCGGGAGTGGTGCGCGCGTTAAAAGGAATTTGCACCAGGGCCAGCGCGACCGCCATCTGTTTCCAATTAAGATAATTGGAAACAGATGGCGCTGCTGCTCGCTCCCGAGCTGCCTAGGCCAAGGCAGAGAGAAGGCGGCCCATGCACCCGCCTTTGGCCAATTGCGTGCTGTCTTAGAAAGACGCACGCAAAGGCCAATAGGTGTGATAAAAAAAAAAAAGCGCACGAGCGTGTGGTGCGAGTTGAAAAGCCCTTACTAGAAGCCTCGCCTTCCAGCGCATGCGCGCTGGCTCAGGCGGGACCTAAAAAAGAAGTGGAGGACCAACCAAATTTAGAGGTATACAAGTGACATTGTGTGTAATTGGTCATTGCTGTTCTTCCTCTGCCACTCGCATTAAAAGAGGGGTGGGGATACTGATTTCAAAAGCTTTGTTTTCAGGGTTTTTTTTTAATGGCATAACGGCCTGAGCTGCCGACTTCGGAACTGGGGATCCAGATTCGAGCCTCGGTTCAACATTCTGTGATTCTGGGCAAATCACCTAATCTCCCAGTGCCTACCAAAAATGAATGTGTGAGTGTGTAAAGTAACTGGTGCTCATGTGAAGCACTCCAATGCCTTCGGGTCGAGTTTACGCTTTATGAAACTGCAAAAAAAGAAAAAACCTAAGGTGCAATTTCTATTTAAAATTTTTAAGTCCTTGAGCTGATGTTTCAGCCCCACCCCTTGTCGAAGTGACAGTAGACACATTAATTCTGCACCCATGGTTTTCGCATTTCTCCTGCTGAAAGTTCTTGAAAACGAATTTGCCCTTGCGCCTCGTTTCAGCCAGGTAGAGTTTTTTTTTTTTTTTTTTCCCTGTATGTTTTGATGTGAAGAAAAGTGCGTGTTAGGGGTGTATTTCTATTCGGCGTGTATCTTTTCCATGTTAGGGACATGCTATGTTTTTAGGTTGAGCCTTGGCAGCGCATGCGCTGCTCTGCGAGGCATGCTGTATTCAGGTAGGAACTTGAAGCTCCGCCCACTCTCCGCCCATATTTTTCATTGGATTGTGTCATTGTCCACTGTAAACTGTGGCTGTTCAGTGGTCATACGGCTTAGTAGTCCCTCCTTAGTACCGCCTTTTGTAACCTCCCATGGCGACATCCTCTGTTACGTGTGTTGTTACTTGGTAGGCTTTAATTACAGCCTGCGAGCACTATTTTCTCAAATAACTTTGTCCTGCCTGCACACACACACACTCTCCTAACGCTTTTCAAATTTTTTATAGCACGAGCACTGGCATTTGCAATGCAATAGGTCTCGCATTTGCGAGAGTTTAAGCTATTGGCATTGTAAATGACAAGGCCTTTTATTTATCTGTTTTCAAAACAACACATAAATAAAAGGCATTGTCATTTACAATGCCAATAGCTCAAACTCTCGTAAATGCGAGACCTATCGCATTGCAAATGCTTGTTTATTATGTCAGAGGATGTTACTTTCTGGTGTTCGTTTGGGGCATGCTTCTTGTTGACGTGTTAGGGACATGTTCATTGGAGTTGTGTAACTTACGTATTTTTTTAGGTTCAGACACACATTTCTGGTTGTCCTAGGCTCTGAGGTGTTGTCTGCATTCTGTCTCTTGCTTCCCAGCATACCGAGCAGGAGGAGAAAGAGCGGCCTGGTCTGAGCTCAAGCTGGTCACCACATCGCTGCCATCTTGTTTGGAGCCTGTCTGTTTGGGGGTGGGGTCCGCATCCTTTAATTACATCTTTGAGTAGGGGTGGAGGATGGTGATCGTGGGACGAGGCTGGGCAGTCCCAGTCACCAAACGCTTTGTTGACCAGAGGAGACCCGTTGATAGCTCATCTGAAAGTAAGAGAGCCCTGTGTGTGCCTACACAAGCCTTGTAATAAATGACTGTCATGTAGCAGCTGTCTCCCTGTATCCGGAGCTTGGCAGCACTTAAACTGTCAGGAAGGCATGCATAATTTATCTGGGTTCAACAGAGGTGCAGCGGGGGGGGGCACTGTTCTGGCCATGCATTTGTTTATTGTATTTCATACGTTCTCATCTTCATCAGAGCCAAACCGTAGATCACCCCTGTTTCTGTCCTTTGCCTGGACGTTGGCTGCATTCATGGTATTTGCTCGCTTCGGTACTCTTATCAATCGTGTTAGGTTTCTCTTCCATTTGCCCAGCCCACTTCATGTCCTCGTCTATTTTCTTGCTTCGGCTATCGTTGTTTGTGCGGTTAACAAACAGAGTAATTTTCTAGTTTTGTAATGTTTAAATTGTGCTTCTCTATTAGCTGGTTGATATTAGTTTGGGCACGCGCACAGAAAGCCTGATTTAAGAAGATGCCTGCTTCAGAGAGCTGGTGTTCGCACTGCGGGCAATGAGATGCCTCAGCTTTAACATGCTTTGCTGTTTTTTATAATCACAGATATGTATTTAACAGATCAGTTTGTGTGTGTGTGTGTGCTCTGCCTCTTCAGTGCCTGACATCTGTAGTCACTTCTCATGTAAAGCCTGCATCTCCTCTCCTGACATCTGTAGTCACTTCTCATGTAAAGCCTGCATCTCCTCTTCACGGGCTCCCATCTTCAAAGTAGAGACTTCTCGCCTCTAGGGCATGGTTTGGTGCCGTGTGATATAGAAGGCAAGGAGCAAACTTTATTTTAAATCAATGTTCATAGAGATTTTGACCAATATAGGCTACATGAATGACGTCCGCTACATTTTTATATACTGGCTATAATTGGCCAAGTGTAAGTCAATCAAAAATGGTTCATGGGAACGTCGTTAAAAAATGAAATACTATTTATGGGCACTGCACAATGCTAATATTCCTTACATAGACGAATTTCACACGCATCTTATAGAACAAGCATTGGCATAGCCAATAGGTCTCGCCTTTGGGACCTTATAAGTGTTTAGCCATGCAACACTTGATGTTGTTGCACCAAGGATATTGTCCTGGATAACTAAACACTTATAAGGTCCCAAAGGCGAGACCTATTGGCTATGCCAATGCTTGTTTTGAGAATAGTTCCAGTCTGCTTTGCACTGGACACGCTTGAAGGACAGCTTGTGTCTGCTTTTCACGAGGCGAGCTTTGAGGGGTGCCTGCATAGCTGCCAAGGTTTTAGATTGCTATGTGTGACATTTTCATAATTACAGTGTAAATATGAGTGACATTTCAACGACTATGAGTGACACTTTTTGGCGAGCAACATCAAGCAATAAAGATAGTGAGGAAAAGTGTTCTTCTGATCGGCATCATTTGTACCGGGACTCCATCGTTTTTCATTGCCATTTCGTGTCAAACACTTCCACACGACCCACCTGGTCGTTTCTGCTGATGCCTGAGGAAATTCTAACTAACACGACAAAAACCATCTTGCAGCCTGCATTTCTGCCCAGGAACTGTCGCACACCCAACCCCCCTGTTCTTTGCAGTTCGACAGAAAACCATGAGACACTCACGCCCTGTGTAAATGATTTGTTTCCCATCTCCTGCTCCCTGCCTGGTAAACATCCTTGACCCCGTGATCAGGTTATCTGGACAATGGTCCGACTGCTGGGCCTTGATCAGGGTGATTGGACAATGGTTTGAATGACCGAGCTTTGATCAAGCTGATCGAACAATGACCTGAATGACCATTTCTGCCCAGGAACTGTCGCACACCCAACCCCCCTGTTCTTTGCAGTTCGACAGAAAACCATGAGACACTCACGCCCTGTGTAAATGATTTGTTTCCCATCTCCTGCTCCCTGCCTGGTAAACATCCTTGACCCGTGATCAGGTTATCTGGACAATGGTCTGACTGCTGGGCCTTGATCAGGGTGATTGGACAATGGTTTGAATGACCGAGCTTTGATCAAGCTGATCGAACAATGACCTGAATGACCGTGCTTTGATCAAGCTGAGTGAACAATACTTTGAGTACCAAGCCTTGATCAGGTCACCAACTACAAACACCGTCTGGATCTGGTTATCAACTGCAAACACTGCCCTGATTGAACAATGGACTAACAGCCAAAAGACTGGAATGAAAAAGTATAAAGGCTTGTAAGCTGCGGAGTAAAGCAGCAGCCTCCTCTGTCTTGTTTCTAACGAGCTTGGGACTCTGTTCCATAGCCCGGGCTATCTGAATAAATCTGGGTTCCTCCTGCAGACGAAGGCTCCTGTGTCTCCTTTTACTACGTATGAAGGGTATGGAAGACTTGGGCGGTTCCCCCGCCGCCGAGACCCAGTAAGTGGGGTATGTCCGGTTCTTCAATATGGAAACTTATAAATAAAAGCAATTACACCCATCTCAGCAATGAGAAACTCCAAGAAGAGTTACATCATATGCTACCTGCAGTATTATTCCAAAAGAAAATAAGCTCATCAAACAAATTAGCTGACCGAGCGGTCCACCTCAGTTCAGCGTGCCGCCCACTACCTGCTGAGCCCTGTGGGCGGCAGTCACCATCAAACCAGCCGCAGCCTGTCCCTACAAGCTCTACTTCGTGACGTTAGGCATGCTAAGAAGTTACATTGACAGGCACCACAGTGGCTCTCACATTCACCCGACCCCAAAAGAGTTAGTGGATCCGACTACTAATATAGCCTAAAACTGTCAGTGAGCAGTTCCCCGCTGTAATGGGGCACGCAGGCGGCAGCTCAGAAGATGAGCAAGACTGTCACCGTGCATGCTGCTGAACTCACATTTTTATAGCATAATTAATAACACCGCCTCTTCATGTTAAGCAGCGGAAATAACACCGCGCTTTAAAGTGAAACTGTAGTACACCTTTCCACACAGGTCACTAGTGTGGTTCATTGGAATATACCGATGCGCCGGTGACCATGGCAGACGTGTATGTAAGACAAAATTACACAAACATGAAGGTCACGTGGCGGGGGGGCTGCCCAACTGGGGATTATACCTGCTCACGTATACAATAACATCATACAAATATGCAAAGTGATCGCCGCTGATGGTGTCTGATCTAACGCCCTATTTCACTCTCTAAGCCATATTTATACATGCAGGATTCGAAATGTAGGCCTAGGAGATTAATACCGCAGCCTGCCAACCTGCTTTTTGACCCAGACATCTGAATTGCTAAACTGATAGCCAGAAATTGAAACCTGCTGGAAGCTGACCTCTGCCTGATCTCGGCTTCATGCAGACTTTGCAGTATGGATGTGATTAGCTTTTAAATTGCCCGAAGTTTATTGCTTTTTTTGCTCAGGCTGTTCTGTCACCTGTAAAAGATAGAACTGACTCACAGGGACTTGACTAGAAAATTGTTTGTGACGTGAAGCAGGCCTCCTCGCATAAAAATCTGCCATTGCTTTTTGTGACCATGATGGTGATGTCTTCGCACAAACACTTTCAGCGAAAGTTAAAGCACGTTTGGCGTTTCACGGCCTGCCAGACACACACAGCGTTTCCTTGCGGGAGCGAGCAGGGCACCATCTGTTTGCAAGTTAATTACAAACAGATGTCGCTAAAGCTCGCTCCCGCAAGGGAACGCCAAACGTGCACGCGTTGCCATTGAAAGCAATGCAATGCGTGCACGTTTTTGGCCTAAAAAGCGAATCGATTCCAAGAGGTCTCCTCCTATGCTGCGCATGCGCAGGCGAGACCTAAAAAACGACCCCATTGTCATCACAGCATTTAATAATAGCCACAAGGTTAAGAAAATAATAAGAAAAACCTGGCACATCCTCAGCAGAATATAGTTGACAATCGAAAAAACGATCTTTGCACTCGAGCAAAACAAAAACCACTAAGTACACACAGTCACTCAGATGCAGTTTTTAATGTAAGAATAAAGATACCTCCATAACTGCTCCATATAACCGACTGCCAAAAAAGAGCACCAGAGGTGTGAGAACAGCACTGTTTTTTTTTAAAGAATTCTCATACCTTGAATAAACAATCACCCACAATTTACTAACTGTAACAGTAAGAATGTATTTATAGTATGTAGTGGTGTGGCTATACAATCTAGCATATGTTGGTAAAACAAATGAACAAAGAAAAGGATACATTATAACTATTTTGCAGCATGATACGAATGCCTATTATTGAACACTTTATGAAAGAAAGTCATTCTGAATTATATCTCAAGTGGAGATTTTTTGAAGTAATGCAGCCAAGTGCGAGAGGAGGCAACATTGAAAAATATCTCCTGAGTAGACAAGCAAGGATGATTTTACAGCTTTGAACAGAACAAAAAGGTCTCTTTCAAATGTTGGAAGTATAGAGAAGCAACAGTTCTACAAAAATTCTATTTATACACCGAAAGAGGAGACACTGAATCCGATGCCAAAAGTACATAAGAGAATTACAGCAGGTTACGTTATTAATTACGAGAGACTAGATTGCACGATAAAAAGAAGGATCTCATATAGCCCATTGAGGAAAAAACTTCTCTAACCTCAATGTGTCTTCCTCCCTGCAGGAGCGAAGCCCTTCTCGTGTCTTCACTTCAACTCAGCGTTCGCTGACAAATATAACTTAAATTTTGTAAACCTGCCTATTGTATACATGCCGGTTGGCGCTCGGCTGTTGAAAGCACCAAAGATGCTGCTTCCCTGCTGCACTTCATCAATGCAGCTTAAGTTTCAGCTGTACTAGCGGCCCAAAAAAGAATATTAACGAGGATTAGAAAATAAAAATACTTGAAGGGAGATTAGAAAATAAAAAAGAGTTACAGGGAAATTATAAAATAAAAAGACTTACAGGGAGGTCGGAGCTCAGTATCACGAGTGCTTACTGCGAAAATGATTAAAGCAGTGTCGGGAGGGGGTGTTTAGCGTTACAAGTATCGAGGGGCGGGAGGTGGTGGTCGGGGGAGTGCACAGGGAGATTTAAAATGTACTAAAATACAAGCAGGGACACGTGCAAAGTGTTGGGGGGAGGGACGGAAGGCACTGGGGGATGAAGTGATTTACGTGGACAAGGAGTAAACCACACGAGAGGATGGGGGGGCTGGTTGTGTGTGAACGCGTTGCGATACAATGGATAACTGAAACAAAACATGCGCCCTACTCTATTCACTGTATCAGCAGAACCAACCACAAGTAACACGATATTATGTTCACAATAATTAACAAGCAATGGCCGCGCGTCTGTGAAACTGACACGGCCGCGAAAGTGAAAGTAATCGCGAGGGAAGCCATATGGCGCCTGATCGCGCATGCATGCTCGCGTGAACGCAAGCTGGTCGCCAGCAAACTGCTGTTTGCACTTCCAAAACCCGCTTACTAAAACTCTCGCCAGAGCAGCGCATGCGCTGGCTCAGGCGAGACCTAAAAATACCAGTCCTTTGTAACTGTTTTCCATGTCCGGAAGTGCCATAATTTGGCACTTGAATAAGACAGAGGTTTCAACGTTTCGAGGTCCATGCCAGAGCACTTCATCCAGTCCATATTTTTGGTTTGCTTTATGGGACTTGCAGTCCTGGTTTTGCAATGTGATAAATAGCAGTAATAGCTCTAGGATGCCAAGATAAAATCTGACCTGGATGAGCTACTTGCCCGTGAACCCAGGAAACGTGAGAGCTCTAATCAGAATTTGGTAAAATCCCCTATTATTTTTAAACATGCTGATTCTGCGGACTCTGTTTGCCTTAATCATTTTGCAGTAGCCAAACCAGCTCAAAGACCTTTGAAGTGGTTTCGTAAAGTGCTTGCTGAATTAAATTTGTATTTCAAAGTGAAAAAAATGTCTTTTGCACATTTATTTGTTTATTTATTTACAATTCTTTACATTGGTTTCTCTTATGCTGCCCTGTTAACAAGGTGTATTAGTTATTTCTGATTCAATGTGTATATGTGTGTATATTATATATAATTATTACAAAACATTTTTTGCAGTTTTAGCCTTCTTTCCGTGGTTGTCGGAATATCTTTATTAGAAACCATATTACGCTTTATATGCACCACTGCATGTGAACATCTTCTGGTTGTAGAATAGGGGTTGTTAGAGGAGTGAGTAGGCGGATGCCAAAGGATAGAAAAGAGTATGTTACGAGGAGGGGCATATACCTTTAGGAGTTTGTAGTAGAAGGTGCCGAGGCTGATTGAAAGACCAATGCTCACACAAACAGAATCAAAGTAAGTGCTTCATGCTTATATAATAGGCACACTAGTCTGGTCACGTCACAGGGCCCAGCCCTTTGGACCACCTTAAAAAAGTAAGTGGAAATGCATTTAAGAAGTGAGCGAAGCTTTAACCTATAAAGTCCTTCACTAATCAATGAGGGAATTTGGTTATAAGTGAAACTACAATAATAAGTAGGAGCAGCAAACACATGGTCTCCATTTTGAGCATGGATGAGTAGTCATTCTAGGAAACAACACTCAAAGGTATGTCACTGACATACCACATATTTCCACTACACAACTTCACACCACACAATTCCACAACAAACTATTCCAATCCAATACATCTCTTCCTTGCACTTCACCAACCCTGTCAACTCTCCCCCACACACCAACTGCCCCTTTTATCTCTCCATTACACTACTACTACCCCCTCTCATCTCGCAAAGTGTCAGAGCCCCTCAGATCCCTCAAGGAACTAGGCAAAGGTTTGTAAGTGTAATCTCACTGAAACTATTGTCAAAACCAAAAACGAGGTTAAAATGCACACATTGGGGGTTGAATTGGAATATTGGAATAGAAAGAACTCCAAGATGGCCACCAAGAAATGGCCCACAGTTCAGCATGCTAGTGTTGCAAAACGAGAGGCAGAGATAGAATGTCCAGCGAGCTCTCCCTCAACGCGTCCATGGAAGCAGAAGGACTTGCTCTGCTCTCCGTCTCCAGGCTTCATCCACTGTCCTGTGACCGGACGATTAAATATTCTACTCGGCACGGCGCCGAAGGAACAGACTCTGCTGTTCAGCCCTTCTAGTAGCAGGCCACCCTTCCTGTTACACCATTATCGGTACAATTGGACACACGCAACCATCAAAATAACCCCAGCTGTTTGCCGACTTGGCTCTCAACTAGTCCTGCTTATCTCGTTTTCTGCTAATAATCCAGTGCGTAATTAAGAAGTATTAATCACGCCACCGCTTTCTCTTCATTCCTCACATACTGCGCCGGCCCTGACCGGACCCAATTCAGCTTGCTCACCTATTGCATGTCCTGAAGATGATCTCGAATAATTGAGATCGAAACGCCGTCGACCCCCTACAACAGGAACTCCTTACATTCTGTAAACTCTTGAGGAGTCTCCAATATTGTTGTCAATGCAATGTTTTTGTTTTAAAATCACCCTCACTTCTCACGTCACGCTTTTTGTCACTTACCTGTGTGAGCACCTGAATACTATTGTTTTGAAAATAAATAAGTCGTAAATTGACCTACATGTCCCTCTGTATATTTACCGCTCCCTTGAATTTTTAACTAATTGTCTCCAATCCTATCATAGTGTCCCCCACAAGGTCACTTTCTATTGGACCTTTTGGCCACAACAGAACCATTGTTTCCCCTAAACATTATATCACCCCAGGTTCACATATCGGGGTACCCTTGTTTCTATTTAGTACTCCCTCAGAACCCTGCACTTCACCTGAAACTTTTTTGGAGAAAGGAGCCTTCCCTGTGTTCGGTGCAAAAGTTATGTATGTTAAATCTTAGTTGTCTGAAGCAATCATAGACAGCATAGGGTACATATACAGTTTAATTCAATAATGTACCATTAACTTATTTAAAACACATTCAAATATATCCTCAAAATCCAAAAGAAATCCAAAAAGGCACACACAATTGTTTTTATGTGACTCGTATTTTATTCGGTCACTTTTCATACCATTTTATCATATTCAATGTTCAAAACAGAGGAGTGGTTGCTCCAAGGGAAAAAGTGAAGAAAGAAAGTGCTCGTGAAGTAAGATAGAATATATAAGAGGGAGATCCAATCAAGAAAACAATGATTCATCATTATTTACATTACAATCTCATTAGTAAAACTGGTCGTGATTCATGATTGCACCAGTTCTACATTGAGGCCTGTCCATTAGTTAGTTCATGGTTATTCATTTTGTTATTTCTCAAAATGCGCAAACAACGTTTGTCTGCAAGCAGTAGGGCTGGGATAATAACAGGTACATGCCCCGAGTAGGGGAGAGTGTCGACGTTTCGACCCTAGTGCAATGAGGGCAGTTTATATCCTCTGCAAGCGGGTCTTCCTCAAGAAAGAAAGGAGGGATGAGGGGATGCGGGGAGCAACTGATCATGGGTGATGCACAGTTAAAGTGCCGCCCCTGGGTATAGATATAAAAGTCCGCAATAGAATTGAGCAGACCAGCTGGATTCCCCGGGCCATGCTAAGATGATGTATTAAGACGCTGTGGGCGATTTTCTCACCCATTAATTGAAGGTAAACTGCTGTTACCAAGCCGCAATTCTATTGCGGACTTTTATATCTATACCCAGGGGCGGCACTTTAACTGTGCATCACCCATGATCAGTTGCTCCCCGCATCCCCTCATCCCTCCTTTCTGTTGAGGAAGACCCGCTTGCAGAGGATATAAACTGCCCTCATTGCACTAGGGTCGAAACGTCGACACTCTCCCCTACTCGGGCCTGTACCTGTTATTATCCCAGCCCTACTTGCTTACAGACAAACGTTGTTTGCGCATTTTTTGAGAAATAACAAAATGAATAACCATGAACTAACTAATGGACAGGCCTCAATGTAGAACTGGTGCAATCATGAATCACGACCAGTTTTACTAATGAGATTGTAATGTAAATAATGATGAATCATTGTTTTTCTTGATTGGATCTCCTCTTATATATTCTATCTTACTTCACGAGCACTTTCTTTCTTCACTTTTTCCCTTGGAGCAACCACTCCTCTGTTTTGAACATTGAATATGATAAAATGGTATGAAAAGTGACCGAATAAAATACGAGTCACATAAAAAACAATTGTGTGTGCCTTTTTTGGATTTCTTTTGGATTTTGAGGATATATTTGAATGTGTTTTAAATAAGTTAATGGTACATTATTGAATTAAACTGTATATGTACCCTATGCTGTCTATGATTGCTTCAGACAACTAAGATTTAACATAAGTCTAGGACCATTGTTTTTCTATATCAATTAGTACCCAGGTCCATTGACTTTTGTGGGTTACCCCATTATATCTTAACGGTGCAAAAGTTAGGCAGGATAGCCACGTCGAGTGTTCAGCGTTTTAGGTTCAACACGTTGAGTTTCCGCAACAGGATTAAGAGTAGTGTCTCGGAAGGGAGCAGAGCAAAAGGTCTCTTCCTAGAGTAGTTATCGTAAGTTATGACAGAGGGCGTTCACTGTGTTGAAGGGAACTAGTGTCTCGCTTCAAGCGTGTGTGTCCTCCGCCCTTTTTTTCAGAGCTAGCACAAGCATTGAGAGGGACAAGACACGCTCTTCTTTCACCTCTTGTATTTTTTGAGGAAGTTAATTCCGCATGCTAACCTTGTGTAAATAGGTTTTTTGTCAGCAATAGATTCTTTGACTAAGTAGACAGAAGTACAGAAAGACGGAAGCATCGGAGTGAATAACAATACTTACCAGAGTCCTGAGATTCTGCCATTGTTTCCACGACCCTCGTCAGCGAAGACACGCAAGTACCTTCGAAAATAAAAAGAAACTAAAGGTTAATTTTAACAAAATATCTTCCATCTTAAAAAAGACAAAAATGTTGGTCACTAAGAAGACTACCTAGAACATGAATATCACTACTAGAACCATCTTGCTATAGTAGTGTAAAAGAAGAGTGGCAACAGTCATAGTCTATTGGGGTATGTTTAAAGTAATAATGTTTATTATCATCACTATATTGTCTCATAAAATATTCACGCACAAAATATATAGTGTTTTAAAGCTGCATGCGCACATTTTTATTTTCTCTGCAGTTGTTTCCATTCCTACACTCCATTGAAGTAATTGCCAAAAGAAGGTATTTTTAAAAACACCGGTAATTGGGGAATTCTGGAGAAAAAGGAAGGATAGGAACCCTCCTTTCCCAGACATCGACACTGCAGACACCGTCCTAGGTTCCGCACTCTATTTATTTATTGCTACGCATTTCAGCAGTATCTCCTGCCTTGCGCACACACTGAGCACCATTGCTCTCTGTTCTTTGTTGAGAGCAGTTGATCACATGATGCCATAGAGATAGAAGACATACTTCACAGCCAAGAGGGTTATAGTGCGAACAATTGCTAAAGAATCTTTACAATTCCTCCTATGTTTCCCAATTGCAAACATAAACTTTTTTTTTTTTTTTTTTTTACCTCATTGCGGTCGGTTGCAGGGTCTGTACGTTATGCTGAATAGCTATTATAGCAACGTTGACTGTGTGGGCACTTGCAGTGATATTGACCGCTACAGGGGTGCTCATCATCGCTGACGTACCCCCCTCACTGTGCTGTGTGGCAGGTTATTATCGGAGCTGTGGGGTCTGTGTAGCACTGCTGTCATTGTAAGTGAAGTCTCACCCGGGGCCCTCTGAGCCACCCATGGTAGGGCCGGCTGTGGGGACTGTACTCTTTACTAAATTGCTGATATAATAGCCTGGGCCGTGTGTGAATTGGGGGCGCAGCGGACTGGACTGACTGCTTCAGAGGTGCTCACCATCGCTGTTTTACCCCTCTACTGAGCTGTGAGGCGGGTCGCTACCCGAGCTGCGAGACCGGTGAAGCAGTGTTACCCCTGTACACGGAATAATCCTGGTCCGTGCGAACGACATGGGGAAAAGTGAGAGAAGCCAACCCCGACTCACTTTCGAGCCACGGGAAACCGGCAGGGCTACTCAACATGCAGCATCGGACTCTGAGGTGGACCCGCCAACTGACCATCTTAACAATATTGATAAGACTCTTCTTGCTGTGCAGGCCAGTCTGCAATCTATCGACGGAAAAATCGATCATCTCAACCTTCGTATGGACCATATGTCTTCCAAACTGGACAAACATGCCCAAAGATTAGGGGAGGCGGAGACACGTATCTCGGACGCCGAGGATGGCCTACAGCAAGTAACAACAAAGGCGGCCTCCATGGAGAGGGTTCTGGCTGCCATACAGGCCCGTAACGAAAGATTTAGAAGCCAGATCGCGACGCAACAATGTGCGCATTACGGGCCTGCCAGAATCCACGAACACAGGCCGTCTGGAGACCTTTGTTGAAAAACTCCTGCGAGACATCTTCGGTGAGGAGCACCTGTCCCAGGTTCTCATTGTAGAGCGGGCGCATCGATCCTTGGCTGCGCGAGGCCGCCCCCGGGCGCCCCACCTCGGCCCATAATAGCCCGGCTTTTAAATTATAGAGATCGGGATGCAGTGCTCCGTCTTGCAAGGGAAAAGGGTACCATTGTATTTGAAGGAAATACACTCACTTTTTATCCAGACTTCACCATGGCAGTGCAGGAGGCGCGTAGGGAATATCAGCCCGCTAAGAAACTGCTGCTGGCCGCGCAAATACCCTATGCCATGCTCTACCCGGCAAGACTGCGAGTGGAAGACAATGGGAAATACACATTTTTCACGTGCCCTAAATCAGCACTGGACTTTGCCAAGTCTGTCTCCCGTCGGAACCGCTCCCCCAGACATGTAGATAATGCGGAAGAGACTGCATTAGACGACTCAGCAAGTGGCCGGGTTTGATTCTGTCTGGGTGGAAAGAGGGGCTGAGACGAGGCGAGGGTGCTGACATAGCTCGCTGGCTGTTTTGATTTTTTGCTATCCTGCTATTCTACAATGTATTGCTGTGCTTATTGTTGGGGCGAGTCCCCTTATATGTTCCTCTGACAAGTGGGGATGGGGAAGGGCAATGCACGATGATTCGGCCACCTCCTCACTTCATCGGGAGGGAGTTTGTGCTCTGGTGTCCCCCTATATGGGTGTTCCCCGCATATGTTTTTTTCCCCCCGTACAATACTTGGGATTTGGTTCTGGGGTTATGGGATGGCTTTGGCGTGTTGGGGTTGCTAAAGGGGGTGAGGGGGTGGTGGGTAAGGTTTTGGGGTTTGTTTGTGTGGCCACATATTGTTGCTCTCCGGCTGGAAGTAGCCGGCACACCCCTGTTCCTATATTGGATGCAGGCAGATTCTTCTTCTCATATATGCTACTCTTGACATGCACAATACCGGTCTGATAATCTCTTGCCTTACATGGAACGTGCGGGAGCTCAATTCGCCCAAAAAAATTAGACAGGTGATAGCTCACTTAGAACGACATAGAATTGATGTCGCTCTCCTACAAGAAACTCATCTCACGAAACATACAGACATGTTGGTTGGGGCTCGCTGGGCTGGGTACAGACTGGCCTCCTCCTACTCCTCCTATAGTAGGGGAGTGCTCACATTAGTAAAGAAAGGCCTCTCATTTACGGCACATCACACTCATGTTGACTCTGCAGGACGATATGCCATGGTACACGGTACGCTAGCAGGCAAACTGATCACTATTGTGAATTCCTACGGTCCCAACATAGATGACCCCGACCTCTTTGAGTGCCTCCTCGCTGTACTGCGCGACTGGCCAGATGCTGCAATCTTCTGGGGGGGCGATCTTAATACTCATTTGGACCCCGGCAAGGACAAGTCTAGTGGTAAAGAGGGGCACTCCCCGGGTGCAGCATGTGTGATTGGCAACGGGATGACGGAACTTGGTTTGCTTGATATATGGCGCCACAGACATATGGAGACGCGGGAGGGCACACACATCTCCACAGCTCATGGCAGCTGGTCTCGACTTGATTACTGGCTAGTGAGTGAGGAGGTGGCGGGGTGGGTGACAGGGGTGGAACATCTGCCGCACACACTTTCCGATCACTGTCCGGTTCGCCTAACTATTAACATCCCTCAACAGGTTCCCCGAGCCTTCACATGGCGGCTTCGCTCTGAGTCACTGCTGGATCCCCTTTACTTGGAATCTATCCGCAAAGCCATTGTCCGCTACTTTGATCATAACAGGGGTTCTGTGGATAGCGCCGGGGTATTGTGGGAGGGTTTTAAAGCCACCATTCGCGGCGACTGTATCAGCACATCTGCGGGTATTCTCAAGGACTTCCGGGGACAAATCAACAGAGTAGAATCCACACTGTCCCAGCTTGAACGCGACTATGAGCGGGCACCCTGCGATGCAACTTTAGCCTCCATTAAGGAGGCTCTTCTTACCCATGCCCAATTAGCAGATTCAGAGATCCGTTATATATCAAAGCGTGCGGTGGCACGGTCGAATGGTGAGGGTGGTAGACCAGGGCACCATCTGGCAACAAAGATCAAACACTGCACACATCACAACGTCCTTACTAAAATTACAGATGGGGCCGGGCAGGACCACTTCAGCGTCCCGGATATCCTAGACCAGTTCAGACAAACATACATGAACCTATACACGTCACGGTGCGATATGGCTGCTGAGGAGCTGGATGAGTATTTGTCACACGTAGCCATTGCGTGGCTGTCAGATGGCCAGAGAGAATTTCTCAGTCAGCCCATTACAGTGGAAGATATTCGTACGGCGATAGCCTCTCTGCCTAACAAAAAGTGCCAGGACCGGATGGATTCCCACCCGAATTTTACAAGGCCTATGCTGAGGAGATCACCCCCTTTCTGATAGAGATGTACGCTGAGGCCCACGACTCCGGCGTGCTCCCCCCTTCCCTTCGTGAAGCTCTCATTATAACCCTATTAAAAAAAGATAAATCACCGGATTTCTGTGACTCCTACCGCCCCTAATCGTTAATCAATACAGACGTAAAGATCTTGGCGAAGATAATCGCTACCCGCCTCCAACCACTTATGCAAAATTTGGTGCTACCGGACCAATCGGGGTTTATACCCATGCGCTCTACCTCCCACAATCTCCGTACGCTATTTGCCCTACTGCACACTTTCTCTCCTGATATTCCAGCGGCAGCAGTCATGCTTGATGCTGCCAAAGCATTTGATTCAATTGAATGGGACTACCTATTCTTCATTCTTCAGCGGATGGGCCTTCCCCCCATGTTTATCACCTGGGTACGACTCCTGTATGCACAGCCTACGGCGCGAGTCCGGGTGGGTGGGCACACTTCAGAACCCTTTCCCATCACTAGAGGCACCCGGCAGGGGTGTCCGCTTTCGCCCCTACTGTTCGCCTTAACACTGGAGCCATTGGCATGTCTCATAAGGCAACGTCATAAACATGCGGCCCTTAATTTGCACCACCGTCCTCATCATTTCACTGTATGTGGATGACATGTTGCTTTTTATTCGCGAGCCCCAAGTACATCTGGCAGCAGTGCTGAGGGAGTATGTAAGATTTGCCAGGTTTTCCGGATTACACAACAATTGGTCCAAATCAGTGATCTTCCCATTGATCGAAATCACACACCCACACGAGCTGGAATTTCCACTAGAGTGGGCGGTGGACGCAGTTAAATACCTGGGGATCTGGGTGCACCGTGATCCTGAAAGAGTCGTCCGTGAGAACTATGGCACTGCTATCACACTGTTGGCGCAACAGATCGACAGATGGGTTCGATTGCCTCTTTCACTCGCCGATCGTATTGCCTTAATAAAAATGGTGGTACTGCCTAAATTCCTCTATCTTTTTAATAACATACCGATCCCTCTCTCCACACCATTTTTTAAAACGCTACGCTCCTTACTGCTTCGTCTAATCTGGGGTGGATAACAAGCTCGAGTAAACTGGCGCACACTAACCCTTGACTATAAACATGGGGGATTTGTGGTGCCTGATCTATATGTCTATTATCTATGTGCGCATGCACAATACGCGCATTTCTGGTTTAGTAATCACAATTTCATCCCACGTGGCGGTGGAGCACTGGGACGCATACCCCATTCCGTTAGGCTCCATCATAACACACAAAAGCCGGCTCACCTCCCGTACTGCGATTAATACTATCAACACGACGATCGCAGCTTGGCAGGCACTGGGCAGACTGGCTGGTAAATTGCCACTATACTCTCCACTACTGCCTCTTGCCTATCACGAGAACCTGTCGGTGACGCATGAGAAAGGGGCTATGTGTATACTAGCTCAGGTAGGCATTGATAAAATGCAGGATTTATATCCCAACAGCTTTTTCTTGACACCTGCTGACACTGAATATATTCAACACCAGACCCTCTTATTTACATTCTCGATCCATAGACTGAGGAAAGCGGCATGTGCCTACTATCCGACGTTCCCCGCAGAGCCCCCAGAGTCTCTTGCACTACGCGTCTTACTCACTAGTCCGACTCGACACAAATTGGTCACTAAACTATATCGTGCTGTTAGGGAGGACAGGGCCCTCCCTGTTAATACAAGTCTGAACAAGTGGAATGAATATCTGGACCCCCCACTATCACAGGACGATTGGGTGCATTGTTGTAGTCTGACTGGAACCCTCACATCAAATGGGAATTTGCGTATTATTCATTTTAAATTCCTACATCAGGTTTACCACACACCTCACAGACTTTATAGGTTTGGGTTACGTGACACAGACACATGTACGCGCTGTAGTGCTTCGAGTGCAGATTTCTGGCATTTAGCATGGGCATGCGGGCGAGTGAGAGCATACTGGGATGCGGTAATTGAGCAGTGGTCCAAAATCCTGGGGGCTGATGTGCCCTGCACGCCACATGTGTGCTTATTGGGTCTGCTCCCCTTTCTGAGAGGGGTGAGGGGCAGGCTGGCACGGGTGGCCTTGCTTCTGGCCAAACGGCGAGTGGCAATGTCTTGGAACAGCCGCTGTAGTCCCAAGATTGAACTTTAGCTAAAGGACTTGATATATTGTAGAGAGAACTTGGTGCTATATGCGGAGGAGTTACCAGTAACCTCTCGTCCGAATGATATATGGGAGCCACTATTGAGCTATTTACGCACGGATGTTTCACCGCTTATTACGAATAAGGCCTGCACGTAGGTGATGGACTGCGGTAAAGTGTATGCTGTGGGACAATTGTAACAATATGGTATCTGCCTCTCCCCTTTGTTATACATGGCCACGGGGTTATTGATTGTGATATTTGTATGTCAAAAATTTGATACTTGACGTTAATACCGCTTATATACCAGAAATGTATTGTATGTAACATTATGAAAGCCACAATAAAAAAAAAAAAGTTTAAAAAAAAGTAAATTTTTTTTTAAAAACTTATGTTCGGATTCATTTTTTTCTTTTTTATGATTTATATTGTTTGCGCATTTTTTTTACAAATTTTTCTTTAACATTACTGACATCAGTTCTCTTACAACAATTGTTTCTATTTGTACCAATTGTTCTTGAAAACTTTTTTGTTCTCTAATGCTCAATTGTCATTCACGTTCACTAAGATTGAAAAAGTGCAAGTGTTTAAAGGTCCTGATTGCTCAATTATTGCACAAATGGATGACAGTTCATATTTACAAAGTGCACATGTATACAGGAATACATCCCTCGATATTGCACTGACTCGTACTTATTTGATAATAAAAGAGCTTCCAGACACCAACAATTGTGTAAAATGGAAATCCTATCTGGATATGGGTGCTATGTCAGTATCACTTTCTCCATAAAGTGCTTTGTGCAAGTGCATAATACAACATTTCTCGAATTCGATTTGTAACAATGCACCCCATCACATTGCTGCTAAATTCCCATATCACCTCTATTGTAACTTCACTCATCAAGTTTAAAGTGCAAGTGCCCAAGCGGAGATAAAATATCACCATATTGCACATTTTACCAAATTCATAATCTCATGCGTGTGAAAGTGCATGTGCCTATAAAAATAGAATACTATACAATTATACAGTATGTCTCCACATTTCAAATCTAAGGACCTTGTACAACGTGAAAAAAGGGGGGTTAAGGGAGATAAAGTGCTAGTGCATTAGTGCAATAAACCACATTTTGTTTTGATTGCCTCTGATATGCTAGTGCATATAGCTATTAATCATCTAACTCCCCTACCCATAGATAAGTTCCGAGACAAAAAGTACATATAATAAGTGAGTACCCTTTTCCTGTTTCATCTCTATGTCAAACCTCAATTGATCTCCTACTGTAAATGACCGGCCCGGAGAGAGGCTGTCGTTATATGTGGACATGCATGTCTTCTTCAGAGTTAAGGCCATGCGGTATCTTCGTGTTGAGTATAACTATGTACCTTGACTCTAGCTGCCTGAGTTTTAATTCTCGATTTCCCCCTCTTCTGTTCTTAGGGACTGAGTCAATTACGAAATAAAAGAGCTCATTAATGTTTCCACCATGCACTTCATTAATATGTCTTGCTACGGGATAGGTCCTGTGTTTTATTTTTCACAGCCCTTAGGTGCTGAAGGATTCTTACATGCACCATATGGATCCTGCTCCCAACATATACTTAGGGGCACGTGCATTGTAGGATGTACACCACATAATCGCTTCTACAATTGAAGAAGCGAGGGATCTTCCAAGGCTTTTTAATTAAGGGTGATTGAATTTCCTTCTGGTTTATGCCATGTTGGCAGGCCTTGCATTTCAAACAATTTGAAAACCCCGGGTTGGCATATCTATATATCTATATATATATCTATATATATATATATATATATATATATATATATATATATATATATCTCCTACTGGCGGTTGCCAGTAGGTAGTTATAGTTAGGACCTTGTTTCTATTCAATAAGCATTTTTTCTTTTGCCAATATCTTTGGCGCCGTTTGACGAATCTTTGCGACATTCTCAAAACTAATGGCCCGCTCCGGTCAGCTCCTGTCTTGAAAGTTTCAGGGTGATTCGTCAAGCGGGGGCCAAGAAAAAAGGGGGGTCCCAAAACGCATTTTCCCCATGTTAATTTCCGTAGGAAACTTTAGACACAGCTACAGCCCGAACTGCTGAATGGAATTACACCAAATTCGGCAAAAAGGTAGCTCTTGGTTCAGAAAGCGCCCTTTTTTAAAATGGTGTCAATCCGTTCAGTAGTTTATAAGAAATTCAAAAATAAAAAAATATCGATATCTGGGCAGAGCCTAACCACACATCTCATTGTGAGATCTGATTGGCTGTCAGCACTTCATCCTGGAATTGCTGGCAGCCATCTTGGGACCAATATACATGATAGCACCCCCATTGAAATGCATTGTAGTGAATAGAAGATTTTGAGGGTCACCAAAAGGAGAACTATAAAGGGTGATAACAGACTTTAGTTACATTAGAATTCATTTGTTGATGGTACCATACTAATTTTAGGAATTGTGGTGTGTTATAAGGTGATTTTACCCTGTGAAAAACCTACTGCTGGGATATCATGAATCATGTTTGATAGATAACTATTTTCTCATGCTTGTCCCATAGAGGTTTGGAAGGTGCTCCAGAAGCTAAAATGAGAGCATATATTCTGTAAATTCACATTATCTTTCTCAGTCATGTGAGAATGAAGTCTGACATTCTCAGTAAAACATGTACATCCAACAAGGGCAGAGACTGTCAGTTGATTCCTTTGTGTTCTACTGCAGCTTCCCAGAGTGTTCTAAATAACTACTAGAGCGCTAACAGCCTTACTTATGACAAAAGTATGGCACACCTGAAGCCATCTTGATTGGAATAAACTGGTAACACTTAAAACATTTAATTTAAAAAGGAACACAATGATGGGGTTCATTTTGTCATAGAAATTATGGTTAGTGCTGTTGAAAGAAAAATTAGGACATGTTTTAAGTGAGATCTCAAATATCTTCCTGTTATATTTCAACAGGAGCAGCCTGTCAGTTGATTCCTTTGTGTTCTACTGCAGCTTCCCAGTGTTCTAAAGAACAAATAGAGCGCTAACAGTCTTACTTATGACAAAATTATGGCACACCTGAAGCCATCTTGATTGGAATAAACTGGTAACACTTAAAACATTTAATTTAAAAAGGAACAAAATGAGGGGGTTCATTTTGCCATAGAAATTATGGTAAGTGCTGCAGAAAAAAAAATTAGGGCATGTTTTAAGTGAGATCTCAAATCCTCTTCTATTTCATTAGAAAATTCTGACATGCAGACTGAAACAATCACGTTCAATACCAGCAGTAGACTTCCAGTTAACTCCCTGGTGAGCAGTAGCTTTACTACAGTGATCTAATGAGCAACTAGAGTGCTAACATTCTGAATTTATGGCAAATGTGTGACACATCTGAATGCCTTCTTGATGGAATCAAAGTAAAAAACTGAAAGCATTTCCTACTGAGGAGACTGCAGTAAATGAGGAAGTTAGGAAACTTGATAACAAATAAGTCTCCCAAGATGGCCACCAGAGAAAAAAGAGCCCAAATGTAGCACAAATATCACCCAGATGTAGCCCACATATAGCCCAATGACAGAAGTGTGCAAAACACTTTTTATTTTTTGTTTTTTTGCAGTTTTACATAGTGCAGACTGGTCAGGTATTGGAGCGTTGCTCTTACTTGGACCCCTTATTGCGTATTTTGCACGAAGTACATGAGATTGATCTTGCGAAACATTGAACTTTACTATTCTGTTAACCTGAAGTTGCTCTGAACCGGGCTTTGTAACACCCTTTTTTACCTACTGGTTTTAATTAATTCTCACTGTATTGTATTAAGAAAGAGGATTTACTGTTTTTATGTACACTTTTATGATCTATGTTTCTAAATCAGATCGAATAAAGTTTTTAATGAATTTAATTAAAGTCTCCCAAGATGGCCACCAGAGAAAAAGGAGCCCAAATGTAGCACAAATATCACCCAGATGTAGCCCACGTATAGCCCAATGACAGAAGTGTGGAAAACACTTTTTATCCTTTGTTTTTGTGCAGTTTTATATAGTGCAGGCTGGTCAGATATTCGAGTGCTTTACATGAGCATTGGTTGCATCATACAAGGACAAACTCATTTTGGTTGTAGGCATGGGGAGATTAAGTGATTTGACCAGAATCTCAGAATGTCGAGCTGAAGCAGAAACTCCAACTTGGTTCCCCAGTTGCAAAGTCTGCAGCTCTGGAAATAACACCACATTCTCTCCCCTAAGCGTAACATTTAATCAAGTGGTCAACTGGATAAAAAAACATAAAGATAACAAATAATTTAAAAGTGCTTTGTCGCTATTTGAAAACTCAGAAAATATGTCCTCATTTTAGTTTTTTAGAGCACTAACCATAATTTCTATGCAAATAAGACACTCTCATTTCTATAAGTTCTAAAGGAAATGCTTTAGGTATTACAGTTTTGATTACATCAAGATGACGTCAGGCGTGCCACACTTTTGTAATAAATATAGAATGTTAGCAGTCTAGTTGTCTCTTGTCTCTTTCTGCACGTCTCTTGTCTCTTTCTGCACGTCTCTTGCCTCTTTCTGCACCTCTCTTGCCTCTTTCTGCAGCTCACTCTCTTCTTTCTGCACCTCTATTGCCTCTTTTGCACCTCTCTTGCCTCTTTCTGCACCTCTCTTGCCTCTTTCTGCACCTCTCTTGCCTCTTTCTGCACCTCTCTTGCCTCTTTCTGCACATCTCTTGCCTCTTTCTGCACCACTCTTGCCTCTTTCTGCACCTCTCTTGCCTCTTTCTGCAACGCTGTTGCCTCTTTATGCACCTCTCTTGCCTCTTTCTGCAACTCTGTTGCCTCTTTATGCACCTCTCTTGCCTCTGTCTGCACTTCTCTTGTTTCTTTCTGCAGCTCACTCTCTTCTTTCTGCACATCTCTTGCCTCTTTCTGCACCTCTCTTGCCTCTTTCTGTAGCTCACTCTCTTCTTTCTGCACCTCTCTTGCCTCTTTCTGCACCTCTTGCCTCTTTCTGTAGCTCACTCTCTTCTTTCTGCACCTCTCTTGCCTCTTTCTGAACCTCTCTTGCCTCTTTCTGAACCTCTCTTGCCTCTTTCTGTACCTCTCGTGCCTCTTTCTGCACCTCTCGTGCCTCTTTCTGCACCTCTCATGCCTCTTTCTGCACTTCTCTTGGTTCTTTCTGCAGCTCACTCTCTTCTTTCTGTACCTCTCGCTTCTTTCTGTAATTCTCTTGCCTCTTTCTGCACCTCTCTTGCCTCTTTCTGTACCTCTCTTGCCTCTTTCTGTACCTCTCTTGCCTCTTTCTGAACATTTCTTCCTCTTTCTGCACCTCTCTTGCCTCTTGATGCACCTCTCGACTCTTTTTGCTCTTTTCTTGCCTCTTTCTGCAGCTCACTTGTTTCTTACTGCACCTTTCTTCCTCTTTCTGTACCTCTCTTGACTCTTTCTACACCTCTTACCTCTTTCTGCAGCTCTCTTGCCTCTTTCTGCAGCTCTCTTGCCTCTTTCTGCACTTCTCTTGCCTCTTTCTGCACTTCTCTTGCCTCTTTCTGTACCTCACTTGCCTCTTTCTGCACCTCACTCTCTTCTTTCTGCACTTCTCTTGCCTCTTTCTGCACTTCTCTTGCCTCTTTCTGCACCTCTCTTGCCTCTTTCTGCACCTCACTCTCTTCTTTCTGCACCTCTCTTGCTTCTTTCTGCACCTCTCTTGCTTCTTTCTGCGCTTCTCTTGCTTCTTTCTGCTCTTCTCTTGCTTCTTTCTGCGCTTCTCTTGCTTCTTTCTGCACCTTTCTTCCTGTTTCTGCATTGTTCTTGCCTCTTTCTGCACCTTTCTTCCTCTTTCTGGACCTCTCTTCCTCTTTCTGGACCTCTCTTCCTCTTTCTGGACCTCTCTTCTTCTTTCTGGACCTCTCCTTCTTTCTGGACCTCTCTTCCTCTTTCTGGACCTCTCTTCCTCTTTCTGGACCTCTCTTCCTCTTTCTGGACCTCTCTTCCTCTTTCTGGACCTCTCTTCCTCTTTCTGGACCTCTCTTCCTCTTTCTGGACCTCTCTTCCTCTTTCTGGACCGCTCTTCCTCTTTCTGGACCTCACTTGCCTCTTTCTGTGCCTTTCTTCCTCTTTCTGCACCTCTCTTGCTTTTTTCTGCACTTCTCTTGCTTCTTTCTGCTTTCTCTTGCTTCTTTTTGCGCCTTTCTTCCTCTTTCTGCACATGTCTTACCTATCTAGGTGTAGTTGGAAATTAGCATTTAAAAAACCTTAGAAATTCACTGGAAAAAAACATAGGTTTCAGGGACGTTGTAGTTAGAAATTAGCATTTAAAAAACCTTTGAAATTCACTGGAAAAACCATAGGTTTCAGGGACCTTATAGTTAAAAATTATCATTTAAAAAACGTAGAAATTCACTGAAAAAACCATGTTTCAGCGACGTTCTAGTTAGTTGGACATTTCACTAGTACAAAACCAGAGAAATTTGCCCGTTATAGTTAGTTGAGCTAACTATAACTCGCGCCCCCGCAATGCACTGCTGAAGACGTCACATATTACATCATTCATGACATGGTCAGTGACATCACTGATGACATCTCAAATGATATCACTGATGACATCACTGATGACATCATCCAGTGACTGTGTTTCTGTAAAGTTTAAATATGTTATATATGTATATATGTATATATATATATATATATATATATATATATATATATATATATATATATATATATATATATACCAAGGTGTATTGAAGAATGAGTGGGTGTATAAGTGTCTGAATAGATGATTTAGTAGGTGCGTGACTGACTGTATAAGTGAGTGATTAATCGTGTCTTACTGAATGCATGGGTTAGTGACTAAACTGTGTGAATGTCTGTATTAGTCTGTCAGTTGGTGTGTAAGCGGCTGCATGGGTTGGTGAGTAGCTACGTGAGTGTCTATATGGGTTATTGATTGGTTGTCTGAGAATCTGTATGGGTACCTGAGTGTCTCTGTGGGTGGGTGGGGGGTGTGTGACTCTGTGCATAGATGTGTGAGTAGGTGATTCACTGGGTGTATGGGTTCAAGAGTGCATCTGTGAAGGGCTGTATGGGTGGGTGAGTGTGTGTATGGGTGTGTTGGTGAGTGAATGGATGTCTCAGTGGTACATGTGTAACTACATATGTGAAAGGCAGTTTATGTGAGTGTTGGAGTATATAAATGACTATATGTGAGAGTGAGTGATTGTGACAGTGGCTGTAGGGATGAGTTTGTGCTTGTATCAGTGATTGTCGAAGAGAGTAAGTATGTGTTAGTATCTGTATGAATAAGTGAAGTGGTGTGTGTATAACTGTATAGGTGAGTAAATGGGAGTGTGATTGATTCTTTGCTTGACTGACTAGGTGTGTGAGTAACTCTATGGGTGAGTGGTGGTGTGTGAGTGTCTGTATAGGTGTATGAGTGCATATGATAGTGCTGTATTGATGAGTGACTGCATGTATGAGCAACTGTATGGATGAATGAGTGGACATGTGTGTAGACCTAGGAATCAGTGTGTTCGTATGTAGTAACTGGTATTGGTGTGTCTATGGTTTTGAAAATGGTAGTCTGCATTTTAGAGTGGGTGTATCAAAGGTTATATTAGGGTGTGAGGAGGTGCATCAGATTATCATGTGGATGATGTCATCAGTGATGTCATTTGAGGTGTCATCAGTGATGTCACTGGCCAAGTCATGAATGATGTAATATGTGACGTCATCAGCAGTGCATTGCGTGGGCGCGAGTTATAGTTAGCTCAACTAACTATAACGGGCGAATTTCTCTGGTTTTGTACTAGTGCAATGTCCAACTAACTATAACGTCCCTGAAACCTATGTTTTTTTTCAGTGAATTCCTACGGTTTTTTAAAGGCTAATTTAGAACTATAACGTCCCTGAAACCTATGGTTTTTTCAGTGAGAATATATATATATATATATATATATATATCATTGGGAATAATTCATAATTCTGCTCCCGTTCATTTTCTATGAGAGCCTATGACACAATCCCACTGCCCCCTCTCGTCCTTCCCTCACACTCCCTATCTCCTGTCTATACTGCCTTCTCACACATACTGAGCACAGTTTCTTTCCCATGCCTTATCAAGGTTTCTGTCCCTCAAACCCACGCTCTCCTCCTCTTCTTAGGGGTCTTCTGTGTACACAGGTCCTCCCTCTTAATGCATCTGTGGCCTTCTCTCCCCTTTCTCTCTTTCTCACACACTCCTTCTGCTCCTCTGTCTGGAGTTCATTCACCACTTCCTGCACAAACAATCTATCCCTCTCTATCTTCCTTTCTATCTTTTCTGTGCAGCTCTCACCCCTATCTATTCACCATGCCACATAATGCCACTGAACAAATACCCTCCACACCACTCAATTCTACCCCACACAATTCCTCAACTATAAATTCCAATACAACCCCCATAATTCCACTCCACACCACATACATTCACTACACACCAAACCAAAACACATAGGTGAAAGACATTGTCATTTACACAGCCAATAGCTCTAACTCTCCCAAATGCGAGACCTATTGCATTGCAAATGCTTGTTTTATTTATTTTGAAAACAATATTGTTTTAAAGAACGGAAACGCCGATAGAGGAGCGGATGTTTAGTGTAAACATCAGTGCAAGTCGTGGGATATTAAAATGAGTAATTGCCATAGTTGAGAGGACAGTTTAACCTTCTTGAAAGAGCATTGAAAACATGTGGTAATGGGTCTGTTTTATTTGTTAGGACTGGCTGTTTGTCACTGAAGAAAATGTTGATCACTTCCTGGACGACGTTGTTAACCCTCTTCCTCCGGAGCGCTCTGTATCTGAAACACAGCCAGTGATTGAGGTTGTGGAGGTCACTGATCAGAGCAGTCGCTTCAGATTAAAGGTAAGTGTACTTGTCAACATCACAGCCGCGCTTTCCATTATAAATGTAAGACCTCGACTCCAGTCAGGGCTGCGTTGCTCTACAGCCAGGTCTGCTATAGAAATAGCAATATACACAAAATGTACAACTGAACTGGGGCTGCTGGCAAGGAATCGGATACCTAATTTTTGTAGTGTCTTTTGGAAAATCGCATGGTCATTGCCCTACAGGACAAAACTGCTGTAATTGATGCCGGGTAGATGAAGGACTAAGACCCGAGACCCCCCCCCCCATCCCAACTCCCTTTCCATAGCTCCCTGCTGGGATCACCCCTCACCAAAGTGTCAAATCAAACATTGAATTGGATGGTTCCACTTCTTCAAACAACCACTCATCCATCTGTAACCCTTCAGGTGAGAGACCCTTCGCTGGTAATCCACCTGCATCTCCTCCTTCCCCTGTATTTCTCCTCCTCTGATAAGGGTCCCTAGACATACATGAACACAGTAGGAATAGCGCCCCCCCCAAGCATCACATTACCCACACTTGGACCGCTCCTACCACCTTGATTTCCTACCACCACATGATTTCTCTCTTCCAGATCCCCCAGTGATATCTTCTGGCAGCTAAATCCCCAATCGAAGACATCCTCTGACCATGAAAACTTACAGCGACCAGAGGCCAAGGAATTGGTCAGCGCTATGATGCATAAAAAAATTAACATTTTCATATTAATAGGGACTTTTTTAAATTTACAATTCCACCTCAAAATTAAACATCTGAAATCTATTACAGTATCTGACAAGCATTGAAAAAATCGTCTTTGTTGAGTTATAGAACTGGGCACTTATTATTGAGATTTCCGTTACATTTTTATCATCTCACCAAAGTGCGTGCAGGCAGGACTTTTTTAAAGAAAATAGGTAGTATGCGATAACTTCTAATGGAACAAACGCTATTCGCTGTATTGATTATTGTGACTTTATAAACGCATGTGCAGTCCTATGTTACTCTGGCGTTGCCACAAAGCATGACTCATCAATCAAACATTTGTAAAGAACGGCAAATCACCTGTGAGGGTCTCGAGGCGCTGGAGCGGTTTGCTGCTGCATGGAGGTTGATCAGGAAGGAGAAAGCAGTAAAAACGAGGCATCGGACCCAAGAAACACTGCTGAACATCAGATTAGTGCAATTTCTGACTATTTTAAAATCATAATAGGAGCTGAAGTTTGGTTATGGAAGGTGCCGGGGGGGGGGATGGGGGGTGTTAAAGTGACCGAATAACTGTTTCACCGGGGCCATTGTTACCTATGGGATGGGCTGCTAGAGGAATAAGTCATAACCTTTCCCTATTCCGTCAAACCACTTAAACATTTGCTTAACGCATAGCCAATCTTCGCACGCCCCCCTCCCCCCCCCTCCCAATTTGCATACTGGTTTTTTTATGGTATTATTTTTTGCACAATGGCACTTTATTTGTAAATCGACAACCTGCTATATTTTTTGTATGACTAATTATCCTACTCTCTCGATTTCAACTTGTACATTGACATTTTATCTGCGTCTCACTATTTGTATAGGCATTTTACATGCATGCTCCTTAAGTAAGATATGAAAAAGTTGGTCTATGATCGATAAATTCTTTTAGATTGTAGGCAGGTATGGTGGACTACTTGATTTCTGAACCATCCCAAAATTAGCATATTGGTGCATACTCTGATTTGAGATTATGATTATGAGGGGATGCAAATAATCAAATTGTTTATTAATTAAGATATGAAACAGTTTGCTGCTGATGGTTGAAATGTTTTTAACAGATTTAAGTAAATATTTTACATTGTGAGGGTTTTGTAATGTTTATGGTTTTAATTGACTAATAAACTACTTATTCATTCATTCAGAAAAAACGAGGCAAACAGGAGAAAGCATGCAGAAAAATGGGGGGAAGGAAGGATAAAGCAGTAAAACGAGGCAAAAAGTAGGAGAAAGCACTCAGCCCCCTCTGGGAAAGGAAGAGAAAGAAGTAAAATGAGGCAAAAGCAGGAGAGAGCGATGCAGCAGCATGGGAGAGCAGGGCCTGGGGCCTGTTCAATGGGAGCTGCACCGCGGCCTCCATTAAGAAGGTCCTGGGAGGAGGAAGGGGCGCTGGGAGGCGGTGAGAAAACGGGCGCCAGGTGGGAGCGACAATGGGAACAAGCATTTGCAATGCAATCGGTCTCGCCTTTGGGACCTTATAAGTATTTAGCTATGCAGCACATTATTGTGGTACAGCAACATTTACTGTTGTACTGTGCACGAAGCAGTGAAAAGGTGCAGTACCACAAGCCACAAGTACCATTAAACGCCACCGAAAGAGATTAACTAGTGCAATTGGAATTAAATGACTAACAAAATCTTCCCAAAACAACTACCGGAGGACAGCTACAAATGTGCCAGGACCTGTGCCACTGACGAAAGAAGAGGCAATGAATAAAGTATGTCAACGAGTCCAAAACAGATACAACAGGAGTGACAAATAAATGAATGCACAACTTAAAGGGAGAGAACGGGCATAGGCATATCCCACCGAAGATTAAATCAAATCCAAAGAAACGTGGCCAGCCAGAGCCCTACTAAGTAAGGGAAGATGGAGCAGGCAAGGGGAAAAATAGCGTGCGGGGCAGTCTGTCACGACTCACATAGTGCCTGCTGGGTTAGCGCAAGCTAGTAGCAGTTAGGCAAAGGAATTGCTCTGAATTATTGAGCTATAGATGGTTTTGGGTCAGGGGTAGTTTGTATGAAGCCAGATTATGGAGAAAAAAAATGTCCGGTTCCACAAACAGTACATATATAACTGCCTACCCGTTGCTGCAACACGTCCACTTTCAACGCGAATCAAACGACGTCAGCAGTTACAACAAAAGACACTGTATCCTTTCCTTTCCTTTGCTGTACAACAACACACGTGCCCTTCGCAATGCCTTAAAGCAGTACAAAGTGCAGAGTGGGCGGGGCTTCTATTCCATACTCCAGTATAGCAGAGGCTGACTGTCCTGGAGCATGAGGCAGGGGTGGGCACTCTCCAGAAGACCCCTTGAGTGGGGGTTCACTCCCTGCACCCCACGGAGCTCCTATAGACCCGCTTCAGGCGGGAGACTCACGATTTTAAGCCACAAATAGTGTTCTTGTGGCTGCCCCCGCCTGAACGTGCCTCTGCCTCAACAGAGGTGAATGGGGGAAATACATTCTCCCGATGGTTTATTTAAAATCTCCCATTTTACTCTTCTAGCATTGTTAAGGAAGGACTCACCCACAGGAGGTGAGAATAGCCTTGCAAAGGTTCATTCAACAAAACCAAAGTTCCTTGTGCACAGAGAGCGACGTCAGCACGCAGCGACCCGGCTAATGCCAAGGCTGGTACCCACACACGGAGGTGTCCCTGCCAGCCTTTACTCAGCACCACCCAAAGTCCCACGGACATGGTGGCATGCGTGGGATTGTGCTGCACCCTCAAGCAATGCCAGGACTTCCCTCCAACACAGCGCTTAGAAGCCAGTGCCGGCGCACACCACACACAAGGAGCGCTTTGAGACGTGCAGCTCTGGGCTGCGCTCCATGAGGTCTTAAAATCCGATTTTACGGTCAGAGTTAGGTTTTTCCTTAGAGTCTTTTTGAAAAAAAAAGCATTGAGCGTTCCGTTGCTTTATTCCGCACGTGCTGTTTTTATTTTCTCTAACCTGTTTTGGAAACGAAGGAAAGCACATTTGTTTATTCAACATGCGGACGTCAACCGTGCTCATTGCTGTCTTTCTGGATTTACAAGCCAGAGCGAAAGAGTCAGCAGATGAAACGGACCCCGTCCAGGAGCAGTCCCACCCCAGAACTCCCAGAGAGGAGTGTGGTTTATTGACACAGCCCAGCCCTCCAGAGCCTAACATGGGGACACTCCTACAGAGCTTTGGGCTGCTCACTCTTAGTGCTGGCTGGAGGCCGCAGCTGTTATTTTTTCAGTTTTATCTAGCACGATCTTGACACAAAGGTATCAGAGCGCTTTACATGAGCATCAGTTGCATTACAGACGGGCCCATTATTGTGTTCGGCACGGGGAGATGACGTGATTTGCCCAGAATCACAGGATGCTTGAGCGTCTCCCCCGAAACTCGAGCCTGCTTCCCCAGCTCCAAGGGCGGCCACTCTGAGAGAGGGGCGTAGGTCCCGCCCACTTCCTTTCTACAAGCCTGCCTGCATTGCACCCCACACAATAGTACTGAGGGGTTATGGCAAAGCATGGCTCTGGAAATACTGCATCAGATGCAATCGGGCTGATGTGTGTATTAGGAAACAAAGTTAAGACAAAGTTAAGACGTCTTCATAGTGCAAAGCACATGTTAAAGCCAGCAGCCATTTACCAATGGATCAAGCATGGAGAGAGAACTGTATGCTGCTCTCGGAGGGAGAGGTTATGGTTCAGTGGTGAGAGCTGCCGACACGGGAGCTGGGGACCAGTGTTCGAGCCTTGTCGTTTGCTCATTAGCAAATCTGGATTTAGCACTTTAAATTAAAAATGAATAAATAAACGGCATCTCGGAAGGGCAGGGGTGGAAAAAGATAAAGTGAGCTGGCGGCGAGAAGGCACGGACTGCGGGAGGGGGAGGCACAGGAAGAAAATAGTGCTCACAGTATAAATAAAACATACTGTCCAACACTCGAAGTAAAGGGGCCAGTAGTCATGGAAGGATACAAATGAGGACATGCCTGTCATAAGGAGGGACTAACAAGCCTAAAACCAATCGGAAGGCAGTATTTAGGAACTAAGCCAATGAAAAAGATGGGCGGAGAGTGGGCGGAGCGTCCACGGAGCTTCCACTCTATACTGAATTCTGCATGCCTCGCAAAGCGAACAGCACATGCGCGCTGCCGCTATAGGCTCGACCTAAAAGCAAGGGAAAACAGTGAAAAATGATTCAAAAAGCAGGAGAAAGCACTCCGAAAAACAGGGGAAAGAAAGGATAAGCAGTAAAAAAGAGGGGAAAAGCATGCGAAAGCACTCAGAGAAACGGGGGAAGGAGAAAGCAGTAAAAATTTGTAAAAACACAGGAGAAAGCACTCAGAGAAACAAGGGAAGGAGAAAGCAGTAAAAACTAGTCAAAAGAGAAAGCACTCAGAACAAGCATTGGTAAATGCATTAGGTCCTGCCTATGTGATTAATAATAATTTTGTTGTTGTAACCTTCTGGGTAGTTGTGCAATATAGTTATTGAAACTCTGTTAAAGTGTTATGACTTTTTGATTGAGAAAGGCAATATATTGTGCTGTTCTCAAGGCAAGCCTCAAACTCTCCACTGGGCTCTGCATGCACAAGATCACGCATTGTGTCAACTTCATTATGAGATTTTTTATTGTTGGCTGTGCACATGAAACTTCTTTTGGTGCTAATCCTTTAACTTAAGACACCCATAAGGCCTTGACTTGGAGATGACAGCAAGTGCAGACGTTGGTAATCTGAAGGTACACATGGTTTAAGATTATCACATACAACTCAAAGGCCCCTTTTTAGGTCTCGCCCTGAAAGCCAGCGCTTCAGCACTGGCTCTGGGCGAGACATTTTGTAGTGGGCTTGCAGAAATGCGACCACAACTTTTGGCTGGCCTAGAGCATGCGAGTACGCGCACAGTAACGTGCATTCCTCGCATGCTCCAGGCCATCTGCCTTTGATGTCACTTGCTCCTCCCCCTCACCCACCACAGAGCGCTTCTCGGGGCTGCGCGGCCATGTCACTTTCACGGCCGCGCGTCACTTGCTCTCCCGCTCCTCCCCCCTCCCCCACCACAGAGCGCGTCTCGCACGGCCGTGCGGCCAATGCTTGTTTTCTGGGTTTCTGGACTTAGAAAAGAAATTGGGCAGAAGGAGGAGTACGGACATGACCATTGGCACAATTTATCCCCTAAGTGCTCTGATAATTACGTTTGTTTTCACGCCAGTATTGTCGCTCCAGAGAAAGTATTTTTTTAAACGTATTTTTTTGTTACCGACTTAACTTTTACAGCTGCAGTACTAATGTAACCCTGCATTAAACGTGTCTGGCTTGTCTTCTCTCAGTTGTAAGATGGATTGTAGTGCTAAAGGTTACTAGAAGTAGAATGAGTATTAATTCAGTACTTGAAGTGCTTGTGCGTTTCCGTGTGTGGTGTACAAACACGTGGAGCCTCAATCGACAAAGAGCAGCAGTACATCGACACCTGTAGACGTACTGCTTCGAAATTATGCAATTTCTATGAATCGGCGGCCTCTGGCATTTCCAGGAAGATGTGAACTTCTCGTGTGGCTTGGGGGATCAGATACAGTTTAGGGAGGGCGGTTGTCCAGTTTGCTCAAGGTTTAGGTGCGATTACTTTTTGAGAGCGCAAAGACGTCACCTACGAGAAGCCACTTGCGAAACGGCCGTTTCACTAGTTCTCGCCCAAATACGTGTTCACACTGGTTCCACTTGGCGATGGCTGCCATAGTGAAGTTTGGCTGCACAGCATGGGTTATCGAGCCTTGGCTTGCAGCAGTACAATAGTACCCATTTGTTTACTCTTCTTGGGTTGCCATGGCGATTTACCATTGCGTTTACATGACAACTAAGAGGCAGAAGCTAAACTGGACATTCCGGTGGTTTTGTCTGGTCACAATGGGGAGCGCGGCGTCTTTAATTTCGTAGCGCTCATTAGTGTTGCCTAAGGGCATGCTTTGCCCGTGTAGCATTCTACTTCATGGCCAGTTTGGGACATGGTGACACTACTGCCGCACCAACCCCCTCCGCATCTTCTGCAGTTCAAACGTTAAACACGTTCGTTATGTAGTTAAGAGCAGCAAAACCATCCATTATATATTTTTCATCTGTAGCTCCGCCCCACCATTCTGGCAGTTTAGCCCAAGAATTGTCAGTGACACGCGGCTATACATATTCTGTTCGCGTGTCATATCTCTGCCTCCGAGGAGAGAGGGCGGTGAACTTGTTCCACCTTCAGAGTCTCCACGTCTTTATCTATTTTGAAACCATCCTCTGGTGGGCAGGGAAAGCGTCCACCATGTTCGATATGGGACTGATTAGGACATCAGACCATTCAGTCCTCCTGCGTGCCCAGTTAGGTGACTTGAACTCGATAGAAAAACCAACATTTCATATCATTTCATTCTTTACCTCCCAGCAAATATCAAACGTCGTGTGTGTGTGTGTGTGTTTGTGTGTGTGTGTGTGTGTGTGTGTGTGTGTGTGTGTGTGTGTTTTTTAAAGAAGTATGTGCTTTGTATTTTTGTAATTTTTACAATGCCTAATTTTTTTTAGAACATTATTATCCTGTATTGTAGTATTGGTGTGCCGCAGATAAGTTATTCTGACCAACAGCTTTGTGTCCTTTAATGCAAGATGCTCTTTGTGAAAAATATTCCATTGCACATTTCTGACCATTTTGGCATTGTGTGGAATCACTTGGGTTTGTCCAAAACAACTGAGCGGTGTGGGGTGTGGAGGGGGCAGTACTCTTTGCTTTATTCAGTTCAGAGGTGGACTTCAGTCGAGATAGTGTTTGTTGTCTTTGGTTGTCTGTGGAAATATACTGTTTTTGTATTCCAGTACAGCTGCTAGTGAATACCTCGAGTGAGTCAGTAACACCCCATTCTCTGGATTAGCGGAAGAGCTGGAGCATTGTGGCTAATTTGAAACCACTCTGTAGGCTGCAGCAGCCCCTCCCCTCAGCAGTATTATTCCGGACTGAGGAACGTGATTCAATTTATCTAACTGTCAAAATGAGTCCTGTAAATTGACTTTGTAGATGATTATTCTTAATTATGCCACAGTGTTGTGATTTTCAGTGCATCCATTCACTGACTGACTGACTCTCTCACTCTCTCACTGACTGTGACTGACTGACTGACTCTCACTCTCTCTCTCACTGACTGACTAACTAACTGACTCTCTCACTGACTGTTGTACAGGTACTATTTCTCAACCTTCACCCTCCCGTTATTTATGCCCCCCCCCGCCCCCCTTAACAAAAAAATCCATAAGAAGCAACCATTGGGACAGGCAGATAGAAGTTGCCAGCATTGCAAGGACAATAAAAACTCAAGACATTATTTATTGTTAATACTTTTTTAATATGGTCGTTCAGTTGTACATAATGCTTTCTTGGTCATACATAAGGTAACAGAAATGCTTCTGACACTTCTTTATTATAACTTTTCAGCACGCTGCAGACTTCTGTACAGCACAGCTCAAAGACATAGGCAAAGTCAATATCTCTGGCTAAACACTTATAAGGTCCCAAAGGCGAGACCTATTGGCTATGCCAATGCTTGTTATGATGTGCACTGTTGAGTCATGCATTGCCAAGAAATCAACATCTGCCTCCCTCAGAGAAAGCAGCTGCATCATTCTTTTAAAATTGAACAATTGCACAGCTCAGTGCACTGCACACTAGCGAATGTGCACATGTCCTTTACTTGTGCAAATAGATTCTAGTCCATTGCCTAAAAAGTTATACACATGGATATGTCCTTTTGTGCACCAGTGTTCTGTAGTTGGGCCACAAAGGTTTTATAAAATCTTGCACTTGGCACTTGCCTTAGACGGCCGGCCAAACCCACATGTGCAGTGAAGGCAGTGCACCAACCACTCCCCCTCTGCCTGTCACCACCCTGGCCCCGCCCCCAAGCCTCGGCTCCGAGAGAAAAATAAAACGATAATAAACAGGAGTTTATTATCATTTTTATTTTTATTTTTTTTGGCTGCTGGTAGGTGGGGCGACGCTCCTCCGCCATAGCGGAGGAGCCGCTGCTAGGGGAAAGGAAGGAGAAAGCAGTAAAAACTAGGCAAAAAGCAGGAGAAAGCACTCCGAGAACCAGGCCCGGTTCTAGAGGGTGGGCCGGGTGGGCCAGGCCCACCCAAACATGAGCCTTGGCCCTCGTGGTGAATCTGCCACCGATGTACAACAACAATAAAAAGTGTTCAGATAACTGGTGCAGTACTCAATAGGGGAGATTCTCCATTCTTATTGTGGCAGCAAGCACACTGATGAAAGGCGGTTCTTATTCTTAGAGCCCAGGCGCACTCGTGCGCTTATGGTTGTACAAAAGTAAAGTAAAAGCCAAATATCTGACTGCTATCGTATTGACTCGCGTTTTGAGGCTTTTCATTCCGAACTTTCACTCTCTCTGACAACTCTTTGTATGCCTCTGGGCCCGAGGTACAGCGTCACGGGCTACTTTCTCTCTCTCTCACAGACATGCGTTAAAGAGTCGTTATTGCCCTAGGGCGACGTGCTGGACTTGTTTGCCAAATAAACGCATCTGTTTTTGCACCGCTATCAGAGGGTGCCTGCTCCAGGTCCAGGGTGCAGATTCTTTGGGCAGTTCTCAGATGTTTTTTTTTCAAAAATTGTATTATTATGGGTTCTGGAGGACTTCTGCGTGCTGGTTGCTCCCTGCTAAGGCAACGTGCACGACAATAAACGGGGGCATTTCAATTATTTCAGTGTGAAGGCACTCCTGGAATGTTGCCCTAGACTGGGCTCATTTTCAATTACATATAGAGGGTGCGATCAAGTTTTAACAATTATGATTTAATGCCGTTTTTTTCTTTTCTTCAGACTGTAATGAAATACAAACTGTGTTTGAATATGTAAGCTGTTTAGGAATGCCAACCTTCCCTAACTTGCAGCCCCCTCTTTCTCTCTCTCTCACACACACCTATATACACTCACACACAAAAATCTTAGTCACACGCACAGACTCTTCTTTACACACTCATAAATAAAATGTCTTTTTCTTACCTACCACATACACTTTACTCTACACACCCTCTCTCTAACGCAAACACACCGCGCTGTCTTGCGTTAATTTACACGCTCTCACACACACAAGCGTACTCTTTCGCACTCTCCCATAGTTATTCTCTTTCTCTCGCTTAGACGCACACTCATCCTCACTTTACACCCCCTCTCTAACAAGCGCATACAATGTTCACTGTCTTTCAACTTAACAATCTCCTACTCTTTTGCATGCGTGTGTACAAAAACACCACGCATAAACTCATCCACATGATCACGTGTAGTCTTACCCTCCAAATTATTTTGTATGCAGTTGCAGAATTTCATTTCAATCCTCGGCAAGGTTCTCTGCACATTAGTTTTGAAGCTTTTTTTAATTAGCGTGGAATTTGTCCCACACATCACTGCATGCAAAATGTACTGAAATGACAAAATGCAGCAGTCACTATAGCAACCATACCATGATGCGGTGCCGGTGCTCTTAAAAAAATATAGTCAGGAAAAGAACAAGGGAACCCTTGAAATCAAAAGAGACCAAGGGTACTAGTAGGTTCTAAGAGACAGTGGTCCCTTTAAGGTATAGAATGCAAAAGATGGCCACAAAGTTGCAATGAAGTTTGAGGCTGCTTAAGTTCTTCATACACAATATTTAATTTAAAGAAAAATATTGACAGGACAACAATAATAAGCATTGAGTGAGCAAGGTGTGAGGGGGTAGTGGGAAATCAACCGATTTCCTTACCGCAGGCAGGTGACTTTAAAAGTGACTTTACGATTTGAAGTGAAAATTGGAAGCCACAATGTAGGGTACATCTGTTACTCAAAAAACAATGTATATGAAACAAGAATTAAAGACGTAGGTGTCGACGACGTTTCGATCCCAACTAAAGTTGTGGGATCATCATCAGGACTAATAATGAAGCAAATGCCTGGGAAGTTGCTCAGGGACCAGAGTAGTCTGTGCACAAGGTTGATGGCATCATGCGGTTTGGTCCACGAGGATACAGGACCAGTCGGTCTACCAGGATAGATATCAAAGGGCACAGCGGGGTGTGAGGCCACGGGGGAGAGGGTCCAGTGCCAATGACCATCGCGCCTGGAGTCTAGCATGGGCGCCTAGTGCCACTCTGTTGCTGGATGAGCAGAAGACAGGGGCGTCTAGCCCTGGATCAGGCGTTTCTCAAGGATGAAGGCGGGAATAGCTCGTAGGTTAACTCATGGGAAAATCACAGAGTGCGAGTCCAGCGGCATTAATGTCCGTAGGGTGATGAGGCGCGAGTCCTCAAGGGGCGCCCCTTGAGGACTCGCGCCTCATTATTAGTCCTGATGATGATCCCACAACTTTAGTTGGGATCGAAACGTTATTATTGTTGTCCTGTCAATATTTTTCTTTAATTTAAATATTGTGTATGAAGAACTTAAGCAGCCTCAAACTTCATTGCAACTTTGTGGCCATCTTTTGCATTCTATACCTTAAAGGGACCACTGTCTCTTAGAACTTAAAAAATATAAGCTACTGAGCTTGCTAGAAATCATGAAGGGAAGATGCCGTCCCTGAACATTTTGCAAGCATCTGAACTTCTGGCATCGTGTGGTTTCGGCAAGGGCAGCTCTTTCTGACTTTAGATTTACGTGACCTCTGTCTTCTCCGCTGATTGCACCATCGCCCAAACCAGTTGTAATTCTCAGCACACTGTACTGTTATATATTTATTTACCAAAAAAGTACTGAGTCGACTGTACCTGGGAGAATTCGCAGTTCGGAGCAGCGCTCTAGCATCTATACACTGTGACGATTTATATGACTCGTGCTTCCAGTTTTAATGCCGACCGTTACATTTGCTGACACAATGCAGTTGTCTTGTTTTAGCTTTTGTTCAACGTTACAGTGTACATGATTGCTGGGATCCGAAATAATGACTACAGTGTCGAACCGGCTTTTGGAAATAACGCCACAGCAGGAATCCATTTCTGGTCAGGGGCATCTTTACTGCTTAAATGGAGTACATGGTGATCTAAGCGTCTCCTTTTAAAATTACAAACTAAGCTGCACACGGTTCAGTTTGTGGTTGAATGGAAAGACGGGAGCCTTTTAATTTTATAATTGCTCCAATGTATTTTCTAAATGTAGCTGACAAACCATGTGTTCCGTTTTGAATCATATAATTTCTGGTCCTCCAAAAATGGCGTTGGGACTAATTCGGAGAAAACAAGAAAAAGGCACGCAAGGAACGTGCGCGCCCCTGCTTGCTCCCTAGGCAATACTCCAGGGGAGTGAACTCACGAGTAAAGGTGGGACATGCAGCCACCATTAGCCATTTGCAAGCTACGATTTTTAAAGGACAACCAGAAAAGCCAATCCAGAGCGTGGGAGGAGTCATCCCCCACAATGTAAAGATAACAGATCGCCTACAGCGCAAGCCCTGTTTAGGCTCGACCTAAAAATGTTCAGATAACTGGTGATTTATGATCCTGCTTGGAGAACAATCATTTGTCTGTTGGTAGTTTTGAAATGCAGATAAACTGAATTTTGTGTGGATAGCTCAGTGGGTTACTGCCTTTGTCACAGAGATCCTTGTGTTACTTGCTGTTCAGAAGTTACTATCCTAACATAGGACAGTGACCTATGAACTGTCATCAAAGAGCTGCATACAAACTTCGCTTTTTTGTGTTGTGATATAGTTAGAACTTCCTCAGTCTTTCATTATTCTAATGTTGCTAAAAGGAGTTTGTTTGGACAGTTATACATTTTTATCAGTAAAGCCAACCCCCAACCACTGGAGTACTCTTTAAATCCTGAGTTTGTGCTTCTCCAGACCAAACCCTCGTAAAATATATTTCCCACCAGTATGGATGACATGTGAATTCTACACCTTGTAATCCTGATTGGCTTATGTGATATTCCCTGTAGACTGATTTATTGTCTCTGTATAATGTGTGCGTGATGTAAAGTACTGTGACACGCTACACTGATATGAGTAGCACTATACAACAAATGAAATGCATATGAAAGAGGGGCAACAGAGAGATGAGGGGCACTGGTGGAGGGTGGCAGTGAGGGAATCCGAGGAGGAGGTCATGGGGTTGGGGGGACTACAGAGAGATGAGGAACACTGGTGGAGGATGGTAGTGAGGGACTCTGAGGAGGAGGTCATGAGGGGGAGTGGCTACAGAGAGATGAAGGGCACTGTTGGAGGGTGGTAGTAAAGGTATCTACGGAGAAAGAGGTCATTGGTGGGGGCCCCAAAAAAGACTTTTGCACCAGCACTAAATCCGGCCCAGTCATGGCCTTTCTATTTTTGTTTATTTAATTGACAGTCGGGCGATTAGGACAACTGTGGAGCATACTTTAAAGTGCATGGGAATTACATTTACTGCTATATTCAATATTTCAAGTTTGAAGGTGATTTTACAACGTTTTTTACGAGGAATAATGAAAGTGGAGCTGGATGGTGGCTGATATGGGGCTCGGGACCAAGGTCAGCTGCGAGATAAGTTGCACTGGAGAGGGGTGGTAGAGAAGTGGATAATCGGGCCTGGAAGAGAGTGCGCTGCAGAGTCCGGGGTCAGGTGGAGGTAGTAATGGGGGATTCTCCCTGAAGGCTCGCACAGAGGGAGCCCGAGTAGTGTAACTTGCCTGATACTCCCACCTCAGAAACCTCCTCTTCCCACAATTACATGGGAAAAAAACACTTTATTGAGAGAGTGATAACATTTAGAAAGAGATTTGGAAAAGAGTGCGTTTTACTGGGCCTTGTAAGACTTAGAAGAGATAAAGGAGGGCCCTGAAGCAGGCCTTGGTAGACATATAAGCGACAAATCGGGCTTGCAGTGGCCCACCCGAATGCACCCTTGGCCCACCCAAATAAAGGTTCCTGGAGCCGGGCCTGCCGAGAACCGGGGGAAAAGGAACACGAAAGCAGTAAAACGAGGCAAAAGCAGGAGAGAGCAATGCAGCAGCACGGGAGAGCTGGGCCTGGGGCCTGCTCATTCTGGACTGTGCCTTTCAAATTTGTGAAGTCAGGAAGTTCAACCGAGTTGTTCATGTTGCTCTTTGGCCTGCCAGCCTTCTGTCTCCCTCGGGTGTTGCACAACATTGATTCGGTTCTCAGCTATTTAAACAATGTTTTGCAGAAAAAAAGGAACTGGAGGCAGGCAATCACTGCTGCCCGAACCTTCATCGTACGACCACGGTCAACGCGCGACCTTTTCTAGGTCAGTGGGCCTTGTGCAACAGGGGAGATAGTTTCAGAAAATGACATTGTTCTCTGCGTAAATTGTGCCATGTTGCATCGGAACCCAAATATTTGTGCATGTATGTGCACTTTTAGAAAGCAAACCTAGCTGGGAAGCAAGGGAGCACTGTACAAAAGAGCGGGGGGGGGGGGACAGTACCGGAGGGGGCAAAGAAAGGACACCAACACTTGTACTTCCCTAGACATGCACACACCTATGTGTTTGCATGAAGACATGTATATATAGACTATTTGGCTGCTTGTAGACACATACATGCGTATGTGCTTGTATAGAGACATGCACACGTGTGCCTTTGCATGGAGACATCTAGATATGGTACATATATCCGCTTGAAGATGCATACATGCATATGTGCTTGCAAAGAGACGCATATATATGGTAGTTTATATGCATATTGAAGAAAACAGTTTTGTTATTGAAGTAATTTTGAAACCATGGTTTAGTTTAGCGACATACATATAATTAGGGAAAGGATTACATTGTGGCGTTGCTCAATAATCCAGAGACAGCCATAAACACGATGTGGGGAGGAAGGCAAGCATGTTGTTAGGCAGGTTTTTAAAAACCACAAAAACAGATGTCACAGGCTCAGCCCTGACAAACAGTGCATTGGAAGGAAGGGTGATGAAAACGAGAAGCGCTTGGAATGTAAAATAGTTACCAGGAGGAGGAAGGAATGGCTTCAGCCCTCTTCGCAACTGTGCACGCTCCAGCAAGTCTTTCATATAACTCTTAAAAGCTCTTCCTCCAGGTGGGAAGTTATTCACTTGGTTTGGGAAACATACTTTTCCTTCTTTTTATTACTGATTTTCAATATGGTAAATCGTGATTTGTATGTGGTTGTTAGAAGCTCTGCAATTATCACAATAAGTAGGTGTGTGCTAAATTTATGTAATTTGATTTCGTGTAAATATGTGACACTTCGGGAAAATTATGCGTAATTACGTGAAATTCACATTTGTCCCCCAGTGCTGTATTTTAGCGCAGAAGTTATCCCTTTGTCAATTTTTCGAGTGAGGATGCATTTTGCACACAAAAAAAAAATCGCAAGAAACGAAATTGCCACAAAATCAGCTGCGCTCATTCTGGTTGTTTGCGCTGCTCTAGCGCTCAGGTGCTATAATTTTGCAGTGAATAGTAGCGTAATTAGAAGATGTGGTGTAATCACAGGAATTTCTAGTGACCAGCGTGTTAATAAATTACTGAAATTATGCTGGCATCATTTAAATTTTGCCAGGCCCTATAATGAGCATGACATAATGGTGATTGTAATGATCAAATACACGTCACCTGGTGAAGAAGAAACTTTGTAAACAAAAAAAATTAGGGTTATCTCGAATCTTTAGAATTATTGATGAAGCAGATGAATCTCCCTTTAAACTTAGAACGGGCGAATGTCCGTGCAGGATGGCTGCTGGCCTAGGACCGGTTGTGTGCTTAGTGACTGATATGCTGTCTTCACCTAAGCTCAGCCACTGTGGCAGGAGCACCAATGGTGCGGCGTGGTCAGGTGAGTTTGCAGGCACCTGTGGCACTCGAAGGCAGCCTGTGTGGCAAACTCTGAGATGACCTATTGTACAGCGCTGGATTCTGAGTCCACGCCCAATGGCCTGGATGATGTGTCCAGCCGCACTGATAATGGGACATTGCTCTACTGCCTTCCAATACCTGTCTTGGTGTCGAAGATTGTCGTGCTCCAGCCCGTTACCCTTGCCAGGAAAACTGGGATAAGACCATGACATGTAGGTAAAGCTGTCACACACTATACCACACACGCCCAAGCCCCTACCCACACCCACCAAACTGCACACTTGCACCGTGGCCACTGTTCTAACTGTTGAACCTGCCCATGCCCCACCAGCTATTTTGTCTTTCTGTGCTTCCTCTGAAAATCAGATGAGAGGCATAGAATAAGCCAAAATATTAGAGGACAGGATATGGGAGAAAAAGTACCTTCAGCAGGACATTTTAAGGGTATTACAAATCACAGAGGATTTCTATGACCATACAGAGGAATGAGGCTGAAGGCCAAATTTCTTCATAAGTTCATGGAACTTTAAGGTGGCTTACAATAGCCTTTTAATGTATGGCAGATGATATGTTATCTCTTATAATACATGGTCACACCAATACCTTTCCCATAAACTACAAATCTTTGGCCTCTTGCTCCTTCATGTGAATGAGTATAGATGCAAATATGTAGAATAAATGTAGTGGTAAATGGAACGCACCAATATACAACTAGTGATTTGTTGCAAAAACATTTTATATGCAGTTTTGTATAAGTTACATTGTAAAACAACTATAGTTCATAATGTGTGGTAATATGCAGAGAGATATCTGCTTTAGCTAATGACAGCTGTGTAAAAAATAGGCCTACACAAATTGCTCCTTTCTACTAATGACTGTTTATTTCAGGAAAATAGTTCAGAGGTGCTAACAAGCATTGGCAAAGCCACTGGCATTGATTTCAGCGTCCGAACAGATTAGGCAGACAGTCAATGCAGGGGGCAACGCAGCACTTGTGCTGCTAGACCTCTGTGCCGCATTCGACACTGTTAATCATCAAAAATATTGGAAGTCCTGGAGAGGATTGGCATTAAAGGAAAGGCTCTTGCTTTACTTAGTTCATTCCTGACGGGCCGGGAACAGTTCGTGGCTCTTTCGGAATTCAAGTCGCCTAATTTCACACTGCCATGTGGAGTACCACAGGGATCTTCATTGAGCCTGTTAGAAATGGGAGTCTCTGGTTGGCCAGGGCTTGCGACTCTGTCCAAGTAGGGACCCTTCTTCCTAGTCAGGATAAGGGAGTTACACTCCTAAAATAACCCCTGCTCACCCCCTTGGTAGCTTGGCATGAGCAGTCAGGCTTATTCTAGAGGCAGTGTGTAAAGCATTTGCACATAACCAACAGTAATACAGTGTAAGCACTACAAACTGACACCACACCAGTTTAGAAAAATAACCAATATTTTTATATACTCAAGACAAGACCAATTACGACAAAAATCCACAATACTATACTTTGAAAATGAATACGTTGCAAGATAACTTCTTCTTTGCAGGAATAACACAAAAGCAAAGTTCGTGCGAGTCGGTAGCCCCGTCCGGGTCTACCGCGATGCTGAAATACACAGAGTCTAACAGTTCCAGCCGACCGCGTCGCTACGGGCCAGCAGAGTTGTGAACAGACTCGGTCACAGTACCTTTCTCGTTGTGGCTGGTACGGAGTGTACGAGCCGGTCGGCGTTCGTCGCGGTTGCGGTGCAAGACGGAGCGATGCAAGGTGCGGTGTCCCTCGATGCGGTGCAGGCAGCGGCTCGATGAGCGTCGTGCAGACGGAGTCGGTGAGTCCAAGGCGTGCGATGCAGGGTGAGACGATGCTCGATGCGGTGCTCACAGGTTGCGATGCAGGCGACCAAGCCGGAGTGCGGGAGCTGGCGTCGGACAGCGGTGCGAGTCGGAGCGGTGCGTCGCAAACGTACGAGCGGTGCCCCAAATGCGATGCGGTCACGACTGTTGAGCCAGTTGCAGCGACCGCGTCGGTCGGGTCCGGCTGGTTCAGTGATGCGATGCGATGCGAACTGCGGTGCCCACAGGTCACGGTGCAAGCAGCGGCTCGGTGTTGACGGCGTCGGACGTCGCCTACGGTGAGACCAGGGTTGCGATGCGAAGCGGGGCGATGCGGTTGGCGGTGCAAACAGGTCACCGGCCAGGGATGGATTCGGTTGACGGAGTCGGTTGCGGTTCCCTTCCTCTGTGGCAACTGAAACAGCGTTCCAGAAGCGGTACCCAGAGGCTTGTGAAGTCTTTGCAGTCCCTGAGACTTCTTAACAGGAGGCCAGCTCGGTTTCAGGCCCTTGGAGATACTCAGCACAAGTTTGTAGAAAGTTCAGTCCTTTCACTGCCCAAGACAGAAGCAGCAACTGCAGGCCAACCCAACAAAGCAGTCACTCAGCAAAGGGGCAGTACTCCTCCTAGCAGCTCTCCAGCTCTTCTTCTTGACAGGTTCCTTGGTTCCAGCGAGATCTAAATTCATGGGGTCAGGGCCCCAATATTTATATCCCAAATTCTTTTGTTCTCTGAAGGCAGAGAGGCCTTTGCCTAGTCCAAACCAGTTCTGGAGCACTTTGTTGACAAGTCTCCGTCCTTTTTTTCAGAGAGTAGGCCAGGGACATCAGACGCACCACAGGAGGTGGGGCCAGCATTGTGGAGGGAAGGCACTGTCCTATTCAGGGCCCAGGTGCAACTCCTCCCACCCATCAACATGTAGATCTTGCTATTCAGCCCTGTGCTGACTCACCCTGTCTCCTGGCATCCCCCAGCCCCTGTCACTCACACTCCAGACAAGGAATACACAACCTCGCAGAGGGATGCTTGGATGGTTAGACAAGAAAATACCCACTTTCTAAAAGTGGTATTTTCAAACACAGAATGTTAAAACCAACTTCACTAAAAGATGCATTTTATCATTCTGAGTCCAGGCATACTAAACTCGAATTTCTACCATGTTCCCTGGGTCAGTTAGGATTATCAGCTGTAATAACTGCCCGTTCTGGCCTATGGGGGAACAGGTAGCCTTGCAATAGTGAAAAACGAACTAGGCTGTAATTCACTATCAGGACATGCCACACACACCAGGCCATGTCCTACCTTTCGCATACAACGCACCCTGCCCACAGCGGTACCGTGGGCCTACCTTAGGGGTGACTAACATGTAGAAAAGGGAAGGTTTAGGGACTTGCAAGTGTGCGCACTTGCCAAGTCGACATGGCAGCCCCAGGCTGCGCACAGGCTCTGCAATGGCAGGCCAGAGTTACACTTTACGGGCTGTTTGCGTGGGTGGCACAATCCAGTGCTGCAGCCCACCAACAGCATTTGATCTATAGGCCCTGGCACTCTCAGTGCACTTTACAAGGGACTGACACATAAACCAAATAGGCCAATCATGGAAACACCAATCCATAACACATTTTATACAGGAGCACTTGCACTTTCCCACTGGACAGCAGTGAGGAAAGTGCGCAGAATCATTACACCGGCAAAAACAGAGTCAAAACCAGGAGGTCAGAAAGCAAAAAGTCAGGGGAAACACGCCAAAAGATGCCAAGTCTAACACATGTCCCCTCCAGCTGAAAGTAGGGAGAACTACCCAACCCCATTGGAGTTCTCTTCACTAAGGCGGAAGAACCTGGACAGACCATCTGCGTTGGCGTGTTCTGTACCAGGACGGTGTTCCACCGTAAAGTCCATTCCCTGTAGGGAGATGGACCACCTCAGCAGTTTTGGATTCTCACCCCTCATTTGCATCAACCATCTGAGGGGCCTGTGGTCTGTCTGAACCCGGAAGTGAGTCCCAAACAGGTATGGTCTCAACTTCTTCAGCGCCCAGACCACAGCAAAAGCTTCCCTTTCTATGGCACTCCACCTCTGTTCCCTGGGAAGTAGTCTCCTGCTAAGGAAGACTACAGGCTGATCCAGGCCCTCTTCGTTCAGTTGTGAGAGCACCGCTCCCACACCATGCTCTGAAGCGTCCGTCTGCACGACAAATTCCTTGGAGAAGTCAGGTGCCTTGAGCACGGGCGCCGTGCACATGGCTGCCTTCAGGGCATCAAAAGCTTTCTGGCAGGACTCAGTCCAGATCACTTTCCTGGGCTGCTTCTTAGAAGTCAGCTCTGTTAAGGGGGCAACGATGGTGCCATAGCCCTTAACAAATCTCCTATAGTAGCCGGTGAGACCTAAGAAGGCTCTCACCTCTGTCTGGGTCTTGGGGGGCTCCCAAGCCAGAATGGTGTCAATCTTGGGTTGTAGGGGCGCCACTTGGCCGCTTCCCACCTGGTGTCCCAAGTACATCACAGAACCCTGCCCGATCTGGCACTTACTGGCCTTGATCGTGAGGCCTGCACCTTGCAGAGCCCTCAACACTTTCTCAAGGTGCTGTAAATGTTCTTCCCAGCTGGAACTGAACACCACAATGTCATCCAGGTAGGCGGCACTGAAATCCTCCAGCCCAGCCAACACCTGATTGACCAACCTCTGAAAGGTGGCAGGGGCATTCTTCAACCCAAAGGGCATCACCCGGAATTGGTAATGACCTTCTGGGGTGGAGAATGCTGATCTCTCCTTGGCCCCATCGGTTAAGGCAATCTGCCAGTACCCAGACGTTAAATCAAACGTGCTGAGGAACCGGGCAGCTCCCAACCGATCAATGAGCTCATCAGCTCTGGGGATTGGGTGCGCGTCAGTCCTGGTGACAGCATTGAGCCCACGGTAGTCCACACAAAACCGGAGTTCTGGAGTGGCACCGGGCGCAGCAGCCTTTGGGACCAAGACCACTGGGCTGGCCCAAGGACTGTTGGAGGGCTCAATCACCCCTAACGCCAACATCTTAGAGACCTCCTCCTTGATTCTGGCTCTGACCCGGTCAGTCAACCTGTAAATCTTGTGCTTCACAGGAGGGCTGTCACCAGTGTCCACGCCATGGGTACACCAGTGAGTAACACCGGGAGTCAGAGAGAACAGTGGGGCGAACTGTCCCAACAACTGGTGACAGTCCCCCTGCTGCTCCTGAGTCAGAGTAGGGGAGTGGATCACACCTTCTACTGACCCATCATGCTCCTTGGTAGACAGGAGGTCAGGGAGAGGCTCACTCTCCTCTTCCACCCCATCATCTGTCGCCAAGAGCATACTCACTTCGGACCTCTCGAAGTGGGGCTTGAGGCGGTTCACGTGAAGGACCCTCAAAGGGTTCCTTGGAGCTTGCAAATCCACCAGGTAGGTGACGTCACTTTTGCGCTCCACCACCTCATATGGCCCAGTCCACTTGTCCTGCAAGGCACAAGGTGCCACTGGGGCCATGACCCACACTTTTTGCCCAGGTTGAAATTCGACCAGAGTGGCATTCTGGTCATACCATCTCTTCATTTCTTCCTGGCTTGCTTCTAGGTTCGCCTGAGCGAGTTTGCTGAAGCGGGCAGTTTGGTTTCTAAAGGCCAGCATGTAGCTAAACACATCCTGGGGAGTTTTCCTGGGAGCTGCCTCTCAGCCTTCCTTTACCAAACTCAGAGGTCCTCTGACAGGGTGGCCATACAGGAGCTCAAAGGGGCTGTACCCAAGAGACTTCTGAGGCACCTCCCTGTATGCAAAGAGTAGGCATGGCAAGAGGACGTCCCACTTACGCCTCATGGGTTCTGTTAGACCCTTGATCATGCCTTTCAAGGTCTGGTTGAATCTCTCCACCAGACCGTTTCCTTGTGGGTGGTAAGGAGTGGTGAACTTGTAGGTTACACCACACTCCTTCCACAGGGATGTCATATACTTGGATATGAAATTGGTCCCCCTATCAGAAACCACCTCTCCGGGGAATCCCACATGGGAAAAGATCCCCATTAACGCCCGGCCCACCACTGGCGCCGTCGTTGTCCTGAGAGGGATTGCCTCCGGGTACCGGGTGGCATGGTCCACCAAGACCAGGATGTACCTGTTGCCCATGGCTGTCTTGGGATCCAGTGGCCCCACAATATCCATCCCTACCCTTTCAAAGGGTGTACCAACAACAGGAAAAGGTTGGAGAGGAGCTTTGACCTTCCTCCCACTCTTACCACTTGCCTGGCAAGTTTGGCAAGACCTACAGTGTGCATCTGACTGCCTTCGCATTTGGGGCCAAAAGAAGTGGGTGACAAGCCTGTCAAAGGTCTTGTCCTGCCCCAAATGTCCTGCCAAAGGCACGTCATGAGCCAGACCCAGTAGGAAGGTCCTGAAGCGCTGGGGTACCACCAGCACACGGGCTGACCCAGGCTCAGCAACCTTAGGCTCACTGTATAGGAGACCACTCTCCCAGTAGATCAGATGTGACCCGGACTGATTACCAGCTGCCTGGTCTGCAGCCTGCCGCCGCAGACCCTCCAGAGTAGGGCACTCGTTCTGCTCCCTGCAGAACTCCTCCCTGGTGGGACCCCCTTCTTGCTGCCAATGGGTCAGCTCAGAGATGTCTCCCAGTTCGGCTACCTGCTCCCCTGTAGGCACCGGGGCGTCCCCCTCGAGGTCCGCCTCCTCCCGGTCCGTGGGAACTTCGGGGGCCGGTTTCCCGCGCCCCTGCCCTTTCTCTTGGCAGGGACTTGGGCCACTGTTCCAGGCACCAAGTCCTCTTGATCACCCTTTCTGGCTGCCATTGACCGAGTAGACACGCATGCCCACTCTGGCAACCCAAGCATCTCCAAGTGAGACCTGAGCTCAACATCCTTCCATAAGGACTGCTCCAGGTCGTTACCTAGCAGACAATCTACAGGCATGGTAGGGCTCACAACCACCCTCAAGGGACCTGAGACCCCCCCCATTCAAAGGGAACCTGCGCCACCATACACTGGCGCTCAGAGTTGTCTACAGCAACTACTTGGTGGAATGCCCCTGGGACTACCTGCTTCTCAGAGACCAGGTGACACCGGACTGAGGTCACACGGGCTGCAGTATCTCTGAGAGCCTCTACCCTGTTCCCATTGATGGTCACCCAGGTGCTATATTTCTTTGTGTTAGGGGGCACCTGGTTTCCTGGGACCATCTCACTGTCCCCTAGTGAGACAAGGGTCATTTCTGCGGGATCCCCACCCTCCTGTGGGCACCCCTCCTCCCCAAGCGCTACACTAGCCAACACTTTGGACTGTCCACCGGTGGGTGGCTGTGTCCCCTTTGGGCACTTGGGGTCCCCCTTAAAGTGACCTACCTGGTCACATGCATAACACTTGCGGGGGCCGGTCTCAACAGGCTTCCCTGCAGAGACCCCTTTCTTCTTATCACCGGGGGGCTGGGAACCTTTACCCTGGGTACTAGTTTGGGGACCTTTAGAGAACTCCTGTGCTTTACCCTTGTCCCCCCACCTTTCTGCTGGGGACCCTGCCCACCTTTGGCTGAGTCTCCCCCAAACGCTTTCTTGTGGACCCTGGTACTCACCCAGCGGTCCGCTTCCATAGCAAGCTTCCTGGGGTCAGTTAGCTTACTATCCACTAGGTGCTGGCGCAGATCTGCAAAACATAGACTAGACAAGTGCTCCCATGCAATCAAGTTGTAGAGCCCCTGAAAATCTGTTACACTACTGCCCTTCACCCAACCATCCAGCGACCTGCAGAGCACATCCACACATTCCAACCAAGTGATGGCATCAGCCTTCTTACTGGAACTGAACTGATCCCTGTACTTTTCAGGAGTAAGACCATACTTAGTGAGAAGGGCATCCTTCATGTCAGCATAGGTGAGGTGATACCCCTTACCCAAAGCTATCAGAGCATCCCTTGCTTCTTCAGGGAAAAGTGGCCACAATCCTGCTCCCCAATTTTCCTCAGGGACCCCATTCATGTGTATGGCTGCCTCATAACCCTGAAACCACCTTTGTATGTCATCCCCCTTCTTGAACTCCTTGCCTACATTCTTGGGAATGTGCACAATCCTGTCTGCCTTTCTGGACGAATTGCTGCCACCATCTGAGCCTGACTTACTCCTAAGTTCTAGCTCCTTCAGTTCTCTCTCATGCTCTAAGAGCATCTTCTTCTCCTCCATGGCCAATCTCTTCTCCTCCCGCTCACTCTCCAGCCTGAGCTTCTGCAGCTCAAACTGCCTTGCCTCCCGCCTGTCCTCCAGCTCCTCTGGGGACAGACTGCTGCTGCCTGACCTGGCGGGTTCCCCCTCACCCAAAAGCACATCCACCCTGGAAATAGGCTCATCCACCTCCTCACTGAGAGTACCAGGCTGCCCACTGGCATGTCTGGCTGCTACCCAGGCCCTCAGCGCCTTCTGTAGCTCCTCCTTCCTTGTGAGGCCTTTAATTTGGACTTTCAGGTTTTTACAAATTGCTCGTAGCTCCTTTACGGCGTAGGATTCCAACCTATCCTCCTCAAAGATAACTTCCAGAGATGCAACGGATGATGCAGTTGATTCAGGCATGACAAAAGTAGTGAGTTGAAAACTGGCAAGATCAAAAATAGGCCAAAAGAAAAAGAACCAGTATGTGGTACGTAATGGTCTGCGATATGGTAGTAGTGCACACCAATCACTGTAAGTCAAGTGCAAACACAAGTCCTATCCTCACCGCTGACAACCAATGTTAGAAATGGGAGTCTCTGGTTGGCCAGGGCTTGCGCCTCTGTCCAAGTAGGGACCCTTCTTCCTAGTCAGGATAAGGGAGTTACACTCCTAAAATAACCCCTGCTCACCCCCTTGGTAGCTTGGCATGAGCAGTCAGGCTTATTCTAGAGGCAGTGTGTAAAGCATTTGCACATAACCAACAGTAATACATTGTAAGCACTACAAACTGACACCACGCCAGTTTAGAAAAATAACCAATATTTTTATATACTCAAGACAAGACCAATTACGACAAAAATCCACAATACTATACTTTGAAAATGAATACGTTGCAAGATAACTTCTTCTTTGCAGGAATAACACAAAAGCAAAGTTCGTGCGAGTCGGTAGCCCCGTCCGGGTCTACCGCGATGCTGAAATACACAGAGTCTAACAGTTCCAGCCGACCGCGTCGCTACGGGCCAGCAGAGTCGTGATCAGACTCGGTCACAGTACCTTTCTCGTTGTGGCTGGTACGGAGTGTACGAGGCGTTCGTCGCGGTTGCGGTGCAAGACGGAGCGATGCAAGGTGCGTTGTCCCTCGATGCGGTGCAGGCAGCGGCTCGATGAGCGTCGTGCAGACGGAGTCGGTGAGTCCAAGGCGTGCGATGCAGGGTGAGACGATGCGGTGCTGACAGGTTGCGATGCAGGCGACCAAGCCGGAGTGCGGGAGCTGGCGTCGGACAGCGGTGCGAGTCGGAGCGGTGCGTCGCAAACGTGCGAGCGGTGCCCCAAATGCGATGCAGTCACGACTGTTGAGCCAGTTGCAGCGACCGCGTCGGTCGGGTCCGGCTGGTTCAGTGAAGCGATGCGAACTGCGGTGCCCACAGGTCACGGTGCAAGCAGCGGCTCGGTGTTGACGGCGTCGGACGTCGCCTACGGTGAGACCAGGGTTGCGATGCGAAGCGGGGCGATGCGGTTGGCGGTGCAAACAGGTCACCGGCCAGGCATGGATTCGGTTGACGGAGTCGGTTGCGGTTCCCTTCCTCTGTGGCAACTGAAACAGCGTTCCAGAAGCGGTACCCAGAGGCTTGTGAAGTCTTTGCAGTCCCTGAGACTTCTTAACAGGAGGCCAGCTCGGTTTCAGGCCCTTGGAGATACTCAGCACAAGTTTGTAGAAAGTTCAGTCCTTTCACTGCCCAAGACAGAAGCAGCAACTGCAGGCCAACCCAACAAAGCAGTCACTCAGCAAAGGGGCAGTACTCCTCCTAGCAGCTCTCCAGCTCTTCTTCTTGACAGGTTCCTTGGTTCCAGCGAGATCTAAATTCATGGGGTCAGGGCCCCAATATTTATATCCCAAATTCTTTTGTTCTCTGAAGGCAGAGAGGCCTTTGCCTAGTCCAAACCAGTTCTGGAGCACTTTCTTGACAAGTCTCCGTCCTTTCTTTCAGAGAGTAGGCCAGGGACATCAGACGCACCACAGGAGGTGGAGCCAGCATTGTGGAGGGAAGGCACTGTCCTATTCAGGGCCCAGGTGCAACTCCTTCCACCCATCTACATGTAGATCTTGCTATTCAGCCCTGTGCTGACTCACCCTGTCTCCTGGCATCCCCCAGCCCCTGTCACTCACACTCCAGGCAAGGAATACACAACCTCGCAGAGGCAGGCTTGGATGGTTAGACAAGAAAATACCCACTTTCTAAAAGTGGTATTTTCAAACACAGAATATTAAAACCAACTTCACTAAAAGATGCATTTTATCATTCTGAGTCCAGGCATACTAAACTCGAATTTCTACCATGTTCCCTGGGTCAGTTAGGATTATCAGCTGTAATAATCAAAACTGCCCGTTCTGGCCTATGGGGAACAGGTAGCCTTGCAATAGTGAAAAACGAACTAGGCTGTAATTCACTATCAGGACATGCCACACACACCAGGGCATGTCCTACCTTTCGCATACAACGCACCCTGCCCACAGGGGTACCTTGGGCCTACCTTAGGGGTGACTAACATGTAGAAAAGGGAAGGTTTAGGGACTTGCAAGTGTGCGCACTTGCCAAGTCGACATGGCAGCCCCAGGCTGCGCACAGGCTCTGCAATGGCAGGCCAGAGTTACACTTTACGGGCTGTTTGCGTGGGTGTCACAATCCAGTGCTGCAGCCCACCAACAGCATTTGATCTATAGGCCCTGGCACTCTCAGTGCACTTTACAAGGGACTGACACATAAACCAAATAGGCCAATCATGGAAACACCAATCCATAACACATTTTATACAGGAGCACTTGCACTTTCCCACTGGACAGCAGTGAGGAAAGTGCGCAGAATCATTACACCGGCAAAAACAGAGTCAAAACCAGGAGGTCAGAAAGCAAAAAGTCAGGGGAAACACGCCAAAAGATGCCAAGTCTAACACAGCCCCACCCTCTTTAATATTTACGTTGCCCCTCTGGCAAGGCTAATCAGATCTCTGGGTTTCTCTGCAATTTCTTATGCCGATGATACCCAGATTGTGGTTTCAGTGACAGGCTCGCCTTCAGACACAGCTGCACAGTTTTATACCTGTCTCCGCCAGGTTGGGGACTGGATGGCCACTAATTGTCTGAAATTAAATTCCAGCAAGACCGAGGTCCTACTCTTTGGCAGCCACACTAATTTCTGGTCCCCTGCTTTGTGGCCTTCGGAGTTGGGCTCGCTACCTATTCCTACGAATAAGGTAAAGAATTTGGGAGTCACTTTTGACTCCATGCTTTCCTTTGAAGGCCACGTAAACCAGGTCACATCCGTATCTTTCTACACACTAAAATTACTAAGAAAGATCCTTCCATTTATTCCTGTGAATTTGCGGAAGTTAGTGGTCTCGGCTCTCGTCCTATCCAGAGCCGATTATTGCAGCGATCTTTTCATCAACCTCCGGAAGAAATGTCTGACTAAGTTGCAGATTGTGCAAAATGCTGCAGCGCGCTTATTGCTGAACATTCCTAAACACAAATCTGCTTCCGCGCAGCTCAAAGAGTTACACTGGTTACCAGTGAAGAGACGGATCGAGTTTAAGGCTCTCTGTATAGCATTCAAAGCAACTCACGACATAGGACCTGCCTTTTTTAAACAGAATTTGCAGCTATACACTCCTGCTCGCCATCTGCGCTCAGCTCACGCTCACAATCTGGTAATCCCCAGGTTCAAAAAAAGTTCCTGGGGTGGAAGAAGCTTTCTGGTCGGTACGACCAGACTCTGGAACTCGCTTCCACAGAAGTTAAAAGATGAAACTCACTTGTTGGCCTTCAGGAAGGCGTTAAAGACGTGGCTTTTCAATCTCTGATGTGGTATTAAGACTGTCCGGCATTTCCCGTCTGATGAGCTAGCCCCTTGACACCTTCGGGTTAATGTATTACGCTTTATAAATGTCTTTTTCAATAGGTCTGCCTTTCGTGTGCTAACACAAGCAAACACTGGTATGCACAAATGCCGCTTAACACCTTTGAAGCCAGGCTTATTGGCTTTGCCAATTCCGGGGAAAAAGTAGCCAAAAAGGATTGCTTACTGTATAGAATATATATATGAAAAAATGTAATGCAAACATTTTATTGTTGATTCAGTATACTTTTCAGATGCAAAATAGTCCCTGAGGCATTCCAGTGGAAGCACTTCCTGCAGGTTGGAATAATGCATCAAGCCGCCTTAGCCTACTCCAGCAGCGGCCCCTCCTTTAGCGCAGAGGAGCAACGCCCCCTCCACCCCGCCCCCCCACCACCACCCGCACATAAAACAATGATAAAACGGGGTTTAAACCTGTGTTATTATCGTTTTATTTTAATCCCCCAGGACCCGCTCCCAGGACTCTGCCGAGTCTTGGGGGCGGGTCCAGGGGGATGACCCTGTGGGGGGGGGGGTGGTAGTGCACTCCCTTGTCCCTTCCCTGCGCATGAGGTTTTTGACCGGCCGTTTCAGGCCGGCCAAACACCTCAATGCGCAGTTAAGCTTTCTCCAGCCCCAGCTGTGTGGCTGGGGCTGGAGAAAGCAGGCACAGACTTCCAGTCTGCCTGGGAGCGCAAAGTCCCAGCGCTCAGGCCTGACACTGCTTTCATGCAGTGTCATGATTGGCCGCAGTGCAGTCTGGGAGCCTGTCCCAGAAGCAGGAAGAGAATGATGGAGCAGACGGCGGAGGCGATCAGGTAAGTTATTTTTTTATTTTTTATTGTTATGTTGTCCCCCGACCCCTTCCTCCCGCCCCTAACCCTCCCTACCCAGCTCCCTTCTCTGGCCCGCCCTGCCACTTTGGCAGGGGCCGGGCCGCTGGTGGCCTACTCTATGTATATTTTAAATAATGCAACTGTGCTGTCAAGCCAGACAAAAACGAGTTCTTGTTCTCACTATTGAAAGCACGGTTGTAATTTTGCTCCTTGGCCAGCCCTTCACACTGTCTGCAGGCATTGTGACGTCACAACTCGACTGTAATAACTTATTACTGTTGAGCAGATACGTCATTTTCGTACTACAGGTGATTAGAGACATCACAACTAGACTGCAGTAAAGAAATTGGAAACCGGTTTTTTACACTGGGAGTGCAGTCTCCCATGTCTTATAATTCACTAATCTAACACCAGTCGCCAGTTTTGGGAAGGTCTCTGTTAGGGTGCCTTGTCATAGTATTAGCAAGCAGGGAAAGAGAAATACAGGCCTGTCGGTGCGTCTGCCTATAATGTGTGCTGGTGCTCAATAGAGATACTAGCTAGGTCATAGACAGACCGATAGGGTCGGCATGATAAAACACTGGCAAACTAAACCGATGCATTCATTATTTAATTCCACCAGGCCACTGGGCAGAGCCAAAGGGCCCCCCCCGGGTTTAGCAAGGGTGCTCTGGAGGGTGCACGCCCAGACAGTGCCCGCCACCCCAATCCCTCCATGATTCTGCCAAAGGCTGGGCCACGAACTTATTTTAATTTGACATCCAAATACTGTGTTTGGGAATCGCTGAGGCTTCTGGGTACCAGGGCTGATAATGCTTGCAATATGAAAAGGGTTCTGTGCTGTTTCAGATTCAGCGCGGAAACAAATCGTTTCCACAGGCCACAGTTCGGATTGTATCTGCTTTTGCTCCCCATGTGTGGAATGTGTCCGCACTGCAAATCCCTGACCAGAAGCTGATCTTGGCAGGACGTGTTGAACAGGCTGCAACAATAGTCGTTAACCTTTGCCCAACTGACTTCGGCAAAATGCCAAAATAGCTTGCTCCTTCTGAAATGCAAAATCACAGCCACCACGGGTGGATGTAACTCCATTAATTGCAGTTTTCGCTCTGAACCACAAAACATTTTGTAGAGTGCAGTTTAAAGCTTAAAATATTGGATGCACTAAGAAACTCTAAACTAGACAATACACTCTTAACAGTTTGGAGCAATACTGCGCAATACACCATGTAGATTGGAAGAGTTCTGCCCGGATATTTGTTTAATCTTTACATCAGCCCAGGCTGGTTGTGCACACAATAGGAGGAACATGATTTTCTTGAAATAGTATCTCCCAGCTTTGGGAAAAGGCCTCGGTGAGAAAGGCTGGCTCGCAGCTGACCCCGTTGTTCCTGTTGTTTGGACTCTGTTGTCCTGGAAGTGTAACACACAACACGGTTGAAAAGTTCAGCATGCATTCCTAGCGGTTCTTTAGAGCGTTCAAGGAGGGCGTCACAGCTCTCTAGAAAGGTAGAGATATTGAACGAAGAATATAAAGCCTATGTGATGCAGGACATTCATTGACAATAGGCGCGGTGATGGATTATGGAGGTCTAGTGAAAGAGGAGGTCTTTCCCTCTTGCCTCCCCAACTTTGTTAGATGGATAGATGTCTGTAGAAGAGTGCTTGCCCCTCACATGCCGACCGCTTCCGACTACTGCATCGTCCGGCGGTTATCTTTAAACGGTTGTTAATAATTCCAAAATGACTACTCATGTGTTCTTGGCAGCCATCTTGAAATGGTCCTTAAAGCAAATGAAAAACCATTTCAAGATGGCCATTATGCGTGCACATGCACAGCGGCCCTGTGGTGGGAAAGAAGAATGAATGAGCAGAGCCATTAGGATTGTGCCCATCAATCACAGGCGAGACCGGTTTTGCCTATGGTCAGAGCAACTGGAATTATGTGGCCGGGTTGACTAAATTATGCTGCAAGAAAAGGCAAAAATGCGGCGCAATGGGGCATGTTTTGCCATAGTATTTCTTTATTATTCTTTATTTATTCTTTATTTATTCTTTAGCTAGACACTGTCTAGCTAAATATTTCGCCTTATTACCAGTTTAACACCCAAAAACAGAAATAAGCACTTCTAAGGTGACCAAGTACAGCAGAGTTCTGTAGAGGGTTAAATACAAGCATAAAGTGAACAAGTGATAAAAGTTGTAGCTGGTTTGCGGAGAGGTAATGCATTGAGATGTAGAATTCCTTAGAGAGGTGCATCTTCAACTCTTTCCTTAATTGGTATAACTTTGAAGCTGTACTGATGATGGATATGAGGGGGGTGTTCCAGATCGTGGGTGCATAAATGGAAAAGGACTGCTGCATTGTTTTTTCTTTTTTACACTTCTGAGTGTGCAGGCTGATGATGTCTTGGCTACGGGTGACCAGAGAATGACCAGAGAAGATGAGCTTGTCCGCAAAGTAAGCAGTGTTGCTAGTCACTATGGATTTTTAAATATTGCGGCTGGTTTTGAAGATGGCGTGGTTTAGCATGGGGAGGCAATGGAGTTCCACCAGATGGGCTTGATGTGATCGTATTTCTTCATGGCCCTGGATGAGCAAAATTTCTTATTGTGATGAACTATTGAGCCACGATTTGTAACACAAATCTTTCACACATGGGATTAGTGATTAGAAGTCAGGACCACCAGGGACTAGTTGATGACAATATGGCTCTGATTTAGATCTTGGTGGATGGGTTACGCCGTCACAACAGAGACGGATATCCCATCCGCCGAAATATAAATCTAATTAAATCCTATGGAAATGATATTCTGCGGACGGGATATCCGTCACCGTTGTGACGGAGTGACCCGTCCACCAAGATCTAAATCAGGCCCTATGTGACCAGACTGCCGACAGCTGGCCAGCCTAATCCAAATGGTCCTAATGGAGTCCATGAGCACCTCATTAAAAGGCATCAAGGGTTCCCATGTGGTGAGATCAAATTAGTCATAACTTCTGCAATGGGTAAAGATAGCAGCAGGACCTCTGCTGCCTTACACAGAACCACTTTAAAGGAAAGACCATGTTCAGAACGAAAACCCAAAGACCATGCAGGGTCAACTTTGGATGGGGGCGGGGGGATGGCTGGCCAGAGAAGAGACTTCTCACTGAGGCTAGCCTTTACCATCTGATTAATTGAAAGGGCACCAGCAAAAGCTGACATTTGATTCAATGTCAGTGCCATTTGTGGAGATGCTATCTGTACTGATGTTGTGAAAACTGGCAAGGCCTTTGACAGCAGAACAAGGGCTGTTGGGGCTGAAATAGTATTGATTGTATACATGTGGTCGGCCAGCACTCTGTTGAAGGCTGCCAGAAGAGGGTTGGTTGAGCAAGCTATAAGCACCTTAGTGCCAGAAAGTGCACTAGAAGGCGCTTGAGGAGGTCAGAACATAGCCAGCAAAGTTTGGGTGAATGCCCCTATTTAAGTGAGTTCACAGGAAAAAAGGCAACCCAATAATCCCTTGCGAGCATGGGTTTAAACTGTGATCAAAGGTCAGGGGGCAACAAGGGAATTATTTACAACCAGAAATTAAAAAAATTAAATTACATGAGTTGTCTGTCCCACAAGTGATAGTTGGCAAGTGAATTGATCGATACCGTGAGATACTCCACGCGCTGATTCACTCACTACTGCCTGATTTGTTCTCCAAATTTAAGTTTGGTCTTTCCCCAACCTGTTGCCTTAACCGCTTGGACTATAGACAGAATAAACCCTATTTTTATTGAGAATCTTTTCTGAAACTGTACTCACTCACGAGGGGTCCTCTTTGTAATTTCAATTTATTATGGTGGGCCTGAGGATGGGCTCACGGACTTGTGACACAATAGATCAAAACATTGACGCCAAGTCCAACTCTGCTCACATGAATCGATTAGATCCTCACCACTTTATTTTTTAGTCTTTGTTGTTGACCGTGTTTGACATTTATTAGCGTGGACTTTCAGAACATTAATCTTTGGTTTTCTCACTCTAACATTGAAATTAATCCGACAAGATTAATGTTCTTTTTGAATTTTCAAATTTGTCCCTTAATATCAAATATATTGAATATAAGGATTTATCTATTTTTGTGTGTGCCTTTTTTCAGAATTAATTCCTTCACAAATATACACAATTTTGTTGCAATTCACTTGCCAACTGTCACTTGTGCGACAGGCAACTCGTCTAATTAATTTTTGTAAATCCCTATTTTAGCGAGGTCAGCACAAGGCACCAAAAAGGCTGATAGCACATCTTACAGCACCACACATGGCACCAACACAGGGATAATAATAATAAATGAGATTTATAGAGAGCACGGCTGCCTCCAACTGAGGTGTCCCGGCGCTGGACTGCAGATTCACAGTGAGGAAAAACAAGAGGAGGAACTATGGAAGGTTAAAAAGCCAGGTTTTGAGTGCTCTCCCGAACGCCGGTTCTGGCTCCGTCATGCGGAGGTGGAGAGGCATAGCATTCCATAGTTTCGCAGCTCTCACCGAGAATGCTCTGCCGCCTATCTTGGCCTTGAGGAACCGAGGAACCCTGAGCAGTTTCAGGTGATTTGATCTCAGGACCCGGTCTTGATGGTGATTTTGTAATCTATATCTCAGATAGCCCGGTCCCCGATCACTGGTGGCTCTGTAGGCCAGAGTGAGCGCCTTAAACTCGATCCTCCTATTGATGGGTAGCCAATGGAGGCTCCGCAAGTGCGAGGAGATGCGATTGCGGAACAGCACATTCCTAATTAATCTGGCCGCAGCGTTTTGTATTATTTGCAGCCTGCGGACCAGATAGGCTGGTAGTCCTAGATAGAGACTATTGGAATAGTCTAGCCCGGACGTGACCAATGCATGGACCACTGTCTTCCTGCAATCCTTCGGAAGGAAGTGAAGGAATTTTCTCAAAAGTTTCAGCTTCCAGAAGCATGAGGAGGAGAACTGGCGAATCTGGGTCTTACAAGAGAGATCATTGTCAAATTTAAACCCCAGATTTCTTGCCGAATCCACTGGGATCGGTGTGGGGTTCAGCTCTGAGGGCCACCAGAGCTTAGAGGGTGGAAGTGTCGGCTGGTTGAAGAATAGGACCTCTGTTTTCTCGGTGTTAAGTTTTAAGCAATTCTCAGTCATCCAGGCCGAGATGTTGTTCAGGCATTGCTTAAACTTGTCAAAGGCAGCCTCTGAGTGTTCTTTAAAAGAGAACACCAGCTGAGTGTCATCAGCGTAGGAGACTACTCTCACTCCCCATGTCTCGATCAGGGTCGCAAGAGGAGTTAGATATACATTAAACAGTAAAGAGCTTAGTGCCGAATCCTGGGGTACCCCGCAAACAAGGGGTTTCTGGGAGGAGACGTAAGGGCGTAGAAATACTTGTTGTGAACGGTTCTCTAAGAACGACTGGAGCCAGGACAAAGTAGTTCCCCTCACTCCCAAGTGTCTTAGTCGCTCCAAGAGAATCTGCTGAGCAACAGTGTCAAATGCTACGGACAGGTCCAGCAGCACCAACATTGCTGAGCTGCCCTGGTCCACAGATTCACGCACGGTTTCAGCAACTTCCAGAAGTGCTGTCTCGGTGCTATATCCCGTTCTCAAACCAGATTGTGAATCATGGGAACGATTGTTTGATTCAAGGAATTCAGAAAGTTGTTTCTGAACTTCCTTCTCCAGAATTTTAGCTGGAGTAGGCAGTAAGGAGATAGGCCTAAAATTCTTGTGTTCTGGGATGGGCACTGGCAATGGGCCTCTATTCAACAGGACTGGATTTGAATCCGAAGACCATGTCAGAGTTGTGAGACAGGCCTGCCAAATATATGATCTGCCTTTCAGGCAGGAGCAATGCCAGATTGACGGGACATCCCTCAATCAGCTTGACATATAGAGACCATGGAACGGCAACACCAACTTTGATGCTGTTCCCTCAAAGTTACCTTGGGAGCTGGATGCAAAGCGAGACCTGGAGAGGCAATAACCTTGCCTTCAGATCACCTCACTGGAGGTCTACAAAGAAATGAGGGACCTACTCAAACAGGATCTAGATCGACTCAGACCTAGATCCAAGGGCAGGGGTCACAAAAAGGGAGACCTCTGTGAAGAGGCAACTAATTGAACTTGGAAGTAACAGGGTGACAAAATCCACACAGTACTGCATATCTATAAACAGAAAAAAACTTCTGAGGAGAGAAATTCAAATCAACTTGTAAGGGTGTGGAAATGCCAGATGGCGTTGTATACAGCTATGTGATGTCACTTCCGGAGAAGGTGCAGGAGTGTGGGCCTAGCTACGACATCATCTGCTGGTGAGGGAAAGCGATTTCATGTTTTTGGATTCAGTCTGGCACCTGATGAGATTTATAATGTGAGGAATCCGCAGGTAGAAGTTTTCATCAGAAATAAATATTTGTAAAAGTAGAATAAGCTGTGCAGTTCCTGGCCGGAACACATTGACTGTGTTCTTGTGATTTGGCCCAGGGCAAACATTACAGGTAATAACAGAGAAATCACACAAATTCTTTCATTTCACTGAAAACCAGCTGTTAGAAATTCGGTTATTGATGGAGGGGGGCGGAAGCCTCACTCGTGCAACAGCTACAATCCTTGTCTGAGTAAACGAGACCAGTAAGGTATTTATGCAGCACACAAAAATTGAGTTTCATAGATGGTCTTTGCTGTTGCACAAAGACACAGTTGTCAATGGAGCATCGGGGTGGCAGTCGTCGCGGGCTGTCATTTCTGTAGCGTGAAGTGTAGGTCTTGCATTGCCAGTTGTTGCGGGCAGTTGTTGTCATTGTGAAGAGCAAGTTTCACTGGAGCTTCGCATTGGCTGTCCTTGCGGGCATTAGAGTGTCGGCACTAAGACCCCCGTTTGCAGTTGCAAGGAGTCCCAACTTTAGGAGTTTTACCTTTTCTTCTTTGAGGAGCTTCCACTAATGCCAGCCAAGGGTCCAAGACCTGGGGGGCACCTCTTGGAAATCAGGACTCACTACAGAAGAGGCCAGTAGCAGGGCTCAGGCAGGTCCAGTTGCAGTTTGTCAGCTGGACAGTTGCAGTAAGGCCTCTGAAGCTTGTTGTGTCCATGTAGGTCACACAGGAGGTCAGCCAGCTGACCCTTAAAGTCACTCTGGGTAGCCTGGGATTGAGGCTAGCAGGTCCAAACTTCTTCCTTCAGACAGCAAGGCAGTCCTTCAAGCATTAGGGCAGTCCTCAGGCAGCAGGGCAGCCCTTCTTCGGAATCCTCCACTGGTCCAGTATTCTGATGAGTGGCTCTGGAGGCCCAATGTTTATACCTGGTGCTAGCCTTTGTGTTTGGGTGACTCCCTGTTCTACCCCAAAGATTGGCTCTGGAAAGTTCTTCTCCTGGTCAAGGCTCCACACTGCCCCAGGTGACAAAAGGCAGGGCAGATGCGGTGTCAGGTTCCTTTGTGTATATTGTATGAAAAGTCCTTTGAAGTGTAAGTGGGCTGGTTACAGCGCCTACCGAGTCATTCTGACAGGATGGCCAACATGTGCACACCTAAGCCCCCATTGTCTCACTGTCTGGAAGCAATACACAAACCACAACTTCAGAGCCATTCATAGTCATGTGACCTAGGACACTGGTAGAAAGGCACAGTGGGTTGGGAAAAGAAAATGCCAACTTTCTAAAAGGTGCATTTTCAGAATTGTGACATAAAATCCAACTTTACCATTAAAGAGGATTATAAATCACAATTAATTTGAGCATCTCTCTATCTGCTCCTTATCTGAAGTTAGCACTTACTAAATGCAATTAGGTAGGAGTTTTTCAGTATTTGAACATGTAAAGGTTAAGTGCACATATCCTACTTTTTAAATGCAATGCATCCTGCCCTATGGACCTTTAGGGTCTATCTCAAGGGTGACTTAAGTATTAAAAGGAAGGTTTAAGCCTGGCAAATAGTTTATTTTGCCAGGTCGAATTGGCTGTTGAAAACTGCACTACAGTCTGCAGCTGCAGGCCTGCAGCATGTTTTACAGAGCTACTTTTAATGGGTGGCACAATGAGTGCTGCTGTACACTAGTAGTATTTAATTTACAGGCCCTGGGTACTAGTAGTACCTTTTACAGGGACGAACAGGTAAAATAAATGCACTAATTTGGTCTAGTTCAATTTTATTTTATTTTAAGGAGAGAGCACAAGCACTTTAGCACTGGTTAGCAATGGTAAAGTACACAGAGTCCTAAAGCCAACAAAAATGAATTCAGCAAACAGGAGAGGTGAAAGCAAAAGGTTTGGGGGAATACCATGCCAAGGATTTCAGGTCTAACACCAATGATCAGTTGACACAAGTTAAAAAGAGGATATGGTTCCAGTTCCACAATCTCAGGGTTTAAAAATCATGCTACAGTTAGTCATCTTGCAATGCCACAACACTTGCGATCCACTCCCTGCCGAATGGCAAGGCCCCGGGGACGGACGGTTTACCGGTAGAATTTTATAAGGAATTTGGCAACTTGTTAATCCCACATTTACTCTGAATGTATGCGGAGGCATATGAGCAGGGTATGCTCCCCCCAAATCTCCGGGAAGCACTGCTAATAATGCAACTTAAACCGGACAAATGTCCGGAACACCTACAGACCACTCTCTCTAATGAACACTGGTGCTAAAATTCTGCCGAAAATTCTCGCTGCAAGGTTACAGCCTCTAATGCAGCACCTGGTCTTGCCTCATCAATCAGGCTTTATTCCCGCCCGTTTAATGGCGCACAATCTGCATACAATTTTTGCTCTTTTTCCATCAGCTGGACCCTGATTTACCTACAGCGGCTGCACTGTTGGATGCTGCCAAGACGTTTGACTCTGTGGAGTGGAGATTCATGTTCGCGGTCCTGCTTAAGCTAGGGATCGCCCACACCTTCCTTCGCTGGATTCAGCTGCTGTACACTTAACCAGCTGTTAGGCTTCATATAAATGGTAACACAGAAGACACATTCCACATTAACAGAGGGACACGGCAAGGATGCCCTCTATCTCCGCTGCTGTTCACTCTGACTCTGGAGCCTCTAGCATGTAAAATACCCCAACATCACGCAGACACAGCACTGAGGTGGCCTATCCGCATATCCCTCTACGCGGACGATATGGCCCTTTTATGTGCGTAACCCAGCTGACAACCTAGTGCCACTGATGAGGGAAATATATTCACTATGAACAATACTCCGGTTTAAGTATAAACTGGTCTAAATCCGTAGTTATTCCACTAACCCCCTGCACGCAACAATTCACATTAGAATTTCTCCTACCCTGGTGAACAGACCCAGTTAAGTACCTGGGTTTCTGGGTGCATCGTGACCTGGAGCTGATGCTTCGTGAAAATTACGGGAGAGCACTGTCTAAACTAGAGGATCAGGTGGCCTGATGGATCCGATTGCCATTGTTCTTGGCTGACCGAATAGCGATTCAAAAAACGATTGTGCTACCACGCTTCTTATATTTATTCCTCAATATACCCATTACCCTGACACAGTACTTCTTCACGAAACTGCGTTCTCATCTGATTACGCTCACGTGGGCAGGCCCGCAGCCAAGAATCCGCTAGTAAGGATTCACACGTCCGTATGCCCAGGGTGGCTTTAGGGCCCCAGATCTTTATCTTTACTACCTTTGTGCTCAAGCGCACTACTGGCAACATCCACACAAATATGTTCCTCACATCGCTATAGAATCAGATGATACCCGCCCAATCCCGCTGTCTGCACTCATACCACAGAGGAGATCGGGCATCCCCCACTCAGTAATAAACCCGGCTCATAGGACAATAATAGCATGGCGCAAACTCGGGCAACATGCTCACAAGACTCCACTCTACGCCCCCGCCCTCTCTCTTTTACACCATCCAGACATATCGGTCACGCAAGAACAGAAAGCAGAAGAGATGCTGGCCACAATTTGCATACGTACCATGGGTGATATGTTCCGAGAGGGTCTATTCGTTAACTCCTTGGATCGCTTCCCTGGCATTACTCAAACCCCGCTATTGCTCTTTGCATACATGCGTTTACGGTTGGCCATCAAAATTATCTGCCCATCCTTCCCTCAGGAATCCCCAACACTTCATACATTACGAATATTGCTAGCAGCCCCCTCACGTGAGCGCCTCATAACCAAACTCTGCAATGCAGCTCAACAGGAGAAATACAGGGAATCTGAACGAGCTCTAGAGAGATGGAATACTGTGCTTGACACACCTCTATCAATAGACGAATGGGGATTTTGCTGTATACTTACAAAGATGTTAACACCAAATTGTAATCTTCGTATTATCCATTTCAAATTCTTACAACAAATGTACTATACACCTGTACAATTACACAAATCAAGATTACGGGGAAACGCCGAATGTATACGCTTTGGGGACACGCAGGCAGATTTTTTGCATGTTGCTTGGGCATGCCCCCCGGTCTGGCAGTACGGGAAGGAGGTGGCGGACAATATGGGATCTATGCTAACAGTCATTCCCCAATTCTCCCCAACTCTGTCTACTGGGCCTGGTAAAGGCCCAGAGACCGTCCAATCACTGATTAATAGCTGTTGCCCTCTTACTGGCCAAAAGGCGCATCGCCATGAGTTGGGGTAGCAGACGAGCTCCTAAAATACAATGCTAAATAAATGACATGGTATATTGTAAAGAACAATTAGGAATATATGCAGAGGAGCTACCTGCGTCCTCAAGGCGAAGGATATATGGATTCCCCTGGTTCAATACCTGCAGTCGCAGTCCGATATTGAAATAGACAGGATATATAGATGCCGACGACACCCAGCTCCTGTTCACTTGGAAAAAACAAGAGGCATCCACTGCCCATGTCAAAACTTGCTTGGCTGCGGTGTTCATTTGGCTTACGTGCGCTCAGTTGAAATGTAATGAAGATAAAACCGAGATTTTACTTTTTGGGGAGTTCCCGCATACTTTCTGGCCGGATGAGTCTCCCAGGCCCTCACCTTCGGGTCTCCCAGTAAAAAATCTCGGGATTTGGTTTGACGAAAAGCTTAGTTTCTGCAACCAAATCAGTAAACTGACAGGTACCTGTTTCGGCATCCTGAAACTTCTCAAAACATTTCTGCCTCTTTTGCCCTTAGCAGCGAAAGAAACGGTCATCCGAGCCCTCGTTACCTCCCGCATCGATTATGCGGACGCACTGTATGTTGGCCTTCCCGGCTACCTAATGGACAGACTTCAGGTAGTACAAAATGCCCTGCCCGTCTGCTTTTTGACCTCCCCAAACGTACCAGTGTCAGGCAGCATCTGCGCAATCTGCACTGGCTACCGGTGAAGGCAAGGGTCACTTTTAAGGCCCTGGTAACGGCTCATGCTGCGCTCTGAGTATGGTCCCCTCTATCTCAGGAAACGCTTTCGGTTTTATACCCCTAGCAGACCCCTACGTTCCTCTAACATGCTTATGGCCACTATCCCTAGATTCCGCCTGAAAAGAAAGGGTGGCAGTTCCCTGGCCTATTTGGCAGCTATGACCTGGAACTCCCTCCCTTTTGACTTGCGCAGCTTACAGAACTCTACCCAATTTAGGAAGAAACTTAAAACTTTCCTTTTTAACTGAGCTGGTTCTGGGTCTTTATTGTCTTCTTTCCCTCTTCCTGCTGACTCTTGGGCTCGCGCCGGGGCACTCTTTTGAGTAGCTGTGCGCGCTATAAACTCTGATAACATAACATGTTGCAATACTCACAGAATGCCGCAGTGAAATGTAAACTGTCGAATGTTGTACTGACATGACGTATGTAACAGTTTATTGTGTGTTATTGGATATCTATGATAAAATCAATAAAAAATTACAAATGTAAAAAAAACTTCCAGGAAGAAATGAAACACATTGGCGGGGCTTACAAGGCTATTAAAAGTGATGTTTTTCTTCAATAAAGTGTTTTTATCTTACCACTGTAATGTGATTCTTAAACCCCAAGATTGTGGAATTGGTAGCATATATTATTTGGAACTTGTGTCAACTGATCAGTGGTTTTCTGTGAAATGAAAGAAATTGTGTGCTTCCTCCATTATTGTCCAACGCCTGATGAGTACTAAGAGATGCTCCACTGGAGCACTCGTTCCAGATAAACTATCAAATGTGTCTCTGAAAACCTTGCCTAAGACCTTTTTCTTCGCTTGGAAGCATTCCTAAAGATTTGTTTATCCCAGATATGTGGAGGAGAAGTCAGATAATTAACAAGCATTGGCATAGCCAATAGGTCTCGCTTTTGGGACCTTATAAGTATTTAGTTATGCAGCACAATATCCTTGGTGCAACAACATCAACCGTTGCATGGCTAAACACTTATAATGTCCCAAAAGTGAGACCTATTGGCTATGCCAATGCTTGTTTTTTAAGGGATAGTTTTCAAACATGAATTTAGAAACATTCATTCTTCACCTCATCCTGACAACAATGCCAAAAGTGAACTAAGAGGCAAGTTAGTTATGTGCTCTTTTTAGGTGGCATTGGTTTCTATTTACGTGAACAGCATTATAGTTTACTAAATCAAACACAAGGTGATTTTATACAGCAAACATTCTCAAGTTATGTATTTCGAGGTCCTCATATGTGATAATGAAGAAAAAGGAGGGAAAGTGAAATAAAACAATTGAATGGGATCACACAGTTTGGTTAAGTGGATAAGCTGAGATTAGACCCAAGACTCTGGTTTCACATTGTGCAATTCAGACACTAGAAGTATATGCTCCGCTTCCTCTACTCCGACCTATTGCCAACCCCTTGCCCCAACCGGACTGCCACTCTGCTAGCATCAATGAGGCCCTCGGTCACATCGCAGACCAAACTTTGTGGCCCCTGGAGAAATGTTTGTGAGTATCCATGCACTACAACAAGGTGGGGGAGGCACGGACGTAAACTGTCCCTATGCCACAGAACTCTAGTGGATGCAATGTTTAATTTGAGCCGGTACTGCCGGGGAGGATGGGGGTCGCCGGAACTTAATTTTGGGGACCGGAGCAAGAGACAGAAAAACAAATAAAGCAGAAGTGGGGGCGAAAAGAAGGAAAACCGTCACAACAGAAGAAAGCGGGAACATGAACGAGTGAGATAAAGGGACAGGGTGTGTATGGTGGATGAAAGAGGCATGAGTACATGCCTTGGTATTCAGCTTGCAACGCTTAATTGCATTTGTGCGGGCTTCGGAGCTTCGGGACGGCACTCTTCCATTTGCAAATTAAGCACTGCATGGCACCTCGCACAGACCAGCGTTTTTACCTAACTGCACTCTGCGTGCTGGTACTGTTGAGACTATGTTATTTGTGTTAGAGGTTGAACTACAACTCCCAGCATGCAATACAGCTGGTTTAACAGCCAGAGACAGAAGTTAAATGTAGCAAGAGATCAGATAGCAGCTATGGTGATGGAGGGATGCTACGGGTTAAGCAGAAGCTAGACGTTCTCTCCCAATTACTAGCCCCAATCCCATTTGAGAGCTAAAGAAGGATTAGCCTTTGATAACACGGGGGTGTACCTGCAGCCTCCCTGTGCTGTAGAAGGTGGCAGAGGGGTTCCTCAGCAGGATCCTCTCCCTCAGCAGGTTACTACCGTAGGCGAAGTACAGGAAGGACCCCTGCCCAGGGCGCAGGCCAGCAGCCGATGGACTCCAAAGGGAGGAGTTGCTCGCACCCATGTCCATTCCCCCAGTTCGGATGGTGCACAGTGCCACCAGGCTGAGGAGGAACAACAGAGGAAGCATGGCAACTGCACGCGCACACAGCCTAGGTTTCATCTATCCGCCCTGGGACTGAAGGGTTGACTCAGGGACTGGGGCAAACACGCAGGTCACGCCCCCTACCCGTGGCCACGCCCCCTGACACCGCAACGCTAGCCCAGGTTCCATCCGTCCTGAGACTGAAGGATTGACTCAGGGACTGTGGCAAACACGCAGGCCACGCCCCTCCCCCGTGGGTACGCCCCCTGACGCTGCAGCGCTGGCCCAGGTTCCATCCGCCCTGAGACTGAAGGGTTGACTCGGGGACTGTGGCAAACACGCAGGCCACGCCCCCCGCGTGGGAACGTCCCCTGACGCTGCAGCGCTGGCCTGGTGACAGCATGAGTCAGCTTCTTGAATGACCAGGAAAAAAAAAAAGCACGTGAGTGGTGCGCGCGCTTGCAAGCAGCAGGCGTGACCATACGCTCGTGCACCATGGCCTTTTGCTTGCGGGTAACCGCAGGGAAAAGGCCATGACGCACGAGCGTGTGGTCAGCTTTTTGAAACCCCTAACATAAAGTCTCGCCAGAGCAGCGCTTGCGCGCTACTCGAGGCTCGACCTAAAAAGGGTGACCTAAAGAATCCTGTTAATTATAATATTTTATTTATTTAAGAGAATCTATAACATTTTGGTCAGAAACATTATTAGGTCTCGCCTAGCGACGCAGCGCGAAGCGCTGTCGCTAGCGAGATGTATTGTTACCCACTTGCTTCGGAATGGAGACAGGAGATGTGCACTCGCAGGACGGACTGAAATTATGAACGCGCCCGTGAACGTGAACACGCACGTACAGACACGCGATGTGCACATCTCCTATCCCCCTTCCGTCCTCGCCCAGCCGCAAAACATGAGGCTGCCTGCTCCTTCTCCGTGCAGCTTCACCAGGAGCCTAGTGTCCCAAAGACCGGAGGAGCCCCAGGCCGGTGCCAGCCTTGCCTCTTGAACCCCAGGTAACGCTCGCGGCTGTGTACGCGCTGGTTCTTATTCTTAGGACTTGACCGATGTTTACATGCAGCCAGTCAGTGAATGGAAGGGCGGGGTATCGGTTTACCACACTCCAGGAAAATACCACAGGCGAACTAACAGCAGCACACACATTCGAATGTTGCATAATGAAGACGCATACCATAGCACGCGAGAAATGCTGAAACAACACCAAAAGCGAAAGAAAGTAAAGAAAAAAGTGCCTGCCTCGAAACATCGCAGTTGCAGTCTGGGAGGTCGTCGGAATCCACGCTGCCGTCGTCGGACACGCTGTCCGCACCGAAATCTGACGCTGCAGCCGCGACCACCATGGCCATCAACGGCTTGAACATCAAAAATAAGATTATTGGAAGCAAAACTTCCGAATATTAGAGTCGCATGTAAGGTTTTCCCTTTTGCTCACAGCAGTGTGCCAACAGCACAAGTGGGCTTGTGACACGCTGCCCCGCGCATATCAGACCTATCTTGTTACGCGAGCCTCGGTACAGACACAAGCTGGTCATGTTTCTAAATAAAACCTGTGCTCCTCGACAAGTGCCAGGCTAAGTCCCATGGAATGCAAGGCACAGGCCTGGAGAGCACAGGCAGCCCTCACAGTCACAAGTGTTCGGGGAAGGACGAGGGCAGCAGCAGTGGCCCAACGCAAGATGGTGGCGTCCCCCAGTAAAAATGAGCGAATGTGCCACTGAAGCACCACGAGTCACATATATTCACACACAGGCTTTAGATTGTTGGGGGGGAGCGGAGTGGGCATGAATGAAGAGTGACCCCCCGCACCGCAGGAGCAGGAGAGGCCTGTGTTACACCTTATAAGTACCGTTTTACTGCCCTCTGAGGACTGAGAGTGAAATGCCACTGCTCCACCGAGGAAGAGGTCAGCAGACGGAAACGCATAAATTACTCTGCAGTTTGAAGAGAGAAATCTGTATAGAAAGGATAAACCTACCGACATCTACATTAATTTCTTATGAAGCTTAAGTTAGACATTTTGGGAAGCAGTAGCCAAGTTAGGAGGCGTGCAGTAACATTTGTATAATACACGGAAGCGTGTATCACTTCTTTAAAAACCTGCTCCCAGGTGCCACATCAGTATACACCTGTAGACCAAGTTAGTTATCTTTATGTTTAGTGCTCTATCGAGCTACAGATTCCTCATCTTTAGAATATTCGCTGGACTGAGTCCTGAAAGCTTTCAGCAATTCTACAACACCATATCAGGCGCATATTGTATTGTAATTGCATTTATATAGTTGTGAATTACAGAACATGAGAAATCTGAAGTGCTAGCAGTGGACTCCCAAACCATAGCACTGAAAAACGATTTTTTTCTACAAGACATCTGCTTCACAGTTCTATCCAGGTTAATGTGAAAGTCGCTCGCCGTAATGTGGTCAATGAAATGAGCTTTGTGGCACATGCTTCAATTACTCCAGGCCTGAGGTATAAATAGGCCTCGGGAGATAGCTCGGTACACCTCCTATTTGCATAAAATAATCCCAAGAGATACCACACGACCAAACTGCACTACTGGTTAGAGTTCAACAGACCTGCAACCCAACCGACACACTTTGCACTCATAAAACATGTGGCCACTCACTTCTAGACTCATAAGGAACAGGTACTAAAAAAAACAAGCATTTGCAATGCAATAGGTCTCGCATTTATGCGAGTTTGAGCTATTGACATTGCAAATGACAATGCCTTTTATTTATGTTTTAAAAACGAAAACAAAAATAATATGCATTGTCATTTGCAATGTCAATAGCTCAAACTTCGCGTGAATGCGAGACCTATTTCATTGCAAATGCTTGTCATATGATAGCGCTCAGAGATGCGTCAGCGAAAATATTTTGCTAAAATTGTACGCTCACCTTTAGGGAATTGGGCTGTTTCAGCTAATACATCATAGTCATACAATATTGGTTCAGAAAAGTCATGTTCACTTCCTCGAACAGCACAATATTATCTTGCCTGGCATACTATGCATGGCGTCTCTGGGGCAACCCGCTCTATTGTGCTTTTATAGATTATAACACACCATTTTATCAGCTATATTTCCGTATCCTGTAAGCAAACGTAAAATCTTGAGATTTTAATATTGGCTTTAGAACGTTCATTAGTTTACTTTATACCAATCCCTGGGCCAAAGTTTGGTTTATTAACTCAGAATCTCATGTCATCTGCATCAGCACCACCAATGGTTTGAAATAAGGATATGTTTTAGCACTCTTGTTATTTAGGCTATATTTGGCTGATCTCCATGATGCCCAAAGAAGTCTATTCTAATCCACTTAAAATATGAAAATGAGTGTTAGCACTGCTCACTTATGCTGAAAACACAGTTTTATTTGCAAATGCACACATGGGGTTCCAGCACACTATTAGTGTGTTAGCCGCTTACTCTGAAAGAAACTGTTTGAAAATAAATGTGGCCAAGATGAAGCTTATGAAATCTGGAAGGGGATTACCTACCCAAGATTTTACGTGAATGGCTTTAGTTCAAAGTGGGTCAGTTAACACACTGATGGCTGGTGTGCTTCGACCCAAAAGTCACTTGTGCCCAACAAGTACAGAATATGATGATCCGTTCAACTGTAATCACTAAGGTTCTCCTTAGATTTAACACAAGATTTTGTGGATAAAATGTCAAAGCCTTGTGGGTTGCTCTTATTGCCAACATTATTCTGTTAATGACCTATGGACCTGAGTCTTCGATTGTATCCCTTTATAAATCTAGAGACTCATAAGCCAACATCCCAAGGATTTTGCTGGTGGGCCATGTGCAACTGCAGTTTTCACTCTCAGAATACAGCCTGGCTTAGTCACTTCATCTTTCAGGACAGCATACAAACTCATCCATTCGATACTGCATCCTGTTCATCACTTTCCATGGTGTCACTATTCATGTAATTGTATGTGCTATCAGCTGGACAGCTATCTGTCTTCATGTATGGACATTACAATAACCAAATTCTATGTTGATGATAATTGAAACATATATTGAATAAGTCTATGAAATTAAGAGGCTAAATATACTGTCTTGTGAATTGTTAGCATTGCGAGTGCAGGGTCTTAAAATATTCTAACTTTGAAGACCTCACGTGTTAGTTTAGATTTTAAAATCGAACGAGTCTAAAGTGGGGTCCCATATGATAGGATCGTCTGTATATTTTTCAGTCAAACGCTATAAAGTATTTCAATGTATTTCTTTAATTTCTCTTTTATTTGCAGATTAGGAAACCATTATTTAAATACTTTTTTTCAAAATATGGAATGAGTAGGTGTAGCGATGAGTAACTGATACAACTTTGAGGAGAAACAGGTCAAGAACATTTTAGTCCTCCCACCACATTCGCAGGGACTCTTATAATGTCCTAGGGGAGCACTGAAGTTGCTCTTCAGGGGTCTCTTATGTTCAAAGCACTTTGAATCTAGTTAGAAGAATTACACCGTAACTTTGAGATGGCGAAGGAAAGCCTCACTGCCTTTCACTTCCCATGTACCGCTCTTCCACACACTCTCCCCAACTTAATTGTTTTTCCATTAGTTTGCGAGCAAAGACCTCCTCTCTTCTGACTTTGACAAAGTAAGAATTACTTTTCTAATAAAACATATCACCCTTTACATTTTGAAATCACAAGTAAACATGTTTAATGAGCTTAACCTAAAGGATAAAGCAATGATTCAGGGTACCATATTGCATGAAATTTGCATGTATCCCAATGTAGCATGAAAGTCTTCTGCTCCAACACCAAAATGTCCTATGCAGTTCATTGAAAATGAAGGAAGCATCTATTTTTCTAATGTGCTTCTATCAATCTTTGTGCAGATAATAATGTCAGCAAAAGCCCGTAATTTCTAGTCATATTTTTAAGATGATCCCTTCACTGTCCTAGTAACACAAAACCTGCGGTAGAGAACTTGGGTAGTTCAGCACTTTCTTGATTTCACTTAAATTGTCTTCCTAGTGAAGTTGGGAGATTTTTAAGGCACAGCTACCCCACAGGTATTTTGGAGCGTATAGGTTGTCAGGATCATAAAAGTTTAAGTATTAAAATAAAAAAAACGTTGGTTTTTAGCCTTGTCTTAAATTGAATGATGAAATCTGATTTCCTAAAAGCCATGGGAAGACTTTGTCACCAACTGACCTCAGTGACCCAAAGAAGCTTGTCTCCAACAGTAATGTTCTTGAAAGGGAATGGAGCCATTAAATGTTTATCCATGAGTTTCAGTGGTTGACTAGAATAATGGGCGACTATTCTATATTTACAGTGGTCCATGCCACTGTCATGAACAATTCTGAAGAATAGGATAAAAGTCCAGAATTTGATCCAAGTCAACTACTGTAAACTAATGGAGCCTGCGGAGGGATGGACTAACATGTTCCATTAAGTTCATACATGTGACAACTCAAACGATGACGTATTTGAAGATAACAAAGAATCTCCTTTGTAGCATCAATAAAGAAAAGGTGTTTAAACACTTTAAGACAACAGATTTCAGTTATAATACATTTTGAGCATTTAATCAAGTCGCAATAATGCCATAATAAGTTAAGTATTTTGGTTAACATTTACATAGCAAGCATCAACTTAGGATTGACTTTTCACAGGCATCCTAAAGTTAGAACTTAAAATTATATATATATTAGGGTTTTGCTACCACCACCACCACCACCACTAGCATTTCTTTTGGTCACAACAGACAAAAGGTTGAGTAAGGAAATTTTTCACCTTGCTATTACTAATGGATTTACAAACTATGTCACTCCCTTAACCTAAGCTTGGTCTGCTCTTCGACAAAACCCTAGGGAGGTCAAACTCTGTCAGGGGATAGGTAGCGTGAACCAGGTTTTCATTTTGCGCACAATCACCTCTAAATGAGGTCAGCATATCACTGAGTGGCATTTTGATATTTGAATAAATATGAAACGAGTAATAAGAAACATCCCTATTCCAAAATTCAATCACAAATGAACCTACAAGTATGCTGAGAGCAGAAACCATCCCTTCCTGCACAGTTGAGAAATAGACTATTTACCTCAGGAGGTTTTTACCCTTTCTCCCCAGAATCTAGATCAGGCTTTCACGTGGGACGCTGACTTTATTTCAGAGAAGGTGAAAGTGAAATGAGTGATTGGCTCAATTTACTTTCACTGCTTCGGTGCTCGGGGACATATCTCAGCCCACCAAGCACAGAAGCTGATGGAAGAGGTATGGTTGGAAAGGGGAGTATCTCCCCTTCCCAATGGTACCTTTTATAGTGGAAGCGCAAGAGGGCAATCCCCCAGCAGGGATCCACTCCACTAGACACCAGGAACTCTTTTTTTATAGTGGGGAAGCTGCCCCCTCGCAGTCGGCTAGTGCTACCCCCCACTTCCCCGGGCCCAAAAGTCTTTCTGCCCCCTCCGGGGCATATTGGTGGTTCTTACCTCCAATCACCCCCCAGAAAGCCCACTAGACACCAGGGATTTTTAATAGGGGCATAAATGGGTTAGGCAGCCTACCCAGGCATTGGGCCTAGCCTTCACCCTTCTAAAATAACGCCAGCAGTCGTTCTTCCCCCTGTCAGAGCAGATTGGAGATGTTTTCCTCCAATCTGTCCCCAGTGGTGGGTAGAAAGCCCACTAGGCCACCAGGGACTATATTTGGAGGAGGAGTGCCCCCCCCGGCAATGGGCAAATGCTGCCCCCCTTCCCCCCCCAAGTCTTTCTGTGCCCTGGAGGCAGATTGGAGGTTCTTACCTCAATTCTGCCCCGGGTTTCATTTTTAAAGGCATAATGGGTGGGGGGCCCTCCCAGGCATCGGGCCTAGCCCCCACCAACCCATGTGACCCCAGCAGTCTTTCTGCCTCTATCTGGGCCAGATAGGAGGGGTTTATATCCAATCTGACCCTGGCAGGAGGTAGAAATCCCAATAGACCACCAGGGATTATCTTTGTAGGGGGGTCCGGCGGCCCCAGGCAATGGGTTAATGCACCCCTCTACCCCCAGCCCGAATGTCTTTGTGCCCCCTGGGGGTATATTGGAGGCTGGTACCACCAATCTGCTCCCAGTGGGGACGGGGAAGAAAGCCCACTAGACACCAGGGCTGATTTTTTTGGGGGGGAGAAATGGGTGGGGGCGGCCAACCTGCCTTAAATTTGGAAGGAACATATGCAGAGAAATACAATTGGTAATAACCAATGTTTTACTATTCTGTATTCCCACATGTCTCCCGATACAAATGGTACCTCACTTGTGTGGGTAGGCCTAGTGCCTGCGACAGGAAAGGTCCCTAAACACAACATGGACACATCCCATTTTTTCCCACTGAAAACGCCCTTTTTAGGTCTCGCGCCTAGCGTTGCAGTGCGCAGCACTGCTCGCGCAGCGCGAGACCTCTAGAAAGGGCTTCTGAAAACGACCCACACGCTCGTACGTGTGGTTTTGTTTTCAGAAGCCCTCATTGGCTGTAGCGTGCGTTTTCTTAGAAAAAACGGCACGCGATTGGGCAAAGGCGGGTGCATGTCCCGCCTTTGCCGCGCCCATTCCCGACGGTGGCCAGAACGCGCAGCAGCGCGCGTTCGTCTCGCTTTTGCTGCCGCGCTCTCTAGCCCCCGCTCCTCTGTGGTGCGCGCGCACCACTTGTTAATTTGAGCTAGGCAGCTAGAAGGGATTCCCCACCCAAACATAGTTCTTCGTCACCCCTCCCCCAGCCACCAGTATCCCCTCCTCCCAATGGCCACAAAACAACGACTCTGACATGAACTTGTCAGCATAGCTTGCTGAAGTAAACCACGTGGCAACCGGAATCACCATACACTAGAACGAAGAAACGAGACAGAGGGGCTGGGACTGCGAAGGGAAGCTGAGCATTCCTCAACCCTACCCCCGTGTCTACAGGACTTTGGCACCGGTAGCCTGGTTGCTTTGGCCGTTGGCAGTCAGGATAGGAGGCCCTGGGAGCATGGAAGAGAGCTTTCCATGGAAAAAAGAAAGGGGGACATGATCATCCCGCTAATACATTCACACTTAGTCTCCCTGTGCGGGAGTGAACTGAGTGTTATCCCGACGCTGTCTCTTAGTGTCAAATTTTAAACTGACCCTGTTCTACAGGAGCTTATCTTGGACCATGACCATCCCTTCTAAAATCAGTGTAATCGTTCTGGTTTTTGTTTTTCACACCGGGCTTCAAAGAGGATTTAGGAAGAGAGGCAGGTGTAGAGCATAATGCACACGCTTCCTTTTCGGGATTAACTGTTTCTTGGCCTGTCTCTTTTTAGTAGAAAGTAGGCGGGGAGCTTGTAGTGCAAGGGGTGTGGCTTAATGGCTAGGGCGGCCGACTTTGAAGCTGGGAAACCAGGTTCGACTCTTGGCGCCGCGTATTCTCAAACATCCTGTGATTTTGGGCAAATCACTTAATCCTCCCCATGCCTAAAAATGAATGTCCGTCTGTATAATGCAACTGGTGCTCATGTTAAGCGCTCTGGTACCTTCGGGTCCAGTTTGCGCTATATGAAAGTGCCAATAAATATAAACAATACACAAAGTTTGGCAGACCGGGGAAGTGTCTCCACCATTACTGCACTCTTTTTAATATTTTTTTTAACTAGGGAATCTAGCAAACTGAAGGCACATGGGTTAGTTACAACGGTAGTTTGTTTGCACTGTAAAAGCGGGCCTTTTAAGGGGTTTTTGTTTCATATTAGTTTTGGCACTTTTTTTATGTGGGGGTGGACTTTTAAGTAACTGAGCGACGCGCTCAACCTCACCCACCGAGTGAGCAGAGAGCTGTTAAGGGCCGAACAGAAAAGTGATTTGCCTGACACTATCATCAAACGTAATTTAATGTTAATTAGCAGCGCATTGGCCCTTTCAGGCAAATGCAGTTAATCTGTGCAGCAATCTGAGTCCGCCAGGAGATTACAGCACCTGTCACTTCCAGAGACCGAGAATATTAATCAAATCTCGCAATTAGCCAAACAAATAAAAACCATTGACCTAAAAAATGTCATAATCCCCAAAATATTTTTTTTAATAATCATAAACTGCAAAAAATTGAGGATTTGTATTTCAGAAAACACTAGACAAAATAAAGGGCACCCAACAAAAATCACGATGCTTGGACTTTTTTATTTGAAAATTGGTCAGCAGCTGTAAGGTGTGTAAGTAGCCAAATGTAAGACCTGTGTGTCAGGCTGACAGACCTCACCAAGAGGCTGATTTTAGCATAGTGCCCCCATCTGAAACGTGAGGACTGTGCTGCCTGCTCCATGCTGTTTCTGCCTCATTATTGTTTCGGGGCTCTGCTGTTGGTGGAGGGCGCTCCCTGCAGAAATAAGCGTGTGTCAAAAGCAAACAACATCAGTGAGTGTGTGTCCAACGACATGTAAATGGCGATTCATTTATGTTCTTACTTCAAAGCATGAGCCAGGCACAAACTACTGGAGGATATGGAATCCATTGTTTTCCGTGAATTTTAATTTGAGAAGTATTGTAGAGGGTGTAATCTTCTTTAAAACTCAAATTACACATCTGAACGCACGCAGCGCTGTAAAGCCTCGCTGAGCTGGTAAATCATTGAGCTCCCTCTTTATGCATCTGTGGCCTGCTCCACTCCAAACGAAAACACATAGGTAAAGCACACTGACATTTACAACGCCAATAGCTCTCACTCTCCCAAATGCGAGACCTATTGCATTGCAAATGCTTGTTTTAAATGTGGTTAGCTATGAATTTTGGGCCCTAGCTCAGCCAGCACCTAGGGAATCCTAGCAAACCTGTACATTTTTGAAAATTCGGCACAGGAGTGAATCCAGGTCGGTGATTTGTGTGGCTCCCACCAGGTTTTCTTACCCAGAAACCTTTGCAAACCTTAGACTTTGACTAAAAAACACCCACACTGTGAGGAAATCTTCTGGAATCTGCTGGGAACCACACATGTCCTACCACTCAATATTCCCCCAAGTGTTCTGATAAAAATGGTACTTCACTTGTGTAGGAAGGCCTCAAAACACAACATGGATGCATCGCATTTTTCAACTGCAAATGTACACTTTTTTTGCAATGCATTTAGTTGTGGATTTTGGACCCTAGCTCAGTCGGCACCTAAGGAAACCTAGCACACCTGTACATTTTTTAAAACTAGACATGCGGGGGAATCCAGGGTGGGGTGACTTGCGTGGCTCTCGAAAGGTTTTCTTACCTAGAAGTCCTTACAAACCCCAAACTTTGACTAAACTCTTATTTTCTTCACATTTCTGTGATGGAAAGTTCTGGAGTCTGCAGGGAACCACAAATTTCCTACCATCTACCATTCACCCAAGTCTCCCGATAAAAATGCTACCTCACTTGCGTGGCTGGGCCTAGTGCATGCGACAGACAAGCATCAAACCAAGGTCAATGGGAGTCTCGTGTAGCGACTTTCATTGACCCTGGCTTGATGCTTCTCTGTCGCATGTCAGGGGCACTAGGCCAAGTCACAAAAGTGGGTTAGTATTTTTATTGGGACAGGTGGAGGAACGCTGAGTGGTAGGAATTTGGTGGATTCCTGCTGATTCCAGAAGTTTGCGTCACAGAAATGTAGGGTAAATGTGCAATTTTAGGCAAAGTTTGAGGTAGGTTTCCCCAAGTGGTAGCTGACCCAACCCCGAAAAGTGCAGCCGTTCAGCATAGAAGTAGGACGATATTGGGACTTAGCCCAATTCTGCTACCCATATGTATATATAAAAAAAATTCTAAATCTGAATTTCCCTTCTGCCAAAAAGATGGGCATGCTTTAGTCCCCAGAGGGGGGGGGGAGGGGCACTCCTTGTAGCAATAAAAGAAACTCCCAGGGGGAGAGTGCATAAAGACTGTTGTGGGTCATTTAAGAGATAGGGTTAGGCCCAATGCCTAGGCGGGCCACCCCCATCCATTTCTTCCCCCGAAAACTCATTCCTAATGTCTAGCGGGCTTTCAAACCCCCCACCCCCCCCTCTTCCCCACCCGGGGGCAAATTGGAGGAAACAGGGGCAGAATGACTGCTTTGGGTCATATGGATGGGTGGAGGCTAGGCCAAATGCCTGGGAGGGCCTCCCCCACACATTTTGCCATAAAAAAATCCCTTGTGTCTAGTGGGTTTCTTGCAACCCTGAGGAGCAGATTGGAGGCAAGAACCAGCAGTTTGCCCTGGGAGGGGGCAAAAGACTTTTGGGCTTGGGGATGGAGGGGCACTCCCCCTCCAAATATGGTCCCTGGTGGTCTAGTAGGCTTTCTGCCCCCCCCTGTCAGGAGCAGATTGGAGGAAAACACCTCTGATCTGCCCCAAACGAGGATAGAAAGACTGCTGGTGTTATTTTAGAAGAGCAGGGACTAGGCTCAATGCCTGGGTGGGCTGCCCCCATCCATTTATGCACCTATTAAAAATCCCTGGTGTCTAGTGGACTTTCTGACCCCGTGGGCAGATTGGAGGTAAGAGCCTCCATTCTGCCCAGGCAGGCCCCAGGGAGACAAAGACTTTTGGGCCTGGGGAAGGAGGAAGCCCCCCTAACAAAAGAGTCCCTGGTGTCTAGTGGAGTAGAGCCCTGCTTGGGCATTGCCCTCCTGCTTCGATCCCCAAGCTGGGATCCACAAGGGAAAGGTACCATTGTGTTAGAAATGGGGGTCTTTAGTTGGCAGAGGTAGGTACCTTTGTCCAAATAGGGATCCTTGCTTCTAGTCAGGGTAAGGGGGATACACTTCTAAAATAGCCCCTGCACACCCCCTTGGTAGCTTGGCACGAGCAGACCGGCTTATCTCAGAGGCAGTGTGTAAAGCATTTGTGCACACATACAGTAATACAGTGAAAACACTATAAATGGACACCACACCAGTTTAGAAAAATAAGTAATCTTTATCTAAACCAAAACAAGACCAAACGACAAAAATCCACAATACAGTAAACAAAATATGACTTTCAGATGGTAGAAATAGTTCAGTTCAAAGCAAATTGCAGATGCGACACTTTTCACACAAGTACCTGGAATGCGTCACGCCAACAAACAAAACGGGCAGCAGGGAAGGTGATGCATCGGTTCCTTACACTCAGGGAAGGTGATGCGTCGGTTCCTTGCTCCGGGGGAGGTGATGCGTCGGTTCTTTAGTGCTGCACAGGGGAGGTGATGCGTCGGTTCCTTACCGGAGAGGAGGTGATGCGTCGGTTTCTTACTGCGTGGGGAAGGGATGCGTCGGTTTCTTACTGCGTCCCCCAACGATGCGACAAACTTGGCGCCTCGATGCTATGCGACGATCCTGGACAATGTGTGGATTCTTCCAGCTCCCATCGGAAAACAGTCTCTAGAGGTCCAAAACAACAGCAGGCACCTCTTTGCAGGTCAGAAGTTCAGAGGATCTGGGGGTGAAGTCTTTGTGTCCCTGAGACTTCAGAACAGGAGGCAAGCTCAGTTTCAAGCCCTTGGAGATCTTCTTTCAAGCAGGTGACAAAGAAAACAGCAAAGTCCTTTTCTCCTTTCCTTGGCAGCAAGCAGCCACTGCAGGCCAACCCTAGACAGCAAACAGCACAGGGGCAGTATTCCTCCTCAGCTTCTCCGGCTCTTCTCCTTGGCAAAGGTTCCTCTAGATTCCCAGAAGTGATCTAAACGTCTCGGGTCTGGGCCCCTCTTTTTATACCCTTTGTTCTCTTAACGCAGAGAGTGTCTGTACCCAGCCAAAACCAGTTCTGTGGGGCACTTTGCAAGTGCACAACAACCTCCATTGTCAGTGTGAGCCCTTGCTCCGGACACAACACAGGGGGGCGGAACCGTCATTGTGGAAGGCAGGCACAGCCCTATTCAAGTGAAGGTGCTACTCCTCCCACCACTCCAAATGCAGACCAGGCCTATTCAGCCCAGCCCTGACTCATCAGGCTCTCTGGAGCCACTGCCCCTCTCCAGCCCCTGTCTTCCAAAAGCCAGACATGCAGTACACAAACCTAGCAGAGGCACACTGGATGGTTAGGCAAGAAAATTCCTACTTTCTAAAAGTGGTATTTTCAAACACAGAATGTAAAAATCACCCTCACTAAAAGCTGCATTTTAACATTCTGAGTTCAGGCATACAAAACTTTCTTTTCCTACCTTGTTCCCAGGGGCAGTTATGTCTATAAGATGTTATAAACAAACTTCCCATTCTGTCCTATGGGAACAGGTAGCCTTGCAATAGTGAAAAACTAAACTGGCAGTAATTCACTATCAGGACATGCCACACACACTAGAGCATGTCCTACCTTTCACATAAACTGCACCCTGCCCACAGGGGTACCTTGGCCTACCTTAGGGTGACTAATATGTAAAAAAGGGAAGGTTGAGGGACTGGCAAGTGGGTACACTTGCCAAGTCGACATGGCAGTACTAGACTGCCCACAGGCTCTGCAATGGCATGCCAGAGTTGCATTTTACAGGCTGCTTCTGTGGGTGGCACAATCAGTGCTGCAGCCCACTAGCAGCATTTGATTTACAGGCCCTGGGCACACACAGTGCACTGTACTAGGGTCTGACAAGTAAATCAAATATGCCAATCATGGAATCACTAATCCATAACAACAATTTACAAAGGGAGAGCATATGCACTTTAGCGCTGATCAGCAGTGGTAAAGTGCCCAGAGTCAAAACCACCAACAACAGGTCAGAAAAAATACAGGAGGAAGGCAAAAAGTCCTATGATGACCCTGCAAAAAGGGCCAAGTCCAACACGTTGGAAATAGATTCCTCTCCCATTTGCTTTGGTGCGTGGGGGGCTGAGATATGCCCCCAAGCACCGAAGCAGTGAAAGTGAAATGAGCACTTTCTCTGGAATTACGTCAATGCGCACCAATCGTCATTTCAGAGAAAAAAATAAAATAGCCTTGGGAGCTGGTCCCGAGGTTCCCCAGCTCCCGAGGTTACAATAAATGAGAGGAAATCCCTCTGATGTTCGTACCAGATGGATTTCCTGCCTCGTGTGCTAGGACGGCCTGGAGTCGTCCTCAGCACACAAGCACTGTTGCAGGGTATGCCTTGGAGACATCCTCTGCACAGAAGGGTTTAAACATGTAATTGATTTATTTACCCCGCAAAATATGGTTCATATCTTTACTTTTGCATTGTGGTCTGAACTAGAAAGCAATTCAACACTTTTGAAATATCCTTTTTGTTCTCTCAATTTCTTTGAAATTTCAGTTAACTTGAGTCAGTGATCAAACTACTGGAGAAACGTTAGGGGTGAAATATAACATTAACTCATCCCATCCTCATTGGTTTCATGCTGACCTAAAATCCTCCTAACAAAAGTAACAACAATTTAATTCTTGTGGACCAAAAAATATAGTAATGTCATTAAGATCCTAGTCCAAGTTGGGATTTATAGATAATCATTCATAAAGCTAAGACTTCATAATGTAAAGACAAAATTAGAAATGCCCCAAACTGGAGAACTCTTTAAGATGGTTGCTAAACATTTAAAACTGTGGGCTGACTCCACTATATCCTTGCTATTCTCAAGGAAATTATATCCAAGTAAGAGCAATTCTTTTAACAGTGTTTGGGATATATAAGGTAAAGTTTTATCCTCCTTCCCATACATATTCTCTAAAAAGCTTCCCTTTGGGAATTGTTTGTTCCTGTCCAATTACTGGTCTCCCAGGACTAAGAATGGTGATGGGTAAACTGGTCAATAAACAATCTGAACATCTCAACAAGTACTCATTGCTTGATCATAGACAATTTGATAGAGGCATCTAGCCACAGATTCCTTACTTTTGAATTTCCCAGGCGTCAAACTGGATCCAGAAAATTTTTCTTCGAGCAATACCCCTGTGCGCCAGTAGGTGTCATCAGTCGGTTCCGCATGATGTCATCGGTGCCGTTGTGATGTCTACGTCACCTTTATAGGCACCACTTCGGCTCACTGACGTCAGTTCTTTTCTTTCCGCGCCTACTTGCGCAGATCTGTAAAGAGAGCTACTCTGTCACTTTTTGACTGTTTTTTTCGACGTTTTGTCGGCCCCTCTTTTGGTGAGTACGTGTTTTTTCCTCATGTCCAAGAAGACCTCTATTTTCAAGCTGTGTGGCACCTGTCACTGCGCCATGTCGGACAAGGACCCTCACCTGGTTTGTCTCTGGTGCCTGGAGCACGACCACGACTCGAAGCCGGGCTCAGACTGCCGGGCCATGGCTCCGAAAGCTTTGAGGGAACGGCCATAAAGCTGCTTGCGGCCCAGCGCTCGGCACGTCGTCGTTCTCCCACAGAGGTCTCGTTCATTGTCCCGGTCAAGGGCTAGGAATTGAGGAAGTTTGGGAGTGGTCACAAGACTAGCCTTATCAAGAAATGGACTGGTATGAGGAATTTTGGGAGGCCAGCGGGCTGGACATCTCTCCAGAATCTGGCCTGATTTCACCCCCTCCATGGCTATGGAGGAGGCGGCATCATATGCGATGGTGGTGCGAAGGTCAGCTGAGGTCCTGGGCCTTCAGCTCCCTTCCGTGGCATTCAAGACTCGTATCTTGACGGAGGTCCTGCAGCCTGGTGTCTCCTCCTCAGAACCTTTTGTTACTGAATGAAAAACATGACACAACTTCAATTAGCAATAAAGCACAGAATTTATTAAGCACGCAGAATGTCAGTCGGCTCCGTAGAACTGGACTCTGAACTTCAAGTTACAATGCGGCAGACAGTTGCATTTATACATTTTAAAGGTGTCTTTGTCACATATGTATATTTGCATGTTTATTGATAGTTTGTTCGAGCACAGCATAAGTATCAAAAAAGGCAATACTATTCTACCAAAATAACTGATCACATGACTAAAGAATGCAGCCTATCTACACCTGTGGTTTGCTATATTTCTACACTGCGGCTTGTACTACCGGTGTTCTTGACTGGTCTGGCGTCGAAGCATAGCAATGCCCTACTCCTACATGTCTACTGCTCTTTGAAGCCTAACATCCCTTGTGTCCTGTGCCTCTATTCAGCTTTATCAGCATATTTTCTTAAACACGTGTTCGTTCAACGGGGCCTGTGGCCTTCACTTCGGCTGTAGTGTCTAAATATATTACCCTATTCTACCAAAGCTCTCATCTACTTCCCTCCCCCAAATCTTAACCCCATTTGTGCTGCTTTTTATTCTGCTATTGAAGTGAGACTGGGGCTGTATCTCTCTTTTACTACGTACATCTATACACATTTTCCTGCTGATGTTTTCATTGGCATGTATAGACTTCCTTCATTTTCAACAACATTTTTGTGCCTTTAAATGAGGCCTTAACTGATGTCCTACTGGGAACCTGGTCCAAGCCCAGCACAGGGGCTCCTGTCAATAGGACAATTGCCTGCCACTATCGCCCTGCACCTGGTGACCCAACTTTCCTCACCAACCACCCTACTCCCGAGAGATTGGTGGTCCAAGCATCTACCATCCTAGGCTCATTCCCTTCCACACCCCCAAATAGGGAATCTAAGAGGCTTGATAGTTAGGATAAGAATTTTTTTTCTTCTGCCAGGCTTGCATTGTGGTCGGTGAACACTGAATGTTTATTGGGCCGTTATTCCCACACTTTGTGGGAAACGGTTGCGTAAGTGCTGCCACAGGTCCCGAAGAAGACCTGGGCCGTCCTCTCCCAAGCAGTATCAGATGAGAGAGATGCTTCAAAGTTCGCCATTCGCTGGGCAGAGTGATTTTATCGGCATTGGCTGTTCAACGCCACGCCTGGGGATGAGGATTTGTGACTTTTCAGGGGATGTCCAGGCCTCTTTCGTGGACACGCCCTTTGTTGGTACCCGTCTCTTTGGAAACAAGGCAGACATGGCGCCGGAGCGCTTTAAGGACTCCCAGGCTATGGCCAAATTTTAGGCCTCTCAGTGGCCACTAGTCTCCAGTCTGCCTTTCACCCCTTTTGTGGCTACGGAAGGGGCTTTCAGCCGCGCCGGCCATACCCCAGCCACAAGACCGTGCAAGTTCAACAACCTCTGCACAACCGTGTGCGTGGCTCATTCCAACCCCATGGGTCAGGTGGCCAGAGGTTGGGTCAGTCCACCACGCCCCTGCAAACTCAGCCTCAAAACCTTCCTAGTCAGGCCCTTCAAGATCATGGGTGGCCAGTTGGTGGCAGGATCAGCCATCACCTCCACCAATGGGAGAACATCACCTCGGACAGGTGGGTCCTCCAGATAGTCCAAAGGGGCTACACCCTCCCCTTCGAAACTATCCCTCCCTGCATGCCTCTAACTTACGACCATCTGATGGAGTATCACCTGCCTTTGCTTCAGGAGAAAGTCATTACTCTCTTGGCCAAGGGAACCGTAAAGAGGGTTCTGGCACCAGAAGCAGGCTATGGTTGTTATTCCCACTACTTTCTGTTCCTGAAGAAGGAAAAGGGCATGCACCCTATTCTAGATCTGTGAGACCTCAACTATGTCCTCAAAAAAGGAAAAGTTCATGATGCTCATTCTAGCTCAGGTCTTGTCTGCCCTGGACCCAGGAGACTGGATGGTAGTGTTGGACTTGCAGGACGCCTATTTTCACATTTCCGTCCTGCCTGCTCATCGCGCTACCTGCAGTTTACGGAAGGCCATGAGCACTTTCAGTTCACCCTGCTCCCCTTTGGCCTTACTAGTGCCCCTTGGGTGTTCACCAAGGTGGTGGCAGCAGCTCATCTGCCCAGATCAGTGGTGCCAGTCTTCCCCTATCTCAACTACTGGCTGTTGAAGGCGAGCTCACACCAGGCTGTTGTCTCCCACCTGCAGCCTACAGCAAACCTCCTGCTTAAGCTGGGGTTTACTGTCAACGTTCCGAAGTCACACCTGACTCCCTCGCTCCCTTTCATCTGAGCTGTTCTGGACAGAGTGCAGTTTCTGGCCTATCCTCCCAAACGGCGTGTCAAGGATATTCAGGCTATGATACCGATGTTTCAGCCTCTCTCCTGGATTTCAGTGAGGTTGACTCTGAGGCTTCTGGGCCTCATGGCCTCCTGCATCCTGCTAGTGACACATGCCAGATGGCATATGCGGGTTCTGCAGTGGGACTTGAAGTTCCAGTGGGTGCAACATTAGAGGAATCTCTCCGATGTGGTCCAGATCTCTGTGAGAAATGCACATGACCTTCAGTGGTGGCTAACTGACTGCGATTGGGTCAGAGGCAGACCCCTAACCCTTCCCCAACCAGACCACACAGTCATGACAGATGCATCACTTCTGTGGATGGGGCGGCCATATGGGAGAGGTGGAGATCAGAGGACTCTGGTCTCTGGCGGAATCCGGGCTCCACATCAACTTGCTAGAGCTCCGAGTGATTCGCTTGGCATTGAAAGCCTTTCTTCTGTCAATCAAGGGAAAGATGGTTCAAGTTTTCACGGACAACACTGCCATTTGGGACTGCAACAAATAGGGTATGGGGTCGTGGACCCTTTGTCAAAAGGCCCTGCGTCTCTGGACGTGGCTGGAACAGCAGGGCATATCCCTGATGGTTCAACACCTGGCAGGTTCTCTGAACGCCAGGGCGGACGACCTCTGCCATCGATGCTTAGTGGGTCACAAATGGCGTCTCCATCAGGAGGTGGTGCAAGTTCTCTTTCAACAGTGGGGAGAACCTTGGTTAGATTTGTTCGCCTCTGGTGAGACCACGCAATGTCAGCATTTTTGCACGCTGGAGTTTCCAAGGAGGCTCTCGCTCGGAGACGCTTTTCTTCTCGACTGTGGCGCAGGCCTCCTATATGCCATTCCACTCCTGTCCAGAGTACTCCAGAAGATCAGGAGCAACCAGGCCCAAGTCATTCTTGTGGCTCTGGAGTGGGCATGCAGTCGGGTATCCTGAGTTTCTCCAGCTGAGCATAGATTCTCCAATCAGGCTGACCCTTCGGGAGGATCTTCTGTCACAGCAGCAGGGGAGGGTCCTCCACCCGAACCTGCCAACTCTACGCCTTCTTGCTTGGAGATTGAGTGGTGGCAGTTAATAGCATTCGACTTTCCTCCTGAAGTCTGTAATGTTATTTTGGCAACCAGGCGTCCCTCTACCAAGACTGTGTACGCCTGCTAGTGGCACAAATTTGTAAAATATTGTACAGAAAGGTCTATTGATCCTCTTTCTGCTTCCCTTTCTCACGTTTTGCTTTTTTTTTTTTTTTACCCTTGCCCAGCAGGTCGCTGCACTGGGCACTCTCACAGGGTACCTTTCGGCCCCGTCTGCCTTCCTGAGGCTGCCAGACCAACTGTCATTATTCAAATCTCCCATTGTAAATAGATTCCTCAAAGACTTGTACATATGTTTCCACCTTCTTCTTTCATTATTCCTCAGTGGGATCCTAATTTGGTTCTCACCTTTCTAATGTGCACTCCATTTGAATCTCTGCACAATTGCCCCCTATGGCTGCTTACTATCAAACAGCCTTTTTAGTGGCAATTACTTCTGCCGGGAGGGTGAGCGAATTGCAGGCTCTGTCATTCATGGTTCCTTACCTGACCATCTTCCTTGATAAGTTGGTGCTTCGCACGAGGGTCTCTTTCTTAACGAAAGTGGGAACACCAATCTGTTACCTTGCCCACTTTCTACGCTCCTCCACACCCCTCTGAAGAAGAGGAGCGACTCCATCGTCTGGACCCAAAAAGAGTGTTGTTGTTCTACCTTGACCGCACTAAAGAGTTCCAGGGGGACAACCAACTCTTCATGGGGTACATTGGAACAAAGAAAGGTTGTGCAGTGCAGAAAGGCTTGAGGGCTCCATCCACCAGAGCGAAGGCTGCTACCATGGCGTTGCAACGCGGAGTTCCAGTCCTCGACATTTGTCAGGCAGCAACGTGGGCATCCCTGCTGATCTTTACCAAGCACTACTGCCTGGACAATCAAGTCTGCAGGGATGGCCTTTTTGGCCACTCTGTCCTGCTGGACTTCCTGGTCTAAACTAGTCCGCAGTCCCTCTGCCGGGGATGTTATTGCTTGGGTATCCATTCAAAGGTAAGGAATCTGCGACTAGATGTCTCTATCAGATGGACAAGTTACTTAACTTCTGTAACACCTTGTCTGGTAGAGACATGATCTAGCCGCAGATTCCTTACCGAGCCACCCATCCTCCCCGCACTGCGGATACGTTTTTAGGGTCATGACTGATCCCTTTCAGGGTCCTAGTTGTTCAAAACACACCAATGTCAGTGCACTTCATCGCTCCGCGGCTTCTGGCGTGGAAAGCCGTGAAAAGTAACTGACGTCAGCACGCCATGGTGGTACTTATATAAGTGACGCGGAAGTCACAACAGCGCGGACTACGCCAATGACGTCACGCAGAGCCGACCGACACCACCTACCGGCGCGCAGGGGTCTTCCTCAAAGAAAAATCTTCCGGATCCACCCTAATGCCTGGGAAATTCAAAGGTAAGGAAGCTGTGGTTAGATCATGTCTCTACCAGATAAGGCATTACCAAAGGTAAGTAACTTGTCCATCAGGTTTCAGACACTGCACACAGACCTCTCACAGATACTATTTGCCAGTCTGTAAATGGGGGCAGCCAGTAATAGTAGTATTACTTGATTTTTCAGTAGCATTTGACACCGTAGATTGGTCAATCCTGCTGTCAAGTTAGCAAGAAACAATGGTTGTTGTCTCACAAGATTAGTTTAGATCTTTTTTGACTTATCGATGTTTCACAGTCAACAATCAGTACAGTCAAATTGGGTGCAGGTTGAAATGCAGAAAATAATGATTGTGAAACATGTGGAAATAAATGTTTTACTGGAGACTCTCTCGAAGAAAAGTTGAACTTTGTCAGCAGTTATGAAATTAGATCTCAATCAACTGCTAACACAACAGAAATTAATATTAAGGATTTATTGAACATCGGTAAAAATGAAAAAATATAACTTACCTGTTTCTGAAAATTGCTGTCCAAGTGGAGCTGTGGATGGATGGTAATCTTGGGTATATGTTATGGCATGGTATAAATTCTCATCTATCAGATCCAATGTTAATGAAAAAAATTATTTGTGCTTAGTTAAACTTAAATGCTCCCCTAATCTATATTTACCATTAATAAAACAAAAGATGGCTCTCTAAAGCAGCGGTTCTTAACATGTGGTCTGGGGACCCCAGGGAATCTGTGATTCCTACTCAGGGGGGCTGCGACTACTTAGAAAGTAACATAATATTAACAGACTAATAAAGAAAATGTAAAATTGAACATTTTAAAACTTTTTGTAAATATGAAGGTATTTGAAATTGAAGGCTAAAGATTAGTTGCTGCCCTCAAGTTGATTTTTGGGACCAGTGCAAGAGCAACAAACAGAATATAGTATGGACAATGGGTGGCCTCAATTGAATTTGGAAAATCTCCAGCCTTCCCATTAAAATTGTCATTTGTTTATATTTGTTTATGAATTAAATAACACATTTAATCATTTGTGTATTTGTTTGATGAATGGTTCTTCTGTAATTTTGTGTATTGTTTTGAGCTTCAAATCATCGAAATTGCTTAGGTTGCGGTCCCCAGATTCCAATAATGATTAAGAAGAGGTCCACAGAAGTCAAAACGTTAAGAACCACTGCTCTAGAGCCTTGGTGGAGGTGAACAAGATTACTTTAAGAAACTGAAACAGCACAAACATTCCTGGAATTTCAACATAGATTATGGATAACCTTATCCAGATATGAACACAAATGTGTGCTCCTATAACAATTGACTGAATTTGTGTTTAGATATCTGGAGCATGTTCAATAAGCCATAACAAAAATTACATAGATTCTGATTTGACTTTTTCTTTCTCTCTCTTTGCGGTCTCACTACAGACCGCTTCAGCAACCAGACGCAGACCGCATTGCTTACAGTATTAAGTAGAGTGGGCTTTGGCTCAGCCATTTGATCATGATCGGATGGCTTTCTTGTCCATTTCAGTTCCCTCTTATTTATTTGGTGGCTGTCCTCTCTATTCTTGCATTTACTCACCCTTGAGCATTTCTTATTTTCCTTAGCTATTGAGGATGTGGTGTAACAACCAGAGCTGCCTACTTTGGAACTGGGAAACGGGGTTCAAGTCTTCGCATCGGCTCAATATCATGTGATTTTGGGCAAATCACTTAATCTCCCCATGCCTACAAAAAATGAATGTGTCCTTGTGTAATGTAACTGGTTCTCATGTAAAGCGCTCTAGTACCTTCGGGTCGAGTTCGTGCTATATAAAAGTACGATTTTTTTTAAATTAATTGGCTGAGCTGTAGTCTATTGCTGGCGTCATGGAAAAGTTCTTCTCATTTAATTTCTCAGTAAGCATCTATAGAAGTGCATGCCCTGCTTTTTACTGTGGTACTGTGTGCACATTAAGTGTGCTTGCACTCTTTCCCTCACTTCCTAAACCTCTCCCGCTCTAACTTTCCTGCGTCTCCGACCCCAAGCACTGTGCTCTGTTTCTGATCTCCTCTGACCCCCTCCCCCATCTCTCTGTTCCCTCTCCCTTGCTCAAGGAAAAACTTGAGCACCCCACAGGTATCCTTGTTGATTAGGCCAAGGAGGTACTTGAAGTAACGTGGTGGCCATCTTGAAAGTATAGAAATAACACTTTCATAATTTCAAGACTGCTGCTACATTGTGCAAAGCAACGTGATGGCCACTATGAAATTATGTTTTCATACTTTCATGATGGCAGCCAATAGTGTGGCACAACATGGTGGCCGGGCTATCTTGAAAGCGCAACGTTATTTTGTATACTTTCGAGATGGCCATCACGTTGCAACATGGAACATGTGGGGCCATCGTGAAAGCATAACTGTGAGAAAGTGCCCTCTTTCTGCATGGTTGCCCCCACTTTTTGCTGAATTGCTGATGTGCTTTGACTGAGTGTGCCCTGGGCTCCTGCTAACTAGGTACCCAGGGCCTATGTTCTTTCCCTAAAACTGCATTGATGCCTAAACCCAACTGGCATCTCTGGCCACAGATCAGCCCCTGGTAAATGGTCCCACAGGTACCCAGGGCACTAGGACCAGAGAAGGCCTCTAAGGGCTGCAGCACTTATTGTGCCACCCTTAGAGGTCCTGTACCATTACACTCACACACTGCCTTTGCAGGTTGCGTGTTTTGGTGCAGAACAAAGTGAAGAGTCGACATGGCACACATCTCTGTGTGCCACGCCTACAACCCACTGCCCTGGCATAGATCAGTCACCTCTCTAGCTGGGTGCACTATACCAGTGGTGAGAGTGCAGGAGCATGAGCCCTGTACCCCTACAGTGTCTAAGTCCATTCTTAGGCAATGTAAGTGCAGTGCTGCCATTAAGAGTATATGGTGCTGGGAGTTTGTCATTACGAACTCCACAGCACCATAATGGCTACACTGAAAACTGAGAAGTTTGGTATCAAACTTCTCAGCACATTAAACCCACACTGATGCCAGTGTGGGATTTAATGAAAAATGCACACAGAGGGCATCCTGAAAACTAACCTACAACTAGTGTCCAGGCTGAGTGGCTGCTTTCAGCTGCCACCACCAGACATGTTTCTGGACCCCTGGGTCGAGACCCTGCTGCTCTCGGGGGCCTGAAACAATGCACATCCTGGGACGAGATGCCAAGCCTCCTCCCCCAGGATGGGCAGGGTTCACGAAGGGGAAGCTTCAAAAGCTTGCCGCCTTTGTGAGCTTCCCCAGGCTACTTGCTGCTTTCAGCAACTGGTCCCCACTGGTTCTGACCCCCACTTGGGCGGGAGAACCGGCGGGAAAAGCAAGTGAGGAAGAGAGGTGTGCCCACCTCTGCCAACTCCACCCCTCAGGTGGGGGAGGCGAGGTGAAGCACAACTCTCAGTCCCCGCCATCTTGCAGATGGGGGGACTCAGCCAACCAGGGAAAGGCTTATGCCCCCCTCCAACTGGAGGGTGGCATAATAGGGGGTGTACCCACACCAGGGAAGGGACACATTGGTCCCAACCTTTTTACCTACCTGCAACGCCCCTAAATCTAGTATTTAGGGGCACCCCTGAACCGTGCTTCCTCAGACCAAAAGAAACTACAAGAAAAGAAGAAGGACCAAACAGCCGTGCCGAAGCTAAGAAGAGGAAGACTCCCACTGACTTGGCCCCAGCCCTACCTGCCTGTCTCCACCTCGAACCTGCTCCTGCGAAATCCCGGTGTGTCCTGCAGCCAGCAACCTCGAAAACCCCGGAGGACCTGCCTGCCTTCAACCACAAAGACTGTGTCTCCCGTGAACACCGGATTTGTTCATCTCCAACCTCTGGCTCCGGCCGGACACCGCGAATCCGCACCACTCTGCACCCGCTGTCCACGGCCCGAGCTCGAGTGGGCAAACACCACGAGGAGGTCTCCCTGGCGATCCTAACCCGAGATCCGGCGACCCCTGACCTGACTCAAACCTCCAGCCGATGCCTGCAGCCTAAATCCGGAAGGTCCCCCCAACCGCGACCAGGAGCTGGTAAGAAGATCCATCCCTAAAAGACACCCCTGCACCCGACGCCCCACGGCCTTGGGTGGCCCAACTGACGGTGCCTAACTAACCCCCAACTTACCTCTCGAAGTGGTAGTTGCAACCAGAAGACCTTCGTCCCCAAGCCTGCAGTGCCTTTGCAAACCAGAGGTTCCTCATTGTAAACAACAGGGCGCCCGACGTCGAAACAGCACCCTGCACCCGGCCGCCGTAGTGCGGCTGAGGGTGCACCTTTGGTGCTACTTTGTTTCCCCATTTGCCCTGAGCTAAAGTCCCGGAGCTTTGCTCCCACAACCAAGTGGCCTGCTCGTCAGCAGCCACCAACCGGAGGCCCCCTAGCCCCCATTGGATAACATTGGGCCGCAGCACTCTGCACCCGGCCGCCCTAGTGCCGCTGAGGGTGTAACAACAGTGCATCCCTGACCCTGGGGGACCCCTGAATCTACCCCCAGAACCTCAACTCCCACTACCGAATACTTACCCTAAAACCGATAACAAAAGTTTTTCCTCCATAGGATAACATTGACTGGTTTTTTGGGGAAAGTTTCTAAGTGTGGAGTTCGAAAACCTAAAGAAATTCTTTAAAATTGTACTAACTAACAAAAACGATTTTACTTACCTGTTTACAGGAAATGTCCCAGTGTAGTATCCAGGTATACTACCCTGTGTAAGAAAAGTAATCTTAAAAGTAACTTACCTGTAATCTTACTGAAAATCCTATACAAAGTATATGTACTGTATTTACAAAGCATTGCATTTCTCAGAAAGAATACTGTAAGTCAAAACAAAGTGCATTTACAATTGCAATCCAAACTGTGTTACAAACTGTATATTTACTGCAAAGTACTTATCACTTACCTGTGCCAGGCTTGCTTGGTTCTAGGAATTAAAATAACTAAAAGAATATTTTTATACAAAAACAATTGGTCTGAAGTTCAGTCTTTGAGTGTGTGAATTCATTTGCTGACTGAGTGTGTACAACAAATGCTTAACACTGTCCTCTGATAAAGCCTTACTGCTCGACCACACTACCACAAATAGAGAGTGAGGTGCTATCTAACTTTACCTCTGCCTACCTTTGGTGTTCCACTGGACTCTGTGCACACTATACCTCACTTTGCTATAATATATACAGCGCCAGCTTCCTACATTGGTGGATCAGCAGTGGGATATACAACTTTGCATTTGTTGGACTACTTGGTTACCACCTGATCACACAACAGAACTCTTAAATTGTCTTTAGAATTCTGATTTTTCAAATTGGCATTTTTTTTGCAAAATTACTAAAAGTCTTGCTAGGGCCTTCGTTAAGTCCCTGTAGAATTTTAGAAAAATAAAAAGTCACTTTAGCTAGGGTTAGAGGGGTTAGAAGTTTTTTCAACAATGTCTCAAAACAAGAGCCCAGCTGTTAGTGAAAATAACCACAATGCCATAGAGGACCTGGTTGAGGAGCTTGACCTCACCCCTTACCTTCACTTGTCTTTCAAGGAGGTAAGGTCCCTATGCAAAATTAAAAACATAGCCATGGGGTCCCATCCCACCAAACAAAAGCTCCAGGAGCTGTTGGCTGGGTATGCTAAGGACCACCCATCTGAAAATGGTGAAGACCAATCAGATGAGGAAGAAGAGGGAGAGGATGACCAGGTAGATCAACCTCCCCCACTTCATAGGGAGAAAAGGGCCCCAGTGGCCCTGACTCCAAGAATCAACCTCTCAGTACCTAGATCCCACACAGGTGGGTCAGCACTACTGAGGAAATTGAAGGAAGCCTCAATGAGGAGGACAGCCTTTTAGCAAGGTTGACCAAAAGACTGGATCTAGAGACCAGGTTGCTGGCTCTAGAGAGAGAGAGAGAGAGAGAGAGAGAGAGAGAGAGAGAGAGCAGAGATGGGCCTAGCACCCATCAATGTTGGCAGCAATGTACTTAATAAGCATAAAGGGCAATCTTATGATCCTAAAATCCCCAAAGGGATTGTCCCTAAATATGACGAGAGTGATAACACAAAATGGTTCACAGCCTTTGAGAGGACTTGTGAAATGAGAAAAGTGAAGTAGTCACACTGGGGGGCACTCCTGTGGGAAATGTTCTCTGGTAACTGCAGAGACAGACTCCTGACCCTTTCTGGGGCAGATGCTGGGTCTTATGACCTCATGAAGAGAACTCTGATTGAGGGATTTGGACTCACAACTGAGGAATATAGAATTAGATTCATGGGGGCTCACAAAACCCAAAACCAATCCTGTATTGACTTCGTAGACTACTCAGTTAAAACACTAGATGGTTGGTTAACTGGACACAATGTGCATGATTTCAGTGGGCTTTACAATCTGTTTATGAAAGAACATATTTTAAGTAATTGCACTAATGAAAAGTTACATCAGCATTTGGTAGACCTAGGTCTAATTTCTTCCCAAGAATTGGGAAAGAAGGCAGACCATTGGGTCAAGACAAGGGTGACAAAAACAACCACTGGGGGTGACCAAAAGAAAGGGGTTACAAAACCTCCCCAGGGGAAAGGTGGTGAGAATCCCCAAGATAAAAAGCCTGAGTCTTCTAAAGGGCCCCAAACACCTGCACAGGGGGGTGGGTCCCAAAACTCTTCCTAGTCCAATAATAGGTACAGGGGAAAGAACTTTGATCCTTTAAAGGCCTGGTGTAACAACTGTAAGAAGTTGGGACACTTAACTGGAGATGCTGCTTGCCCAAAAAGAAGTCCCCTAGTCCTACTACAGCTACTCCTGGTGTAGCAAGTCTCCAGATGGGATCAACAGTGTGCCAAGAGCAAATCGGGTTGCACACTGAAGCAATTCTAGTTTCAGAAGGGGAAGTTGAGTTTGCCACTGTAGCTGTGTGGCCATCCAACTTAAAGAAGTATTTACAATATCCTTGGATTAATGGAACTAGGATAGAAGCTCTGAGGGATACCGGTGCCAGTGTCACTATGGTGAGAGATACACTGGTTTTCCCTGAGCAATACTTGATTGGGAGAACTTACCCAGTCACCAATGCTGACAGTGTTACCACTAACCATGCAATGGCTATGGTGACATTAGACTGGGGGGGGGGGTTACTGGCCTGAAACAGGTAGTGGTCTCTCCAAAGCTACCAGCTGCATGTCTGCTTGGCAATGACCTGGAAACCTCAGCATGGGCTGAGGTTGAACTGAAAACCCATGTAGCAATGCTGGATATCCCTGAGATGGTGTGTGTAAAACAAGAGCACAGAGCAGAAAACAGGATGACAAAGAAGTGTTGGAGCCTGAAAGTATGGCTCAACCTTCCAAGAGGAAAGGTAAGAAGACTGGGGAATCAGCTTCTGTACAGCAAAAGGATCAGGACCCTCTCCTCAAGGAGAGGACTTGGACAGCCCGGAGGGAACTGAGCCCAAGGAGGTTGACCCTTACCAGGTTGAACTCTTGGGCCCCGGGGGACCCTCTAGGGAAGAGCTGTGCCTTGGACAGCAGGACTGCCCAACGCTTGAAAGCCTGAGGCAGCAAGCTGCCGCACAGGAAAAGTGAGATGTCTGTGGTTCCCATCAGAGTTTATTGGGAAGAGGGACTACTGTGCACTGAGGCCAGAGTCCCCCAACCCTGGAGCCACTAGGAGAGTGGTAGTGCCTCAGAAGTACAGGGAGTTCCTCCTAACTTTAGCTCATGACATCCCTCTAGCTGGGCATCTGGGCCAAACCAAAACCTGGTAAAGGCTAGTTAGCCACTGTTACTGGCCCCAGATGTCTCAGAAAGTAAAGGAGTTTGTCAGCTCCTGTGTCACCTGCCAAGCCAGTGGCAAAACAGGTGGACACCCAAAGGCCCCCTTAATCCCACTACCAGTGGTTGGGGTTCCCTTTGAAAGGGTAGGTGTGGACATAGTGTGTCCACTTGAACCTCCCACAGCATCAGGAAACAAATTTATTCTAGTGGTAGTGGATCATGCCACTAGGTATCCTGAGGCAATTCCCCTTAGGACTACTACAGCTCCTGCAGTAGCCAAGGCCCTCATTGGTGTCTTCACCAGGGTAGGGTTTCCTAAGGAGGTGGTTTCAGACAGAGGTTCCAACTTCATGTCTGCTTACCTCAAACACATGTGGAAAGAGTGGAGTGCAGTAGAAGTTTACTACACCCTATCACCCACAAACCAATGGCCTTGTTGAGAGATTCAACAAGACATTGAAAGGCATGATTATGGAGCTCCCTGAAAAACTCAAAAGGAGATGGGATGTCCTCTTACCATGCTTGCTTTTCGCTTACAGAGAGGTGCCACAGAAGGGAGTAGGGTTTTCCCTTTTTGAACTTCTGTTTGGCCATCCTGTGAGGGGACCACTGTCTGGTAAAAGAGGGTTGGGAGAAGCCTCTCCAAGAACCCAAACAAGATATTGTGGACTATGTGCTTGGCCTAAGGTCCAGAATGGCTGAGTACATGGAAAAGGCATCCAAGAATCTTGAGGCCAGCCAGGAGCTTCAGAAGCACTGGTATGACAAAAAAGCTGCACTGGTAGAATTTCAACCTGGGCAGAAGGTGTGGGTTTTGGAGCCAGTGGCGCCAAGGGCTCTCCAGGACAGATGGAGTGGCCCTTACCCTATCCTAGAAAAGAAGAGCGAGGTCACCTACTTGGTTGACTTGGGCACAAGCAGGACACCCAAAAGGGTTATCCATGTGAACCGCCTGAAGCTGTTCCATGACAGGGCTGACATCACCAGGCTGATGGTGACTGATGAGGATCAGGAGACAGAGAGTGAACCTCTCCCTCACCTCCTCTCATACAGCCCAAAAGATGGGTCAGTGGAGGGAGTTGTCTTTTCAGACACCCTCTCTGTCCAACAGCAGATTGAGTGGAAGCAAGTCTTGCAGCAGTATGCTAAGCTCTTTTCCTTGACCCCTGGTCAGACAAACTGGTGTACCCATGATGTGGACACTGGTGACAGTTCACCTGTCAAAAACAATCTATCGACAGTCTGATCAAGTCAAGGAAAGCATCGGAGCTGAAGTCAGCAAGATGCTGGAGTTAGGGGTTATTCAACCCTCTGAGAGACCCTGGGCCAGCCCAGTGGTTCTAGTCCCCAAACCTCATCCACAGGGTGGAAAGAGAGAAATGAGGTTCTGTGTGGACTATGGGGGGCTCACCTCTGTCACCCAGACAGATGCTCACCATATCCCAAGAGCAGATGAGTTGATAGACAAATTGGGTGCAGCCAAATTTCTAAGTACCTTTGACTTAACTGCAGGAGCAAAAGAAAAGACCGCATTCTCCACACCTGATGGGCATTATTAGTTTACTGTTATGCCCTTTGGTTTAAAGAATGCCCCTGCCACCTTCCAGAGGTTGGTGAATCAAGTCCTTGCTGCATTGGAATCTTTTAGTGCAGCTTATCTAGATGATATTGCTGTCTTTAGTTACACCTGGCAGGATCACCTGATCCACCTTGGGAAGGTTTTAAATGCCCTGCGAACTGCAGTCCTAACTATCAAGGCATCCAAATGCCAGATAGGGCAGGGACCTGTGGTGTACCTGGGCCACCTTGTTGGTGGATGCCAAGTACAACCCTTACAGCCCAAGATCCAGGCTATCCTGAACTGATCAGCTCCAACAACCCAGAACAAAGTCAGGGCATTCCTTGGCTTGACTGGGTACTACAGGAGGTTTGTGAAGGGATATGGGTCCATTGTGGCTCCCCTCCAAGAAGATGCCCTAAAAGATAAACTGGACAGTTAGTTGTCAAAAGGCTTTTGACACCCTGAAAGAGGCTGTGTGCTCAGCACCAAATCTCAAAGCTCCAGACTATGCCAAGCAGTTCATTGTGCAGACTGATGCTTCTGAGCTAGGCATAGGAGCGGTCCTATCCCAGACCAATGATGAAGGCCAAGACCAACCTGTTGCTTTTATAAGCAGAAGGCTTCTCCCCAGGGAGCAGCGTTGGAGTGCCATTGAGAGGGAGACCTTTGCTGTGGTTTGGTCCTTGAAGAAGCTGAGACCATAGTTGTTTGGTATTCACTTCCTAGTTCAAACTGATCACAGACCTCTCAGATGGCTAATGCAGATGAAAGGTGAAAATCCTAAACTGTTGAGGTGGTCCATCTCCCTACAGGGAATGGACTTTGTAGTGGAACACAGACCTGGGACTGCCCATGCCAATGCAGATGGACTTTCCAGGTTCTTCCTCTTAGAAAATGAAGACTCTCTAGGGAAAGGTTATTCTCATCCTCTTTCGTTTGGGGGTGGGGGGGTGGTTGTGAGAGAATGTGCCCTCTTTCTGCATGGTTGCCCCCACTTTTTGCTGAATTGCTGATGTGCTTTGACTGAGTGTGCCCTGGGATCCTGCTAACCAGGTACCCAGGGCCTATGTTCTTTCCCTAATTCTGCATTGACGCCTAAACCCAATTGGCATCTCTGGCCATAGGACAGCCCCTGGTAAATGGTACCACAGGTACCCAGGGCACTGTGACCAGAGAAGGCCTCTAAGGGCTGCAGCACTTATTGTGCCACCCTTAGAGGTCCTGTACCATTACACTCAGAAACTGCCTTTGCAGGCTGTGTGTTTTGGTGCAGAACAAAGTGAAGAGTCGACATGGCACACATCTCTGTGTGCCATGCCTACAACCCACTGCCCTGGCATAGATCAGTCACCCCTCTAGCTGGGTGCACTATACCAGTGGTGAGGGTGCAGGTGCATGAGCCCTGTACCCCTACAGTGTCTAAGTCCATTCTTAAACATTGTAAGTGCCGTGCTGCCATTAAGAGTATATGGTGCTGGGAGTTTGTCATTACGAACTCCACAGCACCATAATGGCTACACTGAAAACTGAGAAGTTTGGTATCAAACTTTTCAGCACATTAAACACACACTGATGCCAGTGTGGGATTTAATGAAAAATGCACACAGAGGGCATCTTAGAGATGCCTCTGAAAACTAACCTACCACTGGTGTCCAGGCTGAGTGGCTGCTTTCATCTGCCTCCACCAGACATGTTTCTGGACCCCTGGGTCGAGAGCCTGCTGCTCTTGGGGGCCTGAAACAATGCACATCTTGGGACGAGGTGCCAAGCCTCCTCCCCCAGGATGGGCAGGCTTGCTGCCTTTGTGAGCTTCCCCAGGCCACTTGCTGCTTTCAGCAACTGGTCCCCACTGGTTCTGACCCCCACTTGGGCGGGAGAACCGGCGGGAAAAACAAGTGAGGAAGAGAGGTGTGCCCACCTCTGCCAACTCCACCCCTCAGGTGGGGGAGGCGAGGTGAAGCGCAACACTCAGACCCCGCTATCTTGCAGATGGGGGGACTCAGCCAACCAGGGAAAGGCTTATGCCCCCCCTCCCACTGGAGGGTGGCATAATAGGGGGTGTACCCACCCCAGGGAAGGGACACATTGGTCCCAACCTTTTTACCTACCTGCAACGCCCCTAAATCTAGTATTTAGGGGCACCCCTGAACCTTGCTTCCTCAGATCAGAAGAAACTACAAGAAAAGAAGAAGGACCAAACAGCCGTGCCGAAGCTAACAAGAGGAAGACGCCCACTGACTTGGCCCCAGCCCTACTGGCCTTTCTCCTCCTCGAACCTGCTCCTGCGAAATCCCGGTGTGTCCTGCAGCCAGCAACCTCGAAAACCCCGGAGGACCTGCCTGCCTTCAACCACAAAGACAGTGTCACCCGTGAACACCGGATTTGTTCATCTCCAACCTCTGGCTCCGGCCGGACACCGCGAATCCGCACCACTCTGCACCCGCCGTCCACGGCCCGAGCTCGAGTGGGCAAACACCACGAGGAGGTCTCCCCGGCGATCCTAACCCGAGATCCGGCGACCCCTGACCTGCCTCAAACCTCCAGCCGACGCCTGCAGCCTAATTCCGGAAGGTCCCCCCAACCGCGACCAGGAGCTGGTAAGAAGATCCGACCCTAAAAGACACCCCTGCACCCAACACCTCACGGCCTTGAGTGGCCCAACTGACAGTGCCTAACCAACCCCCAACTTACCTCTCGAAGTGATGGTCGCAACCAGATGACTTTCGTCCCCAAGCCTGCAGTGCCTTTGCAAACCGGAGGTTCCTCATTGCAAATAACAGGGCGCCCGTCGAAACAGCACCCTGCACCCGGCCGCCCTAGTGCGGCTGAGGGTGCACCTTTGGTGCTACTTTGTTTCCCCATTTGCCCTGAGCTAAAGTCCCGGAGCTTTGCTCCCACAACCAAGTTGCCTGCTCGTCAGCAGCCACCAACCGGAGCCCCGTATCCCTCATTGTATAACATTGGGCCTCAGCACTCTGCACCCGGCCGCCCTAGTGCCGCTGAGGGTGTAACAAGAGTGCATCCCTGACTCTGGGGGACCCCTGAGTCTACCCCCAGAACCTCAACTCCCACTACCGAATACTTACCCTAAAACCGATAACAATATTTTCCTCCATAGGATAACATAGACTGTTTTTCTTGGAAAAGTTTCTAAGTGTGGAGTTCGACAACCTAAAGAAATTCTTTAAAATTGTACTAACTAACAAAAACGATTTTACTTACCTGTTTACAGGAAATGTCCCAGTGTAGTATCCAGGTATACTACACTGTGTAAGAAAAGTCATCTTAAAAGTAACTTACCTGTAATCTTACTGAAAATCCTATACAAAGTATATGTACTGTATTTACAAAGCATTGCATTTCTCAGAAAGAATACTGTAAGTCAAAACAAAGTGCATTTACAATTGCAATCCAAACTGTGTTACAAACTGTATATTTACTGCAAAGTACTTATCACTTACCTGTGCCAGGCTTTCTTGGTTCTGGGAAATAAAATAACTAAAAGAATATTTTTATACAAAAACAATTGGTCTGAAGTTCAGTCTTTCAGTGTGTGAATTCATTTGCTGACTGAGTGTGTACAACAAATGCTTAACACTGTCCTCTGATAAAGCCTTACTGCTCGACCACAATACCACAAATAGAGAGTGAGGTGCTATCTAACTTTACCTCTGCCTACCTTTGGTGTTCCACTGGACTCTGCACACTATACCTCACTTTGGTATAGTATATACAGAGCCAGCTTCCTACAATAACAAATAGACTTTCCTGATTGCTAGTCCCCGCTAATGGTTTGTTTTCTAATGTTGGCGCATTTTAAAAGCATCTGACATTGGCAAAACCAATAGCATTAATCAAAAAGCATTGGCAAAATGAGACTAGCAAGCTTTGTCAATATTTGTTCCTCCTGCCTTCTATTGTGTATTGTCTTGACCTTACCAGGCTTTCAAATCATTAGGTATACCTGTTATTGTATTCTTCTCATTGTTATTTGATAATTGAAGAGGCCATGTTGTGACTTTAAATACTGTTTGCATTAAAAAATGAATCAATGGGAATTATATAAAAAAAGACTGCGCTACTGATTCACAAAGGTAAACTTCCATTATTGTGTACGTTTATGGGTTTTCAGTATTCACAAAATTGCATTTTAATATTAATTTTCGAGTGCAGAAACTCCGCAATTGGGGGCGGAGAACTCCGCACATAAAAAGATAGGCTTGTCCTGTCTTTTTATGTGCGGAGTTCTCCACCCCAACTGAGGAGTTGCCGTACTTGTAAACTTACTATTAGAATGCAATTTTGAGAATACTTAAAAAGCGTAAACCTACACAAATGTGTAAGTTTACCTTTGTGAATCCGGCCCAATGTTTCAAACGAAATTCCCCGAGGTCAGGGGAGGGTAAAGAGTAGGTTGGAAAAAAGGAAATTGTAGATCTCCACTTTAATCACTAGTTTGAAGCATAGTTTCTGAATATTGCGTACCATTGAAACCTCAAAATAACCTCATCTTAGTTCACAAAAAGTGATTCATAGCATGGGGACAGGAGCTTCTGACAGTTAACTTCCACCAACAGGGAAACTAAAATCAGCAGTAAACTTCTTATTAAAAAACATGTATGAATTTCGAGGCAAATTTCCTCTGACTTACTCTGATTCACGCATTCCACAACCCTTTCTTGCCCAAGGGTACAAAATAAATCACAAAAGGTTTTGTTTATAGGCATAACTAAACGAGTAAACCTGTTAAAAAAACTGCTTTTCAGACGCGCAATAACCCCATTTACGTTTTTCAACTTATGATACATCCTGAACAACATAACAATTTGTGTTTTTCCTAGATATTACTTAATGTTATTATTGTTAATATTACCCCTAACGTGTATTACTGCAGTCCTGCAGGAACGCAGGATCACCAACGTCTCCAGACAGTGCTTCAAGTAGGATGAAAAAAAGTGAAGGGTCTCTAAAGGTGATATAACCCAAGAAACATAACTAAGAACCAATAATAATTGGCACTTTTCTAACTAAAGAGGTGTCCTAATACAGGTGTCCTAGAATTACCCCAGCCTGGCTCCTGAAGAAGGGCTGTGAATCTAAAACAGGCATATATGACATTACAGGAGCTTCTGAAGAAATTGACTTTTCAGTCCCAGAAGAAGCAGTTGATTGAACCTTCTGCTCAGTATAAAGCTGCTCACAGGTGGGATGTCAAATTCACTCTTATCACTACCCCCTCCTGCACATTAATGGTTTCTGAGCAGAGTAGGCAAGCAAGTCAATAACACGGACATCTATCTCATGTGAGTGTTAAAGGCTGTGTGTTGTGTATAAATAATAATCCCTGTTGCATAGCAGGAGGCCTGGGTTTCAGGTCTGGCGGACAAGTTATTTGGTTGACGCCAATACTAAATCTACTTGATGCTACATCCTCTACTGTGAAAGCGAGACTCATCACTTTTCCGTATTTTCTCTGCAAAATCTCCTAAATGAATGCATTTTGGAGTATAAAATGAGTGCTCCTTCAATTTGTCACTGAGGAAGCGCCCATAGTCAAGAACGTAGAAAAAAGGTGGAAGAAACGTTGACCTACACTTGGGAGATGAGAGTAGTTTTGACCAAGAACCAAACGGGCAATTTTGTTTTGGGGTTGAGAGTTTAGTTTGGGAGGTACTGGTTTTCTATGCTTGTCATCTGAATAAAGTTCTAAAATATCACAAGGAGGGCGCCACAGGTCTGGTCACAGAGTGGCACGGGACGCACAGAAAGATATTCAGCAGACATTGCCAGTATTGAGGAGGGATTTGTGGAAGAGTGGTGTGTCTTGGCAGGAGTATCAGGATCAACAGTGTTTGGTGGCATAAGTATTAGTGTCCCCAGAGTTTAAGGACTCCGGAATATCTGTCCCCAGAGTGTGGAATTTGTAGGAGGGTATTCAGATAACCGGGAGGCAGGACTATCAATATTTCAGGGGCGGAGAGAAGTAGATCTTGGGATACATACTTACCAATCTTCTGAAAGGGAAACATGATCTGTCTCTCTAACCTGATGCTTACCAAAGGAGTGGGCTACAATTGCTTGTAGCAGGTGTGGTAGATTTTCCTTTACCAAACAGCAACCTGAGAGGAGTGTGGTTAAAATTGGAGTGGAGCTATGATGAGGCCTACCAAGCAAGCAAATTCACATGGATGGTATAAGCAAGGGAAAGGATGAGGACTGGAGTCTAGAGAACCGATCAAAAAGGCAGCTAAAGAGAACAAGGAGACAGCAAGGGCACTATAATATCAGTGTACGTGAAGGCAGGCAAGTGGAGAACTGTTCTCTTATGGATAATCCTTTATTCTCTCTCACGGGCTAGAAATTGATGATGTTCCAGAGGGAATAGTCCAAATATAGAGAGAGACTAATTACTGATGTCCATGGTTCTCTTTCTGAGGAAGAAATACCTTCAGCCGACCTTGCCTGGACTTTTTGAAAATAGCCACCTTCAACTTACTAGAGGGTGGAAGAAGCAGAGTACCCTAAACTTATATGAAAATGTCCTCCACATATTGCTATGCTAAGGAACACTAAATTGGGTGCACCTTTGTGCATTCAGTGTGGTGTGTCAAATTTTACCAAAGCTTAAATAACCCATGGTAAATATATTTCACATTAGGTCACAATACATGAAGGGACTCAACTTCGGCTTGAGAAAGAGAATTTTTGTTGCAGTCTTTCTGCCTAGTGTGACTAACATCTCTGTGAGCAGATGCTGAAAATTATAGACCAGCAACCTCCTACCAACCTGAATCAGGATGCACCGCAGGTTAGAGACCACCACCATCCAGGTAATCCACGATGCACTACCCATCAGAGGCAGAATGGGCTTCAAAGGATGCATAAAGCAGTGGCTGATCTCATACTAAGTGATAGACCCCAGTTCATCTAGATCAGAGTTCTTCAATCTGTGGGGCGCGCCCCCCCAGGGGGGCACGACACCATCTCAGGGGGGGCGCGCACTCCGCACTAAGATCTTCCCTTTGTTGGTCTTTTACTGTCCCGCGTCGCAACTTCGCAAGTCTTCACCCATTTCAAATGGGAATTGTTTATTGTAGAGCTCTGGTAACAGAGGGTTGGAGGAGGGAGGGAGATGAAATAGATAAGGCACGACGTGCCCGTGCTTTTGTTATGTAAAGAGCTAACAGTTAACCTTCCCAGGAGGGGTTAATTCGTAGAGCTGAAATGCTTCAGCTGCAGTGGGAGGCAGGGTCTCCTCTGCTAAAACCGAAAACAAACGATCAGACAGTCCTGTTCCTTCACGTTCGATTTCATAGCAGAGGAGACTCCGTGCCTCCCACTGCAGCTGAAATGACTGCCTGTTCCTTTCTTTCAGTTTTAGCAGAGGAGACATCCTGCCTCCCACTGCAGCTGAAGCATTTCAACTCTACCAGTTTAACCCCGTCCTGGGAGGGTTAGCTCTGAAAGGAGACAAAGTTTCTTTTAAATTTACACAGGCAGGCGCGCAACGCCCACAGGGCTTCAAGTTGCCAAAAGAAAAATGCCAGCCACCCATGTGTTGTTTCAACAGCCTGCAAATTGATTGTCTTGACACTAAATATGCTTATAAAGAAGTATGTATACATTTGTAATGTGACTTTTCAGTCTTTGTTCCATTTTATTATCAGGCATGGATCATTCAGGCAGCCCCACAATTAAAAGTGCTTCTATTTATATTTGCTGTTCAAAGTATGCACACACAAGTGCTGACAATACAGCTTTAGGTGACTGTTTATTTTTGTTCTGCCTGGGACATCAAAATAATGAGCTGGCAACCCTAATCATAAAACTGGAAGTTTGTTGTAAGATCAGCACATTTATTTCCTCCACCCTGATCCCTGGTTAATGCCATAATAGCAATAGTTTAACATATCTGAAACCCTACGCTGCCGTCAATAACCTGCTGAGTTAATTCAAGTGTCTGGAAATGAGCCTTGCATTCAGACCACTCGTTCCTCATTTTCGCCCTTCACTTTCACTCACCCTGCACTCACAGCGATCACAATGCCCTCACACTGATCCCGATGCACTCACACCATTCACCCGCTTACCCTGTACTCATAGTGATCACTGTGCACTCACAATGCACTTGCGCTGTTCACCCTGTACCTCACCCTGCAGTCACACAAGCACACTACTCACCCGCACTCATGTGACACTTCACCCACCTGTCCCTCTGACAGCTCAATCTGCAATCTCACTCAAATAAGACCATCACTAACCATACATTAATTCGTCCCACTCTGCACTTACACCCGCACCCAAATTCATATGGTCACCTCACTCACCCTGCAGTCACTCCTCTTACCCTACTCTCACACTGTTGCATGGCTCACCCTGCACTCACATGGGTACTCCTGCCACACAGCGCAGAGGTTTAATGTGCCTGCTACAAAGAAAGTGTACCATGCAGATCAAAGAACTGAGTGTGAGTAAACTACGAGTAGTGCTATAAAAAATGAAATGTTTGCCAGAAAGGTGCTATAGAGAGATGAGGTGCTTTGTTGGTGAGTGGTAGTGAGGAAATTCATGGAGAAGGAGCAAATGGGGGAGGGGCGCCAAAACAGACCGTTCCACTGTGTGCTACCAGTGCTAGGGCCAGCCCTGGCTGGGAGTGTTAACCCCACCCGAAGTTCGGGTCTAGTTGCGCCCCTGTACACAAGTATGGGCATGTCGTGCCCCATCAAGGTTTTTGTCCTAAATTACAAAAGGACACGTATACATGCACTGCAATCCAGCCTTTCAGGGGGCCACTTGATAGAGGCAGCTCTGTTTTTGCCCTGATGGCCTGGAATAATTCCTAAACAGATTCTTGTAAATACCGTTTTGTTTCATTTCTTTTTATGTGATTGATGTGAGAGACTCTATTACTATTTGCAGAGAAATGTTTTTGTTTCATTCAACAACCATAAAAAGTTTATTTTAGATCAAAACGGGTCCTCACATATGAGAAATTGGAGGATATCACAGATATTATTTGCTGTAAAATTAGTGGGCTGCTGCTTTGTTACAACAGTGAAAACACACATCACTATCTCTGAATATTAGATGTAAACTCTTAGAATTTCGACCATAGCGCCTGTGCACCGTTAGTAGCCTGGCTAAAGAAGAGGGTATGGCAGAGCTGAAAGTGAATCATTTAATCTCAAAGCTGTTCTGAACAGGGGCCCCCAAAATAGTATTGGCCCAGGGCACCCAAAATCCTTAACATGTCCCTGCCACCACAAAGTTTGTTAGACAACATTGCTCTGAAGTAAAATAGGCAACATTATTCATTTATTATCAGTTCTATTTTTTTAAACATAAGCCCGACGTGTCCTAAACCCCAACTGCTTCAGGCAAGCAACTTATCGTACCACTAAGGAATTCTCAATTAGGTGTTCGTTCAGCGCCCTCTCTGTGGATTTTCACCTTTGTCTTCGGATCCATAACTGGTTGGTGGGCAATTATCCCATTATAATGCTGCCTAAAACGTTTGTTAATGGTTTCCAGAGAAGAATTGTTTCTCGTGTACCAATATATATATTTTTTTTATTATTTGAAAAACATCCCTATGCAGGATTTTCTTTTTGAACATAAAAAAGCAGTATCCTCCCACCCCCTCCACCCCTTGCTATACATACAGTTTTCCCATGGCATGGGAGTCATTAAAATGTTTTTGTTTTCACATACTGCCACGTTTTAGATGGCGGTATGTGAAAGTAAAAATTGGCCATTATTTTGCCTATTCGGAATAGTGTGGGCAGACAAATGTCCAAACCACCAACGGACCTTACTCCGTTGGAGGAGTAAATCAGTAGCAGAGACTGAGTAGTCTCCATTGCTGACTTACTTAAGTTATGTCTGATTTTAAATGAGGTGGGCAGAACTTCAGTTTGGCAGAGAGGGTACTTCTTCTCCATTGTGAAGGAGTACCCTCTCTGCTACACTCTAAATCGGGCCATCTGTCTGAAAATGTAATTCCGACACAGTATTGACTGTCTAAAAACTGCCTTGTCGCTATCCTAGCCTAGATGTTTACCTCCAACTCAACAAAAAATAAACAAATTTGTCTTCATCGCACCAGAGACTAAACAACACATTAATAAATCCAGATAGTTTTGAACCACAATTGACCAAGTTTGCTAAACACTTGACTTCCATATTAACACTTCTCCTTGGTAAAAGACACATTTGACCCATAATATGATAACACTTGACGCCAAATATCATTGCTTTGATAAGTAAAGTCCTTCCTTCTAGAAGCAGACATCAGAACTGCCGTCCAGGCTCTGGTCCTCTCGCACTTTGCTGGAGATGTAGAAGTGGAACCCCATACGCCAATATTTAGGACTGTACCCCAATAATCATGAGACCCCAACATTTTTAGAACACCGCCATATACCTCTCAAAGGTCCGCTTCGGGTTGATTTTGCGTAAAAACACCCCACCCAACATCCGTTTAGCAGAGTATCATAAATAAGTAACTTAGACGACTCAGTAACGGAGTTCTACATCAGGGAAAAGTACAAGGGGTTTATTACAGAAAATATAAAAATCAACCAGTACAGAATAAATGCAGGAAAGGCTCAAAATGCTACGTTAATGTACAATAGTAAAAAATCTGAAATCATTTTATGTCCCAAAGGAGCAGCAAAATCAAAAAGAAATTGGACAGCATCCCTAATAGTACGAGAAAGTCTGCAAGGACTCACTGTTGGCTCACCCCCAACACCAAGGGGTTCTTATACAAAATTAGCGCACAGAAATGAAGTTTTAGGACTGATTCAGCATGGTATGATCCCAAGTATTATTTCTTGGGCAAATCAGAATAAAACACATCAGTGGCATTATATATTAGCACTATCCCATTTCTAAGAAAGCATCTTGCTTTTCTACGTCACTGTCATTTGCAGATGTTTTGAACAAAATGTGTAACAGACAAAGGCAATTAATATACATGCAAAACTGAACTGGACTACGGAAACATAGGGGAAGCGGCCTTGAATGTTGCAGTCTATCTAGTAAACTAAAAGTTTAATTAATAAACCTTTTGTATTCATCGCTAATAGGAAATATTACATTGACTGTCTTCTCTTCTGTGGAGCCTGTGGGGAGAGAAGATGCACCGGGAAACCTGAGGGTAGGGGCTGAATGCAGGAGTGTAAATCCGAGACAGAAACAGCATCCGTTGTATCCAACATGGATGTTTTACCAAAGTGTGGCATAGTTAAATCATGTTAATAAACACACTTCTAAACCTTGTATAAAACTCGTACATGCTGGATCCAACATAAAAATTACTAATACTCAATATTATTTCTCACACAAAAATATGACCTTTAAAAAAACTTAAGCAGAGACAAGTCACATGAGTACCAGAATCCAGCCTCACCCATCTGAAAAGCATCCTCCATACAACAGGCTGCTGTATCATGGGCCTCTCGATTTTTGACGTGATCACAGCTACTCTCAGAGTACTCCACTAGCGCTTCCTGTCAGCTCGCATTAGCTTGACGACAAACTGAAACAATTATAAAGTATTCCACACCTTGCCTTGAAGATCTGAATTGGTGACAACTCTCACACCCTCACTGTGCAAACTATAAATCTGAACGAAACACATAGTGATAGATTCCTTACCTTAGAATTACCCCCAGGCGTCAGACTGGATCCGGAAAGTTTTCGTCAGCAGTACCCCTGTGCGTCGGAAGGTGGCGTCGTGCGGCTCCACGTCAGTCGTTGGCGTCGTGGTCGCCGAGATGACGTCGCGGCAGCTACTTAGACGCCGCCCTCGCGCTCTGACGTCAGTTCTTTCTTTTTCCGCGCCAGCAAGCGCAGATCCGGAGAGAGCGGTACCCCCAGTCATTTTTTGACTGAGATTTTCGAGGCTTTTTTGAGTCGTACGACTCCTGGTGCCGTAGGGATGCCCGGTTTCAAGTCTTGCGGGGACTGTCATCGCATGATGTCGGTGACGGACTCGCACCGCATGTGTCTCTACTGCCTGGGGCGCGACCACGACCCCAAGTCGTGCCCCGACTGCCGGGCCATGGCGCCGAAGACTTTGCGGGAGCGGTCCCGAAAGTTGCTTGAAGTCCGGCAGTCGGTTCCGTGCCGCTCGAAGTCCCGTGGGAGGTCGAGGGACCGGTCGCGGAGCCATCACCATCGCTCTCCGACTTCCCCTCGCACGTCCCGCGACGCGGCTGAGGGTGGGGGTGGTGCCTCCCCCGCGGTTCCGGCAGAGCCTACGCTGTTGCCGTCGGCCTACCCGCCCTTCCCGGGTCCGTCGGCGACTCCGGCCCAGCTGCAGGAATTTCTGTCAGCCATGGCCCGCCTCTTTGGGCCGTCGGGCCCCGCCGGCGCGCCTTCGGGCCCCGCGGGCCCGACTGGGGGTCCTCTCCCTTCACTGTTGGCGGCTCCGGCCCCGACATCGCCGTCGGCTCCGGCGCAGCAGGGCCCCCATGGATCCAGGCCTGGATCCCGGTCGACGCCGGTTGACCTTGTGACACCTCCACCGACGTCGACCCCACCGGCACCACTTCCGACGTCGCCCGTGGTACCGGACGACGTCGGCCCCGGTTTCAGCCCCGATGTGGACACGGAGCCGGAACGGCGTCGCTCAATGCCGATTCCGATGCCGATGGGACCCTTCTTTCCCTATGTCCAGCCTCCATATTTTCGGCCTGTACCTCAGCCTTCGGAGGAAGGGGATGACTGGAAGGGGTCTGAGGACCCTCTCGCAGCTCAGTGCGAGTATGACCCGGACTGGGCAGAGGAGCTGGGGGATGCCAGTGGTCTTGACACCTCTCCTGACCTTGGCATGCTAACTCCTCCTACCGTGGCTACGGAGGAGGGTGCTAGTTACGCAGTGGTGTTGCGTAGGGCGGCTGAGGCTCTACACCTCCAACTCCCTACAGTGGCCGTCAGGACTAACCTCCTGAAAGAAGTGCTTCAGCCGGCGGCTACCTCTGCGGAGCCACTGCTGCCCTTTAATGATGCACTTTCTGACGTTCTTTTGGGCACCTGGTCCAGGCCCAACACAGGGGCTCCTGTGGATAGGAACGTGGCCCGACGCCCGGCCCCGGGCCACCCCCTTTTCCTCTCCCAACACCCCACCCCTGAGAGCTTGGTTGTCCAAGCCTCCACGTCCCAAAGCGCATTCCCTACCGCATAGGGAATCCAAGAGACTGGAACAGTTTGTGAAGAAGATTTTTTCTTCCGCCAGTTCAGGGCTGCGGTCTGTGAACACCGCATGCCTCTTGGGCCGTTATTCCCACTCTGTGTGGGATACGGTGGCGCAAGTGCTGCCTCAGTGTCCGGAGCAGGCGCGGACAGTGCTCTCTCAGGCTATTGCTGAAGGGAGAGATGCAGCCAAGTTCACAATTCGATGTGGCCTTGACACCGCCGACTCGCTGGGCAGAGCGATTTCCACGACAGTGGCGCTCCGTCGCCACGCCTAGCTGAGGACTACTGGCTTCTCTGGGGATGTCCAGAACACTCTCATGGACATGCCCTTTGATGGCAACAAGGCGGATAGTGCGTTGAAGCGTTTTAAGGACTCACGGGCTACGGCCAAGTCCTTGGGCCTTTCGGCCTCTCGCCCTCCTCCGCCTTCTGCCTTTCGCTCCTTTCGTGGCCACGGAAGGGGCGCCCCAACACGTTCGCTTCAGACCCACAGGCCTGCGCAGCAACAGTCTCAGCGCGGCCGCGTGACCCGCCGAGGTGGGTCGGGGCCAGCGGGCGGGTCAGTCCACCTCCACCCCGGCCACCACTGCCTCCAAACCTTCCTAGTCCGGTCTTTCAGGCCCATCAAATGCCAGTGGGTGGCAGGATTCACCATCACCTCCCCCACTGGCGCACCATCACTTCGGACAGGTGGGTTTTACAAATAGCCCAAAGGGGCTACTCCCTCCTCTTCGAGACTACCCCTCCAGCCATGCCACCCCAGTACCACCGCATGTCGGGGGATCACTTGGCACTTCTTCAACAGGAAGTCGCAGCCCTCTTGGCCAAGGGGGCCATCGAGCGCGTTCCTGCGCCAGACGTAGGACGTGGTTGTTATTCCCTCTACTTTCTGGTGCCCAAGAAGGACAAGGGCCTGCGTCCTATCTTGGACCTCAGGGACGTCAATCGCTTCCTCCGGAAGGAGAAGTTCAAGATGTTGACTCTGGCTCTGGTCTTGTCTGCCCTCGACCCTGGATGGTAGCGTTGGACTTGCAGGACGCCTATTTCCACATTCCTGGCCCACCGGCGTTACCTGCGGTTTACGGTAGGCCACGAGCACTTTCAGTTTACCGTGCTCCCCTTTGGCCTTACCAGCGCCCCTCGGGTGTTCACGAAAGTGATGGCGGTGGTCGCAGCTCATCTGCGCAGATCAGGGGTTCCAGTCTTCCCCTATCTCGACGACTGGCTGTTGAAGGCGGGCTCGCAGAAGGCTGTCGTCTCCCACCTCCAGACTACGGCCGACCTCCTGCATTCGCTGGGGTTCTCCATCAACGTGCCGAAGTCGCACCTGATTCCCTCTCAGAAGCTCCTCTTCATCGGAGCGGTTCTGGATACGACGCACTTTCGGGTCTATCCTCCCGAACGGCGAGTCCAGGATATTCAGGCTATGATTCCGATCTTTCAGCCTCTATCCTGGGTTTCGGTCAGGATGACCCTGAGGCTGCTGGGCCTCATGGCCTCCTGCATCCTGCTGGTCGATCATGGCATATGCGGGCTCTGCAGTGGGACCTGCAGTTCCAATGGGCGCAGCATCAGGGGGACCTGTCCGAGTCCGTCCAGATCTCTGAGGGCACTGCACGACAGTTGCAGTGGTGGCTCACAAACCGGCATTGGGTCAATGGCAGATCCCTCTCCCTTCCCCAACTGGAGCACACAGTGGTGACGGATGCGTCCCTCCTGGGATGGGGCGGCCACATGGGAGAGGCGGAGATCAGAGGCCTCTGGTCTCCGGCGGAGTCCAGGCTCCATATCAACCTTCTGGAGCTTCGGGCGATCCGACTTGCACTGAAAGCATTCCCTCCCTCTGTCAAGGGGAGAGTAGTGCAGGTGTTCACGGACAACACCACCGCCATGTGGTACTGCAACAAACAGGGCGGGGTGGGGTCGTGGACCGTATGTCAGGAGGCTCTGCGCCTCTGGACATGGCTGGAACATCAGGGTATTTCCCTGGTGGTTCAACACCTGGCAGGTTCACTGAACACCAGGGCGGACGAACTCAGCCGCAGGTGCATGATGGATCATGAATGGCGTCTTCACTCGGACATGGCGCAAGGTCTCTTTCAACAGTGGGGAGAGCCTTGATTAGATCTATTCGCCACCGAAGAGAACACGCAATGTCAGCAATTCTGCGCATTGGAGTTTCCAAGGCGGCACTCGCTCGGCGACGCTTTTCATCGCAAGTGGAGTTGCGGTCTATTGTACGCCTTTCCGCCTATACCACTTCTGCCCAGAGTGCTGAAGAAGATCAGGCGCGACCGGGCCCAAGTCATACTTGTGGCTCCGGACTGGGCTCGAAGAGTTTGGTATCCTGAGCTACTCAGTATGAGCATCAATCCCCCGATCCAACTGCCTCTTCGGGAGGATCTTCTGTCACAGCAGCAGGGGACGGCCCTCCACCCGAACCTGTCCAGTCTCCACCTCCTTGCGTGGAGATTGAGCGGCGGCAGTTGAGTCCTTTTGACTTGCCTCCTGAGGTTTGTAATGTCATTCTGGCAGCCAGGCGTCCCTCCACTAAGTTGGTATACGCCTGCAGGTGGAACAAATTTGTGGCATGGTGCACAGCAAAGGCTGTGGATCCCCTTTCTGCCCCTCTTTCAGAAGTCCTTTTGTTCCTTCTTTCTTTGTCCCAGCAGGGCTCTGCTCTGGGCACTATCAAGGGCTACCTTTCTGCTATCTCAGCCTTTCTCAGGCTCCCTGATCAGCCCTCTCTTTTCAAGTCCCCTGTTGTAAATAGATTCCTCAAAGGCATTACTCACCTTTTCCCTCCTATTCCTTTTGTGATGCCACAGTGGGACTTGAATCTGGTACTCACATATTTGATGTGCGCTCCCTTTGAGCCTCTTCACAACTGTCCTCTACGTCTATTAACTCTAAAGACTGCTTTCCTGGTTGCCATCACCTCCGCTAGGAGAGTGAGTGAGCTCCAGGCTCTTTCTTGTAAACCTCCTTTTCTGTCTGTCCATCCAGACAAGGTTGTGCTCAGAACCCGTCCATCCTTTCTGCCAAAAGTTGTCACTGCTTTTCACATCGGGCAAACCATCACTTTGCCCACCTTCTTTCCGCCTCCGCATCCTTCCAGAGAGGAAGAGAGGCTCCACCGTCTGGACCCAAAACGTGCGCTCTCATTTTACCTGAACCGCACACAACAGTTCCGGGTGGATGACCAACTCTTTGTTGGCTACATTGGCGCCAAGAAAGGTCGGGCCGTACACAAGCAGACTATCTCCCGGTGGGTCGTCTTGTGTATTAAAGCCTGCTATTCTCTGGCTAAAAAGGAGCCTCCGTTGGGGCTGCGCGCCCATTCCACCAGGGCGACGGCAGCCACTACGGCCTTGGGACGTGGTGTCCCCTTACAAGACATCTGTCAGGCAGCTACGTGGGCCTCGCTGCACACTTTTACTAAGCATTACTGCCTGGACAGCCAAGTCCGGAGAGACGGCTTCTTTGGCCGTTCTGTTCTCCGGGACTTTCTGGTGTGATCTTGGTTCGCAGACCCACCACCGGGGTTGGTATTGCTGGGGTATCTATTCTAAGGTAAGGAATCTATCACTACGTGTTTCTTTCAGATGAAGTTACTCACCTTCGGTAACGATATATCTGTAAGAAACATTAGTAGTGATAGATTCCTTACCGCCCCACCCATCCTCCCCGTTCTGCGAACTGATTTCTAGGGTTAAGGTCGTCCCTTTCCGGGCCCTAGTTTCAAGGCACCAGTGGTCAGTATCTTGCATGGCTCTGCGTTCCTGGCACGGAAAGTCGTGTACAGAACTGACGTCAGCGCGCGAGGGCGGCGTCTAAGTAGCTGCCGCGACGTCATCTCGGCGACCACGACGCCAACGACGGACACGGAGCTGCACGACACCACCTTCCGACGCGCAGGGGTACTGCTGACAAAAACTTTCCGGATCCAGTCTGACGCCTGGGGGTAATTCTAAGGTAAGGAATCTATCACTACTAATGTTTCTAACAGATATATCGTTACCGAAGGTAAGTAACTTGTTCCTCACACCCCAAGTGCAGTTTTCAGGGCCTCACCTCTGATGTGACAGATGACATCACAAACTACGTCGATAGCATCTCTGGTGACTTTACCTATCACCTAAACGTTATTGAGGACATCACAAGAGATGCAGATAATTTCTTTGGATGTGAGTTATTGTTAGAAATTGGGTTACTGGTTGACCGCTGTGAGCCCCGATCAAGCAGCAACCGCTATCCTAGTTCGGGTGAGGCACAAGTAAACCCCAAATTAAGCTGTGCTCTGCCCCCTTGAAGCTTGGCACAGAGCAGTCAGGCTTAACCTGGAGGCAATGTGTAAAGTATTTTTGCAACACCTCACTCAAAAGATCCCACACCAGGTTAGGCAATTGAGCTCAATTTACTGAATAAAACAAGACCAAAATGACAGAAATCCAATCAGTAGAACTGGAGTTATGATTTTATAAAGAATATACTGCTATATAGTGCCTAAAAGCCTAAAGCGCCAACCGCGGTTATCTGGTCGCGCTGGGCCGGGTCAAAGTCAAAGTTCAGGCTGACCGCGCAGGAGCGAGGGTCGGTTACAGTCCCAGATTAGTCACGCTGAAGTTTTACCTTCTCAAGTTTTGTGCCATGAGTCCCGTTCGCATTGGACAGGGTCGCCGGTAGCAAGGAGAGTGTTGCAGGCAGTGGTCCGCATGGCGCAAAGAGCAGGCCAGGCGTTGCGTGCTGGAACTTTGAATTGGCAGTCCCCTGCCAATTCTGTTGATGCTGGTGTGCAAAGAGACGGGCTGGAGGCGGCTCGGGCTGATTTTTGTAGCAGGCGGTGCGGTTCCGATGCAAACGGGCCTATTCGTGATTGCGAAGAGCCCAAAATCTTGATTTCAAGAGCCACACTAAGGGTCCAGGACCTGAGGGGCACCTCTTGGGGGTCAGGAACTTGCTGAAGTCTAGTTCAGGAACTGTTGGGGAGCCTTTTATGTCCCTGAAGCTCAGATCAGGAGGCCAGTAGACTAGCCGTTTGAGTCACTGTGGGGTCCTTAGTTCAAGATGTAGTTGCAGGTACAGTTCTTTCTCCCCAAGCAAGAGTGCAGCGGGCAGCAGGGCAGCAGTTCCTTTAGAGCAGCACTGCAGCAGAGTTAGTCCTTTTAGTAGCACAGCAGTCTAGCAGTCTTTCTTCCCGGCAGAGGATCCATAGGTCCAGAAGTGTACTGAAGTGGTGGTGTCTGAGGTCCTCCTTTTATACACAGTTGTACATTTGAAGTGGGGAGAAGCTTCTAGAAGTATGCTTTTAAAAATGCAAAGATGCCCTGCCTTCCCTGCCCTAGCTTCAGACTAACTACAGGGGGTATGCAGCCATTTGTAAGTGAGGCTGGGCCCAGCTGCTCCCTCCCATCCTGCCAGTGATGGCCCGTCCAGTCACACCTATGCTCCCATTGTGTGTAGCTGTCTGCGAGGAATACACAAAGCCCAACTACACCCAGTTATGTGACCAGAGACAGGCTACAGGCTCCAAATGGCTTTCTAAAAGTGGCATTTTCAGAATTGTAATTTAAAATCTGACAACTATAAGTTAGGATTTAAAATTAGGATTCCAGAGACACCTGACATGAACCACTTATCTCTTCACATTTAGAAATTACACTTATAACATGTAATAAGGCAACTCCAATATTATCCATGGGGAGAGATAGGCCTTGCAGTAGTGAAAAACAAATGTAAGTGTTTTGTTTACTACCAGGACATGTAAAACTTAAACGTACATGTCCATCCCTTTAAATACACTGCACCCTGTCCTTGGGCTGTCTAGGGCTACTCTAGGGGTGATTAATGTATATTAAAAAGGATGGTTTGGGCCTGGCAAAAGGTTTATTTTGCCTTGTCAAAATGGCAGGTTAAAACTGCACACACAGGCTCTGCAATGACAGGCTTGAGACGTGTTTAAAGGGCTACTTAAGTGGGTGGCACTATCAGTGCTGCAGGCCCACTAGTAGCATTCAATTTACAGGCCCTGGGCACATGTAGTGCTCTTTACAAAGGACTTATACGTAAATTAAATATGCCAATTAGGTATAAGCGAATGTTACCAAGTTTTAAGCAGAGAGCTCAAGCACTTTAGCACGGGTTATCAGTGGTAAAATGCACAGAGTCCTAAGGCCAACAAAAAATAATTCAGTAAAAATAGGGAGGAGGAAGGCAAACCGTTGGGGAATGACCCTGCAGAAAGGGCCAGGTCCAACAGTCATTATTTAATGATGTTGTGTAACAAACACCCAAGGAGATCCTGCACAGCCAGTTATAGGAAAAGCCTTCTTTAGGCACAAGCTACGGATTAAAATTACTTCTGAAATCTCACACATCAATCAAGCCTTCATTTTAAAGGAGACCGCAGAAGACTGCACTGCTTCCCAGCTAAGCAACCTTGGCCCACGCTCAACAGCTAATGAATTATCTAGGGGGAGAATCTTCTTTTCATCACAATATTTGAAAGCTTTGTGAGGCAGGTCGGGGTTGCTTTACTATTTCATAAAAAATACTTTTGATAGATTGCTGTAGCATGAGGGACAAGGGAAACGTGATGGAAAGCATATGATTTGAGCAGTTTGGGTTCATAGCATCATGATTACAATGTCAAAGGGGCAGTGTTCTCATCTCTCTCAGCAGGCTGAATGAGGTAAGAGTATTGACCCCTTGCTGCCATGAAGAACCCCCTCTCTGTATTATGTCCGAATCCCCAAGGAGGCAATCCCAGCTGAGAAACGTTCAGATGTTTCTGATTTGGTGAGCGAAGAGGAGGTCCTAAACTCTTGTGACAAAACCCACTGCCCTAGAAACAGTCCTTTTCTCTATTGTTATCACGGTGGTAAATAAAGCCAGATAGCTGGTTCATGGTGTCATGGTACCATAGACAAAATGGCTTCTAAGACATAGGCATATTTATCATCATGGAGGGTAGGTAAGTCGATGTTTACAACCATGCATGAGCACTGTCGCAGCTGAGAACTTGGTAAAACTCATTAAATAAATCGGACTGAATCCGGAATCCATACCTTCTGTCTAATGATTTAGAACTCTGAGTTTGCCTAAATAAATGGTATATTTAGAATGGTACAATATAAATATTCCAGTCTTCAGTGAAAGGTAGATAAAGTTCTTCAAGTCTCAAAATGTCTCTAATGCTTCCTGATTGATTCCATATTCGTGTTAATTGAAGTCTTAGGATTGTATGGGGATCATATAAGAATTTATAAGAAAATGATCAAGATGATACTAATATCTGTATTATCTTCTGATTCACTGGTGACTCTGAAGTGTTAGGGCTTAGCCACTAAAAACAATTTTGCCTATCAGACTTCTATAAGCCACCGAACATTCATATTACTTAACTTAGTGAAGTAAGTAAATCTTAATCATCACAGACTAATTTATGAGTGATTGGTGATTAAAACAGCAGTGACCTACATTCACTGCTTACGGACCTAGAAGCATTGAATTTCCAGTTGTAGGTATCGAAGGCAATCCATGAATCTGGGAAATTACTGAATTGGAGTCTAATTAACATTGAGCGTGTGATTGTCTTAATGACACACAATCCTTACTGGACAAATCATACAGCTATAATAATTTACAAACAAAATGCCCATTTCCAGTAATTGGGGGCCATGGGTAAGTGTGCATGTACGTATGTGGTCTTTATATAGTGAGAACGTTCCCAAAAGTCAGCAAAGCACTGTACAGGTTCAAAGGCAAAGAGATGGTCTCCAAGTGATTGTAGAGGTGGCTGGTTTCTGGAAGCAGAAATGAACCATTACTGCACTGTGATGTAATGTTCTATAGCTCTTAAACTTTCATACATACGAGCAAGGTTGGGGAGCTTCTAATAGATACAGAGATATTGTTCCAGATCCTGGGTGCATTGATGGAGAATGCCCAATGCATGGATTTACTTTATTACACTTCCTTGCCTCCAATTTGGTGGTCTCATGGCTGCGGGTGTGCATCAAAGCACAGGGGATGGTGAGCTCGTCAGCCAAATAGGCAAGAGTGCTGAATGCGGCAGCTTTGTAAATGAAGCAACTGGTTTTGAAGATAGTGTGGGTCGACACCAGGATGTAGGTGATGTGGCAAGACGTTTATGTTAAGGACGTTTCCTTTTCTTATGCATGGAGTTATTCTCAGGGTCACAGGGGGTTTGTGTGCAAGGGTGTGCTTGTGTTTTGGTGTACTTTTGTTTTTTTGGGAGATAAGCATTGAAAGCAAGGAGAATGCCAAGCAAATTCCTTATTGTGATAAATTACTTATTGTGATGAACGTTTGAGCCACAATTTTCCACCAACAAAGAAGCCGCTTGACAATGTATTTTTTTATATGGATGTGAGGCATAAAACCCGGTGTGTTCTGAGTAAGGCAGATCACATTTATAATATTGAACTAACACTAAATGACAGTAGTTGTGCTACGATCATTAAAATGTGTTATTATTTCTGAAAATTGCCTTAAAGAAGCGCTATTTCATATAAAATGCATTTAGAATTTCTATGTGATATAAATAATGGTAAAACAGGAAGAATATGAAGTTTTGAAAAGCGTACAAACTCTGTCAGTAAGTCTGAGATATGAAGAATGCACAAATCTTTAAAAAAAATCAGGAGGTAAATGTAAATGGGAATTGCAATTCTTTAAGAGCATCTGAAACAAGTGACTTTCCGAAAAACGTAGCAAAATAATGTTGCCAGATGGCAAGAGAGTGCAACAGGCAGTCTGGGATGGGCATTGACAGCTTTTGGATCGATTGTGATTGTTGGTGGTAGGACAGGAACGTAATGGACCTGCACATTCAGGTTAGTTCAGAATACCTACCTTTTTCAGGACAGCTATATTATGAAACATAAAACTGATCACCTCATGTCAATTCACTACAACTAGCTTGGAATAAAAACTAGAGGACTCCTCTACTAATATTCCAAATAAGAAATCGTAAATTGTGAATATTAAGAATTTGCATTTTGTAATTTCTTACTTGGATTTCACTCAAATATATTCAGTAGAATGGTCGCAGTTTGCACACTGACTTCTATTGAATGTAGTGGCATTTTGCGAGCCAGTCTCTGTATTAATAGGTTGGGTCACAAAATACGGAATCTTAGTGGGTCACAATTCAACCTACCTCATTAACATGCATGAGGTAGGTCATAAATCGCGAACTGCTGTGCTTGGCTAGAGTCACAGGCATGGTGGCCAGCTGGAGGCAGCAGACCACCATGTCTGTGATTGCTTTTAAATAAAGCATTTTTTTTCTTTAAAATGAAGCTCATTTTCCTAAAAGGAAAACTTTTACAACCATTTTTTCGGAGTAGGCAGTTGTCCTGTTCCTAAAAATGCTTTTGTCCACATGCACAAAGAGGGACCCCTTCCATTTGCGAATGGTTATTACCGTCTTTGACTCAGTGGTAAAATACTAATGTTTTGCAACCGCATTTTGGTGCAGTACATTTATACATTACTTAAGGAATCTGTATTTTGAAGTGATGCCCTTTACACGCCACTGTCAAATACCAATTCGGTGTTTACTCGCAAACCCAAATTACATTTAGAAAATGCGTTAAAGAATCGTAATTTAGGTTTTGTACATTTAAAAACACTATTTTGCAGTCTCAAAGGCTCCGATTTACCTTTGCGACCATAAAATTCCTTAAGACATGAAGCCCTAGCTTCTTTACTTGCAGTGCTGCCTGCTGTGATCATGTGACTTCACAATGTTGTGCATAAGAAATGTTAATTTTTTTTTTAAATAAAATTTTAAAACACATTATATTTATTTTGCGACACATACAAAAAGAATGAGGCCCGATGGGCCAATACACAAACAATGATTAGTGACATCATAATGAAAAAAATAAAAAACCTGCATGTAAATACCCCACCACATACCCCACAGTCAGTAATGACACACAGCAAAGTACTGACACCATCTGCACACCGCCCCCCTACAGCCCGCTGCTAACCCTCAAACGTCCGAATTTCATCCTGGATCATTTGTATTTCAGGTCGGGGTGCTCCAGCACTATACCCCTGTAGTCCGTCCACCACTGCCATATCTTATGGTGTTTCTGAGAGCAACCCCTTGCCTCTATACTGCTATTTCCAATTCCATAAAATGATCTAGTCCCTTCTTCCAAATTGCCAGGGATGGGGAGGTCTCAGATGTCCCCTCTCGTGCTCTTTCACACTTAGCCGGGGTTAGGCCCAAAAATAGTAAGGATTGCCGATAGCTGTTACCCCCCAAGCTGCCGGTGAGATGAAGAAGCGACAATTTGGTGTCCATTACGATCGACCAGGAGAGGACTTCTCCTAGGCAGGTCGGTCTCTCCACGCCAGAATCCCTGTAACTCAGGACAGCTCCACACTGTATGAATAAAGGTGCCCTCACTCACACTTAATCAGAGACAGGTCGGGGAGGCAATTAAAAGCCATATGCCAGAGTCTATGGTGTGTAAAATAAACCCTGTGAAGGTATTTAAATTGGATCAGCCGGGCTGCCACAGCTGCTGCCTGAGGCGTACCCAATGCCTACATCCAGTCTTCATTCTCTAGAGCCCCCACGTCCGCCTCCCATGCTGCCGGTCTGGTTGGTTTCAAATAAGTGTCTGGTAGATCCTAGCGACTTTATGATCTCCCAGATCGCCCACAAGGAGTTTGCCCTCTAAAGGATTAAACTCAGGAAGGACAGTCAGAACGGTAATGTACAGGGTCAGAGCATGGCGGAGCTGAAGGTATCTATGAAATTGGCTACGGTGCAGCTGATTTTCAGACTGTAGGGCCTGGAACGATTTCAATACCGTACCCTGCATAACATCTAACTGGGAAGAGATCCCGATCAGATCCCATTTACGGAAGCCTTCTAATGTTGCCACTTAGGGTGAGTACACAGCCCTTCCACAGCGGTCAGTTTGCCCCACCACCCCATCCGCCATCGAGATGAGCGCAACAAATGTTAATGGTATCCAACTTTGTGTCAATCACTATTTAATGCTGAGATTTCAACCTTTACTAAGCAAACGGCATGGATATCTGAGCTGGCTGTGCATTAAATCATTGAATGATATTAGCCTCTTGGAAGTCAAAAATCGAAGAGGACTTGAAGATAAGAGATTAGTTTTCTGTTGCTTAGTATAGCAGCAAGTGCATAGGAAATTCTAACTTTCTGGGGGTGGGGACAGGGGCAGCCTTATGGAAAGCCGAATCAGGGGTCTGGCTTGGCTCTAAGAGCCAAAACATGAGCCAAGCCATCAACTGGGCCAATTGGAAACAAAAAGCAGCATTGGCAAAAAATTTCAGACCAGTCCTATTCCCTACCTCCTCTCTCATTTCTCTCTCCCCTTTCTCTCGTTTGACAAAACCCTCTGTGCCTTCTGTAATTGCCCGGGGGAGCTAGAGAAAGTGGCCCAAAACAGCCTCCAGAGGCTCCAGCCCTTCTAGAAAATACCCAGTGAAATAAACAAAAGACACACAAATGTTGGACGGAATGTGGAACAAATCAAACATTTACCCCCAGTCAAGTGATCTGGGTTAAATCCATCATTCTTTTGCTCACCATGCCACCCCTGTTTAGACCCAGGCATATGTAAATCAGTCATGACCCTGCTCCTCATGAGAACAGTCCAGCCCGAACTGCCATGCCAGGTCCTCCCTGGACTAGAAAGAAGCATCCTAGGACCGGTTTCGGGGTATCACCCCATATCAGCCAGGCTAGCTTGAATTCCAGTGGCACAGTGAGCCCGGAACCCACATCTGGGCATACCCGGTGCACTTAGGGCGAGAAACCAAAAGACACACAAATGATGGACGAAATGCAGAACAAATCAAATATTCACCCCCAGTTAATAGATCTGAGTTAAATCCATCATTCTTTTGCTCACCATGCCATCCTAGAAACAGCCATATGCAAATCAGTCTTAACCCTGCTCCTCATGTTGCTGCAGCACAGTGAAATAAACAGGCAGCCCTGGCCAGGCCATCAAAAAATGTAAATCAAGTACAAAAGTTATGAAAAATATGATAATGACTTTAACATGAAAGATATCTTCTTAGTATATCAAATGAATTAATATAATTATATCACTGAATTAATAGAATATCACTGAATTGAATGGCATTTCTTGAAAGTAATATTTTAATGTTTTTAAACATGAAACCTTTAAGAATACCACATGCCCTGACGACATTGTCACAAGTTACCCAAATGTGTTAGTAGTTTGTAATGTTCTTTATTCATTTAGCCTATATTGTTATTAAATATGAAGCGTAATTATTTTTTATTAACTGTTGGAACTGGCCCTTTTTGCAGGGTTAGCCCCAAACTTTTTGCCTTCCTCCTGTATTTTTTCTGACCTGTTTTCGTTGGTTTTATGACTCTGGGCACTTTACCACTGCTGATCAGTGCTAAAGTGCATGTGCTCTCTCTTGTAAACTTGGTATGGTGGTAGTGGCACGGGACCTGGGAGACACGAAGGGTGAGTCCTCGGAAGAGGCAGCTGCTTCAGTAGTCAGAGAAAAGACTACCATATTGTCCCTAATAGGAGGGCAGGTGTTCCATCACGCTCCCTTATGAACCTGGGGACTGCCAGATAGCACCATATTTATGGTAGTAGGTGGGCAGGTACCCTGTAACCCACGTGTGGTGCACAGCACACATTACCAAAAACTTCATAATAGGAGCGCTGGTGCTGCCCTAGGTGTTGTTTATGAAATATGGGGTGAAGTTTGGTGATGTGTGTGTTATGCCTAACCTAACTGCTCATATTTATGCCCTGATTTAGGATGTATGTCGTTTAGGATAACAGGCATTACTTCAGAAGTTGCATTTATGTGCACAGTGATGGTGTTAGGCATAATGTTGGCAAGATGTTTTAAACGTGTACAACCCTATAAGTATTCACTTGAGTGCACTAACTGTTAGGTGTATGACAGTTGCCGTATGGCAAAGGGATTTTATGATCTATGTGACGTCATGAAAATTGCCTAGTTGGCACGGTGAATTATGTGATTGTGGTCAAATGTGTTTTATGTGCAATACAAAGGATATTTTTATATAACCTTGTGAGAAGTCTCTTTTTGTGGTGTGCCTAGTGTGTCACTGGTGTGTGTGTGTATTGCGCAAACGCTTTACACATTCCCTCTGGGATAAGCCTACATACTCTGCCAAGCTACCAAGGGGGTGAGCAGCGGTTATCTTGGGTGTGTAACTCCCTTACTCTGACTAGAGTGGTCGGTTCTGCCTGGCTTAGGTGAATACCCTAGCCAACCAGAAACCCCATTTCTAACATTAACCATTCATAACTAGGGTTTTGTAAAGTGCTGGAGTAAATCAGTGTGCTCTGAAAATGGATGGTTAAAGAAAGTGATACATAGTGAAGTAAAGCAATTGTCTGTGGTCACACAATTTGGTCAAGCGGTGAAGCCGTGATTTGAGCCCAGGATTGCATATTGTGCAGTTCAGAGACTGTAGGCTTCCATCCTTATTTCTTCCTATTTAACATCAAAGTTCAGTGCTTTGTGTCTCGTTATTCAATTATCAATATTTATTTAGTGTTAATATATGGAGTGCAATAAATATACTTGTCACACCTTAAATCACAGTTCAATAAATGCACTTATCACACCTTAAAGCAAACTAACAATATACAATCATACATACTTGTGCATAGTCATAGAACAGCAGCTGCCCCTCTATGCTCTTAGGACAATTTTCTCCCTTCCAAGGAGTCCATCAACTATCCTGGACTGAAGTGGGGGTTGTTGATGAACCGAAGCCTCACAGGGCCCTGCCTGACCCTAAAATGGCGTCCACGCACGAGGTGATTTGATCTGAGCTATTGGCCGATTTAGACCTACTCATTCCTGCTTGTTTTCCTTGATGGATTCAGTCAGGGCTCTGCTGTTCCTCCAGGTTGCCACAACAATCTAACTCATCTGCTGTATGCTGACATTGTTTTCCTCGTCTCCCCGTTTGTGTCTCCTTCCCTCCCCCTCCTCCTCCCTCTGTGATTCTTTGATTCAAACTGATGTAACTATGTAACCCGTAACTCGCTGATTCAACTGATGTAGATAACAAAACTGTTTGTACCTACCACGGAGCCTGTGCAACCTTGGCCGATGCCCGGTGGAGCTGTCCTATGCAGCTATAGAGGAGTCTGGCCCCTTGGCCGTCACCTACCCAGCCGGTCATCTGACATTGTTATTCCTCGTCTCCCCGTTTGTGTCTCCTTCTCTCCCCCTTCGATGGAACGATGACGACGCCCCTGGGCGGATACCAAAACTGTTTGTACGCACCGCGGAGACCGAGCAACCTTGGCCGATGCCCGGTGGAGCTGTCCTATGCAGCTATAGAGGAGTCTGGCCCCTTGGCCGTCACCTACCCAGCCGGTCATCTGACATTGTTTTTCCTCGTCTCCCCGTTTGTGTCTCCTTCTCTCCCCCTTCGATGGAACGATGACGACGCACCCTGGGCGGATACCAAAACAGTTTTTACCTACCGCGGAGCCCGAGCAACCTTGGCCGATGCCCGGTGGAGCTGTCCTATACAGCTATAGAGGAGTCTGGCCCCTTGGCAGTCACATACCCAGCCGGTCATCTGACATTGTTTTCCTCGTCTCCCCGTTTGTGTCTCCTCCCCTCCCCCTCCCTCTGTGATTCTTTGATTCAAACTGATGTAACTATGTAACCTGTAACTCGCTGATTCAACTGATATAACTATGTATCCTGTAACTCGCTGATCCTCATTTAAAGCGCTCTGATACCTCCGGGTCTAGCCAGCGCTATATAAAACTTTGCAGCAAAAAAAAAAAAAAAGTGTGCTTTTCTGTTTACAATGTTTCCATTTACACCGAAGATCAAACTCAGTGAGAACTTGCTTGTCTGAAGTCATGCCACATTTTGCAAGCCTCTCTTTGAAGAGCTGGCTTAACAAACCGAGCAATTTAGTAGAGGCTCAACACCTCAGTGGCCCCAATTAAATAATTACCAAAACAAAGAGGTCATACAGCCCACAGAGAGTTTGCTCCTCCGGTTACAGCGTTTGAAGGAGACGGTCAATGTGCAGCATGGGTTCAGAAAAATCTGTTTCATCCGACACTTTAATCTTTAGTTGTACTTTAAAATCTAGAGAGGTATTCTCCACTGCATCTCTCCCAACTTCAAAATCTGGAAGGAGGGGGATAAATAGCCCCGCTCGCCATGGTTCATGCACCTATATATAGCAGTAAGAAAAAGCAGGTTTTTAGGCTTGGCGTTGGCCAAGACCTGTTGATTTTACTAAAATATGTATAATCTGCTTGCTTAAAGGGGCTTTCAATCAGCCATTGTTCTGTTGTTGTCATTCACATTTTGCTTCCTCCCACTACAACATACAGCATGGGGCAGTTGGTCAGCCTACTTAAACCACTAGTTAACTTCACTTTGAGTGACTACATTTTGCTCTTTCACAATGAGCACATCCACACACAAGTTAGTTCCCTTCAGTGCCACTGCGTTTGTTTTCACTTTATTGTTACTTTAGTGTTGCCTTTGTGATAGCAGAATGCTTTCTACCACGCTTTCATTTGAGCAGAGGGCACATTCCAGCTTTATCAGCTCATGCCTCCTGCCAATGCTGTTGAAAATTCCTTTTGGCAGTGGCCTTTGTTTATCTGACTGCTGCTATTTCACAACATAACATATTGTGTCCCTGGACTTGGTTTCACCAACGGTGTGTTAATAAACTTTGCCCAGGCAGAAAAACAAATGTTGTGTTCAATTTGCAACACTTCTATTTAAAGTAGAGGGGTGTAATTTTAGTTCTAGTATCCAATCTTTTACACTGTGAATCCTCTTTCTTTCTTTCCTTTTTTTCTTTCACTCCTTTTTTCTTTCTTTCTCTCCTTTTCCCTTTCTCTCCTTTTCCCTTTCTTTCTCTCCTTGCTTCTATCCTTCTTTACTATTTGTGTTCTTTTCCTTTTCTCGTTCCTTCTGTTTTTAGCCTTTTCTTTTCTTTCCTACTTTTTCTTTCCCCTCTTTCGTTTTTGCTGTCTTTCCTTCTTTCTTCCCTTCTTTCTTTTTTATTTCCTTCTTTCCTTTTTTGCCTTTGTTCTTTCTTTCCTTTTTGCCTTCCATCTTTCCTGCTTGTTTGCTTTCTCGTTCCTTCCTTTTTTTCTTCTTTCCTTCTTCCTTTCTTTTTAGCCTTCATTCGATTTTCTTTCTTTACTTTTTGCTTTCTTTCTTTTCTTCTTTTTGTCTTCTTTCCTGCTTACTTTCTTTCATTCTTTTCTTTAGTTTTTTGTCTTCTTTTCTTCTTTCTTTTACTCTTTATTTCTTGCTTTCTTTCCTTTTTTTTTTTGCTCTCTTTCTTACCTTCTTTCTTTTTGTTGCCTTACTTTTTCTCTTTATTTCCTTCTTTCCTTCTTTCTTTCCTTTTTTGCCTACTTTCCTTTTTTTTGCATTCTTTCCTTTTCCTTTCTTAAATTTGTTCTTTCCTTCATTCATCCTTTTTTGCCTTCCCTCTTTCCTTTTTGCCTTTCTTTTTTCCTTTTTTGCCTTCTTTCTTTTATTTTCTCCCTTCCTTTTTTGCATTCTTTCCTTCCTTTTTTTTACTATCTTCTGTTTTTTGCTTGCTTTTCTTCCTTCCTTCCATTCTTTCTTGCCTTTTTATTCGTTCTTACCTTCTTTCTCAAAGGCAAGAGGCTGGCCGCTAATACCAGCTCGACTGGCTTTCTTAGGTCTGTGTTAGCCAAGACCTTTTGATTGTCTGTGTTAGCCAAGAGCTTTTGATTGTCTGTGTTAGCCAAGACCTTTTGATTGTACTTAAAGTGTGTATAACATAGTTACTTTTAGGGGTTTTCAGCCAGACTTTATCCATTAGTCTGTGATTGTGTCATTCACATTTTATTTCCACCCACTATAGCATGCATCAAGGGGCAAGGTGTCATCCCACTTCACTATGAGTTGCGGCATGCTGCCCTTTCAAAAGGAGCACATCCACATACAAAGTAGTTCCGTACAGTGCCAAGGATTACTATGGTAATGTCTACTTACTGGAGACCAAAAAACATTTTTGTCAATTCGTCTTCTTTTTTTTTTTTATAGGGGCCTGGCAGCTTCCTGAACAATAAAGTTTTACAAAAGCCATGGCAAAACAAAACAAAAATTTCCAAAAGGCTGACGCCCAAAGCCAGACCTTTTGGCTTTGCCAGTGCTTCTTCATTTATGCTAGTTTATCTAACGATGCATCTAAAGAATGAACAGTACTTTCCTGCAGTTTAATGTATTTGGAAAGTTCACACACAACAAAATAAATTTTAATTTTACAGTGCTGTCTGCAAGCTTGAGGTTTGCGAAGAGAAAAGAAGCACACAAGGAAGGGAAAACAAGGAGTTGAGGGGAGGCAGACGCGCACGAGGGAGAGAACTACACTTGCGTGTAAGGAGAATCACACCGGTGAGAGCAACAATGAGCATAGGAGAAGAGTAGTACAGGAACGTGAGAGAACAACATGAAGCACAGGGCAGAGAGAAGCACATGAGGGAGACAGCTGGAAAATGCATTCACTTTCATGCAATGCTTAATCAAAAAGAAAAAAGTAGTTCCCTAAAAGTGAGTAGTGGAAGGAAACAAGTAAATGGCTATTCTCCAGGGTAGAGACAAACACATAATGGACAAGGCAACCCATTGAATAAGAAGCAAACACATGAGTGACAATAAAGCCGACCAATGGGGAGGGACAAACACATAATGGACAAGGCAACCCATTGAATAAGAAGCAAACAAATGAGTGACAATAAAGCCGACCAATGGTTAGCATGGGTGAGGGTCAAGTAAGTCAGCTGATAAAGGTTTTTTTTTTTGCAGCCAGACAGCTTGTGTTGTCTGGTATGCTAAACCTAAAAAGACGCCACATGTAGTTCCACGCTGTGGCAGACTGTTTGCAAATGTTAACCAGTCCCTTTCTAAATGCTGATTGCTGTAGCCCGGTGTTAACTGGTACTAACGAGTTGAAAGTTTTGCTGAACGATATTAATATGTGTTAAAGTGACCAAATAATCCAATAATACTGCAGCAGAATGTGCCGCATAATTTTTGTTTTTGCCAGATAAATTAGGCAACCTTGCTGCATTATTTGGTAATGCCATTGGCCCTATGCACAACAAAGCAAACCTGTTTGTTTTGTCATTATCTATTTTGCTCTGCAAGCGTTTTAGCACTATGTCCTAAAAATGTAATGTCAGTATGTGTTCTCAATACTCCTTTTTTTAAGTTTTTCTCCTACCCTAATGCATTTGTACGTATAATTTTATCAATATCTAGGCGCTTGCCTCACATCTTTAACACGTTTAGTTATGTTTTTCAAATCTAGTGAACAGATACAGTTTCCCTGTAAACCCTTTTCTCCCCTGACATTGATCCAAGCTCTCTTGTTCTCTGCTTTACAGGAGCCTGTAACCAAACACTCTGACCTGCCGAGCGGAGAGGAACAAAGCATTAACAATGCAGAGCACAGTACAACTGAGAGCGAACTCATTGTTCATCTGGAAAACAACATAGCAACCCACCCCGCTGAAAAGCAACAGACAGGAGAAAACGGCGAGCCAGGCGTATCTATAACAAACGATGACACGGTGGAAAAACCAGGTCATGGTTCACACTGTTTTTCGAAACTTGAGCCACTTGAGTCTAGTTTACCGCTTCACGGGGGAGGCCGGACAAAGGAACCGAAATTACAAGCTGATGCCACCACTAGTGAATGTGCAACATCGTGTCACGGAGCGAAACAAAGGAGCCCGCGTCTCAGGGAGAAGGTAGAAACCGAAGAACTGGACGAGGACGACGCTCCGGACGCTGGCAGCCGCGCAGTGGGGGCTAACAGTGCGATGTCCCCCGCTCTGCAAGAAATTAACCCGGAAGACGGGAGTGCACACGTTATAACTGATCACACAACGCGTTGCGCATTTACATTCCAAAATACATTGATATATGACTTGGATTAACTCTGTACTGCCTGGTTGGAATTTCGAGTGCCAACTTGCGAACATGCTCTTTGTACGTTTGATACACAAGGCAAAGGGCTTCATGTTTTGTTGTAATGAGACATTGTATTATGTTGCTTTTGTGGAGCAGTGCAAAGGGGAATAGAGTGTACCACCTGTGCCTTTTAATTGCATATTTCCCTGACCTGAAGTGCATTGTGTTGATAGAAAACAGTTGTTTCTTGCTTGGCCGTCAATCGGGTAGTCCGTGCTACCTGTGGCTCTGCCCTTGCTACTCATGTGCACGGAAGCAGTAGCTGTAACAGTAGGTAAACAGAGTCTTCGGCCCTCGTTCTGTGTGAAACGGGAATAGGGATGCAGCATTCCCATGCCAGTAACTCAGGATGATCCTATACCGCAGTATTCTGAGTGGCACCCTTAGGGTACCCTAAGAAACTGAGAAAAACTGCAGCAATCCATCTTCTGCACCCGTGGCAATTCTCCCTTTTTGCCAGTTTTCCAAACGGAAATGTCCACCAGTACCTCTGTTACAAGCCGAATCTGCAATTACCTGCATTTCGAAATGAAGCTCATAAAATCTTAAAGGGCTAATATTTTTTTCTAATTTACGTGCCTTGACCCATAAGCTAAGGGTGGGACCATGTGACGTCAAAAGGTGCGTGATGTCACTTCCTGACATTTGAGTGGCGCCCTAGAGCCCATGGCTACCCGTCCAAAGATTTGCAGATTACGTTTGGGTGACTGGGAAGGGGAGAGGGGACTTGGGTGGGAGTGGCTCACTGATTTGCTCCAAGTCAAAAGGATGTGGCGACCTAGATGTAAACTAATAACTACTTACTGAAATAGTGCCTTAAGACACAGACCAAAGCTGCTCTCATTCATATTCACAGTGATGTTAACCTTGTTCGTAAATCCTGTTTCTCCAAAAGTAAGTTTTTCTGTTTTGCAAAGCAATTTGCCCCCCTTTACAAAAACCTGTTCGACTACAAAGTGCAGATGTTTATCAGGACGCAGTAGAAGCTCAGAGGCGAACATTAAATGCTAATGCAGGCGACAAGGTAGACGACGTTGAGCTCCATGCTCTGTTTAGCTCCGCATTTACTTTGTGGTGTGCACAGCCCTAACGAAAGCACATGCAAACATTGTTCTGCTGAGCATGGATGACAAATTCTTGTAAAAGTATTGTAAAAAATTAAATCTAACCATGGTTTTTCTTGCTGGATGACCTCATTTGCAGTCTTGTGTTTCGATTTGATTTGTGACATGACCAGAGGCCTGCCTTTTGTATCATTTGAAGTTCGAATTTGAGCTGTTTACCAACAGATTTTCTAAAACCTATTCATAGAACAACTTGTGATAATGTGGTGGAAAGTCTGGGGTTAATTGTGAGGCTGGTCGACAGTCACTGGATGGTCGAGGTACAAATCGTACTTTTCCCACATGGGTGCAGGTTCCCAACATTCTTTATCTTTGACACCAGTTCTCCATATGGTAACCGGAACGTGTTGCTTCTGTGCTGGTTCATTGGAAAGAATCTTGATATGCTGGTTGTTCTGGAAGTTTCCAGGCTTCTTGTTAAATCCATTCACCAGGATCCCAGGTTAACACAATCTAATATTCTCAGAGTTTACAGGGCTATTCGCGGATCCTGTTACAATAATCTAGTAAACATGGATTGATCAAGATTTAAGTCTAGATATGAATCAGTTTCCAACGTTGGTCCATGTTATGTCAGATTTTCAGGATATCCAAGTAAGATAAATTAATGTACAATAACTAAATGGAACCCATTTATGTAGTCCTTGATTATTTTTAAAATCTGGTATGAATCAGGCTGTGCTGGACCTGCCTTGGGAATCCTTGATCTAGATTAAATCTTCATCTAACAGAAATGTGTGCTGTAGCCATCATCCTTACGTGGTCGTCTCTCTGGATCCTTTACAACCTCTTATTAAATGGCATTAACACCTCCTTTGCCTACAGCCTGTGCATGCTGTTTGCACTTTACAAGTGCTGTTGTGCAAATCTGCCCCTCCGCTTGCCACCACTCCCCTTCCCCATGAACTGGGATTTTGGATAGAATTTCATAGTGCAAATGATAACCTCAACTCTCAAATGACACCAGTATGTCATCGGGAAACAGTATTTTCTCACTCTTTTCAAGCTTCACAGGCTTCACCCCAAACATGAACATTGAGTCTTCCTAAATTAGAGCTCTTAGTCTCTAAGGCTGTTATTCAACTACCCTGCCCTCACATTTTCCTTTTCACAGCAGGTTGCTGAATGAAACTGCTCCTTCGCAGCCTCACAAGTCTGAGGTTTGAACAAGCGTAGTTTCAATGTTTATCATTCCCCAAAACCTCCAATGTGTTATACGGGCTAATTCTTACATCACCTTCAACATGACACTAGATCTTGTTTAAGGGGTGAAACACCTTGGTTTGATCGTGCTACAAGATGAGGGTGTTACCATGTGACTCCTCTGTGAGCAATTCTATTTATACAGATAATTGAAAGAGTAAAGGATGGCTTAGGCCATACTTCCAAGGCTTCAAAAGCCCACCCTTTCTGCTTTCCTACCACACTGTCTCCAGACCACGCTTTGCCTGCTTTTACTCTATATTGTCCTGGATCTGGTAGATTAGGGAATCTACTGAGTAACACAGGGAATAGTGTATTTGCTTCCTCACTGTCAAAGTGATTGCTGCATTTATTAAATAACTTGAGAAGAAGAGTAGGATTTCTTCTCTTCTTTGTAAGAAAGGTCCGCCTAAGTCTACCTTGCCTATGAATGCTGAGATTCTGTAGTTGAATATGGAAGTTTGAGAAAAGAGCCAACTCTATTGCAGCATCCAAGCATACAAAGGTTCCACCCTTAAATTCAATTCTACGGAGGATTGACAGTATCTGTCTTGCGCTGCTTTCGGGTGGCAGGAACTGCTAGAATCCGCTAAGGGAGTAGGTTGGCAAAATGTTTTACCAAAGCAGTGCCTGTCATACTAATGTCAATTTCCTTTCCACACTAATGGATCTGTTCAAGTTCTTTAGAATGAACAGGTTTTTAGGACTTCTACCTCTAGCATCCCGTGCCACTTTGAGTACAGCACAATGTCTTGATTTGGGATCTTCTTGAATTTGTCATGTGTAGTCCAATGTGTACTGAAACGCCTTTCGGTGTCATGGATGGTAGAAGGATTACCAGGACTTGCTCTTTGGTTGTATGAAAATGCTATTTAAATGTTTGCCAAAGACACACAATTGATGGACGGAATGCAGAACAAATCAAAACATTCACCCCCAGTCAAGAGATCTGGGTTAAATCCATCATTCTTTTGCTCACCATGCCACCCCAGTTTAGACCTGGCCATATGCAAATCAGTCTTGACCCTGTGCCTCATGGGAACAGTCCAGCCCGAACTGCCAAGCCAGGTCATCCCTGGACCGGAAACCAGCATCCTAGGACCGGTTTCGGGGTTTCACCCCTCTTCAGCCAGGATAGCTTGATTCCAGTGGCACAGTGAGCCCAAGACCCACGTCTGGGCATACCTGGCGCACTTAGGGCGAGAAAGCAAAAGACACACAGTTGATGGACGGAATGCAGAACAAATCAAAACATTCACCCCCAGTCAAGAGATCTGGGTTAAATCCATCATTCTTTTGCTCACCATGCCACCCCAGTTTAGACCTGGCCATATGCAAATCAGTCTTTACCCTGTGCCTCATGGGAACAGTCCAGCCCGAACTGCCAAGCCAGGTCCTCCCTGGACCGGAAACAAGCATCCTAGGACCGGTTTCGGGGTTGTTTTTGCATTTGTCACCCCGAGTGGGACGGGTATGCCCAGACGTGGGTCCCGTGCTCTCCATGCCACTGGAATCAAGCTGGCTGAAGAGGGGTGAAACCCTGAAACCGGTCCTAGGATGCTTGTTTCCAGTCCAGGGAGGACCTGGCTTGGCAGTTCGGGCTGGACTGTTCCCATGAGGCACAGGGTCAAGACTGATTTGCATATGGCTGGGTTCAAACTGGAATGGCATGGTGAGCAAAAAAACGATGGATTTAGGCCCAGATCTCTGTACTGGGGTGAATGTATGACATTGTTCTGCATTCTGTCCATCAACTGTTGTTTTTGCATTTAAATGTTTGCCATCATCGGTGTGAAACTGCATAGGCAGATCAAGTATGAAATTAAAAATAAATTGAAGTGAGACGACAGGAGCCCTCACGCTCTGCTTATTATTTTTACTTGGTGTATCAAAAGTCTTGCTATCTAATTTTGCGATAGCTGTTTTTGCACACCGTCTCCCACTGCATTAAGCAGTCCTAGGATGGCTAGTCTATTAATCTTGTTTTTTTTGCAAATTGTGTTCTGTGCATCTATTACATTTAGTAGCAATCAGTACAGCTTGCTTCTCTAACCATTGGCTCTAGAGAAGCAAGGTGTCTTGAATATCTAGTTCTTTGTGATTTTGAAGGAAAGAAAACAACTTGGTGAAATAGGCTCTGACAAACACTTTCTGTCAAACTTGTGTCTGCGAAACATTCAAGGTGAATAGGATTCCTTATGTTGACTAATTCAACTTGGGTAATGCCTTTTATCTCCAGATTTGTTCTGCAAAGTTGTACTTTTTCTCTAGGATAATGTAGATCCTTTCCCCTTGCCCTCTGTTACTTGTACCTGGTCCCTCCACCTGCATCCTCATTTAATTTTGTAGTTTGTGTCTGTTTGAGGGAGACTGCTACAACTTTTTCTCCTGTCCATCTTATAGTTAAATTCCTCTCTAGAACAGAACATGGTTGTACCTTTGCAGCTTTTCATTGCCTAGCATTGCACGTCTATGACTCCCATTTAGCAGTTTTAGTATCTTCAAAGACTTTTGACGGGACTGTCACTGTTTCAACCATTTTCTTCCTTAAATTCTTAACGGTGTCTAATGTTCTCATCAGCCTTTGCCTGCATAACATCCCATTGGTTTGCACTCTTGTTAATGTCTCTCCTGCATTGTGAACTGCACATGTTGGCTGTAGGTGATCCATATTCACCTATTTAGCCTCAGTGCTGCCACTCTTCTACACCAGCAAACGTTATCCGGAGTTTGACCTTTCCGGTTCTGAAATAATGAGCATCCATTGTTGGGTGAATGGATGGCAAAAGTAGCAAAAAGACGAAAGTGAACCTTGATCCATGAGCTCAAACATACTCTGACTGCCAAACAACCTTTTAGTCCTCACCCCTGCAAAAAATTAATTGGATGAATCTTTAGTTAATATTCCTGTTTACCGAAGTGTATTTTTAGGTCTCACCTGTTTGAGGACATATTGTTATTTTTACAGGACTTACCATTGGTTGGCTTCATTGTCACTCTCATTTGCTTTTGCCTTACTCATAAACTGTGTGGGAATTCGCTTTCTCTTTTTGTGTTTGTTCTTCACCTAGAGCAACAACACATGACTGGTTTTACACTGCTCGCCTTTTCAGTTCCTACTTTTTTCTTTTTGTTTAAGCATGCTACAAAAGTGCATGTGTTTCCCTACTGCCTCCCTTGTGTGCTTCTCTCTCCCCCGCCGTGCTCCATGTTCCTCAATCTCGCCAATGTGCACCTCCCTTTCTATGCCAGTGTTGCTTTCTTGTCTGTGTACTTTCTTCCCAGCAGCTCCACATTGCTGTCTTTCACCTCTTTAGGCTTCCCTCCACCCGCAGTTCATGTTGCTTCCCCCCACCTGTGCACCATGTTACTCCTGCCCCTTTCACGCCCCCTGTGTTGCTTCTGTGCCACAATGTTCCTTTCCCTAAGCTGCTTTAAAAACTCATCCCTACCCTTGCCCCTGTGTTCGCCCCCCAACCTCCCGTGTTCTTTCTTGAAACATTTTTATTGGCATTTGTTCTTTCCACTCCCACTGCACCACAATGTCGCTTTTCCCCACCTGCTTAAAAAAAAAAACACGCTTTTATGTTTTTTTTCCTTGTAGTTTCCGATCCAACTTGAATAGGTAACTAAAAAGAAAGGTGTGGGCTTCCATGGTGCCCAACCCTACAAAATGACTGTCAACTGCGTCAAATTTATTTTCAGTTTTTTTGTTGTTGTTTGGTTTTCAACTTTCTATTGCCATGCTGCACAGCTTTGGGGATTGTGTGCCTCTGGCTAAAACCAATGGCAGAGTCCATAGGTTTCAAAGGCTAGACCTATTGGCTTTGCCAATGCGTGTTACCTCTAGCTGTTCTGCTTTACTGTGTAAATTTGTAATCTCAGTCATTGTGACTTGTTGCTTTTTAGGTTGAGCATGAGCCAGCGCGCATGCGCTGCTCTGTTGATCTGCTGTAGTAGAGTATGGAAGAGAAGCCCTGCCCACTCTGCACTCATATTTGTCAGTGGCTTCTGTGTTTGTCCTTCGTAAATGCAGGCTTCTGATTAAGTAATCGGTTTGTTAGTCCATCCTTAGTACCGCCTTTTCTTCACTTGTAACCTCCCATTGCTACTGGCCCCTTTACTTCGGTTGTTACACGGTACGTTTTATTTAGTCTTGTAAGCACTATTTTCTTCATTGAGTTTCTCTTCCTGCAAGTACGACGTGCTTTGCTTACATTCAGCGCGCCATGTGCCATTTTTTTTTACACATCTTGTTTCTCTCTGGTGCCACGACGTGCTTTGCTTACACTCAGCGCGCCATGCACGCTTTCACTTTTCAAGCAGCCCGGGACAATGGCGGCCACGCCATAGGTCTCGCATTTAAATGCGAGACCTATTGCATTGCAAATATTTTTTTATTTCCAGTTCAACACCTCACTTCCGCTCCTCCTTTTCTCACACTCCGACTGCAACTTCAAGCGCCTCGCAGTGCGTTCCCACGGTCCCCCGGCAAGGAGCACAACCTTTTTACTCCGTGCCAGTTTTCTCTTCTCTTTTGGAGTTGGTGGGAGGTAGTGACCCGCTGTCCGTCCTCTCCCGGTGGGTTCCCTGATCCAGCCCAGCACTGAAAGTAGAGGCGGCCTCCGCCTTCCTCCAGGGGCCTCCCCAGTGAAGTAGGGAATAGGATTAATTTCCAGCCACAGGGCAACCGGTGCTGCTGCTTCTCATCAAATCAAAGGCAGACGCAAAACGAGTTCGAGCTGCACTCATCCTCTGCAAAAAAAGCTGCCCTTTAGAGTCTGGCATAGGCACTGTTGTTCTTCTACTGTTACTGTGGTGGCGTGGGGCATATAAAGGCCCAGCCACTTTTATATGTGGTGTCACGGTGCAAGTGCTGGCATACCATTTATGTAGTGCAAACCTAGTCGTAAAAGGACCAAGGAATTCGAGACTAAAAACACATGACAACTGTAATACAGAGAATGGAAGGCGTACTTTGTATGATATATGCACATTTACACAAATTCAGCATTCGTTAATCCAAATGTGTTTGTGACCTGTTAGCAGAAAGATTGTGTTGGTGTTGAACATCTGGTGTTGCCAATAACAGTAGAACTCAGGGAGACGGCAGATAGGTGTCGTCGAGTGGGTGCTTTCCTGTGGTGCTTTAGAGCACATGAATTCCTGCCAATGTTCCTATGGTATCATATCATGGTGCTAGCATATCATTGATTCCTCTTCTTACCTTTGATGCATTCAACCACTTCCCTCCACACCTGCAGTCTCCGTGGGTAACATACACTGTCCATTTATACCTACTGAGTGATTCATCTCTGTTGGCACCCAATAATCCCAGCCTGATGACTCCCTGCAGCTCAGAGTGCTTTGCTCTGCCACACTGTTCCATTTCCAGTTTCTCTGGGGGCCTGATAATAGGACATGGATGAAGAGGAGCTGGGTCTGCTCCATGTCCTGTGCTTCAGACCAGCGTTTGGCATCTTTGCTCTTGCCATTTATGACATCTTGTCCTCTTGTTCTGCACAAAAAAAACCCTTGGTTCCACTTTTTCTGTCACTTGTGTTTATCAACTATCGCTACAGCATTCCATTAGCTCAACATCAAAATGATCTGTCCTCTATTCCCACTTCACCCACCAAAACCCTTCATCAAAGCATTCTTGTCCTGAACAAGATTGGCTCTTTCCTCAGCCTGCTGCACTGCTATTTCTCATTTCCTATCAGAAACCTCTTCCATGGGACTGACTTATCCTCCTCAGACCCCTACGACCTCTCTCCCTCCCCCCCTTCCGACACCACACAGGCCAGTTCTCATTTCCTAACTGGGTCTCAGTCAGATTCCATAAGTTTCCTTTCAGACTCACACTGCCAGACCCTAAACATGGCTCTCTAAACCTTCAACCACACCTTCACTCCCAAGCCATTCTTACTCTTCCAAAACCTCCTTGTGGTACTGTTTGAGTTCTATCCTTTGTCCTTCCATTGAAACATTTCTGACCTGGTGGCTCTTACTTCCCTGCGTGCCTTCAAAGCTAATCTTGAGAACCACCTTCTCCACCACGAAGAGCCCAGCTACTACTTAGCTCACCACCCAGAGCAGCATGACATTGGCAGCAGTACAAACTCCTGCCTGGTGTCTGTATAGACCTCAATGTGGACTATTTTTCTGTTTTGGCTCTCTTATTTCTCTCGTTTTCCCCTGTATTTTTGTCGGTGATTTACGTTGACATGATTGTTTATGTTGGCATCATTTGTCTATATGCATTGTATTTCATTATGCATGTGCAACATTTCTAGTAGAAATGCTTGTGAATTCAATGGATGTGCACGCTGAATCCTACCCCAGGTTCTGTGCCAAATAGTTCAGGAGTGATGTGAGTTCATTCTTTGTGGTGATCAGAAAACAGAACCGAAAACCTCGAAGCAGCAGTAAAATCCCGAGTGGTTCTAGCATGGCGAATCCTTTCACAAGCAGTCTTATCTTTGCCTTTGACCAAGGCTTTGCTGAATGGCTTTCATGGGCCCCGGGTTGCGAGCAGGTGTCTTCCACCTCTATCCTTCCGCTTTTGTTGGTTGGGATCACATTATTTATCTAGGGATTGGCTTTTGAAGGCCTTGGGAGTGCGACCATGAAATGGTATAATTTCTTCTCCATGGCTAAATACTTATAAGGTCCCAAAGGCGAGACCGATTTGCATTGCAAATGTTTGTTTGTATACAAGCTTCTATTCACTTGTTCCCGCAAAGGTGAATTGCCAAATTCTATCAAAACCACCATGTTCTTGTAGTTTCTTGTTATAACCTGCACTCGCAGACACTAAGTTAATATATTCATTTTAATATTTTTTCCTTTTGAGAAACCTTAGCTAGAATGACCTGGTCGTGACCTTCCAATCATAAAAGTTTTCTGTGTATCAATTGTGGAAAAAGTGTAATCCTGTTTTGTATAAACGTAATAATTTTAAAGTAATGCTCTATCTACAAATATAGGGCCAGATGTACGACCATTTTTGCATGCGCAAACGGGTTTGCGAACCCGTTTGCGCATGCAAAAACAGCATGGGGAATGTACAAACCCCATTTTGCGAGTCGCAATTTTTTGCGACTCGCAAAGTAGGGTTTTGCGACTCGCTATTAGGAAGGTGCGTTCCCTTCCTAATAGCGAGCGCAACCATATGTAAGAATGTTTTGCGTCCGCAATTGCGGGCGCAAAGCACTCGTAAATTACCACCCTCTTCAAGAGGGTGGTAATGGGGTCGCAAAGGGAAGGGGTCCCCAGGGGACCTCTTCTCCTTTGCAAATGCAGGGGAAAATATTTTTAAGGGCAGGCAGTGGTCCCAGGGACCACTACCTGCCCTTAAAAATTAAACCAAAACGTTTCATTTTTTTCTTTTTTAAATGCATCCCGTTTTCCTTTAAGGAAAACAGCTGCATTAAAAAAAAAAAACTGCTTTATTTAAAAGCAGTCCCAGACATGGTGGTCTGCTGAGCCCAGCAGGCCACCATACCTGGGAGGGCCTGCCATTCCCAATGGGGTCGCAAATTGCGAGAGGCTCATTAATATTCATGAGCCTCTCTATTTGCGACCCCATTGGGAATCGCTGACAGTGTGAAAAACACTGTTGTACATTGGAAATAGTCCTCGCAAACTGCGAGTCGCAAAAAAATCGCAATTTGCGAGGCGCTATTTCCACAGTCGTACATCTGGCCCTTAATTTTGTAACAAAAGAATGCTTAATAAAAAAAAATATTTCTCTTAAGTCTGCAAAGCTGAAAGCAAACGTCTAATGCGTGTCTTCACTAAAAAGATTATGCAGACTTTAACACAACATGGATTCCCGACTATGACTTCCTACCCCATTTTGTGCAGGCTGTGTTTTACCAAGATTCTTTTATACCCACTTGCCATGCATCCCAAAAACAATATATTATACTCTGGTTTCCCTATTTCTCTGGCAGAGGGCTAGGCCCAGTTCTCTACTGTCATACAAGCAGCAGATCAGAACTGACGCCCCTATATTCATTTCCTTTCATTTCATTTGGATTCAAAAAGAGCTCTGTAGCCCAACCCAGAGAAGTGATCTGACGTGATAATGGAGAGTAGAGAACCTGACTGATCCTTAGATAAGAAAGCCCCTAGTAAATCATGTGTGGACTAGAGCTTGTCTTCCCTAAAACCACGAAATCCTGTAGCCCAACTAATCTGATGCCAACCCGAGAAGCATCTGTGACTAACTGCATCACCCGATGGCCGTGGAAGATCAGAGGACAACACCTATTGGTAACGTTTATGGGAGCCCATATCACTCCCCTTTTTTAAGTAAATAATTTTATTGGCATTTCATAGTTTTATAAAAACAAGTCAAGTGCAAGATCAATGTTACACGTTAAACCTTCAATTCTCATACATGGCCTAATGAGATACACCGGTCCAGAGAGTACAATTTACGGCATAACTTAGCTTCGTCTACTCCCATTCCCTCCCCTCACCCAAAATTTCCACTACACCCCCTATCAGCACCACCAGAAAGTGATTAAAGGGGACTGTAGTTTGAAAGCCAAGGGCTCAAATCTTGTCACGTTTATGGGTGAACACCCTTGCTTCTTAGATGGACTTTTCCAGAACCATGTATCTATTCATGCCCTGGAACCAGTCCTCCTGTGCGAGGAGAGGCAGTAATAATCTGCTGGGCCAGTTCCAAGCTGATATTAACTAGGCACTCACATATCGATTGACATTTAAGTCATTAAAGAGATGAAGAAGAGCAGATCGGAAGGAAAAGTTAGCATTCCAATTTAGGACATCAGATAGGGCTCTTGCGACACCATGCATAGAAAATCTCTGCTCACTGCTTGACACAGAAGTTAGTTGCTGTAGTCAAGCGAATAAATAACTAGGTTTAAATTAATTGTTGGTATGAATGACTTAGTTTCCCAATGCAGTCTGATTTGGTAAAGTCTCTTTTTGCAATAGTTTTCTGTTTTTTTTAATTTAAGATGTTGATTCATCATTGACTGCAAGTGTTCTAGGGCCTTCACTTGTCTTGGGTTGGCCTCTAGCATGTAGACTTTCAAATGCAGCTTATTGTCATCAGCATGTAGATGAAATGCTTAATTCTCTGAGGAAAGAACAAAGGAGCTGTGAGGATTTGGGTGTATTTTATGGTATGGCTGTGTGGCTTTACCGTGGAATACACTTGCAAAAACTGTCTTGGGTCCAGTCAGGCTCATTTGAACAACCTTAAGCTCGACACTGGGTAGCTATGGCTTCCGAGCAGCAAGGTTTGTACAAAGGAACTTAGTGTAAAGCATTTAATAATACCAAACAGTAAATAAGAAAGAAACACAACACCAATTTTAAAAAATAGAGTATAGTTTTATGAATTTTTAGAGTCCTTGATGAGCAAAATCCCCTGGAGGGTTTCGGAGATAGAGAATTTGAAAGGTTTTATCACTTTCTAATTCAACCACAAACAAGCATTGCTCAACAAAAAGTTTGAAAACTTTTCAAAAGTTTGTAAAAGTTAGTTCAGCTACTCCGGCCCGGCTTGGGCGACCAAATCCGATTGGATGAAGGTCTGGGGGCTAATGGGCTAGATTTGGACAGCTACCTGGCCACCAAAGCATTTTCCACTCCAGTTCCAAACTTTACAGCACCGGCCGCCATAGACTTTAATGGAGTGGTTTTGATGCTGGGGATACAGGATGAAAAGATGCTCAAAGATGCTCCAGTTGCTGTCCAGTCGATGGGAGTGCCTTTGTAGTGACTTTGGCCACAGAGGTCGTGGTCCCACGAAGTCCTCTTCAAAACAGTAGAAGACCAGCTGCTGCTGGGCTACCAGTCACCGGACACAGCAGTTGGAGCGAAATTCTATAGTGGGGGCTAGTGTCCCTCTTGGGCGACCAATCCAGACTTTGCCAGCACTCCCGGGTCCACCCGACTCGGGTAGCCTTTTGGCTGTCTAGGATCGGTCTCTTGGGGCACCCAGCGGCGAGTTTGTGGATGTGGCTACCGACTTGCCAGTTTAGGTTTCTTTAACCCTTTTGTCCCTCGAGCTGGTTCTAGGAGACCAGCCAACTGATCCTTGGAGTCACTGCTTTGGTGTGTGGTTGGGGCATGACTTTTCCCCATGTCAGAAGCCACAGGCACAGTTCCAGCTTCACTAGCCCAAAAGTGCAACAGGTGCAGTCCAGCAGACAGTGCATCACCACTTTGTGCAGTCCAGGAGCAGCAGGGTAGTCCTCCTTCGGTCCTTGTTCCAGTTCTGACATAATCTGAGGTTCAGGGTGACAGGGGTGCCATTTTTATCCCAGGAGAGTGCCCAGAAGGAGCCACGCGGTCTATAGGCTACCAGCTCCCGTCCCTTCTGGTGATAACGTTCCAGCAATATGTGGCACTTAACAATCCCAGTGTGCACTATGTTGACCACTCCCAAGATGTCGGCATCCTTCCTCGGCTGTTAGGAGCTTGATAGCCCACCATATAGGTGTGGCTACCTGTGGGCTACATGCCCACAGGAAAACTGGTTTAGTCACTGGTCTTCTCTCTCTTGCCCTGTCTCCAGCCTGTCTAAACAAATGCCAGCCCCTCAGGAGTGTTATCGCGTTTTTGCTCACCAAAGGTGGCTTCACCTTTGAAGCTCGCCTTTGGGGCTAACACCTGAGTGGCTTCCTGCAAGGGAGAGGTGACACCTCTCCCTGCTGCGTGCTGCTATTGTTTTCAAGTCATTCACCACTCCCCAGGCAGACATAAGAATGTCTGTCAGCCAGTGCCTGTGTGAGGCTACTGGACCAGCTGGGTCACAGAGTGGCAACTTTCTAAAAGTTGCTTTACTTTAAAAGTGACATTTAATTCGACCTAGGTATCCGGCCAGGTTTGATTCCATGAGTAATTTGACCCCTTACAGTGCCCAGTTAGCTAGTCCCATTCAGAAGTTATCCAGGCTGGAGTGCAAGCCTGTAACCCTGTGTTAGCCAATGGGGCTACTAACATTTCCACAGCAAAAACAACTGCTTTGATGGTTTTGCTGCTAAGCACATATAAACAACATGTCCTACTTAATAATATACAGCTCCCTGCCTTAGGGATCTATAGGCCTTCCTTAGGGGAGACTTAGATATATTATTAAGGGAAGTGGTGGCTTTGCCATTAAAGGTAATGGAAAAGTCGAACTGGTAGTGTGACAACTTCCCTTCCAGTCTGCAGTGGCAGGCTGGGAGCTGTTTTGTACCTTGTCACACTCAGGGTGGCACAAATAGTGCTGCTGCCCTGGGAGGACACTCTGCCTTACATGCCCTTGGTACCCTGGGTTCAATATACTAGGGCCTTATAAGTACGTCAGTACTGCCAACTGGGGATAGCCAATTCAACATATACTTTGTAAATAGTAAGAACACTGGCACTGAGGTCTGGTTATCAGCCTAAGTGAATTCTCAGAATCGAAAAACCAGCAGCTAGTAGAACAAATGGGGGCAAAAAGTAGGGGGAAACCTACAAAAAGCCTTTTTTCTTACAGGAGCATAATGTAAAGGTTGAAGAGGTTGGCTAGAGGGGGAATGGACCCTTGAGGCAACTTCTTGTTGAAATGGCAGGTGGCTGCATATAAAGTTAGACAATTTCACTTATCTGTGATTGCAAGTTAGGACTCAACCCAGCATATCCATTCTTCAATGGCTGACCATACTGAATGCTGCAAACAGGTCAAGAAAAAAGAGGAAGCAAGACTCCCCATTGTCAAATATGCCCAAAATATACTATGTCTAACAATGCTTTCTCGTTACTGACCATAGTATAAAACCTGACTGAAGATCATTGAGGAGCTGACTTTCATAAATGTGGATTTTTTATTATTTAGTGACACACTTTCAGGTTTTTTGCACTACGAAGGGGAAGTTTCATATTGGGAGAAATTGTAGAGGGCCTCTGGATCTGCACCAGGCTTTTTGAGAAGAGGATTGATTTGGCCAAATTTTAAGAAGTCTGTGATTAGTTCTTGAGATAGGGGTGTTAACTGTGTTGGTTAGATAGTGAATGCACATAGGTATTTTACTTTTTTCCAGACATAGGATATGAGAATTGAGAGGACAATTCAAGTACAGAGATTGTGCTCATCAGGTTAGCAAGCATTATCTTCTTGAAGGATGAGCATTTCTTAGCTGATTTGAAGGGTCGGGCCTCTCAAGGCGGTGAACGAATTTGAGATGGTGAAAGAAGACTTGATCTTTTTTTAATTATTTTATCTTTGCAAAAGTGGAAGCATTTCTCACAGTTATCTATGGTACTCCCGATACCAGGGACTGACTCTGGGTTAGAGCATTGCACATGATCTTGAAGAGCTTCCTGGCTAGTGTTTGTTTGTCATGTTCCTCTCCATTCTGAAGAACGCCTCTTTCATTCAAATTTATGTTTTTGTACTGAAAAGCAATTCCAGGTTCTGTCTTGATGGATGTTGCCAAAGAATATAGAAGGACAATCGAGGGAAGGAAGAGCACAGGTGAGACAGTGAAGAAAGAAAGACATGAGATATATATATTGGTAAAAAGAAATGGGCTGTGTGCATCATGAGAATTCCTCTACAGAATTTCGGCCACATTTTTATGTGGATTTACACTCTTTTATTACATGTTAAAAGCAAAAGGTATGTATATCATACTAAGTTTTTACCAGTGATGTAGCAGTCCTAGTGTGCTATAAAATCAGCCATTCCCACCAAATTTCAGACAAATTGGGAGGGTGACTATCCGTATTTTCTTTAGTTTTGCTATTTTGCCCTTTTGTTTGGTTAATGTTCTTGAAATTCAGTGACTAAATATCTTTTATATTCAAAGGTTTGCCACTCCTTTTTGAAAACATATACTATGTCTCTCAAAGTAAATCATCAAGAGAGGCCTTGTAAGATCAAGAGAGAGAGAGAGAGAGAGACCTAGAGAAAGAGAGCTTGAGAATCCGAGAAGTATTTTGAAGTACAAAAATGTTAACTTGGATATTTAGTTGTTTCTTTATGTAGCACTTTAAACCACCATAAGCTTACCTGCAAGCAGTGAGGGCAGATGAATGTTGACGAAAGATAGAAAATAGGGACCCTGGAGAAAGGAAATGAGGCAAGACAAAATAATTGAGGAAAGACCTTTGTGGAAGGAGAGGTCTTTCTCAAGACACAGGTATCTAATTAGAGTCCTAGTGCTTTCTGTTAGCAGCCCTTAGGGGCCTGACCAACAGAAAGGGAGGGAGTGAAAAGAGAAATAATTGGAAGCAAGGCACATCATGAGAAAACAGGGTGGGAAAGAAGTTCCTTCCATCCGGGCGGATGTTTCCCTGACCGTGGAGTCCCAGCAGGATGCTCTCTCCACTCCCCACATCTTGATTGCCTCGACCGATTCCTGGATCACTGCTTCTGACAGTCCACGCCTTTGGTCGCCTGCCTATCTATTGCCCCTGGATGGCCCCCAATGGGACGCTCTCTCCCCCCCAGTCATGAATGACCACTAATGAAGCTCACGTATCTCTCCCCCTCCCTATTGGTCCCCCACATTGCCAAGTGACCCAACGCGGTGTTTTGAATTTGGTGCTGGACTTAGTGACTATGCGACCCCACCTAGGTTATGGTTCCTCCTACTCTAACTTTTTGGGCCCCCATGAGACACTTTTCTTCCACTGCCGGTCTGCCAGATCTGACCTGCTTCCCAGCCCCCCTGTTTCTACTCCCCTCCCCCATTCCCTATATCCTCTATTGTGGACTTATTCTTCTAGGTTTGACTATGCTACTGTAGCTAATGTAACTACGCAAAACTGCTATTCTTGTTATTCCTGACCGCTGAGACCTGAGCAACATGGCTGATGCCCGGTGGAGCTGCTAGACAGCTATAGAGAAGATTGGCCCTGGTTCACCCCATCGGCCGTCACCTACCCAGCCGGACATTGGGCACAGTTCTCCTCGTCTCCCCGCTGTGGCTCCTTCCTCCCCTCCTTCCTACGTATTACCGTAACATTGTTTTTTGTTCCTGTGCTTTACTATTCTCTTGTAACGGATGTAACTTGTAACTTAATGATCCTCATGTAAAGCGCTCTGATACCTCTGGGTCTAGCCAGCGCTATATAAAACTCGTAAAATAAAAATAAATTGAAAAAAATCCATGAATGACAGAGAGCTAGAAATCACTGCATTATTCAGGACATTCAAATATAGTCCGTAGAGCCATTGGGAGGCAGTAGTCTACTACAATAAGTATATTTAACTGATGGAGAAATTACTGGGGTTCTGAGAGGACGTTGGCTACTGCAGTAGAGAAGGCACGTCTTTAACCATGCTCGGAAGTGTGTAAGGCAAAGAGACAGGTTAGCAGATTGCCTGTAATTGAAAGAGGAAATACTAAATGCAGGCATTTACTGTCTGGTAGTACCTAGTTCCCGCTTGGTAAAGCCAGTACTCTGCCTTTGAAAATGAAATGAGGCTAGGATTAGGACTGCCAGCTTTATCTGTTTTTCCCTCTTTCCTGCATGTGTCAACACAATAGAGCTTGGTATGTATGCAACAATACACCCTAGCAATTAAACCACACATGCATTGTTCTTGTCTAAACAAAAAGTCTTTGAGTTCCATTTGGCCTTCTGCAACATCTTTGTTATGTTTTTGTTCTGTTATGTTAAGACTAAACATTCCCCACCAAAATCTATTTCATGATCCTTCCACACTGCACAAGATTTCTAAGGAAATACACTCGCCATCCACCATTGAAACTCATTTTGTGCTTGGTTTATTTGCTTCATTTGTGTTTCTTCATCAGAGATTTTTCCAAGTGTGGGTTGCATTTCAGTCAAAGAGTAGGAAAAACAATTTCAGAAGCAAGACTATTTCATGGGAGCTGCAAATCATAGTTATGATTTAGTACCATGGAATACAACTTCAACAGCAGTCTATGTGTTATAGAGCCTGGGTATGCGATATTCTGCAGCCTGACATAATTCTAATGATATCCTATGCTATCATCCTATCTTGCGTATGGATCATAAAAGTATGGTGGTCTGGCAAATCCACATTGAAATAACAATTAGGCTAATCCACCGTTTATTGGCTCTATGCTGTCTCTGAGCCAATAAAAGGAGGATTAGCAACAGGTCAGCTGGGAGCAGAGCTGTTAAATTCCACTACAGTCTGCCTGTTAACAGTGGGAACAAAAGACTATATAAAGTCATATGCTTAAGCTGCACCATTTTTCCATACTTTTCCAAAACTTTGTGAGTGTAGAGTGCTCAAGTAGGCCTATTCGGTAGAGACTAACGCAGCTGACCTAGTGTGTTTTATAGTGCAATAGAATTGTGATCTGGTAAAGGCAATATGAATAGAGTAAAAAGTAAGAAATATACCTTTACTGTACCACTATCCAACATGTTTCTAAAACGTTTCTTTGGGGAAGTGTAGGAAAAGGTGCTCAAATAATCCTACTCGGCTGAGAACTGCATCTTGCCTTCTACGTTTCAGAGTACACCAGTTGCTGAGAATTGCCTCAGAATATAGAAGCCACAGTTCTGCACCCAACAAAGTCTACTGACCCAATATGCATTAATACCCAACATTTGTGATCTTGCTACAATTTCTGTAGGGAAAGTCCTAAAACCGTGTCAATGTAGTTAAGTCCCGATTTGCTTGAGGCCATGTTACTGATCCAGTGTTCTTTAAAACCCAACATGGCACATTATCCCCAAAACTGGCCCTGGTAAACCGCTCGGCCGCACCCCCACCCTTCCCCCAGGGGGACCGGCCGAGCAGTTTGCCAGGGCCGGTTTCGGTTCCCAGTCCGGCCCTGGCTGTGCTATAGAGGTAGCATATTGGACTGACGTCACCCAAAACACGTTTCAGACTGATAAGCAGTGTATGACTTTCAACCAAATAGCTGCTCATTGAACGCCACAAAATGTGAGGCTTTGTAATATATCAGGATATCCATCATTATACCACTCGTTCCCCACCTATTTCTTAGGGCAGTTTACAATATTTGGCCATAAAGACGCTGGGGAGTTTGTTGCTCCCAAACAAACCACTGAGTAGTGCCACAATTGCAGAAGGTAAGGGAGTGTGGTTTGTGGATAGTTCATTTTGAAAGGTGTACAGAAGTGTACAGATGAAAAATATCTTTACCATAGCTGTGCACCCCATGATGGACAACAGAAAAGTTCCAGTGATCCCAATCACATTTGAGCACATCCAGAATAGGGATCATGTTCCCCTTTCATGTGTCAGAGGCTTCTTTGGGAAGAAAGACACCTAAGCTCCAGAATTCCTGGATCTCGAAACATAGATGCAGATCCCAGTGAATGAAAGACAGAACCCTGTACTGGGAACAAAACTTGCTTAGATCAGTTAACGAGTAACCTGGAGGGTTGCCCAAACAAGCTTAAAAGCTGCATAGCTTGAGTGCTGGGGTGGCCAGTGTGATTGAGGAATAGAAGAATGTCACCTGAGTAGTAGGAAATGTGGTATTCAAAGCCAGGGACCCACTCAAAACCCTGTTTCCCTCAGTCCGCACGAAGACATGCTGTCAATGGCTTGATAGACAGCCCTAAGTATAAGGCCAACAAGGGGAACACTTGTCTTGTCTGTCACTCGATCAGGGAAAGGTTCTGAGAATGCTCTGTTACTCCATACCTTGGATCAAATGCTGGAGTAGACAGAAGGCAGACATAACTGTGAAAGTTTGTGCCTAGACCCATCTTCCTCAGAATGGTGAATAAGTAGTCTGTCTCCACTGAATAAAAGTCGACCCGAAGGATCGTGAGAGTGGCCTCAAGTTTACGAGCAAGGGCCAGCAAATGATGGAGTCACCTGATTTGGCATGTCCAATGCTTAGCCATCAATCTACTTTGGTCTTTGTGAATTCGCAAGCATTTGCCCAGTGCCTTCGCCAATATTTTCACCTCAATGTTAAAGAGGAAAATGGGTCTATGAGTACTGATGAGCAGGTTTATTGACTTCAGAAGGATTGTGATTGTTGCTTCCCAGAAATCTAGTGGGAGAATTGCATCTTCCAGGGACCTCAAGACAATCCTGTGTACATATTGGGCTAAGTACCAGGCAAAGTGTTTGAAGAACTCTGCTGGAAACATATTGGGTCCTGGGATTTTTACCCAACAGAAGCAGGGCCATGACTTTCCCCCAGCTCAACAAAAGTTTCATTCACCAGCTGGGTGCTTTCTAAAGGGAATAAACATTAGGTGAAAGGTGTTTAGAAAGGTACACAATGCCTCCAGGGGGTGTTGGGCAGAGACTGGCGCTTACAGTATGAACCCAGTAGTCAGAAGTAAAAATATTAGCTTATTAATAACGTTTATTTCGGTTAAAAAATATACATCATAAAAACTTGTAAATACATAAAATTCATCACATTCATGTAATTCTTCAGCATCTAACAACTTTTAAAACACTGTCAAACTGATCAGTTGACTACATTAGTTCTCATTCGGATAGCAAATAAAAAGAACTCACTGCATAGCATGTGAGAGGAGTAGATAATATTTGAAAGTATGCAAAAGCAGGTTTATAGGTGTTAATATTTTCAGATCTTGATAAAGGTGCAAAATATTTGTGCTGAGAAGATCTAGAAAAACTACATAAGAACATAAAATGCATCACTGTTTGGTCAGGCATTAATCACAAGGGCAGGAGTCTAGAGAAGGGATGAGCAATATCAATTCTAAACCTTGTTAATAGGTTCCACTTGTAGGTGTTAGAAACTAAAGTCAAATACAGCTTATGAGTGATTTTCAACATAATAACTTACTGCTTCTGGATCTCAGTAGAATGCCTAATATGATATCTTCACTGAAGAAAACGAAGTATTCCTAAGCCACAAGTGATTTTTCTTCTCTGTTTTCTAATTTTTCTCAGTCCGATTCGATTGTTTCAAATCAGTACAAGCATTTTTGATATGTTTGAGCAACTGTATTTTATGGTGGGCATCTACACTCATACAGTCCAAGATAGCTTTTCTGTTCATCAGTGTGGCAGGACTAACCCAAAGTGAGATCTAAAAGAGAGGAAGTGCTAACTTAATGGCATCCTCAGGGTAGCTGTTCATGGCAGGAAAAATGTTGCATACTCTGTGGTAGGCCCAGAAGTTGTCTACAGAATCTGTTTTTCTTCACCTGGAGGCTTATGGTGTCAGAAGAACCCCAGACTCTAGTGCAATTATAAACACTGGAAACACACGTATGCTTCAGGTGCCGTATTACAGAAAGTGCTGACATATGATCACATTTAGGCCCAGGCAGGAACACCACCATTTTACACATTCATGTTTAAACTTGACATCTTTTCTTGAAAGTTGACACTTGACAGACTTTTTGCTTGCATGCTTGTACGGATAATGTTACATGAAATAACTTTGCTTACATTTGCACATCTCATACCTGCCAACTTACAAATTGATGCCACCGTGTGAGGAGGGGGTGGGACCTTGGAGGGGTGGGCCCTTGTGCTGAGAGCTACCTAAAAGGCACTCTGCCCCTCACTAAGCCCCCCCCCCCACCCCATGCCTCTCCCAGAAAAATAAAACAAAGGGTCATTGAGGCTATTGCTAATGTTCTGGGGTGTTTTCACACCTCTTAATGGACATCGCCTCCAAAAATGAGCTGAAAATCCACTGTTTACAGTGGTTTCAGCTCGTTTTTCCTGCCACAGTGTGATTTTGGCTCCTCCACGTGTGAAGGGAGACGAAATCGTGTAACCCACTGTGGTACCATGTGAGTTGGCAGGTATGACATCTTCATAGGCACATTATAAGAGCCTTGATGTGAGAAAGTGCCCTCTTTCTGCATGGTTGCCCCCACTTTTTGCTGAATTGCTGATGTGCTTTGACTGAGTGTGCCCTGGGCTCCTGCTAATCAGGTACCCAGGACCTATGTTCTTTCCCTAAAACTGCATTGAAGCCTAAACCCAATTGGCATCTCTGGCCACAGGTCAGCCCCTGGTAAATGGTACCACAGGTACCCAGGGCATTGTGACCAGAGAAGGCCTCTAAGGGCTGCAGCACTTATTGTGCCACCCTTAGAGGCCCTGTACCCTTACAGTCACACACTGCCTTTGCAGGCTGCGTGTTTTGGTGCAGAACAAAGTGAAGAGTCGACATGGCACACATCTCTGTGTGCCATGCCTACAACCCACTGCCCTGGCATAGATCAGTCACCCCTCTAGCTGGGTGCACTATACCAGTGGTGAGGGTACAGGTGCATGAGCCCTGTACCCCTACAGTGTCTAAGTCCATTCTTAGACATTGTAAGTGCAGGGCTGCCATTAAGAGTATATGGTGCTGGGAGTTTGTCATTACGAACTCCACAGCACCATAATGGCTACACTGAAAACTGAGAAGTTTGGTTTCAAACTTCTCAGCACATGAAACCCACACTGATGCCATTGTGGGATTTAATGAAAAATGCACACAGAGGGCATCTTAGAGATGCCCCCTGAAAACTAACCTACAACTAGTGTCCAGGCTGAGTGGCTGCTTTCAGCTGCCACCACCAGACATGTTTCTGGAACCCTGGGTTGAGAGCCTGCTGCTCTCTGGGGCCTGAAACAATGCACATCCTGGGACGAGGTGCCAAGCCTCCTCCCCCAGGATGGGCAGGGTTCACGAAGGGGAAGCTGCAAAGGCTTGCCGCCTTCGTGAGCTTCCCCAGGCCACTTGCTGCTCGCAGCAACTGGTCCCCACTGGTTCTGACCCCCACTTTGGGTGGGAGAACCGGCGGGAAAAACAAGTGAGGAAGAGAGGTGTGCCCACTTCTGCCAACTCCACCCCTCAGGTGGGGGAGGCGAGGTGAAGCACAACTCTCAGTCCCCGCCATCTTGCAGATGGGGGGACTCAGCCAACCAGGGACAGGCTAATGCCCCCCTCCCACTGGAGGGTGGCATAATAGGGGGTGTACCCACCCCAGGGAAGGGACCCATTGGTCCCTGCCTTTTACCTACCAGTAACGCCCCTAAATCTAGTATTTAGGGGCACCCCTGAACCTTGCTTCCTCAGACAAGAAGAAACTACAAGGAGAAGAAGAAGAAGGACCGAACAACCGTGCAGCAGCTAACAAGAGGAAGACGCTCACTGACTTGGCCCCAGCCCTACCGGCCTGTCTCCACCTCGAACCTGCTCCTGCGAAATCCCGGTGTGTCCTGCAGCCAGCAACCTCCAAAACCCTGGAGGACCTGCCTGTTTTCAACCCCAAAGACTTTGCCTCCAGTGAACACCGGATTTGTTAATCTGCAACTTCTGGCTCCGACCGGACACCGCGAATCCGCCCCACTCTGCACCTGCCGTCCACGGCCCGAGCTTGAGTGGGCAAACACCACGAGGAGGTTACCCTGGCGATCCTGACCCGAGATCCGGCGACCTGCAGCCTAAATCCAGAAGGTCTCCCCCAACCGCGACCAGGAGCTGGTAAGAAGATCCGACCCCAAAAGGCACCCCTGCACCCGACGCCCCACGGCCTTGGGTGCCCAAACCGACGGTGCCTAACCAACCTTGGGGGAGTCAGGGTTGTCATGTTCTGAGGTTGCACATTCCACCCGTTACCTTGCAAGGTTAGGGGTACAGATGGTGCACTGTGAGCTAGCAGGAATAAGGCCAACATATCCCGATGGTGTGCATAGAATCAGTCTTGCACAGTTTTGACGTTCATGTTGTCCAACAAATGCACAGTTTTACTGAGAAAGTATAAGCCGTACGACAGTGTTCCACATGTGCGCCCCTGGGGCACTTTGGTATGACAGAAGGGGTCACATACGCTTGTGTGGACACTTCTGAAATACAGATAGGCCTGGTGCACATGTAGCACCAGAGCTACCCCATGAGGACAATCCCTCATTTACATTGGGGCGTGGCCCCATGCAAATGAGGGAATCTCTACCTCTGCGCCCGTGCCATAGTATGGACACGGGCACAAAACCAATGAAGCTGTCGGGAGGTGCACTGAAAGTGCGCCACAAAAAGGTGGTGCACTGTCAGTGCACCCCCTGATGGCAGCCCTCTGGAGGGGGGAATGTGGGTCCCATGGTTCCCAGACATCCCCTTGCAGGCAGGTGTCCCTTACTGCATCCCCCTGAGAAGGGATTTCTAATCCCTCTTTAAAGTGCAGGCAGCTTGCCACCTACAGAGTGAAACATGGAGCGGCTTTGAAGCAGCTGCTCCGTATTTCACTTAAATGAGCTTCCCCCAGGGCAGCATGAATTCGCTGCTACCTTGGGAGCAGCGAATTCACTGTAATAGGGCACACTTTCCCTGTTTGTACATGGCACACTTATTTAAAGGTGCGCCCTGGTGCAAACAGGAAAAGTGCCACCTATCTGTAATAGGCCCAAGATGTACAGTCCATTCTTCAATAATTTGTTGACTTGGGTGGATGCAAAGGTAATTAGCATTGGCAAAGCCAATAGGTTTTGCCTTTGTAATGCAAGTGCTAAGCTATTGGCTCTGCTGACGTTTGTATGTAAAATATAGTAGTGCATTGTATTAAATTGTTAAAAAATAAAACAAATACCTTAAAATGTGTATCTCAAAATTGATCACTGAATTCAATATTTCCAATCATTATAAATGGCATTGTTTATTTTTTAAATTTCATACAGTAAACTCAGAACAGAATTGTAAAAGCCTGTTGCATGTGATCCTGCTAAAAAAAAAAGCAGAGGGCTAGTTGCAGGAACTTTAACAAACATAATAGCTGTCAGAGGAAGTGTCAGAATTTAAAGGAACCTCATGTCCTTTACTTTCCATACAACTAGGAACTGGAACAAACAATCCAGTCATTTGGTGTTCTGCAGAAGCCCAAGGCCTTAAGGGCCTCTGGGAGAAGAGACATCTATCCAGTCACTCAGGCTTCAAACACAGGCATAGTGAATGCAGTACCATGCCCCAGCACCATATATGCTGCCTTTGTGTGCAAAGGCCTGGCTTTCATGCAACATGTGGAAGGCAAGAGGTAAAAGAAAACCAATCCAATAAAATCTGCTCTTTAGGCAAACCTGGCAAAATGTACCTGTTACTGTGCTTTTACAGATGAGCTGGGAAGTTGGGAAGCAACACAGAGAGCGCTTGGCTGTCGGTAATGTGACACGGAAGCTCATGGGGGAGAGAGCAAGAAAACACATGCACTCCCATTGAGAAAAAAATAGTTCCCTAATGTGATCTGTGGAAGGATACAAGTCAATGAATTAGATTAATGGTAAAGTCTATGCTCCTTGGAAGGGAAAAATACAAGAAGGAGAGCCTTCAAATAAGAAGCAGGGATATGAGACTGACAAAAAACCCATCAATTGATAAACAATGGGCTGACCCAAAGCCTGCTCTAAGTATCAGTGGTATCAGTACAGCAGATACCAAAATACCCACATATGTTATTCCACTAACTTTTAAAATATTTGATTTATGAAATATATATATATGCATTTTAATGTGTGGGAATAGTAAATAAAAAATAATAACATAAGAATTGGAGACTAATAGGTAATTAGCTATTTGCACTATCCTAGAATAGCAATATATAAAGAAAGAAATATAGATCTGAGGGGTTTATAGAAGGTTTCTTGTAACTTGTTTACCCCCTTCCTATGTCCTTTTATCTTACATAGTAGGGCTACCCATTTCTTTATTAGTTTGCAGGCCTATAAACAGCCCCATGTGATTGAATAAATCTAATTCTTCTTGAATGTAATAAATCGGTCCACCTCATTGAGTTGTCAAAACAGTACCAACATATAAGAAAGCCTGCATATGGTTTTTAATACAAAATGCTCCAGAGCTGGGGTCTCCAACATTTTCTGTAGTGAGAGCTACTTCTGATCAGTGGAAATCATTGTGAGCTACTGAAGACCAAGCAACTCGCCCATTGTTACCAGACACCCCCACAGCCAGCTTCATTGACTTTAAACCTAATACCCATTGAGCCAGATACTATAGTTTGAACAAAATAATTTGACTAGTGGTACTATGACAGTGCTGCTATGTGTGTCAGTGAGAAGTGGTCTTTTGGGGGATGTATGAACATGTGTGCGTATGAATAGGATATATGTGTATGGGTGACTGAGAGTCTGTGTCATATGTATTTGTGGCACAGGACATACCTTTCACCATATCCAGCACTTTTACATGAATAACACAAACATACAGCCACTTTATTTTAAATGGGAGAAATTTAAAGTGTCGAAAAATGTTTTGCAAAAATGTCCATATTATGGGAAAACTTTCTGCACTTTGAATTACTCCCCATAAAACAATGGCTGTATTTTTCAGTTATAAATATGGTACCATGTCTACCAGCCACTGGGAACAAGATGCCTGTTTTGTGTAAAGGAGACACTTTAAAATGGGAGAAAATTAAACTGAAGAGTTAACTTTCGATATATGGTTCCATAAAACTCATCATTTAAATTTTCTCCTGTTTCCAAGTGTCACATTTACAAACAGAAGGCATCTTGCTCCCACTGGCTTCTAGACACTGTGCTATAGTTGTAACAGAAAAATATGGCCATTTGTTTAACTGGGAAGAATTTAAAGTGAAGAAACATGCTTCATAAAACATCAAGGCATAATTGGCCTAATTGAAGGTGGAGAAAAAAATTAAGACTTATTGTTTCATAGAAATATTTATCTTAACTTAATATTTCTCCCATTAAAAACCTAACTATTTTTCAGTTATAGATATGGTACAGTGTCTACTGGCCACTGGGAGCAAGAGGCCTGCTGTTTGTAAATGTGACACTTTGAATTGGGAGAAAATTCAAATGAACAGTTCACTTAATCTTTGAGTTACCATCTCATTTTCATTCGCTCCCATTTAAAAGCATTCAGAAACATAATTGTATTCTCACACTCCAATACTGAGTTGACAAGGACTTTTATTTAACAGTTAAATACCTCATTGCTTCAGTTCTTCACCTCTGTGCCCCAGTCTGGATCACAAATCATTATCAGGCCCTGCTGTCTGCAGCCTAATGATAATGTAAAATAAACACAGCCTTCCCTTAACGTTAAAAGAAAATTTGGACCCTGTGCTTATTTAAAAATGTATTGAAGGCTATGAGCTACTCTGAAGGTATCTGCAAGCTACTGATAGCTTCTGATCGACTGGTTGGAGACACCTGCTCTAGAGTCTGTAGTCACAGAACCCACATTTAATAATATATAGGACTTACAAAGGTTTGGCTCCTACTAAAGTGATCCATATATGACACAAAGCAAACTGTCAAATTATTTAACCCGTTAGCTGGTTGGATCATAGGTACATCGTAGAGAGTAATCTGCAATTAACAGAACAAGGATAATTTTTCTACCAAGTTTGGGACAATCCTGTTCCTGCCTCACTGAGAAAGACAGCCACATCATCAATTTAGGTCAAAAGCAGGAGTGCCAAAATGCACTCCTAATGAACGTCCCCTGGTAAGTTCAATGCTGTTGAAGCACTCGCTTCCAATGCCAACTACCCTAGCAGTTGGACTGGAGTGCACAATCGGCTAAGAAAGTCAATGATGGTAGGTTCCACACCCATAGAAACTAAAATGACTCATAATTTGCACCTGATTACAAGGTTGAATACCAAAATGAGGTCAGTGAAGGCAAAATGAAAAAAGCCTTTAAGGACGTTGTCATATCTGCTGACCAACGGATGCAAATTAAGGCACTGATCGACTATCTCCAAAGCAGCTCAAAAGTCAAATAGGATTTCAGCAACAATACCTCTTTCTTGTGCCTAAGTTTGGATACTAGTACTTTATATTGTCTCCACAACCTTAACAATATAATCTGTGAGACCTATTAAAGGTTCCCCCTTACTCCCTTTCATTAAGGGTCAGTGATTGATTAGGACCATGAGGTGAGAATGCCAGAGTCAAATACATTGGCAAAAACAGGGAACCACATAACCAAATTATACTTAAACAGTCTATAGAAACACATCTGAAGGGCTACCCCTAATCTCATCTACCACAAACTTTAAAAAAAAAAAAGCAATTTGACCTCTATAGAAATTAGGACATCTACGCTCTGGCCAGAATCAAAATGGTTATAAATATGAAACCCACAAATCATCAGTAATGTGATCAGTGAGCAATAACTTTTCGTCTTTGTAGAAAAAAGGGCTCTTGACAATCTTTTTAAAAAGCAGTTGAGTCCTTAAGGTCAATAGTCGTTTTCAAGTCCTCCCAGACATTGCCCCTAATGAATGTCTTCCCTGCTTTTTTGTTATTGCCCACTAAGTAGAGCAGGGCACAACTGAGATTTTGATGAGCTAGGGAACAATAACCATTTGAAGGACTTTGAGATAAGTTGTTTAGACACTAGAACAGTGAGAATATCAGATACAGTAGAGGAGATCAATCAATCCGCATCTGTAAAGCGCAACTTTGTCACCCCTAGGGGTATCTGGGTGCTGTGTCTCCGTCTAAGAGCCAGGTCTTGAATTTCTTTCTGAAGTCTGCCAGCGAGGGGGCCGTACGGAGCTGGAGGGGGAGGTCCTTCCAGGTCTAGGCTGCGATATAGGAGAAGGAGCAGCTGCTGCAGAAGATGCAGGGGATGTGTGCGAGGGCGAGTAAGGAGGAGCGTAGGTGTCTAGTGGGTTGGTGGAGTTTCAGTTGATGGTTGAGGTGGGCAAGTCCTAGGTCATTGAGGGCTTTGAAGACTTCCGTGACGATCTTGAACTGGCATCTTTTCTGGATGGGGAGCCACTGGAGGTTTCTCAGGTGGGTGGCAATGTGGGTTCGTTTGGGGGAGGTCCAGGATGAGTCTGGCTGCAGTGTTCTGTATGGCCTGGAGACTTCTGAGGAGCTGGATGGTGATCCCGGCGTAGAGGGCGTTGCTGTAGTCGAGGCGGCTGGTGATGAGGGCCTCTGAGTGACGGTCTTTATGGTGTTGGTTGGGATCCACCTGAAGATTTTGAGGAGCATGCGCAGTGTGTGGAAGCAGGAGGAGGAGATTGCGTTAACTTGTCATTTCATGGTCTGTTGGCTGTCGAGGATGTTGCAGAGGTTGCGTGCTTGGTCGGTCATTGTGGGTGTGGGTCGTGTTCTGCAGGCCACCAGCTGTGGTCCCATGCAGAGGTGTTCTTTCCGAAGATCAGTACTTCAGTTTTGTCGGAGTTGAGTTGAAGGCAGTTGTCTCTCATCAATTCAGCTCTGTTGGTCATGGCGTGGCAGAAGTTGGATTTGGCATTGGCGGGGTCCTTGATGAGTCAGAGGATCAGTTGCCTGTCGTCTGCGTAGGAGATTATGTTGAGTTCGTAGGATCTGATGACGTCTGTGATGGGGTCATGTAGATGTTGAACAGGGTGGGGCTGAGGGATGATCCTTGTGGTACGACGCATATGATGTTTTGGATGTGGAAGTGAAGGGAGGCAGTCTGATGCTCTGTGTGCGTCCTGTAAGGAAGGAGGCAGTCCACTTGAGGGCGTCTTGCCGTATGCCTATGTTGTGGAGTCTATTGATGAGGGTGTTGTGGGAGACTGTGTCGAACCCCGCGGAGAGGTCGAGGAGGATCAAGGTCGCCGTTTCTCAGCTGTTGAGGAGTGTTCTGATGTCGTCTGCGGCGACAACCAGCGCGGTATTTGACACAAAATCCTGATTGAGAGGAGTCCAGTAGGTGTTTTTTTTCCAGGAATTCAGTGAGCTGCTGGTTGATGGCTTTCTTGAGACCTTTTGATGGGTAGGAGAGCAGGGAGATCGAACGATAATTTTTGAGATTGTTGGGGTCAGGGAAGGCTTTCTTTTGGAGGGGTCTGATGTCTGCGTGTTTCCATCTGTCCGGGAAGGTTGCTGTGGAGATGGAGGTGTTGAGGATGCCAGTGAGTTGCGTTCTGATTGGGTTCATTGCGAGGTTGAAGAGGTGTGGGGGCAGGAGTCGTTGGGTGCCCCGAAGTGGATAGAAGACATGATGGCTGAGGTGGTCAGGGCGGTGATGGTAATCAGGTGGTGATGGTTTGGCTGGGGTTTGCCAGTAGGTTGAGTTTTTTGGGGTTCATGGTGGCGGGTTGGATGTTGAAATTTTTGTAGATGTTGGTGATCGTGCTATGGAAGTAGTCTGAGAGGGTGTCGCAGAGTTCTTGGGAGGGGTGGATAGTGTTCTCTGTGGCTATCGGGTTGGAGAATTCTTTGATTATTTAAAAAGTTCCTTTGTGTGGTTGGCAGCGAGTCGATGCGGGTGGTGATGGCTGCTTTCTTGGCTTTTTTGATGTGCCGAATGTAGGAAATTGGATTACTGGTAAAGGGAGGGTCAAACCCTACTCAAGCAGCAACTACAACATCAGCAACCACAGTTCTTGTCAGGGTGAAGCAAACTACAAATTAACCTGTGTTTAACCCTGTGGTAGCTTGGCACAACAGCAGTCAGGTTAATTAAGAGTCAATGTATAAAGTATTTACGCAGCACTAAAACAGTAATGAAGTGAAATAATAACAAAAGAAAAATCCCACACCAATTTAGAAATGTAGAGTAAAATTAAAAAAGTTATTTGACACCAAAACAAAAAAAATCCTATAACTAGAACCAGATATTTGCAATTTTAAAGATTTAGATAAACAATAGTGCTTAAAAGCACAAAGCGCCAACTGGGGTTATTTGGTCGTGCTGGACCGGGACAAAGTCACAAGTTCAGGCTGACCACGTGGGCCAGATACAGGGACCGCGTTGGATAAAATCCCTCCAATTGTTTCAGTAGATAACAGAATTCTTTTGGTCTTAGAGATTCTTGAAATGCAGAATAGCCTGTAGTAATAAAGTCATTGTCCCTGCGAGGGCTTTAAGTGGGCCGGGTCTGAGCACCAGCAGTTATTTTCAGGTGACCTCGAAACGGGTCTCTATCGGGCTCTATTTTCAGGCCTCCAAAGGTAGTCCGTTTTCTTTTCTTTTTTCCTCGACTGCAGTGAGAGCATGCACATCGATGTGCGCATGCTCACAAACAACTTTAGAAGCACTGACTTCTTACTTTTTAACAGCGCCCCTTACCGCGCTTTCACTTTTACAGCTGTCCCCGGACTCACGACACTCCCTCTCCCCGCCCCCACTACTCGGCAGCAGAAGCCAGGAGCAGCAGTGCCACCGGGTCACACACGCCATCTTGCAGGAAGACGACTGCGTGGTAACTGGCAGGGGATCATCTAAAACCCCTTTGAATTAATTTTGTGCATGTGAAGAAGCGTTTCTGCAGCTTGCATTCCAACCTCCATAACTGATCACAAAACTACCCCAAAGGCAGTGTTTCCAAATAGAACAGCGTTTTCATTTAATGACTGAGTTTTTTTGTCTCGGATCAGAAAGGCACAACAACATACCCTCACATATTATTCATACATACGAGTGTGCTTCCTTCGCCGTATTATTTGATATAAAGTGATGAGCATAATTTGGGCAAGCACTCGAAAAACCACGTGCAGGCAGTAAATAAACACTCATACCGTCAGCCGAAAAACCAAAGTCACCCCTCCCTCTGCCCCCAACTGCTGCAACTGCTTCGCAATTAGGTACCGGCTGCAACGGAAATTAAAAGTAAATTGGGGTGGTTCCTTTCACCAAGTGTATTTCTGCCTAGGTTTGGACAGTTTCACAATTATTTCGGATCTAGTCACTTAGCACCCTTCCACCTGTACCTGCGATTCTTCCATTAACAGCGCGTGCAGAGATGGGGTAAGCCAATGCTGAACAGCCTCACCCCCATTCTGAAAAGGATTGACAGCGAATGAGGAAAAGCAAAGACGAGCAACTGCCCATTGGCACAGCAGTTGAGTGATGACAGGAGTTTTGTTGTGCTAGGGGACTCCATTTGATTTCATGGAAATAGAAAGGTTCACGTACCTACTACCTACAGAACGGCTGTTTGCTGCGAAGTGCCGGTACTCTACCATTAAAAATATTGCAGCACTGCTGAGAAGTGCAGGTACTCTCTCTCTCCCCTTCAAGTTACAAAAGTGCGGGCACTCTGTACCGGAGAGCACATGCCCGTTTGAAGCACTGGATAGTAAATGAAACTCGCCCTGCCAAGGACACACAAAAAAGGCCCCCGCATCCTAGCACTCAAACAAAGCCAATGTGTGCTACATTATTTTGACATATGTCATTTGTATTGTAGGCTTAGTTTGGGCAGCCAGCCTGTCAGTTTTAAAAGTGCATTTGTTTCATGTACTTTGTGCAACACGTTATTGCTTATATAAGGTGCTTAATGTAACTGCTCACTCAGCTTCGGTTGGCGGAGCACTGTTTGTGTTGTATGTTTTGTGCAGGGCTTTAAGTGGGCCGGGTCTGAGCACCGGCAGTTATTTTCAGGGGGCCTCGAAACGGGTCTCTATCTGGCTCTATTTTTAGGCCTCCAAAGGTAATCCGTTTTCTTTTTTTTTTTCCTCGACTGCAGTGAGCATGCACATTGATGTGCGCATGCTCATTTTGCTCACTACTGAGCAGTGGAGGTAGTGAGCATGCCAGGTGAGCCGCCAGGTGAGCCGCGTTGTAGGAGGAAGGGAAATCCTTTAAAGAGAGCCATTTTCTCTCAGGATTTCCCTTCTTGCAGCGCAGGAGTAACGTCGTCGTGGTGCCAGCCTTCACATCGTGCGATGATTAGGAGAGAGACGACCACAGGCAGCCTGCTCCAGCACGACCCTGCTCTGACCTTTCACACTGAGCATCAAGGCTGCAGTGTAATCCAGCAACAAGTGAAACGCAGAGAGAGGAACTAGTCTGCGTGATCCTGCCCCAGCCCTAACACAATGCTAGTTATCTTGATTTAGACCACGCCCCTACTTGGATAGGCCACGCCCCTAAACCAATGGCACTGCATGCGCAAAGTTTTCTTGATGCCTGAAATGGACTAAACATTTTGTGCTAACATACTGCGTGTAGAGCTGTGCTTTTTGGTTTTATTTTGTATTTCAGCTACTCTGTTCCCTGCGTGCAAGGGCAGGCGTCCTTTATGCTAATGGAATTTATTCCATCGCAGGAAAGCGGCTGTTCACACAGGATATCCAGAACTATGCATATTTTTGTATGTAAAGCCTGACTGCCTTGCAAAACCCTTACCCAGAATTGAATATATATTTGCTTTCATGCTGCACATTAATAGAACACGATTTATATAAGAAAAGCATTATTTTTTATTTTAGAGCATAATTCAAGTTCGATTATACATTCCACTGCCTCCTTAACAAGACTGACTTGTTAAGGAGACAGATGGCAAGTGCATTCGTTATTGGCAGTTCATGTTGACAGCTAACCGAGCCCTCTCCTCTGCGAGGCGTTTTCTCTTTTTGCAATCTGATTTATCTGAGTAAATGTTTTATATTTACTCATCTATTGGGTTTGACAGCTCTTTATTTTAGTCTCTAAGCTCGTTTGATGCATCTTTAGATGTGTATTTGCATCAACGCACGTACAGTCTTACTCTTCTTAAGTTCACCAGTAGCTTAATTCATCCAGTGGACAAGGCTGCTCTCGTGCTGTCATCGAAAACGCCAAGGGCCAGATTTACCAGTTTGTCACGTAGTGCAGCAGCCGCAAATGCTGCACTGCGTGAGAAGGAGACAGCAGGAGAGCCATATTTACAGAAATATGCCACTTTCCTCCCCTCTCCCAAGTGCAGGTGCTGAAATGTGTGGCGTGCGCCACGGTCACACCTTTGCACCATAGTGCAAGTGTGTCTCCGTGAGCCTAGCAAAGGTTTTGCATTGGAAGGATTCCCTTCCAGTATAAAATACTATGCTTAGACTAACTTTAAACCTTTTCCCACTTTGTGCGCTGTATATTGCAGCGCACATACAAAGTCGGAAAAGAAAGGAGAAATAAAAGCATTTCTCCTTCATAGCGCCTATCTGAAATGGGTGCTATTTTCTGACGCTAAACCTTGTCCACTTTTGTAAGTAAATGGGGCTTAGCGTCAGAAACCTTGGGTGGTTGCATGCGAACGCCCATGCACCACCCATGGTGCACCCCCTTGGTGCTAAGTAATGCAAAGCAGTGCTATGCGCTGCTTTTCGTTACTTTCAAGTTATTTTCCAGCGTAAAATAGGTTTTACACTGGAAAGTAAATAGGGGAAAAAAGATTTTGCGTCGTTTTGCGTCACTTTTTTTTATAGAAACACGGTGTTAAATCTTAGTAAATAGACCCCTAGGCCTCAAGGAAATAAGTCAGGCCTAGATTCTTTCCAAATTAGACAATCTGGGCCAGATTTTCAAAAAATGCATGCAATGCAGCGCAGCCCCCAAAGAGGCTGCGCTGCGTTGCGTGACAAGGAAGGAGCAGGAGAGCGCCATTTCTACAGAGATATGGCACTCACGTCCCCTTTCCCTAGCGCCAGTGCTGATTTCAGCTGCCATGCGCCCCGCACACACCTTAGAGACATAGCGCTAGGGTGCGTGCCTGAGTCTACCATAGGGTTTGTACAGGAAGGCTACCCTTCTTGTACAAAATACAATGCATAGAGAAGTTCAAACACTTTTCCCACTTTGTATGTGTGCTGCACAGTGCAGCACGCATGCAAAGTAGGAAAAGAAAGGAGAAATGAAAACTTTTCTCCTCTTAATGCCTCCTTTCAGGTGGTGTTAACTTTTGGTGCTAAACTCTGTCTACAATTGTTTGTTGATGGGGTTTTACATCAAAAGGCATGGGTGGTAACATGAGAACGCCCATGTACCACCCATGCAATGCTCCCTTGGTGCTACGTAACGCAAAGCAATGCTTCGCTCTGCTTTGCATTATTTGTAGGTTACTTTCCAACACAAAACAAGTTTTGTGCTGGAAAGTAAATTGGTAAAAAAACAATTTGTGCTGATTAGTGTCACTTTTGTGACGCTTACCCAGTGCAAAATGTTTGAAAATCTACCCCTTGTATGCAGTTCTATCTGATTTTCCTAAAATTCATCTGGCACTGCTCAAAGCCTCTCTGTGCGCAGCAGCACACTTGATTTCTGGGGTAACTCTTCGGATCACGTTACTCCAATCGGCCAATCCTTGAATTGGCCACATATTGATGGTAGAAAATTGCTTACATAGTTCAAAAACGAATCCCCTCTGATCACTTGCACTATCTGGCAAAGCAGCTGAAGATCTCTGGCAGCACCCACCAGCTGTGCAGCTCGGACGCTTTTCTACTGGAAACACCAGCTTTCAACAAAAAAATGTACCTCCAGCCAATCCTACTCTGGATATGCACCCGAGGTCTGGAACTCCTTCACTGGGGCCAATCACACTCCCACATCCTTACCTACTTTGCACTATTGCAGGCCTCCTCTCTGCAGACATCCTACCTATGTCGAAACATTTGGAGTCTGTTCTGGTACAGGCTACTTAAATTATCTGACATTGAACCTATGCCAATCTTGGCTAAACCTTGCTCTCTTGCAATAAGATGACTTTCTAGGACTCTGGGCACCAAGAGCCATATTTACAAGGACTTTACGCCACCAGAACGTCACTTTTAGTGACGTTCTGGTGGCGTTAACTCCTTTGCCTTATTTACAAGGTGGCGTTAAGCCACTTAACATCAATACAGCCCAGGATCATTAAAGTTGTCGACTTGGCTCCTGAATTCCATTAATTCTCACACATATATTCATGTAGATTGTAAAGACATTCTCGCAAAGGCCAGAGTTCTGTTCACTAATAAAGCGTACACAGCAAAATGGCAAAGGTTTTGCATTTGGTGCTTATCCAAAGGGCTGAATCTTTTAGCCATGTCCCCATCAGATTCTACCATCCCTGTCTAGACTGGAGCATTCAGGCCTCAAGCATTCATCAAAGTTCACCTCGCAGCCATAGCAAGGCATTTCTGCTGGCCTGAATGTCATTCTTTTTGATCTCACAGAATAGTGAAGGTGTTTCTGAAATAACTTTCCAGAGCTTTGCCCAAAACAAGGTATCTTTTGCTAAAATGGGAACTCAACACAGTCCTTTCCCAAGTGATGAAGAGTCCCTTTGAGGCAATTCACAAATCCGTATTAAATCTCTCTCCTGGAAAACTGTTGCTTTCCCTGATCTCAGCTAGGAGTGTCGGTGAAATACAGGTGTTTAAAATCAAAGCACCATACGTACAATTCTCTAAAGACAAAAAAAGGCTGCACACAAATCCATGATTCACAGGAAACATGCCTGTTGAGTTTCACCTGAATGAGCTGATAGTGTCCCAGGCCTGAACGTATCCTCAGGATCGAACCGATGCTCTTAGGGGTCCACCTCTCAACAGCCCCAAGTCTGGATAATAATAATACACAGACTAAAGAGTGGTTAAGCGGGGGAAGGGAAGGATGGGGACAGCAGGGAGGGAGACCTGTAGTAAAACACAAAGAAGAAATATTTTTACTATGGGAACCTTTCACCGTTCTCTCTTTCTACACCTCCCTTGTTACCCATACTTCCACTAACCTGTAAAGAAAATTAAAGAGTGCCGACCAACAGGGGTGTTGAGCTTGTAACCTCCAATTCATACAGTATGCTGGAAGACACATAGGACCATATGAGCAAAACCTTATTCTTTCTTTCCGATGATAGATACATATATAAATATCTCATGCATAAGGCTTATACCTGCGATTGCGAGGTACACATTGACGCTCAAGATGCCCCTTGGTCCAGGACACCCCTGTGCAAAAAGAAAACAGCGAAAACCAAAATATAAGAGTAGCTGTAATTGTCACATAAGGTTAGAACGAATAATACAGTGTATGAAACACTAAGTTGCATTCAAGACCACTACTCCAGGATTTCCTATAGATGCAGGTACCCCTCAGAAGGTGAAGAGTTACGTCACTCTCACGAGAGGAAGTACCTCACTTAGATAATTAGTGGTAGAGCAACCCCCGAACTCGAAAAGCACATGAAAGTATTCCCTCGCATGAACTCCTCCCAAGATTCAAAGAAGAGCTCGCCAACGCAGGGAAATGTAGAACTGTGCACCAAAATAAACCTCCAATGTAAATAGGCACCAAAAGTGAGCAAAGCGTTTTTCCCTCGCATGAACTCTTCTTAAGATTCAGAGAAGAGTTCGCCAACGCAGGGAAAATTAAGCTTCAGCACACTCCTATGCCGGATATCCTAAACGGCAGAGATAGGCTTTCAAGAGTATAACCAGGATTATCACAAGGGTAGAATGGAACAAGCGGTGCCAGCGGCACCCTTACCCGACCCAGCGCAACTTGGAACTGCCAACAAGGATCCAGGGACCAGCGAATAATCGGCAGCGTCTTGCCCCGCATCCTCGCTACTTCACTCGCTTCCGCCTCACGTGACGCGTGGCGTCCGACACCAGACGTCACGCTAAGGCCGCTGGGAATTGTAGTCATTCCCTAGTCTCAGCGCTTGCTTGTGCGAACGAGGCTGCCGTGTCCCCTGACAGTACATCCCCCTCCCGGAGAGCACAGGCAGGCGCAAGGCTTGTTGGGATGTCGTCTGTAAAAAGCAGCAACCAATCTAGGGGCATGCACCGATGATTCGGGCTCCCAAGAGTTCTCATCAGCACCATACCCCATCCATGCAATCAAAAACCAGAGTTTGTTACGACAGATCTTGGAATCAAGGATTCTAGCGACCTCATACTCCTCCTCCTTCTCTATCCATACTGGCGCCGGTCTAGCCTGCGCAGGGCCGTAAGCAGGCTTCAACAAGGAGACGTGGAACACAGGGTGAACTCTCATATGAGAGGGTAGAGCTATCTTCACTGCCACCGGGTTAATAAGTCTCACTACTCTGTAGGGGCCTATATACCTGGGATTGAACACGCTATATCTCTTGAATCGGATATTACGGGTTGATAGCCACACTAAGTCCCCTTTCCTGTAAGTGGGCCCTGGTCTGCGATGTTTATCAGCCTGTCTTTTATACAACACCTTAGCATGAATCAAATGTTTCTTTGTGTGTTGTAGGACATTTTGTATCTGCACTATTCTTTCCTGTACTTCTGGAATACGTTCACACCTGCCTGGCGTACTGAATGGTATAAAACGAGGGTGATAACCGTAGGTGCTATAGAAAGGAGAGTGTTTGGTAGAACTGTGTTGGGCGTTGTTATATGCGATTTCAGCTAACCATAACCACTCCACCCAGGTGTCCGTATTATGGTCAACATAACTACGCAAGTATTGTTTCAATGTTCTATTCAGTCTTTCTGTCTGTCCGTCAGTTTGGGGGTGAAAGCTGGTTGACAAGGCTGACGAGATACGTAACGCTGAACACCATACTTTCCAGAATTTGGCTGTAAACTGGGTCCCACGGTCTGACACAATCACCTTAGGTAAGCCATGCAATCTCACTACATGTTCCATCAAAAGTTTGGCTAGATGTCCTGCTGTAGGAATTGATTTGCAGGCCACGAAATGCCCCATCTTTGTTAAAAAGTCAATAACGACCAGAATCACGGTATGTCCTTTATCTGATGGAAGCCCGACTATGAAATCCAACGAAAACCATTCCCAGGGAACATCCGGAGTGGGTAGGGGTTGCAATAGCCCTTGTGGTTTTCCTGGTATGGTCTTGGTTTGAGCGCACACAATGCAAGCTTTTATCCATTCAGGTATATCTTTTCTGAGAGAAGGCCACCAGAACTGGCGCAAGATTTTTTCACAAGTTTTATCCTTGCCATGATGACCAGCACTGGGATCTGTGTGGCACCACTGAAAGACGGTTTGTCTCAATTTCAAAGTGGGAACAAGAACCTGAGTCCCTTTCATGACCACACCTTGTTTCTTTGTCCATTCTGGATGGTGTTTCAACCAATCCTTCCATTGAAAGGTCTGGAGTCCTTTCTTAACGTCTCGTATGAACGGGTCAATATGTACTACTCCGATAACCTTTTGAGGATCAAGGATAGTTCTTTCTGGGCAGGTCCAGGGTATTATTGTGGAATCTTGTCTGGACAAGGCATCCGCTTTTTGTTCAGGCTTCCAGGACGGAATGTTACTATGAAGTCATATTCTTCAAAAAACGTCATCCATCTTAGTAAGCGAGGAGTAAGTTGGCGAGCGGTCTTTAGAAATTGGAGATTACGGTGATCCGTATATACTGTAACAGTATGTTGTGCTCCTAACAGCCAATGCCTCCATTCCCCAAATGCTTCTTTGATGGCAAGTAATTCTTTTTCTGTTATGGTGTAGTTTTGTTCTGCTCTGTTTAGCTTCTTTGACATAAAAGCAACCGGATGCATTTGTCCTGTGGTGGTGTCTCGCTGGGAAAGTACGGCTCCAATTGCAACATCGGAGGCATCCGCTTCCAGTATAAATGGCAAGTTGGGATTGGCATGCGTTAAAATGGGAGCGGTAATGAATGCTTCTTTCAGTACATCGAATGCTTTCTGGGCTTCCTGTGTCCACTGAAACGATACATTCTTCTTAGTTAGGCGAGTAAGTGGTGCTGCTTTATTGGAAAATTGGGATATAAAACGCCTATAAAAATTCGCGAATCCCATAAAACACTGTATGTCTTTGACATTCTTTGGACAAGGCCATTCAGTAATAGCTCTCACCTTGCGCTCCGCCATTTCCTGACCTGATGGTGTGAGCATTACACCCAAAAATTCTACTGTGTAGACATGGAACTCACATTTGCTGATTTTGCAAAAAGATGGTGTTCCCTCAAAGCCTGTAATATCAAACTCACATGTCTCACGTGATCTTCTTCTTGTGTAGAGTAAATCAAGATGTCGTCAATATATACTACGACTATCCGGTCTAGGTATTCCCGTAAGACATCATTTAAGAAGAATTGGAATGCCGCAGGCGCATTGCATAAGCCGAAAGGCATGACTAGGTACTCGTATAGCCCATACCTAGTCTTAAATGCAGTCTTCCATTCGTCTCCCTGACGCATCCGTACCAGATGGTATGCTCCGCGAAGATCCAATTTAGTGAATATCACGGCTCCCTTCACCTGCTCCAATAATACAGAAATCAGCGGGAGTGGATACTGATTCCGTATAGTAATGGTATTTAAGGCACGAAAGTCAATGCATGTCCTTAACTCTCCGTTCGCTTTGGGTATAAAAAAGAGAGGGAAGCCGCTGGAGAACTGGATGGACGGATAAACCCCAAGGCCAAGTACTTATCCAAATACTGGCGCAGATGTTTGTTTTCGGGCTCGGTTAAGGCATAAACCCTGCCACAAGGTACCACTGAACCTGGCTTCAAATCGATCCTGCAATCGTAGGGCCTGTGGGGAGGCAGTACTTCCGCCTTCTGGTCATTGAAGACATCTTCAAACTGTTGATAGCATGAAGGCAGTTCAATCTCCTTCTCAGCAGCAGTGGCAATGTGCAAATGTTTTTCTTCGAGGGGAGTAAGCGATTCAGAGAGTTTCCAACAATGTTCCTTACAATATTCAGAAGTCATGCTCAAAGTTCTCTGATTCCAGTCAATATCGGGGTTGTGAGTGGAGAGCCAAGGCAACCCCAATATCACACCATAGAATGGGGCTTGGATGATGTTAAAAGCTATGAGTTCTTGATGTCCTTTTATGCATTCCACAATACACGGTTCGGTGGCCTGGCATATGGGACCAGATTCCAGTTGTTTACCATCCACTGCAAATACCGCCTCCGGTATGGTTTTGGAGACAAGATGGACCCCTAATCTGTGGGCTTCTGTAGTATCCATGAAACAACCTGTAGCTCCAGAATCCACCATGGCTTGTGTGGTACAGGGTTCTTGGTTGATATACACAATTATGGGTACGAAGAAATGATCCTTGCTGACAACAGGTTCTTTCTTAAGTGAAGGGATGCACATTACACTCGAAGACTCCCCTTCTATACGTCTCGAGCTCTTCAGTTTTCCTTTAAAGGCTTCAGATCATTCACCATAGATGTTCCCAGGCGTGTACGACTGAACTTGGGTTTTATTGGGCACTCTCTCAGATAATGGCCCTTCTTCCCACAATATAAACACAACCCGTTTTTTCTCCTGTGATCTCTTTCGTCCACGGTCAATGAGGCTCTCACCGTTCCGATTTCCATGGGTTCCGGGGTGGAGATTCCAGGTTCCGAGGACCTTGTTCTTTCAAAACGAGGGGGTATCTCTCTTTTTCTTGCCTTCCCCTCTACGTTCCCTCAATCTATGATCCAATCGCATGGTCAATTCGATTAACGCAGAACACGTCTGAGGTTGGGGATCCACTTGTGCAATCACATCCTTTAATTCTTCTCTGAGGCCCTGATAGAAAATCGCGGACTGTTTGCTTTCAGGCCATTGAGTTTCTGCTACCAACCGTCGGAAAGTGTTCAAGTATCCCAATAGGTCTTTGTTCCCTTGCCTCAGTTCCAGTAATTCTCTATCCGCTGAAAAGGTGTCTGCCCTGCGGTCAAAAGTTTTCTCAAACTCCTCCCTAAAAGCGATCCAATCGTGTAGCATCGGATCATCTCTTCTGACAAAAGGGACTGCCCATTGAGCTGCATCTCCAGCTAAGTAGGAAATGAGAAAAGACACTCTTGCCTGATTAGTTGAAAATAACTTAGGCTTGCAATTGAAGTGCAGTAAAATCTGAGTTAGAAACACCTGGACCTTATGTATGTCTCCTGAAAATTTTTCTGGTGGGGCAAGAGGTATAGGTGTTGGGATTTCTACTACCATGGAGCTAGTTGTGGGTTGTGCAGGATTGCCGAAGTCAAACGGATTTCGCTGTAGTCTGTCTACCCTTGCTTGTAAAGCAGCGGTCTCATTACGTGAAGCCGCCAGCTCTACCTGCACTAAGGCAAGGGCTGCCATGACATCATCTAACGTGGCCATACCAGTATCAGCTCGACCGGGAGGATAAAGCTATTCGTGGGCCGATTATTCTGTCCCAGGCCTGAACGTATCCTCAGGATCGAACCGATGCTCTTAGGGGTCCACCTCTCAACAGCCCCAAGTCTGGATAATAATAATACACAGACTAAAGAGTGGTTAAGCGGGGGAAGGGAAGGATGGGGACAGCAGGGAGGGAGACCTGTAGTAAAACACAAAGAAGAAATATTTTTACTATGGGAACCTTTCACCGTTCTCTCTTTCTACACCTCCCTTGTTACCCATACTTCCACTAACCTGTAAAGAAAATTAAAGAGTGCCGACCAACAGGGGTGTTGAGCTTGTAACCTCCAATTCATACAGTATGCTGGAAGACACATAGGACCATATGAGCAAAACCTTATTCTTTCTTTCCGATGATAGATACATATATAAATATCTCATGCATAAGGCTTATACCTGCGATTGCGAGGTACACATTGACGCTCAAGATGCCCCTTGGTCCAGGACACCCCTGTGCAAAAAAGAAAACAGCGAAAACCAAAATATAAGAGTAGCTGTAATTGTCACATAAGGTTAGAACGAATAATACAGTGTATGAAACACTAAGTTGCATTCAAGACCACTACTCCAGGATTTCCTATAGATGCAGGTACCCCTCAGAAGGTGAAGAGTTACGTCACTCTCACGAGAGGAAGTACCTCACTTAGATAATTAGTGGTAGAGCAACCCCCGAACTCGAAAAGCACATGAAAGTATTCCCTCGCATGAACTCCTCCCAAGATTCAAAGAAGAGCTCGCCAACGCAGGGAAATGTAGAACTGTGCACCAAAATAAACCTCCAATGTAAATAGGCACCAAAAGTGAGCAAAGCGTTTTTCCCTCGCATGAACTCTTCTTAAGATTCAGAGAAGAGTTCGCCAACGCAGGGAAAATTAAGCTTCAGCACACTCCTATGCCGGATATCCTAAACGGCAGAGATAGGCTTTCAAGAGTATAACCAGGATTATCACAAGGGTAGAATGGAACAAGCGGTGCCAGCATCACCCTTACCCGACCCAGCGCAACTTGGAACTGCCAACAAGGATCCAGGGACCAGCGAATAATCGGCAGCGTCTTGCCCCGCATCCTCGCTACTTCACTCGCTTCCGCCTCACGTGACGCGTGGCGTCCGACACCAGACGTCACGCTAAGGCCGCTGGGAATTGTAGTCATTCCCTAGTCTCAGCGCTTGCTTGTGCGAACGAGGCTGCCGTGTCCCCTGACAGATAGTTCTAAAATCATTCTTCCAGAATTTGGTCAATGCATCAGAAAGGGCTGTTCATTCTGAATGTATGCAGAGGTCTACATTTAAACCTGGACTGAAGAAAATGCTTCAACAGTTACCTTTTATCACACGAAAGAGGGCATCCTCTTCTATAGATGTCTACAGAACATTCCATGCAGCAGCCGCCCTCAATACCCCTCACAGACCTCTTCCAGGCAGGAGAAATCATCATACATTCATGCAACATTACTACCTGAATGCAGTGGCAGACTGAGACATAGGCCTGGCATAAGCACTTCTTTGTCATTTTTTCAGATAAAGGTAAGAAACAATCTTTTTATCCTCCATCCGCAATGTTATGATATTGATATGTGGTACTGCTTGCTGTTCTGATTTGAGGATATGAATCTATGAAAGATCCAACGCTGGAGAGAAGTTACCTGTAACTGTAGATCTTTCATAAATTCACATGCGGCCCTCCCTCTTCCACAGACAAGACTCTCACATTTCAATGATCAATAGTTTTCACACTTGTACTGGAAATCTGAGGTGAAATGGCTCTAGGGGTCTTTGATTGGTCTTTAGGTCTTTTGTATTGAGGTTCACTGGCTACTAATGTGTCAAATATAAGTTTATTAAGACCATAGTCCTTTAAACATAATGCAATAAATAACATAGTCATCAACTTATACTATTACACTCCACCGCCCTAAAATAATCTGTTCAATTTTGCAATTCTTAAATAGCCTGACAGCACAAATAATATCTAAGAATTGCATTGTGAATAAGAACTTACTTGCTTCCAATAGCGTATTTACACCATATTTACTTAAAACCGACTTTAAAAACGTCTGCCTTTCCTTTCTTGAAAATAAACATTCTAGTAAAATATGTGCATTGGAATATTTCACGCTTATTCCACATTTACGTACCTCCTTCCCAATTTCATTTACATGCCTTAGCCACCTCAGGGCAAGCATAAAAGGGATATAAATCATTTCTAAATTTTAAAATAGCTTGTCTCATTTCAGGATTTGGTAACGCAGAGATATAAGGTAAAACCATATCAGTTCTCCAAGAATCCCTTAATTGGACAGTATTTGAAAGTAACTGTGGACACTTCTCTTGTTACTGGTTTCGTTTTGGTCACCTTTTGACTGACTAAGCAAAGGTTCTTCCTGCTCTTCCAATCTGACCTTTGTGCTGATTTCTCAGCCCTATCTCAACATAAATGGCCTCAAAACAGTAATTTCGGCCCTTGTTATGTCCCGGCTGGATTACTGTAATGGGCTTTATATGAACGCTCAAAAACAACTTATTAACAAGCTCCAGATGGTCCAAAATGCGGCAGCCAGATTGTTGTCAGGGACCTCAAAGTTCGCTTCGGTAAAGGAAGAGGTCAAACGGTTGCCCTGGCTTCCTGTCAGACACAGAATACGTTTCAAAGCACTGTGTACCGTTTTTAAAGCCCTTCATGGCAAAGGTCCTGACTACCTACGACAAAAAATTCAGTGGTACATTCCTAGGAGAGCGCTACGATCATTGGGGGCGAAGAAAGTCATAATTAGCACTGTGAAGAAGGCAGGTTGGGGAGGTAGAAGCTTTATTAACAGTGCGTCCAAATCTTGGAATGAGCTTCCTTTTCAACTGAGGAGTGCCACAGACCTCCTCTCCTTCAGGAAGGGTCTCAAAACTTGGCTGTTTGACCAATAATTCCTTGTGTCAACTTACCTCAGGTTCAGCAGGCAGTGCTTAGCGCCAGGACACCCTCGGGTAACAGAGCGCTTTATAAGTTCGATTAACATAACATAACATTTCAGCATGCTTTTGTAATTTTGTGGCATTTTATCAATTGCTTCAGTCCTGCTTCTGTCTTCTTGCTTGTCAGTCACAGCATGGAGTGGACAACTGATTTCTCACGTGGTGTTTGCTTGTATACAGTCCTATTTTGTCTATTCCCTCTGATGTGGACCTAGCATGCATGTCCTTCAACACATGCTTATGTCATAACATATTGTACTGCAACATGCTCACAAGTTTATGATCAGCTTTATTCCTTCCTTGTTCGCAGGCTTTCAAACTTCATACAGTTTATATATTCCTCTGTGCTCTTCTTTTGGCCAACCCTTTGAACCGTGTTGCTGTGTTGACTAAAACATTTCAATACCATTGGGCCTAGTACTTGCTACATAAAAATCTTATAACCAAAAAATGAAAATAAAAGTTGGCAACTGCCCACTCTCCCCCTTAAGACTTCAGCTAATTTAGCCTGGTGTTTAGAGTGGGCTTGGATTCTCCTTTCTGGGTTCCAACCCCCGCCAGCCACCCATTTCACCTGGGTACCAACACCCACCCTCCATTGTATAGCTAATTCTAGGACTGGTTGCCCTCCTAACGAAGAAGTTATTTTCTAGATTCTCATGCTGTGTGTGTGTGTATATATAGTCTGCCATCTAGCAAGTAAATCTCTCAGAGGCTGCAGTATTGGCAGCGGCAGCTCCTCCGCTAGGGCGGAGGAGCGTCGCCCCACTGCTTAACTGCAAGCTGAATACCAAAAATAAATGATAATAACGTTCTGTTATTATGATTTGGTTTTTTGTATTCAGCTTGCTGTTGAAGCCTGGCCGCGGGGCTGGGCTCCCCGCCTTGCAGGGGGAGGAGAAGTGGCAGCACCTTAAGTGCACGTTATAGTTTGGCCGGCCTCTCTGGCCAGCCAAGCCATCATGCGCACTCTGCATGTTCTCCACCCAGGCTGCATTACAGCCTGGGTGGAGAACATGCACCGCCTGCCAGTCCCTGTCTGAGCGCCGAACCATGGCGCTCAGACCAATCACAATGCTGCTGTAAGGCAGCGTTGTAATTGGTCAGGGTATTCTGGGAGGCTGTGTGCTTCCTGCTGGCTGAGTGCAGAGAGGAGGACGGAGAAAGAAGAGGCAGCGATCGGCGGTATTAAGGTAAGTGCTCTATTTTTTAATTATTTCCTGTCCTATGCCGCCCACCACTCCTGTTCATTAGCAGCCGCTACTGAGTATCGGATAAACATCTCATGGAACCGGGGCGCAGCTCTGTGGTGGCGGCAAGCTGGTTGTGATCTGGGCCTAGCATGACTGTGGCGTGGGTTTACGTGACTCCCGGAGATGTGAGGAGATGAGGATGGCATTTCCCAGGTTCAGCCATAAGAAACACACCATAGATATCTTGCACAAGCACCTGGACCATCTGGGATATGGGGGGACCTCCGTAATCGAATGGCTATGTGGATATGAGGACCCTCCTCAGGAGTGCAGTCGACAGTCACCTTCAACAAGATAGAATGTCTGTGTAAGCGCTATGGCTTCCAGGCTATACAAACATGGCGACCGTCTGCTAGAGGTGGAAGAAAGAATCTATCGAAGGCAGTGCTCACACAACAGTGAAAAACTTAAAAAATATACAAAGTACTATCCCTTATTAAGGCCAAAAACCGAGACCTGAAAACCAGACCCGCAGTGACAACTCCTGCATAGCATAATCGACAGATACAGGGAAAATGCCCACATTTGTCGGACATGCTTTTCAGGGCTGACCGCTTTTCGAAACTTTGGTATTGTGTGCACATCGTTCGCTGGCAGCACGGCAAACTTTCAGATTAGAGATCGAATTCTGAAGATGGTGCGAGATTTGAAAGACCTCCAACACAGAGGCAACACTATCTCATCCTACCTGGATTTTATGCTTGTAGTACAAGAGTCCCGCAGGACCTTTACCTACGTTGAACAGCTTGGGATACCCTTGCTTTACCTGGTGGGACTTAGGACAGCTCACAAAGACGTAACAAGATTTTTCATGGATCCACAACAAGCAGTGCTCTTCGTCAAATCCTGTAAAGAACAGCAAAAATGAGCCCACAGCAGGAACCTGCTCACCGCCTACATTATCGGAGGTCGGAAGACACCCCACCCCCCTTTACTTAGCAGGCTGACTCGCACATTGTGGATTCTAAGCATTGCAATTTTCTGACCTGGAACTGATGACCCTACACGACAGGTGGTGGCCTTAACCCACTAATAGATATATCAATGCTCCAGGAAACCCACATGGACCCCCCACTACCCCAGAGGACAAAAATATACTTGGCAAATGGGCGGGATTCGAAGTCCCCTCATCCTACTCTAGCGGGGTAGGTATATATTTAGGGCCACTGGAATTATGCGATTTTGCGGCCGCAGTTATTTTTGCATAGCTTTAGATTTGCAGCATTTGCCTACATAATCCATCATCTGCAGCAAAATGTCTGCAGATTTTAACAAAAAAATGTGTTTCCTTCTCAAACGGTTCAAAAGTTAGTAAAATTGCAGCAACACGTGTTGCAGCACAGTGGAAGGCCCCTTGCACAGGTTGACTGTTCACCTTTCTGTAACTTATTGCTTTATTTGTAGTTGAGTGTAAAGATAAAGGGCCCCCTGCTACTAATAGGAAGTTCCTCTAGGCAGGGAAATAATACATAGCGTAAATTCCTAGGGCAACTTCATAGGATCACAATAAACCAATGTAATTCTAGTACAAGGAGAGACAAAGACAAATTTATATTGAAAAGTACAAAAATAATTATTTATTGATAATGATATATTCCGTATTTCATCATTAAAACTGGAACAAACCACATACACACCACATCCATCTCATCATTCGTACTCAACAGTCATAATATATACATACAGGTATGATCAACACCTGAAAATTCGTCAGTCAAGGCATTATGTACATTATCTAGTGTATTTTATATTTCCATCACAATGATTGTTTAGACGTTTTCCATAGATGAGCCTTGTATATAGGCTTTTAATACAAAGGTGTGTATCTGTGTCGTGAAGTGGCTGCAGCTCCCAGGTGGTTTCTACGCGCGTTTCGGCATAGGAATGCCTTCTTCAGGAAAAGCCACCTCAGATACAGGTACTGTCATTTAATACGGGGATTGTCCGTCTGGACAATTTAGCAACAAATGGGATGCAAAAGGCGTCTTACTTCCAAATGAACCGTCACTGTGTTTTCATTCAAATGATTAAAATCCGCTTGGAGGATGATTCCATGGGGATATATATATTTTTTCCAAGGCTCAATGACCCATCACTTGACAGATGCCATATTCGAACTGCTTGAGGATGCTTACAGGGTTCCAAAACGATATAGTTTGAGCCGTATTACGCGCGTGTTGAAGGATGCAACACGCGCAGAAAAGAGAGTTCGGATGCATCAAGTTAGTAAAAATGCAGCAACACGTGTTGCTCACAGTGGAAGGCCCCTTGCAAAGGTTGACTGTTCACCTTTCTGTAACTTATTGCTTTATTTGTAGTTCGACCTTGTGTGTTAAACTGTTATTAATGAGGTACAACTAATGCCCAGAAAGTGTTAAAAAGCATAAAAATGACAAAATAATTAATACTATCGCAAAATGTGCTGCATAATTTGGCTTTTCTTGCCACAAATTTACTCATCCCTGCTTCCCCATTCTACTACCATGAATCCCAAAAGGACCCTTTCTAGACTCTTCCGCCTCTACCCCTCCTTGCATCATCTCATACCTCTTTTACTATTCAGATCTCCCAAACAAGCCTTTCTAAACCCTTCCCTCTGACTCTTCCCCCTCTACCTCCCCTTTACTCATCCCAAACCTCCTCCTACTGCTATGAACTCTAAAATAAAATAAACTTTCTGGACCCTTCCCTTTTTTTTACCCCTCCACTATTCTTTTTCAATCCAAATAACAGACTAACATGTCCACCGCTCAAATTAATGTTATATTTCCCTATACTAATTCCCCACCAATCCTGTTTGGGTTCCGGAGTAGTATACTACCCCCGAAAAGCACTTCAACACCTCATCAGGGGTAGCAAGCGCTATATAAATGCAAACCCTTCCCTCTTCTATCCCTCCACTATCCTTTTCAATCCAAATAACAGACTAACATGTACAACACTCAAATTAATTTCATATTTCCCTATACCTATTCACCACTTAATCCTTTTTGGGTTCCAGAGTAGAATGCTACTCACCGAAAAGCGCTTCAAAACATCATCTGGGGTAGCAAGCGCTATATAAATGCAAACCCTTCCCTCTTCTATCCCTCCACTATCCTTTTCAATCCAAATAACAGACTAACAGGTACACCACTCAAATTAATTTCATATTTCCCTACACTAATTCACAACTAATCCTTTTTGGGTTCCGGAGTAGCGCGTTATTCGCCGAAAAGCACTTCAACTCCTCATCAGGAGTAGCAAGAGCTATATACATGCAAACCCTTCTCTCTTCTATCCTTTTCAATCCAAATAACAGACTAACATGTCCACCGCTCAAATTAATTTCATATTTCCTTATAATAATGCATGACTAATCATTTTTGGGTTCCGGGGTAGCTTGCTACTTGCTGAAAAAAGCACTTCGATGCCTGGTCAGGGGTAGTAAGTGCTATATAAATGCAAATATAATACAATAATTTAGTTATGAAACTTGAGAAATTATGGGGCAGATTTACAAGCCCCTTGCGCTGCCAGTAAGTCACTTTTTGTGACGCACTGGCAGCACATTTCTCTGCCCCATATTTACAAGGACAGGAAAAGCCACCCTGCGTGGCTTTTCCTGTCCTTTTAAATACGGCCCCTTTACACGCAGCACTTTGCGTGAAAGGGGCGTTCCATGGGTGTTGCTGGGGGTGTTCCCACGCAACACCCATGGAACCAGACACATTTCCAGATTTACGAGGAATCGTAAACCTGGAAATGCGTCAGTATGCTACGCCACCCTAGGGGTGGCGTAGCGTAGCGAGGCGCAATGAGGAGAAATGTTTTCCTTTCTCCTCGTTTTTTTCCTCTTCCAATGCGTGCTGCATGCTACAGCACACATTGTAAGAGGAAAATGTCTGTAGAGATTGTTTTTGTGCAGAAAGGTGCCCCTTCCTGCACAAAAACAATCTCCCCATGACGCAGGCATCCTTGCACCATGGTGCAAGGATGCCGGCGCATGGCAGCTGTTAGTGCGCCAGCGCAGGGGAGAGCACAGGAATGCGACATATCATTGTAAATATGTTGCATTCCTGTGCTCTGAAAGTGCTGCAGCGTGGTGCAGCCAAAGGGCATGCGGTGCCGCGCTGCGGCATTTTCTTGTAAATCTGCCCCTTTATTTCTATAAGCTGAAAATGGGAGCCTTTTCTGCTTATAGAAATATAATTTGGTTATGAAACTTGATAATTTTGAACCAAAAATTAAATGAAACTGGACTATTTATGCGGAGGAGGAATTACACCCACAAAAATGTCCTTTATACCTCATGTTGTAATAGGGTGTACATTGAATGCTGAGAGTGTGTATTTTGATTTATCATTTACAACTCATAGACATCAATAAGTTCTGGATTTTTAAATTGTGTTTTTGATTTATGTTTTGTAACCTTTGTTTATTGATTTAGGTATTTGTGTTGTTTGTACTCAGAAAGATAAGATTGTCTAAAATTGAAAAACATAACTGTGATAAAAAGCTTTAAATAAGAACGTAATTAATACTCAAACACACTGGATTAATGTGTATGTTGTGTTTCTTTTAAATTGATTTTGATTAATGGCCAGGTGGGATCCTGTATAGACTTTGCGTTGTGTTATATTGATCCTTCCCCACTCGGTAGGCCTTATTGGATCATACCCCATTGTGCTTGCAAACATATTGAATGGCATCTGAAGAAGAGTAGCAATCCCACAAACAATAAAACACCACTATGGGCATCCAGGGAGTGTGGAACAACTACTGTTACACTTGCAAATGGAACTCACTGGGCAGTGGTTTGGTCATGCTGAAGTGGTTGTGTCGGCATCTGCACCTGCATCAGCAGACTGAAAAGCAGCAAGTCTTTCATGTACTCTGCCTCTCTTGGGAAGGTTCTTGCACCTGGCAGGCATGGAGGATTCACCATCTGCTTAAATCAGGACTGTTTGCTGGCACTGGCATGCCCAGTACATCCTCAAAGGTTTTCTGCTACAGTGGGCTGCTCCACATGTATTCTGGAACATGTGGATGAGGAATCTGAAGAGGGAGCACAGGAGTTTTTTTTTTTTTTTTTTAAACTTTATTTGTCATTTTTTCTTTAATAGAACTCCAACAACAAATTGGCATTGACATGACGTACAGTAATATACCGTTGGTATTACTGGCGACACAGGTACAGAGGGCCGCCTACGGGGAAGAAAAGACGTAATGGGGGACAATATTCGTGAGGAAACAGGCTACAATGCAAAAAAGGAAAACTGAGGACAAGCACAGTGCACAATATGCAGCACACCGAGGGCAGCCCCCGGCCCCACAATTCAATTAGGTGTTTCATCGCCCTCGGACCCGCTCCCCCCACCATCAGTGCTGTCCGGAGAGGAGGGCCCTCTCTCCGCCAACCCAGAAGTACACATTTCGCGCCAGATCAAGAGGTCGTCCTCCAGCTGCACATCCCTTCAGGTAAGTTTCATGTGAGCTTCTTCCGCTAAAGACCACTCCCTAACATCCCTGAGCCAGATAGGGACCTCTGGGCTCAACTGCCCCATCCAAGTAATTGCTATCCTGCGCCTAGCAAGCACCAGCATTAATTGCAGGAGCTTATAGGGGAGTTTCTTTTTTAGGTTTCCGGACAGACGCCAGCAAGCAACTCAAGGGTGCTATTTCCACCTGGATACCTGTCACAGTGGTAATCTTGCTCACCACCGCTACCCAGAACTGTTGAACCCTGGGACAATCCCATGCCATATGTAAAAACCTGCTTTCTCCGCAGCGCATCTAGGGCAGCGGTCTCCCCTGTCACCTGGAAGACGGCTCAAAGATACCGGGGTGAGGTAGGTGCGGTGCAGAAAGTTAAAGTGCGTCAATTTAAATCTGGCGTTACAGGAGACTGTTCGTGTGATGGAGCCTATGTGTGCCCATTGTTTCTCGCCCAGGTGGACCCCCAGGTCTGCCTCCCAGGCCGCCCGCGACGGTGGAACCGGGGGGTGGAGTCCTGCTTCATAGCCACGTAGAGAAGAGAGATCAATTTGCGACCCGAACCACACGTAAGCAGAATATCAAGGGTGTGGGTCGGGGTAGGAATCTCTGGGTACTGAGGCCAAGTGGTTTTCACCACATCTTGGAGTCCGCGATAGTGAAGAAACTGTCCTTGGCCTAGGCCAAAGCTCTCCTCCGCCTGTTCAAAAGTAAGGAAAGTCTCACTGGGGAAGAGGTCTGCCAGTACCTCGCATCCACCCACCCTCCCTCCAAGAGTGAAAGGACATGTATTGTCCCATGTCTATAAAGGGAGCCAATATCCAAATCGAAAGCTCCCTGTGGAAGGGAGCCCTTCGTAAGATCCTCTCCGCAAATCGTTGCCACATACCTGCAGTGTGTCGTACGAGGTAGGGAAGAGATGCCCCTGACCCCCATCAACGCCTCTTGTAATGCCGGGGTATCTGCTCTGCCAGAGAAGAGGCGCTTCTCCCAATTGTCTTCATCCGTGAGCCACTGCGCCGCAGGCTGTAATTGGGCCGCGTAGTAGTATAGGTCGAAGCGTGGCGCTTCCAGCCCACCCTCCTCATAACTGCGTGTGATAGTCTTGAGAGCTACCCTGCTGCGGCGGCCCGCCCACAGGAGGGACGTAAGTAACGTGTCCAAAGTTTTAAAAATGCGCGAAGGCAATGGGCATAAAGAGTTCTGAAGGACGTAGAGTATCCTAGGGAGCATCACCATCTTAGAGATGGCCAGCCTGCCCATTAAGGACAGGGGAGAGTATTCCAAAGGTCACCGATTGCCGCAAAGAGGCAAGGGTGCGGTCGACATTCCGGGTCAACGCCTGCGCGTCCGTCGGGGCCACCTGGATCCCCAAGTAACGAAAGCCCGCCGGTTCCCAGCGCAATCCCAAGTCCGGTAGCTCTTCCAAGGGCACCGAGGCCAATCCCGCCAGCGGGAAGACCAGGGACTTGCCGCGGTTAAGCCGCAGGCCTGAGACCTCTCCAAACCGGTCCAACTGGTGCAGTAATATCGGTAACGCGTCCCGGGAGAAGCCAAGTAAAAGAGGGCATCGTCAGCATAAAGGGAGATAACGTGGCTCGTGTCGCCTACCCTGATCCCCCATTTGTCCATCTCGTCCCTGATCCGGACCGCAAAAGGTTCAATAGCCAGGGCGAACAACAAGGGCGAGAGGGGGCACCCCTGACGAGTGCCCCGACCCAGTTGCCAATCCTCCGAGCGCGCGCCCGCAATTTTAACCCTCGCGCGGGGTGCCGTATAAAGGATACGAATCCAACGACAGAAGTTGGGACCCAAACCCGCAGCGTGGAGAACCTCAAGGAGATATCCCCAGTCCACCGTGTCGAACGCCTTGGCGAGGTCAATGGAGACCAGGACCAACTGGTCCTCCCGGTCACGTACCTCATGGAGGACATGATTGAGCCGGCGTAGATTCATGGCCGTATTGCGTCCTGGAATGAACCCACACTGGTCCTCGTGGACCAAGTGAGGCATGTAGGGCGCCAAACGGGTAGCTAAAAGTTTGGATAAGATTTTGACATCTGTATTGATCATGGTAATCGGTCGGTACGATGAGGGCTCATGAACATCCCCTCCTGGCTTCGGGATCATACAAATTTCCCCCTGTAACATACTAGGTGGGAGTTGTCCCTTCTCAAAGGCCTAAAGATAGACCTGCAGCAAGAGACGGGGGAGAGTAGCCGCAAATGCCTGATAAAATTCCGGTGGAAACCCATCACTACCCGGGGACTTAGCACGTGGAAGGTGCTGCAGAGCGGACTGTACCTCCCCCAATGTTAGGGGTACATCCAGTTCCTTCCGCGTAGGTTCAGGGATAGATCGTAGGGTCAAGTCCTGAAGATAAGGGAGATAAGCGGCCTCGGTGATGGCAGGGTCCGCCGCATACACTGCCTGCAAATGTGATCGTAGGACTCGCAGCAGCCCCACTTCTGAGTGGACAAGGCCACCCGCGGGCTCCCTCAAAGCCACAATCGCCGCCGGGCGTGCTCCTGCCGCAGCACCCATGCCAAGAGACGGCTCGATTTGTCCCCCTCTCTATGAAGGCGCTGTCTATAGTTCGTGAGTGTATATTTGTCGAGTCTATCCCAAATGTCGTGTATGCGCTCCCGGATGCCATGTTCCCCATCCACCCCCTCCGTGTCTAGGGTCGCGGATGTCTGTACCTCCAAGAGGCGACGTTCCTCTCCCTGGAGCTCGCGTTGGAGCTGCTTCCGCACCCCACATGTGAGGCTCATACATGCCCCTCTCACCACAGCTTTCAGGGCGTCCCATTTCGTAGCTAGTGACAGTCCCGACTCGTTCCAATTGAGGTCAATATAATCCGTTATGGCGGTTGCTAGATGGTGTTTCCCCACAGGGTCCTCGAGGACCTCTGCCGGGAGCCTCCAGACTCGTGGACGATTAACCGGGCGGCCCCAACCAACCACACATGCGACCGGGGAATGATCAGATAGGAATCGCGCGTGGTAAGTCACCTCGAGGGACATGGCCACGCTCGGGTTTGCGATTAAAAACCGGTCTAAGCGACTGTGCGTATTGTGAGTGGGTGAGAAGCAAGTGTAGACTTTCTGAGTGGGGTGCCCATGGCGCCATATATCCTGAGCCCCAATATTTTCCATGACCTCACGGAGTTTCACCGTCATCCTTGGTTTTGTTCCAGTACGGGGTGGGGACCTATCTAGATTGGCGTCCAGGACGCAGTTAAAGTCTCCCATCCAGATCAACGGGACCTCTAATTCGGACACCAGGACCTCCTGCAGGGATTGAAAAAGTCTGGGTCGTCGGTGTTGGGTGCATAGATATTCATGATCGCAATGTCTCTCCCGTCAAGCTTAGCTCTGAGGAGCAAATATCTCCCATGAATATCAGCTTCTACATACTGGAGGGCAAACGGGGTCCCCGGGGCCACCCAAACAAGGACTCCCCTGGCGTAGGAAGAGAAGGAGGAGTGAAAAACCTGACCCCGCCATTTCTTCGCTAATTTCTGAGCCCCTTCATCAGTGAGATGCGTCTCCTGAAGGCACGCTATCGAGACTTGGTGTCTGCGGAGGAAGGATAAAACTCTGTATCTCTTAGTGCACGTGCCCAGTCCCCTCACATTCCAGCTTAAAAATTTAAATCCCCTGGATGTTAAGGTGGCCATACGTCATGCGTTCTCCGCCCCGTGCTGCCCTGCACCCCCGAGCCTCCGGATCTGTACATACAATGCCTAAAAAAGAACCCCAACACTCCCACCTAGAAGAACCCACCCCCTCCCCCGAGCAATTTGCTGACAACAGGCGCAGAAATGCCCTTCCCACGCTGGCGCCAGGACGTGCACAGCTGCCCCAATAGCCCAACCGGGGCCAAAATTACAAAGCAAAGAAAAAACCACATAAGAAACACCCCCCCCCCCAATTCGGACTCCCGACACAGGTCAGCCACCGCTTAACCTACGGTCATGACCGTTCCGCCCCAACTAGCATGCAAAGCCACAGGATCAAATTAAGTGGCAGCGCCCACAAGGCTCAGCCGCCATATTCTCAGCTGAACGTTCCCGCCCCAGCCCCCCAGGAAGGGAGAAGAGAAAAAAAACAGGCCAACAAGGGGGTAAAGGAAAGAGGTGAAGAGGAAAGAGAGAAAATGAGGCCAGACAGAGACTTCAGCACTGCAGGCATGTCCTCAAGGGCTCCGCGATACCATAAGCATTGGGCCCCTGAAGTCCGGCCCTCTGCCGCCCCGGCCTCATGAGCGAGAAAACAGGAAAGAAAGAATAGGGTACCATCTTCAGGCCGGGTCTGTCAATGACGTGGGTGGGTCCATGACAGTCTCTGGGACCTCATGACTAGGCGACGGGAGAGTCTCTGGCACCAGTTTCCCATCAAATGTTACCATCGCCGGCTGTGAGGGAGAGCCCTCCGAATCCGAAGAGTCCACACGCAGGGCTCCATCGTCTCCCACCGTAATCCGCCGATGCTCCAGTTGGGCATCGCCCGCCGAGCGATGTCTGCGCCTGGACCTGCGGCTTCTCGGGGGTCTAGTCCCCCAGTTGCTCCGGGAACCTCTTTGCTCATGCTGCGGGAGGGCCTCTCCTCTGACCTCAAGCCACTCCCACACCGCCTCCGGGGAATCAAAGAAATGAGCCCTGCCCAGGGCTATCACCTTAAGCTTCGCAGGGTACAGTAACATGTACTGGAGGTGAAGTTCCCTTAGGCGCTGTTTAATACCCAGGAAAGATTTCCGTTGTTCTTGGACTTGGCGGGTGTAGTCCGGATAGATGGAGACTTTAGCATTATCAAATGTGAGGTCTTTCGATTCTCTTGCCGCTTTCAAAATACAGTCTCTATCTCGATAGTTCAGTATTTTGGCAATGAGTGCCCGAGGAGGCGCCCCCGGGGGCGGCGCGGGACCAGCGCCTGATGGGCTCGCTCTATCACGAATACCTCGGAGAGGCCCCCGGGGCATAATTTAGTGCGTACCCAGTTCTCTAGGAATCGCTCCGCATTTCCCTGTTCCGCGCGTTCTGGAATACCTAGGACCCTGATGTTGCTTCGACGGGCCCTACCTTCCGCCTCCTCCGCTCGGCGCTCCAACGCCCCGGCAGTCTGGGTGAGCTGAGAGACCTGCTGTTTCAGGGAGGCCACATCCCCACGAAGCTGAACAATGTCACCCTCCGCCGTTGAGACCTTATCCGCCACCTTTCGAAGATCAGCTCGCAACAGGTTCACATCGATGGAGACTGTCTCTATTTGTTTCTCTAGGGCAGTACGGGATCCCTGTATCGCCTCCAGGAGTTCAGCCCGAGACGGCTCAACCCCGTCTCCATCCAGTCCCGACTGGCGCGTGATGCGCTGCGTGGGAATGGGTTGCGTGGTATACTGCGTAATAGTATTGGGGTTAGAGGCACGGGGCACCTTGTCCTTACCCATGTCGCAGTCAACTAAGGATCCTGCTGAGGTCCGTAGGCGCCGCAGTCCCCAGGCCCAGATTCACCTCGGAAGGCCTCGGTCACCACGCACACGCCCGTCTCACAGGCGGATCATCCGGCCGCGTGGAGGATCGTAATTCCCAGCGCACCAGGACCAGCCGACCCGAAGGGCCAACCACGTGCCCAGGACCACAGGGAGGCACGTGTGGTCAATGTTCCAGGGATCCAGTTGGTGGTCCCCGCCCCAGGGCAGGGAGGGCTCTTCCCCCACACAGCAGTCGCCTCCAGACAAAGGTTAGAAAAGGCCTGCTAGGGCCGCGCAGTACTGGCAGGGCAGGCCAGCCAGGTGCCACAAGAAGGGGGGCCCACAAGTCGGTCCGTCACACCTCGCCACCAGCTCACCGATCCACCGGGGGGGCCACCTGTAGGTGTCACCTCACGGAGTCACCGGTGCTCCACCCCCGTCAGGAGGATAAGCGACCACCCGATCTCCCAGGGCGGCCGCCACCAGGCCCCCGGCTCCCCAGGGCCGTCACGGAGGTGCAGGGCCAGAGTGCGATACTCAACTGACGCAGAGTCCACAAGGTCATGCAGGGGTAAATCCGGACCCTCAACTCATCTCCGGCGGGGACGGCACCCTCCGCTGGGCCCCCCGTCGCGATGTCCGGTGCGGTGCAGACGGGTGGAGGCCGGATCCCCGGGCCGGTAGTGCGGCGGGCGCCGAAGGCACAGCTCCGACCCAGGCTGGCACCCAATCTCCTTCTCCCCCCAAGGGGGCTCAGCCGCCGATAGGATCCTCGCTGGGATCTATCCAGAGACAGTGCGCCAGGGCCCGACTCCCCCCCCCACCGATGCCGGCGCCACCAGGGCAGGCAGAGGCCGGTCCGGGCCTCCGACGGTATGTTCACGGGGGCGGAACGTACCGCAGGGCCCCCCGCCGCGATGTCCGGCGCAGATCAGGTAGGTGCAGGCCGCAGCCCCGGCCTCGCGTAGAATCAGGTCACGAGCGCGGCGGACTCAGAACGCACCGCGCCGCCCCCAGCTCGGTCTCCGGCCCCGCTCCTCCTCCAATGGGCACCAGCCGCGATCGGGGTCTCCGCCGCAGAAAATCTACACGCGTGGGCAGCGGTAGAAAGGATAGTGCAGGATTAATTGGGCTGGCCGGTCGGGAGCCGAAGGAGCTCACGTCCTGTCGGCCATGCTGCTTGGCCACGCCCCCCGAGCACAGGAGTTTTAAGGATCAGATGCCAAATGGACCAAGGGCAGGATGTCAAATATTCATTTTTCCTTCTTGTGCCTGCAATTCAAGGGCATTGCTATGTTCCTAAGTAGGTGGATGTGGTTAGGCTTCTACCCATTCCACACCAATATGGTCCTCATTCCAGTTTGCATTCCTAGATCTTCCCTGTCCAAGATGGTGCTCATTCATATTCTTCAATTTGCAGTTCAAAAAGGGTGACCATCACTCTAAATATCCTATCCTGTTTCCTCCTCCTTCTCTGCTAGCCAGCCAAAATCCTCATCCTCCTTGCCAAGACATACAGAGCCACCATTCTGAAAGAGCCCGATGCATTTTGGGTGCCTTTTTAGGTCTCGCAGACCTGCGTTGCAGCGCACATGCGCTGCTCGCTTTGCGAGGCTTCTTGTAATCGAGTAGATTTCAGAAGTGGACTTGAAGCCCCGCCCATCATTCCTTTTGGCTGGCGTCATCGTTTATGCTAAACGCTGGCTTCCGATTCAAAATGAGGCTTTTTTATTACCGCCCTGTCTCCTTCTCGGACAGCCCATCCGGACTGGATCTTTCACTTGCGGCGTTACACAGTCTCCTTCATTAGTCGGGACGCATTATTTTTTTGTCACAATGCCGACAGCTTGTTTAAAATGCGCCTCAGGTGGGCTCTCTTACCTCGTCCTCGGACCCCAGGCGGCGCAGCGCCCTCTACCCACACTGCTCTCCTTCCTTTTATCTGGTCCGCTTCGGCCGCGCTTGTTTATTTAATTATTTTGCCACGCGGGCCATAAGGGAGAGTTTCTCCTCACTAATGCAGTCTGCTTTTATTTTCAGCGCGGTCCGCTTCGGCCGCGCTTGTTTGTTAATGTTGCGCTTTCATGTTGTTTAGCTTCCGCTCCCAGCCCTCCCCCAGTTTGTGTTCGAGTTCCAGTGTTTGGGAGCAAGTTTCAGGGCAAGTCGACATCTGACACCGTCCCGACTTGGAAAACCTTTCTGCCGCCGCTCCTCGCTACTTTGTTGCTTTCTGCCTTCGCTCGTGACCGTCCTACATAGTGGTGGCCATAAACGAGACCCGAAGGACACCTTCATTATTTGGTAGGCACGGGGAGATTATGGGGAAATTAAGTGATTTACCCAGAATCACCTGATGTTGAGCCGACGCCGAGGCTTGTTCTTTAAAAATCATTTGCATGGTGGCCGCTTCACATTACTTTCCCTGCATGGGCACCATGCTTTAGATTTCAGTGCGGCACCTGCTTATCACCGCAATGTGCATTACTTTAATATTATCCCTGCCTCCACTGGTGCAGTGATTAATTCATTACTTCCGGTGTGCGGTGACCGGCCAGTCCTCTGATGCGGCCGTTACATGCGCCACGGTGTTGCTCAAGGAGACCTCCCGGGCTCCGGTCGTCTTTACTGTGGAGAAATTCTCATGCGTCATATAGTTGTTCGTGTTCTTTGTTCAGCATTGTGAACACGATGTGTTTCTGCCTTTGCTCATGACCGTCCTTGATACTGGCGGCCATAAACTAGACCCAAAGGACACCTTCATTATTTGGTAGGCACGGGGACATTATGGGGAGATTAAGTGATTTACCCAGAATCACCTGATGTTGAGCCGACGCCGAAGCTAGTTTTTTAAAAATCATTTGCATTGTGGCCGCTTCACATTACGGCTGGTGGCAGCTGATAGTAGTAGCAGGGCATAGGTCAAACCCCCTTACCCTTAGTGGAAGTCTGCCCACTGGCTCTCCAGTCTGTTCACTGTATGAGTAGGATTTGGGAAACGTAAGCTTAGATACCCGTTTAGAGTTCCACCGTACATATGGAAATTCAAGTGCTGTAGGAGGCCCCTGTCCATTCGTGGTGGCCAGTGCTTGCTGTCCGTGCTCTCTCTCCGTGTAACACATAAACTCCAAACAGGCAACTACCACACGCACGCAAACACATACACATTTCTTCGCACCATATGCTTGCAGCCGAATCACATTATCGAAACTTTGACCTATTGGCATTGTAAATAACAATGGATTTTATTTATGTGCACTTTGTACTTATAGTCGTTGTTCGCAGGTTTTCAAAACACATAAATAAAAGCCATTGTCATTTACAATGCCAATAGCTCAAAATCTCGCAAATGCGAGACCTATTGCATTGCAAATGCTTGTTATAGTTTCCACCTGGTTACCACCTGTTTCAGAGTGATGGTAATTGGATTTTCTAAATGGCCATTTTGTGACTATTCGCAATTAGGAAATCCTTTGTACATGGTGTTAATGATTTGCTATTTGAAAATCACTATTTGCTATTTAATATTTTGCAATTTCCAAAATGCGATTTCTACTGGATAGAAATCGCATTTTGCACCACCATAAAAAATGCCTTTCGTACATTCCGAAATGGCATTTTACATTTCCTAACGGCCTCAAATTGTGAATTGCACCATTAGGAGATGCAAAATGCTTTGAACATATGGCCCTAAAATATGCCTTTTCTGACTTCTGCTCTCTCCATCTTTTACCCTACTTCCCTGAGTGTGTAAGTACTAAGGCCTACATTTGTCATGGTTTTGCATTGCCCTTTTGTCCCCTTTTATGGCACAAGGGCGACACAAAAAATGGCTGCCTTGTGTTACTCTGTGGCAGGAAGGCGTGCCGTGGGTGTTCTTACGCATCCATCCATGCATTCTGACACATTCCCAAATTTACCAACACTGGTAGACCTGGAAATGTGTCAGAATTGTATGCCTCCCAGCCATAGGTGCAATGAGAAGAAATAGCTTTATTTCTCCTTGTTGTTTCCTCTTTCTAAGTGTGCTGCATTCGGTACCATAACAATCCTACCTACAACGTAGACACTCTTGCACCATGATGTGGGGGTGCGTTTGTTGGCCCTAGGCAGCAGTTTGTGCGCCAACGCAGGCAGAGAGCAGAAATGCTTTGCATAATGTTAAATACAGCACATTCCTGCCCTTTCACACAGCTCAGCAATATGGCTTGCTGCCTCATGTTGCATGAAATATTGATAATTATGGGCCCTGGTACTTGCATATCACATCACGTCTTGCAAGAAAAGCCTGGAAAGGCAGTTAAATTCCATTGTCTTTTTTTATTTTATTTTTGAATTATTCTGATATCCTGTATTTCTATGGTGTATATTGGGTTTTTTCTTTTACTACGGTATTCTACAGGCTGAAATGTGTTCAGATTAACATCCCATGAAAAACCTCAAAAGACTTCGGTGTTTGCCATTTCGTTGTCACTTACAGTAGGTTACTCTGGCTGCATATTGTATTGGGACGAATAAAGTATGTTTGAAAGTTATACTGAAACAGCAAACATTGCAATATTAGCTCCCTTCTGTCTGCTGCTACATCATGTCCCTCTTAGGTCTCAAGGTGGAGTTGACAGGCGGAGGGATATGTATGCGAGTAGATCGCTAGAACAAGACAGGGCTGGACTGGGACAGAAAATATACCCCAGGCAACAAAATAAAAGTGGCCTACTGTTGGAAAATGACCCTTTCTAAACGCCTTCCTCCTCCTCTTTTGCTGAAATCTTTTTGTTGGCCTTAGGACTCTGAGCACTTTACCACTGCTGACCAGTGCTAACGTGCATGTGCTCTCTTCTCTAAACATGGGAACATTGGTTTATACAAAATTGACATATTAATTTACTTGTAAATCCCTTGTAAAGTAGTACACCATATATATCCAGGGCATGTAACCTAAATGCTACTGGTGGGCCTGCAGCACTGGTTATGTCACCCAAACAAGTAGCCTTTCAAACCTGTCTCAGGTACGCCATTGCAAGGCCTGTGTGTGCAGTTTACTGCTACCTCGACTTGGCATTTAAAACCACTTGCCAAGCCTTAAACTCCCTTTTTATTGTAATTGTATTTATATATTGCTTACTACCCCTAACGAGGAGTGGAAGCACTTTTCGGCAAGTAGCACACTACTCTGGAACCCAAAAAGGATTAGTGGTAAATTAGTATAGGGAAATATGAATTAATTTGAGCTGTGGACATGTGAGCCTGTTAGTTGGATAGAAAAGGAGAATGGATGGATAGAAGAGGGAAGGTCTAGAAAGTGTTTATTGGGAGATCATAGTAGTAGTAGGAGGTTTGGGATGAGTTAAGGAGACATGGAGGAAGGAAGAGACTCTAGAAATGGATTAGGGAGATCATAGTAGTAAAATGATGTGTCGGATGAGTCTAAGGAGGGATGCATGAAGAGAAATTTAGAAAAGATTGTTTGGGAGATCATAGTAGCAAAATAAGGTTTGGGATGAGTCAGAAAGTGGAGATTAGAGGATATTTTGAGAGAGGCATAGGGTGAAACATAGGGTAGTGCATTGGGGAGACACAAATGTGTTTTTTTTTTACAGTAGGAGTAAAGTAATAAATATATAGATATGTAAGTACATGGAAGGTATACATGTATATGGAAGGTCATATATCAATATGTAACTTGTATTTAAAAAAATCAGACTTCCAAGTGTTGCTGTACTTTAAACGATTTTTTTGTCTTTTGAATAATTAAATAGTGAAGCAATTACAGATAGTTATGATAAAATGTGAATATATTGTGATAGATAAATGGAGAACCATAAGCATCTAATCAAATAACGTATATGAAAACTATGCAGTGACCTATGTAAATGTTAAGCATAAGTAATATATTTTCATTTGTTTAGCAGACCTAAAGAATATCTATATGTTTATAAACATAATTATTATACATATTTATACAAAGAAATACATATATTTAGATACATACGTATAACCAAATTAAATGCTTATAAACACAAGGATATGCTGTACATTTGTGTTTGAGAGTGGTGGTTATGTAGGGAAGAGCCAACTCTTGATTAGTCTACTGAAGATAAGATAGTTAGGATCTTATGTTTGGGGGTAGTGAGTTCCATAGTTTGGCTGCTTGAACAGAGAAGGATGTGCCAGCTATGTTTTTTTTCTTGCATGGTAGGAATTTGAGGCAAGGTGCCAATCTGGAGCGGAGGTTTCTTTGTTAAATGTATTTGGTAATTTTATTCCTGATAAAAAGCGGTCCTGTTCCATGTATTGCTTTGTGGGTGATACAAAGCAGCTTGAATGTGGAACTTCTGGTAACCAGTAACCAATGTAGGGTCCTCAAGTCAGGGGAGATGTGGGCTAGTGGCTTTACATGTAAGAGTAGTCTGGCAGCAGAATCCATTGTAGTCTTTTCATAGTTGATAAAGATGATCTGTGGTAGAGGCCATTGGCATAATTATGTTTAGACAGTACAAGAGAGATAGTAGCCTGGACCTTGTGTGGAAATCCCAGGCGGGGAAAGATGCGGTGCAGAGTTTTCATAGTAAAGAAGCTTGATCTTGCTAATTTGTCCACTTGGGCATTCATTGATAGCTTGGAGTTAATGGTAATTCAAGGTTTCTTACTTCCTTACATACTTTAGGAGATGGTCCCAGATCGTCAGGCCAGGCTGCGAGAGGGTCATAATTTTTCAAATCGTCACATGTTAGTATTTCCTTTTTGGAAGCATTCAATTTGAGATGGCTCCATGTCATCCACTGATCAACGGCTCTGAGGCAACTGAAAATTTGTGAGTTTCCAATGTCTTTGAGGCTTTCCCAGCCTCCCAGAGGAGTATTTGTGTGTCATTAGCATAGTTCTAGCATGTGATCTTAAATTCATTCATTATTGCCGAGAATGACTTGATGTAGATGTAGATGTCGAAAAGCATGGGTAAGATGATAGAGTCTTGAGGGACCACCGCCAACCAGAAACCCTATTTCTAACATTTACTGTTAAAGAATTAAAAAGCTAAAAAAGTGGCCCATGTTTGCAAATTGGGGCAGTTTTGAACTTATAAAGACACTCTGTATGAGTGTTTTGAAAGGTATGGGAGACTGCATGGATTTGAGCTTGCTGCAGGCAATGATTGTTTTAATATCAGGGAAATCAACAGTAAAAACGTTTAAAAACACATAGCCCAGCAGACCATGAAACAGGCCCACAAACAGCCAGAAAAACGGTTGACAAACTGATCTGTCACACCAGTCTATTGGGCACTGTCTGCTTGCCCTATAGACCATTCTGACCCTGCAACGAGACAATGACAGGCATTGCAATATTTACCTGGAGACGGTTTGCCTAGCAAAAATGTTGTCTTTGGAGTTAAGCCAAGAAGGTCATTGACCGCTAATTTTAGGAACACATTTGTTTAGAAAGGCAAGGTAAGCAGTGTGCGTGCAAACAGTTTGATTTGTAAGTGATGCAACGCCAGAAAGCAAATACTTAACATGTGTGTTTAAACAAAACTGAGAAGCCACCTGAAGCAAGACAAGTTGGAATTACCACCAAGTTTATCCATATTGCATTTTCTGCACAATGAATTTAGAAGCACTCCAATCATCTCACAAATATGTTGTTATGGCATTAAAGGGAACAGAGTTATCACAGATGATATTCTTTTTGTAGCCCTGTTTTTGCGTAAGGCCTCGTGGAGCCCCTGCCCATCTACAGCTTCCAGCCTTGCCCCTCTGGATTTTCAGAACCAAACAAGTGACAATTCAAACCGAGAACAAGTTCAGACAGCAAATGTATCCCAGTGGTGAAACAATCTCAGGTGCTATGAAATCCAGCTTTGTTCTGCTCTGAGCTTTTGTTGCCAAATCAACAGATTCAGTGGGAGCTCGAAAATAATTTAACTTAGAAAGCTGAACTTCGAGAGAGCCTCGTCAGCTTCTTACCTTTCCCCGCTGTAGGTCTTATAGCTCCAGAAAATAAATACAGTCATAAGTTTCAAACTTTGACTGGCAAGGTATGCTTGGCCTACCTAACCTCCGCTCCATCACCGACAGCCAGAAAGCATGCATAAGTCTTAGTCAACCATTTTATGTCAATTGGCTGAAATCTTGCCTCTTCCTTCAACCCTTCCACTCCCCCCATGATCCTCAAATTAGGCACCAGCCCCATCTGTTTGGAAAACACTTTTTTCTGGTACTTGCGGATCCAAATCTATCATTTAGACTTGGACATCAGAGAGGGAACTTGACTGAGCGGCGAATGCCCATAAATCTCAGGTGTCCTGGAGATCTCTTATACTATTGTTTGTGGGGCATGTTACACTATCAAAAATGGTGATCCTTTTAGGCAGCTTCATCTGGCACACAGGCTGAAGCAGATTTGCATTGGCTAAACTCTGGCTACCCGTGGAACAGGAGCCACTAACTTTGAGCATTACATTTTTGAAGTGCAGTTGCAGTGTAAAGCCAGTTGACTCCCAGGGCACTCGCTGGATGAAGCTTCCTCTAGATACACAACCCTCCGATGCATCGACCTATGTAAACCAATCCCCCTTGGTGCTAGACCGCATATAGGCTCCTACCGCCTGCTTCGAATGGCATTACAATGCCTTACCCCGAGCCTCCACCATGTCACTCCGTATGCCCTGGCCATCCCCCTTCTTGGCCTCCCCAGTCAGGCCACCTCACTAAATCAGACTTGCATCACTGAAAAGCCGTTAACATCACAATAAGAGACCGCTTCCAAGATGGCCAACTCCTGCCATTCCCCTTCCTACAAAAGCAGTTTGAAGTACTTGAAGACCAATTCCTGACACAGTGCCTCTTGAGACACACCCTTAGGGTCAATTGTTTAACTGCCAACTCTGAACCTGAAACCCATACCATACTCCAAGACCTGCATACCACGGGACAAGGCTAGAAATGGATTACCTGGCTATGCAAAGCTATATGGAATCACATACACATTTCTGTCCAACCCCTTTGAGACAAATGGGAACTCAAACACAGTAGGGCTCTACATGATAAATAATAGTCCATGGCCCTCGAATACCTGTACAAAGTCTTGCAGGATGCACAATTTAAGCTAATTCTATTTCACATATTGCACAGAGAATACCTATCCCCGGCGAAAATTAATCAGCGTCTTTAAAAGACCCAATAAACCCAGGGTAGCACTCCACTTAGATCTATCTTTAATTTTAACTAAAAGAACCATCACCATTATATGGAAAACAGTGCTTCCACCTTCACTCAATACTTGGTGAAGAGACCTGCTTTGGTAGGTTTATACTGAAAGCAAAGCCCTCCACAGAGAAGAAGCAAGAGGGCTCAGTAAGTGAACAATTTCCTGGGGCACCATTTGGGTGCAACTCAAATTTTCTCCCAGAGATGATCATTTACATACATGGACATGATATATGTATATCCTACTGGCAGTCGCCAGTAGGTAGTTATAATTAGGACCTTGTTTCTATTCAAAACGTGTTTGTTCTTTTCCAAATATCTTTGGCGCCGTTTGACGAATCTTCGCATAATTTTCAAAACTAATGGCCCACTTACTTTAGCTGCTGTGTTGAAAAGTTCGGGGTGATTAGTCACGCGGAAACCGAGAAAAAGGGGGGGTCCCAAAACGTTTTTTCTCCATGTTAATTTCCATAGGAAACTGTTGACGCAGCTACAGCCCGAACTGCTGAACGGAATTACACCAATTTGGCAGAAAGGTAGCTCCATCACTCTGTAAACACACCTCTCGGCGCACTGCTGGTGGGGTGATGAGGTCCCCTTGAGGGCCTCAGGAGTAAAGTAGACTTCATCCTCCAAGCAGCAGTGCGCTAGGAGGCGTGTTTGCAGAGTGTTGGAGAAAGGGGGTGTGGCCTCTGACCACCTCTCAGCAATCCAACTGTGTGGGGCTTACTAGAGGTAACAGTAGGGCTAGTTGGCCCCCAGGGACCCTCAAGAGGCAAGGGGACTTCATCCCCCAATCAAGAGCGCGCCAGGAGGCACATTTGCAGAGTGGTGGAGAAAGGGGATGTGGCCTGTAACCACCTCTCAGCAATCCCACTGTGTGGGGCCTACTGGAGGTAACAGGTAGGCTAGTTGGCCCCTAAGAGCCCCCAGCAGTGAAGGGGACTTCATCCCCCAACCAAGAGCGCGCCAGGAGGTGTGTTTGCAGACTGGTGGAGAAAGGGGGCATGGCCTGCTATCAGAACTCAGCAGACCTGCTGTGTGGGAGTTACTGGAGGTAACAGGAGGGATAGTTGGCCCACAAGGACGTCCTTGATGCCAACTACCCCTCTTGTTACCCACAGGAAGTCCCACACAGCGGGATTGCTAAGAGGTCTTCAGAGGCCACGCCCCCCTTTCTCCACCACTCTGCAAACGTGCATCCTGATGCACTACTGGTTGGGGGATGAAATCCACTTTATCTCTGAGGGACCTTGGGTGCCAAGAAGCCCTCCTGGTACCTCCTATAAATCCTACGCAACGGAGTTCCTGAGAGCTGGTCGGAGGCCAGGCCCTCTTTCTCCACCACTCTGCAAATGCTACTACTACTTAAAAAAATAAGAAATTCACAGAAACAACCAAAGGTTACAGGGACGTTATAGTTAGGAATTAGCATTCAAAAAACCTTAGAAATTTATGGAAAAAAACAAAGGTTACAGGGACTTTATAGTTAGGCTGACATTTCACTCGTACAAAACCAGAGAAATTCAGCCGTTATAGTTAGCTGAGCTAATTATAACTCTCGCCCCTGCAATGCACTGCTTATGACCTCACATTACATCACTCATGACATGGTCAGTGACATCACTGAGGACATCACTCATGACATCTCAAATGACATCACTGATGACATCAGTGATGACATCTACAGCATCTCTGACGCACCCACTCACACCCCTATAGAATCTTTTATACATCCATTGCCACTCCCACACAACCATTCACAAACCCATTCACAGAGACATACCAGTACTTACACACCCACTCACTGATTAATTGATCTACACACACATCCACTCGTTCACCCATACTGCCACTCATAGACCCACTCACTAATACAGCCAATGACATATCCACTCATACAGCCATACAGACACTCGCACTCTGAGTGAGTCACCCATACAACTACTCACACACCTAGACACTCATCCATACAGTCAATCATACAGCCGCTCACTCACCCAAACAGTTACACACCCACCTACTCATACAAATAGTAACAGATACTAACTCAGCTATACAGTCACTGACAGAAGCATGCACTCATCCATATAGCCACTCTCACATTCACTCACTCGCGCATACAGTCACTCATATACCCCGTCACTCACGTATAGTGCCTTTCACATACTCAGTTACTCACCCATACTGACACATGCACTCAATCACCGACACAGTCACTAACTCACCCATACAACTTCTCACACATGCAACAGTACCCCATACAGCCACTGACTCACCCACTCACTGATCCATATAGGCAGTCATACACCTCCTCACCACAAACGCAGACACCCAGACAACCATAGACGTAGTCAGACAAACCATCAATCACCCATATAGCCATTCACATACCCACTAACACACTCATACACCCAATTACACATCAACTGACAGACAGATACACACATTCACACAACCAGTCACTCACCCGTACATTCACTGAGACACCTAATCATTCACTTATACAGTCAGTCATGCACCCACTGAGTCATCCATATAGTCACCCATACATCCACTGATTTAACAATACACCTTGGCATATATATAAAACACTCATAAACTTTTAAAAAACACTCAGTCACTGGATTTTGAGATGTCATCAGTGATGTCAGCTCAGCTAACTATAACGGCTGAATTTCTCTGGTTTTGTACGAGTGAAATGTCAGCCTAACTATAACATCCCTGTAACCTTTGTTTTTTCCCATGAATATATATATATAATTTTATATATATATATATATATATATATATATATATATATATATATCCTATTCTTAACATTACCCATGAACAACACCCGCTGTTAGCAGGCACCCTCACCCACTTCTTTATAGTGACAATATCATTTGCTCCTACTAGGAACATCCATATACAAAAGACCTTCCTGCCCCCATCACGCTTGTCCACCATTATCAGCACCATATCCGGCAGTGTACCTAGGGCATTGGCACTGAAGAGGGACCCCAAGGGCAGCAGCACAAATTGTGCCAAACTAGGGTCCCCTCACCAAGGCCCTGCTCTCTGCCATTGCAGACAAAACTGAAGAGTCCACACAGCACACATCTCTGGGTGCCATGCCCACAGACACTGCATGGGATAGACACCCCTCTAGTAGGCCGTAGCCTTAAGGCATGGTGCACTATATCTCCTGTGAGGGCATATCTGCATGAGCAAATATGCCCCTGCAATATCCATGTCGATTCCTGGATATTGTAATTGACCAGGGAAGCCATAGTAAGTACATGGGCTGGACACTCATCATTACTAATTCCCCAGCTCCATGATGGCTTCATTGAAGTATGGGATGTTTGGTACCAAACATCTCGTCATAATAAACCTGCACTGATTCCAGTGTCAGATTTATTAGAAATTGCACACAGAGGAACCCTTAGAGGGGTTCCCTAAAAACTACCAACCCTTAGTGTGGTCACCGACTGGTCTAAGCCAGCCTGCTACCACCAGACAGTGTTCTGACCTCATGGTGTGAGCACCTTCACGCTCAGAGGTTGAGAACAATGCCTGTCCTGGGTGGTGGTGTTCACATTTCCACCTGGACAGGAAGAGCCATCTGTGGCGGGGAGCTTCAAAGCCCTTGCCACCTTTGTAATGCGACCCCAGCCTCTCCTGTTAGAAGGAGCAGGCCTCCTCCTGTCCTGACCCCCTATTGGCGGGAAGACAGGCGGGAAAGCTGAGCAAGAAAGGAGTGGTGCCCCCCCTTTGCCAACTCCACCCCTCTGTGCTGGTGGCGAGGTGAAATACACTTTTCATTACCCATCATCTTGAAGATGGTGGGACCAATCCAATCAGGGCTAGGGCTTTATCCCTCTCCCACAGGAGGTGGGTATAATAGAGGGTGTAGGCACCCCTGGTAAGGGGCCCATTGACCACTAATTGTCGCTTCCTTGTAGTGCCCCGAAATCTAGTATTTAGGTGGCATCCCCAGACCTTGAACTTCAGTTCCTGATAACTTAAGAAGAGCCAGACACCGCAGATCTGCCCCAGCCGAGAAGACTGCAGAGAACTACTAACTTGGCCCCAGACCTACAGAACTGTCTGCAACCCACACGATCCTGCACCAAAAGACGACTCGTCCTGCAGCCCAGCGACCTCCAAAAACCCTGGGAGGACTGCCTGCAAAGATCTTCCGAGAACAGCGGATCTGTTCACCAGCAACAAGCTTCAAGTAAAGGCCTCTGTGACCTGAAGAACCGCAAAACCCTGCTTCCGGTTCCACCTCTGCAACCTACGTCTCCGGTCTGAGTCCAAGTGGCCCACTGGTTCCAGCGAGGTTCTCGAGTGCCCGAGTCCACTGCGGGTTGACCCCTCCCGGGACTCCTTGATGTCGTCTGCAGCCTCTGCACGGAGACCCCATAAACCGCGACCTGCTTCGGTAAGGCGTTTCCAACATCAAAAGGCACCCCTGCACCGGCCCTGGGCCTTGGTAAAGTGGACCAAAGGTGTTCCTATGTCCCTGAGCATTGCAACTTACCTCTCCAGCTGTTGGTTTCTTTCGACCAGCCTCCTGGCCTGAACCTGCAGTCCTTTTCTTATTTGACTCGGGCTGCGTCAAGGAAAACCCGGACATTACGTCCTTGTATGTCTTCCTGGATGCAGTCCTTATGCTTGAGATAATACCCCAGCCACTCACTGATAATTTTTCAGACATATATATAAGAGTAAGCATCTCAGCATTCAAAGTCATACTGAGGTTATTACATCATTAAATCATTAAATTGAACAACAGGAGAACACAAACGTAGGTCAAGTAACCGAGACCGAGAAAATAATAAGATCCTTCAAAAGTGGAAGACAAATTCCCACCCAACTATAAGCGATAGTGATAAAGAAAGGTGTGAAGGGATTTCTATGTAGCAGCAGCAAATACATCTCTCAATGACGCTCTCCGAAAGGCAGCCCAAGAGTTCGAAACTCCTCTAGTGGACCGACCTTGCACCTGAGAAGGAGCAACAGCACCTGAAACCTGATATGCCCTAATGATAGCTGACTTAATCCTCTTAGATATAGTAGAAGTGGAGGGGCAAGGCCCCTTATTAGGGATTTCAAAGGTGACAAAGAGGGAGTCCACTCTCCGAAAGGGAGAGGTACACTCCAGATAGATAGTCAACTCCCTGCAAAGATTGAAAAAATGCAAAGCCACCTCCTCAGCCGAAGAGGGGCTAGTAAACAAAACAGGCAGTACAATATTCTACAAACAGTGAAACTGCGAAGGAATCTTGGGCAGAAAACTAGAACTTTTTCAAAGTACAACCTTATCCAGAAAAAAACACAGATAAAAGGGGAAACTTTTAAGATTTTGCTCGGACCACAATCCAGTCTCCCATAAAAGCAGAAAGAGGGAGTGACTCACCCTCAACTTGATGACAGAAGTAAGATCTCGTCATTTGTTTGTCCATCGGAAACAGAACCCCGACCTTTGATTAATGGAAGAAAATGAAAAAGAGCGGCTTGCACTGCAACCAACTCCTTCAAATTGGAGGAATGAAGAGCATTTCCCCTGCCTCTAACTCCCTCAGCTCCGTGTTCTCCCAGGACTGCCTCCCACCAGAAAACCGCTGGTATGGGTTGAGATGACCAAGTGGTGGTTGAATTAAATGATGGCCCTCTTTGAGGTTGACTGGGTTCACCTACCACTGAATGTCCTGACAAATTTGGGGGGTGATAGGAACTTGTGCTTCGAAGTTCCTGTGTCACTGGACTCCAGTGCTGCAAAATGTGCTGAACAATGGAGTATAGGTGTATGGGAATCCAAGGAACCAACGTTCAGGCCATCTCCGTCTGACTCCTGAGCTACAGTCTTGTTGGATCCTCCGGGAGTGCCAGAAGAGGCAATAAATGCAGCATCAGTCTGTGTCTCCAAGCAGGGGCCAGAAAGACTTATCCCAAGTCCATCCTGAACAGGGCTCTGACAAATGTAGAGACAGGGAAGGCTGCAGGTGGGACTTGGCGTAGTTTAGCAGAAAGCCATGCTTGAGTAGGAGAGTAAAGACCTCCTCAACGTCTAGGAAAGCCTTAGAAAGAGAAGGAGAGGCAATTAACCAGTTGTCGAGGTAAGGAATATACACCAATGGAGCCAAACGTTTGGTGAAGACTCTGGGTGCTGAAGCAAGGCCAAACAGAGGAACCCAAATCTGAAAATGCTGGTTGGCCACTGAAAACCTCAGAAATTGCTGGTGTAGAGGAAAAATTGGGGTGTGCAAAGACGCATCCAACATGTCGGAAGATGCCAGGAACTGAGTCTGTGTCAACAGGGGGAAGATACTTTGTAGCATGACCATCTTGAACGTGCAAGAAACCAGGCAACAATTCAATTCCTTTAAGTCCAACAGAAGACGATAGCCCCTTGACAATTTTTTCACCAGCAATAGTAAGAAGTAATAACCTTGCCCCAGTTCCAACTGAGGGACCTGAGGTTTCTACTGGGCTTGTTTGCTCAGTAGCTGCTGAATGCCATTCAAAAGAGTTTGAAGGTGTGCTGGAACTCTTGGGAAGGGGAGTGCTTTGGAAAGTCTGGCCTGAGGTTCCTGAAAATTCCAAACAATACCCCTCGGAGACTACTTGAATGGCCCAGGCATCTAAGACATCCTGTCGCTACTGGTCCTGAAACTCCAGAAGGTGTCCCCCCATTACTGAAGATGGCCACTTATAGTCATGCCTTTGGAGGAGGAGGATTGGGAGCAGGAGAGAAGGGTTGGAACCGGGATTTGTCAAGATTTGGGGTGCACCGGCCGCGACCCCTACTTTGAAAGGGCTGGGACATACCTCTTGGTGGCACTGAAGGGAAAGCCCTATTGTATGCAAACTATCTCCCCCTGGGAAAAGGACGAGCAGGAGCCGCAATATTTTTATTCTCCACCGATTTCTTAATCATCTGCTGTACGAAGATCTAGGAACCCTCAAAAGGCAGCTTCATCAAAATACCCTTTTGGGAAGCGTCCACCTTCCAGGTACGAATCCACAAATGCTGACTTGCAGCCACAGTGGCCCCAGATGTTGCTGCTGATGCACACAGATTGTCAAATGACAACTCCAAAAGCAACTGGACTTCATGAGAGACAAAAGAGCTGAACAATCCACTCCTTCGGACATGTGGTCCACCAAGGTTTGGAAGTCTCTTAAAAGGGACTGGACAGTATATGTGGTGTGAGTGTTGGCAGGAATTGAAAAATTGGCAGCTGTATAACAATGTTTCACTGTACCATCCACCTTTTTGTCCACCAGATCCAGTGGGGAAGCGGGCTCAGACACCACATTACCCTGAGTGGACAAGCCCACCATCAGTTTGCCCACCTTCACCACTGACGGGAACTCCTCAGCAAACGTATCCACAGGATAATGACGTGAAAGGCACCTCTGAAAAAATGTCTTGGCTACTTCCTTCCACTCTGATAGCATTATACTTTCTCAGGCTCCATAGCCCACAAATTATACTCGTCATCTGAAGGATCCAGCGTACGCAGACTTAGATTATCCCTTAGGTGTTGCAACAAGTCTGCTAGTTCAGACCCCTGAATAAAAGGGCTCCTTCTGCTATCTTTATCAGGGTCAGCTCAAGGATCTTCATAAATGTGCCTTGGGACTTTAGGTGTGGGCTGCCCATCTTGAGCCCTAAAAGCTGCCTCCACTGCAGCTTCAATCTTTGCTTGAATGGAAGCCAAAGAAGGTTGGGACGAGGGCCCTGCCCCTTCATCAGATGTATCCATGTTGCCTGCCTTCCTTGCACCAGAGAGCCCGCAAAACACATTGGACCAACTTCTAAAGAGGCCACAAAACAGGAGGAAGGAAACCAACCAAAAACGTCCTGCTTTCGGTGGGTTTCTAAGTAACCAAACCTCACAAGAGCTGTCCAAGAGGCCAATCCCGGTAGGAGCGCAGCCTAAACTCCCTGATCGCTAAGTGGGGGGAGAAGGCGTGCATTGCCAGCTGGTTTTTTTTTGCACAGAGACTGCTGCTAAGCACAGCATTACGGGCTTAAGAGGAGAAAATGCAAACAGTGCCAAGTGGCAAAGAAATACATGCATATATACAATTACAGCAAATATAAACAAAATGTACACTAACTGCGATCCTCAGCCTAGGGTCCATGCCAGAAGAAAAAGAACAGGATGTGATGCTCTAACTTCCTCCCTTTTGTGGCAGTGCCTGGATAATGGGGGTCATCTTGGAGGCAGGGGCCGCTCCTCCACGTGGGCGGAGGAGCGTTGCCTCACTGCTTTCTCGCAGTTCGAGAAGCAGAAACATAAAATGGTATTTTAAATACCATTTTATGTTTCTGCTTCTCGCACTGCGAGAAAGCAGAAGGGTATGCCTGGTTGGGGGCGGGCGGGTGGGCTTTCCTGCAGAAGTCCAGGGGAGGAGTGGTTTGCTCACTCTGAGTGCGCTGACTGTTTGGTCAGCCCCAGGGCCGACCAAACCAGTCATACACACTCTGCATTTTCTCTATGTAGGCTGCATGCAGCTTACATAGAGAAAATGGCCTCCACATAGACGCCTGTGGGGTCGGCGTTCTAGCCAATCACAGCTCTGCCATTGCAGTGTTGTGATTGGCTTAGGGGAAGGAGGCTGCCTGAGAGAGGAGAGAGGAGACGTGACGCGATGCGGGACCGGAGGAGATGGTAAGTTTAATTTAATTTTATTTTTTTTAATTAAACTAACACCCCCCTCCCCGCGTGACCCCTGTCGCCCCCCCCCCCCCCCCGCAAGTCATGCCGGCTGCGACTACTTGGAGGAACGTTCTGACTTCAGTTAGGGAATTGGTTCTGCCAGGAGGAGAAGAATCTCAAGCATAAGGACTGCATCAAGGAAGATGGACGAGGTTATAATTGCAGTTTGTCCAGATGCTGAGGGTTTGATTCTCTTTTTTGACGAAGATAATGGGCATTTTTTTAATATACTCATCAACTAATTTTGTGCAGAGGGGAAGAACCTTACAGCAAACTGAAGTAGTTAACAGAAATATTGGCTGAAATACTGAGCAGGGAGGACAAAAAGAAAATAAACCATACGCACTGGAAGTAGGGGTGCGGGGTGCGTCAGAAGGTGGATGAAGAATAAAGATCACTTTAAATTTTGTATGGCAAGCTATGTCTTCTGACAAAGTGCTGCTTATTTTTCAACATGGAGTTTGGTGTTTACTTTTCTTTCTCTGGCTGCGAAATGAGAGGATTTTGTAAAGTGGACTGTGTGACAATCTTGCTAGGGTACACGGAGTGTGAAAGGGAATGTTGTTGGATGCCAATTTTGTTCTAACACACAGCTAAAATGTAAATAACTGTAAATGAACTATACACATTTTTCAAAATATGTCCGCAGTTAGGAAGGCACAAATTAAGCACTTTTTTGAAATTTTGAAGTGTGATGGAAACGAATACTTTAATAGGATCAAATTAAGACACTTGGTGATGTGCAAATGATAAATATTTGCTGAAACTGGATGGCCACAAATTATTGTTTATGCACTTTTAGCTTTCTCTGTAAAACTGCATGTCTGTGAAAAGTTTGTGTATTAATATAAAAATTGTCCCGTGGGACTCATTCAAACATGGTAGCTTCTTATGTGTCTTAGAGGGAACCCAGAGTTACTCGGACTCATTCATCGGACCAAACTTAATTACAAAGAAGACAATGCACAGGACTGATATAGTTTACATCTTGTAATGTTTAAACACCAATCAAGTGTTGTTTAGACTCCAAGTAAGTGTAACAATCAAAACAATAAGTGATCATAGGGCAGACAGCACAGTGCTCCAATGGTGATTATATTTACAAAGAATATAGATAAAAGACACAGTACAATTCCCAATGGTTGTATACATTATTTGATATAATTCATAACGGGGTTTGCATATGTCAGTGTCTAATTCCTTGAAGTTAAATTACACATAACAACCAAGAGGGAAGGTTCGTCGATGTTTCAACCCTGTGTGACTGTCATGGTCTCTTCATAATCACCTGACTACAAAACACCTAATAGTGAGATCATTTGCATGACAGAAAGAACTACCAGATCTTCAACTTATCCATCCAAGACAAGTGTTTGTGCCGGGGCGTATTCTTGAAGAACCAGTACCAATCCTCTTCATACAAAACGCAGCGAAGCTAGTCCCTTTCAGATCGAACCAGTACCAATATCGAGGCAAAAATGCCCAAATAGTTCTTTCAGATCATTCTTCAACAAGAATGCAGTGGAGCTAATCTCACTCAGGGGCATATATACAAGGAAATGGCGCAGCATGTCGCTGTGGCAAATGTTGCAGCACCACGTCATTTCTAAAACACAGGGATGTGCCTTATTTACAAGAATACGGTGCACCTCTGTGTTTTCCCTAGTGCTGGCGCTAAAAAAAGCTGCCTAGCACCAACACAGACACCATTGCGCAATAATGCAAGGGTGCCTGCATTGCAGGGATGATTGTTTATGTGCAGGAAGGTGTCCCTTCCTGCACATGAACATTCTATAATGGTGATTTGCTACTTCTATGTTAGCTGCATTCCGCAGCACACATAGAAGTAGCAAATGGCCATTATTGAGTTTTCATGTGCAGGAAGGGACACCTTCTTCCTGCACAAAAACAATCATTCATGGCGTGTTGCTCTTTCTGTATGTGCTGCAGAATAAGCATAAAACGAGGCGAAATAAAGGTATTTCTCCTTGTTGCGCCAATCTAACACCTGCTTTTGCATGGCATTCGTTTTTGGTGCTGCCTCAGATTTACACATCCTTGTGCATCTGAAGCTGCGTCAAAAAGCAATGGGTGTTGTGGTGAAATGCTCACAGCAACACCCATTGCACGGTACCATAATTATAAAGCAGCGTTAAGCCATGAAAAGTGGGCATTGCACCACTGGAACATCGAAAAAGGGACGTTCCGGTGGCGCAATCCCCTTGTACAAATGCCCCTCATTTCTGCACCGTTGAAGTGTGTCTAAGACTCATAAGAAGGTACCATGTTTGAATGAGTCCCACAGGACAACTATTATATTAATACATACCTACCCTGGTACACATTGGCAGATAGGTTTGTCCTTGTTATTTAAACTCACACAAATGAGAAAATGTAGGGGTCCTTTCAATGGAAAATGTGCTATCTGTAAATGCACTATCATAGTATGCGTTAGTAATATATTTCTGACAGTGTGCTCCAAAATGCATATCCTTACCACTATCCTGCTGACTGGGCGTGACTCATTTGCTACATTGTTTTTAATGTGATGCTTGGATTTTCCCCAATCTCTATGACTTGAGTGATGTAACATTGTTGGCAGCACCCTCACTCTGAAAATTGCTCCAGCACCACTGCATTAAGCTAAAACAGCCTCCTAGAGCATTAACGTCAGGCAGAAAACTAGCACCTTTGAGAAACACTGAAGACCACTGTAAAAGAAGCTAACAAATTGAAGTTTTGCCATTGGTAATCTGCATGAGAAAGGCAGCCATTTTCATTTGGGAAATCAGTGAGAATAAGATGACGGTTTTCATCTTGCATTAAGCAATGTATAGTGAGGAGAGGCCACACCCCAAAAGGTTTTTTTGGGGTGTGGCCTTTCCAGATGTCCGGAGAGGCCTCTCCGGACGTCGGGACGCCAGGGATGGTGTCCGAGTACTGCGGGTAGTACCTAGCGTCCGGACATGGGTAGGCCCTACGCGTAGGAGCACCGACTCAGTGGTGACTCCCTTCCGTCATTGTTGCGGTTGTTCAGGACGTCCAGGCTGAAGCTCTACGTCATCCCCTCATTGGTTCGCCAGAAGGACAAATTGTCTTGCACTTCCCTCTTTTGCCCCCATTCTGGATTACCGTGGAATCCACGATACAGGGATGGTACTCCTTAGGACACCCTTCTTACCGTCTCTTTGACTTCAGAGTAGATTAGGTTTTTGTTTCCCCCAGGCCTGATGAAACGCCGCTCATCCATTAGGAGACTATATGCGTGAAACATGTTGACCTTTTAACCACCTTCACCTTTTACCACACACACTAGGCTGCAGCAGGTTCAATTCTCCTTGCCAGCCACGACTCTCGTAGTCTGTTTTTAGCCATATCATCAGTGCCCAGCGATTAAAGGTTCTTAGGGCACTCATAGCTATTTTTTAACGCCCTCACTGCACCCACTCTACTCCCTATACGCTTGCCCCACCACCTCATCACATAGGGCCTCCTGGCTTACAACATAAAAGATCTCCGGCAAAGAGTCTCCCTGCGGGGTCCGTTGGGCATTGCAGCGACGGCCCAATGAGGAGCTGCCCTATGATGAAGCATGACACCTCTCGGGTGTGTGAGGGCCCTTGCTCCTTATTGGAGCTCTCCCTTCCCTCTGTTCCTTCTCTTACCTGGTATGCTGTTTCCTTCTGACCTTCCCATCCCCCTCCTTAGGACTGAATACCTTTTTGATTTACTCTTACATTTACAGGCATGTATGCTGGACCTATACCTTAAAAGCCCTTGTCCCTCCATTTGTGTACTCAAATATATGAAAGCCACTCTGGGAGTGATTGGGAAGGCAACTCTGTGGAGCGCCCTGGGTGAGACTGGGGCTATCTCCAAGTCCACATTGAATCAGCCTTTTGGCAGCATAAAGATTCCCTATTTAATACTCAGGCAAGCCAAGGTCCCTTGACCATCGCTTTCCTTTCTTTCTCCAGAGAGGATTTTCTGGATGAGATAGAGCCTTGCCTACCAAGGCGCCTGTATCTGCTACTTCAATATGGGACTCTACCTCTGCATTCATTCACTGCTAAATGAGCAAAGATCGTCAGGGTTGATTATTGGCAGTGTCCAGCTTGTAGTGCCCCAGAGGAAACTGTAGAGCACGCCATGTTTTTTTGCTGGGCATATATGAACAGCAGATGTTGCTGGATACTCCCGCTATGTCGGAACTGGGGCATTAGAGAGCATAAAGTCGCCCCAAGGATATTAAGAACAGATTCCAGCAAGACACTGATTTTTGCACTCAACCACTACTTGGTGACCATGTGAAGAGCTAGCCAAAAAATGTGTGGCTCCCCTGAGAAGTAATCTGGCGCTGTTGTGCCAACACGTAATGCATAGTCCAAATACCATGCATACCATGCATAACTCTCTGTGCTTGGCCCTGGTTGTTTTAAAAGTTGACAGGCATTGTCCACTTTCCCTTTCAATTCAATACTGATTAAATGCATTTATATTTATATCTATTCATATTTATATTTTTAGAATATTAACGACAACCGCTGTATGTAAGGTTACCTCAACCAAAGGTTGTTGGAATTCAAAATGTTCTTGGTAATTACATTTTATGTGTTTTACTTGCTACAGTGTGTTTTAATTTTTTATTGCACGATTTTCTTCTATGTGCTTTTATGGCTGTTGAGCCAAAATAAATGTTTTGAAGAAGCAGCATGGGCTTAAGCAGTACTGAAGTCTTCAAGGAATACTAGCTAAAAGTATGCATATTCACGCTTGGTTCGTGTTATTTAGCAGCAGCTCTCATCCCCTTTACCATTCGAGAGGCAGGCAGAAGGTTTGTTGAAAACTCCAGCCAGATTACTTTAGGGAGCACAGCCAGGATCCATAGGGTTCTCAAAGGGTTGAATGCCAGTTTTTATGGTTTTAAAGCTGCGGTGTCTTGAGGTCAGGGAGATGCAATGAGCGAGTATCCTTGCGCTGTATGCTGAACCACTCATTATAGTGTGCCCCTCATTGTACTGTATCACTTATAAATTACCTGGTTGCAGGCAACCAATACAAGACAATTGGCGCAGTCAGCAGGATACGGCTTAGTAATGCCACTCTGTGGCAACAAAAAAAATGATAAGGCAGAAGAGAAGAGAAGATAGTGTAAAATGGGCGAATAGCAGTCACATTTGTGGGCGTCAGTTCATAAGGTCTGGTACCCAGTGGCTGCAGAACTTGATCGATCGATCGACAGATGGCACCGATCTCATGGACAGTTAGAAGATCATTGAGAACAGCGTGGGAGAGTAGTAAGCTGAGAGTGAGTACACAGGAACATATAGCTGCGAGGCAAGTTGGGTGGCTGTTTTAAATGCTTTTAGGAACGTATTAAATGAGGTGGAGATGAAGAACAGTGAGCTTAAGAAATTGAGGGAAGATCTTGCTGCTTTGCATGAGAAACATCTGATGAATGCTTCAGACCAACATCTGAACTGATGCAATGAGATGTGGAAAGTGGAGTAGCAAGAGGTGATCAGAAGGAAGCTAAATGTTCTACTTTAGCAGTACGAGTGGCTGACCAGAACAAGCATTTGCAATGCAATAGGTCTCGCATTAACGAGAGTTTAAGCTATTGGCAATGCAATAGCTTAAACTCTCGCAAATGTGAGACCTATTGCATTGAAAATATTTGTTTTTTACTAGCGCCCATGCGGCGCTTTCACATTCAGGAAGGCCGCGCCCCTTTCTTTAGACAAGTCGCGTCTAAAGAAAGGGGCGTGTCCGAGATTAAGGTGAAACCGCGGCATTGGGGTTTTGACAAAAAAAAAAAGCTTCTGTTTGTCAAGTTGACAAACAGATTTTTTGGGGGGGAAAAGCGCCCATGCAGCGCTTTCATTTTAATGTTCGCCGCGTACCTTTCTTTAGACGCGGTTTGTGTAAAGAAAGGGGCGCGGCCTCTATGAATGTGAAAGCACCGCATGGGCGATAGTAAACAAAATAAATAAATAAGCGCAGCGGCTAAATGCGGACTGGGCTGCTAAAATAAATACATTTTAAAAAGCGGCCGCTATAGTTAAAGCGGCTCGCCATTAGTAAATATTAAAATAAAAGTGGGTGGCGTGCTGTGAGGTAGTGGGTGGAATAGGGGAAGAACATTAAATAAAATAGTGCTCACCGACTTATAAAGCAGACCATGTAACAACACCAGTAAAATGTCCAGTTGTTATGGGAGGTAAAAAATGCAGACAAGGCGGTACCAAGGAGGGACTAACAAGCCTAATAAAGACTCGGAAGCCAGCGTTTACGAAGGACAATGACACAAGCCAATTAAAAATATGGGTGGAGAGTGGGCGGGGCTTCAAAGCCATACTCCACTACTGCATGCCTCGCAGCAGCGCATGCGCTGCCCAGGCTCGACCTCAAAAATTAGCACGCCTGCCGGACACCATAAGCAAGTGAGTGCTTTAGTGCACAGGGATATGTGGGATCATGCTACATGGAATGGATTTGCCACAGTGAGGGTGTCAAAGTCAAGGGGCAGATGTTGATGGAGGACATTGGTGCTGGGGTGAGGATGGAGGACTGGTGCTGGGGTGAGGATGTCAAAGTCAAGGGGCAGATGTTGATGGAGGACACTGTGAAAAGAAAGCATATGTAAAGGTCTAGGGGTGGGCGGAACTTGCTGAATTTTGCTCCATGGAATTTTGCAGAGTTAAAGGAAAAACTCCGCAAGATTCTACAGAATTTCACCAATGGGTAAAAGATATGCAGCTCACGCTGCTCGCACTACAATTTAGCTCCGGTAGCGCAAGCAGTGCCGAAAATCAACTTTAACGTCACAATGCGTTGCGCAAGAGTGCGCAGCCATTCGAGTTGATTTTCCTGCCGCTCGAGTAGAAAATCTAATTTAGCGTTGCGCAAGAGTGCGCAGCCATTCGAGTTGATTTTCCTGCCGCTCGAGTAGAAAATCTAATTTAGCAGTATAATTAAACCACTTAATATGCTGATGGTTAAATGGCAAGCATTACAGTAGAGATAGAATAAGGACAAAAAGAAAGTCAGATCTTCTGTACCTCACCTAAGGAAGCCTAAACAGAAGGAATCACAAAAGAGAAAGAAAGCTGAGGGTGAAAGAGTATACACTGACCCTTCTAAAGGCACGTGGGAGGTCTCAGAGCATTTCTACTGAAGGTCAGACCAGTGTCAAGGTAAGAGCAATAGAGATAAGCCTCGGCTAGAGGAGGCCACAAATGCCTCTTACGATTTACTACAAAAACAACAAACAGTCGTTACTAGCCTTGCTGACACTGGAGCTCAAGTTACATTCATTAGTGTTATTCCTCCGAGAGGGGTCGTTATCAAAGCCTATAGGAGGGCTGAAATTAAATCAAAGCTTTTTTTATTTTTTTTTAAATGTGTTTATTAAGTTTTCCAACTTGCATATAAACAAAGCATACATCAATGCGGCATATGAAGTGCACTGCACGGACAATAAACATATATACTTCAATGGGTCATTCTACGGTGTAGTGTCTACAGCAGATGCATTAACATCTTAACAGGCATTTGTTAATTAAGCACAAATCTCCTCTATAATGTGGGCACAGCATTAAGAACAGTTTCTCATCCCCAGCTTGCCCATAAGGCGGTATAGGCAGTCAAGTGAAATACATTTATTGTGAGTTCCTCCCCGCCCATGAGGGCCATCACCTGAGTGTCCAGCCCGCACATCCAAGCCAAAAGCACATAGGTTCAAATCGAATGTTCCCGCAGGTAGTCCACCAGGGGCTCCCAGATGTCTCTGGGACGAGGCGGGCAGGAGTTCCGCATAGTTCGTTAACTGATCCTTACAGTAAATAAAGTCTGTTGGCCATTCCTTGAATTTGGGGGCTCGCCCCCTGCCCCATCTGCACGCCACACTTCGCTTTGCCAGCAGCAGTCCCATTGCTACAAATTATCTGTATGATGTTTGTATTTCAGCCGTGTAACCCAGGAGCACCAGCAGAGGGGACACGGGACGACGAGTATCAATCATTTTGGACCGTGCAGCTATCACCTCACATCAATAGCCATGAATTTCACAGCACTGCCATGCAAGGTGTAAGAAACCCGCCCCGCTTGCCGACATCTCTCACATAGATCATCATTTCTCAATTTGTACTTGTGAAGCCACATGGGTGTGTAGTAAGTTCCGTGTAGGTACTTGAAGTGTATGATTCGTAAGCGACTGCTCGCTGTGATAGCTTCTGTCTGTGTGCAGCAGTATGGCCATTGCCCGTCCGTCAGAGGTAGTTCCAAGTCATGGTCCCATGCCTCCCTTGCCCCATGTTTCGGCTGTGTCTTCTCGAGCAGTGCGACACGGTATATGCTGGACACCGCGTGCGCCGGTCCAGTCATTTTAAATAGGGTGTGCAGCGTTTCTAAAGTGGGGGGTTCTTGGGGTAATCCCGGGACATTGGCCCTAAGTTCGTGTTTCAATCTTATGTATATAAAAATATTTCCAATGGAGTGACATTGTCCCCGGTCAATAGCTCCCGCCTTTCTCCGAACACACCCTCCTGGTAAAGGTCGCCCCAACAGTTCAGGTTTCTCCTACGGAGCATCTCGCGAGATACCGCCTCATGAGTGACTGGCGCGCACGGGAGGTACGGGAGAGGCACAAGCGGGGAGTACAGTACCGGTTTGCTCACTACTCTAGCCAGGCGCTCCCATGCGTGGTTGGTGCAGGTTACCGTGTGATGGGCTACTCCCTCTCCAGGGACACGTGCTCTCAGAAAGGAGGTCGTGGGCGTAGGCACCATGTATCCCTGCTCAATGGCCAGATGTAGCATAGAAGGTGGCGGATGGAGCCAGTATATAGCGTAGTGGGCTTGAGAAGCAAGGAAATACAGCTCCATATCCGGGGCCTCGAAGCCCCCACTGGAGAATGGTTGTGTCATAGTCCGCCATCCCACTCGGTCTGTTTCACACCCATTGCTAGTCTGATGAGTAGGGATGGAAGCGTATCGAAAAAGGGATATCCCGGGTTATAGGGTATGTTAGTGAATATAATAATTTAGGTATAATGACCATTTTCATCAATGCCACTCTGCCAGCCAATGAGCGTGGCATCGTGATCCAGAGAGCCACCCAGTTAGTGATAGTGTCAACAGCAGTGCCATAGTTAGCGTAGAGTGTTTACTCTATGGGGCATATTCTCAAGAACGTGTGATAACCATTGCAAATTTAGCTTAACACAACTTTGCATATCGCAGTCCATCGCGAGAAAATAACACCGTCTTAACGTCCAATTCCCAACCCGGCGGCACCATGCAATAGCAGCATGAGAACACGCCAAATGACCACGTAAAAACCAACGCGACAAACAAAAAATGCGAAACACTAACGCACAAAAAGTTGCGATGCCACAAAGCGCGATACCAAAATCAGCGAAAACCAGCGACAGGCCTGCAATCCCCACGCGTCATGCGTGAAAATGCACTATAAAAGCAAAAAAAAAAAACCCAAAACCAATCCAAACTGCGTAGCACCATGGATGCACCCGGACCGAGTGCAGAGGACAAGCCGAACTCCACAAGCCCCACGGAGGACCAGCATGGAACCCCGTGTTCGGGGGAGGGCAAGGAGAAGAGGAAGACGGGGTTCAGTCCGCAGGAAGACCGGATCACCATCACGGAGGTGATAGAACACTACCAACAACTGTTAGTCACCTCCACTGCGTCATTGGCAACACAAACGGAAATATGGCAGTCCATCGTCACCAAAGTGAATGCAGTCGGAGTCTCGAGGAGGTCAATGGAGGAGGTCAAGAGGCGCTGGCATGAAGTGCACAGCCAAACCAAACAGAAACTCGCTGCCAACATGAAGGCAGCAAAGGCGACTGGAGGTGGGAGTCCTGCGCCACAGGAGGAGCTGGATGAGCTGGAGGAAATGGTGGCCAGTCATCAGTGTGGAGATGGTGCAAGGAGTTGGGGGTCTAGACACAGCCCGATATGACCTGACCCAACAGCAACAGGGTGAGTAACGACCAGGGACTGGGGGGAACGGGGGCAGATGGGCCCAATGGCACACATGCACAATCATGTGCAGCACACTGCACACCCACAATGGGTGTGGAACATGTCCCTGATATCCTTGGCACACTGCAGCACACATAGAAACACCAAGTAGGCCCCTGTCCACAATGTGCACAAATGGGCCCCCCTCCATATCACCAATGCCACAACCTACCCATGCACATGTGCTGAATCCAGAAAAGCAGCGGCTCTGTGAGCCACACTGACAATGCAAGTGACACTGCATGACAGATAGCATGGCTGAAGTCACAATACATGACATGGTGCACGAGACGACACTGAGGTGGCTGAGTGTGGACCACATCCGTAAAGGAGCAGGTCACACTCTGACACATCCACGTGCACCTACGACCCATGACGTCAAAAACACATCTGCAGACAAACAATGCACAAGAGTACCAAATATCTCCAGTAGCACAAATGACCCAAGTCGCAAACATCCCAGCACCCGAAAAGCACACAAGTCAAATGCACACAGACTCAAAGGGATAAGGGTCCGCCAATGCAGAGCTGCAGGGGCGAATCGCCAACAATGCAGCACACACACATAGCAATCACAGTACATCAACATTGACGACAATGTGGGACAGAGTGCAACCCCTACACTACAGGACAGAGGACACAACTGGTGCCGCTCGTGCGTAGAAACTGGCCAATCACATCTGGCAATGCATGACACTGTGAGATGATAATGTACGAGTACAACCACACATCCGTCATGTAGTCGAAATGTCCACTGACTCCCATCAAATAGCCAGCTTCACCAAAACAGTCACAATGTACATCGTCATGCAGTCTGAATGTAAACATCTACAATGCGTCAACATACATGGAACACACTGTTGACCTGCATCTCCCCTTTACATTGCAGAGGGACAATCAACACCTTCTGCAGAGCAGACCACACATCTCTTCAGTGATGATGAAGAGGACACCCTGCCCATTTGCCCAGACACACTCCAACGGCTCGTGGACAGCCTCCGCACCCCACCTCCAGGAGCAGGGCAGCCCAGCTGCATCGCGGTGAGCCCACACCCTGCACAGACCACACAGCAGGAAGCACACACCACCACGGCTGCCTCCCAGGACCCCCACGACCAACACATGGATTTCAAACGCCGTGTGTTAGGGTGCCAGGAGAAGATGGCAGATCAGCTGCAGCTGGGTTTCGAGCTCATGGCAGCCAAACTCAATGCCATACGTGGGTGTCTGAGTCCCATCAGGGAGCACCTACAGTCCCTAACGGATACCCACTGTCCGCACCATGCTCACCAACAATCCTTGGCTGACATCGCTGGGTCCATTACTCGGATACAAGAACTGTCTAGGCAGACAGGCTCCAGCGATGACAGCACAGAGTTGGCACAGATGCGGAGGACAATGGAGACCATGGAGCCGATGCAGGCTGGAAGTATGGCTGCCACTGCTGAACACCAGCGAGATGTAGCTGCGATCTTCCATGCCTTGCAGATCCTCATCTTGCCATTGCTGCCACTGAGCCTGTTCCAGATGACTGCTGCAGGAACCTCGACACACACATCTCCGACCCCTGATGTGTCAGTGGCACACAGTGATGCAGCCATTACACCGCCACACACACCGGACACACCCGACACAGAAGAAGTATCAGAGGAGTAAGATGTGGATGGTAATTACTGTGTGAGGAAGGAGGCAGTAGCATCCATCACCTCCATATGGCCTGTCCCTGCCTGGCTCTGCCCTATGCATCATCCCTGGGACAACACCTTCCACTGACCCCCGGAACACTCTGCGACATTCACCCGGACCCCGACACGGACTGCCATATCTCCACTGCTTGACAATTACACAGCAATCCTGCTGCGGACTGCACTCCCCCTCTTCCAAATCACTTTTCAATCCCCAAAGGACTCTGGTTGGCCCACCACTGGGCTTCCATGTTATGTGGCTTGGATGGCCATGTACAGCTCCCTCTCCGTCATTCACCAGAATGTGAATAAAACTTTCGAAATCATACAGATGTGTCATGACTATGTTCACTCACGTATGGAAGTATGGCTGGATGTAGGGACAATGATTGCACAAGAAGGTACACCCTGGTAAATGACATCAATGCGCATGTTTATCCCCGAGACACATGGCCAATTGGATGACTGTGAAGGTGAGTACTAGCTGTGTCCCCAAAGCATATTAACAACAATCTCACAACCCCCCAACGTATGCACAAGTCCATGTATTGAATAGGGCTGTGTGTAGGAATGACCAAATCGGTAGCAGGCCAGAAGTGGTGTCCTACATCACTTGTGACAACAGAACTTCACGTCGCATACCTACTCACCCACATCTGTGTGGACACATTCTGTTATGATTTATAACATTGCTCAACATGGTCAGAGGTTGGACACCATACTCACATTGCTGAAGACACGTAAGTGCACAGGTCGGCCAGCAACTATCCCAAAACAATGTCTGGCTCACAGAGGTGGAGCTGTCAAAAGGGACCCACCCCCATTGTACATGCGTCAGTCAGTTCCTCCCTGTGTAGGGACGATGCTCATTGTGGCACACGAGTGGTCAATCTAATCAACACTCATCACAGTTAGACACCAGTGGTGTTGCGTAGACTCTATTGGCAAGTGCGTGTCAGTACGGACAAGGCAACGGCCACAACAGGCAGGGACATGCTTAAGACACTTACACGCAGCATGGGAACATGTCTAGGTGCAGGAAATGGGGAGGCAAAAATGAACACCAATGATCACGGATGGCAACGGTCTCAGCCCACCTTGCCTTGCTGGACGAGTCATGTGTTGTTTGGCGTCTGCCCATTGCCCCGTGTGAGGGGGCACGACTCACAGCCCATGGGGTCTGCATAGTGCTCTGCCACCCGACTGCGCCGACTGTCTGCTCTGCTGACAGTGATCAGGTGAAAGAGTCCAACAAGTTCACATGTCGTGCTACATTGCCATGTGTGTACTCTCCCCCCAGCAGTGTGTCCGAATTGGTAACGTTGCCAAACGACGCTGTGCTGCTCCGACCATGGAACTGCATCACCTTGCACAGGCTTGTGTACACACGCGTAGTTCCACGCACATGCATTCAGAGTCCAGACGAAGGCAGACATGTCCTCTGTTGTGGTGGGATATGTGAGCATTCCCCACGATGCAACAAGGTGTTGGGACCTGTGCTGTGGGTGACAATCCGATGTGGCTGCAGGAACGTAGTTACTCGTCCATGAATGCCAGCGCAGCTTCATGTGCAATGTGTTCCAATAGTACGTCGTTGTCGGGTTCAAGGAACACCAGGGTGAGCCAATCCATTAACTGGTCCGGGCAGATGTGCTCAGTCCACGCCGTTTCCCCAATCCGCAACACAGCCCAATAGGAGAGCGCCTCGATGTGGTCACTGCACACGAGGAGTTGTGCAATCTCCCATGCGCAACTGCCAGCACATACGCCAAGGATCAGTGCATCCCATGCACGGCTATCCAGGTGACACTCCTGTTCGTGGGCCAACAGGGGGCGCACTGTCAGGTCATAATCCAATTCAGCTACCATTGCGTTGGATAGGCAGACCTCCATGGGCCACTCGAATGTGCATGATCGACAGTGGAACGAGGCAGGACGCAGGTGACGTAGGCAAGACGGAAACTCAAATGGAAACTGATTCGCAACACTGCCATTGGCAGGGATCCCAACAGATGCAGCATTCGTGAACAGTACAGTTCCACGTGACAGGGGTTGTGCATGTGCCCGGGAATGCCTGCCATTGCGTTTGTTGGTCTTGTGGCTCCGGCCCTCCTCAGACCCGCGGAAGTTCGGTGGACGATATGCCACAGCTCTGGGCAATGAGTCGTATGTGTGTGCAACGTTTGGACGTATGGGTAGTTTTTAACCAATGTGTCAAGGGCATCCCTTGCTGGTGTAGGTCGTGCAGGGACAAGTGTGTGTGGGGTGTGGGCACGTTGGTGTTTCATTAGCACAGTTTGTGGTGTGGGAGTCGTCGGAGGCTGGTATGGTATCTCACGCAGGGTGTGCCAGCCGCATTCAGGACCAAGGTTGGGGGTTTGGTTGGCCTTCGGCCTTGTGTGTTGAGACAAAGGAGCTTTCATTCCTGATTTTAGTCTGACTACTGCTTGCATGTCTTAATTGTGATGTGGACTTCACACTGACTTTGATGCCAGGCCTGTGATTTGGGGTGCACAGATTTCGAGACACACGCAGCTGTTGGAATGTTTGCATGAGCCAAGGGCCCGATTGGCCTTGCGCTCCTTGTTCAGTCTCTCTCTTTCTTTCTCTCTCTTTCTTTCTCTCTCTCTTTCTCTCTCTCCCTGTCCTTTGATGAGTGCCTGACACACCTTCTTATCTTGGATATTGTCTTGCAGGCTGTGAGTCACAGATTGTCCAGGGATGCCCTGCCATGACTCTTCAAAATAGTTGTTTGGTGACAAATTAGAATGTGACATTTTGTTTGGTCTTTCAATGGTGTATGTATGAATCAGGATTTCAGTGCTCACATGTATGTTGATTGTTGCAATTGTGCGACATCAGGTGGGTGCTTTTGTTCATGTTTTCGTGCAGTTGATGTGCTGTGTCTTGGTCCGGGGGAGGTGGGGGGTGGTCCTGGGGGTGGTGGCGGTGGGTGTTGTGGCCCTCTTGGGTGTCCGGCACGCATGTTCAGTGGCTCCATGGCATCTGTTGTTCTTCAGGTGTGGCTCTGGGCTGGGCTCTCTTTTGTGGTGCAGGCTGTCGTCCGACTTTGCACCAGGTCGGAGCAGGTGTTAGTTTCCTGCTGCTAACGCGCCTTATCGCATATTTTGTGATCTTATCGCGGATCTGGCTGGTCGTTGAGAATGTTGAGGAGTGGTGTCGCGGCTTTTTGCACGGGACACCTACTCTGCATCTCATTAGCGATAGTTGCCGGGGTCATCTGTTCGGATGTTTTTTGCGGCTGCTATCGCGGGTAAACTGGTGTTATGGGCTGTTAACACCAGCTTGTGAATGGGGCGATGAATTTATCGCAACTTTGGCTGCGATAAAGTGCCGTTAACGCGGCGATAGCTCCTTGAGAATATGCCCCTTTGTTTCTTGTTATTATCACGCCTAGATATTTAATTTCGGTTTCACACCATTTCAGTGGAAATTCAGGAGTGAACTGAACAGTGTTGGGCGTGAGCGGAAATATTTGCGACTTGCTCCAATTAATCCCTATCCCAGAGTAGGAGCCAAACCTGATGAACTCTCGTAGGATCAGGTTGAGGCTAATCTGTGGCTCCCGTAAATAAAGGGTGACATTGTCTGCATACAATGATATTAATATCTGTTGTGAGGGGTATGGTATAGCATATTCTCTATGGTGTTGCCGTATTTCGGCCGTTAGGGGTTCAATGGCAAGAGCAAATAGTAGCGGGGACAGGGGGCAGCCCTGACGCGTGCCTCGCATAATGGGAGTCGGGGTGGAATATAGACCGTTAATCTGTATAATGGCCTCAGGCTGGGCATATAGTAACTTTATCCACGCCAGGAATGACTGGGGGAGGCCCATTCTACCCAGTATGGTGAACATGTAATCCCATTCCAGGGAATCAAAGGCTTTTGTGGCATCTAAGAAGATCCCTGCTGCACTGGGCTCCGGGTCAATATCGTGTAGTAACGCAAATGTTGTACGCAAATTATGGGAGGTGGCCCTGCCGGGTATGAAACCTGCCTGGTCCCGGAGGACTAGACCCTCCATCAGCAATGTCAACCTATTTGCGACTACTTTAGCTAGGATCTTGGTGTCACAGTTAATCAGCGACAGGGGCCTATAGGCCTCAATCAATCAATCAGGGAATTGTAAGCGCGCTACTCACCCGTGAGGGTCTCAAGGCGCTGGGGGGGGAAGGGGGGATCCGCAGATTTGTTTAGCCGAAGAGCCAGGTCTTGAGGGTCTTCCTGAAGGTGTTCCGGGAGGGGGCGCATCTGATGTCTGCCGGTAGCTCGTTCCCGGTCTTGGCTGCAATGTGAGAGAAGGATCTTCCGCCTGCTCTAGCTCTGTGGATGCGCGGGGTTTCGGCCAGTGCGAGGTTGGAAGATCGGAGGTTTCTTTTGGGTACGTGGAAGTTGATTCTGTCGTTGAGGTATTTGTGTCCGTTGTTGTGTAGGAATTTGTAGGCGTGAGTGAGGATTTTGAAAGTGACTCTTTTCTCCACGGGAGACTTCGTAGGTGTTGGCTGATGTGTTCGTGTCGGGGGATGCCGAGGACGAGTCTGGCGGCGGTGTTCTGTATTGTCTGGAGTTTGCGGAGTAGGGACTTGTTGATGCCGGCGTAGAGTGTGTTTCCATAGTCCAGTCTGCTGGTGATGAGTGCGTGGGTGACTGTCTTCCTTGACTCAGGGCGGATCCACTTGAAGGTCTTGCGGAGGATGCAGAGGGTGTTGAAGCAGCTGGAGGTGACGGCGTTGACCTGTCGGTTCATGGCGAGTGATGAGTCGAGTACGATGCCGAGGTTCTTGGCGTGGTCTGAGGGGGTAGGTGGGCTTCCGAGGGCAGTCGGCCACCAGGTGCTGTCCCATGCAGAAGGGGTGGTACCGAGGACGAGGACTTCTGTCTTCTCGGCGTTGAGCTTCAGGCAGCTGTTGGTCATCCAGACTGCGACGTCTTGCATTCCTTTCTGGAAGTTGAGTTTGGCAGTGGTGGGGTCTTTGGTGAGGGAGAGGATGAGCTGGGTGTCGTCGGCGTAGGATACGATATTGAGGCCGTGTTGTCGGACGATGACTGCGAGGGGGGCCATGTAGATGTTGAAGAGGCCTCAGCTATTGGCATCTTTGCCCGACTTCAGCAGGGAGATGATCATGGCTTGCCGCATGGTCATGGGGAGAGTCCCAATCTCTCTGGCCTCCTCAAAGACCTGTTTAAGGAAGGGGGCTAGTTCATCTATGTAGCATTTATAGAAGTCCACAACCAGCCCATCAGGCCCCGGGGCTTTGCCGGAGCGTAGGCCCATTATTGCCGCTTTGATTTCATCCTCCTCGATATCGGCAGCCAAAAACTCCCTACGAGAGTCATTGATCCACCCGAGAGCAGTGTCTTCCAGGTAGGACGCTATGTCAGGAGGGGTTCTTCTATGCGTGCAATAAAGTTTCTCAAAGTAGTTAGTGAAAATATTAAGGATCTCCCGCGATTCGATATGCCTAGTACCGTCCTCGTCTAGTATTTCTAAAACCTGATTAGCGAATCTGGGGGGTCTGGTTACTTCGGCCAGCACCCTACCGGGGTGCTCACCCTCGCCGTAGGGTCTGGCCACATGGTATTTAGAGCGAAATTTAGATTCACGTTCTGCCTCAGTTGAGAATTCGGTTAGCAGTTCTTTAAGCTGGGCCCTTTGCTGAGGGGGTAGGGGTGGAGATCAGGAGCTCCTTGGATTGTTTGATGTCTCTCTCTAGTCTATTTAGGGTTCCCCTAATGGAGCGCAGGATCCCTCCGCTTTTAGCTATGCATACCCCCCTTATGGTAACTTTGAAGCTTTAGAACAATGGGTTAGGGAACGATTTGTCGCTCCCATACCGGAAGCACTGCTGAAAGGCTTTGTTGCACCAAAAACTTCAAAAATCATCCAGTTTTGTAATTTTAATCCATTTATTTCAATTCTCAATTTTTGTTCCTTTTCGTCCGTCACATGAAAAACCATTATGTATTCAATTCTGATGCGGTAAATGTGCCCATCCGAGCCTTATTTTTACGGCAGGAAACATACATAGTTCATCCTCAGTAGTATCACATTCCCAATGCATTTCGGTTGCTTTCATCAACCTTCGTCAGGGTTCACTACAAAGTCAAACAACAACATTTTAGACTTCATATTTTAAAACGCTTGTCATATCAATACGCTAACATTATTCATTATGTACTTTTTTTTTTTAAAAAAGGCTCAACTGGTGCCTTTATTTCATATGATTATTCAGTGGATGTATTTCAATCTTGAAATTCCTTTTAACATGTGTACAGATACAATTAATTAAAGCTCAGAAACGTAATCTTTTTAATAGGTGCAGATTTATACATCGTAAGGGTGGGCAGGAGTAATCTGGCGAATGCTGGGGGTTTGTTGAACCGAATAAGGGGATAGAGTAAGGTTTCACATATAGGTGATTTCAACAAGTAGGAGCCGTACCAGTGGATTATGGGTCCCGTAGTAAAAGTGGTAAAAGCTTAGATAATGATAAGGGGCGGGTCTTAAAACGTGATGAGTTTAAAATGGCGGCAAATGTGAGAAAGCCGTTAGTCGGCTCGAGGAGTGAGAACTAAGTTGATGAAAAGTTTCACAGGTACGAGAGGGATTTTTATGCAGTGTGGAACGAAAGGCAACAGGCAGGTTTTGTTATCTAAGATAGTGGGGAGACATTCTCGTAGATGTTCTTTAACGTGGGACTGTATTGTATATACAGATGAAGGGAGTTGATCAGGAGCATTTTTGCGCTGGGAGGTACTAGAGGAAAGCACCAGTTGAGCTTTTTTTTTTTTAAAAAGTACATAATGAATAATGTTAGCGTATTGATATGAAAAGCGTTTTAAAATTTGAAGTCTAAAATGTTGTTGTTTGAATTTGTAGTGAACCCCTGACGAAGGTTGATGAAAGCAACCGAAATGCATTGGGAATGTGATACTACTGAGGATGAACTATGTATGTTTCCTGCCGTAAAAATAAGGCTCGGATGGGCACATTTACCGCATCAGAATTGAATACATAATGGTTTTTCATGTGACGGACGAAAAGGAACAAAAAATTGAGAATTGAAATAAATGGATTAAAATTACAAAACTGGATGATTTTTTGAAGTTTTTGGTGCAACAAAGCCTTTCAGCAGTGCTTCCGGTATGGGAGCGACAAATCGTTCCCTAACCCATTGTTCTATATTTTCCTACGCAGTTGGAGGGCGGACCACATTCCCGGAATGCACGCATTCTATTGTTAATAATGATGACATTGAATACATGGATAAAAAGGAGTGCACTCTACTCTATAATTGTGATGAACTTTGAAGCTTTCCCAAACACAAGCAAGTGTTGAGACGCAGTCTTTATTGTGAGGGAAAAACATCAAGAATTTCCTGACGGATATCTTCACAGAAGGCTCTGTCTAGCAAGGTTGTGGGCTGGAGTCGCCAGGAGTGATATGGAGATTCATTACCCGGTGGGAATAGCCTCATGAGCACGGGGGAATGGTCTGAGAAGGTTCGCGCCAGGTGCGTCACCTCCTGGAGCCACGTGCTTAATCCCTTCAACCGCAACCATAGGTCTAGTCGGGACCAGCTAAAGTGCACGCTAGAATAGAAGGTGCCCTCCCTCCGTGATGGATGGAGGGATCTCCAAGTGTCAAAGAGCTAATGATCTGCCATGATGCCTGTGAGGCGTTTGGTTGCTTGCGGATGTGAGGATGGGGTAACATGCGAGCGGTCGGCAAGCGGGTCTAGCGCTATGTTGAAATACCCTCCCCATATAATGAAGGTGGAACCTTTTTCCAAAATGTGACCCCATAGCTCGAAGTAACTGGCGTCATTGATGTTGGGGGCATAGCAACTCACCAGGACTACTGTGTGTCCCGCCAGTCTGCCCCACATCCCGCTGAATCTGCCCTGTGAATCTTGCAGTGCCCCCAGCGGACAGTATCCTACGCTGGCCTTGATAAGGATTGCTGTGCCTCTGGCTTAGGTTGAGTAAGAGGAGAAGCAGCTGTGAGCCGCCAATCTCTTCCCAAAATTGGGTGTTGCCTTGGGGTCTAGATGCGTTTTTTGTAACATAGCCACCTGTACTTGATGTCTGTCTAAATATCCTAGGATCTGCCTGCGCTTGCGAGGGTCCCCAAGTCCCCGCACATTCCATGTCAGGAAGGTATATCTGGGGGGCCCATTTGATCCCGGCTTTGCCGTATCTGTCTCGTTATCTCTGGGACCAGAGGTGTCTGTGTGATCTGTCATGTTGATTTTGAGTGGGTCGTTTTATGTGCGCCCGTAGCTGCATCTGTCGAGGGTTGATCTGTGCAGTGCCGCCATGTATAACCAAAAATTAACCCCTCCCACCCCCGACCCACACCTGCGGGCCAATCCCGAAGGTGAATAGAGTCCCCTCCAAACTTCCCACTTCTTGTCCAGTCTATTGTGTTGTTCAAATATATATGCTGGCACCTCCAGAGGGATACAATCAGTAACGACAGTTGAATAATATGAATGCGGTGCACCTTATAAGAGACGAAGACTAGTAAGAACAATATACTAAAAAAGGAAACAAATAATAACATAACTTCAACATAGTGCATTGCTCAGGGAATACCCACTGGGGAAATGCACCAGAGAGACTGTCAGCGCACCTCGCAAGTGCGAGGGTGCCCGGGAAGTCATTATTGCTTGGCGAGTTCATTAGTCCTAGCAGTGCCGCCCACGCAGGCTCCATCGGGGTCTGTACTTGGCCAGTTCCATAATGACCCACCATATTCTCAACTGATGCAAAGTAAGATAAAGAATGCATAGTCTTACCAGTTGTTTGGGTAACCAATACCATGCAGTGGCCTGTCTTTAGTCCTCTTCAGGGGCAGGTGATGGTCGCCGGGAGCCAGGATCTCCGGCACAAGTTGTGGGCGACCGTCTCCTAATGGTTTTTAGGAAGTCTTGAGTTTGTTGCAGGGTGTTGAAGATGTGTGTTTTTCCACGGTATGGAATTCGCAATCTGGCAGGATATAGCATTGAATATTGTATGTTGGCTTGCTGGAGCTTCCGCTTGACTGGGAAAAACTTCCTGCGCGCTTCCTGTACTGCCATGGTGAAGTCTGGGTATATCAAGAGTTTGTTCCCTTCGTAAACAAGTTCTTGCTCTTCCCTTGCTAACCTCAGCACCGTGTCACAGTCCTTGTAGTTGAGTAGTCGCACCAATATGGGCCGCAAAGGCGCGCCCGGTGGCGGTCTGGCCGCGAGTGAACGGTGAGCCCTCTCCACCACCATGACCTTGGAGAGTGCCTCCGCGCCAAAGAGCTCGAGCAGTAGTTTTTCCACATAGTCTTCCATGCGGCCAGTTGCGGTAGACTCCGGGACTCCCACTATGCGCACGTTGTTTCTGAGCGAACGCGCCTCTAGGTCTTCATTCTTTGCAGCAATCATTTTTAACAGTTTTTCCATCTCTTGGAGTCTTTCGCGATTATCAGAGGAAGAGTCTTCAAGAGTGGATACACGCTGCTCCGCCTCAGTGATGCGGCCATATGTTTTTACAGCCGTTGGGTAATGAAGTCCATGCGCATATTCATGGCGTCCATTTTGGACTCAATTGAGTTGAGGCTTTGGCGCATCGTGAGGAGAAGTTCTTTTATGTCTGTGTCTTGTGGGGCAGTCGATGCAGGGTTCTCCTCTACTCAACAGGAGTCTGTGTCTTCGGCAGTATTAGTGGTATTTTTCCGGGCTGGGAAGTGTATCTTGGCCTGTTTGCCTTCCATGCAGCCCATGGTGCACTCCTCTGTGTGAGCCGGGCGATAGTGATGTGCCGCTCAGGAGGCCCGGGATATTATGGCCAGCTCTAGGCGCGCAGGCCCTTCGTGCCTCTCAAATGCCAACTTGTGCACCCCCCTCCCCCGCTCCATTTCTGGTGACCCCGAAGAGGGCCCTTGCCCGTGAGCGGGGGCGCACCCTTATTCGGATGGCAGTGACAGCACCAACGTACCCCACTGGACATCCCTGGGCAGCGGCGCCTCCACGTGTTCTTCAGTGCAGTCACTCCGACACCAGAATCTGTGCGTCCTCGTATTGCTCGTCACCCCTCAGCAATGTTCAGGCCGCACGGAGCTTTCAGTGTCCGTTTTACAGTTCGCCCCAGTAGAGACCTCCCCGCGGCCCACTAGGATCCCAGGTGGGCGCGCGAGCGGCGATTAGGGATTCAGCTGCCTCAGTGATACTGTGCCTCGCATAGGAGCAGCCCGCCACCTCAGCCAGGGCCAGCGGTTGCTCGGGGAACACAGCGCGGGTTCGGCCCGGCTCCGCCATGACGTCGGTGCGCTCTCACCTCAGCAGGTCCCACCTCCGCCCGGCAGAATTCAGCCTCGACGATCGGGCCTCTCCCCGCGATACGGCTCCACACTAGGCAGCTTCCGATTCCCAGCTGCGGCAACGGCAGTGGTCCTCCCGCGGCGACTACGAGCCGCAAGGCCAGATGATGTAGACCCGGCTATCTCGCCACTGTCACCGCCATTTTGAACAGTCGCAGGCTGCAAGTAGGGACGGGTATCTCTAGGCCGCCCAAAAGCCGTCAGCAGGGCCAAGTCTGTCCCATCAGCTCCTTATTAGTTCGCGCTGGGCATTTTGTGGTTTTGGGCTGTTTGCGCCACTTTGGGAAGGAGGATTCTGGCGGATTATGTTCCAGGGCTAACGGAGCCTCACGGGAGTGCAGCCATCTTGTTCGCCGGCTCTCTAGCGCCCCCCAAATCAAAGCTTTTAAAAATTAAAATGTAAATTAGTAAAGGATCACCATTCATGGGTATTGTAATGTGGCTAATGTTCCTGGCACTTAATAGGCATGGATATACTTCTGGGGGAAACAGTGGACAAGGAATTTGGAAAGTTTGTGATTGGGGTGCGAAAAATGAAGTTAAAAGGCCCAAGACTATTAGTGGATTCTGTGGCAGTGGACTATTGTTCAACAAAGAGAGAGGGCAGCAAAGTTGTGACATGCTGAAAAAATTGATGCTCATTGAGCAACTCAGTGAAGAAAGAGTTTGCCTGAATGACGCGGGCATTGTGTCTTAGATCATATCTTGCCTCTTAAGGGAATATATGGAGTATCGTCATCAATGTGATGTGAGTCCTGAGGTTATTGCGACATGAATGATACTAAGGTTTTCAGGCTGAGCATTGAGATCCATTGAGAGCCCTGAGGGAGCAGCAGTGCGACACGAAATATGTGTTGGCTTCTTCTCCGGTGTATCTTTAGGCCACAAGGGTCTCGCCTTCAATTGAACCACTCAGACACCAAATTGAACTGTGAATTTGGACTGTTACTGTGCACATACAAGCTTCATCAATAAGGTCGGATTTACATACTAGTATTATTGACTAAGATTATTGGATCCTTGAACTGTTGGAGCTTGTATCCCAACAGAGTGGATTGTTAGGATTATTTAATAAAATAGATTCATTAACTGAGACAAGGGTGCCATCCATGAGAAAAAATTCGATATTTTATGTTTTTTAATTTGTTGTGAAAATAAAAATTAAATAATATTTGTGTTAAAATAACATTTGATACTATGCAATAATGATTTTATTTGGATTTGCTCTCCTTTATTAGTGTTTTATGAAATGGAAGACAGTCTAGGTTACCTGGCCAAGAGGGCTTTAGCGCAAGGCCATTTGACGTAACAGTTGCTTATGATAAATTAATTTTAATATCATAGTCCTAATATCTAGTACTTGAGCTTCAAGGACTTTTAAAAGGCATAGTATCACATAAATTGTTCATTTTTTTCCAGGCCAAGATCTGGTCCCATTGTTTGATGTCAAGCACGTTTAATTCTGGTCACACAGCGGACTCACCAGAAGCTCTTGACCTTAGAAAAAAAAATGAGGTAGGCATTAGGAACAGATACTTAAAAATAAAGAAGAACCAGAGTGAGCTGCAAATTCACTGTGGGGGTGCTGCTGTGCTGATGTAGCACTTTTCTGCTTGCTGCTCCATTTTGCCACGTTTAGATTTCCTGCCCATCATGTGGCGGTGTGTTAATTACAACGAAGTTGCAGGGGGTGAGCCGCTGCGTGGCGCTAGGAGCAGCCGCTGGGGACTACATCGCCCAGAATCCCCTGCAGGACCATTAGCTGCTTAGTGTCTAATCTATTTAAGGCCTCCAGAGTCCCGTAAACTAAAAAGAAAAAAATCCCTAATCTTGGGTATTAATGCTATTGCCTATCCCTTTGGACTTTCTTTCTCCCTGTCATTTAAATGTTTCTGGCTTATCTTCAACTTCTGCCCTGTTCCTACTATGTTGCTGTTGGAGATTTTAGGAAAAGGGACGCCCATTACTTATCCGCCCCTGCTTTTCTTATATGGGTATTCTTTGCAGGTAAGTTTGCTTAAACCTAAACAGCCCAAAAGAAATAGTGCAACAGTAACCCAAGTCACTCACATCTATGAAAAAAGACTAGGGGGGGAAAAAAAGAGAATAACCAAAAAAAAACAAAAGTGCAAGAAAATAATATTATCTCTCTATCTCAGGGCATCTAACTTGTCCCTCCTTCCAAGTCCCAGTTGCCCTGTCCAGCTCTTGCAGCATCTCATGAGCCTGGCGGGCCACGATTCTTCTCTGGACCACTTTGCTCCCCCTGCTGATCTCCGAGAAATTGTTTCCTTGTCCTGGTTCTGGGTTGAGACAACATTTCTCTGGTGGATCCAGCCAGCTGGCTCTTTCTTTAGCCACAAAGAAAAAAACAATCTTTCTTCCTGCCCGATATATCTTTCTCCTCCCTCTCCCTTCGTGTTAGACCTTCTTCGCTTTTCCTCCTCTCCCTGGTGTAGTCTGTGCTTTCTTTCATTCGGGCCCAGTCTGTTTTGTCTTTTTAATATTGTTTCTTTTCTTAGGAGATGGGGTGTGTGGTGGAGCAGCATTTTGGCCTAATTGGGACGTGACTGGTAAGTATGCAATTTCCTCACAGACCCCACTACACATACTGCCCCTACTAGAGCCTGCGTGAGTGAAACAATACCAGTGGAACACAAAGAAACACACAAAACCATCCAGCAACTACTGGAGGTGGGTCTCCTGAGACCCACCTCCAGCCTGTTTAACACCGTAGTTTGGCCCCTGAGAAAACCGTTGTGTTCTAGAGAATGACTCAAACTCTAGTCAGTTAAACAGAGTACCGTCTGCCATTAAAAACTACTTTGCCTGACATGCAAATTATAGTTAAAGATCTAAGCATAGAAGTGGAAGAAGTGCATGTGGCTACTGATTTGGCAAATGCTTTTATGAAGTCAAGTTCAGTTTGCATTTAAATGGGGTGATAGACAGTACACTTGTACAAGATTGCTTATGGGATATATATGCAGTCCTGATTTGTGTCACAGTCTAATAACTAGAGATCAAGCGACTTATGTTGACACCAGAATTGCACATTACACAGACGATACTATGATTACTGAAGATTCTAAAATATATCAAACACATGACAGAAGTGCACAAATGATCTGTGAAGTGGCTCATATACTACAAACTGAGTAAAGGTCTGATCCTCCAGACACCACCCAGAGAAAAGAAGGTGGATTTGGAAGCACAGGAAAAAAGATATGGGTTCACCATCCTGGCACAATGATCATAGCTTGTGAGGTGAGGAGGCGGTAAGTGCTTACATCATATCACTACATAACTAACACGCCTGTGATTATACCCTCTGTTGGGACAGAAAAGCTCTCTGCATGGTGAAGACGTGTATCCCTGACCTAAGTGCCCAAATGTACAGTTGTCTGGATTTCTAATGCTGATTTTTTTTGTCATAGGCAAACACAGATCATGCGTGTGCACCATGACAGAGGCCTGTCTCACAGATGACGGTCTTGTTGGACGGGGAGGTGTTCCCAAAGCGCCAGCGCAAGGAGGGGGCACCTCTAGGTCCACGGATGTGGTGGACCTTTTGATGAATGTGTGACTACAAAGGACACAATCTCCTCCTAGACCAGACTACCAGCATCCCCTAAAATTTAGGGTTGACCTTCTAAGTCAGTTCAATACTCGGGTAGGACTCACCTGGGTGTGTTTCATGGTAATGCTGTTGCATTACCGGATAGGGCAGATTGAGCCTATGTTCTAGAGTAAGGGATCCTAGAGCCCTGACGAATGCCCCAGACTAGACAGGTTAGTTACCATGGGCAGAAACATGTTGGCTAGGATAAGACGGAATTGAGCCATTGTTACCCACCGGCTATAGATCACCTAGAGTTCTCACTAATAAAGGTGATAACCAAGGAACTCTAAGGCATTTTTAGATTTTCTGGTTCCCGCTTTTGTCCAGTAGTTTTTTTTCAAGAACTCCCTCCTACCATCAAGTCTTCAAGGAGGTTGAGTCCGCCCTTGTCGTACCACGTTACCAGTGTGGGGAGAGGATGTTGAAGCATGACACTATTATGTGTGTAAGGCATACTCTTCCATAAAGGATTGCTTTCCTACTCACTTTAACAGAACTCCTGTCAAGAAAAAATCATATACAAGTGTTAGAAACTCTCCTAAAATTTAGGAAACAGTTTCCCTTGCAAACTTTTTGTTTTCTCTGATGTATGGTGAGCCCCCGTACCTGCTGTGATACTCTAGGTATCTGTCGAGGGGGATGTACAGGAGCATACCCCCCACCTCTCTATTTTTGTGATACCACACCCAAAGCACTATCCTCAAAGTGCTGGAAGGCTGCTATCTTCACCAGAGGTTAAGCCGCACAAGCGCAGTGGTGGAAGCACACAGTGTAGTGATCAGTAGTAGTAAACAGGACCTTTTTACCCTGTGACACTGGAGTGAGGCCTGCAGACTCAATCACCTTTTAAAAAGATCTGCTGCTGTGTGCTAAACTCACCTTTGACCTACATCAGGTAGCTGTGGAGTGCTGTGCAGCACTAGATTAGTGATTCTGTACTGTTTGTATGGTGAACAAAGCAAACACAAGAAGACAATGGACGGAGCGCTGAAACTTTTCAGACACTCACCCCCAGTCACAGATCTGGGTTGAATCAATCATCGTTCTTTAGCTCACTTCGCCACCCCAGTTCAGACCCGGCCATATGCAAATCAGTCTTGACCCTGTTCCTCATGGGAACAGTCTCAGAAGAGAGAGCCTGCGCCGCTGTGTGCTCTCACGTGTGCCGCGAGCAGCCCGACTTCTCCGAACTTAGCAGAACTTGCAGGTGTGTGTTGAGGGAAGCCACTGCACTGGTGAACTCTTCCGTACTGCAAGAGCGGGTAAGACGTGAAGTGGGCCAGATGGGCCCCTGGGGATTCGCTGCTAATGGTGGTGCGGCACCATTGACACTTTTGACTAAAATACTAAAGAGTCAAATGGAGTAGGGCCCAATAGTGAGTATTCCCCGAATGCATCCACCAGTGAATGGGGGATAACCCCAAACACATTACACGAAGGAGGGTGGGACAGGGATTTGTCTGACAACTACTAGAACTCTGACCTTAAGGGGTAATTGTGTTCTTGCTTCTGAATGTCGCATTCTTTTGCATTTGTAGAGTTAGAAATAAAATACTACTCTTTCTTATAGAAGCAAGTATTTGCCTATACATTGATTTATTGTTCATACTGTTTGCACTTTGAGTTATGGATTGTGTTCACTGATCTGTATCCGCAGCCTTGGCTGCTTCCCCCCAGCTACCACTGATAGCCAAATGCAGAAGGGGTACTTGGCCCAGGTGGGAAGGATCCATAGTAGGTCAGGCCCCAGGACTTCAGGAGTAAAAGGCCTCAACTGACACGGTTGAGCCTAGTAACCTCTGAGTGCCCTGTGGCCCTCTGAAAGGGGTTCTGACACCCGCAATAGATTTATGTTAATCAACATCTACGTAAAGATGGTCTGTACAAAGCAGTGGTCTTCAAACTTTTTAATGCAGTGCCCCACCAGTATTAATAAAAAATCATTAGGTCCCCCACCCAGAATTGTTCACAATTATTCTATTACATTTACAATGGTTTGGAGACTATTTGGAGCCCCTTCCCTTTTGACACTTACTCCCACCCAGATATAAATCACAAAAGATGTTAGTAATGGCCCATTACTAAGTGGATTACTGCTGATCATTTGTTTTCAGATTAAAACAAAGCACTGCTATCAGCGTGATGCTTCTTTTAACCAGAGTCTGCCCCCCCCCCCCTAGGATCAGTTAAAGCCCCCCTTGGGGGGCCTGCCCCCCAGTTTGAAGACCCCTGGTATAGAGCAACAGGGTAATACAAGGATTGATAGTGGCCTGGAAAGAAAAGTATATGACAACAGTTACTGTTATTACGAGAGGCAAGATATTGAAGGGACATGATATTTTTCAAGTCATTGTTAATTTAACACAAATGCTTAGGTTTTTTTTTTAGATTACAAAATCCAAGGTGGTTTGGGTAATAACGGCCCTCCTGGACTCGACCCACCAGGTTGACAAAACCCTAGAACAACCCTAGTACCAAAGTTTCACGAACCACTGTAACAATACATGTTACAAATTGGTTGAGAGTCCAAAAAAAAACCCCCATAATAACATTTTTTTAAATTAAAGAACAACTAAAATGTATCATTTTTTTAAATTAAAGAACAATTAAAATGTATTTCTTGAACATATCGATATAATGCTTGTTCTCAAAGGACGTCAGCATCATCCTAACAGTCAGCCGCTGATGACGTTACATGAAGTGACATCACATCACCCTTTGACACTGATGATGTTAGAGAGAATGTTGTCACATGACCTTTAACAGAATGGCATTAAGGTTGTGACACCACTGAACTCAAAATACCCACAACAAACAAAAGAGTAAACATTAAGTGCAAGATTAATAAAATAATGCACAGTTTTCTAAAGCAGTTACAAATCTATTTTGGAATCACACATATTCATTATTTCACATAGTGCCATGATATGCTGAATGCAGCCATTATGTTCCGGGACTGCTGCCTTGATACGTCAGGTTTGTAGCAGTCACCAATCCAGATACTGGTTTCAGCACTGCATCAGTGCTCCTAGAAGGGACTGATTTAATTAAAACCTGGCTTGACCTAGGCACAAACTCTATAATCATTATGCTGGACTTATCTGCCGCTTTTGATACGGTGTTGCATGACATCCTCCTACAACGGTTGGAAAACGCTGGCATAGTCAGCAATGTATGCAAATTGCTAAAATCTTTCCTTTCCAACAGAAAGCAAGCAGTACACCTACCCCCCTTTACCTCGTGCTAACCCTATTCTATTTAACTTCTATATGGCCCCTCTCGCTTCCATCGTACAATCTTGGGGTCTCAATGTGGTGTCTTATGCAGATGACACTCAGTTGATGTATGCCTTCAACCACCTGGATGATTCCGTTACAGTCAACTTCCAGAGCTGCCTTTCGGCAGTTGCTGAGTGGATGCATAAAAGTTGTCTCTGCTTGAACTTGGAAAAGTCAGAGATCCTAGTATTCGGCACATCCTCTATATTCGACCTGACATGTCTGTGGCCTACAGAATTGTCGCAACCCTCTGCACTCACAGCCACTTCAAAACATCTAGGGGTAAAAATAGACACTGCATTATTTTATAAGCCACACGTGAGAGCTATTGCAGCAGTCTGTTTCTCTCTGCTGAAATCTTTGAGAAAGACGTTTAAATTTCTGGCTGAGCACACTCGCAAGATCATCATTCATGCTTTAATCACTTCAAGACTTGACTATGCAAACATTCTGCTTCTTGGATCTCCTCAAGAGTTGATCAACAGATTACAACGGCTGTATAATGCAGCAGCTAGACTGGGTTTGAACATTCCAAAACGTCAATCAATTCAGAAGGGCTTGAAAACACTCCACTGGCTACACAATAGCCAAAGAATAAAATTCAAAAGACTCATGATCACGTTCAGGGCAGTTCAACAGACCTGCCTGGTTTACATTTGTGACAAGATTAAAAGGCATTTCTCCAACAAAACTCTTCAATATGCTAACCAAACTTTGTTATGCATTCCCAGGATTTATAAATTAAAAGCAGACGCCTAGGCAGGCCCACAGACCAAGACACAACTCAAAATGCCCACAGACCAAGACACTGCCTCAAATGAAAGGCTCAGCCATTATTTCAAGCATCCATCACAAACTGTGACCCAGATTTACAAACACTTTGCATCAGGATTGTGTTACTATTTAAACACAAATGCACCAGAAAGTGCTGTGGTGGGATTTACAAGCCAATGCAAATCGCGATTTGTAACCCACACTAACACAAAGCTGTGCAATGCACTGCCTTGTGCTACTTTGCGTCACAGGGGGCATGAGGTGCATGGACATTCTAATGCAACCACTCATGGGTTTTAACACAAACTTGTATCTACAACGGATTGTAGATAGGGATTTGTACCAAAATCCAGTGCCTCATTGAGGTAGGCATAACACGGAGAAACATTTTCGTTTGTCCTCGTTTTTCCCTCTTTGAATATAAGCTGCTTTTAATAGCACACATACAAAGTGGGAAACACTTTAAAGCACAGTTTTTATATTTGTTTTTCACAATGGATGCATCTATATTGTCGCACTTAATCAGCGCAAATTATTCACCTGTCAATAATTCATTAGAAAATGATTCGATAAAAGTGATATGATTAAGAGTGTCTTACAGAAGATGTATACCAAAAAGTCGATATCACTGCACTCTTGTATGACATGAGATATGTGCCTATATATACGTTTGCCATATATATGAAACATGACACCTAACAAAACACAAAGTTTGTTTTAATTTGTTTTTAAAAAGCATAGTTTTTATAGAGGAAGATACCTCTTCGAGGATCAAAATATATGCTTTACACAATGCATGCACTCTTGCACTATAGCACAAGGGTGCCTCCGTTGGCACATGGCAGCGAAAAGCCAGAGCAGGGAGAGAGCAGAACAGGGCCAAATCTTAGTAGATATGGTGCTACACTGCTCTCCCCCATTCACCAAACGCAGCGATGTGCTGCATGAATATTCTGTAAATGTGGGCTCAAGTATGTATTGCATGGTCAGAAGCAGAACAAAGGGAATCGCCCAGGTGGCTGACCAGAAGTCTGCGTGATGAAGGTATAACCAGTCAGGTCATCCATAGGATTTGGTTTTCTTCTCTCGGAAGGAGGGGCCCTGAAAAGGCACATGCAAATTTTAGCAACTGCTGTTAGCACACATGAAATTAAATGGGCTTTTTTTTTTTAAAAGTCTGCATGAAAGCAACATTTTAATTAATTTGAGTGTGCATTGCACGTGCACCAGAATGTTATCTACTTGCAAAATAAAAATATTCTGAAGTGGGAAATAAACTCATATGAATTAAAACATTCCATTTCTGCTCGTAAAACAGAGTAAACAGGGCTCATGTGCGCACCGTTTTCCTTCTGTTCCTGCCATCGCCTTTGTGATCTCAGAGGCCAGTGGTTCAAAGAACTCCCGCAATGGTATGCTCTTTGAGTGTCCTGTTAAACCTATCTACCATCCAAATGGTTTCTGGGTGATTTAAAGCAGTTCTGTTATGGACGATATGTCCACGTTATATAATTCTTTGTGTCTATTGATGTGAACTGGACAGAAATATCCATTAGAATAGTAGAAAAAAATCTTCCTCTTAAAGTATTAATCAAAAAATGTGATGAAGCTACGATTGTTGATCTCATTGACAAATAGAGCTTTAGGTCACCGCAAAAGCATATCCTCTGAAATTATTACATAAGGCAATTGATGCAGTCTCACAAGCAACCTTTTTCCATGCTCCTGTTAGCAAGCTTCTAAGGATCAAAGAAGGTGTAATAATCTTGCATGTCTTATCACTGCACCATTCTGGACAGTCTCTAATCATCCTTTCAATGTCTATGTCTAATCCCAGCTACCAAAAATCTGTCCTTAATCTCTTTAGGTTTAACACCACCCAGACGTCCACAATAAGCCAACCCCAACAAGTTATGTCCAAGGCTCCTGAAAGGTGCTTGTCTAGTTCCCCTAGAAAATGCAACCCATTAACTTTAGATAAACCACTTCTAACACACCAGAAAACATTACATCCAGCGCTCAAATACTTTTGATCTTTGCACTTTTCAGCAATGAATCACAACACTCCTAAAACTTCATGCTTCTACTCCTCCAAAACTTTTCTGATACAACTGATCAGTAACAACACAAACCATCTTCTAAACCCCATATCTGTACCCCATCACCTATAATTTCTTCAAATTTTCCAGTCTATTTTATTTATCTCAACAAGTAATCATCAGCTATATTATCAACTGATGGTATGTACTCTACCTAAAAAAAAGTGAGTTGCTGCAAAATAATCAATTCAAGAAATTCAAAAGCCTCAAGCCGTTTTTTCATAAAAACATTAAAAAAAGAATTATTTCAACAGTACTGATCATGAAATTGATACAGTACACAAAGCATTGGAATTTTCAAATAGTCTACACACCGTCTTACAACATTCAACAAGCCCTGACAAAATCTAAATAGACTGTGCCCACAACACAAGCACATCTCCTGATACCCTTTCTCTCATTCTCACCAAGAAAAACTAGTCAATAGTGGGAAATATTTAAAAATATATCCCCTTTCTGCTCAGTGATAAGTTTTGTCTTCAGTGACGTCTAGGCCGGCTACTGTTTGGCACTTGCTTGAAAACAGGTGCACAAAATGCTTTGTGAATCGGCTCACAATAAAAGAACATGATTCTGATATTCTTGTTGATTTTTAATTTCAACCATCCAAAAACAATACATACAGAATTTATATCTGTTCAGTTCCAGATGCATGCTAATATAGAGTAGTTCAAAATATAACCCCAACAAGATCTATACCTCTAATGTTTTGGCATTAGCTGTCTGTCGCAGCTAGCATTGCATGCAATTCATAAATAGGGTAAGCTTAAGGTTATCCTATTGCTCATGGTTAGCTGGTTTTCTTATCTATCTTGGTTCCCTGGTCTTGACTGGAAGACTTTCCTCTCTACTCTTGTATTTGTTTTCTCCTTGAAGCATTTTTCTTTCCCCGCACTTTTGATTGGATGAACTTTTTTTTGTAAACTTTTATTTCTGATTCAACTTGCAGTTCTACGGAGTTCTGTTCATTCTTAACACTCTTTGGTCTGTACTTCGAGTGCATGCTTGCACTCTTTTGCAATCTCCTCTCCATATCTCTTTCATACCTAGTCTCCCTCCCCATTTCTCTCTTACAAGCTTCCCTCCGAGTCTCAAACAAGAGCCCTGCTGTGGTACATTGTCTCATTATGTCCTCACTTCCTCTGTCTCCCTCCCCAGCCCCTCTCCTGTGTCACTCCATGCTGTCCTCCACTTTTGACCTTGCCAATGGCAGATGCTTCTAAATTGCACCGTCACTGGCAAAGCCAGTAGCAGTGACCAACCAACTTGTTTTTTTATACTTTCAAGATGGCCACAATGTTGTGTGACACAAGGTTGGTTGACTAAATATCATGCCCATCTTCAAAGTATAGAAAATAACATTTTTATACTTTCAAGATGGCCGACGCGTTGCGTCAAGCCCCGGTGCATCAAGGTCTAGCCTAGCTGTCTTTCCTGCTTTCTAAAATATAGCTAAATTAAATATATATTGTTTTTAATTTGCTTACGGCATACTGCTACCAGGCCATGAGCTATTGCTTGCAGTGCTCCATCCTGATTGTCACCCATCTTGGAATGTTTGTTCCAAACACTGATATTTGAATATTTTTAGCATGCTTTATCATTACTTTACTGTTCCAAGTTGGAAGAGGCTTTGCTTTTAACATGTTGACCATCGTGAAATGGTAAAGTAATTATAAAATATGCAACAAAACAATGAAAGATGTTCGCTCTTGCATGTGCGCTGGCGGCCATCTTTCAGTGTTTTTTGCCATACTTTGTCAATGCTATCCACACTTCCACAAGTATTGGCAAAGCCAATAGCTCTGCAGGCAGCCATTAAAGGTCAGACCCATTGTTTTTAGGCCTGCATGTTCATGTGGTACTTGCTTTCTACACATGGCAAACAATTTATGTCAAAAACACAAAGCATAATCCAAATGCACAGTTGAGCATCTTAACTCCAAAACATATAAGGAAATGGCACAAAAGTTTACTTCACCATGTTCTTAGTAATTATTAATATCCTTTCTAAGCATATAAATATATTTTTGTTGTAGCTGGAGAAGCTGACCAATCCCCCCTACTTTTCCTGCATTTTTGTTCATTGAGTAAGTGGTAGTCTTTTGCAGTTTAATAAGCTCTAGTGCAGTATGTGGGTATATTTTAGAGAAGGAACTTTGCAGATGGACGTGTCGCCTTTCAGAAAGTTTCTGCTGTGAAAACTTGTCCAGGAACTCCAGCATGGTTTCAGTAGAGTCGCTCCACTGAAGGGTAGGGAATTTTAGCCAATAAAAGACATTAGGATTTCCTTTAATGAAAAGACAGGAGACATTGGGAGAGTTTTTTTTATCCCTGATGTTGCACTACAAAACCTCAATCTCGCATGAATGGAGTTCATCTCGAAATGTAAGGGTATCCAGCCTTATGTGGCCATTGTAAGATTGGCTCCAGAAATATTTTAAGCGTTATGATTTTTTCTACAGCAGGTGCCCATGCGTTTGTTCAGGTTTTTGGTCCAACTGGGCTAAGTTATTGAATTAAAAGAGTCAGGAAGAGTTTTTTCCTGAAGGGCAAAAAAAGAACTCTTAAAAAATTCAAGATACATTTTGAGAACTGCTTACATTTACAACAGGAATATTAGGGGTGGATGAAGGAGAGGAAGGTTTCTTCACACCACCTTGAAAACATGCGTCTATGGTCCTGCCATTAAAAGGCTGATCAAAGATGGAACGTGTGATAGAAACTACCTTCTTACATTTTAATCAAATGTTATTTAAACAGGCATTGTGAGGCTGTAGTTATGGTTTAGAAAGTGTTAAGTCCTTCAAAGCACCCTCCTTCTTTCCAGGTCTAAGCATCTTAACCAGCTTTAATTTAGGAACGAGGAGTGTTTATGACCTGATAGACAATCATACATTAATCTAAAAACTCCCAATTTCCAGCAGAAGTTGTCAAACTGCTACAGGATGCATTACCGCTGGCAGGATCATCAGTGCTTTGTTATAGTATGGCAGAGGTAATAATATTCCAGGTATTTCTCCCAATTGCAGATTTACCGACTCCACCAAACAAGCATTTACAATGCAATAGGTCTCGCATTATTAGAGTTTGAGCTATTGGCATTGCTAAATAATGCAACACCAATAGCTCAAACTTTAATAATGCGAGACCTATTGCATTGCAAATGCTTGTTTAGCACGCTACAAACTGAATATAGAAACAACCCTTGACGAATTGAGTGCGTGTTCTTTCACCTATATAGACTGTAAAAGCTATCTCATTAACATCAGCCATGTGAAATTTAAACATTTAAGAAAAATGGAATTGTGCAAACACTGCAGCGCCTTTTCCATAAACGTTTGACAAACTTTAGCCACTCTTATTTGAATAATTGCATTTATATCAAAGTCGTGATGGGTACTATAGAATAACCCCAGGTGGTTTGGCTCACATTAGTGCAGTAGGTGTAGTGGCACCTGGGCCCCCGTGCATGACGACCCAATCACCGCACACCAAATAAGTTGTACTTACTATCAAAAATGATGAAAGGGTGGCTCATTTTCATTATTTGCACCGGGTCCCAAGTCACATTTGCGGAGCCACAAAATAACTTTTCTTTTATTAAAAATACGTTTGAGCAATATCTTCAAACCAAGGTTATAGAGGTACGTGTCCTCTTTAAAAATGCATATGTTTTTTATTGGTCTAACAGAAATAAATAATGTGTCCAGGCCGTGCAGCTGAATAAGTGTTCGAAGTCCCACAAACGCCTTCTTGGGTGGCTGGGGAGTGCTTCTGCAATGGCGCAATATATTTACGTCTGTCGGCCATGATGTGTTCTCTCAGGAATTCAGAGGGTAGTGCCCAGTGTTTTCCAGTTTAGAAGGCCGTAAATAGGCGTGAGTAATAAACTTCGATGGAGACTCCATGCATGTGATGTACTTTGACATTACGTTTTTTTGTCACCTTCCTGATAAAATCCAGGTTCCCCCCGACGTTTGGAAAATGTTGTTCATACTTTCTCCACAGACGCAAAGGACATAATTGAGAACACGACGGGTTAGACTAGTCATAGTCCAGAGAAAACAGTCAAGGATGGAATCCGAGAGACCTGAAAAAATGCAGTTGTCACTTTGAAAGTAATAGAGATCTAAAAAAATCTGTTATTGAAGATCAGCCATACTTGGCTAAGAAATCAAGATTCATCACACAATAATAGGTTAGAAAAAAGTAAAGCATTTTTTGGTGATTCATAATTTTAGTGCATTTGAGGTCTAATTTGAAGCACTTTAAACTATTATCAGTGGAAGAGACATAAATACCAAGTGCCTGATGGAGATATTTAGCAGACGAGGTACAAATGGTTTTAAATCTACAGCCCGTTATACGTTTCCGACAGGAATATGTTAATGATTATTTCTAACCGGTGGTGCGCGCGCACCACAGAGGAGCCGACGCGGGAGTCGAAACCAGTGGTGCCCGCGCACCACAGAGGAGCGGGGGGAGGGAGCGCGGCAGCGAGGCGAACGCGCGCTGCTGTGCGTGCTGGCCACCGGTGGGAATGGGCGGAGCAAAGGCGGGACATGCGCCCTCCTTTGCCCAATAGCGTGCATTATTTTTATTAAAAAAACACGCTAAACCCAATGGCAGCCAGCGAAAGCCTGATCACATGCACGAGCGTGTGAGCAGCTTTCAGAACCCCATACAAAAGGGCTCTCGCTGCGCGAGCAGTGCTGCGCACTGCAACGCAGGCGCCAGCCCTAAAAACCAGTAGACTTTCTATTCCGTCTTTCAATACTTTTTTGCCATGCTTCGTCAATGCTACCCACGCTTTCACAAGCATTGGCAAAGTCAATAGCTCTACAGGCAGCCATTATAGGTTAGACCCATTGCTTGTTACAATGCATTTTGTTGTGATAGTCACTCCACAGAAGGGCATGTACATGCTGAATGGACATCCCTGTAGCTATGTAACCAGTTCACATTGCACAGGACTACGGCAAACACCTCCATGTATAGGTAGTGCAAACAGTGACAAATTCTTGGCGGGCTTCATAAGTAAACGATCAATATCCCACTGACACTTCATGTTACAAATGAACTAAGTTGACACATTCTTGCCCCCACACAATATGCAAAACATCACGGTTTGATAAACTGCAATTGTGTAAAACAAAACAGAACATATGTTTGAATTGATAAATGGGTCCCATGTTATACGAACTCGATTACATTTGAATAAAGTTTTGCTATTTAGTGCAAGCTTTACTTTTACTAATGAATCAAAATTAAGCAGCACCCACAACATCTCAGGTTGCGCTTGCGTTTGGGGAGCCCTGGGGGTATATTATTATCGAGACATTTGGCACTCGTTATTCTGAACCAAATTGTATAAATTCGGGTTAAGACCATGAATGCAACCAGATCAATGATCCAACCTTGAAAGGTAGTTGCCACAAGCCAGTACTCGGATAGGGCTGTACCTGTTCTGAACCAATTCGATACTTCTCGGAATCCACAACTAATGTGCACCAATTTTACCTTTTCAGTGCAACTACTATTAGTCCAGGGCTGTGTTATAGAAGTGCCTTGGGCCGCAAAAGGCATTTGCAGCCCTTTTTTGGCACCATGCATACTGCCTTGTTACTCAGTGTTGCTGTGGCAGCTCCTTCAATGATACTGATTGCACCAGTGCACACTTTGCACCTACATGATCTCCACTAGCTGTCCAATCATTTGCCTCAGTACATGGCTCGTGCAAATGAGGGAACACCTTGTCCCTGCACCCGTGCTATTTGACCTTTGTAAGTGCATGGACAAATAGGCTCCTGGGAAGCACACATGGGAAGTGATGCACAATTAGTGCAACCCACCACCCTACATGGCGCTTTTTAGAGGGGGGGGATTTGGGTCACAGGGTCCTTCCGGATAGTCAGTCCCCTTGCTGCCCTGCAGGTGGTTACAGTCACACACTGCGCTCACCTGTGGGGGGCGGGGGAGCTGCACTCTCTTTAAAGTCAAACAGCCCGGTTTCAGTGGAAGAAAGAGCACATGAGGGTATTTCCCAAATCATGCTGCACAGTCCCCAGCGCAGGCTTGTGTTTACACCTGCAATATGGAAAGTTAATTTTTTGTAATATTGCATAGTCCCAGTCTGAGTAGGGCATAGATGATGAGTATATGCCCAGTGCATGCCAAGTCTGTCCATCATATCAGTGTAATACGTCCCCTGAATAGTAGGGATGTTGCATTCATCTGTGCTTCGTAACTAAAACCTGCGGCACAGTTACTTCTGGGTGTCTAATTCTGCCTTCCTTGGCTCAACCTCTCAAATTATGTCCTGGCAGGACGAGGTCAAGGTAGATAGTGATGGTGGGCCATACAGCCTTACATTATGGAAATGAACCAATCTGCTTATCTCTTCATCTCGTTATATTCAAATAGATATTCTTCGATATAATGTCCTCACTTGATAAAAGGCCACATATGGCCGCCTACAGGGTCCGACATTATAAGACTTTGCATCTCTATGTTAAATCCAGATGCATTTGTCTGTACTGCTCATCTACCAATGGAAACCGAAGAGCAAGAACCCTCTAGGGTCATCTTCCTTCAAAGGCTCTAGTAGGGCTCTTGGGAGGAGAAATTGACCTCACCAGGCCCCTCCGAGGCAGCTACTCTCCACGAAGTTAGAGACACCTGGAGAGTTCAAATTGCGTCACCCCAAAAAGGTTGCCTTTGATTCACCTTGAACATGTGTTTGCACAAAATCACCATTCTACACATTCACTTGCACCACTTTACACATACACCATCACAACAATACACGCAACCAAGGCACATACGACATCCGCACCAATGCACACCTTCTCACCAAAAAACACCAACTCACACCGCTACACCAACTCGAAGCACTACACATGCTTTACACCAATTAACAAACACCACCAACACATGTCAACAAACCACACCTAAAATACACACTTTAGGTGCAGATTGCACTGCTGCTGCTGCAAATGCTTTACCTGTCCTGTGTATGCAGGGAATCTGCACTGCTTCTGCACATGCTTCACTTGTTCTCTCTGTGTGTGGAAGTGGGCACTTGTGCGATGCCTTTGCCACAGGCTCACATGTCCACCGCTCAAATTAATACATATTTTCCCTATATTAAACCTCCACTAATCCTTTTTGGGTTCAGGCGTAGCATGCTACTCGCCGAAAAGCGTTTCAACGCCTTGTCAGGGGTGGTAAGCGCCATATAAATACCACTTATATTACTACGTATGAAAACGAGAAGATCATGGTTTAATCTTCCGAGTGAAACATCTATCCAGCTTTTTTGGCTGGCTACAGTTGTTAGCACAAAGACCATGCCTACTTATTGCCAAACCACTAGCTATCTTTCCTCTACCCTCTCTTCCCTCATTACCACTCACACACTCTCAGGGAATAAAATCGGACCGCATAATGCAAACATAATTAAAGCAGAAAGGGATCAAACCTGCTCCTACACACAGTCATTAGCACTGTCAAAGAAAACCCACAGCCTTCCTGGTAGCCATCACCCTAACCCGAAAGATCATAGGCCATCAACCAACCTCTTGGCCCTGTCCAACTATGCCAAAATAACAGCAAACAAACGAACTTTCCTCAGAAGAACTTACATTAATAAAAAACATGATTCACACAACACATTTGAGCTTTCACCTCATAATTCATTACAACCACAAATCTTTTAGCCACTGTCCAAAAGAAACTGCTTGACATTAAACTAAAGGTCTGTCACCTACAAAGGACAATACAGAGCCTGCAGCCTAAACTCATCGCTCTTCTACAAGCACTTCTCACCTCACCATGCCCCCCTTTGCATTTCATTTGACATCTCTACTCCTGAAGGACCTAATGCCAACCAGATGGCTTTGGAGCAATCCTCTATACACATTACCTCGAACACACCCAAGTTCTCACTGATCTCTCAACACATCCTATTACCTCAGTCTCCAGAGCCAGTCATCATAAAGACAAAGCTCAATCTGCCCTAGCAGCCTTCGAGGAGCCACAGCATCTCAACCAGTGACCTCTCTCCTACACATCACTTCAAAGCTGCCCTTTTGACCTGTAGGTCTGCTGGCACTAAACTTTAGATCTGCTCTCATGCAAGACTTTTGAGATACTACTGCACTAGCAGAAACGTGGTTCTGCTCATCCTCCATACCACTACTTGATTTTATCCTGCAACTAAGATACAAAGTTCTCCACCTCGATGGAACAGAAAAACACGGATGGTTGCACTCATCTACAAGCAGACTCCTAAACAAAAACTGATAAGCTCAAACTCCTCCTGGTTTTAATGCATTACTGTAACGATTTCAAACACAACACAAACTACAAGGCTGAACATCTTACCTCTACCTGGAAGCAAAGAGTTTTATTGGTGATTTCCTAAATTATAGCACTGATCAACTCATTTCTTTTGATTAGATTGTTCTTAGAGACTTCAACCTCTACTTGGAAAAAGAAGGAAAAACCCACACATCGCTCATCAAGTCTTACCGGACAACATAATATTACTGCATTGCACCATCTGCACCCACAAGAGGGTCTCTACCAGGACGATTTTCATAGGGAAACACTACTTACAACTCTCAACCCTCTCAAATTAGACTGGTCAGACCACTTTTTTATTCTATTTAAAATCCTGCACTTAATGCCAGAGTTGGACCGGCCTGTCGGGCACTCTGGCACGGTCAGATGGGCCAACTTGAAAAAGGCAGTGTGTGTATAGTGATTTTTGTGGTCCCAAGGGAAGTGACGGGATCAAAGAAAAACTGTCTTTCAAACTGGCTCAATCGCCAGTAGCAGACAAGTTGGTCCAACACTGCTTAATAGGCCCTCCCTTGTGCTAAGCTGGAGGCAGAAATGGTAAAATCTAGATACCTCAAATACATGTTCAGCAAGCACTACCAAATCCAATAAGTCTAGCTTTAACGTGCTACGCATACAAACACACGCATGGAGAGATCATTTGTACCATGTGGCTGTGCACCCTACCTCCGATTTCTTCCAATGTCTTAGCCAAGTATTTTTATTTCCCAGGCCAGTAGAGTTGGTGCCATAGTACACTACAAGCTTAGAAACACAAGAGGCAGGTTTCACAGCAGCACAGCACAAATAATAGGTGTGTATTTGGGCCAGCCTGTGCTTACATGTGCTAGCCCATTAAAGCCAGTTGTACTGTCTTTGCCGATACTGGTAATTATTCGGCATCATATGGAAACGGATTAGCAACAGGCCACTGTAAGCAATCAAAAGCATTAATGGTAAAGTTACATTGACTGACTATAAACTGACAAGAAATTACACAGTAAACCTGAAAATAAAAGTATAACTCCATTTTGTAGGTATTCCGATTGAGCAATTTTCAGGATTCCACGTGTGTTCACCAAACTACCATAGCGTTGACGATAGAACATTTTGAACCAAGATGTTAAGTAATACATTCACTGTGAAAGGGGATATGCTAAGGGTGCAGATACGTTATTGGCAGAATTAAAACGCACATACCCTTTGATAAGTGTCTCAACTGCTTGAATCCAGCCACATATACACAGATGAAAGGTTTCATTATCACTTCTAGTGCCAAAATGAACTGCTGACAGGTAACATTACCCACTTTCTCTCCACCTCCTCAATACTATGATTGGATTTGCTTTATAAATATTGGTTATATTTTATTGATTTTAATGAAGGCCCAATAGCAGGGGAAATCAATTTCTCCAGCCCCCGCTGGGGAAACACCGAAGTACTGAGCAGTAGTGCCCTAGTGTTTGAGTATCTGTACAATGGCAGCTAAGAGAAAACATGTCCAATATCTGAAGCGCTTGTGCATATTGGCAGTTTTATTTACATTGTATATATAAAGTCATAGAACACAGAAATAAGTGGCCATACTACCTTAAATGGTCCAATAGTAATTAAAACCAAAGGAGGGCAGGGAAAGAGGGTTCTTACTTAAGAGGTTTTTAACACCACAAGCACAACTTAACCCCTGCAGGAGATTGTATTCTCAAAGAATGGTAGCAGCAAGGCAATCCAGACACTCATTCTTTCCACAGATCCGCTTGGGCTTGCTCCAGCAGAGAACAAAAAAACAAATATTTCAGCACCAGTGGAAGGTATTTTCTTCACAAACTCACTCTTCCGGCTCAGCAGCTGCACAGCAACATTAAAAATCAACACCTTGTGAAACTTCTGTGCCATGATAATGCCACTACCTTGCTTAATCAATAAAATATATATTGTCAAGATCTGCAAACAAGTATACGCAACTTTTTCAAAAACATGGACCTCAGACGAGAGGTGCATCTGCCCAATTGTCAGAAAACGAACCTGTGCCTCGGTGGTCATTTGAAAACTTGATTGCATTCACTCCCCCCAAATTCATGATAATTCTTAGTCAAGACCCAATGTCCCTTTAAATCCCTTTTACATTTCCTGCGTTAATCATTATGTTTCCACAGACCATCCTTGGCTGACTTAATGGGAGAGAAAATAACAATTCACTTTTGCAAACACAAAAGCTTCATATCATACTATTCCTCCGATATGTGATATGGCGGAGTGAAGCCATAAGTGTTGAATTCTTGTGATTGACAAGACTTGCTTGAATACCATTTTCTTTATTGTATAATAATTTGACGATGCAACATTCTGATTGGTGGGTAGAGGTTATTTGACTAATGGGAAATGCTATATGCCAACTTCAACCATGTACGATTGACAAATGTACTGATGTTAGGGTACAGCTACTTTGTGATTTAGGCTTGATTTTTCTCTCTACTAGCCTTGTATGGTGCTCTATACGGTGTTGTACTTCCTTCTTTATATGTTCGCAACCACAAATTTCTAATAAACAGATCAAACAAAAAAAAAAATCATACTATTCCTCCGATTCTACAATAAAATCTTGTGTTGTATCAAAACATGGAATTATTTTACAGTCATTAATTCGCCTTTTACCATTACACCCTTAGAAGTGCTAAAATATTAATGGGCATGTAATACTGCAGTTAAGTAGATTTGTAAACATTCTTCCGATCCCTTTACCAAAAGCATAAAAAGGAGGAATGCTAAATTTATCTTAAAGACTGGAAGAAATCTGAAAATTAAGGAAAATATTTCGAGGCTATCACTTACAACTTCTTTAATGTTTTAAATTCTGACATTACAAATGAAAATAAAATAAGGCTCCTGTGCACATCTAAAGATAAAAAGGTCCCTCAAACGCACTGATGGACAGAACTTAATTTGGCACTTCAACAGTCCCGCTCACTTACAATGCCATTCAAATCTTTGTAAAAAATACATTTTAAAAAAGTACTATCATATAAAGAATTAGAGATAAATAGTGCAATATGTACACTAAAACTATGTATATATATTTTTTATACAAAAGATACATTTTGCTGCCTCCTGCTTCATGTGTACTAAAAAAACAAAAACAGGTAATGAACTGAACAAACAGAGCAAACTGTTGCCTAAACTTTGGAACTCCCATGGTTGGGGAAAAATGACTGTTGGAGAACTTTAACAAAAACGTTTATTCATTTTGAATGACACCAATTGTTACTCATTTACACACTTGTATTCATATCTCAGGAGAAAAAAAATAGGCATACAATTCATACTTGAAGAGGCTTTTATAAGACAGTGATAATCACTGAAGTCGGTGATAACTCTTACAAAGTTCATGGTCCCTGATGTCTCCCCAGCCTCCATTTTTCACATGGGGGGAGTATGCAGCCACTGAAAACCGCTTACTGATGCTCAGGCTTTCAGGAAACAAGTACTGATGGTTGCTATTTAACAGTGACTCTATTTTGGCACTTTCTGTAGATGGCTTGCAGGCATTCTTGTGGTGCATTCCACAGTCGCCTGCATGATAAACTCTAGGAACCACAGGGACCAGGACTTTCCAAAACTTTGGAAGACAAGTGACAGTCAAATACTGAAGTGTCCAATCCCAGTTGTAGTCATCATATGTGCAGAAAGCAGCAGTGCAGCGGATAAGCTTTTGATAAACATCTCTGTTGAGCACAAGGCCCATATTATGGTCAGTAGATCTCCAGGTCCTCACTTCCAACTTCTCAGCTTTATCAGAGAAATCCTGGACACGAGTGTAGGCACCCAGGGATAGCACATCACAGTCAGGACACTCCTCAATTTTCTTGTTCCACATTTTTTTAAGGACATGATAAAAGTCAGGAGACATATAGTGATCCTCTTCAATAAGCAACACGAGCCCTTCATAATCTTTTAGCACCTTTATCCTCTCCCACACAAAATGTAGCTTCCACCACCAGTGATGCTTAGTTTGGGAAAATTTGGCTTCCCTGTAATGCCCAAATGAGTCTGGGAAGGCTGCATTGTTACACTTCAGCTTCTCAGCATCTCTCTTATCAATATCCCTAGGACAGTCTTTGGGATCATTTCCTGGGAACTCATTGGGGTACAGTTGGATACTGAAAGGAAAAAATATTTGAATGACCTGGCAGAAATCCACTGCTGCGATGATCTGGTTGATATCGGCAGACCAAAAGTCATGACTGAAAATAAGTAACACATTTTCAATACCTTTGGACTGTCTGAGTGATTCAATAAGTAATTTAAGGTAGTCTGGCCGGTTATGTACCTGGACGACCACCACTACATCCCCCTGAGGACGGTTCGGAATCTTGTCTATGTTTTTAATCATCTGGTCAAAGTTTAGCTGGAATGCAATGTTAATGTAAACTGATGTTTCATTGTCCACTTCCTGCTTGTGAGCTGGCTGAGATTCAGAAATTTTCCTGACAGCATGTTGCTGCTCCTTACCACCATCATCCTCCTGCTTGTGGGCTGGCTGAGACTCATTGGAGATCTTTCTGATCCCTGGTTGTTGTTGCTCTTTCCCTGCTTTCCCAGTCCCTGGGTTCTGAATGAAAGCCTCATTTTTCCTTTGCCTGCCGCTGTTCCAGAACGCTAAGCCACAGGCGATCACCACCAGGGTCAGGATGAACACTTTCCTCTTGTAGATGCGAAACCTCATGGTATAAGTTATAGGACAAGTAGAAATCACACTGGGGAGCAGCAAAAAATAAAAAGGAATCTGGTTTGCTGTGGTCAAAGCATGAAGAAGGTAAAGGCAACGAGGCCCACCAAAGCTAGCTCATGCCTGCATGAATGTGCATACAATCTTTGGGTACAAAATCATAAGGAATTTATGGGAGGAAAGTAAACATGTTTAATCCTGAGATCAGCTAGTATGGTTCGGTCTGCAAAACATCTATTTTCAGTGACAAGTCAGCGAAAGGTAGACATATCTCATGTCAGGCAGACATTTGCCTTTAAAAGTAGGCAAGGTGAGCATAGTAGAACCCCTCAAAAAGAACAGACCGGGATAAGCAAGATCAAGCAGATGTTTGGACCACCAACTACGTACTTGCCTCAAGGAGTAAGAAAGGAGAGTTTAATCCTACCAGGAATAAAAATAGAAGGAAGTTTATGACCAAAGTCACTGTTGGCAGCCGGTACCCCCAAGAGAGGGTGTTAAAGTGCGCTCAATAGAAAGACCATGAGAGGACTGAATTTAAATGGGGAAAGGTTTAGACAGGAGCAGATTCTGGGACCTTCAATGAAGGTTAAGGGTTAGGATTCCTTATGTCCTGCATAAAGGCAAGAGGAGTCACCTCAAAAACAAGGGCAGTTAGGTAGGTTGAAAATCTTTGACATTTAGATTTGGGGCAGGCACGGCAAAGAAAGACTTAAGACGAAGACAAATTGAGAACGGCTCAAGGGGTAGGAGGAGGGAATATCAATTCAGTATGAGAGAGCCGAGTAGGGGAAATACTAAGGTCAGAGGTTATGCTATATAACTGCATGCAGTTGGGTTTATCAAACATGTACGCTAAAGACAGGAGGTCATCGTATAAGCTGGGAGGAGATTAACAAACTACGAGTATAGAACAGGGAGGTAGAAGAGAGGAGACGAGAAATGTGCAGATCGTCAGGGCATGTGATATCCCACACAAGGCAGCAGACCCGGCAGGCCCCCCTCAGCTGGTCAGGGAGGTAAGCTCTTCTACCAGCGATAAGAACAAGCAGGTCTTTAACAGATTAGAGTAGGCAGATCTTGCACGTGACTTGGAAAGGTGGTTGGAGCAATCCGGTCCCACACTGTTGAGAAGAGCTTGCATGCCCCGCAATGGGAGGAATGATAGTGTAGTTTTCCTGTGACAGTACAGACTCTTCAAGTTGTTCCTGTATCCCATCAATTAGCCATAGAATGGCCCGATTTCTGCACAAACTGTTGTATTTTATCCCGGAAAAGAGTAGCTCCTAGGAGAGAGAAGAGGTCATGAGTAAATTGAAAACAGTACGCAAACGCTCATAGCTGCCCAGTTTACATTTGATAATGCGACACATATCTATGCAATGAGTATGCTTGGGTGTGAAATTTTCTTGCCTTGTGTGTGATACTTTACGATGAGTAGATTAAATCAGCTATTTCCATACAATGATTAAAATATCACAAATTATGTGTTTGGTACATGGCAAATGTCTAGAAACAGCTTTAAAATAGGACGGGACACAAAGGAGTCCAGGATAAAAAGCCTAAGTGTCAGTCACACAAGACAAGGGGCCACTCAGCAGTCCACTCATCATGGGCTTGATCTCCACCCCCCCGCCCCACAGATGGTGTCTGTATTACATTATAAACAAAACGTGATCTTCAGACAAAAGGAATTTTACACATTACAAATTATTCTCTTTAGAGCGATATATAAGATGTAGGTCCTGAAAACATCAATTTATCATCATCATAAATACTAAACTGGTAATTTAGCCAAATTTAAGTTAACCTCATTAGAACCCTCAGAAGGTGATCTACTTCCAGTGACAGAGAAATTTGACAAACCATTATGAATTGTACTCATATTGACATAGAGTGGAAGAAAGGCAGAGTAGGTCCTGGCAGAACTTAAATGTTGCCCTCTAGATTATGGAACGTTATTAACTGTATGGGGGGGGGGGGGTGTCAAATTTCTTAGTATCCTGATCTTGAATGCATAACATCATATCTCTCATAAGGACCACTGCCACCACCAACTGTATTTTGTAGCTGGCTGTACAGCAATTCTTGAAGTAATATGTACTCATATGCTGAGAAGGAAGGGCACATACAGGAAGGAAGAATAGTTCAAAATCATTATGCTTTGTTTGGTCTGGTGCCAAAGCATAGCTGCTATGTGCCCTCATACTACATGTATTAACAAACAACAGGAGACACCAGTAACCCCAATTGAGAACTGAGTGAGTACAAGATCATACAACGTCTCAGTGCGAGTCAATGAGAAAGTACCAATTTAGAAAGTAATTACACAAAACACACATTCCCACTTTTTAGTTTCAACATAATTGTATTAAAAAAAAAAAAAAAAAGGAGAGCCACAGATATATACTTTACAAGGAATAAAAAGCAGCATCAACCATGATTTTTATATTGTGTACTAGGTGCAAAGTGAACACATTGTGCTCGTGAAAAAAGTGTTTTAAACAGTGCAAGTGGAACACGTAAAAAATAGAAATCAGCGTTTTCTTTGGGAAATATTTGAAGAGAGTATTATGCATGAAAATTTACTGTATAATACTAACAATGAAAAAATCATGACAATTAACAGTCCCAATTAGGCTGATAATAGTCGACGAAAGGGGTCCACAAGTTGTCCTTCAGGTGCTCCTGATTCACTCAGGACACGCTGCAAGTGAATAGTCGCATGACGAATACTCTGTTTAGTGATCGGTTGGCATTCCTTTAAATCCCTAAACTTTACTATATATCCTCCCTGGTGACCAGCAGCAGCACTGGCCTAGCTCTTGACAAATACGCTGCTGCAGTTTCTCCAACGTGTTTTGGATTCTCTTCAGATACCAATCTCCTTTGCGCTCCCTATTCCTGATGATAACCTCAAGTCATGAAGGTCAAAACACCGTCGACTTGTACCAGCCTAATTGGAAATGTTATTTATGTCATGCTTTTTTCATTGTATTATAAAGTAAATGCTCGTGCATATTACTCGTCACTTAGTACATAATTTAAAAAGCATGGTTGATGCTTCTTTTTATTCCTTGTAAAGTATATATCTATGCCTCTTTTTTTTGTTAATACAATTATGATGAAACTAAAAATTAGGACTATGCGTTGTGTAATTAATTTACTTTCTAAATTGTACTTTCTCATTGACTCATACTATGTGTGACACAAGTGAGTCATAATTTCTGTGTCAACACTTTGCATTCTGGAACACATCGTTTCCCTCTTCTCATTCAAGATTACCAGTGCAATTATGCAAAGTGATTGTAGCTGAAAAGGAAAATCTGCCCATCACACATCCAGACTGGGAGCATGAAAAAGTGTTCAACCGTTTCATGACAAAAAATAGAAACTGTGCTTTAATGCAGACTATGAACATACTATCTGAAAAAGAAATCCGACACTAAAATAAAATGTTCACATGACATTTGAAAGGGTAATCTTTGCATAGAAAATAAAAAGCCAGATCAGGATAGGTATAGGTTTTGTTTTCTTGTAGGAAATAAAACAGTTGCAATTTTTCACACTTTATGAACCCTTCATGGACATTCTACAGTCCCTGTACAAAATTCTAGCTTGGGCATATATATATGATGAACATGCTTATAGAGAAATCAGGGTGCTCTTTAATTGTCTGTAAAAACTACATTGTTTGGTCTCTGATGCTCAAAACAGTTTGAATCAGATTGACTAATCCGTTAAACCTATAGCATTCGTCCACTCAAATGTTATCTCAGTGTAAAGAACTCATGTAAGTATGTGCGCTGTATACATACCATTAAAAAACCAACTAAAAGCTAGATGCGTTCGTTTGAGATTATATTTTTATAGATTACACAATGGTTAAATAAACATTCAAATTTACTTTGAAACGTATCACAAAGAAAAAGATGTGTTGTCGTAAATGGGCAGTTATGTTATACCTTCTTATTCAGAACCAAACTGTAAGTAGAGGAGGATCGAAATGCAGTAGTTTAACACTGGCCACCAAGAAGAAATGTGCATGTAGTAGTTAAGTTTTTTTTACAGACTCGCACAGCTACACATTCACTGGCATGCATTCCACACATTATACTCCCACGTACCGTAGTATTTCTACATTTTACTTTGGTGTACATAATATTATTACTTGTATTTCAAGTTCTGGACAGTTGAATGTGGCTTAGCAGGTCGAAGTTCAGTGCGTGGGCTTTAGCGTTAAGGAATGAACTCAAGACGTCTGTGTTCGTACTTGCTCAGCATTCTTCTGTATATTAAGCCAAGATTACTTGCTCAATCGTTTAGATTACCGAAAATCCTTGCTGTGAATACAAACGTATTGAACCAAATAATTTGGGGGTGGGGGTGTTATCTGTGGCTGGCACGATTAAACAGACCTGTAAATCGTCGCACTGCCCCTGGCACGCTCAGAATATCTAGTGTCAGTAGGTGCCTCGCGGTTGCACTCCAATACTTTAACAACAGCCATGGCGTGTTACAGAAGTGGACTAAAAAACATTCAACAATGAACTAGACTGGAAAAAATAGGGTTGCAATGTTACAGTCTGACTGTTGGTGCTACGTCTATCTGGGTTTGTGCACAGCAGGACTTCCTTCCGACTGCAGGCGGACAACACCAATGGTGCTCATAATAGTCCAACTGAATATACAAACAGTAAGAATACGATTCTGACTACTGAACACATTCTAACATATTCGAAGTGTTCCCGCACTGGTAAGGTCTCGTGTGCCATAAAATGACAAAAACATACTGCTGTGCTGGGTGTCCGCTGCTTAGGTACATTACATGGGGAACGTTAAGGTTACTAAAAGATTTAGCCGGATCCAGAATAAATCCCGAAGCAAGGGAGTGGGGGCATGAACAGTGTCACAGTGAGAACCCACATAGCGACTTGGATTTCTCCATGCACGCTGGTGGGCAAGGAAGCTTGGTAGGTCAGTCTTTGAACACCACCCAATAACTACTTCTCGGCTCTACGAGTCAGTTTACCAGTCTCTTGAGGGTCCTGTGGACCACAGGACCCCGAGAGGCTGGTAAACTGACTCGTTGAGTCAGGCTGTGGTTGAAGGTGCAGTTGTTCTTAACATGCCTCATATGCTCGACACGGATCCGGCCCGAACATCTGTGATGGGGGATCGCACGTGACTTCCTGCAATTCGTACCCTGGGTTGGCAATATCTGCATCTAGAGTGCAAGTTCTGTGCAGGCGTACAGCCCAGTCAAAACAGCAGAGAGACGAATGGGTCCTGCCCAGCCGCAGAGAGGCTGGTGTAACCAGGACAAGTCTATCTCTCCTTAATCCCGGCTCTGTCTAGGAACCTGTTACGGGAGCCGAAAAGAGTCCGGAGATGAGGGGCTGCTCTCTAAAACATTAAAACGCCCAGCAGTGGTGTAAGTGACGCGTGCAGTGCGCTTATGTTGTAGTGTGGTGATAAAGGACAAAAATGCGGCAGTCTAACCCACGATTAGTGACACTTACCAGGGCTATGTGCTACTGACGGATACCTGGACCCGGCCTTACCGGGCTGTCTGTTCCACTTTCCGGGTCCACCTGCGGAGAGCAGCTGCCACCTGGAACTGCTGCCACTTCGCCTGTGACAGCAGCCAATGACGTGTCTGACGCTGCCGTGTCGGCGTCCAGTGTGAACTGGCGTTTCCGGTTGACGCACAGGCGAAGATGAGCACCATCTTTTGTGTGGCAGAAGTGCTTCTTGCGTGCCATTACACTCTGCTATTCGACTGAGCATGCTGACTTGCAGAAGCACTACTCACCTACAAAAGACTGAATGAATGCAGTTTCTACACGTCAATGCGTTTTGCAGTGAGGTTGTTTACTTTGCATTAAAAAGATAAAGTCCGTGAACGGTGAATATTTGCAAACGTTGTAGGCAAAGGTACCAAACACCTTTTACTCCCGTGAGTAAAATCACCCTGTTAAATTTCTTTATTTTTTTATTACATTTATTTTATTTTCTGCTTTAGTTAGCAACAGAATACATGTCATAAACATTAGAACTGTAATTACCGATCGCATCTTAAAAACTTCGTCATCCCCCCACAGTGGCAGATAAACAAATCTCCGTTATTTGGAAATATTGGGACATTTCTAAACACACTTCTACTTAAACATGGCCGCCAGCTACACCTGTTCGTGTGGGCGTTGATTACGTCTATTACTGAGCGTAGTAATCACGAAAGCACGAGGAATTGCACGTTTGAAATAATATCCATTAGGTGCGCATATAAACACAGTGATGTCGGCTGCTTACAAGGTCTAGTAATGTAATTTTGTGCTGTACCTTCGCTGGGCGCAGTGGCGTGCGCCTGTAATCCCAGCTATTTGGGAGGCTGAGGCTGCTGGATCGCTTGAGTTCTGGGTTGCTGTGTGCTAAATCGATCTGGGGGATAAATTCGATATTTATCAATCCTGAGGACACTAACTGAGCAATGCCACACAAACCCCGGTCGCGCCTTTAAATAGCCACTGTAAACCAGCCTGGGCAACACAGTGACACGCAGTCTTTTTTTCTATTTTTTTGAGTGAGAAACACATTAAGTGTTCCCACACTGAAATTGCATATTCAATTTTTTTTATTACTGTTTCCATCATGTTTCCATCAATAAAAACGCCCTTCCTTAACAAATAAACAGTCTTACAAAATTACTTTGGAGGATTCCTCTATGAGTGAAGACTTACACAGTAATTTTGAAGCAACTTGCAGTAATCATAGGGCCAAATGTATCAAGCATTTTTGTGTTCGCAAACTGGCCGTTTGCGAACGCAAAATTTTTTTCCAACCCTATTTTGCGATTTAGTAACCTGTTACCGAATCGCAAAATGGGTTTGCGATTCCTAATGGTATGTATGAAGATTTTGTGACCGTGAATGCAAAACATTCACATTTTACCACCTACTTAAAGTAGGTAGTAACCCATTAGCAAGAAGGGGTCCCCAAGGGACTCCTTGCCCTTTGGGAATGGCAACAAATTTTTTTTTTTCAGAGCAGGCAGTGGTCCCACGGACCAGTGTCTGCTCTTAAAAAAGAAAAAGAAAACTTTTCTTTTTTAAATGCGACCCGTTTTCCTTTAAGAAAACGGGCTGCATTTAAAAAAAAAGTTTTATTTATTTGAAAGCAATCATGGACATGGTGGTCTGCTGACCCCAGCAGGCCACCATCCCCGTGATTTTTGTGATTCCCAGGGGGTCGCACATTGCGACCTACCTCATTAATATTCATGAGGTAGGTCATTTGCACCCCCCTAGGAATTGCAGAAAGTGTTCAACACACATTCATAAATGCCGTTTTGCGATTTCCTAATTGCGAATCGCAAGGATTCGCAATTAGGGAATCACAAAACTGTTCCTACATACATCTGGCCCTAAACCCTTTCTCAGACTATTTCCTCTCCCCATGTGTGTCATAACTACAATTATAGGTCTCTGTTACTGTACTTATGACATACATGGGGAGCATAGTTGCCAACATTTGAAAAAAAGTTCCCGGGACACTTTGCAGTACAGGTAGAAAGTTCTTGTTTGCGTACCTGTGTGTAATAAAGAGGAACAGTTTCTGCAACAATATTATCCGGGACAGTTTCCAACTTACTGGGACTGTCCCTGTAGAAACAGGTCAGTTTGCAACTATGATGGGGAGAGGAAACACTTCTGTAGCTCATGCACAATGTCCGCTGCTAAACCTATCAGGAAATGTTAGCAGTTTATTGTTGCATACTTTATTTTTAAGAGTTGCCAGATCAAAATGGACATAAAAAAAAGATATATAGTGGCAAAGGCATAGTCTTACCAAAAACGTACAGTGGACTTAGAGCTCACCTGTTGCTTACCATTAGTGGGTTTTATTCATACATGTCAAAATACCTCATTCAGGCTCCTGGTTTTTTAAGCCAAAAATTACTTTATTTTAGCTGTTTCCCACCTGAATTTGCCTCTGAACTTTAGAAGTCAACAGGGAAAATGCATTCCCCCTTCTTTTTTGAAAATCTCCCACTTTCCTGTAACGTTGGCATGTATGGCTTTCTTGTCACTCTTAATTGCTTGCTGCTTATTCAATGGCTTGCTTTACTCTTCTTCAGCTTGTCCCTCCCCCTGGACCTTATTCTCTTTAACATCCTATTTATTGGATGGCCTGTATCCTTCAACTGCTCTCATTTAGGGAGCTACTTTTCTTTTCTTTCTCTTTTCAGTAGACCATGAGAGTGCATCTTTTTTCTAACCGTCCCCTTGTGTGCTGCTTCCCTCCCCCCAAACACCTGGTGCACCCCAAGGGTGCTCCATGTTGCTCGCTCCTTCATGTGGTGCTCTCTCTCATGCCTCTGCTCCCGTGTTGCGCTCTACCTTATTTCCTGCTCTGTCTCAACTGCTTCTTCCCCCGCCGTCTGCGCTTCATGTTCCTCTCTCCCTGGTGCACTGCCTTGCCTCTACACAGCTTTATTTTAAGGTCTCGCATAGACAGTGCATGTTCTGTCTCTTCGAGACATTTTGCTTACTGTTAATGGGCATGGAGCCCTCCCGTTTCTTACCATTGGTGGGCTTCAAAGCCACTCTCCATTGCTTGCTTCTTGCTGGCCAGCTCTGCATTCAACACTTCCCTCTTCTTGCATGTGACAGTCCCCTAGAGCATGGCCCAAGTACTTGTGTCCTTACACTTCTTGCACTTTGGGAGCTATTTTTTCTTTTTTTTGAGCCTCTAAACAGAGTGCACCTTGTTATTTTAGGCTGTCCAGTTTGACTTTGTATCTCCAGTTAGCATTCCTTGTTTACTGTATCCTCCCCAGTGCTCACTATCTGTAAATAGGCCTTTAAATCTTGTTCTTATCTTGTCTCATTTGCTGTGCATTGAAAGACAGAGGTCAAATGTCAGGCTTTGTGTTCTGAGGGAACCTGGCGTTTCCTTTTATTTCACTGACTTCAAAGTGAGAGAATTTATGTGACAGTCCACCCTGCTGAGTACCCATGCAAGAGGACAAGCTGTAGGATCTTTTCTAGCTCACAACAAAAATGAAGTGTGCTAATATTTCAGAATACATCAGAGTGAGAACAGTAGAAATGAAACACACTTTTTTTTGTAATACTGAAGTGTGGTGGAAACAAATATTTTAATGCGATCAAAACACATCAATACACTAGGTGATGACATTTCCACACATTATCGTTTGTGTGCAGTATAACTGTATGTCTGTGCAAATGTAGTGGTCATTTTCAATTGGAAATGTGTTGTCCGTAACGGCAGTGAGCTATCTCACCATGCATGCTCCACTCTACGCCACATCACTTTACACTACTACTCTTTATAACACTCTACACCACTTCACTACAGTGCTCTGCTCCACTCTATGCCCTTTCACTCTATGCCATGCCACTCCATGCCATGCCACTTCACTCCACGCTACTCCACTCCACGCAACTCCACTGTAAGACACGGCAAGCCACTCCACACCCCTCCACTCTATGCCCCTCCACTCTACCCCGGTCCACCCCATCCCTATCTACCCCACCTCACTCCAATATACCCTACTCCACTTCACTCCAATCTACCCCACTCCCCTCCAATCTACCATACTCTAATCCACCCAATCTCCTCCACTCCAATGTACCCAACTCCACCATAATCTACCCACACTGTACTCCACTCCAATCTACCCTACTCCATTCTACCCCAATCAGCTCCCCTCTACCCTACTCCAATCCACCCAATCTACCCCACTCTACTCCACTCCAATCTATCCCACTCCACTCTACCCCAATCTACCACGCTCCATTTAAAAAAAAAATGTATTGATCTAAGTGGCGTCTGCCAGCTTTCATCAGTCAATCAATAAAGGAAAATGGTGCCTGCATCATCCTTTAGGCATAACATGCATCACTGTAGGCATGCACATGCACTGTGCTTACACAATGATGAGACTGGCAATAGCAGCCGTGTCATCACGCCTTTTTTCTTTTGCCAATGCTGTGCAACATCGGCAAAAAACACAATTTCATTTATTGTCAGTAGGTGCAAAACGGAAAACCTATTGGCTTTGCCAGGGGTTGTTTGATGATTGCCCAGGTGTGCTTGATTAGAAGATCTGTATCCAGAAAATCATATCAGCAGCAACATCATGGTCTAAGAGAGAAGCTATTTGAAGTTTTGCAGCCAAAATAGTTCCTAAAGACCTCATGAGCGCCAGCATTTTAGGGTGCCCCCACGTAATCAACTAGATCCAACAGGGGCCAAGGCTATGAATATCTGTCATTAGAAAATATCTCAAGTCATGTTATATTGTGATGAGTTTAACCGGGGATACTGGAATTATGCGACAGAGGAGGGCCAAATTATACAGCAGTGTTGACTAGATTATGCAACACGAAACATCAAATTATAGGGCACAGTGCAGCACAGTTTGTGATATTATTACCTCATTATTTTGACATTTTCACACATATTAACACTGTCTAGGAAGAGGTTTCACTTAATTAGTGGGTTTGATACCCAAATACAGCAATGAGAAACTGAAAGGTGACCAGTCAACCTTTACGAAGAGCCTTCCACTGCATAGTAACAGGTCTCCACATTTTTAGTAACTTCTTATCAGTTTTTCCTCGAAACAAAATGTATTTGATAGAAAACTGCAGATTGGTCTACAAAGGATAGCACAGGGCCCCACTGCTTTAGAAAAGCTCATGCAATCCACCCATTTCACAGAAACAAGGGATAGAACTGTTGTGGTGCATCTTCCTGTCCTACATGTGTGCTGTAAAGATTGAGAAACTCCAGACAATTTTACAGAAAATGTTTATTGTAATAAGAAGCAAAGAATAAAGGAGCTCAGGTGGTGCAACCTTCCTCGACAACCAGGAACTACAGTGCCTTGAAATCTTGAAACCTTGCCTCAGCAATGAATGCAAACAGTGTTCACAGCTTCTGCAGGAGAGCAAGGTACCACAGGTAAGCAACAGCACTTAGACAGGGCAACAACCCACTGTATAAACATATGAATTCAGAGCTGCCAAGTGTTCAGTTTGCATACATGTGACTTAATTTGTGGTCAGTTGTGACACCAAAAACTAGGCATAGAGACTGAGATGTGCCTAAGTCAGTGGGGCTGATTTAGACAGCCAGCTCAGCTGCCCTCTCAGGATGATTATATTTGAGTGTTGCAGTTGCTGACAGATCATCTCTGGTGTCTTGGAAGGCCTGCTGAAGGTGTTTATTCCCGCACATAAGAGGAACGTAGAATGTCACCTAGAAGTCCATGAGGAAGGTGAGTTTGCGAACAAACCTCCCAACACGAGGAAGAAGATCTCCTTCCCATGCCTTGATATCTCCACAATTCAGAGTAAATGACCTTGCCTAAAGATGTGCAGACGTCAGAGACAGGCGTTGTTAAGGCACCCGTCCTGACATCTTTAACTTTTGATGGGTCACCATGAGCAACTCCACCAGCTGAGAACCTCTATCCCCCCAAAAAAGTACTGGGGTTCACACTGCTTCAATTGTGGGTGAGTCCAGTGTCTTGAAAACTCTGACATACAACTGCTGCCCTGACATGTTGTTCATCTATAGTGACAATGTGTATTCAAATGCTGTCACTGACATCAATCTCTCCTGCTCGGCTGGAAACTCTTTCCTCACTCAGTTTTGGAAAGCCTCTGAGGCCTTGGGAAAACCTGAAAGTTGAGGCGTTTATGTGATTACAAACCAACATGAGTGGAGAAGGTAGTGCTGTAGCTTGAGTCCAAATCAAGGAGAAGCTGATGGCATCCAGTGTTAAGATCGATCTTGGAACACTATTGTGTCCTATTGACCTCTGTGACTAGGTCATGCACTATGAGTGTGACATCGCATATATGAATAGCAGTGTTTGGTGGCACAGATCCACGCTGAGTCACACTTTGCCTGGATGCTTAAGTTCACATGTCACAATTCTGAGGAACACCATTGGGGCAGGACCATCAATCTCATGTTGAATGCCATGCCTGTGACATAAGTTTGGTCAAAGTGGGGGAGTGGTAATCTCACCTCATAGGCATTCAGTGCCATGGAATAGTGAGTAGAGTTCCTCGACCCTATCATATAGCTCACCAACCCAGACTCAGAGTGCAAACTGGACTACACACAGACGATCAGCAGTGTGCCAACAGAAGTGGGTTCATAAGCCACTTGAAGCGTAACATAGAGGGAGAGACTTCAAGTTACAATATGTGAATATGAAGACTTGAAGGCTTCAATGCATGTGGTTTGGTGGGGTGGGAGTCGTGAGAAGCTTGCCATCACGCTGACGGACGCTGCAGTGTTGATAACTGCAGTGTGGCTCTAAACTAAAATCTCATTCTCTTTTGGGTCCTTTTGCATTAGATAAAGCTGTCTATAGGATACTCTACAGCAGGTGTCTCCAACTAGTGGATCACGACCTGCCATTACCGCCCAGACACCTTCGAAATAGCTCACAGCCTTAAGTTTATTTTTAAATAAGCACAGGGTCACATATTTCTTTTAACATTAAGGGAAGGCTGTGTTTACTTTGCAATATTATCACCAGGATGCAGATTGCAGAGCCTCATAATGAACAGTGCTCAGTTAGTTTTATGGCCAGGCTGGGTCACAAAGATGAAGAACTGAATCACTGAAGTATTTTACTCTGAAATAAAAGTCCATCTTGACAAAATATTGGAGTGTGTGAACAAAATGATGTTTCTGAATGATTTTAAATGGGAGAAAATGAAAATGAAAAGTTACCTTAATGATTAACTTTTCATTTTAATATTCTCCCATTTCAAAGTGTCCTATTTACGAATAGCAGGCCTTTTGATCCTAGTGGCCAGTAGACAATGTGCCATATTTATAACTGAAAAATAGTCACTTTTTTCAAATAGGTGAAATCTAAAATGAAGAAACCCTTTTCTATGAAACATTACGTATTAATGTCTTTCTTCATTTTTAATTAAGTAAAATATGTCTTAATGTTTTATGAAGCATGTTTATTCACTTAAAATTCCTCCATTTTAAACAAATGTATTTTTCATTTATAAATATGGCGTCATGTCTACAGGCCACTGGGAGCAAGATGGTTGATGTTTGTAAATGTGACACTTGGAAATGGGAGAAAATTTAAATGATGAGTTTTATGGAATCCATATAAACAAAGTAAACTCTTCAGTTTAATTTTTTCGATTCACGGTTATATTTATAAGTGTAAATGCAGCCAATATTTTAAGTTGGAGAAATTTAAAGTGCAGAAAAATGTTCCATATTGTGAACATTTTTGCAGAACTTTTTTCTGCACTTTAAATTTCTCCCATTTGTGTTATACATGTAACGGTGGCACACATGGCAAAAGGTATGTCTTGTGCCACAAGCACATACGACACAGCCTCTCAGTCATCTGTACACATATATCACACTCATATGCACACATGTTCGTACATCCCCAAAGACCATGCTTTCACTGACACACATCACAGCCCTGTTATAGTGCCCCTAGTCAATGTATTTGTACAAACCATAGCATCTGGCTCTGTGGACATTCGGCTTAATGTCAATTATGCTAGGCATGTGGGCGTCTGGTAACAATGTGAGAGTTGCTTAGCCTTCAGTAAGCTCACAATGATTTTAACTGATCAGAAGTAGCTCAAACTACAGAAAGGGTTGGAGACCCCTGCACTACATGTACCAATCCTTCTAAAAATGAAAACAATTTTTATGTTTTTTTATTTTAAGGTTTTTATATAGCGCTGGCCAGACCCGAAGGTATCAGAGCGCTTTACAACCTTTTGTCATGTAGCAATCATAAACAAAGTGAGACAATATAAACACAGTAGTAACCACAGTGGTTCGTGACAAGTTCTGTTCAGGGAGGGGAGACAAAGGTATCAATCGCATAACAGTGTAAAACAATAGTAGACAGATTAATTCGTGACGCTAGTCCAGAGGTAGGTGATGTCAAAGTCTTCTTGTCAACATGACTGTATACTCCACTGGGCAGGATTGGGTGGCAGCTATCCCTTCGGAAGAAATCGGCTGAGGTAGAGGTCTTTGAGCTGGCATTTGAATTTTATGAAGGAGGGGTTTGTCCTGATATGGACTGGGATGTCGTTCCAGATTTCGGGTGCATTACCGGAGAAGGAGCGTGATAAAGTTTTTTGTTTTCGAGTTCTTGGAGGGATGAGGAGTAGGGTGTTCGTACTCCTAAGGTTCCTTGTCTGACCAGCCTTGTTGAGTTTGGATGCCAGGTAGGCAGGTTTACCCGTGTGCAGAGCTTTGTGTGTGAGACACGCAGTTCTGAAGCTTGCACGCATTTCGATTGGGAGCCATTTTAGCTCCCTGAGAGCGGGAGAGATGTGTTCATATTTCTTTACTCCCGTGACCATCCTGGCTGCTGCATTTAGAGTTGATCGGAGGGGAGCTAAGTGAGATTTTGCCGTGCCTGTGAGGGTTGCATTCCCGTAATCCAATCTGGACAGAACCAGGGATTGGGTGGCTTGTTTGAGGTCATTGGGAGGGATTAAGGGTTTTATTTTGTTGAGTAGTTTTAAGTTGAGGAACGCGCTCTTTGCAGTGTTCTTGATATGTTTGACCATGTCTAAATTTGGGTCCAGAGTGATTCCCAGTGATTTTACGGAGTCGGCAGGGATGATATTGCAGTTGAGAGCATCAATGGTTTTTAGCCATTCTGTGATTTTGGGGGTCTGCACTTTGTTGGATATCAGAAGGATTTCCGTCTTGTCTTGGTTGAGTTTCAGGTAGTTGAGGGATAGCCAGTGTTGGACTTCTTTTAGTGTGTCGTTTAGTCTCTGAATGGCATCAATGGAGGAGGTTTCCAGGTAGATCTGTGTATCGTCTGCATAGAGGTGGAAGGGGATGTTAGCTTTTTTGAGTATGGTGGTGAGGGGCTCCATGTAGATGTTGAACAGTGATGGGGAGAGGACTGATCCTTGGGGGACACCCCTGCTTATGGGGAGTAGGTCAGACGTGAAGTTTTTAATTTTTACTCTTTGAGAGCGGTTCCGCAGAAAGGAGGTAAACCACTGTAGTACCACTTCTTTCGCTCCAACCCTTTCTCGGAGTACATTAATGAGCAATTCGTGGTCTACCGTGCCGAAGGCTGCCGATAGGTCCAGGAGTATGAGCATACAGCATCGGTCCGTGTCGAGTGATTTGTGGACATCATCTATGACATTCAGGATCAGGAACAAGCATTAACACAGCCTTTCCTTGCCAAAGTGCTGAGAAACAACATTATGCATAATCATACATTGGAAAATAAAATGATTTACGTTACCCTGGTATCCTTTTTTGGGTACTTGGTCTTCTTAACCATTTGTTACTTCACAACGTAGTTTTAAATGCAAATGTCATCAGAGGTTCCAAATCAAATTTCATCCAGGTGTGAGTCAGTCCAGGCCCGCCAGCCGCCTTGGCCAGGACTCATTCTCTCAGTCCGCAGTCCTTCAAGTTCCACAAACTCAGTCACAGATTATTGGTAGTCTCAACAAATTTGCCTCATTACTCAGTCTATTCATACCAGTAATTAGGAACACAACACAAAGAGTGTGCAGATTTGCAGTAGAGCACCTTTAAATCAGTTCACAGTACATTGCAGCTATGGAGATTCAGCCTCACAAATAATCAATTCCCAAACTGGATACTGCAAGTGGGCAATGAACAGGACCACCAACACTCCTGCCAGCCAGAGAACTCTGTTGAACAGTTCTGAGCAGTTGGCACAGAATGTGGTTCTCTTTTATATTTGTGGGCCTTAAAATGGCTTCATGTGAGCTTTTGCAGTGTTCCCACAATATAGCTTAGTGTAATCTTGTGAAAACAGCTGCATCACATGAGATTTGCTCAGCCCACAGGGACTTGTGAGAGGGATCCTGCAAGCACACATGCCCTCCAGCATACGCACTCGACCCCCAAAACGTCATCTACCACCTGATGTTTGAGTGTTCCTCCGAGTGCAGTCTTTCAGTTAATTTTTAGGTCGAGCCTAGGCAGCACATGCGCTGCTCTGCAAGGAATGCTGTGTTCGGTATGTGGCCTTTAATTTCGCTCCTAGCTGGCGAATCGTTCAAATGTGTGTCTTTCGTAAAAGCTTGCTCTTGTTTGGTTTATGTCCTTTATATGTCCCACATTTTCAGTTCATTGTATTTTGATTATTTTGATTTTTATATAGCGCGTACTAGGTATCAGAGCGCTTTACATGAGCACCAGTTGCGTAACAGATGGATTCATTAATTTTTTGTTAGGCACGGGGAGATTAAGGGGCCGATTCCGATTCGGGCTGGAAATCTCTCCGACCGAGCCGGACCCGGAGAGAATTCCGACCGAATCGGACTCTGGCAGTCCGACCGGACGAGTACGATGCGTTCGTAGGCTATCGGACTCGATTCGGTCGGACTCCCATTGAAGTCAATGGGAGCCGGTCGTACAACGCGTACGCGGGCTCCCATTGACTCAATGGGTGCGAGGCGAACAAGGGCGCCCCCTACAGCGTGTACGCGGCGAAGCGCATCGTGCCGTACATGCACAGGTAGGGGGGACCCATGGGTCCCCTCTGTGTGCGACTCGCGCGGCCACGCGTACAGGGGGGTCCGACGCAGACCCCCAAAGTCCGGGTCCGACAGCTCTTTCGAGCCGGACGGCGCGAGTCGGTCGGACTGCTCGCCGTGCGCATCGTACTTACCCGGCCGGGGAACGTCTCCATTGCGCGGTGCGAGTCGGGTCCGTGTGGGTCGGTCGGAGCGTGTTGAAGCCGCGTACGAGTCGGTCGGCGATTTCGCGGGCGCTTGCATCGTACTCGCTCGGCCGGACCCGCGTACGAATCGGTCGGGAAACAGGGCTCCGAATCGGATCCGGTAAAGCCGAATCCGATTCGGAGCCCTACCGGCCGAGATCGGAATCGGCCCCTAAGTGTTTTGCCCAGAATCGCAGGATGTGTAGCGTCCCTGCCGAGACTCAAATCCGGTTCCTCTGCTTTAAGGACGACCGCTGTAGCCGCTAGGCCACATCCTCTCCCATGGTCATGCTCTTCCCTATTGGCCTATTATGTGTATCTTTTCTTTAAAGGCTTTTTACCTTTTGTATTTGCGCACTATTTTATTTTTGTGCAGGCTGCAGCATTTTGTAAAGAATGTTCCTTTTTGGTCTCTTTAGTTACAAAACCCTATGCGCGATATGCGCAGTGTATTGTACGCTAATGCCACTGTTTTGACCAACATATAGTATAGCGTGCACTTTTTGTAGATAAAATTATTTTCTTCCGTTTTATGTAAAACAACTTTCACGCACTAATTCAAATCCTATTAGCCGATGACAAAAATTATTTGTTAAAGTGCACTTTTTGTAGATGAAATCCTTTTTTCCGTTTTATTTAAAACAACTTTCATGTGCTAATTCAAAGCCTATTATCTGATGGCAACCATTATTTGTTAACGCTTCACATTTTGTAAATGTGGCCACTGTTTGCAGCATGTTTATTTTCGTTGCAGACTCCATTTTTGTTCTCGTAATGTTCCTTTATTTTTGGGTTTGTTTAATGTGTATGCAATACCCTTATTCTGGATGCAAGATTTTACTTGGTTTAATTAGGAGCGGGGTGAATTTATATTTTTTACTTTCTGTTTGTGCACTTTTATTTATGTGCAGGCTTGACGAATTTAACACAGGACTCCGAATGATCTCCATTCCTTCTGTATAATCATCTCACAAAAAACACTGGTATTTTGGGGTAGGGAATGGTCTCCTACATGGATCGGGACATTCAAAGTCCTCTAGATAGTGCTGCTCTCTAATCGGTAATTCCTCATCACAAGTCCTCGGGGCACTGCTGCTAGCTGCTACTCTGGTCCCATCGGTAATTCTTCATTCTAAGTCCTCTAGCCAGTGCTGCAGCTGTGTCTCTGGTCCCAGTGGTAATTCCCCATTCTTAGTCCTCTAGACAGTGCTGCTATCTGCTTCTCTGGTCCCGGTGGTAATTCCTCATTCTTAGTCCTCTAGGCAGTGCTGCAAGCTGCTTCTCTCGTCCTGGTGCTAATTCCTCATTCTTAGTCCTCTAGGCAGTGCTGCTGGCTACTTCTATGGTCCCATGGGTAATTCCTCATTCTTAGTCCTCTAGGCAGTGCTGCTAGCTGCTTCTCTGGTCCCGTGGGTAATTCCTCATTCTAAGCGCTTCAGGCAGTGCTGCTAGCTACTGCTCTGGCCCCATCGGTAATTCCTCATTCCCAGTCCTCTAGACAGTGCTGCTAGCTGCTTCTCCCGTCCTGGTGGTAATTCCTCGTTCTTAGTTCTCTACGCAGTGCTGCTAGGTACTTCTATGGTCCCAGGGGTAATTCCTCATTCTCTGTCTTCTAGGCAGTGCTGCTAGCTGCTTCTCTGGCCCCAGTGGTAATTCCTCATTCTAAATCCTCTAGGTAGTGCTGCTAGCTCCTTTTCTGGTCCCAGTGTTAATTCCTCATTCTAACTCCTCTAGACAGTGCTGCTAGCTGCTTCTCTGGTCCCAGTGGTAACTCCTCATTCTAAGTCCTCTAGGCAGGCTGCTAGCTGCTTCTCTGGTTGCAGTTGTAATTCCTCATTCTAAGACCTCTAGACAGTGCTGCTAGCTGCTACTCTGGTCCCAGCGGTAATTCCTCATTCTTCCTCTGCTAGGCAGTGCTGCTACTTGCTTTTCCGGTCCCGTTGGTAATTCCTCATTCTAAGTCCTCGAGACAGTGCTGCTAACTGCTACTCAGGTCCTGTTGGTAATTCCTCATTCTAAGTTCTCAGGGCAGTGCTGCAGCTGTGTCTCTGGTCACAGTGGTAATTCCTCATTCTTAGTTTTCTAGGCAGTGCTGCTAGCTGCTTCTCTGGTCCCAGTGGTAATTCCTCATTCTTAGTCCTTTAGGCAGTGCTGCTAGCTGCTTCTCTGGTCCCATTTGTAATTCCTCATTTTAAGTCCTCTAGGAAGTGTGCTGCAGTTTTGTCTCTGGTCACAGAGGAAATTCCTCATTCTAAGTCCTTTAGGCAGTGCTGCAGCTGTGTCTCTGGTCCCAGTGGTAATTTCCCATTCTTAGTCCTCTAGACAGTGCTGCTAGCTGCTTCTCTGGTCCAGGTGGTAATTCCTCATTTTTAGACGTCTAGGCAGTGCTGCTAGCTGCTTCTCTGGTCCGTGGGTAATTCCTCATTCCCAGTCCTCTAGACAGTGCTGCTAGCTGCTTCTCTCGTCCTGGTGGTAATTCCTCATTCTTAGTCCTCCAGGCAGTGCTGCTAGCTACTTCTATGGTCCCATGGGTAATTCATCATTCTTAGTCCTCTAGGCAGTGCTGCTATCTGCTTCTCTGGCCCCAGTGGTAATTCCTCATTCTAAGTCCTATAGGTAGTGCTGCTAGCTCCTTTTCTTGTCCCAGAGTTAATTCCTCATTCTAACTCCTCTAGACAGTGCTGCTAGCGGCTTCTCTGGTCCCAGTGGTAACTCCTCATTCTAAGTCCTCGAGGCAGTGCTGCAAGTTCCTTCTGAGGTCCCGTCTGTAATTCCTCATTCTAAGTCCTCTAGGCAGCGCTGCTAGCTGCTTCTCTGGTCCCAGTTGTAATTCCTCATTCTAAGACCTTTAGAGAGTGCTGCTAGCTGCTACTCTGGTCCCAGTGGTAATTCCTCATTCTTAGTCTTCTAGGCAGTGCTGCTACTTGCTTTTCCGGTCCCATTGGTAATTCCCCATTCTAAGTCCTCTAGGCAGTGCTGCTAGCTACTTCTCTGGTCCCAGTGGTAATTCCTCATTCTAAGTCCTAGAGACAGTGCTGCTAACTGCTACTATGGTCCCGTTGGTAATTCCTCATTCTAAGTTCTCAGGCCAGTGCTGCTAGCTGCTTCTCCCGTCCTGGTGGTAATTCCTCATTCTTAGTCCTCTAGGCAGTGCTGATAGGTACTTCTATGGTCCCATGGGTAATTCCTTATTCTTTGTCCTCTAGGCAGTGCTGGTAGCTGCTTCTCTGGCCCCAGTGGTAATTCCTCATTCTAAGTCCTCTAGGTAGTGCTGTTAGCTCCTTTTCTGGTCCCAGTGTTAATTCCTCATTCCAACTCCTCTAGATAGTGCTGCTAGCTGCTTCTCTGGTCCCAGTGGTAAGTCATCTAGGCAGCGCTGCTTCTCTGGTCCCAGTTGTAATTCCTCATTCTAAGACCTCTAGACAGTGCTGCTAGCTGCTGCTCTGGTCCCAGTGGTAATTCCTCATTCTTAGTCTTCTAGGCAGTGCTGCTACTTGCTTTTCTGGTCCCGTTGGTAATTCCTCATTCTAAGTCCTCTAGGCAGTGCTGCTACTTCTCTGGTCCCAGTGGTAATTCCTTATTCTAAGTCCTCGAGACAGTGCTGCTAACTGCTACTCTGGTCCTGTTGGTAATTCCTCATTCTAAGTTCTCAGGGCAGTGCTGCAGCTGTGTCTCTGGTCACAGTGATCATTCCTCATTCTTAGTCCTTTAGGCAGTGCTGCTAGCTGCTTCTCTGGTCCCATTTGTAATTCCTAATTTTAGTCATTTAGACAGTGCTAATAGCTGCTTGTCTGCTCCCGTCAGTAATTCTCCCTTCCAAATCCTCTAGGCAGTGCTACTAGCTGCTTCTTTGGTCCCAGTGGTAATTCCTCATTCTAAGTCCTCTAGACAGTGCTGCTAGCTGCTACTCTGGTACCGTCAGTAATTCCTTATGCGTTATCAAGATTATTAAGATGATATAATGTATTACTTATTGATCATTATTATATTCATTCAGTCAATAATACATAATATATGAATTTCTTATTTATAGCTCTTTCTTATACGTCAATTCTTATTTCCCTTATATCTCTTCTTCCTTTCCCCTTCTACTTATTTCTCTCTTTTTCACATACTATCTAACTATCTAAATATTACATTTTCTAATTATTTATGCAATTTTATCTATATTTAACATATGATTATTTATACCTTCTATATTTATATGTTTTTCTTTATTAGCTAATGTCATATATTTAATGCTGTTACTTATTCTTACAGAATTATTCATCTATTTATTCAGAATCTGTTGATATTTATTACTGTTCTATTGAAGTATTTCTTTTTCTCTTTTTGCAAAAACTTGATAAAAAATGTCAACACAAAAAAAAACAATGGATTAAACTCAGATCTGTGACTGGGGGTGAATGTTTGATTTGTTCAGCATTCTGTCCATCATTTGTTCTTTTTGCTTTTAATATATGTCAGTCACCCCTAAAAATGCCTCCTAAAGCCCAGGAACCAGGGTGCAGTATATTAGAGGTGTGGACATGTAAGTGCAAGCTTATATATCCCTATAGTGCCTTTTACCATTAAAGGACACAATAAGTGATAGACAGTTCATAGGATAACACCGGGCAAATCCGAGGCTGCCAGCTCCATTATGCTACTGCCTTAATATGTCATGTTTGGTATCGAACAATGTGCCTTCTCACCCTTGATATGTATCTCATTTCGAGGGCGATGTGGCATGTGCCCCAGTGGCAACCTTAGAGGTTGCCCACCTGGTTGCCCCAGCTTCTCTTTGCTCTAACTGGCAGCCCGCGTTTGCTGACGCCAAGACAGGATTCTAACCTCCTGCCTGGCAGTGTGATCACTGCCAGGAGTCTGCAGGAGTTAGGAACAAAGATCTGGGCAGGAAGGAGGTCACACCTCCTCTCTCCCAGGAAGGCTAGTGAGGTGGCACATCAAGGCAGTGAGTTTTAAAGGTTGCACCGCCTCTGATATGCATCAAGGCTGACTCCCAGAGGAGGAAACAACCCTCCTCTGTACCAGGCTCATTTGCACCCAGGCAGACAGGAAATTATATAGTCAAGGAGGTGTACACACCCAGAAGGCTAGCCACACCTCCAGGGTGGGCAGCCGGTCTGTACACTGAAAGAAGGGTTCTGCCATTTTTAGAAGTGGCAGAATAGAGCGTTCTGGGTAGAAAAGGTGACCTACACCCCTGGATGCGGTCACCTCAGGGTCGCACTATCACCCACACCCTTAATACCCCTAAATCTAGGATTACAGTGCTACCCCGACACCAGAACCTCAGTTCTGAACAATCTGCCTTGAAGAGGACAAAAGATGAGACTCGTATCTGTGACAACAGGACTTGCACAAAGCAAAAAAGGGATACTCAGCACCTGTGGCAACGCTCCTGGAACTACCTGATGGAGACTTGTCCTAGCTAACCCTTGGTTCTCCCAGACAGAGGGACCTCTGTGGAAGCTTGAAACATCCTCAAACTCCCCTGGACTAGTGGCACTAGTCGCCAGTAAACTGCAGGTAAAACAGTGCTCCAGATCTGAAGAATCGTTGGCCAACGTTCCCTTTCTGGGATCGCCCAAATCCAGATGGTTTAGTGCATTCTGGGAACTGTAGTCCTGTCTTCCACAAAGTTACAAGCAGCTATTGCGTTCCCCGGGACCACTGGATGTCGAAGTATCTTTTTTCAAGGATAACTGCTGCAAAGGCTTGTTGGCCACCAGTCTGGCAACTTAACTCTTCACTCGACGCTGCACCAATACGGAACTCCATCCGATCTTCGACCGACGTCAGCAACCACCCTGTTGTATTTTTGCAACTTGTTACCCACAGCACTGTGTAAGCGGTAAAAGCAGCTCTTCCACAGATCCCGTTCCGCATCAGGGACAGCTAGGACAACTCTGTACCTAGGATCCATGGACCAGATAAAATTGAACTGACTGTCGTGGCCAGGTCCTGGGACTGGCATCATCTTTACACTGTAAGGGTACCACGCACTTGACCTGCAAGGGACCGATTGTCACAAGTGGTTTTTCCCATTGACCGCAATGTTACGTTTCCACAGTATTATTTTGCACTGATTTTATATTGCTTCTCAAATCTGTATTTCAGATTATATGTATGCTATTCCGTTCGTTTTGGTGTCTAAATTAAGATAAAATACACCATTTTTTATAAATTGGTGTCGGATTTGTATCGAGTCGTGGCAATTTCTTATCGTCTATGTTGGTACTCTGAAATGCTTAACACATGTTCCTCTGGTAAAGCCTGACTGCTCTTTGCCACACTACCAGGATTAAGCTAAGGATTTATTAGTGTGAATCCTAGGACCATCTTTGTGGTTTGTTACAGTATTGCATAATGAAGCTTAACCAGCATCACCACATAATACTCCACCTTCCTACTGGCCAGCTCTCCATAGTAGGCCACAGGGGTTTCTAGGTAGTTCCTTTACACCTCTCCCAACCCTGCATGAAATCCCTCTACATGCATTAAGCAGCCCTATACCTTTCTACACCCCAGCTGGGGTCTTCAGATGCAGATCTTTCCATCGTACCAGTTAAAGATGATAACACTGGATGTGTTTCTAAATCAAGTTTGCTATTTTCCACTGCTGCTCTTTGCAATGAAGTTATACACTATCAACCGCCTTTGGAGTCGCTACCTGCTCTCCTTTGCCCGATGAGGTTCCTGTTTTTACTTAGACTGCCTCTGGTTATTGTGTCACCATTGATGATTTTTCTTCTGACTCTTTGCTTACTTCCATGCGTGCTGCACAAGCACTCTTTTTTTGGGCTGAAACAGACTTATCTGATTACGCCATGGTCCTATTGTTGGATTTTTCTTTCTTTATTTTTTCTCTCCCTCTGGATTGATCACATTTTTCTTTCTACTATTGAATGGATACTATCTTCCAGATCATCCTTCACCAGAACTAGTAACTAAGGGGCTTACGCCCCATTCTTCATCACATAATGTCTGTAGAGACTTGTCCATGGTGAACATCACTACATTCCTTGTCCATGATGTTGGGAGAAAGTTCCCAATGACATTTTTGGTCCAACAGAAACCTTGCAAATGCCATATGTTTTTAAAGTTGCCATGGATGAAATTACTTCCCCAGTTTCCATTTCTGCTGAATGGGATATTATTACTCTTTCTGATATGCTATCTGAATTAGAATTGTACACTGTATTTGAGAATGAAGATTTGTATTTGAATTCTGCAAATTATGGTGTAATGTTACGATGTTATGTTATGTTAATAGGAACTTTTATAGCGCTCGTTCACCAGCAGGTTTTTTGGCGCTGGAGGAGTTACTTTCCAAAAGGAGTTGCCGGTAAGGATGGTCCAGGTCTAGCTGTAAGCTTGGGTGAAGAGCCAGGTCTTCAACATCTTCCTAAAGCGAAAGAGGTCTGACTCGAGTCTCAATGGGGGCAGATCATTATGCCCATCACTGTTAGACATGGCATCCTTGGCGTAGTTTTCCCTAACTTTTGCCTTCATACCTCCTGGTTTTGCTGACTTCGTTTTTGCTTGCCTTAGAATTCTGTGTACTTAACCACTCCTGACCAGTGCTAAAGTGCTTGTGCTCTTTCCCTAAAACGTGATAACATGGGCTTATCCACAACTGGCATATTTAAATTACAGATAAGTCTCTAGTAAGGTACACTACATGTGCCCAATACAGAGCCTGTGTGCGCAGTTTTAAACTGCCATGTCGACCTGGCAAGTTATACCTCTTACCAGGCTCAAACCTGTGGGTAACCTTGCGTGTTATTTGAAGGGTGTTCCTGTGCCAGTGATAAATTCTGAATATTTGTTACTTTCAGATGGCTGCTACTTAATTTTAAATGATCAGAGTTGATGCGAGATGAAAGCAGGTGTCACTTATGTAGTCACTGTTTCCAAGGGTGTGACTTGCTGTATGAATGTCTTATATCCTACACATTCTATTGCAGAAGTTACTTTGCGGCAGATGGTCCTTCTTTCACAGCCTAATTTAGATAAATTAGCATACTGAAGGCGTTATTGTTTCAAAAAGATGTGGCTTTAACATTTGCCCTAGAATCTTTTGATCTCCAAGTAGCCCGTTCCTCGGCTGAGGCACAATCACTGTTACGCACTCAATTGCCACAGCATTTCGGTGAGCTGATACGTCATATGTTTAATGCTTCTAACACTGCTGGAGTGGCACACTTTCTAAAGTGATTGGGTCTAGATTTGTTTATACATTTCAGACTGTGCTTGAAGTTATTCCTTCTTTTGTACATTTGTTATTTTCAAGCATTATTGGAGGCGTTCCAATTGTGCTGTTTCTTCTGGTTGCTATTTTGGTTCTGTTTTTGTTGCTCCGCAATGGTTTCACACAACAAGACCAGATGGTACTGGAATGACTACACATCCTCCTGTGTCGTGAATGCATGATACAGTATTTTGGAGAGTCCTTATTATTGGAAATGAATGAGAACTGGTCTCTGTCCTTTCGGCCCATGTGGTTTCAGAGAGTGCAGCCTGTATTTCACTGCCTATAGTGCTCCTTCAAGTATGCTCTTGACCTGTGCCTTGCTATGCAATTGTCCCCGTCTCCGGACATAAATCAGCTGGTGCGTTCTTTGCGGTTGCATCAGTTGTGTTGTCCTGTGATTCTGCTCCCTTTGCTGCAAGGTGCCTACTATAAACTGCCTTTGCCAATACCAGATGCTCATTTGACTTCTGGTTACTTGTCGGAGGCAGCACTACTATCACAGCCCTTGACTTCTGTTGAAGGGACTGGAAATGACTTTCTTTGCCCTTTGGATCTTGTTTTTCCGGCCTCTGTTAATGTGTTGTCTGCGGATGCAGCTTTTGTCCGGGGCTCAATGACATTCTGGATTTGGATGTTTTGAACAGGATGGAGATGCTGCATTTCAATACGGATGCCTCCTAGACTTTTTAACGCCTTCGATGCCAGGCCTTTCCCCCCCTTTGCCAAGCCTTTTTTTTGGCCATTTGGGGTGGTTCGTGCTTAGTCCCCCATAACGTTTTATCGACATAAGGTATCCACACCAAATTTGCGTCCTTTTTTTCCAACATCCTGAGGATTCTAAATGTACCCAGGGTTTGTGGATTCCCTAGAGGAGACCAAGAAATTAGCCAAAATACAGCTAAATTCTGTTTTGGTGGGGGGGGGGGACCTCAGAATTTGTCTAAAAAAATAAAATTTTCCTCACATTTCTGTGATAGAAAGCTCTGGAATCTGAGAGGAGACACAAATTTCCTTCCACCAAGCACTCCCCCAAGTCTCCCGATAAAAATGATACCTCCCTTGTGTGGGTAGGCATAGTGCGCAACAGGAAACGGCCCAAACCGCAACTTGGACACATCACATTTTTCCACTCAAAACTGGATTTTGGACCCTAGCTCAGCTGGCATCTAGGAAAACCTAGTAAATCTACACATTTTTGAAAACTAAACTGTCAGGATTCCTGCCACAGCTCACCTCTCCTGACTATCACAATATACCGGCATGACTCATATCATTCCGCCCAACACTTATGAATGAACAAACTTCTTGTACCCTGACTTTTGACCATATTACATGCTGTTGGTAAGAGCTAGCTGCAGATGTTGTTCCCTGGTTTGTTTGAAAAGGCTTAATAGCTTTTACAAATGTTTAACCATGCATATGCAAGGTCAGGCTTCGGTCGCCATGGAAACATCCAGAAAATCCACCAGAATAAGCATCAAGCAACCGGCATACATGATCTCAACGTGAACCTTCCGGAAGACAGCCCTCATCAAATTAATCCTCTGCACCTGTTCCTTGCTATAAGCAATTAGAATGGGGCCTTTGCGAACATTCTAAAACAGCTTCCAGAAGACAGCCTCATCAAATTAATCATCTGTACCTGTTCCTTGTTACAAACAATTAGAATGTGACCTTTATGAACGTTCTAAAGCAGTCTCATTTAAAGACCGTCCACACTCCTCCCCTTCGCTTAGCCTCTTCGCCGGCCACTTTCCAGTTTCCCAGCTTCCAGGACTCTGTCTTACCAGCTCCCTTGAACCGCTTCGACCTCACCGCAAAGAATGTCCCGCATTAGTCTCGCACTTGGGTGGGAAAAAAAAACAAGAAGAAAAGGAGAGACTCATTAACAGGCCTGATTTTACTACGCGCTGAGCTCAGTCACAACATTGTGCTGCAAACAAAGCTAACCAGCGTTTTTGTTCAACTCGTACATACCGTTGGCAGGGCTCTGCCAGAGAGGACTTGGGTGAAGTTAACCACATCCAAATTTGCTTGTGGGTTTGATGATGAAATCATACTCACTACAGTTTCGAAACTTTTGATAAATGAACCTCTACGGACAATCTAATTGAAAACAAAACAACAACATAACTAAATGTTGGTTGAGATTTGAAAAGCTTTCGTGAGGTGATACCTTAAGAGATAGTGTTAATACTAGACTAAAGCCTTATTATTTGTTTGTTTATAGGTACCATATCTGTCTGTACCATTCATCAGACTGATGTGAATGCCTGCTGCAGTGTTGCTGTTGAGTAGACGAGCCACAGCATCTTTGACTATACACGCTCTCTCCATCCCAACCCCCTTACCCTTGGGATTTGCCACCGGAGCACTGTCTCATCCTGTAAACCAAGGGCAAGTCTCGAGAGGATTTGGGAACTAGCATCGCCGCCCCATTGGAATCATCTGGGATCCATGTAGGTGGCTTATGACATAGAGTCCCACAGGAATCCAGGATGGGGCGACTTGTGTGGCTGTCACCAGGTTCTGTTACCCAGAATTCATAGCAAACCTCAAAATGTGTCTAAAAAAACTAATTTTCCTCACATTTCTGTGATGGAAAGTTCTGGAATCTGTGGGGAGCCACACAACATTTCCCCAAGTCTCCCGATAAAAATGGTACCTCACTTGTGTGGGTAGGCCTACTGCCCACAACAGGAAATTGCCCAAAATGTGTGGAGCCATCAAAATTATCAATCACAAAGCGACACGGTTTTGCAAGGGAGTCATCTGCTTTTTTGGTCCCGGGCTCGGCGACCATTTAGGGAAATCTACCAAACCTAGATATTTCTGAAAACTAGACAACTGGGGGAGTCCAGGGAGGTGTGGCTTGTGTGTATCCCCCAACATTTTCCTAATCAGAATCCCCTGTAAACCTAAAATGTTCCTTAAAAAAATCACATTTTCCTCACATTTCTGTGTGGGAAAGTTGTGGGATCACTGGGACAACACACATTTCCTATCAGCCAGCGTTCCCCCAGGTCCCCCAATAAAAATGTGCCTCACTTGTGTGGGTGGGCCAAGTGCCTGCGACTGGTAAGGGCCCAAAACGTATTGTGGAGACATCAAAATTATCACAAAATGACCTGGTTTTGCAAGGAAGTCATCTGCGTTTTTGGTCCCGGGCGCGGTGGCCATCTAGGGAAACCTACCAAACCCAGACATTTCTGATTCTGGAAGAATATGGCACAGTAATGCAAGGGAAATGTGTGAATTTAGTCACATTTTGAGGTTTGCAGGGCATTGTGGGTAAGAAAACTTGTTGGGATCCAGGAGAGGCACACCACCCTGTACTGCCCTGGGTTTTTAGTTTATGAAAATATCTAGAATTGATAGATTTTCCCTTAGAGACAATACACCTTGGCAGAGAAAGACAGAAAAGACAAATATTACTGCCCATCCATCTATTCCTCAAGTACACACACATACTAGTTGCATTTGGCATGAGGGTGAGTGAAAGGTTCAAAATGTACATTTTATTAACAAGAGAGTTAAGAAAAATTAAATGCACTATTAATAATTGAAAGGTCGAAAGCTGTAAAGCCTCGGCAAGGCACCAACCTCTTTACAGGCCATTAACACACCTTTCATATGTGACACACACAAGACCATTCACACACCGCCAGCCAAGGGCTCAGCACATTCCAACACTCACATCAACAGACAATGTAGAGACAATGTACACCCTGGCAGAGAAAGACAGAAAAGACAAATATTACTTCACAACCATTTATTCCTCAAGTACACACACATACTGGTTGGATTTGGCATGAGGGTGAGTGAAGGTTCAGAGCATAAAATTCATTAACAAGAGATTTCACAAAAATGAAATGCACTGTTAATAACTGAAAAGTCAAAAACCTGAACCAATGACACAGCTTGTGAGCTGTAAAGCAGTGACAAGGCACCAACCTCTCTATAGGCCATTCACAGACCTTTCATGTGTGACACACACAAGACCATTCACACCACCAGCTGCGGGCCCAGCACATTACAACACTCACATCAACAGACAGGGTTATACTATGGGCTATCACTTTCATATGCTCACATGACTGACATAGCAATCACACTGGCTGGCAGTTGATGGAGTGTGTGCACTGGCGTTTGGCTAGCAGTGTGTGTAGTGACCAGCAGGAAGTCACTACTCACACACTGCCAGCCAAGCACCAGTCCATGCACACCGCCAGTCCACGCACACCGCCAGCCAAGCACCAGTCCATGCACACCACCAACCAAATGCCACTCCACGCACACCACCAGCCAAGCGCCAGTCCACATACACCTCCAGCCAAGCGCCCATCCACACATACCGCCACCCAAACACCAGTCCACACACATTGCCAGCCAAACACCACTCCACGCACACCACCAGCCAAGCGCCAGTCCAAGCACACAGCCAGCCAAGCACCAGTCCCTGTACACCGCTAGCCAAACGCCAGTCCACGCACACTGCCAGCCAAGCACCAGTCCACACACACCGCCAGCCAAGCACCAGTACACGCACACCACCATAAAACGTTTTGATACAAAGAAGAAAACACAAGCCAATTGGAAGTAGATACAAAACTATAACTATAAACACAACAGCTCTAACTAAATATATCACAATAATGCCAACTGTGAAACTAAAAATATAAAACGATACAGACCAGTCAGTTCACTTTTGCGTTCACAGTTGCACCCAAAAACTCAGTTGAGTGAGGTATAATCTAAAACATGTGGGCACACACAGCCCAGGCTTAGAAGGACAATCGGGGCAGTACATAGAATTCTCCTTTGGGATACCTCTTCAGACGCAGACTCTACATTGCTTAGCGGGAAAGTTTTTATTTTACCATGGTAGGAATGTGATCAGAAAAGTGTCGATTTTTCAATCTAGCAAACACAAGGAGATGATTGACGGAGCGCTGAAACTTTTCAGACACTCACCCCAGTCACTATTAGATCTGGGTTGAATCCAACATCGTTCTTTAGCTCACTTCGCCACCCCATTTCAGACCCAGCCATATGCAAATCAGTCTTTACCCTGTTCCTCAGGGGAACAGTCCTGCCCGAATGGCCAAGCCAGGTCTTCCCTGGACCGAAAACAAGCATCCTGGGACTGGTTTTGGGGTACCACCCCTTATCAGCCAGGCTAGCTTAAATCCAGTGGCAAAGTGAGCAAGTGACCCACGTCTGGGCATACCCTGCCAACTTAGGGCGAACAAAGCAAACACAAGGATATGAGGCACGGAGCGCTGAAACTTTTCAGACACTCACCCCCAGTCACTATTAGATTTGGTTTGAATACAACATCGTTCATTAGCTCACTTCGCCACACCAGTTCAGACCCTGCCATATGGAAATCAGTCTTGACCCTGTTCCTCATGGGAACAGTCCAGTCCAAACTGCCAAGCCAGGTCTTCCCTGTACAGGAAACAAGCATGTAGACATCTCTCCTGTCAGAAAATTTCACAGCTAGAAGTTCATCACTACGCAAGGCAATGCACTATCCCTTCTTATGTTTTTTACAAACAAGCTCTTTTAGATAATCTTTGCGGTTAGAGCGGATTGTGCCACTTTGAACAATTCCCTGAACAATTATACACCAGTGTAAAAGATATCTATGTATAAATGGTGACCTTTGTTGAAAAGTCCTCTACCAAGTTCCCACACAATTTTCTCAGTAACTCCAAAAGTGGACAGACAACCAGGGTGGTCAATACATCTTAATTCCATAACATGCCTTCTTGCTAGGAATGTACTTCGTAAAACCAATCGGCCCTTAAACAGGACCAAAGACCTATCCACAGCTATTTCTTTCCCTGAAACATAGATATCTGAAAATCGATCTACAAAGTGATCAAGGACAGGCCGAACCTTACAAAGACCATCACAATCAGGGTGATCTCATGGCAATGCTAAAGCATTATCAACAAGATGCTGCACCCAAAGAAGCAAATACTGATTACTACTCATGGTTGCAGAAAATATAGCCGTTGCCATCATGGGACTTATAGACCAATATGCAGACAGTGACGGCTTCCTTATCAGGCTCATCAAAAAAGTTAAACCCAAGAACTTCTTCAACTCATCTAGATTTGTAGGAGTCCACCGGGTAGCTCTAGAGTGGGGCTTAAGTCTGGCACAGTTGTACCTCAAAAACTGTTCAACATTCAAATTAGTCTGCTCAACAATCTCCATAAACAATTAAAAGAAATGTATAGGCAAAAAGGTTTCAGTATTCACTCTACACCCTGCAACACCACTAAAGGCAGGCAACACAGGCTGCACCATGTTTGGAGCAACCCAGAGTTCCGCACTTCCAATGGGAAGCCTTTCACCCCCAGGCTTCAATCCAAATGCCTCTTGCTGCACTATTGGCAAATCAGTGTCTTCCTCTAAAAGCGGCACTTCATCCGCACCGAGAGTGGCTTCATCGTCAGATGATTCCTCAGACAGAAAATTCACTGCCAGTATCCTGGCCTTCCTTTCTTCTCTTCCTCCGATGTAGTCTGTCTCATAATCATGGTCAGAGCAAGACTCGAAAAGCATACCAACAAACTGCAGAGTGGTGATCCTGCAGCTAGCCATAATCCTTACTAAAACAAGTAACTTGACAAACAAGTCAACAATACCCAACACTGTGTAAAATAAGTAATAAAAAAAGTGTGGCTTAATCAGACAAAAAGTAAAACTACTGGCATATAGCAATTATAAGGTAAAGTCAATCAAAGTACACAAAGACCTATACACTGTAAATACCACTCACCTGCCAGCGACAGCTAGACTCACCAGTACCTACTCTGCACAGACACAGCAAGCACCAACGATATCCCACTAGAAAGGAAAAATAAAACAAAATCACACACAAGACAACACAATACACATTGTGCACAAATACAAGGAAAATTTCACACACATTCAAACAGAAGCTAAATATGCTGCTATTATTACAACATTTCCAAAAAACACATTAATGCAGGCTATTGATACTCATTTGGAGTAAACAGTACAAAAAAATGTTTTCTTACCAAACACTTGGAACTACACAAACTGCAGATCGACCAGAGCCGAAACCGCAAGCACGAGTCACAGCAAAGGAGAACAAAAGCTTTCCACGAGAGTAAAAAGGAAAAATAAAACATTACGATCACAAATGATGACAAAAAATAAAACAGTTAACACTTATAAAACATTATGAAGTCTGCCAATCACCATTCAAATGCCAGCCACACACAGTCAGCCATACGCCAGTCCACGCATACCACCAGCCAAGTGCCACTTCATGTACACTTCCAGGCCAAGGGTCAGTCCACGCACACCGCCAGCCAAGCTCTAGCCCACACACACCAAGTACACGGAGACCGTCAGCTGAACTCCAGTTCACACACACAAAAGCTCTACCTGGTGTCTAGTGGTTTTCTGCCCCCCTTGGGGCAGATGGGCCTAAAAATATATTGCCAATCTGCCCCCAAGGGGGGCAGAAACGGCCAAAATAAATGCCCCTTATAAAGGGGAGCGACCCTTGCCAAAAAATAATTTGCCTGGTTGTTTCTGCCCCTGTTGGGGGCAGATGGGCCTAAAAATATACGGCTGATCTGCCCCCAAGGGCCAAGGAGTTTAGATATGATACTGTGATCTAGCAGAACAAGCCAACATTTAGTGATTATATAAGAAGACTCAGCCTCTGCGTTATGAAGTTTCATTGTTCTAAATACCCAGACCTACTATATTTGTAGGAATTGTATAGCATTTTGGATCCTCCTTGTCTGGCCTTCTACAAAATGAAGGTGAGGCCTGCTCTTAGACAGTGGAAGTATATTGCTCATTCCTGTAGCTGGAGGAAAGAGACCTCGGGGATTCTTGCAATGCACTTCGAGCAAAAAAGTAACAATATCTACAATTCTCCTGCAAACAGCACGATGCCCATGACTCTGGAATCTCAGTAAGTCATGATTAACTCTCAATCTTCCACCCTGGAATTCTTTTATTCTGTCACAGCGGATCAAATACTAGTCCGACTAAACTCAATAAAAACCGGTTCCCCATCGGACCCTGTTCTCCCTCATGTGATTGCCACCCTGACCCCTATCTTGCTTACCGCGATCACAGACCTATGTAATCTCTCTTTACAGTCAGCCACTATTCCACATAAATGGAGGACAGCACGTATTAAACACCTTCTTAAAAAACCCTCGGCAGATCCTCTGGACATGCTAAACTATAGACCTATATCCCTACACCTTTTATATCCAAAATCCTAGAGTCTTTGGTGAATCATCAACTAGTGTCCTACCTCGAATCCAACCGCCTGCTGGGTTCTTCTCAGTCAGGCTTCCGTGTGTTTCATAGCACAGAATCAGCCTTAATAGAGGTTACCGATACCATCAAACGCGCCTTAGACCAGGGAACTTCAACTATGCTGGTTCTCCTGGACCTATCAGCGGCTTTTGATACAATTTCCCATCAAATCTTAGTACAAAGATTGGGGGAGATCGGTATCACTGGCAGAGCCTTGAAATAGATGGAAAACTTTCTGTCTGAGCGCAGCCATTCCATTCAGTTGGGCAACTCCTCATCGAAACTCATGGTCTTGGACAAAGGGGTGCCCCAAGGTTCAAATCTGAGCCCCACTCTTTTCAATGTTTATGTGGCTCCCCTGGCAAAACTCATTAGGTCATGAAGCTTTGAAGCCATCTCTTATGCCGATGACACGCTATTGGTCATTACTATGGATCCTAACCCGACTCTCACCAAAATTAAATTTAAGGACTGTATGTTAAAAATTGTCTCATGGATATCCGTAAACTTCCTGCAGCTTAACACGAATAAAACAGATTTTATTCAGGAAAGCCCACTCAGTCTGGTCGGCAGACTGGTGGCCATCAGAGCTGGGCTCACCACCTAGCACAAAGAAATATGTAAAGAACTTAGGAGTCCTCCTAGATGAAAATCTCTCCATGAGTGAGCATGTTAAAAGCATCTCCGGAACCTGTTTTGGCCTCATGCGCATGCTTAAGAAAGTGTTTCAGTGGACCCATCTGAAGGGCCAGGAAAACTCTAGTCCAAGCTCTGATAGTAAGTGGCATCGACTACAGAAATGCCTTATTGGTGGGAATAAATGAAAGCCTCCTTGCCAGGCTCCAGGTGGTGCAGAACACAGCCGCATGCCTTATCTTGAACCTCCCTCCTCGCTCCCCATCGGAACCCATTTTGCGCTCTCTCCATTGATTACCGATCAAAAAACGTGCTCTTTTCAAACTTCTCTGTTTAGTCTGTAAAACTCTGCACGGAAATGGGTCGTGTTACCTTAAAAACAAACTACAGCCGTATATTCCTGTCCGCCAGCTCAGATCTAGCGATCTATTACTATTACGCCCCAAACGTATGTGTACGACCAGATTTGGGAGTCGTTCCTTTTCACTTCTGGCTCTGAATCATTAGAATCAGCTGCCCTTGTTCATCCGTGTCTGTCCCGATCTCACTCTCTTTAAAAAACTTCTGAAGACATGGCTGTTCAACCTTTAACCCTGCCATCGTACTGCGATATGTCCACTGCTGTTATGGCGCCTAAAGATCCCTTCGGGGATGATTTGTGCGCCTAATAAGTAAATAAATAAAATAAAAAAATAGCACTTGGCCCATCGAATGGGGTCTGGCAGTGAGGAATGATATCAATTTCTATTCAAAGAAAAGGGTCCTTTGTCTGATGAGACAAAACAGATGAAAGGGGAGGTAAAGGTCAAACCCATGAACTCATTTGAAAACTTACAGGAATAAGGGCCCTGAGAAAATGGATTGTAAACTTAAGAAGCTGTTAAAGGAGGGGGACAGGGTGGAGGAAATGGCCAACAAAACTGCTCAACGATTTCAGAATCAAGAATCTGTTACTTCACAGATGTTGCGGGGATTCTGCACATATACAGAACTAAACGCAGGAAAACAGGACCTCGCAACATGGCGCCCCACGTTGGGCGCCATGTTGCGGGGATTCTGCACATATACAGAACTATGCGCAGGAAAACAGGACCTCGGTGTATAGTGGTGTACCAACCATCCACCTTAGTGCCCAAAATCCCAATCCGACTAGCTATAGTGTCTCATTCGTTCTTCGTACTACCGCGAAGCTACCAATGATTAGACATCCCAGAACACGGACTCTTTCAGGAATCACGGGAGCAAGAACACTCTTTCATTACTCTCTATTCACTCTTCTCTTCACACACACACAGGCACCCAAGCATTCCGTGAGGTCATCACACATTCCAGCTGAGCAGTAGGGAAGAGACAAGAAGTAGTTTATGACATATCTCCCAAAACATTGCTGAAGGACAACCTTGACTCAAGTGCACATTGAGCACACAACTCTTGACCACTCTATTCATTCTTTCAGTTAAACCATTTGCCTGTGGTGCATACAGGGCCGTTTTCTGGTGGACTATGTTAAGATCTTTAAGGAACATGTACATTTCTTGTGAGACAAATTGCACCCCATTATCCGTGACTAAAAATTTAGGCACACCTTCAGACACAAACACGTCTCTGAGGAAATCAATGACAGTTTTAGTATTAGCTGCAGACACACATTTCGTCACCACCCACTTGGAGATATAATCCACTAACAAGAGGACAAACCTTTCATAGGAGGGCACGAGTTCAAAGGGACCAATAATGTCCAGACCTAATTTTGACCATACAACATCCGGGATCTCAACAGGAGATAGTGGCACAAGGTTGGTGACATGAGACTTATCATTGACACACAATCCTTGACGACTTCTTCAGTCATATGATCCATGCCTGGCCACCAGTATCGCTCCCTCAGGCGAGCTTTTGTGAGACGTCTACCCAAATGACCTTTATGGGCAAGGTTAATTATCTGGCTTATGAAATCAATGGGAGGAATCACTCTGTCACCCCTCATGAGATTGTCACAATAAAACGTTAAATCATCTTTCACAGACCAATATGATTTCATTTCTTGATCCAAGGTTTTGTATTCAGGCCACCCCTGAGTTATCCACAACTTGAGGGAAGAAAGCACTTTGTCCATCCTCACACTGTTCAACCACTCCCCACAGGACAGCGCTGACTCTGCAACCCAACTTACACTCTCGGTTTCAGCATCATTTCCATCATGCTCTATAGGCAACCGGGATAGGCAATCAGCAGATTTGTTGCTAGGACCAGGTATGTATTGTACACGAAAATTATATTCCTGGAGTCCCTCACTCCAGCGCTTGAGCCTGGGTGTGATGTGCTCACCATGGCGACACGAGAAAACCTGTACTAGGGGGCGATGATCATTCTTGACCAGAAATGGAATTCCCCAGAGATAGAATTTAAAATGCAGCACAGCCCAAAACACACTCAAGGCCTCTCTTTCAATACAGGAATAGTTGGCTTCTGCATCCCTGAGCGCCCTGGAGGCAAAGGCAACCACCCTTTCTTCACCATCCACGACTTGGAAAAGCACCACTCCCAACCCCTTGAGACTGCCGTCAGTGGTCAGGATGGTTTTGCGGTTGACATCAAAATGCCCCAGAGTGGGCATTTTCCCAATTTCATTCTTGATCTTGTCAAAAACTTCTTGGCACTCACCAGACCATTCGAAATGCACACCTTTCTTAAGTAAAACCCTGATGGGCTCAGCCACACTCGCAAACCCCGGCACAAACTTGGAATAAAACTCAGCGAGTCCTAAGAACGATCTCACTTGTTCCTTGTCTTTGGGAGTGGGAGCCTTCACAACACTATCTGCAAGTTCCATCTTGGGTTGAATCCCTTCCCCTGAAATAACATGTCCTAGATATGTAATAGACCTCAAACCAATGCGACACTTTTGTTTCTTCACAGTGAGCCCTTTTTCTTTCAATCTTTCCAACACACAAACCAGAGTCTCACTGTGCTCTGTTTCATTCTTTCCATAAATCAAAATATTGTCCTGGAAGAACAGGATGTTGGATATTCCTTCCAGGACCATTTTCATGACCCTCTGAAAGCATGCCACAGCTGATGCAAAAACCGAAAGGCATTCTCAGGAAACGGTAAGCCCCCAGAGGTGTCCCAAAAGATGTGAGATGTCTGGAGTCTTCATGTAGGACAATCTGGTGGTACGCCGATGACAGATCTAGCGCACTGAAAATCTGGGCACCTTTGAGCATGCTAATGGACTCTGATATGTTTGGTAGGGGTTGACGATCCACCCAAATCCATTCGTTTAGCCCCCTCAAGTCCACACACATTCTGACACTGGCACCACCATCCTTGGGGGCCAAAACAATGGGGGCCAACCATTCTGAAGCCTCTATTTCTTCAATGACCCCCAAGTCCAATAGTCTCTTGAGCTCATCCTTCAAGGGCTCCATCATCATATTGGGCACCTTCTTGACCTTATGCACACAGGGTATGGCCTTATTCTTAAGAACAATACGGTGCTCGAAACCCTTGAGACAACCTAAGGCATCAGTGAAGACTTCAGGGAATCTATCAAAATATTCATTACCTCGATCCTCACAATCCACCAACATGACCTGATCTTTGGGGTCTTTTGCACTCGGGTTTAGTATGATACCTAAATCACGCTGGTGTCTCCATCCCAGTAGATTATCGCCCCTTTCAGCTACATAGACCTTACCAACTGTATGTCTGTTCTTAAATTGAATTTTAGCCACAACATACCCAAGAACATTTATCTTTGCACTCCCATAACTGACAGGATTTATGTCGGGAGGCAAGAGTGTCATACTGTTCAATCCCACGCTCTCATCCCATTGTTTGTTCCCAATAATAGTGAAAGGCGAACCTGAGTCAGCCAACACCATGAAATCATGGCCGTCTACCACAATATTGCATTCAGGCATTATCTTATTTCCTTGATCAATACCACTCTCACTTTCTTTGACACTTAGCATAACAGTGCGCACAGTTCCTGGCCCATTCTCTGGGGAAGAAACTTTCCCAGAGGACCTGCAAACTCGAGCATATTGGCCTTTGATACCACATTTGTTGCACACTGACCCTCTGGCATAACAATTGGGATAATTGGAAAAATGTGAGAAGCTTCCACACCTAAAACACTTCGGCTTCTGAGAATCCCCCACATTTTTGTTCTTGACGTGACTCCTTTTCCAGGACCACGCATAATACGTGTGTCCTTGTCCTTTCCTACAGCTTTATTCTTATCGCCAGATGAAACTTTAGCTACATTATCACAAGATTCTAAACAGTCAGAACTCAATAAAGCATGTACATCTCCTTGACCATCCTTCTTATCTTCTCGGTTTTTCCTTATCTCCTTCACCCATGTAGAGGTGTTCTTGTTGAATAATGAAGACACCAGGAAAGTAAGTAACAATGTTTATTCCTCTGATTCTCTAGCACCAACTCACAGGCAGAGTGCGAACATTCTAAGGTAAGCTTCACTACGAGGGTTCTAGGGAGGGAGATACCAAAGGGGCAGAAAGCAGAGGGGGGAAAGATGGGAGAGGGAAGGGAAAGGTGAAAGGCACAAAGCTAAGTACAAAGTATATTACAACACATCTCCCTTGCAAGGGAAGAACAAGAGAACAAAGTAGTATACAATGGTAAATTGCAATACAAGAAATTACATTTCATAGTCAGTTTGCCAACAAGGAGGACGACGACTCCTGACATCTTTAGCTGGTTTGACTATTGGAAGAGTGTCTCCAGATTCTTCGGAATTGTTGCTGTCAGGAGTGTATACTTTGGGGCAAATCGCTACATTGTCCATGCTCCAAGTACATCCATCTTCCAGTAGCACAGAGTTCTTGTTAACATGTTTAATTCTCAAGGGTTTGGAGAAAGAAGAAACCTTAGAACGACCCACATAAGGTCTTTTGATTACCACCCACTGACCTGTGTGCCATTCTCTGTTGCTTGTTCCCCATTTTTGATCATACTTGGATTTGTACATAGATTGGTGGTCAGCAACTTTGTCTGAAACAGCTGATCTGTCAACCCAAACGGGACATCCCCCATTAAGCCAGTTAGGAGTTAACTTAGAACCTGGATTCCTCCCTTTGAGAGAAGTAAATGGAGAAACTCCAGAAACGCTATTGGGGGTAGTATGGTAAGACCACAACATCTTCCTTATGGCTTCACCGACTGGTTCTTTGGAGATACAAGCCAATTGGATGGTGTCTTTTATCATTCTATTTGCCCTTTCAACTAACCCATTGGCCTTGGGACAGTAGAGGGGAGATTTTACATGAGTGATGGACAAAGTGTTCATGAATCGTTACATATCTTCAGAAGTGAATTGAACTCCATTGTCGGTGACAATGGTGTTGGGAATCCCTTCACTGAAAAATGTGTCCTTAAGGAATTCAATAAGAGTCGAAGCGGTGATAGAAGTGACAAATTTCGTGCAAATCCAGTGTGAATGATAGTCGATAAGTACAAACATGAATCTCTGATGTGAATTAAGTAGATTGAGAGGACCAATAATATCAAGTCCTAACTTGTCCCACGGTTTTGAAGGAACAGGAATGGGGAGAAGAGGAGCTTTGTGAATGATTTTGGTCTTATCACTGGACTAAGCAATCCTTTACCACCTTTTCTGACAAAGAGTCCATGTTGGGAAACCAGTAGTCTTTCCTAATCTTGCTCTTGGTTAAACTTCTGCCGGGGTGACCCTCGTGAGCAATTTGAATAATACGTTCATACATGCCCTTAGGTGGTAAGATTCTATTGCACCTATGTATGTTTTCACCAATTATGGATAATTCGTCTTTTACGATCCAAAAAGGCTTTAGGTTCTCAGGAACATCTTTGATGTTCCTAGGCCACCCTTTACTAATGAATTCTTTGAGGGGGGCAAAAGTGTCATCATCTCGTGTACATTTCGCCCATTCATCTTTACTGATTGCAGGAATGTCAATAGCAAGAATGGCACAGTTCGAGAGTTCTGTGTGGACACCTTCAACCTCTATAGGAAGTCTGGATAAACAATCTGCAACCAGGTTCTTTTCACCTGGTACGAACATCATATTGTAATTGAACCCTTGTAAACCCAACACCCATTTGGAGATGCGGGGCGTGGCCTTCTCGATAGACTTTGTGGAGAACAAAGGAAGAAGGGGTTTGTGATCAGTTCTTATAGAGAATGGAATGCCTCACAGAAAAAATTTAAAATGATTAACTGCCCAAAAACAGGCGAGGGCCTCCTTCTCTATGGTAGAGTAGTTGCGCTCAGGGACACTAAGAGTTCTAGAGGTAAAGGCTATAACTTTCTCTTCACCATCCACACTTTGAGTGAGAGACGCCCCTAATCCTTTCATGCTGGCATCAGTGTTTAAAAAGGTTTTAGCATTGGGATTGAACATGCTTAACAATGGAGCTTCAGCAATGGCTTGTTTGATATGTGTGAATTCCCTTTGGCAATCAACACTCCATTCAAATGTGGTACCCTTCTTTAACAAAGATCTCAGGGAATGTACACACTCAGCGAAATTCTTCACAAATTTGGACATATATTCAATTAAACCTAAGAATGACTTAAGTTCCTCTTTGTTGGATGGTGCAGGGGCCAATCTAACTGCATCAACAAGACTAGGCTTGGGACTTATCCCTTCACTGGTAATAGTATGGCCAAGGTAAACCACAGATTGTACACCAATTTTGCATTTATTAATCTGTGTGGTAAATCCTGCTCTGCTTAGTTTCTTAAGAACCTCCTCAAGAACTCTATTGTGTTCTTCCTTTGATTTGCCATACATAAGGATGTCGTCCTGGAAGCATAGAACTTTATTGACGCCTTGTAAAATGTGCTGCATGATACGCTGGAATACAGCTGCAGCGGACGCTAATCCAAAAGGCATTCTGCAATACTGGTATGCACCAAATGGAGTTATGAAAGACGTGAGAACCTTAGAGTCAGGATGAAGAGCTACCTGATGGTATGCCGACGAAAGATCCAAAACACTGAAGTATTTAGCACCCTGAATTACGCTAAGCATCTCATTGATGTTGGGGAGAGGATGTCTGTCAACCCAAATGTTAGCGTTTAGGTCTCTTAAGTCGACACACAACCTGATGCTCTTTCCCCCTTCCTTAGACGCTATGACAATGGGGGCAAGCCACTCTGAACTCTCAATTCTCTCAATAATTCCATTAGCCTCCAATTTATCCAATTCTTCTTTCAAAGGATCATGTACAAGTAATGGGACAGATCTAGCCTTATTGTATTGTAATTGCATTTATGAACAACTGGTTTGTTTTGATCTTTCAGTTTAATCTTATGGAGGTAGCCTTTAAGTAAACCTAACTTGTTGGAAAAGACTTCAGGAAACTTTTCACAAATGTCATAGTCCGTTATGGATTCATCAACAAGATAGACTGGTTCTGGAGCATTTGGATCTAATTTGATCCCTAAGTCCTTTTGGTGTTTCCACCCTAACAAGTTTGAACCACTTTTTGTTATGTACACGTTCCCAACAGTGGATCTATTTTTGAAACCTATTTGCATAACTAGCATTCCGACCAATGGTATGGGATCATTGTTATAACCACCAGGGTTTACATCAGGTGGTAGAAAAGTGTAGTTCTTGTCCTTATACTTTTCCAGAAAATAATGTTCATTAATCAAGGTAAATGGAGAGCATGAATCAGCAAAAACTGTAAAAGGAACCTCATCCAACAGTATATCACAAGTAGGATAATTGTTGTTGTAGACACCTAAATTATCTGCAATGTGAAAAATTATATCTTCACTAGGATTTTCCTCACAATTGTCTAAATATGTAACATTGCTCTTTATGACTCTGAAAACTTTTGAAAAATGCCCTCTTTTATTACATTTCCTACATATCACACCTCTGGCAGGACATCTGATGTTATTGGCTAAATGGTTCACATTGCCACACCTGTAACATTTTAATTTAGCAGGTTCCATATTTTGTTTAAAACTTTCTGTGATGACCGGTTTGCTTTTGTCTTCTTTTCCAGAAACTCTGTACACATTTTTATCCACTACTTGTTTTACATCAACAGTCTCTCTCATTTCACTCATACAGAATGCGGTATGTTCAATATTTTTTGCAATGTCTATGGCTTGCTTGAGATCAGGCGCATCAGCCAATAGTTTCTTCTGTATCTTTTTATCACTGGTGCACCGCACTAGCTGATCTCTAATTAAGGATTCCGTTAATGTACCAAAATCACATGTAGCAGCTAAACCTCTTAAAACTGCTATGTAATTAACAACTTTCTTATTTTTCCCTTGTGTTCTGGAAAAGAATTTGTGTCGTTCTAAGACTACATTCAATTTTTCCCCAAACTGCATCTCTAATTTCTTAAGGGTATTGTGATAAACATCTTGTTGAGTATCACCCATAGCATCTTCATTTGTACTCTGATTTTCCTCAGCAAGACCAGGTAAATCATCATAAATTTCTCTTACATGTTTGCCTAAATTATGTAAAAGAATATGTTGTTTACGTACATTAAAGAATCTGTCTCCTCCTATAGCTATTAAGTACGATTCAAAAAGGTTAACCCATTTCTTCCAAGGAATGAGTGTTTCACCCTCCTCATTAAGGAAAGAAGGAGGTTGAGACATTGCAAAAGAAGCCATGACAAGGAAAAGTCAGAAAGAGGTGAGGAAAGAGAAGAAAGGTAAGGAAATTGTATAAAAACGAGTAAAAACGGAAGAATAAGTGGAGAAAGACACTGAAAACTGTAGTAATCTTCAAAATTGGAATGAAGTGAAAGAGAAGTGAAAAGGATATGGAAAATAGTATTTTACCTAGAAGGAGAGAAGACAGAGAAAGAAAATAATACTGATAAATTCCTTTACAATATGTAAAACACAAGGTCCAAGAAGAAGTATAAGTGCTGTGCCTATCAGCGATAAGACAGGCAAAGAATGAGTCCTGTCAACCTGTGACACACAAGGTTCAAGGTTCCCACTATTATTAAACTGTTGGAAAAGCTGTGCCCATCAGCGTATAGAAGGCACGTAGTGAAATGGTGGTGTAGAAAAGAACACTCGTTGTTAGAGCAAGCACTGTTGAAAGGCGAAGGGATGCACAATTTATATTCTCAAAGGCAAGGATATGAACTGAGGGGGGCACTATCGTTGCACCGCGCTCTCCTCACTCACTGCGCTTCCTTCACATCAACCCCTGCAGCTGACAGGAATAAGGGAAGTATTCCTCAAGCACTGATGAGAAGCGAAGAGATAACAACAGTTTTGACTCCCAAAGGCAAGGATGTGAACTGAGGGGGGGCGCTGTTCTACTTCACGCTGTCCTTGTTCACTGCGCTTCCTTCGCGCCAACACTAGCAGCTGACAGGAATTATGGAGAGTTCCCCACACGTCACGCTCTCGTCGCTTTGACCTGTGCAGCTGATCGAAAGATATTACGACAGCTATGGAAATACTGCCATCTGCTGGAGAGAAGGGAGTGATCCAGCGGGTTACTAGCAACGAGCATTCATACACCAGATACTCACTTGGGCCCATACATTCATACTACGCTAGCAATTTCCGCTGGTGGGTCAGTTGTACTCTTTATCAAAATCCCTGCTACCAATTACTTTTCTGATTGAAGAGTAATGACTTACCAATGGACCCCCTGTTAATTGGGAAATTTAAAATGAGTGACATTCATTACAATACATAATCCTGAAATAATCACTGAGTCAGGAAGTTTTAAAATGTTTATCTAAAGATTTAGCAGAGTAAAGTACAGAACCACATGATACTTAATCGTATAACAAGGATGAAGCATAATAATCAATTTATCATTCTATGACGGTCCCTCAGAAAGGAGAAGATAGAGACAGCAGCGCAACTAAAGGTCGCATTTATATTTACCTATAGTGCGAGAACCAAACCCCTTGGCCAAGGAGTTGGAAAGATAGGACCCAATGAGGATGAAGAGCAAGGACCTCCTCCAGATTCAGGACAGAACCGGTGACCTCTCTATCAACGACGCCTGCGTCGTTCCCCTCTCTGATACTCCGCTTCTCCTTGATTCTCCCGTGCCTTCCTTCTAATGGACACCGCCGCCCCCTCCTCAGGACCTCTCTGGACAGCGGTTCAGTCTGCAATCAGCTCGTTCGATACGCCTGCTCTTCTGTGTCTGTCAGCATCTAGTCTAGTCTCTTTAATTAACTAATTCTATATCTATTATACCCTTCTGTGCCCATGTACCTCCCATTAATGTTGCAAAAATATGGGCCCACTACTTCTGATTGGACAGGGACAGGGGGTTGATCCTCACACCATATTGATTTCGTTCAATTTCTTTAAGCCCATTGTTTTAAAATACCGCCCATCACAATTAATACATTTGCTTTATTTCCCACCCGTCTCACGACAAAGTTTATACATTGTTCATATAAATTGTTGCTTTTCAGTAGGGACATCATGGGTACAGCAGTGTTGGCCATCAGGTCACGGCCTTGGACGACGTCCAGGTTGACTTCATCCTTTTCTCTGGGCAGCCGTGTAGGACGCATGCGCAGAACCATTGTCTCTCGAGTTTCAGTTCACCAACCCCAGGCCCAATTTACGAACTAATAAAAGTCAAAGAAGAAAATATTAAAATCACAAAAAAATTGTTTCACTGTATACCCACTCTGTCTACTCTATTCCCATTTACTTATAAATTCTATCCCGCATTAATAGCGTTAGAATACCACAGTTTAATTGCAACATGTGAGCAAGCTGTAGCACGTGAAAACATAAAGCAGCCATTTTAATACACACTGCGCAGAAGCAAGAATTTCCCACCAAGCAAAGAAAGACGTCACACCACGTGATATGGTTGAGACATGCGCAATAGAGTTTCCTGCGCTTTAGCGGCCATTTTAGAATAGACAAGCGTTATTTGTTAGTTTAAACACATATGCAAGCTTCCTTTCTACTTGTATTCGTGTATGCAATTGTTAGTATGAACAATACAAAGTTTAATAAATTAATACTGTGAGAAGATTGCCTCCGAGCAAGTCTCATTTGTGAGTCCTTGCTCCATCAATCCCCTCTCTGATGGCGTTTCTGAGCCATAAAATACTACCCACAACCAGATGCCAACTTTTAGCATAAAATTGTTTCAGTTTCAATTGTACACTTTCTATTTTTCACATCCCCTTTCAGTTTCTTGTATAATTCACTTCTCAAATCTTCTAGTTCAATTTCGTCAAACTTTCGTTTCTTTCCTTTTCCTGTCACATTATACGATTCATTCTTTCTACAACATTTGCACCATATTATTATTGACAATCCTATTATTGCTATCCCTGCTAAGGGTACTAATATTTGACCTATAAGTCCTTTCCCTACATTAGCAAACCAGGTACCATTTGACGCAATACTATTTGTCAATCTTTCCCATACACTATCAACTTCCAGTGGTTTTAGTTCCTTCTCAAGTTTTGTTATATTCTGTATATATGTTCCAATTTCTGCACTTTTATCAGGTATATAAGTGCAACAGTGTTTCGTCTTCAATAATTTACAGACTCCGCCCTCTTTTGCCAATATAATGTCAAGAGCAAGTCGATTTTGCATAACCATAGATCTAATCGCAACCATCTCCGCATTAATCATTAGAAATCCTCCAGCAGTGTCTGTTGATAAACGATCAACCACTGTAGATAATTTACATATTTCCCTTGAGTTCAGAATTATTCCCACTGAAGGTATCAATGCACCAAATATATCACCTACAATTTCTGAAAAACGAGCTCTTTTACTACGTGTTAATTCACTATTATTTTCATTGCTCCCAGTGTTTCTTTTTACGTCGTATATCTTTGGAAATACTATTCCAAAGTAACAACTTCCATACCACCGTGCAGGAAGCCTAAAGTTAGCCTTATTCCCACACACATAATAGATTCCAGGAAAAACTGAATCTGTTCCTCCTTTGAGTCCCCAACCTCCAAGAATTAAGAAATTGTGTTCACATTCACTGGTACCGATGAAAACATTGTTATAATCAGTCTTTAACCTATGTAGACAAATTTTCCCTGTCTTTACAAAATCCAGAGCCATAGCAGCTTGAGCCTTGCCAGGTGTGTAACTACCCTCTTTCTCAGCCCAAGGTGGCAAATGAGCCTTATGCTCAGAAGCTTTCTTTTGGAAATCTTGTCTTCTATCGTCCACTAAATTCAAAAATATCTTTTCTTCTTCATGTAACGAACAAGTTAGATTGCTTCTATGTGCATGTGTTATATCTATCGATTTCATTGTTAAGAAAAATTCTCCCATAAATTGTGCATCTTTACTACTGGATTCATATTCTTTCGAATAGGAACCTCAGAAAATATCACATCTGTATTTGAATAATAATACTGAAGTCTCCCTGTCTTATAAAATAAACTGGTCAAAACACTACATGATATGCCATAGGTTAATGGCAAGTGATGATATGTTAACCCTTCTGCTACTGATTCTGGTAACTTCATACAAACATAACAATTACTAACTTCCATGGTGTCTACATATTGAAACAAGAATTTTGTAAAAACATTCAAACTAGTGTCGTTATCTGTTACTTCATGATGAAATTCTGAATCATCGTTTGCCTCTAATTTTACTCTATCACTTTTCAAGTTATCTATCCTTCCCTTCGTTTCGTTGTTAATCTTTTTATCCGTAATCAGAAGGTAGGGAATTGCTACGATCAGCACTAACCATACTACAAGCACCATTACTAGGCTGCATATGCATATTGCACAGCATCTTTTACAACATTTCTGTTTTGATCTCCCAGTAACTCTATCGTCGGACATTTTGACAAGGAAGATTGCTCTTCTTATCTATTTTCAATTCTTCTTGTTTTATCAGGGTGGTCTTATTTCTTTTTCATAGGTCAGTTCTGCACTTGTCCCTTCGTCACCACTTTCACTTGATTCTGAGCTCTCGTAATCTTCGAGGATAATATAAGTCCAATCAGGACCTTTAAATTTGTTGTTCACAAGTTTTAGTCTTTTGCTTCTTTGTTTTTCAGTTTTACTTTCTTGTCCCGTTCGGCTTGTCACTTCGTTTACTTGTTCTGGATCTTCACTTTATTTATTTATTTGAAAAGTTTTATATAGCGCTACTAGACCCGGAGGTATCAGAGCGCTTTACACGAGTTACAGCGAGTTACAAGTTACATAGTTACATCACTTAAATCAAAGAGTCATAGGGGGGGAGGAGGATGGGGAGGGAGGGAATACACAACTGGAAAAACGAGGAAAACAATGACAGATGTCCGGCTGGGTAGGTGACGGCCGAGGGGGTGAAACCAGGGCCAGACTCCTCTTTAGCTGCATATGACAGCTCCACCGGGCATCGGCCAAGGTTGCTCGTGTATCCAGGTGAGTACAAACAGTCATCAGAGATCCATCAGAAGTTCAGAGGAACGTTATTTAAGAGTTATATATAGTGTTGGCTAGACCCGTAGGTATCAGAGCACTTTACATTAGGCTACACAATGTTACCGAGAATGAAAACAAATACACATTACGTCAAAAATTAAGCAACAAATTGGGAGAGGAAAGAAAGGTGAGACAAATAGAGAGGAGGGGGAAGGGGGAAGTGTGAAGGGGGGAGGATGAAGGAAAAGACGGCAGGTGAGACGAAAGGAAGTCTGCCCAAAGACCGACTGGGTAGGTGACGTCTGAGGAGGGAATCCACAGCCCATCACCCCAATAGCTAAACAGGTAGCTCTATCGGGCATCAGTCAGATTGCTAGGTCTCAACTGACGAGGGAAAGTTCACAGAAGAAAGTCCAGTGGATAGACAGGGTGGGAACTATGAGCAAGGACGAGTGAGAGCAAAGGTCAATAGCTGGAAAGAGGAGAAGAGTAGAGAGGAGGGGGTAGGGGGTATGGTGAAGAGGAGAAGGGAGAAAAGTCCATTAGAGAGACGCAGGAGAGTTTGCCCAAAGACCGGCTGGGTAGGTGATGGTCAAGGAGGGAAATCCATAGCCCATCTCCCCTTTAGCTCGCGAGGTAGCTCCACCGGGCGTCAGTCAAAATGTCTAGGTCTCAGCTGCCGATGGAAAAATATCAGAGTCAAGTGTCATGGAGGGTGACTTGTTATATGGTATTTTACTCTTTTAATGACACTAGGCCAATGATCACCTTTCCTAGTTTTCTTTGCTTGTGCTGTCTCTTTACTCTTTATTTCTTCTTCAGTAGTTCGTTTATTTTCAGGTTGTGGCACAGTTTCGTTTTCTTCAATTTCAGTTTCTTCTGCTACTTGTTCCTTTTCAGGTCTTATTGGTTTCTCTTCAGCTGCTCCACTGTGAGTCTCTAGTAACTGATCTTGTTCTTGATTTACGTTTTCATGTTCGAGATTCTCGGGTTCTTTTTCCTGAATGTATTTTTCTGGATCTAACTGGTTCTGATCAGGGCTTATTGCACTTTGTACTTCTGCAGCCTGACCGCGTTCTTCTAAACCTATCTGTCCCTGCTCAAATTTTGTTGGTTCGTTGTTGATTTGAGCCTGTTTTCCTCTCCCTATCTGATCCTGCTCAGGTTATTTTATTGTTTCTTCTTCTTCCTGAGCTGCTTCTTCTTCACCTATCTGATTTTCTTCAATTTCTTCTAAATGGGCTTGACTCCTTGTTCTGTGGTAAACTTCAGGAATTTCCACCACCGGTATCCAGTCCTGACTTGTGCTCGGTTGTTCTTCTTCAGCTTCCCTCGAATCTCATTCCTGAGATTCTTCAGCTGGGCAACCTTCAGCTTCCTCAGTGATCGATGCTTCCTGAGGATTTTCTTCTTCAGGGTCTGGTACTCTTTTGGTGTGGCTTACATGAATCCAATTAGGAAATCCTGCACACTTTACTGCTGTATTCGTAACTAGTATGACTTGACGAGGTTCATCCCACCTGGGTGATAGACACGTTTCTCTCGTGTGGTTCTTCACAACCACCCAGTCTCCGGGATTCAGCTCATGCTCTTGTTCAGGCTGCCTGGAAACTGCGTCTTCCCCAACCTGGTGAGAGACAGAACGCACTAGGTCAGCCAATCCTTTGCAATAATCCAGAACCATATCATCAGTTATATTCAGCAATTTATTTGTAGGAACATGTGCTTGTCTCATTGCTCTTCCCATGATTATCTCGTGCGGACTCAATCCGGTATTTCTATCAGGAATGCTTCTGAGTCCCATCAAGACAAGTGGCAATGCATCCGGCCAATCTAGCGATGTCGATGCACACATTTTTACCAGTCTGGATTTCATTGTGCCATTCATTTGTTCAACCACTCCGGAAGCCTCTGGACGATATGCAAGGTGCAATTTTTGCTCAATTTGGAATGCTTCACAGATTATTCTAATCACATCACTGTTGAAGTGCCTTCCTCTATCTGATTCCAAAGTTACTGGGAAACCAAACCTAGGAATGAGTTCTCGTAGCAACAACTTTGCGACTGTAATACTGTCATTTCTCCTGGTAGGGTAAGCCTCCACCCACTTTGAAAACAGACATACTATGACAAGTACGTATTTCAGTCCTCTACATGGTGATAACTGAATAAAATCAAGTTGCAATCTCACAAATAAACCCTCGGCCTTTCCTATTTTCCCAAAACCAATTATTGTTTTTCTTCCAGGATTATGCATTTGGCAAGTTAAACATCTCTGACAAAGGCTCTCTGCTACAGCCCTAAACCTTGGATTGTACCAGTTTTGTCTGAAGAGCCTAATCATTGCATCTCTCCCTACATGTGTGTCTCCATGATACATTCTGGCCATTTGTGAAATCAGACAGTCGGGCATGACTGGTCTGCCATCAGAAAAATCCATACATCGTCTTCTGCCCTTTGAGAACATCCCATTTTAATCCATGCATTTCTTTCACTCTCCTCAGCATCATCTTGTAATCGTTTTACATCATTCCATGTTTCAGGAGGTGCATACAGCATAAGTTGGCAGCTGATTCCCATTCTTTCAACCCTTTTATTAACTGACAACCTGTTTTTAGCACAGTGTTGAGCCACCAAATCTGTATATCTGTTACCGACTACCACCCAGTCATCTCCTGACTGGTGTGCAGCACATTTCACCACAGCCAATTCTTTTGGTGATTGTATTGCCTCCAGCAGTTCTTTTACAAACTGTCCATTTTTAATGGGGGATCCTGAAGAAGTCATGAAATCCCTCTGCATCCATAGTTGGCCAAAATCATGCACAACCCCGTAACCATATTGGCTATCTGTAAATATAGTTACTTTTTGATTTTTCCCAATTTTGCAGGCTTTTATTAATGAAATCAATTCAGCTACTTGTGCAGATTTTACTCCGGGTAAATAGGATGCTTCGACTATTCCAGTTAATTCACACACTGCATATGCAGCAGTTAGTTTACCATCTTCATGCCTTTGGCACGAACCATCAACAAACAACTCCCTGTCTGGCATCCTGAGGGGCAATTCCTGGATATCAGGACGTGGTTTCGTGCATAACTCTGTGACTTGTAAACAATCATGTTCCTCTTCATCGTCTTTAACTTCCTCCTGGTATGGGTCTGGTAGTAAGGTAGCAGGATTTACTATTGTGCACCTTACAATGGTCACATTTTCAGCACCTAAGATTATTCTCTCATATTTAGTCAGCCGACTAGGAGTAAGATGCTGAGTTCGGGTTCTTGTTAACAGAATTACAACTGAATGTGGAACAAACACTTTAACAGGATGTCCCATTACAATTATTCACTTTGCTCAATGCTTAGACATGTAGCCGCTACTGCTTTTAAGCAGCCTGGCAACGCGGCCGCCACTGGGTCCAATGTAGCAGAAAAATATGCTATAGGACGTCTGTCCAAACCATGTCTCTGGGTTAGGACTGAAAGTGCACAATTTTCTCTCTCATGACAGAATAATGCACATTTTCTTTTATAATCAGGCATGCCTAAGGCAGGTGCTGCACACAAAGCATTTCTCAATTTTACAAAAGCTCCTACGCTCTCATCATCCCACTCAACTGGGTCCTTTGCTTTCTTTTTCGTCATTTGGACTAATGGCTTTGCTAACAGAGAAAACCCTAGTATCCATTGTCGACAATAACCCACTATTCCAAGGAACATTCTCACTTCTCTTTGAGTTACAGGCATTTGCATTTTCTTGATTAATTTTACTCTTTCAGAGGTTATTCTTCTTTTTCCCCTCTCAATCTGGTGTCCTAGATACTTAACTGCTGTCGTACAGAACTGCAACTTTTCAGGTGAAACTTTATGCCCTTCTTCAGCTAAATGATTTAATAATGCAATGGAGTCAACAACACAGTCCTCTCTGGTGTTAGATGCCACTAGTAAGTTGTCTATATACTGTACTAAGACTGAGCTTCCTGGCATCACTAGTTTCTCTAGGCACTTTTTCAATATCTGATTGAAGATGGAAGGACTTTCCGTGTACCCCTGAGGAACACGATTCCATACATAGACTTTGTTTTCAAATTTGAATGAAAAAAGATACTGGCTATCCGGGTGCAAGGGTAGTGAAAAGAATGCTTGACATAAGTCAATCACAGTAAACCATCCTGCACTCCAAGGAATCTGGTATAAAATTACTGCAGGATTTGGTACTATAAGACAACAAGGTTCCACAATCTTGTTTATTTTTCGCAGGTCTTGAACAATACTATACTTTCCACTAGGTTTCTTCAAACCCATTATTGGTGAGTTACAAGGGCTACTCATTACTTCTTTTAATATGTCTTGTTTTACCATTCGGTTGATTTCTTCAATAACTCCTGCTTTTACTTCTGCACTCATTTTGTACTGTCTGGTATTTGGGAAAATTGCACCTTCTTTTACCGTAATTTTCACTGGGTCTATTTTTGCCATAAGTCCTACTTCCTTTCCCGTGAAATCCCATACCATGGAATTCACTGTAGTTTTTAGTTCTTCTGGTAAGTCGTCTTTTGTTATCAAAGAAAACATCTCATCTACTTCTGTACCTTGCTTTGCAATCATAAACTTATATACATGGTCTTCATCTGGGGTCTGTATTGCCACACCATCCGGCGTGCAGAAAATTGTGCAGTTCATTTTACACAATAAATCTCGGCCCAATAAATTTACTGGACTAGAATCACACACTACAAATTGTTGCATTTCTCTAAAGCTTCCAATTTTTACTTCCATTGGTTCAGTAAGAGGTGTTCTAATCTTTCGATTAGCCACACCCACCACTTGGATAGCTTCTCCAGAGAGAGGAAGGTCTGGGATGTCTGCTGTTCTCACAGTAGACCTGGTAGCACCAGTGTCCAAAAGGAAAGTAATATCATTACCTTTCACATTCCCTTCGACATATGGACCTGACTGATCTACCGGTAAGGATGCGCCAAGTACGCACTCCTTCTCCCCCTCTCCTAGGCACCGTCATTGGCTATATGAACAGAAGTCATCCTGTAAAAGAAATTGTGAGGTTACATAATCATTCTTACCACTTCCTCCTTGATATCCAACGTCTGTACCGTGCTTTGCTCTGCTTACATTACCCTGTATAGGTGCAGGTGGCAACTGACTTTGAGGATTTACACCCTGCTGTGAGTCATTCTGCGTCTGTGGATTTAAATTTTGATTTGGGCCATTATTATTCGAATCTTTTTATATTCATCCTTCCAATGCCCCAATTTTCCGCATCCATGACAAGGACATTTCTTTTTAGCCTCTTCTCTGCTCATTCGTTCTCTCATTTTTCCACCATTCCCAGTGTCACCATTCGTTCCAGAATCTTTCCCCTGATTATCACTTGGATTATCCAAGTTAATTCCCTGTTTCTCGGCCATTTTTACCTGAGCCCACATTACTTTCTCCTTCAATTTCTTGTGCCTATCCTCAATGTCATCTCCACAATATTTTGCATATTTCAAGATTTCATCGATTGGTTTCCCTTGCCAGCACAACATGTGCTGCTTAATCATCTGACAAATCTCTGGCTTCAAACCATAAACAAATCGGTAAACAAACTGACTCGTTTTTATCTCCAATATCCTCAAATCCACTATACTGTTTGAATACCTGCAATAAACGTTCGTAATACGCATGTACCGATTTACTGGCTTCTTGGGTAGTTCTGTCTATTTTCACCCAATCTGTTTCTTTTGGTGGTATTTTCCCTTTTAGGTAAGTTATTACCTGCTGATACTTTTTCATGACATCACTTGACGGGGCACCTGTTTTTGGATCTCTAGGATACTCTTCACTTGGCCAATCAACTGTGATTTTACAATCGGTCCATAAATCGGCAGGTACCACTATGTCAAACAGACCATCCAAGTCCTTCAACAATACCTTTGACACTTTCACAAACCTTTCAACCTGCTTGTACCATTCAATTGGCTTTTCTCTCAACTTTGGAAAATCATTCGGAAATGACAAAATATCCTGTCTGCTCCATGGGACATGTACATATCCCCCTCCTGGAACTTCTCGCATCGGGTACATTTGATCTGCTTTCCCTGTTTCCTTCATTAAATATTCAGAAGTTGTTCTACTGTATCGTGCCTCTTCCTTTTTCTTTGTCCATCTAACTTTCCATTTATCTAGATCTCCCCATTTTTGCAAAACTGACATCAATTCTTTTACTTGTAGTTTCCTTCCAGAGGCATTCATGTTTTCTAAATCTTTGTCAGAAAAATCTGCTCTATAGGGTTTCTGTAATACTTTTGACTTTCCTATTTCAATTCCCATTTGCAGAGCTAAATTTGCTAATTTCTCATGGAATATCTTTACATTTCTTGTGATACTTCTGTACACGAACAATAGTTCTTCTTCATCATAAGTATTTAGGCGATCTACCCCTACATTTCCTGCTATCATTTCTTCTAACTCAACCTTTAACTTATAAATGTCCAATGATCTTTGGGGGTGAACTCTGTTTGTCCGATCCTTGTGCCCACCTTTCTAAGTCTTCTGGCGTAACTACTGTGGCACTTTTGGTTCCTGATGAGGTTACTATGTTTACATCTTTTGAGCAACCAGGTGTAGCTCTTCTGGGGGTACTATTTGCAGATTCTCGAATGGGCAAGTCCATTAATGAAATCATAGATTCACAATCACTAAAGTGATCCTCAACCATTACTACTGCTTCAGGTTTTAGAATATTCATAGGTGTGGGCATAACTAGAGGTTTGGGATAATTTACTTTGTCACCATATAAGGAAACCACTGGACCAATTGTTACCGGTATGGTTAGTGAATCAGGATGAACACTCAATTGTGTTACTTTCTGTATTAATTCTGCTCTGTTTTTATCTATGGCTTCCTTTTCTTTATCGTGAAGTACCCTACTAGCTGGGGAATCATGCAATACTTGTGGTACCAATGGTGTCCTTAACAGTTGATCCAGCGCTAACAATAAAAATTCTTCTCCTATATGCTTCGGTCATCCAGGTACAACTTATCCCTCCAACACACAAACTATATCCATATGACGGTGGGGCCCATAACACCGCATATACATTCACTTACTCATTTATTCTCTGGATTACCTCCGTCCTTAACCTAGGAGAAAACGATTCGCTGGAAGGAGACGGGATACCTCTTTTAACATGACATAATGTTTCTCATTTGCTTTAAGGTATTCCGCTCATTGGTCGATGGACCAACTAGTAGGAATCAGTTGATGGTGATTAAGACCAGCTCAATCACAATAAACTCTTTAACATTCTACCTTAATTATTGAGCAAAAGAATCACTGAGTCATTTGTTTAAAGAATAATAAAGTTTATATAAAGTTTTGTAGCAAGAAATAAGTTTTAAGCTTATTATTCAGATCATTACATTTATCATCATTATAAGAATAAATTGAAATTGCAATGCATATCTATTAGACGGAAAATTAAGGTTGTCACAGCAAGAACTCCAAGAGATCAATCTATCTGTCCTGGAAAAACTAATAACTCTAAATGAAAAATCTATCAGGAGTAAAAAGGTTCTCCAAAAGCAGCATCTTATACTCAACTAGAAATATAAAATAGCAGCAGCAGCATCAGCTCGTCAGCATCAGCAACCGCAACTTCACCCATCTGCAGCATCCACTCTCTCCAGCATCTAACTCTCCAGCATCTAACCCCTCCCACCAAGAGTAGGTCTTCTTATACCCTAATTCTAGCTTACTGAATAAAAATGTTGCATCTTCATGGCGTGATTCTCTCTCATTGGTTCACTCAGGCCCATATACATTTTAATCAAACTTCCTTGTCTTAACCAGTTCCTTGTGGAATGTCCATGCTTGCATCGTTTCCCACAGTTCATGACATTGCTCATCCGTTTCGATCAGTCCAATTTGTATCTTTTTCTGATACTTTTTAGATTCAACAGTTCCGTCCATTTATTCAGTTTGACTTCTCACGCTTTTTGCTTATCATCTTGGCACACATCTGCTCAGAAAGGTCACAATAGCCTTGACCATACTTCCGTCTTAGCCTCTCAGCACGAACACGTGGTCATCCTTTTTCACAGCCTTTCTCCTCTACCACACGGTTTCTTGCTCATGCGTACTCTAGCAAATGGCGGCCATTTTATATCGCTGCTCAACAGGCCTAAGCGCACTATTTTCAAAGATAAACAAAATATTGTTAAAATAAAGAATATAAACCCTTTCGTTTCCCTCCCGTCTTTCTATGTACCCCAATTAGGTATTACCTAGCAAAAAGCAACATATAAAGCCGTCCCTTACTTACCATCGCTTTATTTTGCCACCACACGTTTTATTTTCAAAGCACAAATCATGCATTTATTATTTTATTAGTACGCAAATATTACGTTATGTTAGACACGTAAACAATTATAAGTTGATTAATTTGCACACAAAATAGCGTGTTACCTTTAACCCTTTACATGTAACATACTTTGTTGGTTATTTACTTAAACGAACATGTTTATTAATTATTTTACGAAAATTATTAGGAGGTTAAAATTTTTTCATTTACCCTGCTCCATCAACTCCCCCCTTTGGTGATTTTTAATATCACCACAAAACCCAAGTTATACAATTTTCTCAGACAGCATATATCTTTTATCCGTTTGCTTTTGTTAGTTTACACAACTGTATCCCTTTCAATTTGTCTCTTTGTTTTTTTGTACATGTTCTCTTTTATTTCTTCTAACTCTATTTCACCCATTTCTCTCTCTCTCTCCTTGTTTATCATGTTTTCTTTTTCTATTTTATTCTGTCTTCTTTTTCTCTTTATACATGTAATTACAAGCTTCAGCACTAAAATTATTATTATTATCATGGTTGCTATTATTATAACTTTCCCTATTATTAATCCACTCATTCTTGTTAACCAATTTATTACTGAAGAAAACCCTTTACCAAGTTTTCCCAATGCACTTTCAACCTCCAGTGGAACAAGTTCTTTGTGCAAACTTGTAATATTTGTTATATACTTTTGTATATTTTCACTTTTATCTGGAATGTAAGTGCAACAATGTTGGACTTTCAGCATTCCACAGACTCCACCCTCTTTTGCCAAAAGAATGTCAAGGGCAAGTCGATTTTGCATCACCATAGCTCTCATGGCAACCATCTCGGTATTTACCATCAAGAACCCTCCAGCAGTATCTGTAGATAAACGATCTACCACTGTGGATAATTTCCGAATTCTAAATGCATTCAAAGATATTCCCACTGCTGGTATCAATGCTCCAAAAATATCACCTACTATTTCTGAAAAACTTTCCCTTTTTCTACGTGTAAAGGTATTTATCATTCTGTGTGTTCCTTTTTCTTTTCTGTCCATATGAAAAATCTTTGGAAAGACCAGGCCTAAATAACATGACCCATACCAATGGTCTGGCAACCTGTAATAAGCCCTATTACCGCAAACATAATAGATACCTGGAAATATTGGATCTTTTCCCCCTTTGAATCCCCATCCACCTAAAATTTGATAATTGTCATGGCAAATACTGGAACCCACAAAATAATTGTCATATCTTGTTTTATTTCTTCTAATGCACAACCTTCCCTGTTGGGGCCAATCCAGAGTCATAGCTGCATTTGTCTTTTTCTTGTCATGATTGTCTTCCTCAAACGCCCAAAGAGGTGTTTTTGTCTCTTCTATCACTTTTCTTTGAAATTTCACTCTTCTCTCTTCAACCATCTCTAAAAATACTTTTTCTTCCTTCTTTAACTCACAGGTAAGGTTGTATTTAATTATATTATCTAATGTTAAAATCTTATCTTCTAAAAATATTCACCAAACGTTTTTCCCTCTTTTGTTTTGTTTAGCTCGGGAACTACAGAAACTTTCGCAAAAATCTTATCTATGTCAGTGTAATAATATTCTAATCTACCTGTTTTATAAAATAAACTTGCTAAAACACTACATGTTATTCCATACATCAAAGGAAGGTGATGATAAGTCACACCCTCTGCTACAGACGCAGGCAATTGCATACAAACATAACAATCTCTTACATCCATTGTTTCTACATACTCATATAATAATTTAGTAAAAATATTCTTAGAAAAATCTGTTATTGATTTGTCCTTATGTAATTCTGCACTACTTTTTAATATAACTGGTTCTTGAGTGTTAGCTCCTTTTTCTTTCTTTGTGTTATTAGAAGTTTCCACTACAGCTAAACTAATTGGAATAGTGATTGCTAAAACCACCCATACTGTCATTAATAATCCTGTACAAAAGAAGCACATCTTACACCATCTACTTAAAAACTCACATTTACATTTTCTATCTCTAGTATCCTCCATTTTGTTTTATAACCTTATTTATTTATTTTCCAGAAAACTGTGTCACTACACCTCAGAAATGACTTATTAGTCACTCTGTACTTCAATGTTTTTGTCTTTGCTTGGTACTTTCTTTTAATTTTTTTCAGAATTCTTTCTTTGTCAAATCCAGTATTTTGTCAAATCCGGTAAAATTCGTCAGATCCAGTGTTTTGTCAAATCCGGTAGAAATTGTTTAAATTTCTTCAAGTTTGTTGCACCTCACCTTCACCCATTAGGTTTCTTGGTTCTGGGTTCTCGTGAGTGTTCTTTTCTTCTTTGGTATCAGTCAAAGCAAGATACAACCATTCAGGTGATCTATACTTCGCATTTACCTTCTTTACTCTTTTCGTTTTCTGCAAGTGTTTTCCACCTTGTTTTTCTTGCTCTTTCTGACTTATTTCATTCACTTGTTCAGCACTTTTTCCATCTAACCTTATGATTCTGTATCTTAATTTTCTTACTTCGTTGGGCCAATTGTCTCCTTTTCTTGGCCTTTTTGCCTCACTTCCTTTTTCCTCTCTTTCTGTTTTCCAATTCCTTTTTCTTGACTCAAGTTTTTGGTTTCTTTCTTCTCCACTTTCTTCAGACTCTGTTTCAATTTTTTCTTTATTGTCTCTTATTTTGAATCTTATGATTTCATTTTCTACCTCTACTTATGGTTCTTTTCTTATCTTCCTTCGTTCACCTATTTCTGTCCCTCCTCGAGGTTCTTCCGAATTTGTGTCAGTCTCTCTATCTGCTTCTAAATTTCCCTGTTCTTTTGTTTGACTATCTGTCCCTATTGCTCCTCGGGGATCTTCCGATTTTTCTAGCTTTCTGTTTGAAACTCTCCCTTCTTCATCTATTAATATTATCTCCGAAGGATTTTTACCACAACTTGTACTTGGTTGCTCACTGTTACTATCTTCTTGCTCAGTTTCTTCTCTTATGCTTTCAAATTTCCAATTTCTTTTCAGAATTTCTTCACAATCCGAATGATCTGTATCAGATTCTGAACTGGTATCTGATATTTCCAGATGTCGACTCACATGTCGATCTTCAAGTTCTGGAACTTCAGCTATTTCCTCTACTTCTTCTGTCGTTGCACTTGTAGTTGGGTCTTCCAGATGTCGACTTACAGGTCGATCTTCAGATTCTGGCACCCTGTTTGTTTCTTCTTCTGCTTCTGATGCTGAACTGTTATCCAATATTTCCAGATGTCGACTCACATGTCGATCTTCAGGTTCTGGAACTCTGATGGTGTGACTGGCATGCACCCAGTGTTTCACTCCTGCACATTTGACTGCAGTGGTTGTCACCAGGATCACTTGTCGTGGTTCGTCCCAGCGAGGAACCAAACAGTTTCTTCTCCTGTGAACTTTTATGCGGACCCAATCTCCAGGATTCAAGTCGTGAGCTGGTTTTCTTTCAAGAGTGGTCGCATCCGGTCCAACCTGATGAAACACAGAACGCACCACATCAGCCAATCCTTTGCAATAATCCAGCACTAGATCATCAGTTATAGTCAGTAGTTTGTTGACAGGTACTTGTGCTTGTCTCATTGCTCGTCCCATAATTATCTCATGGGGACTGAGTCCAGTTTTCCTTTCCGGAATACTTCTGATTGTCATTAAAACTAATGGCAAGGCATCTGGCCATTTGAGTCCTGTAGCTTGACACATTTTTCCTAACCTGTTCTTAATTGTTCCATTCACTTGCTCTACTATTCCAGAAGCCTCTGGTCTGTATGCACAATGCAGTTTCTGTTTTATACTAAGTGCTTCACAAATCAGTTTAACTAATTCATTTTGGAAATGTGTTCCTCTATCTGTTTCAATCGTGACTGGAAAACCATACCTCGGAATGAATTCTCGCAGCATAAGTTTTGCTACCGTGATTCCATCATTCCTTCTGGTTGGGTATGCCTCCACCCAACGGGAAAACAAACAGACGACTACTAGGACATACCTTAGTCTGTTGCAAGGGGGCATTTCAATAAAATCCATTTGCATTCTAGTGAACGGACCTCCTTCTCGTCCTATTGTTCCTAGACTCACTACTGTCTTCCTTCCTGGATTTAACTGTTGACAAATAAGACATCTTTGACAAAGACTCTCAGCTATGGCTCTGAATTTCGGATTATACCATGTTTGTCTAAAAAGTCTGATCATTGAATCTCTCCCAATATGGGCTTGTCCATGGTACATCCGTGCCATGTCAGAAATCATACTATCAGGCATGACTGGTCTTTCATCTCTGTAAACCCAAACATCATTTTCTTCATGTTTTCTACATCCTGCTTTTATCCATGTATCTTTTTCCTCATCATCTGCTGCTTCCTGTAACTGTCTCACCTCATCCCATGTCTCAACAGGGTTAGTAAAAAGCAAAGGACAAGAAATATGCTCTCTTTCTCGACTTTTGTTTAAAGAAACCACATTCTTTGCACAGTACTGTGCAATCTCGTCAGCATATTTATTACCGACAGTTATGTAGTCTTCCCCATTTTTATGTGCATTGCACTTCACAACAGCAATCTGTTTAGGCAGCTGTATCGCCTCAAGCAACTTTTTCACAAAATCTCCATTTCTAATTGGTGTTCCTGCAGACGTCAAGAAACCTCTTTGTGACCAAATCTGACCGAAATCATGCACCACCCCAAAGCCGTACTGGCTATCTGTCACGATCGTAACCCGTACATTTCTTCCCAACTTGCATGCTTGAATCAGAGCTACTAGTTCTGCGACTTGAGCAGACCATATCCCTTTCAGACAAGATGCTTCCATTACAGTTGCTACTGTGCAAACCGCATATGCTGCACTTAGAACTCCATCATTCGTTCTCAAACATGAGCCATCCACAAACAAAATATAATCTGATTCCTTTAAAGGCTCATCTCGTATATCTGATCTTGGTTTTGTACAATATTCAAGCACATTCAGACAATCGTGATCTACTTCATCCATTTCAATTACACTTTCTTCATCTGGTAAAGATGTCGAAGGATTCACATTCATACATCTGTCAATGGTCACATTATCTGCACTCAAAATTACTTTTTCATACCTAGTCAGCCGACTATGTGTCATGTATTGGGTTTTCGTTCTTGTCAAGAGAATTTCCACAGAATGGGGAACATATACTCGCAGTGGATATCCCATCACTATGCCTTCACTCTGTTCCAGACTCACACAAGTAGCAGCAACTGCTTTCAAACATCCAGGCAACGCTTTCGCTACAGGGTCTAAAACAGCTCAAAAATATGCAATGGGTCTTTTCATAGTTCCATGTCTTTGTACCAAGACTGAAAATGCACATCCATCTCTTTCACTGCAATACAACTCAAAATCTTTCTCATAGTCAGGCATTCCTAACGCTGGAGCCTCACATAATTTCTTTTTCAGCTCTCTGAATGCTTTCATTTCTTCATCATTCATTTCAAAAGGATCTTTAACATCCTTCTTTGTCAGTTTTTGCAACGGTTTAGCAATCAGCGAAAAACCGCTTATCCATTGTCGACAATATCCAACCATTCCCAGAAACATTCTTACCTCTCTTTGCGTCATTGGAGCTCTCATTCCTTGAATCATTTTTATTCTTTCAGTCGTTACCTTTCGCACTCCTTTCTCAATTTTATGCCCTAAATATTGGACTTCTTGTTGACAAAACTGCAATTTTGATGGGGACACTTTATGTCCTCTTTTTGCTAAATGATTCAGCAAAGCAATTGTATCATTGACACATGCTTCCTTCGTTTTTGATGCCACCAGTAGGTCATCAATATACTGAACCATCACTGACTTTTCTGGCATTTTTAAATCTTCCAAGGATTTCTTTAGAATCTGATTAAAGATTGAGGGGCTTTCTGTGTACCCTTGAGGAATTCGGCACCATGCCAAAATACGCTCTCCAAACCTAAACGCAAATAATGGCTGGCTATCTGGATGCAATGGAATAGAGAAAAATGCATGACATAAATCAATTACTGTGTACCATTCTGCTTCACGTGGAATCTGGTATAGAATCACAGCAGGGTTCGGTACTATTGGGCAACAAGGCACTACAATTTTGTTTACCTTCCTCAAATCCTGTACAATTCTATATGTTCCGTTTGGCTTTTTCAGTCCCATTATTGGCGAATTACATGGACTGCTCATGATTTCTTTTAGAATCCCTTGTTCAACCATTTTATTTATTACTGGCGTTATTCCTTCAATTATTTCTGGTGTCAATTTATACTGGGGCGTATTTGGGTAACTCGTTCCCTCTTTTACTGTTATTTTAACGGGATCTACTTCTTTCATTAATCCTATATCTTCTCCTGTAAAGTCCCACACTTCTTCTTTCACTGTCTTTTTCAATTCAATTGGGATTTTCTCTGCATCAAATACAGGAAACAAATCATTTACTTCTGGGTCTAAATTTACCATTGTCATTTTATACAGCACATCTTCATCTGGGGTCTGAAATGCAATTCCATCTGGAGTACAATAGATAGTGCAATTCATCTTGCACAATAAATCGCGTCCTAATAGGTTCACGGGACTACAATCGCATACCACAAATCGGTGCATTTCACTAAATGGACCAATTCTTACCTCCACTAATTTAGTAAGAGGCGTCTTAATTTGTTGATTCGAAACTCCAACTACTTGGATATGTTCACCTGAGAGAGGAAGGTTTGGAATTTCCACTGACCTAACAGTAGAACGGGTAGCTCCAGTGTCCACAAGGAATGTTACATTTGCACCATTCACTTCTCCATCCACAAATGGACCAGACTGATCTACCTCTAGAGTTGCGCCAAGCACGCACTCTTCCCCCTCTCCTAGGCACCGTCAGAAACTTTCATCCGTTTCATCCTCATCCTGTCGTAACCAATATTGAGAAATTGCAGCTGCACGCGGCAACTGTGTTACCTGTTCTCCTCCGTAGAATCCTGTTTCTGCACTGTATTTCTGTTGGTTAACACTCTTGGGAAGTGGTGGTTGTGGCACCTGACTTTGTTGAGTAACTACCTCACTCTGCACCTGTGAATTTAATGATTGATTTTCCACATTAAGTTTTGGAGGAAATTTACACTCGTTTCTCCAATGCCCTAGCTTTCCGCAGTTGTGGCATGGCCACTTTTTCTTTGCTTCATCTATGCTCATTTGTCCTTTTCCTTTACCTATATTAGGTCGAGATCTAACCTGTCCTGCTTCATTACCTGGTATTACTCAATTGAGCTTCTTGCTTCTCTGCAACTTTCACCTGTGCCCACATGGCTTTTTCTTTCAATTTACGCTGTCTACTCTCAATATCATCACTGCAATATTTAGCATATCTCAAAACTTCGTCAACTGTGCTATTCTGCCAGCAAATCATATGCTGCTTAATCATTTCACTTATCTCTGGTTTCAATCCATACACAAATCTATATACAAAATGACTCATATCCTTCTCATTTAGTGTCTCATAACCACTGTACTGTTTGAAAACCAACAACAGCCTTTCGTAATAAGCATGCACTGATTCTTTACTTTCCTGCGTTGTTCTGTCTATTTTTACCCAATCTGTTTCTTTAGGTGGAATCTTATTCTTCAAAAAGGTAATTACTTGGTCATACTTCCTCATCACTTCTGGTCCTGGCGCTCCTGTTTTAGCATCCCTTGGATATTCTACAGTTGGCCAATCAATAGTAATCTTACATTCTGTCCACAAATCAGCTGGCACTACTATATCAAACAATCCATCCAAGTCTATCCACAACACTTTTGAAACTTTCACAAATCTCTCCACTTGTCTGTACCATTCTACTGGCTTTTCTCTCAACTTTGGGAAGTCATTTGTAAATGACAGTATATCCTGTCTGGTCCATGGAACATGCACGTAACTACCACCTGGAGTTTCTCTCATCGGGTACTCCCTTACAACTGGTTCCTTATCTGTTACTGCAAAAGCCAAAGATGCTTTATCTGTTGTTTTCTCGTTCTTTTTCGTCCATCTATTTCTCCATCTATCCACATCACCCCATTTTCTCAGTAAAACAATTAACTCTTTTATTTGGGTCAATCTTCCTGATGTATTCAGATTCTCTATATCTTTTTCACAAAAATCTACTCTGTATGGTTTCTGCAACGTTCTCACTTTTGCAAACTCTACTCCTAGTTCACTTGCTGTTTCTTCCAATTTGTCATGTAAATTTCTAGCTCTCCATGTAAGACTTTTGCACAAAAACATAATCTCATCATCCTGATAATTTTTTAATTTTTCTGTACCAATCGTTCCTAAAATCAATTCTTCCATGTCTATTTTTAACCTAATTACATCTAATGGTTTTACTTCTGTTTCTTTTGTTTTTAGCGCTTTCATCCATTCATTTAACTCATCTGGAGTCGGACCTACAGGCGTACTATTTAATTCTATCCAATTGTTACTTCTTTCTGGTGTCCCTGATGCAGACTCCGTTACCATAGGTATTCTCCTAATCTCATTCTCGTTTATCGTCAAATTAGTAGGTGGGCTTGGTCTATAGGTACTAACCAAATGGTGTGCACCTTCATTGTTCAGTTCCATCCCTTCTCTTTTTCTTTGCAACTGTGAATTCATGGGAATCACTAAAGAACGTTCATCAATTTTCTGATTCTCAAAAATTGGCATTACTGGACCTATCGTTACTGGTACAGTTACAGCTTCCATATTCTTTGTCAATGCTCTTATTTTCTCAGTCAATTCTCTTGTGGTTTTTGCTAATTCAGTTGCATTGTCACTTTCTATCTCTTCATTTTGTGAAGTTTTTAATTGATCTTGTGACCTATTTGTCTCATCTCTTCGTTCGGGATTTTTATTCCTCCCAGTTTCCATTGGCGGTGCATTAGGTGTCACCACCGCAGAAGTCTGTTGGTATGGAGGTGGGTTTCTGTTTAAAATATCTTCCAGCAATTCGTCATCCGTTTCACTACCACCATACACATACTTTTCTATAACTACATGTTTCTTTTTCTCTGTACACTTTCTCTTTGCTTCTTCCTCAACTGTAAAAGCTGGAAACAAACCTCCTGTCATATTAGCACATCTCCAACGCTTTATTCTGTCCTCATGATTTACTCCCCATAACCTTCCAGGCACAAACTCATGATTCTTTAATCCTCTGAATCTCTCTCGTTCATACATCTCATCTTCCCATTCAGTTAACGCTTCAAACTGTGCCGGTCTAGGTTCTAACATTGCCATCTTTTCTCTCAAGTTCCGTAGTACAGCTACATTAAATGAACCATTCTCAGGGAAAGCCAAAGCTCCATCATTCTTGGTATATTTTCTCCAATTTTCTAACCATATGCATGTATGATATCCATATTTCAGCATCATATGCGAAGCTGGTGATTTCGGCGGAGGAATTATTTGTCCCTCTCTAGTCACTACCTTTTTGTCTTTCTTAAAGAAATTCTTAACTTTCGACATCCATGACGTTTTCTCTCTACCATACTCATAATACGACATGATTCACAATCGCTTTTTCTCCTCAATCGATCCGCAATTCAACACTGTTCTCTATGCGTTATTCCAACCAATACTAGCGCGACTCACACCAACACTCCAATCACAAACTTCCACGTCACTAAGCTATTTGACCAATCCTAGCGCGACTCACACCCAAGCTCCAATCAGAGCGATTTCTGTCTACAGCGTATTGTCCAATCCCAGCGCGGCTTTTGTCTACGTCAGCTCTGCTCCTGTTTCCGTATGACTAGCGCACTGTCCAATCCCAGCGCGGCTTTTGTCTACGTCAGCTCTGCTCTTGACCCCTCCTTTACAAAATTTATCGGCAATTTCTTTTTCAACAATTCTTCGTTAGTTACAACATTTAAAACACATTTCCATTGTCTGATTCGCTAAACCAAAGAGATAGCTTTGACCATTTACACAAGAACTCTGTATTTTCCAGTAGGCAGCGCTTACCTCTACCCTACCACAGAATTTTCAGTTTTGCCGATAAAGTAGCACTTCCCTCTACCTTACCCTTCTTTCAAGCAAGCAATAAACCCGTTTCTCTGGGGATAAAACACATGTGAAGACTATACTGCTCCTGAGAATTAAGGCCAGAGTTTCACAAGAAAACCGATCACTATTTCACTTACACACCTTTTATACGGAAAATGTCCCTATCATAACACAACCTGTGTTATCACCAATATGAACTCAGACAATGCACCATTCCATGTGACTTCTCTTGCCACACGTGTTCCACTTCCTACTTCCCGGAAGCGTGAAAACTTACATATAACATAACGCGACTCAACATAAAGTGTTAGACATGAATTTATCAATAATCAATAATCACTAATCAATAATCAATAATCACCAAACTAATCTATAGTAACCATAACTCTGCTACCAAGAAATCTGATCCAGCGCTAACAATAAAAATTCTTCTCCTATATGCTTCGGTCATCCAGGTGCAACTTATTCCTCCGACACATAAACTATATCCATATGACGGTGGGGCCCATAACACCGCATATACATTCACTTACTCATTTATTCTCTGGATTACCTCCGTCCTTAACCTAGGAGAAAACGATTCGCTGGAAGGAGACGGGATACCTCTTTTAACATGACATAATGTTTCTCATTTGCTTTAAGGTATTCCGCTCATTGGTCGATGGACCAACTAGTAGGAATTAGTTGATGGTGATTAAGACCAGCTCAATCACAATAAACTCTTTAACATTCTACCTTAATTATTGAGCTAAAGAATCACTGAGTCATTTGTTTAAAGAATAATAAAGTTTATATAAAGTTTTGTAGCAAGAAATAAGTTTTAAGCTTATTATTCAGATCATTACATTTATCATCATTATAAGAATAAATTGAAATTGCAATGCATATCTATTAGACGGAAAATTAAGGTTGTCACAGCAAGAACTCCAAGAGATCAATCTATCTGTCCTGGAAAATCTAATAACTCTAAATGAAAAATCTATCAGGAGTAAAAAGGTTCTCCAAAAGCAGCATCTTATACTCAACTAGAAATATAAAATAGCAGCAGCAGCATCAGCTCGTCAGCATCAGCAACCGCAACTTCACCCATCTGCAGCATCCACTCTCTCCAGCATCTAACCCCTCCAGCATCTAACCCCTCCCACCAAGAGTAGGTCTTCTTATACCCTAATTCTAGCTTACTGAATAAAAATGTTGCATCTTCATGGCGTGATTCTCTCTCATTGGTTCACTCAGGCCCATATACATTTTAATCAAACTTCCTTGTCTTAACCAGTTCCTTGTGGAATGTCCATGCTTGCATCGTTTCCCACAGTTCATGACATTGCTCATCCGTTTCGATCAGTCCAATTTGTATCTTTTTCTGATACTTTTTAGATTCAACAGTTCCGTCCATTTATTCAGTTTGACTTCTCACGCTTCTTGCTGATCATCTTGGCACACATCTGCTCAGAAAGGTCACAATAGCCTTGACCATACTTCCGTCTTAGCCTCTCAGCACGAACACGTGGTCATCCTTTTTCACAGCCTTTCTCCTCTACCACACGGTTTCTTGCTCATGCGTACTCTAGCAAATGGCGGCCATTTTATATCGCTGCTCAACAGGCCTAAGCGCACTATTTTCAAAGATAAACAAAATATTGTTAAAATAAAGAATATAAACCCTTTCGTTTCCCTCCCGTCTTTCTACGTACCCCAATTAGGTATTACCTAGCAAAAAGCAACATATAAAGCCGTCCCTTACTTACCATCGCTTTATTTTGCCACCACACGTTTTATTTTCAAAGCACAAATCATGCGTTTATTATTTTATTAGTACGCAAATATTACGTTATGTTAGACACGTAAACAATTATAAGTTGATTAATTTGCACACAAAATAGCGTGTTACCTTTAACCCTTTAAATGTAACATACATTGTTGGTTATTTACTTAAACGAACATGTTTATTAATTATTTTACGAAAATTATTAGGAGGTTAAAAATTTTTCATTTACCCTGCTCCATCACAGTGGTGCACTTGGGGTGCATCCACTTGTCCCTTCCTGATAGGGTGGTGGGTTCTTTAATATCTCTTCCATAAACTCATCTTCGGAATCTCCAAATCTAGTCAAGTGTTTTGTCTTTTCTGTACATTTGCTCCCTAACGATTCTTCTGCCATTAATATCGGATACAGACCCTCTGTAAGCATTGCTCTTCTCCACTGTTTCATCTGACCGTCCCTTGACTCATTTTGGTACCTAGGGAAAAATCCCCGATAACCCCTATTACTTCTGGATCGGTCCCGCTCAAATGCCTCAGTTTCCCACTCCTCTAAGGCTTCGTATTGGGTTAGTCTAGGTCTGGGTTCTAAATCATTCATCCTCAATCTCAAATTTTGAAGAATTCTCTCATTAAAAGTACCATTCTCGGGAAATGCTAATATTCCATCATTTTTGGTATATTCTATCCAATTTTCTAACCATACGCAAGTATGATAACCTCTCTCCATCATCATGAATGAAGCGGGCGTTTTAGCTGGTGGAATGATAATTCCTTCCCTAGTTTTGATTGGTTTATCCTTTTTAAAATAATTCTTAATCTTTTGTAGAAATGACATTTTTCTCTTCTCTCCGTACATTTTGGGTAAATCTCGATGTATAAAATTATATTCTGCAAAGCCTAGGAATCTCCTATCCGGACGAACTCCTATTAAAGTTGGATCACGTTTTAACATACAATCTCCACTATCCACTAGGATTTCGACTTCTATGGTAACAACCAATCAGATTTCAGCTAACTTTTGTATCTGAACCAATCCTAGCGTGGCCTTTTTGTGACGTTTGTCTGCCAACCCCTCCTTTACAATCTGTTTTGCTGTCCCTCGCTGTTTCGACCAATCCCAGCGCGGTACCTGTGACGTCAGTACTGCTCCCGACTACTGACCCCTCATTTACAAGAGTCTTTCCACGCCCGCTGTTTCAACCAATCCTAGCGCGGCGTTTTGTGACGTCAGCTTCCTCTGGCAGCTGACCCTCCCTTTACAAAATCGTACGCAAAACTTTATTTTCTCTACGCCTTTAATTAAAATTCAGTAACAACATAAAACATTCGCTATCGTGCCAGTTTCTCTAAATTGAAAAAGATAGTTTTGTTCACACTTAGTAAAACCTTTCCATTTACTAAACATACAGTACGAGTAAAAACCCTTCCGTTTACTCTTCACGCAAGCTTCAGAAGTACCTGTTACTTCTTCAATGTTACCTTTTCTAGGTGATATAACATTACATTTTTACCAGTATTATTCCTTTTGCTATTACTCACACGCATAGAGTCCCTAACAAGTACTGATAGCCCTGCCTAACTTTTCAGTACTATTTCTGCCTGACAGATAACCTCACTGCAGTATGGTTTCCACTTACCATCCGCTATTCAATTTTCCCCGGGGAATTCTGGACAACATAAAACAAACTTTGAACACAGAGATGTTAGTTCATAAAAAATAAAATTCTCATTACCCAATTAACAAAGTACAACCAAAACCATCCTCTGCTAGCCAGAAAACTGATCCAGCGGGTTACTAGCAACGAGCATTCATACACCAGATACTCACTTGGGCCCATACATTCATACTACGCTAGCAATTTCCGTTGGTGGGTCAGTTGTACTCTTTATCAAAATCCCTGCTACCAATTACTTTTCTGATTGAAGAGTAATGACTTACCAATGGACCCCCTGTTAATTGGGAAATTTAAAATGAGTGACATTCATTACAATACATAATCCTGAAATAATCACTGAGTCAGGAAGTTTTAAAATGTTTATCTAAAGATTTAGCAGAGTAAAGTACAGAACCACATGATACTTAATCGTATATCAAGGATGAAGCATAATAATCAATGTATCATTCTATGATGGTCCCTCAGAAAGGAGAAGATAGAGACAGCAGCGCAACTAAAGGTCGCATTTATATTTACCTATACCTATAGTGCGAGAACCAAACCCCTTGGCCAAGGAGTTGGAAAGATAGGACCCAGGGAGGATGAAGAGCAAGGACCTCCTCCAGATTCAGGACAGGACCGGTGACCTCTCTATCAACGACGTCTGCATCGTTCCCCTCTCTGATACTCCGCTTCTCCTTGATTCTCCCGTGCCTTCCTTCTAATGGACACCGCCGCCCCCTCCTCAGGACCTCTCTGGACAGCGGTTCAGTCTGCAATCAGCTCGTTCGATACGCCTGCTCTTCTGTGTCTGTCAGCGTCTAGTCTAGTCTAATTCTATATCTATTATACCCTTCTGTGCCCATGTACCTCCCATTAATGTTGCAAAAATATGGGCCCACTACTTCTGATTGGACAGGGACAGGGGGTTGATCCTCACACCATATTGATTTCGTTCAATTTCTTTAAGCCCATTGTTTTAAAATACCGCCCATCACAATTAATACATTTGCTTTATTTCCCACCCGTCTCACGACAAAGTTTATACATTGTTCATATAAATTGTTGCTTTTCATTAGGGACATCATGGGTACAGCAGTGTTGGCCATCAGGTCACGGCCTTGGACGACGTCCAGGTTGACTTCATCCTTTTCTCTGAGCAGCCGTGTAGGACGCATGCGCAGAACCATTGTCTCTCGAGTTTCAGTTCACCAACCCCAGGCCCAATTTACGAACTAATAAAAGTCAAAGAAGAAAATATTAAAATCACAAAAAATTGTTTCACTGTATACCCACTCTGTCTACTCTATTCCCATTTACTTATAAATTCTATCCCGCATTAATAGCGTTAGAATACCACAGTTTAATTGCAACATATGAGCAAGCTGTAGCACGTGAAAACATAAAGCAGCCATTTTAATACACACTGCGCAGAAGCAAGAATTTCCCACCAAGCAAAGAAAGACGTCACACCACGTGATATGGTTGAGACATGCGCAATAGAGTTTCCCGCGCTTTAGCGCCCATTTTAGAATAGACAAGCGTTATTTGTTAGTTTAAACACATATGCAAGCTTCCTTTCTACTTGTATTCGCGTATGCAATTGTTAGTATGAACAATACAAAGTTTAATAAATTAATACTGTGAGAAGATTGCCTCCGAGCAAGTCTCATTTGTGAGTCCTTGCTCCATCAGGAGTAAAACAGTAGAAACGCTCAATAAGACGAGAAAAATATGCTCCGTCACGCTGATAAACCAGTGGTTATTTAGAGGCGTGTAAGCAAACTGAAACCACTGCGTTGACTCTGGCAGAACAGATGTTCCGATACTCCGTCAAATGTTGATAACTGGCAGTAAATACAGGCGTGCGAACACACAGAGCCAAAAGCCGGTGAGGTAAAATTGGCAGAGGACGTGCTTCGGAGATCTGTCACGGACAGTCAACAAATGTTTAGCCTCCCAAAAAGGAATCGGAACGCCAGCAATTAAAGACAGCGCCAGCACTTCAATTAAATAGCTGTTAAGTGAATAGATAAGCTCTCGCAGTCACTTCGCTGTATGAATCTTGTCACGCAGAGCATAAACATCACACAATTCCTCAAGAATAAAAGTCTTAACAGCAAGGAGAAGCTGTTCAATAAATCAGCGCAACACTCACCGCAAGAGACCAGGTGAAAAAAAAAAAATCCAGTCAGTTACTTGCGTGTGGATTGAAGAGTCAGCAACACAGAGCCTCACAGTTTCGGTTGGTGAGTAGATAACAAGGGGAGAGAATCAGAAACTGCCCCAGTGCAGTGTGGATCGTCGCCAAAATGTTGAATAATGAAGACACCAGGAAGGTAAGTAACGATGTTTATTCCTCTGATTCTCTAGCACCAACTCACAGGCAGAGTGCGAACATTCTAAGGTAAGCTTCACTACGAGGGTTCTAGGGAGGGAGATACCAAAGGGGCAGAAAGCAGAGGGGGGGGGAAAGATGGGAGAGGGAAGGGAAAGGTGAAAGGCACAAAGCTAAGTACAAAGTATATTACAACAGTTCTCTATCCCTTCTACGATAGCAACGGCTTCAGATAAGGACGGGTTCTTGGATAAGAGTTTCTCTTGAACAAGGGTACTGTTGGTGCACCTCACCAACTGGTCTCTAACCAGAGAGTCAGATAGTTCTCCAAATTCGCAGGTTCATGCTAAGGTTTTCAGGGAGGCAACATAACTTCCCACCCGCTCAACTGGACCATGAACCCTGGTAAAGAACCTATGACGTTCGAGGACTACATTGATACGGGGACCAAAATATCTCTCCAACATAGTCATTGACATTTCGTAAACATCAGCTGGCTCTCCATCACCACTGCCAACTGGAATCAAATCCATACTGTCGTAAATGTTTCTCCCTTCTACGCCCAAATTATGTAAGAGTATGGCTTGCTTTCTGAAAGCTGAAAACTTCTCACCACCAATAGCCACTATGTAAGAATCAAAAAGATTCCTCCATCTCTTCCACGGAAGAATCAGATCACCTTTTTCTGAAAGGAAAGCAGGGGGTTGTGACATGCTTGTCGTAGTGGCCATGATAGTGATATGGTGTGACTCCTTGAGAAGGTAAAAATAGTACAAATAATATTGCAATTTGTTGTAGTGTTCAATAAGTAAAGCTCCAATACTAGTGTAATAAGGATGAAGAGCTGACTCATGTAGAAAGTATCAAGTCACTGCAAAGCTGGTTAGTGAACAAACAACTGAGAAAAAAAATGAAATCCAGCTGTACACTAAGTCACATAAGTTAAAAATCTCTTGTTCTTACAGGAGCCAAGTTAGTTTTTTTTTTTTTCACTGTTGATATAATCTGGGCGGATATAATACAATTTCAAATATTATTGCCAACTCTCACTGCAATCTCAGACCTTCTCTGTCGCTCCGTTTTGAAGAGAATATAATACAATTTTCAAATATCATTGCCAACTCTCACTGCAATCTCAGACCTTCTCTGTCGCTCCGTTTTGAAGAGAATATAATACAATTTTCAAATATCATTGCCAACTCTCACCGCAATTTCAAACCTTCTCTGTTGCTCTGTTGCGCTGTAACGCTGTGACGCTGTGACGAGGTAAAGTGGGTTTAAATTATACATTTAAAATGGCGACACGCCACGTAGTCACAAGGCATTTCATACGCTTTGGAGTGCAGCGTGCGTTCCAGCGTGCGTTTCACAGTGCGCGGCTGAGCAGAGAGCGTGAGTGAAGAACACAAGATGCCAGCACGAGGGAGAGGCTCGAGGGAGAGGCTCGCGGTGTGACCGTTGAGCAGGTAAGCCTCAACGATAGCCTCGCGCTTGTTCAGTGACAGCCTCGCATCCTTAAAATGTAGTAAAACTCACAATTTCGTCGGTGGCATGCAATAAACTTACGGCCACTTTTAAAACGGGAGTGCAGTCTTAGAGAGTCACAGACACAGTCTTCAGTGTAGAGTAGGCAGGCAGGGGAGCCGGTGCTGGTGCTGCCTGTCCCCAATCAGGCAAAAGCTACTCGTCGCCAGTGTTAAAATCCTTATTTGTAGATATAAATCTTCTTGATACCAGTTTAGTGATAAAGGTTTATTCCAAGGTAACAGCACCGACCGTTCAGCAAGATGTCTAGTCCTAGAATGGATGATTCATGACATGCCATGCATCACTCCATTCCATGACATGGACAGAATTCCATGACATCAGATTACAACAGTTTTCAAGCAAAGATACAGAAAAAAGCTCAGCCTGGAGACAAAATGCGTGTCAGTAGCCAGAAAACTGCATCATTAAAGCTTAATTCCCCATAATACAATTAAGACAATGTGGAATGGTCAACATCAGAAAAATAAGAAGGATCCAAAAAGTATTTGATGGCCTGCCTAGCAAAGGTTATGGAACAGTCTGAGGTGAAATTGATGATATATTGGTGAAGTTGATGCAGTTTTGTTTTAAAATGCAACATACCTAGAAGAATATCTGTGTTAAGAAGGGCAGTCAAGGATGTATAACTCTTCACTTTATACAGACAAGCTTCACCTTTGAAAACATATCTTGAAATATTCTCGACATGTAAACTTCTTAGATTAGCCGAATGACAGCTGTCGACGGTGCTTTGAAGGAGCATGCTGCATTGATGATAAACACTAAGGCTTTGATTACAAGTCTGGCAGTCCACAGACCGCCAGACTCTTGGGGACGGTCTCCCCAAAGCCCTATTACAATTAGGGTGGTCAGATCGCCATTGCCCTGCCGCAGCTGCCAGGTAACCGTCGTTCCCTGGCGGTGGTGCAGTGGTGTAGAATCAGTAATATGCCTGGCGGGACCGCCGGGGTCCCGCCAAGCATATTACAAGATTCCTCTTCACCACGGTTTTCATGCCTGTTCCACCGTGATGAAAACCGTGGTGGAGAGTAAACAAAGGGGGCCCTACAGGGCCCAGTTGTGCCTCTGCGTCCTGGGATGCACACAGGGGGGCACAACATGTGCCCCCCCCCCTTTGTGCATGCACACCAGTTCCTGCACAGCATGGACTTATCAGTCCATGCCATGCAAAAATTATTTTTGGCGTTCCCATTGCGGTGTCCATTTTCAGGGCAGCGCCGTGGGAACGTCAAAAACAAAGCCCGCCAGACAGAAGGAAACTCCTAATCTGGCGGGCGGCCTGACCACTGCTTTGGCGGTGCAGCAGCAGGGCAGACCCAGCGCCGCACCACCACAGTCGTAATCAGGCCCTTAAAGTGCTTTATTTGGTTTCATGACTCTTCAGAGAGTGAATTCAGTATTAACAAAGTGAGTTTAATTAAGATGAATGGGTCACGAGTAATGTTATTGATCTGTATTTGACATAACTAGGCCACAAATTCATTCACAATTGTTGTAGATTGCACATTTTCTCGTTCTCGTGTGCAGCTTGAGTTAAAATGTGTCCTTCAGCAATTTTTAAAATAATCTAAATTCATGAAGTTTTATGGTTGTGTTCATCCCTGTATCTTAAAATGTATTCTTCTTCATGTTTCTAATGTTACTGGAGGAAGGAGCAGAGCATGACTGTATCTTTACAAGGCTGTTTCCTCTGGCTAGCGGAGATTGTGTATGTAATTTCAAATGTGCCTTTTTTTCTCTTGCTCAGTACAATACAGAATTATTCATTAGCAAAGTAATTTTCCATGTAATGTGTTTTCTGTTTTACCATTGGACATTGTATCATTTGTTTCACACCATGCGAAAAGTGTTTTTTCTCTGTTTGAAAACATATATAACATGATATTTTTGGGATGTGAGCCATGACTTTACCTTGCTTTCTTTGATGGCAGATTCCAGGTTGTCTTCCTATTGACTTCGTACTTTGAGATTTTACAGATTTTCCTTGTGTTTAAAACTGAGCAGCCCCTATGACAATTTGCTCTTGGACTCATCATCTGCATTGTGCTAGACCTTATTTGGTTCTGTTTTTTTTTAACTAGAACAGGGATCATTAGCTGATGCATTTACTCATTTATTTGCATTTTCAGAATTATTTGCATTTTGATTTGCACTACCTATTTCTGTCTTCTGTAATGACCAGTGCTTAATTTGAGCCGGTGCTTTCCGGTGCTCAGCACCGGCACTTAATTGGTTTCTGGTGCTAGGCACTGGCACTTAATTGGTTTCCGGTGCTCGGCACCAGCACCTAATTGGCAACACCATACTTAGAACAGTCTACCACATGGTAGCGCTGCTCATCTAATTTAGAGATGAGCAGAACAACGGTTGTTTAGGAATACAATATACATTTAAATTGCTAATACATGCCGCCCCAGCCATTCATTTAGCTTTGGGGACCTGGAATAATCTGAACTGTCGCATTTACATGGGAGAGAGATGGTTAGTAGTTGTTTTGGCAGCAATGACAAGGGCAATGGGTGGTGCAAGCTGCAGTGGCCTCCTGGTCAGAGCCCTGGCACTTAATATTTTACAAATTAAGCACTGGTAATGACTCTAAATTTTAAATAAACCTTCATAGTTTTGACTTTGAACCTTGACTGGAGTAAGTGATTTGATTGGGTTATTCTGAATTTCAGGTTCATCTTCCTTTGCTACCTACACAACGCCATCAATCCCGAAAAACAGCGCTTACAAAAATAAAATAATTTACTGTCAACAGTTATGGGAGCCAAAAAAGTGACCACACACTAACTAGACAGGAAGCTGAGAACAAGACTGCTCAAAGTCGATTTTTGCCCTGAACATTGAACCTTTTGCTGAATGAATATGAGAGAATCCTGGGATGAGCGAATTTGAGTGATAACTACAACAGTAACTGCAATATATTACAATGGCACACTAAAAACCAGTAATTCTGCCCAAGTGAAGGATTGAAACCAACAATTTACTAGGTTTAAGTCTCTAGATAGCATATTACCCATGAAAAATTAGTTGAGATTGAATGAACCCCATGAATGAGTTACTTGAAGATGTAATACCTGGTATGGTGCCTTCACCCATGTCTCAATCGGACGAGGAAGCCTAGAACACTAGGCCTAGAAGTGACACTCACATGCCAAGGTCTCCTTCAATCACATAAAGAAGTCAAGACTGCAGATGTTTAGTGATCATGGGAGGGAAGCGGATGAGAATATGTTTACGTGATATAATTGTAATCTCCATGTGGACGCATGTCATATGCAGGGAAACTGTGGCACTTAGATTTTTTCTTTCGGTATATGATTCAATAATTAAATTTGAATATTAAAAAACATGAAATATGAGGTACATTGTTTGGAATTGTGAGAAGAAAGAAAGGAAACTGGGGCAAGTGTTTAGATACTTATGGACAGTAATAGCATGCAACCTTACAACTGTGTTAGTGGCTAACAAACTTTTCTTCTACAGGTAAAAAAATTAAAAGATTGAGAGATGCCACACTTTTTGGTTTTACTTGAGTCACTTTCAGTTGAAATCCCATATAAGGTTCCAAAAGAATTAGAAAGGAAAACTAATAGGCTATCTGGAGCTAGCACGTAAGGGAGGAGGATTTTGGGGGAGAAACATGGAGCTCCCAGATTTGGCACCTCCTCCCATGACAGAAACATGGGTGAGGGGGTACCACCAGATAGCCACAAAATACTTCCAGATGGAGGAAAGAGGTGAACAACAATATCCATGTCCATCCACCTTGAGTAAGAATTTGCAATGTATGTGGCAGTATGTATTAATATGTAACAGTATATGCTGTACTACCTTAAGGTCAACCTCCTTCCTTAATGAGAGAAATCTGTGCGTAGGTTCTTCTTAAGATTTTAGTGTTTGAAGGCGACATCTGTAACTGTTGAGAGCAGACAGAAACCATGAACCAGTCACAGTTGTATAAATAAACTCTTTCCAAACTACATGTGACAGTCATCATTATAGATACCATATCCACAAACATCTTTGTGCCCCACAACATGAAAGAGCTGCACTTGCACTACCTCACAGGGTGCCCTGGCCAGCAGGGTGACAAAATAAAGCATATTCAGGCTAAACTGAACTCCCTGAACACAACCAGGACTTGAAAAACTCAGATTGTAATGCTAAACAGACCTCTCACCTCATTTTCTTCAACCTGTATTTTGTACAGTGACCATTCTGAACTCTTCTGCTCTTGCTCATCTTGTGTTCCACAGTGCCCCACTCTAGGGTTTCTTCCCACCTCTTTGGTCTTTCCTACTCAATCTTGGATATGTCAAAGCTCTGAACTACTTCTCTTTGAGGCCCGCTAAAGGTTCTGTTCTTAGCTATCCATTCAGCTTTACTTCATATGCATCTTAAATGTCATGTATTCTTTCCCCTCTCTGCTGATGATTCTCAAATTGTTGCCTTCTCCACCGACTCCTTTGGAAAGAGCGCCATTTTAAACTAGCATACTATTGTCCCATTTCCTCCATTCTTCTTTCCTTTATCCACCGCTGCTCATAATCTGGGTGTGATCTTTGACTCTGCTTCCTTCTTTCTTTCTTGTTTTTTAAAAAATAAATTTGATTAAATCACAAAAATACCATACAGCGAATAATACAGTCACATATCAATAGTGAATTGTGTCAGTGTAAAATTCAACGATCCCTGCTGCAATTTTGTTTTCCCCTATTTATTCAAACAACACTCTCCCTCCCTCCTCCCCTCCACCCTATCCCAACCTTATATGAAAAGAGCATATATAGATATTACAGCTAAGCATCATAAAGACAGCAGCGCAGAGCAATACCATAACAATTTGTCCAATATTTCTCATATTATGTGAAACCCATAGTAGCGTATATCTAAACCATATCAGGGTGTGCCAGCAGGTAGACAGTAAATGGAGCCCAAAAATCAATAGGCCTAGAGGCCTCCGGTAACTCCTCTACATACATGTTCAATTGTTCCTTACAATATACAAGATCACAAACCCATTTTCTCATTGTCGGTACAGCTTTGGAATTCCAGTACATTGCGACTACACGTTTAGCCATAAGTGTAGCTATTGCCACAATCCGTCTATTGCATGGATTGATTTTATTCAACAGGCCTAACAGGCACACTTCTGGTTCACAAGCAATACTATCAGATGTCATTTCAGATATTGCTACTACAACCCCACTCCAAAATTTGTATATGGCAGGACATGACCATGCCAAGTGCAAGAAGTCACCCACCAGTCCTTCCGATCCAGACGGCGGATGGAGATTAACCCCGTGAAATTTAGGATTTCCGGAAGTTTATCACATAAGGATTGTCCCGTGATACTTTGGGATCTTTTGACCCACCGCCGTCCGTGCTTTGGACGGTCGTGTCGAGGTGACTGACTGCGCCTCTATTCACGTGTTGAGAGCTTTATGGAGCCCATCTGCCCCATTTCCCAGCCTGATTTCTCTTGCTGTTCCCAGATTAGGTGCTCCCCCTCTCTGTCTGATGAAGACCCCATGCTAAGGACTTAACAACCTTGATTACTGGAAGAGGTCGAAACGTTGACTTTTGCTCCCTTTAAAACCAGCTTTGACGACTGAGATTTGTTATCAGCGTCCTCACACTGCTATGTGTTTTTGTTGCAATAATTGGCCTGTTATAGGCTGGACAGGTTTCATCATGTAAATATAATGTATATATGGCACATTACCTTCCCTCTTTTACAACCCTCACAAACACACATTTACCCTGAGCACTTTATTCTCTCCCTACATCCTGAGCACCGTTCTTTCTAGTGTATAGACAATTGTGATGTCTTTAACAATCAATTGATGTTTTGAGAATAAATTGCATCTATTGCAGACACGTGAATGTGATCCTGTGAATGCTTTCATCTTTGTGCTTTAAAATTGTCGCTACTGTGACCATTTTTCTATTGTACTGCAGTTCTCACCCGGGTCTGGTAGCATTTCGGGTTACCCCATTGATACTTAACTCAAAATTTGTATATGGCAGGACATGACCATGCCAAGTGCAAGAAGTCCGCACCATCCTGACGGCATCTAATACACCTCGCATCTTCACGCAGACCAAATTTAAACAACCTAACAGGCGTATAATATATCTGATGTATATATTTAAAATGAATAATTCGCAGATTGCAATTGGCAGTTAGACGTCCTGTCAATTTACAGCACATTTCCCAATTTTCATGTGATATGGGGTTCTCTAAAACAGCATTCCATTTGTCCAATGCCGGGCAATCGTCCCATTCATTTTCACGTTAAGATGCAGAATATATTCTAGTTATCAATCCCCTACATTCACCACCCCTCAAAACAGTCTGCAATGCCCTCAGCATTTGCAGTTCCTTTGGAAAATCAGGCCACAGAGCGCACACCGCTGCCTGCAATCTAGCATATATAAACCCGTGCATGAGTATATACTGTTGCCCAGCTTGAAACTCTGCCATCATTAGGCAAGTTCCGTTCCGATACATATCCCCCAATTTTGTAATCCCTGCCTTTTGAAGAATATTAAGAGTCCCACGTTCCTGCGCCACTGATATCCCCGGATGTGCCTCAATTGGCATATCTGGTGCTTAGATGTACTTTCTGCCCGCTCGTTTGGTTAGGGCGTTCCATGCCCATACAGTGCAATCAACTGGGTTAATTTCCCTACTACTACCGCTATTACTTCTATGGAGAATTCTAGCTGGCAATGGAATTGGATGCACAACATCCGCCTCCACCGCCAAATGTGGCATGTATTTCTGCGGAAACAGCCAGTAATGCACGAACTGCGCCTGGGCACATAGGTAATATAAACGTATATCTGGCGCCTCAAAGCCACCTCTTTCGAAGGGTAATGCCAAAGTGCTCCAGCTGCACCTTGGCTGCTTACCAGCCCAAATTAGTGACAATAAGCAAGTTTGTAATGTTTGAAAAAAGGCGCTATTTAGCTTAATTGGTACATTGATAAAAAGTTACAGCAACTTGGGAAGCACTGTCATTTTTACAACAGCAATTCCATCTGCAAGTGACAATGGCAGACGCTTCCAAAGTGAGATTTGTTCAGTAATTACATTGATGGCCCGCCCATAATTCATATTTAACACAAGTTCCGGGTCTTTATGCACACATACCCCCAAATATTTCACCGGGTCTGCCGACCAGGCTAGTGGTTAATCTGACACCACCCTTCGAGTACAGTCAGTCAATGGAAATATTGTGGACTTCGCCCAATTTATCCCCAGCCCAGATTGCCTTTCAAATATAACGTATTCCCGCAGCAAGGGGGAAAGTTGTGTGTCTGGATCCCTCACATACAATACCATGTCATCTGCGTATAGCGAGATGATTAATGGGCGTTGCCGGAACCCCAGTGCGGCCTCCGAGTGCTTCTGCCTTATCTTGCATGCCAACGGCTCCAATGCAAGGGAAAAAAGCATTGGGGACAATGAGCAGCCCTGTCGCGTGCCCCTACAAATTGCAAAGCAGTCTGATACCCATCCATTCACTCGCACCCGTGCTACCGGGTTGGTGTATAATATCTGTATCCATTTTACAAAAAAAGGCGGCATGCCCATCCGTCGCAGCACTACAAACATATAACCCCATTGGAGCGAATCAAATGCTTTTGCTGCGTCAAGGAGCACAGCAATCGCCGGAGTCTCTGGATCCAAATGATGCAAAACTGCAAATATTGTGCGGAGATTATGCACCGTAGATCGCTTAGGAACAAACCCCGATTGGTCCGGAAGAACTAACTTAGTGACCAAGGCTGCTATCATTTTAGCCAGAATCTTAGGGGCCGATTCCGATTCCGGCTGGAAATCTCTCCGACCGAGCCGGACTCGGAGAGAATTCCGACCGAATCGGACCCTAGCAGTCCGACCGGACGAGTACGATGCATTCGCATGCTATCGGACTCGAGTCGGTCGGACTCCCATTGAAGTCAATGGGAGCCGGTCGTACAACGCGTACGCGGGCTCCCATTGACTCAATGGGTGCGAGGCGAATAAGGGCGCCCCCTACAGTGGGTACGCGTCCATGCGCATCACGGCGTACATGCACAGGTAGGGGGGACCCATGGGTCCCCCCTGTGTGCAACTCGCGCGCCTACGCGTACAGGGGCGTCCGACGCGGACCCCCAAAGTCCGACTCCGACAGCTTTTTCGAGCCGGACGGCGCGAGTCAGTCGGACTGCTCGCGGCGCGCATCGTACCTACCCGGCCGGGAAATGTCTCCATAGCGCGGTGCGAGTCGTGTCCATGCGAGTCGGTCGGAGCGTGTTGAAGCCGCGTTCGAGTCGGTCGGCGATTTCGCAGGAGCTTGCATCGTACTCGCTCGGCCGGACCCGCGTACGATTCGGTCGGGAAACAGGGCTCCGAATCGGATCCGGTGAATCCGAATCCGATTCGGAGCACTACCGGCCGAGATCGGAATCGGCCCCTATGTGTCTAAATTCATGAGGGAGAGCGGTCTGTAGGAGTCACACCTATTAGCTACTTTATCAGGTTTCAGGAGCGTAACTATCAAAGCTTCCCTAAGATAAGGGGGTCTCATTTGCTTCTGCAAAGACTTTTAATAATTCTGGAGCAAGTTCATCTATATAGGCTTTATAGAACTCGCTGGGCAGGCCATCCAGCCCCGCCGCTTTACAGGTAGGGAAAGACCTGATGGCATCTTTGACATCCTCCTCATCAAATTGTTGCACCAAATACTCTTGTTGCCCATCGGACAACCATCCCAGCGCTATATCCTCTAATTAGGCATTTACAACAGCTTCAGCTGTCTCTTGCCTGATCCCATATAGTTTAGAATAGAAGTCAATGAATATTTTACTAATTTCAGACGTGGAATATTTAACAACGTCATCCTCATCAAGAAGCTCAGTAATGTGTTCCTGTCCCCCAGGGGCTGCCAATCTATGCGCCAGCGAGCGACTAGGCCGTCCACCCTCCCCATAGTACCGTGCCCTTGAACGTCATGATTTATGCAGTATCTCCTGATCGGCAGTCTGGTTGTGCTCAGAGACCAGCTCTCTAATCTGTGCCAACACAGCGGCTGTCGGACGTCGCTCATAATCCCGTTCTAGCATGCGAATTTTATCTGCTAGGTTTCTTATTTTATTCCTAAGGTCTTTCAACACACCAGCCTGCACCCCCATACAAACTCCCTTTATTGTTACTTTAAATGCCTCCCATATCATGCCTGCACTGTCCACTGAGCCCTCATTCTCCAAGAAGAAATTATGAATTGCCAACCTAACTTCAGCTCTGGAAGCTGTATCCGTAAGGGAGGACGGCTGCAACTGCCATTGAAACGGAGGTCTAATGCAGGCCAGAATCCTAAGCTCGATAAGCACTGGTGAATGGTCCGACCATGTTCTCGCCAGGTGTTTTACCAAGACAGTCCAGGGGGCCGCCTCCCGGGATATCAACCAATAATCAAGCTGTGACCATGATTCATGCACTGTAGAAACAAATGTACCCTCCCTCACCCCTGGATTGCATGATCTCCATACATCAATAATGCCTTCTGCCTCCATCAGCTCAGTCAAAATCAGAGCCGCCTGCTTCCCACGCCCCTCCGAATTGGCAGAACGGTCTAATCTGGGATTCAGGCACACATTCAAATCACCGCCCCATATGACTATTGATGTAAGGTAGGAGGAAATACGTCTCCATACGTCATTATAAAAGGTGGAATCATCAATGTTAGGCCCATATATATTAATCTTATCCCCCAACTTGCCTAACATAAGTATTATCCTCCCCTGCTCATCCTGTTCCGAGCTAATGAATGTATATGGGGTTCCTGTCTTAACTAAAATCATCACACCTCTAGAGTATGAAGAGAATGAGGAAGCCACCCGAACCCCCGCCCATCGAGAGCCAACATGTAGTTCCGTGGTTTTGGTAAGGTGCGTCTCCTGGAGAAACGCAAACTGCACACCTTGCCTATCCACAAAGCCAGCACATTTCGAATTCTTTTAGGGTTATTCAACCCACGTACATTCCAGGTTATTATCTTTATCGTATCACCTGTACCAGATTAAAACACATTTAGTTATAGATATATTGCTTATCACACACTGCCGTACTGTAAACTGTAAACAACCCCTTTCTGCTGCAATCCTCAATATCTGCCCCAAGCCCCACTTCCCCCCACACCCCCCACTCACTTCAGCACCCCCAACTTGCCAAAGACAACCCAATCAGAACACAATGAACTACCCACCCCCCCAAGGACCCAAAGGAATAAATGGGGAACACCCATACGAGGGCACTAGAGTGCATAACGCCCTCCCACTAGTAGGGGGGAGGTGGCCGACTCTGTTCATTATCCAACACGGCCGCGTGCCACTTCGCTATACATGGTACATTGGCATCAAATCAAGTTCTCTCACAGTTAACGTGCACCGTAGTGGAATCATAGTCTCGTAGTCAATTCACACAGGAGGCTTGTTATTGCAGCAAAGTCTGCAGGTAAATCTAAATCAAACAATAGTGCAGAGCACTGCCACATTCCAGACCGCCAGCTGGGGCCATGCGGCACCCCACCATACATTACCGTCCAACCATAGTTACCATCCTGAGGCCACTATTCATCTGTATCTGGATTATCCATTGTGTCTTGTTGCTGTTTCTTTAGTCGTTTTGCGTGTTCCATTGCTGCTTTTGGATTCGTGAAAATCTTAGACGCCCCCTCTGGACCAATCCTGAGCCTCCATGGGTACAACATGGCGTATGGAATTTCTTCAGCTTGGAGCAATTTTTTAGTGGTGATGAACTCCCTCCGTGCAGCCTGGACAGTGTTAGTGAAGTCAGGGAAAAAAGTAAACCCGTTCCCCTTGTGCGTGATCTGCCTCTTTTCCTGTGCCAGCCTAAGAATCGTATCCCGATCGCGATAGTTCAGCAGCCTCGCGATAATCGGCGATAATCGGGCTGGGGCGTGCCGCTAAAGTTCGATGTGCCCGCTCCACCACCAACATAGGTGATAAATTCTCAGCGCCAAAAATGTCCTTGAGCAACTCCTCGACATAGAGTTCCATCTTTCCGACATTTGTAGACTCCGGAAGCCCCGTTATTCTTACGTTATTCCTCCTCAAACTCGCTTCCAAGTCTTCATTCTTGGCTTGTATTAGGGCGAGCATTTTCTCCATGTTGAGAGATTTATCAGATACCGTTTGTACAGCATCTTCAATGGTGGACACTCTTTGTTCAACCTCGCCCAATCTCATACCTTGTTTATCCAACTTTACCACCATGTGATCCATTCGCAAATTGAGGGCGTCGATTTTTCCATCTATAGACTGCAGGCTTCGTTGCATTGCAAGGAGCGTGGATTCAAGATTAGGCTCATTATCGGAAGGAGCCTCAGCCTCTGAGTCCGAGGCCATCGTGCCTTGTGTGCACCCAGTTTTGCGTATTTCAAAGGTAAGGCGAGGCTGCGTTTTGTCTGTTTTTCCCATGATGCCAGGCCAAGCGCTCTAGTAACTATCACCAAGCCCAGCTGCAATACTTCACTCCAATAGTTGTATCCCTCACCACCCCAGCTGGCATCTATGTACCTCTCACGTCGCTCTTATCCGCGGAATATAGGCTAATACAGGAGCTGATTGCAGTTGAGATCAACCAATCCACAGAACTAGTGTTCAGGGAGGGACCCTATAGGCCTCCACTACGTAGCAATTCAGAGCAGGGCACTACACAGACTCCAGTCCAGCTCAGCACAGCGATTTCCAGCAAGGGCCAGTTAACACACACTACACCTTTCAGTGCCCGCCGTCGTCACCCGCTGTTCACTTCAGTGCTCCACTCTGCGCCAACACTGCATCCATATATATCGTCCTCCAGCCTGTTATGGAGCTACACTCACCGTTGCCTCCTCGGATCCGGAGCAAAACTTTCAGGCCTCTTCCAGTATCCCGGTACCCCGAGGGGGCCGAGTTGACCCGCTCAGCACACCACCGCAGACGTCGCTGAGCGGCGGTGCTGCTAAATGTCCGCGGCCTCACAGCAGAGTCGCGGCTCAGGGAACCACTCCGGCAGCCACCGCAATTTGCAATCCTGACTTCCAGTGCTTGATTGGTACTGCACCCGTTTTCTGCGCTCCAACTCTAACAATGAGCGCCGAGGTCTGCCAGGGTATCTCGGCTCGCCGCCCCCTCCACGGGCCCACAGCAGGGCCCTCCGATCTCTTCCAGCGCCGATCCGCACTGCTGCGCTGCGTCACACCCCTCTCACCTCCGCACTCGACGCTGGTACTTTTGCCTCCCCAGCGATCTGGACCCTCACGATATCCCAGCAGGAGTGCGTCTCAATCGGTCAATGGATCGGGTGCAACTCGATATCCGCATTTAGGTTCCAACTGTATCAGCGATAGCAGGGACGCGCGGCGGACTCCATTTCACTGCAGGCCTGCCACGCTCCCTGCTCGCGATTTCTCCGCCTCCGCTTGCATTTCGGTGCACAATTTTTACATTACCGGACACCGGAGCGCCTCAGCAGTGCATTGCTTCTATCCGTATAGCACGCCGCCGCGGTTTAGAGAGGATATTCGACGGATTATGCAGACGGCCGGCAGAGCTGCACAATTGCGCAGCCATCTTGCCGTGTGCCCTCTAGCGCCCTTGACTCTGCTTCCTTAACATATTTCTCCACTTTCTTATGCCTGCTGATTCCTTACCCAGTATCTGCACAAATCATTCCTACAAATGTCAGTCTTCTAGACTATTGCTCTTTTTTTGCGGGACTCCATACCTGCTCCCTGGCACTCTTTGTGTCTGATCTTTAATTTGTCTTCTGTTGTTTGTTGTCTTTTCGCCTTCTCTCTTGCTGGATTATTTTCACTGCTGTATTGCTTTTCATTTGCTTTGTATTACTTTTAAATGCATGCCTCATCTTGAGTCTTCTTACACAACTTCTGTCATCTGTTTAAATGCCAAACTGGAATACGCATGTCTGCCTCTTAGCTCCAATTGTGCACTCTTTGCCCCTAAGCATTGAAATCCCCTACCACTTTGCTTTCTATTTTGCACTTCTTTGCTAACTTACAAAAGAACACCTTTTCACTACTACTTCTTGTTCAGTTATATCTTGCTGTTGCGTTCCTTTGCATTCTCATTTAGTACCATATTGATTGACACTTTGGTTAGAGACCCACACCAGTCCAAAGAGACAAGTTCATATTGAGGTATTTCATGGGGTTCAAGGGCAATAACTGTAGCATTTGTCATTTACCACTGGTGTTCTGGGGAAACAATATTATTGGTCTCAAATTGAATGATGAAGAACTCCATTTTAGCACTTGCATCTTTTGTGAGACCAGGTGTTGATCAATCAAAGCCTTCTCCAGGAATGGGGTGAAGCTTTAGAAACTCAAACAGTGTGACACTTTCAATAACACCTAGGACAAGATCAGGACATTATTGCAGGTAAATAACCTGTTCTACATACCAAACATATTCAACCAACCCCAAATATAGTTGTTGCCCCTTCATGCTCAATACTGAACTTTACATTAATATTGCAAATATTTGTACAGGTTAATTTCAAATCCAAAACCAATAATCCTACCAGTTTCAGTATGCAATGATCGATTTTGATTTCAGAGATTTCGAATGTGCCCGGGACTTCATCCTTTGCACTGGTTACAGAACCCAAAAGATGTTTAAACATGCCCAAATGACCTATCAACCAAAGAAATAAAGCTTAAACCTTTCTTAGAGACACTTTTTTGGGAGTCTGTCTCCAAGGAGCACAAGAGGGCAATTACTTGACTGCGAATAGAGTAGCTATTGGGCTACTGCAAGATCAGTGGCTGGCTTGGGTGCCAGTTACTAATAGACTTCCCTAAGTGATAGAAGGCTGTATCTTTCTGTTGTGGTAAAGATTTTCCACAGGCGGAGCGCCCACAGGTATAGATCCACCATCAACTACTGACCAGGACAGGGGATGTCTGACTATAGCGTTAATCAACAATAACACTGGAACCTAAGTGATAATTATAGGATTTCAACATTTCCAGAATCAGGATGACCACTTTTAGCCGATGGTACAGGACCTCAGGCCAGGTAACGACAAATTTGAGATTTCTCAGGACTTCCAATGGTCAACAGGAGAGGAAATCCATGCCTGCTCACTCTTCTTCAGAGACTGGAGACTGAGGTGCTACAGCTGGCTGTAGTGACCTTGTGTCTCCAGTGCAGCCTCAATAGAGACTGTTGCATGCAGTCTCTTTCACAACTTATCTTTGTAAGATGCCTGCAAAGCAGGGCACAGCCGTCTGGCAGAAGCACCTTGGCTCCTTGTGCAGACAGGCAAGTTCATTTCTCCACATCTTCAATAAGGTGTTATCACAGATCTTTTCCAGATTTCAGCCTGTTCAGAGAAAGAGTAGTGGCATAGAAGCAGTCTTACTCCTGGGTCACCAGTTTTCTCCCTTAGAACAGTCTAGTATTTTAACTCCTCTTGTAAAAGGTGAAACTCTTACAGTACCGGGGAAACACTGTCCTGCAGTTGCTTGCCAGATTTTGTGGGCTCCAGCTCTTGCTGTCCACAAAGAGACTAGTTTGTGATGTCTTGGATGTGATGTTTATTGGCCTCCTGTTGGGAACAAACACAACTGCCAAGGGAGATGACCGTAAATACAGGAAATTGAAGATAGTGTTGATCCAAACATATTAATGCTACTCCACCTATTACTCCACTTAAATATACCGCATTGGGAACAAAAGACATAGTGAGGTTATAGCTGACCAGAAGAGTTGGTCTAATTTGGCCATGTAAATAATGTCTGAACGCAGCTGGGCATTCCTTTCGAGGGTACTAGGCATAGCCATACATTTGCGATATAGTTTTTCTGTGGACTATGTGGGAACGCAGAGTGGCAGGAATTTTGTGGACCCCTGCAGATTCTATAAGTTTCAGTCACAGAAATATTAGGGAAATGCGTGATTTTAGGCAAAGTTTGAAGTCTGCAGGGCACTGAGGGTATGAAAAACGTTGTGAAATCCACGCAAGCACACTTTCCTGGACTCTCCCAGTTGTCTAGTTTTTCACAAATTTCTGAGTTTGGTAGGCGTTACACTGGTCATCCTTTGGGTGGTATTACCCCAGACTTCTTGCCTACTTATCTCCACTTTTTACTGTATCTTTTTGTTGGCTTTAGGACTCTCAGCACTTTACCACTGCTGACCAGTGCTAAAGTGCATGTGCTTCTACCCTAAACATGATGACATTGGTATATACCTGACTGGCATATTGAGTTTACCTATAAGTCCCTTGTAAAGTGGTATACCATATACCCAGGGCTTGCGACCTAAATGCTACTAGTGGGCCTGCACCACTGGTTTTGCCACCCACACAAGTAGCCTTTCAAACCTGTCTCAGGCCTGCCATTGCAGTGTGTACAGTTTACTGCCACTTCAACTTGGCATTTAAAATTACTTGCCAAGCCTTAAACTCCCCTTTTATCACACATAAGTCATCCCTAAGGTAGGCCTTGGGTAGTCTGAAGGGCAGGGTGCTGTGTAACTAAAAGGTAGGACATGTGCTTTTATGTTTTATATATCCTGGTAGTGACAAACAACTAAATTCATTTTTCACTACTGTGAGGCCTACTCCTCTCATAGGCTAGCATTACTTTTAAGCTGTAATTCCTGATTAGAAAGGAGTAGCTAAATCATATTTCATATCTTCAAAATGGTAATGATAAATCCTCTTTAGTGGTAAAGTTGGATTTGACATTACTTTTTTAGAAATGCCACTTTTAGAAAGCGTACATTTCTCTGCTCTTACAGCTCTGTGTGCCTTGCAGCCTGTCCCCAGTACACGTCTGGAGTGGGTGACAGCTACACTTTGTGCATTCCCTCTAGACAGCCACAAACACTGGAAGGGTGGGTGTGACAGAGGATTTATCTGCATTCTGATGGTAAACGGTCTTTACAACGACTCATTGACAACGAAGGGCCTGAACCACGACTCCTTAACAACGACTGAACATGAATCACGAGTCTTTTAACCACTAATGCATTTACAACTACCTCTGGCCAGTAGATGGCACTCTTGGATTGTATACAACAGATGTACTACTATTGATAAAATGGTGGATGGCCGTAAGAGTGGATGTTTCTTTTTTAAACAAAGTTAAAAAAATACTTTAAAATGTAAGTATTTTGGTAAGTATTAAAAGGTAAGTAATACGTGTAATATATATATATATATATATATATATATATATATATATATATATATATGGTTGCAAGTGTATATTTAAGGGTTTATGGTGGGTGTGGGTTTTTGGGTGGCAAGGGCATTTTTAGGGTTTAGGGTGGGTATGGTTTTTGGATGGCAAGGGTAATTTTAGGATTTATGGTGGGTATGGGTTTTTGGGTGGCAAAGGTACTTTTTAAGTTTTGGGTGGGCATGGGTTTTTGGGTGGCAAGGGTAATTTTAGGCTTTAGGGTGGGTATGGGTTTTTGGGTGGCAAGGGTATTTTTTGGGTTTAGGGTGGGTGTGGGTTTTTAGGTGAAAAGGGTAATTTTAGGATTTTGGGTGGGTATCGGTTTTGGGTGGCAAGGGTAATTTTAGGGTGGGTATGGGTTTTTGGGAGGCAAGTTTATTTTTAGGGTTAAGGGTGGGTATGGTTTTTGGGTGGCAAGGGTAATTTTAGGGTGGGTGTGGGTTTTGGGTGGCAAGGGTTATTTTAGGGTTGGTATGGGTTTTTGGGATTGCAAGGGTATTTTCAGGGTTTAAGGTGGGTGTGGGTTTTTGGGTGGAAAGGGAATTCATAGGCTTTATGGTGGGTATAGGTTTTTGGGTGGAAATGAAATTTTTAAGGTTTGGGGTGGGTGTAGGTTTTTGGGTGGAAAGGGATTTTATAACATTAATAGTGAGTATAGGGGTGTGTGTGTGTGTGTATATATATATATATATATATGTATATAGTGTTAATATGTACCAATATTAATTTTACAAAGCATATGTCTGAAGCATGAATGCCTTTACCACGAAATTTAAGTGTTTTACAGGTACATACAAACCCATTGCACATATCTATCTATCCATATCTATCCATATCTATCCATATATATATATATATATGTATATATATATATATAAATATGGGTTTATACTTACCTGTAAAATAGATACATTAATGGGGTGAAGGCAATCATGGTAAAGGCATAGTAGTTGTAAAAAATAGTTGTTGTTAAAACTTTAGTGGTTTAGACTAAGTAGTGGTTAAGAAGTAGTTGTTTAGACTGTAGTTGTTCAAGTGGTAGTTGTTCCATCATACAACCCATTCTGATAGCTCTTCCTGGGCAGGAAGAGGGAGCTGACACAACTGAATAGGCAGTGTCCTGTGTCCCACACAAGGGGCTGATTACCCCCACAGATAGCCTGGCAGGCACCCATAATGTAAATGAGTCTGTCCTGGCCAGAATCCAGAGTGAACCCCTTCCCCATATTGGTGCTACAACATATTCCCCTTTCCCCATATTGGTGAACAACATATTCCAGCTACTTTTCACTATTGTTAGGGGACACTTACTCACTGCAGTCCCGTTCACCTTTCTGCACCTTAAATAGGCTTATTCCTGTCCTTAGTATGAAAAGTTTTAGGACCTCTCCAGTGTGACACATATATAATGAATAGAATATGCAATATAAAGTGTCGATTAGCACCAAAATGGGGAAGGGGTTCACTCTGGATTCAGGCCATGACAGACTCATTTACATTATGATAGCAATATCTTTGTAAATCCTAAAGTGCATTAGAAGTGGAAATGCAAACTTAGAGGCATGCGACCATAGGTAACTTTGGAGGTTATTATGTCTATTTTAGACTACACATGCGGGATGTGCATTGATGTAACAGGCGGGGAAGTGAGATAGGCGTACCAACATCTTATAGAATAGATGGATACCATTCTGCAAACATAACAGGGGATGCGAGCAATCTTATTGACGATTGCTGTGGAGACACTTGGCATTCCAAAATTATTGAAACCCACATTATTTCACAGAAAGGGGCATTTGCCAGAATTCATTAGTAGGTTTGATCGTGTAATATCTGTGATCGGTGATGACGCCACAATTATGAAATCGTTGTTGCATGTCATGAAGTTTGAAACCTCCCGCATATTTATGACAATAAGGATTGCAATTCCATGTGTTACCAATTGGCGGATTCACGCCATGTTGTATTTATAACTATGATTGCAATGAAATTGAAGTACTTGCAATTGCCGCTGCATGTTTTGATCTTAAAAACTTTATTATACAGAACAACCGTGAATATCAACTAGCATACTTCTTGCTCACATGAAACAATTATGACTGATGCTCAATGCTAATTAATTTAGGACACTGCGCAATGTTGAATAATGAATTTTCGTTTAATGACATATGAAGTTTGTAATATGTTGTGAATTGTAAACACACAGCACAGTATTTCAAGGATGTCTTCTATGTTTATGAATCTTTGAGTCTATTTCTAAAGGAATTCGTTGTACAGGAAATCACTTGACAAAGGGTACACGCCGAAACGCGTCGTCCTTGAATTAGTGCACAATAAACTATTGTGCTGTCTCCTGGTGTGCCGCATCTTGTCTTTTTGCTATTGGGGCAAAATGTAAGGATTCCTTTCTAATTTTCGAGTGGCTGCTGTCGCCGCTAACCTGGCACCGACGCCGTAGGTGGGGAACCGCGAAGCACAGCGTTCTTGTGGATATATATATATATATAGATATATATATATATATATATATATATATATATTTATTTATACTTACCCGGAAAATAGATACATTAATGGGGTAAAGGCAATCATGGTAAAGGCATAGTAGTTGTAAAAAATAGTAGTTGTTAAAACTTTAGTGGTTTAGACTAAGGGGCCGATTCCGATCTCGGCCGGTAGGGCACCGAATCGGATTCGGCTGAACCGGATCCGATTCGGAGCCCTTTTTCCCGACCGATTCGTACATGCGTCCGGGTGAACGAGTACGATGCGAGCGCGTGCAAATTTGCCGACCGACTCGTACGCCCGTCCCAACCGCACCGACCGACTCGCACGGATGCGCTGCGCACCTCGCAATGGAGACGTTCCCCGGCCGGGCAAGTACGATGCGCGCCGCGAGCAGTCCGACCGACTCGCGCCGTCCGGCTCCAAGAAGCAGTCGGAGCCGTACTTTGGGGGTCCGTGTCGGACCCCCCTGTATGCGTAGCCGCGCGAGTCGCACACAGGCGGGACCCATGGGTCCCCCCTACCTGTGCGTGTACGGCGTGAGTCGCTTCGCCGCGTACACGCTGTAGGGGGCGCCCTTATTCACCTCGCACCCATTGAGTCAATGGGAGCCCGCGTACGCGTTGTACGACCGGCTCCCATCGACTTCAATGGGAGTCCGACCGACTAGAGTCCGATGGCATACGTGCGCATCGTACTCGTTCGGTCGGGCTGCTAGGGTCCGATTCGGTCGGAAATCTCTCCGGGTCCGGCTCGGTCGGAGAGATTTCCGACCCGAATCGGAATCGGCCCCTAAGTAGTGGTTGAGGAGTCGTTGTTTAGACTGTAGTTGTTCATGTGGTAGTTGTTCCATCATACAACCCTCTTGACGTGAAGGTCACGTCCATAGCTCCCCAAGAGGTTAAGAGCACAATCAGTGTAGCATGCAGTACGTCAAGCAGACCTGGATACCTTCAGCACAGCAGAAAAGATAAACACTGTCCATATCATTGACTATCTTGAAATTCTGAATTTTGAAATGGGACACTGCACGTTACTGTTGGAAGTCAAAACTAAAATTGCAAAACGGAAAACCCTGATGCAGGTAAAAAAGTGAATACCTTATATCATACTTTGTTACTTCAGCAGGGTGTTTTCTTTTCTTGTCAGAGGTCTCGTGTGATTCCACTAGGAGAGAGGAGCTTTTTGGTACAAAAAGCACTGAGAAAAACAATTAAAAAAAGACATTATGCAGTAAGAAAAAAAAAGTATTGTCTTGTGAAAAAAATGAAAGTATGACACTGTTGAATGTGTAATGATTGAACATATTTTTTAAATATAAAATAGTCCCCAGTGCATTAGTGGAAGCATACAACTCCTCTAGTTAAAGCAGTGTAATCCCAAAATGGTTCTGAGTGGGACAAACATTAATAGGGAGGAAAGTATTTGATTCAGGAGCAGGGAAGTGAGAAAGATAAAGCCAGCCAATCATGGGCAAGGGGCTGACCCATAGTCCATTTTGACTTTTGGCATTTGGAAACACGTGGTCTGGCCAATACAGTCAAAGCTGTAGAACAGATCTAATAAAAAGGGCCATCACAACTAATCGCAACAATAGACCAGCCAAGTGCTTAGCATCAGACACACTCCTGTGCACTGCATGCATGGCTTAGGTTTTGACTGAGGTCAAAGCTTTATTACAGATAAACAATGGTAAAGTATGAGATATCATCTTGGCGTCAGCTATAAAAGTATTTGGCGAAGAACAGACTAAGAGCTGCAGTTAAAATATAATATGTGTTTAAACAGAGAGAGACCCCTTGTCAGCTACCAAGGGAGTGGGGTACTACCCGTACAAAAAACAAATTATCCCTTGATTTACTCAATCAACAAGAGTAAAACACCTAAAATACAACACAATGCATCAATTCAACATAATTAAAAACAATACAATTCATCAGATCAGGACATAACATAGCAACAATCAGATACCCATCGAAACGCGTCGACGCATTTCTGTACATTATCCCGAGGACAAGTTGGACCTGTAGATACAAAATAGAGTATATGTATCCAGGCTAATCTTGCTAAAATTATTCCTAGGGAATTGTTGAGTTAAAAGACAAAGTGTACTGTCTATCATTGTTCTTTTCCCTATTTTTTTAGGGGTCTCTGTGGTAAAAGTGTCCTAAGATGTTATGTTATGTCCTGATCTGATGAATTGTATTGTTTTTAATTATGTTGAATTGATGCATTGTGTTGTATTTGAGGTGTTTTACTATATAAATTGTGTTTTTAATAATATTCACATGTACTAAAGAAATAAATTGACCCTTTTTGTATTGCATGTTATAGTGGTATTATTGTTTGAGTGTGTTAGGGTTTTTGAGTGAGATCCCCTCAAAAAAATGTTTCTATGTGCTTTATATGAATTAAGAATTCCACTAATGATAGGGTGTTCTTGTTGATTGAGTAAATCAAGGGATAATTTGTTTTTTGTACTGTTAAAATATAATACACAGTGAAGGCTTAGAATTATTAGAATTAAAAAAGTAGAGGTATATAATGTAGTAGGAGACAGAAGAAATTAGCATAACATAACAATCTCAGGCAGAACCAATGATGCCCCTTGAGAGTTTTGAAAGCTGTAGAGCAATACAACCATATACATCATAATTAACTTATGGATTAACTGAAACAGATGTGACTTCCCACACTGGATTGTATTATTGAAGTCTGTTAGCTTTTAAAAGTAAAAACAACAAAAAAAATGCTGGTGGAGAAGCCTGACATTTACATTCTATGAAGATGTGTGCACCTTGTTGCAGATTCTTCTCCTAGGCCCAGCGGTGGCTGTCTACTTCTACCAGCCAGAATGCAAGAGGCCACAATTACATCACTAGTCAAGTCAAATAAGTATGGGCAACAAATGTGGTTCCTAAAGACCACCATTAAGGATTAACTTAGACAATTAAAAACTAAAGAAAATTACATGACCCAGACTACTTAGTGGGTTCCCCTCCAGATCAATCCAGACCAACCATTGTTCATCCCGAGCTGCTCTATGCATTTAATATAGACTAATTCATGTTTAGCACTGATCACCTTGGAAGATAATGTCCTGGCTGCACTGTCGGACCCCAAGAACGTGTCACATCCTGTTGTCTACCTAATGAGGGTATTAAAGAGAAATAAAATGGGCAGATATTAGTTTTAAATCCTGTTATTCTACACTAATGCCATGCCCAGTACCTTAACTTGGTTATGTCCTTACTAATACTGGATGCATCTGACATGGCAGCCCTACAAAAAATCCAAGTATTTGCCCAAAAACACCCCTTTCAGACAGTGCAGGTCTTGTACTCCTCTGCCATGGTGATATGCGATTGTATATAAAATACCAAAACAACATGGTTCTTTGGCTCATTAAACACGAGGAACTTCAAAGTAGTTAGGATAAATCGAAGATTGTGACAAAGGATGGTTAAATGGACGCCTGATATTTCTAAAAGCTTGGGTAGGAAACGGTCTATAGACTCTATGACCAAACTATTAAATACACTATAATATTTAGGGTGTACAACACAGGGTAGAATTCCACCTCTCTTCCTGGCTATCAACATTTGTTTTAATATGACCCGAGATGTTGGCTCAGCCTAACAGTCAGAGGGTTCCCTGTACCAGACCTCTATGTGCACTGTTTGGCAGCACAAACACAACAAGACAATAATACACTGCTTCAGCGGCTCACTCCACGTGAAAACGTAAAAGGCAGGGTATTTCCTAATGCCTTATATACTAGAGTGCTCCAAAGTGAAAAGTGGCTTCTAAGCAGATTTGCTCTACACACTCCAGGTCCAAGGCAAATAACAGATGACTAAAGCCTGGTCTTTGTTCTAACCAAAATTTGGAATGCGGTGGATAACTGGAGTCATTTCTACATCTGATAAACCAAAATAGAAATCGTGGTGAACATTGAAATGCAATGGTGTAATGCTGCTTGCTGCTGCATGCCAAATTACTGAGCAAAGAGGTCAGAGCTGGAAGATCCTCACAATTACAGCACCATATTTACAGGATGCGTCATACCATCTGGAAAGCGTGGTGCCCATTCTCCGAACAACCATCACCCACTAATGCAGTGTGGTTCTAGCTTATGGTATATGTACAGATCTAGAATGGTACACCCATAGAAGACTGCAGGACCGGGGGCTTATGGAAGTAGTCATTCGAAATATACACCCGTTAAGAAATATACAGTTGGGCCAGGGCTTTAAGTGGGCCGGGTCCTGCCGGTGCTCAGCACCGGCAGTTCTAAAAAGCAGGTGCTGAGACGGGTTCCTATCAGGCTTTTCATTTTTGCCCTCACCCTCAGAATGAAAAAAATAGATCTTAACTCTACAGCAGTGCCACCCTTCACCACCTTTGATGTAACTTCAAAGAGGCTCGCATTTTTAATATTATATACAACAAAGCCATGGTTGTTGCTTATTTATCTTATGCAACTAACAACCATTGACAAAGCCAATAGTTCTGAAATTTTACTTGTTGTATTATATATCCGGATGCAATTACAGAAGCAGTAAAATACCATTCGGTGGCACACTGTGCTAAGCACAGTTTTTTAGCTTATGGGTGTTTAAGCCACGCCCTTAATTACACTGGGCACGCCCCTTTGAGAGACACCCCCCCCCCAATATTTTCATCCCACGTAAAGCCCTGACTTGGGCTGAAAGTGGTGTTTTATACAATGCAAGTTCATCCACATATTAGACTCCATAACGTCTTCTTAAAATAGACGAGTGATATTCACGGTACAGCTTTCTGGCAACATGGGAACTGGACATGCATTTTGCCAAGAGCCACACTTACATTCCATGTTGTACATCCATTATGAAAGAAACTGGCCCAGAATCAGTCAACAGGTACATTTTAGAACACTGGAGCTCCCTACTAAAACTTTCTTTGATTTAAGCACTAAGAAAAGTACTAAAGAACAAGTATATTTAGCTGATCCTAACTACATATCCTCAGCCTGCAGTCAGTAACACTAGTAGATCGCACCCATGCTGGACTTGGTTGTGCAGAATGCTTTGCAAACAGTGCGAACAGTGTTCAATTAGGAAAATATAAGCCAGGAGAATAAGGCCTGAAAGAGAATAACTGTAAATCACAGTTACCAAATAAACTATACCATATGTACAAAAATTGATGTAATGTTTATTAAAATGTAAAAATACAATATTATTTTGAAATAAAATGTTCAGCATAATTTCAAAGCAACCAAGAGTTAGGTGGACCGATTTTTGTTAAGAATCTGTGTACCCGGTTCAGCATTAATGTATTTTTCTCAGAAAACTGAGCTTATAAAATTCCGGCACAAAATGTTGTTGAAGTGCAACGTGTTCTTGATAATTACTAGGTATGTCAATATTTAATGTGTATTTTGGATAATCAAATATAACGTTATTAAGAATTAATGCAGGTTGTGCCCTCAGCACTTATGGATTTTATATTACACTCTTAGGATCGGAGTGTACTAACAATAGTGCCCTTCACCTTTCTACAGACGCTGGAAACCTTATTCCTCAGGACCCTAGTACCTTCATCATATTCATATTAAATATTATGGATGTCTTACGGCCTCCTTATCTACAGTGTATTTCCAACTGTAGAAAACAGAGGTGGAGCTATTAAAGTAAGCACAACCTCCGATGAAAACAAAAATTGGAGCAGAGGTAAAAAGGATGTTGATTTTCTAGACAGCAAATGTAGCTCATTAGAATAAGCAGTGGGTTACGAAAAGCAGGTCGGCAGAAGTGTCTATTTTGTAATACAGAGAGCAAATAAGAACCTCCCAAAAAATGGACAACAAAACAAATCATTAATTTATTAAGTACATTTCTAAAGTGTGGATAAAATCAGTAATTCAACCTCATCACCACAATGTAACAAAAAATTGGAATTGTTTCCAAAGACATTCCTTTGGTTTTCAACTGGGGGCACTACCTTTTAAAGCAGAATCTTAATTCTATAGGTTTTAATTGTTTTCATCTACTGCATGAAGACCTTATATGTTGTTCTACCACAAACCATAAAGGTCACCTGTTACTCTGTAAGTATTTGTCAAGAAACTGTGAATAACAGGTAAGCGAGCAAAAGTAGCAGAGAATAGGTGCTTCTGTGCCTCCCATGTTATCCACAAGGACCACTGTGTGAGATACGAGGTGGAGATTCACAGTAACCGTCGTCTGGATATAGCATCGTAGGCAGGATTTCCCACATTCACAAGATTTGGCCACCTCCAAATCTTCACACAAGTGCGCAGGAATCAGATGAGTCCCAAAAGGAATCCTGTGAGAAAACAGTGAAAAGAAAATGCAAACAGAATAGATTTAATTCTCTTTGTCCATGGACCAAACTGGTGTTAGTCGTGCCAGCGGTTATCTACTTAAAGCCTTCACTTCCTTTTAACCCTCCCCCCAACCCCACTTGTATTGCCAAAGTGTTTACATATTTCAGATAGTTCAGAATCAGTTCTTGGGACTTTGTTCTACCTGAATAACAGCTACATCCGTCAGTTAGGCGTTCTCCTTCTACATGACATCAAGTGGGCAATTGTGTGAAGGAAAGGCATATGTCCACCGTATCCAAGCACTGTTTGTTGGAGGATACCACTTGGCTGGCGAGAGCACTGGTCTGGGTAACACTGTCCCAGAGGGAATACTGGTTAACGTTCTGTTGTCTATGCAATACTTATTTACTCATTTTCATTCTGTAAAGATCCAAGCAACAACAAGACCTTGCAATGAGTTTGCTCTAAGGTAAGCCAGTAAATTACTAAGTGCTCAGTGACCCTCTTAATATCTCACACACTTTCATACATGATCATAATTCATGTCCTACCTCCTCTACTATTGGCAGCGCTGTTTCCTAGCCAGGTTTCTTATCTGCACTCTATCAGTAAGTTAATATTTGATAATGTTAAGCACTATCCCACACCGACTATCACTTCAATACACAAAGAAAGGAAGCTTTGGAACCTTGGGGAGTGAACAAAGTTGCAATTTTTAAGTGAGCTTTGAAATTATTTTAGAAATCTTTGAAAACGTTCTACTCGTGGCAAAGAGTCAAATTATACGATAATTCATGTATAACCACTTAGAGCAGAGTCAAGAGATGGATATGAAAACGTATCATACATGCGAAATACACCGATATGAAAACTTCATCTGTTTTGACAAAAACAAAGGAGCAAAACTATCACTTCCATCAGGAATAAAACAGGAACAAGAACATGAGCCAGTATTAAAAGAAAGGGCCAAAGGCTACGGTGGCCAAGAGTGGACAAGCTGGCATTTGAGCTGTCTCAATGCCTGAGTTATCCTTATCATGATGTGCATTCTAATTCATGGTGAGCAAATAAACAAGAGTAGCCCTAAACCCAAGAGGACAGGGTTATTTAAATCAAATCACAGAAAATTCTCCTTGGTAATGATCATAAAATATTATTATTCAACTTTCATATTCATACCTCATTCATACCATATGGACAAAACACAGTACCACAAAGAATAATTTAATATATATATAATATGTATGTATGGCTTGAATAACACTTGATAAAAAATGAGGATAATGTAGTGAGATACAATAATCTATCTATAGAACATACACTTCTACTTTCACAATTAACTGGGTATCCATGAAACCCCGCAAAAAATATATAAAGACACCCAGTGTTTATAGATCGTGCATATAAAAACTGTTATTTGTGGACGCGTTTCGGTGGAGATATGTATATACACACACACACACACACCACCTTCCTCAGGACTGTTCCATATTTAAATCTTACATGAAATTAAACGAAATCACAAAATTGTCTATAGAGAAAAATAAACAAAACATATATTACAGTTGAACATAACTTCCATATTATAGAAAAAGTATGTATATATTTTGTTATTAGGTTGGTTATTACCAAGGAGAATTTTTTTGTGATTTAATTCTCATTCATAAAGCATCACTCATGTGAACTGGATACAGCACTTCCAGAGTTATACATTTTTCAGGTATGTGGAGATCCAAGCCAAGGTACAAAAGGAGGACCAATTCGCAACCACCAGGACTTAGAAGTGCCTGAGCAAGTCATGAGCTAGAGAACAAGTTATGTACTTTTGGTAACGCCTTATCTGGTAGGGAGTCTATCTAGCCAAAGAACCCTTACCTTAGAATAATCCCCAGGTGTCAGACTGGATCCAGATATTTTCTAACAGCACACCTGCATGTCCGTATGTGGTGTTGTTCGGCCAAGCGTCGACCATGCCGGAAATGACATGCGCAGTACCTATACAGGCACCACCCCAGAGCGCTAACATTAGTTTCTTTTTGCAACTTTCCACTCCAGAAGCGCAGAGTCACAAAGAATGCTGATATAGTGGTGTGGATTGCTAAGGCCCTCAGAAAGTTGACCCTACTGAATCGTTTTGAAGAGCAAGGAGGATCAGTAAGGAATCTAAAGCTAGAGTCTCTACTTAGTAACTTGTTCATCTGATAGAGCCTTCTATGCAGATTCCTTACCTTACAATGGATACCCAAGCAATACCTCCCCAGAGGTGGGTCTGAATCAAACCAAAAAAGTCCTGCTGGACTAAACGGGCAAAGTGCCCATCACGACAGACCTGACCATCTAGACAGCAATGCTTTGTGAATGTGTGTAACGAGGCCCACGTTGCTGCCTGGCAGATGTCCGGGACAGGCACATCGTGCGCTAACCCAGTAGTTGCAGCCGTGGCTCTGGTAGAATGAGCACCAAAGCCCTCAGGGGTTGCTTTTTGACCAATGCGTAGCAGATCTGTATGCAGATCACATTCCACAGTGAGATGGTCAGTTTCTGCACTGCCTTCCCTTTTTTAGCTCCAGCATACCCTACAAAGCGTTGATCATCCACCCCGAACTCTTGTGCGATTGAAGTAGAATGACAACGCTCTTTTTGGTTCCAGACGATGGAGTGTTACCTCTTCTTTAAAAGGGTGAGGTGGAGCAAAGAAGGTAGGCAAGGTGATGTTTTCGGTGTCACGACCTTTCGGAGGAAAGAGGCATGGGTCCTCACAACTAGCTTGTCTGGGTAAAAGGTAGTGGTAGGAGTACAGAGAGGCCTGCAGACCCTCCTGGCTGATGTTATGACCATTAGAAAAGGCGTTTTGATAATCAGCAAGCAAAGTGGGCAGTTATGTATCGGCTCAATGGGTGTGCACATGAGGATTGTAAGGACCAGGTTAGGAACCAACTGGGACATAATGAATAGCCTAGGGGAAAACATGATGTAATCCTTTCAGGAACCTAGCCACAATGGGTGACTTGAACAAAGAAGGTTGGTCCAGCAACCTTAAGAATGCTGAAAGAGCAGAAAGATAACCTTTAGCTGTGCCCAGATCAGAGCCCTGCTGGGCCAGAGAAACTAGGCAAACTTGAGATAAGGGTGCAGAAAGGGGGGGTGTCAATGTTTCTGGATGCATATCATGCACACAAACGTTTCCCAATGGCAGCCGTATACCATCTTGGTAGAGGGATGCCTGTCTGACAGATTAACATCACATGCTTCGGGGGTAAAGGTGGGGACTGGGGATTGGTCACCGCTGAATCTCCACGCATAAACGCAGAGGGTCTGCAGGTAAGGGTGCAGAACTCTCCCCTGTGGCTGCGACAGATCCTCCTGAAAAGACGGCTTGATCAGAGGACCAATGATCATGATCAGAAGCTCTGGATACCAAACTCTCCGTGCCCAATCTGGAGCTGAAAGAATGACTGGGGCCTGGTCGTTCCTGATCTTCTTGAGAACTCTGGGCAGGTGTGGTATCAGCGGAAAGGTGTACAGAAGGCCAGAGTTCCACTCGAGAAGAAAAGTGTCTCAGAGTGAGATTCGCCTTGGAAACTCCAGCATGCAAAACTCCTGACATTGCGTGTTCTCAGTGGTGGAGAACAGCTCCAACCAAGGCTCCCCCACTCTAGAAGGAGACTTTGCACCACCTCCTCGTGGAAACGCCATTCTTGATCAACTAGGCATTGACGGCTGAATTAGTTTGCCCTTGTGTTCAGAGTGCCTGCCAGGTGCTGAACCATCAGGGAAATGCCCAAATGCCCTGACATTCCAGCCACAAAGGGTCCACAACCACACCGCTCTGTTTGTTGCAGTATCACACGGCAGTGGTGTTTTGTGAACACCTGCACTAGCCTTACCTTGATTGAAGGAAGAAAGGCTTTAAATGCCAACCGGATTGCCCGGCGCTCCAGCAGGTTGATGTGAAGCCCAGATTCTACTGCAGACCAGAGTCCTCCGATATCCACCTCTCCCAGAAGGCCACCCCAGCCCAGGAGTGACACATCTCCCCTTCAGTCAGCTCTGGGTCAGGAAGGGAAGAGGGATCTGCTGCTAACACAATCACAGTTCGTCAAGCACCACTGCAGGTCTTCTGCAGTTCCCTCCGAGATCTGGACCACGTCAGAGAGATTTCCCTGATGCTGTGCCCACAGTAACTGCAGGTCCCACTGCAGAGCCCTCATATGCCAATGGGCATGTGTCACAAAAAGGACGCAGCACACCATGAAGCCCAACAACCTCAGAGTCAGCCTCAATGAAATCCAGGATAGAGGCCATAACACCAGAATCATAGCCTGAATACCCTGGACTCGCCATTCCAGAGGATAGGCCCAAAATGGCACTGTTTCCAGAACGGGCCAGATAAAAGGGAACGTCTGAGAGGGAGTCGGGTGCGACTCCAGCAGGTTGCTAGTGAACACCAGCGAATGTAGTCTGGAAGTGGGAGATGACTGCCTGGGGCAAGCCCGCCTTAGACAACCAATCATCGAGGCAAGGGGAAGACTAGAACCCCTGACTTCTACAGATGTGCTACAACCAACTCCATCACTTTTGTGAATACCAGAGGGGCGCTGGGGAGGCCAAAGGGAAGCATCAAACTGAAAGTGCTCCTGACCTACCGTGAACCGCAGGTAGCGCTTGTGTACCAGCAGGACAGGAATGTGGAAATATAAGTCCTGCAAGTCCAACGCCATCACCAAGTCTCCAGGGTCCAAGGCAGAGAAGACCTGAGCTAAGGTGAGCATTTTGAACATCTTTTTCAGGAAGAAGTTGAAAAGGCACAAGTCTAGGATGGAACAAAGGCCTCTGTCCTTTTTGGGCAACAACGATCTACTTCTGATGCTGGCACCCTCTAGAGGGCTCCTTGGCCAAAGAGTAGAGAGAGAAAGAATTCCCCTTGGAATCCCTATAACAGACACATTCATTCACAAGCTCACTTCGATTTACTCTTCCCTGTGAATAGACTCAACATAGAAATGCAGTGGAACCCACCCTCCAGACTTGTATACCACCAATTATGAGATGTAACATCAAGGGATATTTTTAATTATTTAATATAAAATTAATTTTTACTTCATATCAAAATACCATTCTTTACTTCTTGTAATCAAAGCATTAAAAATTATAAAATTCATATATAACATGCAATATACGGTTTAAAAAACAATGTATACAGTATATAAAAACACTTATTGAAATATCTACAACGACAAAGGAAGAAAATCTTAACGGGGAACCCTTTTTGCACAGTTCAAAAAGCTGTTGCATTAACTGATCCAACAATTCACATCAAATTTGTATCCTGGTGAATGTGAGATTCCATTCATTCCAGTGATTCCTCGTGGTCGGATTCAGCAGTGCTCAGCGTCGACGCGTTTCGGTGGAGATAACTACTAAAAACCACCTTCCTCAGGACAGAAAATAATAAGGCATTTTTTCCTCCCTCCTCGAAATACTAACAATATGTGTGATCACTCTTGGTACGTGTCCAGCTGGTATGTAAAGGATATTTAAAATTTGTGGCTTTGTATAATTAGCCCACAATCTTGACTCAGAATGGGAGAATACCTTTTCGTAATTCTCCTAAGGACCAATCTTGTCTCATATATGTAGACTTTATGTCCTAAATTTTGTAGGGACAATATATTCTCCTGCTCATGCATCATGCATATAATTTTTAATGCTTTGATTACAAGAAGTAAAGAATGGTATTTTGATATGAAGTAAAAATTCATTTTATATTAAATAATTTAAAATATCTCTTGATGTTACATCTCATAATTGGTGGTATACAAGTCTGGAGGGTGGGTTCCACTGCATTTCTATGTTGAGTCTATTCACAGGGAAGAGTAAATCGAAGTGAGTGTGTGAATTAATGTGTCTGTTATAGGGTTTCCCAGGGGACTTCTTACTCTCTCTACTGTATAGCAGTGCCCTGTTCCCTTTGGTTATGGGGCCACCTCTCTTGCACAAGAATTCCTTGGCCAAAGAGCCAACACTTCCTGACGGAACAAGGAGAGATAATCCTCTGTCAGCCGGTTGTAAGTAGGGGGCATTGGTGGAGGGGATTCCAGAAAGAGGAAAGAGTAGCCCCTATGGACGATTTGCAAAACCCACTTGTCTGATGTTATCGACTTCTAGTGAGGCAGGTGATGGCGAATCACTTGGTGCCCGGAGTAGTATAAGGGCAAACTACAGGGGTTTGGAGGCTGCGGTTTCCAAGAGGTGGGAGGAGGGGGAAGAGGGATGGTGGACTGACCTTTCCTGTGGCTAGTGGTCCCTTGTGACCTGTAGGAACCATGTCCACGGCCACAAAAGGGCTGGGAACCATCCTGGCATGGGTGGCTGGGCAGGTAATGATGCTGTTGGTACCCCCTACCATAGTCACAGAAGGGGCAAACGGCTAACTGAGGTTGTCAAGGGTCCATGGATAGGCCCAAGGATCTGGCCACAGCTCTGCTATCCTTCAAGTGCCTCAGCGCTGAGTCTGCCTTCTTACCAAAGAGGAGAGAGCCATCAAAAGGCATTGTCTATGAGCAAAGCTTGGGCATCCCCTGAGAAGCCAGTGGTTCTGGTATGGAATCGCTCTGCCCAGCGAGTCAGTTGTGTCAAGCCCACATCTGATGGTGAACTTTGTTGCATCTCGCCCATTAGCAATTGCTTGAGAGAGACAATGGCTTGGACCTCCTCCGAGACCATGGGCAGAACTTGCACAACCGAATCAGACACAGTGTGTTGGTATCAACCCAAAAGGCATGCGGTGTTCAGTGCAGGGCTAGGTTGGTGGAAGAGAAAATCCTCTTACCAAAGGTATTTAGCCTTTTGGATTTCCTATCTGGTGGAGTAGTAGGGAACGCGCCAGGATTGATCCTGGAAGTGGAGTCTTGGATCACCAATCTCTCCAGGGTGGGGTGCTGTGTGAGGAAACTGGGATCCCCAGGAGCAGGCAATGGTGGCAGGCAGTTGTCCTGTGCAGGGCTTGGACCAGGCCCCAATGAGGACATCTGTAAGGGATTCACTGAATGGGATTAAAGGATTGGAAGGGGCAACTCCTAGCTGAAGCACATCTGTCAAGACATTAATATTGAACTGAAGGTCCAGGACCTCAGCTGCCCTCTCCACCACCACCCTCCTCCTTCATTGCCATGGTAGGGGGAGACACCAGGCCAGTGTCTGGTGAGGTGTCCAAACCAATGGCATCCGTCAGTTCCTTGTACCAGTTATCCTCTGTGTCGTCAAGGGGATGATGGTAACCATAAGGGTCCTCTGACCTCTCCTAATCATCAATTTCATCAGACCAGTCAAAGGAAAGGTGCTGGCTCAGAAGGCATGGTATCCATCAGCGCCGGGGGACGCCCATCCGGCTCCGTGTCGGGTATAATGATGGGGCCGGGGCCGCCGCGATTGATGGCACTGGAGCGGGTGCAGAGGAAGGACCACGTCCAAAGGGCCTGACACCGAGGGCGAAACCACTGGCGAACCAGTAGGGATCCCTTCCTACCCATGGGGCCTAAAGGCACGAGTGGTTGGACCATGCAAATATGATGTACATAACCTCGAAAAACTCGAGTTGGGTGGGGGTCGCTCCAGGAAACTCTGGGAGGTGTGGAGCCGACCCTGGCAAAAGCTCCACTGCGGAGCAAGGTCCAGAATTCCGATGCTCCTGCGCCAGGTCCGATGACCTGAATCGACGCGGAGAAGTCGAATGAAGAATTTTGACTTCTCATGTGATATTCCTAACACACCAGGAGATGAAATCTAAAAAACGCCTGGACAAAAAGTCAAGAAAAAGTCAGTCCAAAAATGACTGGGGACAGCTGTCTCCACATCTGCACTGACTGGTGCAGAAAGAAAAGAACTGACATCAGCGTGCTGGGGTAGCGCCTATCTTAAGCATCGTGCATGTCACTTCTGGCGTGGACGATGCTGACGTGGAGCTGAACAACACCACCTATGGGCATGCAAGGATACTGCTCAAAAATTCCCAGATGCAGCCGGACGCCTGGGGATTATTTTAAGGTATGGAATCTGCAGATAGAAATCTCTATCGGATAGATGAAATGTAATACTTCAGCCAGAGATGGACAAAGTCATAGATAAAACCAGTCAACCGCACCTTCTTCTAGAAAGGCATCCTTATAAATGCCCATGTGCTAAAGATCATCCCACTCAAAGACCTGTATCATGGGAGGTCTTTTTTTGTAATCCACACTCTCTTCAAGAGAAACCACCTAAGAGCATGTGCTGGAGTAAACTCAAGGATGATGCTAAGCAGACTGAGCAACCAAAAGGAATACTAACTCATCTGATAACAATGGCACAGATCTTAAAGGTACTGACCACTCGAGGATATGCGGAGTAGCCTCTGACACCAGGTCTTGCACCACTTCCCCACTGCTGCCCAGCTGCTCGAGACCGCTGCCTTTCTCACAGCCCCCTGGTTTTGTCCCGATGTCCGCCAGGCTAGGCGGACTGGTATTTGGTGCACTGTAATTTTGTCCTTCTCTCACGGTGTTTTTTATTTTGGTATTGTTAACTTCTGCGATTCTACTATTCTGCATTGTTATTGCTTTTCTGTATTGTTTTTTAAAATTTTTATTCTCCGTTATATTGGTTGCTGGTGCCTTTTCTGTAGTTTACTGGCCCAGGTGCCCAGTGCCTGCCATTTTCGCTTCCGCTCGCCGCCCTCCCACCTCCCTGCCAGCCCCTCCCAGGACTACTTAGACCTCCAGTGAGTAGCCTCTGACCCCCGGTCTCTGCACCACTCCCCCACTGCCCAGCTCCTCGAGAGCGCTGCCTTGCTCGCAGCCCTCAAGCTCACCAGTTCTGTCCTGCTGTCCACCAGGCTAAAGCGATACAAAAGGGGATGATGGACGGAACGTTTGAGCCAATCAAACACTCACCCCCAGTCAACTGATCTGGGTTTAATCCATCATCATTCTTTAGCTCACTCCACCACCCCAGTTCAGACATGGCCATATGCAAATCAGTCTGACCCTGTGCCTCATGGGAACAGTCCAGCCCGAACTGCCAAGCCATGTCTTCCCTGGACCGGAAACAAGCATCCTAGGACCAGTTTCTGGCATTTCAGCCGTCATCAGCCAGGCTTGCTTGAATCCAGTGGCAAAGTGAGCAAGGGACCCACGTCTGGGCATACCCCCGCCAACTTAGGGCACAGGGTCAGACTGATTTGCATATGGCCATGTTGACTGGGGGTGAGTGTTTGATTGGCTCAAGCGTTCCGTCCATCATCCCCTTTTGTATCGCTTTGTTCGCCCTAAGTTGGCGGGGGTATGCCCAGACGTGGGTCCCTTGCTCACTTTGCTACTGGATTCAAGCAAGCCTGGCTGATGACGGCTGGAATGCCAGAAACCGGTCCTAGGATGCTTGTTTCCGGTCCAGGGAAGACATGGCTTGGCAGTTCGGGCTGGACTGTTCCCATGAGGCACAGGGTCAGACTGATTTGCATATGGCCATGTCTGAACTGGGGTGGTGGAGTGAGCTAAAGAATGATGATGGATTAAACCCAGATCAGTTGACTGGGGGTGAGTGTTTGATTGGCTCAAGCGTTCCGTCCATCATCCCCTTTTGTATCGCTTTGTCCACCAGGCTAGGCGCAATAGTATTTGGTGGGCTGTACTTTTGTCCTTCTGTCATGGTGTTGTTATTTCAGTATTGATAACTTCTACTATTCTGTATATTTTCTGCTATTCTACTATTTTGTGTTGTTATTGCTATTCTGTATTGTTTTTTTAATTTGAATTCTTGGTTACTGGTGCCTTTTCTGTAGTTTACTGGCCCAAGTGTCCAGCGCCCGCTCCTGCCGTTTGCGCTCCTGCTCGCTGCCCTCCAGCCTCCCTGCAAACCCCTCCCCGGTCTACTCATGGAAGCCGCTGCGCGGCCGTGTGCAGCAGGTGCACCAAAGGCAAGCCTGTCTGTGCCAATCCGCGCCTGGTCTGTGCACAGCGTCAGGACCCCTGGCCCTCCAGACTCTCACAGGTACTTTGTTGCAGATCTCCGTGCCCTGGACCCCGGACGCAAAAACAACAGCTGCCTCGCATCGCCCCGTTCCATAGAGGGACCATTCATCTGCATCCAATGCCTGTTTACCTCCACCCCAGCACCGACCACCATCGCAGCAACCAGTGCCACGCCAGCCCCATCGGCCAAGACCCCCCTAGAACAACTGAGCTGCCTCCTGATCAATGCCAGATTGCTCTGCAAACACGCCACCAAAGACTTGGACACCATCTCCCCCATCGCACCCGATGTGACCTTCATTACAGAGACCTGGCTCACCCCCGCATCAGCCCCTGACATCGCCACTGCAACACCCATCGGCTAAAAGATGAAACACCGCAACCACAACAATAGACGCGGAGGTGGCATTGCCATCATACACAAGGAATAGATCACCTGCACCACCACTGATGACGAAACCACGCCGATCATGGAACACATCAACTTCCAGCTCCGCATCTACGACAAAACCATCAAAGGCACCCTCGCTTACAGACCGCCAGGACCACAAACCACCCTCAGCGACGCCATCACTGAATTCCTCACCTCGCTTGCCATTGAATCCAAACACAGTCTTCCTGGGTGACCTCAACTTCCATCTGGAAGACCCCACTGACACCAACTCCATCGATTTACTAGAAAGATTGGACAACATTGTCCTCAAGCAGCGGGTCACAGGCCCTACGCACAAAGCAGGACACACGCTGGACCCCATCTTCACTTCCAGCTACAGAACCTGATACAGTCACACCACGAAACTCACCTGCACGGACCACTCCATCGTACACTTCACCCTCACTGGTCCTCCCCCCACCACACCCGACCGCCACAGCACCCCCCCTGCGCAGCTGGACCAAGGTCATGCAGTACAATGGACTTACGCCCTCAGCATCACACAGCCCAATGTCACCACCAACTTGAACCAACCAGTTGAGAACTTCAACGCCTGTATCACCAACGCCGCCGACCGAGTCCCTCCCACCATACAGCCAAAAGGCACAGATCCACCAAACTAGCCAGCTGGTACAACCCAGAACTCAGCACAACGAAGCGCAGATGCTAACAAGTGGAAAGAAAATGGCTCTCCAGCAGGAACCACACTAACCGAGCTACCTTCAAGTCCACCCTCAACAACTACCACCGCCAGCTCAAAGCTGTGAAAAAGGAGGCCCTGACTCACCGGATCGAGACCAGTGCCAACCAAACCAAGGAACTCTTAACCATTGTCAAAGAGTTCACCTGCCCGTCAGCCACCGAAAACTCGATACCCTCCTCACAGGAACTCTACGACGCTCTCGCCGACCACTTCCACAACAAGATAGCAACCATCTAAACAAACTTCGATCCTCAACCTACCAACCTCCTCAGCATCCCATCAACCACTACTGCCGACCACCCACTCTCCACATGGGAACAACTCAGCACACCGAACTCTACTACTCTAATGAGCTGCATCTACTCTCAAGCACCCAACCGACCCATGCACCCACTGACTTTTTAACCTCCGAAGAGATTAGATCAGCCACCAGCTCATCACCATCCTCAATGCCTCCATCACAACAGCCACCTTTCCCGATGCCTTGAAACACGCAGAGGTGAGACCCCTCCTCAAGAAACCCTCTGCAGACCCCAGTGAGCTCCAGAACTACTGTCCTATCTCGCTGCTCCCGTTTCCCGCCAAAGCCCTGGAGAAGGCCATCAACCTCCAACACACCGAACACCTGGAAAGAAACAACATGCTGGACCCTTCGCCAATCATGTTTCAGAGCCAATCACAGCACCAAGACAGCCCTGATCACCGCAACAGACGACATCCGCATCCTACTCGACAGGGGAGAATCAGCTGCCCTGATCCTGCTTGACCTCTCCGCAGCATTCGACAAAGTCTCCCACCACACACTCATTGGTCGACTTCGCCATATAGGAATCACAGACGACGTGCTCAGATAGATGGCATCCTTTCTCACGGGGAGCACCCAGAGAATCCCTCTCCCTCCCTTCACCTCACAACCCAAGCACACCCTCAAGGCTCAACCCTCTTCAACATCTACATGACACAACTCGCAGACATTGTCAGAACCTACATCATCATCTCCTATGCCGAAACCCAGCTCGTCCTCTCGCTTTCCGCAGACCCACCTCAATGAAGACCAGCTTCCACAACTATATGAAGAACGACTCAGCCTAGATGAAGAACAACTGCCTGATGCTCAACAAGGACAAAACTGTAGCTCTGATCTTCAGCAGACACACCGCCCTCTGGAATGACTCCTGGTGGCCATCAGAACTCGGACACACCCCCACTCCGAAAGATCACGCCTGCAAACTCAGCATCATCCTGGACAGCAAGCCCTCCATGAAACGTCAGGTCAACGCGGTCTCCTCAGCCTGCTTCCACACATGCCGCATGCTCCGCAAAGCCTTCAAGTGGCTCCCCATCAGCACCATGAAAACAGAGACGCATGCCCTCATCACCAGCCAGCTTGACTACAGCAACACACTCTATGCAGGCACCATCAGCCAACTCATGAAAAGACTCCAGATAATCCAGAACCCAGCAGCCAGACTGATCCTCAACCTGACCAAGAGGACCCACGTCACCCAGCACCTGAAGGACATCCAATGGCTCTCCATCCAGAACAGATGCCAATTCAAGCTTCTGACCCATTCCTACAAAGCCCTCCACGACCAATGACCCGCTTACATGAACCACCGCCTGAATTTCCACCGACTTCCCAGAGACCTCACTCACAGAGATACCTTGCATCCGCCGTTGCCGCTCTAGAGGAGGCTCCTTCTCTCACCTTGCCACCAAGTCTTGGAACACCCTCCCCTCCACACTTCACCCTCTCTGCCCCACTTCAAAAAGAGAGTCAAGACCTGGCTCTTTGACTGATACCCGCAGCACAGCGCCTGGATACCGTCTCGGCTGATAAGCTGCGCTAAATAAGTAACGCTTGATTGATGCTGCACTCAGCCACTACTAAGTACCTTAGAAACAACTAATGTTCAAAAATTTTGCCGCCCTCTGGGAAGACCGGAACATGACCTCTGGAACATCGTTGCAAGTAGCCACACACCAAAAGTAAAAACTCTAGTACTCTGTGCCATGAAATTTTCATTAGTTTTTGACTGTTGGTTTTGGAATAAGCAAAATGAGGACATCAGTGTTTGGCACAGGAACAGTAAATAAGCCATTTAAAGCGCCCATGAATACCAAACTTTGGGCATAACATTTAGCAGGTTATGGTGTACTTGTATCCGGGGAAAAGCTTGGAGCATGCATGTAGTAGTGGTCATAGACTTGCTGTTCCCCTTTCTGACATGGCACCGCATACCTGTAAACAACTACTGTAGAAGAAAAGTGTTCCCCTCTCTTTTCTCCACCCTCCTGGACCTTTTCCTGCCAGGGCTGTAAAAAATGAATGTCTCATTCTAATTGGTTCAAGTAAATCACACCACATGTGCCTGTAGTCTATAATACTACACCACACCCCATACTGGTTCAGATTTACCTCATGTCTCAATGCAGCTGCCCTGTTTGCCACTCACCATTAAGAGTCTCTAATTGGCCCTCCAAGGGAACGTCATATGATAACGATTACTTGCCCTTTCCCCAGAAGAGCTTGCTTATGTGTACTTTCCTAAAGAACATATAGATACTCTCTCAGCTTGTGCTGCAGAATGATTTTTCTTGTTCCGAGCAACAATGGGATAGTCACAGCAAATCCCAATGTAGAAAACCCTGCTTTGGCTGAGGCGCTAAAATACGGATGGTTTTTGAAGCCATTAACGATGTGTAGGCCTGTTATTTTACACATAGGTGCTCCAAGTTGATGGCCCCTCGGTAGCAGTGTTCCCAGTCTGAAAGTACAACTTGATTGCACACGCTGTCTCCTTATACCCTATCCAGAGTTTGCCATATTAATTCACCTTTGGTAGAACAATTTGGGAATGTCAGGCTGGGGCATAAATGTGAGTACATCTGCATTGATGCCCATATTGAGCCAGTTAAAACGATTATAAAAAAGGCCATTTTTACAAACATCTAAGAAGGAAATGTATTTGATGATAATCAATAGGTTAAAAATAAAGAGGAAAATACAGAAGGAATTGTGTATAGATTTTCCGAGAAGGCACAAAATGAAACTGACTGTAAACGAATAGTACTACTAGCATCAATGTAATCCCAAATGTTCTTCGTTTCAGAATTTGCCTTTATCAACAGTTAAAAATGGAAGGACATTTAAGCTGCTTCTTTTATTTCCACAGATATCAAAAAGGTCAGTGTTTGAAAGAGAGACTCATTTCTTGTCTGCATGGATACAACCAGGCAACCTATACTCTGCATTGATACTTGTAGAGAAAGATGACGACCACAAGTAGTGTGGGAAATAAAGAACTGCTTTGCAAAATATCCCAAAGTATGCAATTCTGTTAAATTAAAACATAAAACATCAATAGCATCACAGCTACTAGAGTGATTCGCAAGGAGGTAATTAGGAACCATTATTAACATTTGTAATCTACCTATGGCAAACAATTTGAAAAAACCTTCCCCCTTCAGATGTGGGTTGTTTTATCAGTCGCGGATCTGAGTGCTTTAGTTTTTTTTATTTAATATACAGCACTTTGCTTTGAGAAACAGATACAACAATTTCTTCATTTCAATATCAAGCTGAGTCGAGGACAATCTGTAATATAATATTTCGAATTCTCTTGTTGTCAATTAATGTGGTCAACAATCACAATTTGCGATTTATACACTCTGGGGTCGATTCCGATGTCGGCCGGAAGCGCACCTAACAGTATTCGTCCGGAAAAAATACCAGCCGAATGCGTGTTTTCCGACCGACTCGAACACCCGTCCGGACGAACAAGTACGATGCGCATAACAACCCATTTCCCGAGCGAGCCGTACTCACCCAAACCAGCTCCTGTTCCCCGCCCGAGCCGGATCCGTAAACGCCGATTCGAGCCGCACAGACCCAAATACACAGCACCTTCCGGCCGGACTAGTACGATGCGCGCTCCGTACGCGCCGAACCCGTCGCTACGTCCGGCACATTTCAGCATCCGGGAGAGCCGTACATAAGCTCCGTTTCGCGCAACAAGACAATCCACGGCTACGAGACGAACAAGCCTGCGACGAGTACGAGTCGAAGACACGAGAAACCCGAACGAGACGACCCAACCATGAATCCCATCGCGCAGGTCCTACCTATACTCTACATCTATTACCGGGACCGGTTTGGACGCGTACGGCGCAGACGGTAAGTGAAACACCAACAATACAAACTAACTACACTTACCCAAAATATGTCACACACACATAGGGATGCACAAATGACGTACACTAGCAACAGCACAATCATAGGGGAGGGATGGGCATCACCAATGCCATACACACCCATAGGGGCCTGGATGCCTGCCACTACCACCACCCCTACTCAGGGGGGCCTGGATGCCTTTCACTACTACCATCCCCACTCATGGGGGCTGGATGCCTGTCACTACCACCACCCCTACTCATGGGGGCCTGGATGCCTATCACTACCACCACCCCTACTCATGGGGGCTGGATGCCTATCACTACCACCACCCCTACTCATGGGGGCCTGGATGCCTATCACTACCACCACCCCTACTAATGGGGGCCTGGATGCCTATCACTACCACCACCCCTACTCATGGAGGGCTGGATGCCTATCACTACTACCATCCCCACCCTTAGGGGGATGGATGCCAACCACTACCACCACCCCTACTCATGGGGGGCTGGATGCCTATCACTACTACCATCCCCACTCATGGGGGGCTGGATGCCTAGCACTACCACCACCCCTACTCATGGGGGCCTGGATGCCTACCACTACCACCACCCCTACTCATGGGGGCCTGGATGCCTGTCACTACCACCACCCCTACTCATGGGGGCCTGGATGCCTACCACTACCACCACCCCTACTCATGGGGGCCTGGATGCCTGTCACTACTACCATCCCCACTCATGGGGGCCTGGATGCCTATCACTACCACCACCCCTACTCATGGGGGGCTGGATGCCTAGCACTACCACTACCCCTACTCATGGGGGCCTGGATGCCTACCACTACCACCACCCCTACTCATGGGGGGCTGGATGCCCATCACTACTACCATCCCCACCCTTAGGGGATGGATGCCAACCACTACCACCACCCCTACTCACGGGGGCTGGATGCCTATCACTACTACCATCCCCACTCATGGGGGGCTGGATGCCTGCCATCACCACCACCCCTGGGGGCCTGTATGCCTATCACTACTACCATCCCCACTCATGTGGGCCTGGATGCCTATCACTACTACCATCCCCACTCATGGGGGGCTGGATGCCTATCACTACCACCACCCCTACTCATGGGGGGCTGGATGCCTATCACTACTACCATCCCCACTCATGGGGGCTGGATGCCTGTCACTACCACCACCCCTACTCATGGGGGCCTGGATGCCTGTCACTACTACCATCCCCACTCATGGGGGCCTGGATGCCTATCACTACCACCACCCCTACTCATGGGGGGCTGGATGCCTAGCACTACCACTACCCCTACTCATGGGGGCCTGGATGCCTACCACTACCACCACCCCTACTCATGGGGGGCTGGATGCCCATCACTACTACCATCCCCACCCTTAGGGGATGGATGCCAACCACTACCACCACCCCTACTCATGGGGGGCTGGATGCCTATCACTACTACCATCCCCACTCATGGGGGGCTGGATGCCTGCCACCACCACCACCCCTACCCAGGGGGGCCTGTATGCCTATCACTACTACCATCCCCACTCATGTGGGCCTGGATGCCTATCACTACTACCATCCCCACTCATGGGGGGCTGGATGCCTATCACTATCACCACACCTACTCATGGGGGCCTGGATGCCTACCACTACCACCACCCCTACTCATGGGGGGCTGGATGCCCATCACTACTACCATCCCCACCCTTAGGCGGATGGATGCCAACCACTACCACCACCCCTACTCATGGGGGCCTGGATGCCTGTCACTACTACCATCCCCACTCATGGGGGCCTGGATGCCTATCACTACCACCACCCGTACTCATGGGGGTCTGGATGCCTAGCACTACCACTACCCCTACTCATGGGGGCCTGGATGCCTACCACTACCACCACCCCTACTCATGGGGGGCTGGATGCCCATCACTACTACCATCCCCACCCTTAGGGGGATGGATGCCAACTCACTACCACCACCCCTACTCATGGGGGGCTGGATGCCTATCACTACTACCATCCCCACTCATGGGGGCTGGATGCCTGCCACCACCACCACCCCTACCCAGGGGGCCTGTATGCCTATCACTACTACCATCCCCACTCATGTGGGGCTGGATGCCTGCCACCACCACCACCCCTACCCAGGGGGGCCTGTATGCCTATCACTACTACCATCCCCACTCATGTGGGCCTGGATGCCTATCACTACTACCATCCCCACTCATGGGGGGCTGGATGCCTATCACTACCACCACCCCTACTCATGGGGGCCTGGATGCCTACCACTACCACCACCCCTACTCATGGGGGCCTGGATGCCTACCACTACCACCACCCCTACTCATGGGGGGCTGGATGCCTATCACTACTACCATCCCCACTCATGTGGGCCTGGATGCCTATCACTACTACCATCCCCACTCATGGGGGCTGGATGCCTATCACTACCACCACCCCTACTCATGGGGGCCTGGATGCCTATCACTACCACCACCCCTACTCATGGGGGGCTGGATGCCTATCACTACTACCATCCCCACTCATGTGGGCCTGGATGCCTATCACTACTACCATCCCCACTCATGGGGGCTGGATGCCTATCACTACCACCACCCCTACTCATGGGGGCCTGGATGCCTACCACTACCACCACCCCTACTCATGGGAGCCTGGATGCCTACCACTACCACCACCCCTACTCATGGGGGCTGGATGCCTATCACTACTACCATCCCCACTCATGGGGGCCTGGATGCCTATCACTAATACCATCCCCACTCATGGGGGCCTGGATGCCTATCACTACTACCATCCCCACTCATGGGGGGCTGGATGCCTATCACTACCACCACCCCTACTCATGGGGGCTGGATGCCTATCACTACCACCACCCCTACTCATGGGGGCCTGGATGCCTATCACTACCACCACCCCTACTAATGGGGGCCTGGATGCCTATCACTACCACCACCCCTACTCATGGGGGCTGGATGCCTATCACTACTACCATCCCCACCCTTAGGGGATGGATGCCAACCACTACCACCACCCCTACTCATGGGCGGCTGGATGCCTATCACTACTACCATCCCCACTCATGGGGGCTGGATGCCTAGCACTACCACCACCCCTACTCATGGGGGCCTGGATGCCTACCACTACCACCACCCCTACTCATGGGGGCCTGGATGCCTGTCACTACCACCACCCCTACTCATGGGGGCTGGATGCCTATCAATACTACCATCCCCACTCATGGGGGCTGGATGCCTGTCACTACCACCACCCCTACTCATGGGGGCCTGGATGCCTGTCACTACTACCATCCCCACTCATGGGGGCCTGGATGCCTATCACTACCACCACCCCTACTCATGGGGGCTGGATGCCTAGCACTACCACTACCCCTACTCATGGGGGCCTGGATGCCTACCACTACCACTACCCCTACTCATGGGGGGCTGGATGCCCATCACTACTACCATCCCCACCCTAAGGGGGATGGATGACAACCACTACCACCACCCCTACTCATGGGGGCTGGATGCCTATCACTACTACCATCCCCACTCATGGGGGCTGGATCCCTGCCACCACCACCACCCCTACCCAGGGGGCCTGTATGCCTATCACTACTACCATCCCCACTCATGTGGGCCTGGATGCCTATCACTACTACCATCCCCACTCATGGGGGGCTGGATGCCTATCACTACCACCACCCCTACTCATGGGGGGCTGGATGCCTATCACTACTACCATCCCCACTCATGGGGGCTGGATGCCTGTCACTACCACCACCCCTACTCATGGGGGCCTGGATGCCTGTCACTACTACCATCCCCACTCATGGGGGCCTGGATGCCTATCACTACCACCACCCCTACTCATGGGGGGCTGGATGCCTAGCACTACCACTACCCCTACTCATGGGGGCCTGGATGCCTACCACTAACACCACCCCTACTCATGGGGGCTGGATGCCCATCACTACTACCATCCCCACCCTTAGGGGATGGATGCCAACCACTACCACCACCCCTACTCATGGGGGGCTGGATGCCTATCACTACTACCATCCCCACTCATGGGGGCTGGATGCCTGCCACCACCACCACCCCTACCCAGGGGGGCCTGTATGCCTATCACTACTACCATCCCCACTCATGTGGGGCTGGATGCCTGCCACCACCACCACCCCTACCCGGGGGGGCCTGTATGCCTATCACTACTACCATCCCCACTCATGTGGGCCTGGATGCCTATCACTACTACCATCCCCACTCATGGGGGGCTGGATGCCTATCACTACCACCACCCCTACTCATGGGGGCCTGGATGCCTACCACTGCCACCACCCCTACTCATGGGGGCCTGGATGCCTACCACTACCACCACCCCTACTCATGGGGGGCTGGATACCTATCACTACTACCATCCCCACTCATGTGGGCCTGGATGCCTATCACTACTACCATCCCCACTCATGGGGGGCTGGATGCCTATCACTACCACCACCCCTACTCATGGGGGCCTGGAAGCCTATCACTACCACCACCCCCCCTACTCATGGGGGGCTGGATGCCTATCACTACTACCATCCCCACTCATGTGGGCCTGGATGCCTATCACTACTACCATCCCCACTCATGGGGGGCTGGATGCCTATCACTACCACCACCCCTACTCATGGGGGCCTGGATGCCTACCACTACCACCACCCCTACTCATGGGAGCCTGGATGCCTACCACTACCACCACCCCTACTCATGGGGGGCTGGATGCCTATCACTACTACCATCCACACTCATGGGGGCCTGGATGCCTATCACTAATACCATCCCCACTCATGGGGGCCTGGATGCCTATCACTACTACCATCCCCACTCATGGGGGGCTGGATGCCTATCACTACCACCACCCCTACTCATGGGGGGCTGGATGCCTATCACTACCACCACCCCTACTCATGGGGGCCTGGATGCCTATCACTACCACCACCCCTACTAATGGGGGCCTGGATGCCTATCACTACCACCACCCCTACTCATGGGGGGCTGGATGCCTATCACTACTACCATCCCCACCCTTAGGGGGATGGATGCCAACCACTACCACCACCCCTACTCATGGGGGGCTGGATGCCTATCACTACTACCATCCCCACTCATGGGGGGCTGGATGCCTAGCACTACCACCACCCCTACTCATGGGGGCCTGGATGCCTACCACTACCACCACCCCTACTCATGGGGGCCTGGATGCCTGTCACTACCACCACCCCTACTCATGGGGGGCTGGATGCCTACCACTACTACCATCCCCACTCATGGGGGCTGGATGCCTGTCACTACCACCACCCCTACTCATGGGGGCCTGGATGCATGTCACTACTACCATCCCCACTCATGGGGGCCTGGATGCCTATCACTACCACCACCCCTACTCATGGGGGGCTGGATGCCTAGCACTACCACTACCCCTACTCATGGGGGCCTGGATGCCTACCACTACCACCACCCCTACTCATGGGGGGCTGGATGCCCATCACTACTACCATCCCCACCCTTAGGGGATGGATGCCAACCACTACCACCACCCCTACTCATGGGGGGCTGGATGCCTATCACTACTACCATCCCCACTCATGGGGGGCTGGATGCCTGCCACCACCACCACCCCTACCCAGGGGGCCTGTATGCCTATCACTACTACCATCCCCACTCATGTGGGCCTGGATGCCTATCACTACTACCATCCCCACTCATGGGGGCTGGATGCCTATCACTACCACCACCCCTACTCATGGGGGCTGGATGCCTATCACTACTACCATCCCCACTCATGGGGGGCTGGATGCCTGTCACTACCACCACCCCTACTCATGGGGGCCTGGATGCCTGTCACTACTACCATCCCCACTCATGGGGGCCTGGATGCCTATCACTACCACCACCCTTACTCATGGGGGGCTGGATGCCTAGCACTACCACTACCCTACTCATGAGGGCCTGGATGCCTACCACTACCACCACCCCTACTCATGGGGGACTGGATGCCCATCACTACTACCATCCCCACCCTTAGGGGGATGGATGCCAACCACTACCACCACCCCTACTCATGGGGGGCTGGATGCCTATCACTACTACCATCCCCACTCATGGGGGGCTGGATGCCTGCCACCACCACCACCCCTACCCAGGGGGGCCTGTATGCCTATCACTACTACCATCCCCACTCATGTGGGCCTGGATGCCTATCACTACTACCATCCCCACTCATGGGGGGCTGGATGCCTATCACTACCACCACCCCTACTCATGGGGGCCTGGATGCCTACCACTACCACCACCCCTACTCATGGGGGCCTGGATGCCTACCACTACCACCACCCCTACTCATGGGGGCTGGATGCCTATCACTACTACCATCCCCACTCATGTGGGCCTGGATGCCTATCACTACTACCATCCCCACTCATGGGGGCTGGATGCCTATCACTACCACCACCGCTACTCATGGGGGCCTGGATGCCTATCACTACCACCACCCCTACTCATGGGGGGCTGGATGCCTATCACTACTACCATCCCCACTCATGTGGGCCTGGATGCCTATCACTACTACCATCCCCACTCATGGGGGGCTGGATGCCTATCACTACCACCACCCCTACTCATGGGGGCCTGGATGCCTACCACTACCACCACCCCTACTCATGGGAGCCTGGATGCCTATCACTACCACCACCCCTACTCATGGGGGCTGGATGCCTATCACTACTACCATCCCCACCCTTAGGGGATGGATGCCAACCACTACCACCACCCCTACTCATGGGGGCTGGATGCCTATCACTACTACCATCCCCACTCATGGGGGCTGGATGCCTAGCACTACCACCACCCCTACTCATGGGGGCCTGGATGCCTGTCACTACCACCACCCCTACTCATGGGGGCTGGATGCCTATCACTACTACCATCCCCACTCATGGGGGCTGGATGCCTGTCACTACCACCACCCCTACTCATGGGGGCCTGGATGCATGTCACTACTACCATCCCCACTCATGGGGGCCTGGATGCCTATCACTACCACCACCCCTACTCATGGGGGGCTGGATGCCTAGCACTACCACTACCCCTACTCATGGGGGCCTGGATGCCTACCACTACCACCACCCCTACTCATGGGGGGCTGGATGCCCATCACTACTACCATCCCCACCCTTAGGGGGATGGATGCCAACCACTACCACCACCCCTACTCATGGGGGGCTGGATGCCTATCACTACTACCATCCCCACTCATGGGGGGCTGGATGCCTGCCACCACCACCACCCCTACCCAGGGGGCCTGTATGCCTATCACTACTACCATCCCCACTCATGTGGGCCTGGATGCCTATCACTACTACCATCCCCACTCATGCGGGGCTGGATGCCTATCACTACCACCACCCCTACTCATGGGGGCTGGATGCCTATCACTACTACCATCCCCACTCATGGGGGCTGGATGCCTGTCACTACCACCACCCCTACTCATGGGGGCCTGGATGCCTGTCACTACTACCATCCCCACTCATGGGGGCCTGGATGCCTATCACTACCACCACCCTTACTCATGGGGGCTGGATGCCTAGCACTACCACTACCCTACTCATGGGGGCCTGGATGCCTACCACTACCACCACCCCTACTCATGGGGGGCTGGATGCCCATCACTACGACCATCCCTACCCTTAGGGGGATGGATGCCAACCACTACCACCACCCCTACTCATGGGGGGCTGGATGCCTATCACTACTACCATCCCCACTCATGGGGGGCTGGATGCCTGCCACCACCACCACCCCTACCCAGGGGGGCCTGTATGCCTATCACTACTACCATCCCCACTCATGTGGGCCTGAATGCCTATCACTACTACCATCCCCACTCATGGGGGGCTGGATGCCTATCACTACCACCACCCCTACTCATGGGGGCCTGGATGCCTACCACTACCACCACCCCTACTCATGGGGGGCTGGATGCCCATCACTACTACCATCCCCACCCTTAGGGGGATGGATGCCAACCACTACCACCACCCCTACTCATGGGGGCCTGGATGCCTATCACTACCACCACCCCTACTCATGGGGGGCTGGATGCCTAGCACTACCACTACCCCTACTCATGGGGGCCTGGATGCCTACCACTACCACCACCCCTACTCATGGGGGCTGGATGCCCATCACTACTACCATCCCCACCCTTAGGGGATGGATGCCAACCACTACCACCACCCCTACTCATGGGGGCTGGATGCCTATCACTACTACCATCCCCACTCATGGGGGCTGGATGCCTGCCACCACCACCACCCCTACCCAGGGGGCCTGTATGCCTATCACTACTACCATCCCCACTCATGTGGGGCTGGATGCCTGCCACCACCACCACCCCTACCCAGGGGGCCTGTATGCCTATCACTACTACCATCCCCACTCATGTGGGCCTGGATGCCTATCACTACTACCATCCCCACTCATGGGGGCTGGATGCCTATCACTACCACCACCCCTACTCATGGGGGCCTGGATGCCTACCACTACCACCACCCCTACTCATGGGGGCCTGGATGCCTACCACTACCACCACCCCTACTCATGGGGGCTGGATGCCTATCACTACTACCATCCCCACTCATGTGGGCCTGGATGCCTATCACTACTACCATCCCCACTCATGGGGGCTGGATGCCTATCACTACCACCACCCCTACTCATGGGGGCCTGGATGCCTATCACTACCACCACCCCTACTCATGGGGGGCTGGATGCCTATCACTACTACCATCCCCACTCATGTGGGCCTGGATGCCTATCACTACTACCATCCCCACTCATGTGGGGCTGGATGCCTATCACTACCACCACCCCTACTCATGGGGGCCTGGATGCCTACCACTACCACCACCCCTACTCATGGGGGCCTGGATGCCTACCACTACCACCACCCCTACTCATGGGGGCCTGGATGCCTACCACTACCACCACCCCTACTCATGGGGGCTGGATGCCTATCACTACTACCATCCCCACTCATGTGGGCCTGGATGCCTATCACTACTACCATCCCCACTCATGGGGGCTGGATGCCTATCACTACCACCACCCCTACTCATGGGGGCCTGGATGCCTATCACTACCACCACCCCTACTCATGGGGGCTGGATGCCTATCACTACTACCATCCCCACTCATGTGGGCCTGGATGCCTATCACTACTACCATCCCCACTCATGTGGGGCTGGATGCCTATCACTACCACCACCCCTACTCATGGGGGCCTGGATGCCTACCACTACCACCACCCCTATTCATGGGGGCCTGGATGCCTACCACTACCACCACCCCTACTCATGGGGGGCTGGATGCCTATCACTACTACCATCCCCACTCATGGGGGGCTGGATGCCTATCACTACTACCATCCCCACTCATGTGGGCGTGGATGCCTATCACTACTACCATCCCCACTCATGGGGGGCTGGATGCCTATCACTACTACCATCCCCACTCATGGGGGGCTGGATGCCTATCACTACCACCACCCCTACTCATGGGGGATGGATGCCTATCACTGCTACCATCCCCACTCATGGGGGCCTGGATGCCTAGCACTACCACCACCCCTACTCATAGGACGGGTAATGCATGACACAACAAGCATACTCCCACATGAGGAATCACAGAAAATTACATCCACCCAAACACCATGACAAGCGTGTGTAGTCTGTGTCAAATGCCTACAACACTGAACATGACATTGAACATACAATGTGACCCACTATCACATGTGTCACACATAAATGTGGGTGGCCTCCACAATGCAAGCCGACCATGGCCCCTGTGGCAATGGGGTGGAACACCCCATCACCACAGTCACCAAAAGGTAAGTGTGGGGTCCATGGGGCCCAAAGCCCCATCACCACAGTCACCAAAAGGTAAGTGTGGGGTCCATAGCTGATGCACCTTTTGAACAGTGTGGCAATGGGGCCAAAAGCCCCATCACCACAGTCACCAAAAGGTAAGTGTAGGCATGGTAAAAGCTGCCAAAGCCAAACTGTATGGATGAATCCTGGTCACACAACAACTAAAACATCAGTGGCATAGTAGTGCATGTGTCCCATAGCAACATAGATTGGGCGAGGCAAACAGTGCAGTGTCACAGAAACATCGTTTTGGCCATGTGCATACAAACATCACACATGGGGGACCACATTGTCAACATTCACAAATAACACAATGACAGAAGTGACCATCATAATGCTGATCCACATATCTGCACCAATGGACACACAAATGTTGATATCCTGTGGAGACTGTCGATGTCAGGTGAACAAATACCATACCATGGCATCAATGGGACATACAAACCATGATCATTGTGCTGACTGATGACCTAGGAGTCCCAGGGAGAGCAGGGGAAAGCCACCAAACTACATACAGCCAATGGCACACAACAGAAATGCCAATGCAGTGGTGCAAATGCACAAACACAAACAGGCAGACTCACACTGCATATCAAACACAACAGGTGATGGGGGTGTGCCAGTGTCCCCAGGCAACCACACAACACATGAGGAGGCCTGAATCCTAATTACACAGATGTGTATACAGTGCCACACAAAAGTAACTCATGGATTGGATTCCCTATGTGGGCAATCAGGCATTGTTAGATGAGAGGGAGCCCAAATTACACATGTCACACAAGCTTGTAGGAACAGCAACTAACACAGCAAGAGACAGACCCACCACAGCACTACCCCCAGGGACCCCACATTGTGCTGACACTAGCCTGCATGACAATCCCACTGTGATGACAAAGGTAGATGTCGTTCACACTGTGAACCACAGCCATGTGTCCTGAGCAACAAACTACCATCACACCTACACAAGCTCCAATCAATCAGCACGGCCTGCCAGCCAAGGCCAATATGGAGGTAGGGGTCTAGCCGTGCAACAACTCACATTTGCACACTCAACACCACACACCCTGATCTCCACCAATGTGCAGCAGTGAAGCTCACATGGACTGGTGACATTGCACATGCACCCATGACAATCCCAGGGGTGGTGGGGGGAACTAAGGTGCAGAAACCCATCACACATGCCCAGTCAACATGACTCGTCAATGTCTGACACACAGCATAGTACGCCATACATGCGCATGATGTGAAATCCAACACAAACAATGGGATCCTGGACATAGTCACACACCAACGAAGAAGCCAAGGTGACACACAAAGAACACACAAACACAACTTCCAACATTGCAGCTCTGACCCAGAGGAGTGGCAGCAGTCACACACACAACGTGTCACAATCACTGAAAGCTAACACAAACTCTAAATCACATTACTTGTGTAAACAACAAGTGCCAAGGGGAATCCTGAATGTGTCCCATCAGCGTTTGCCCACATCCCCAGCCCTGACAACAAAGACAATCTGGGATGACAACCTCATGAACATTATTTTGCCATGCACCCACATCACGGTGAAACCAGGTCCAAGATGCTGGATGAACACAGACCAACTCTGCAAGCATCACAAACAGGAACATCCCTAGGGACACAGCCTGTGTATGAAAAGGGAAGGGAACATGCACAGACATACTCACACAACACGGGCACACGCAATGTCACCGGATTACAGACTGCCATGAGGGCACTTCACTCCTGTGGAAGGTCCGCTGTGCCAAACCTTGTCTGTGCACGACTCAAACATGTCAGCAGGACACTCCGTCAGTGAGTCAACAACTACAACACACAGAAGCCTCTGCTCACATCAGCCTGGGTACGGGAGTGTCAAGTCAGTCATCTGCATACACCCAAAACACGTGGCAATCCAGTTGTACTGTATACACAGATGAGTCCTTCAACATTGATGTTCAAAACTGCATGTCCAGTGGAGATGGGCACACAGTCAGGGAAATTGGAACATTGAAGAGTGGTAAGCCCACCAGATGTGCATCAGTGGAAGACAAAGATGTTCATTTACAAATGCTAAACGTACATCCCTGTGTCAATTGCTGAACATCACACCCTCAGACTGCAGCAAAGGATGCCATAGATCCACACTACAACAGGACACATATGCAATGGACCACATGGAGTCCATCACAGCAACACTTCATTTTCCTGATCTGAACACTATTACAACTGCAGATGCAGGATGCTACTCATCTACATCATGTACATCGAAAGAAAATCCTAAATTAAACAAAAAGAGGCTTTATTCAGCAAATACAAATGAAAAATCCGAAGTCCAAAAGAAACTAAGGCCAATGGCCAGTCCAAAAACACAGTCCCAACAGGGTGATAAGTGTCAACTGGTCACCCATTGCTTGCCTGCACTGTTAGGGACAGGGGACATCCCCCTTGGAGGGGCATACAAGGGGCAGGCCAGGCACCGCAGGGACAGGATCAGGGGATGGCAGAGTGAGGCAGTGAAGGGGTGGTGGGTGCAGGAGTGTCACCGGCAACTGCAGTGGAAGTGTCTGACTCAGCGGGGGCCAGCACCACCGTGCTACACAAGTCAGTTGGTGTGGGTGCTGCAACCACTGCAGTGGGCTGGTCTGATGAAGTGGACTGGGTCCTCACTGCAGTGCCCGAGTCAGACGGGGTGGTTGTGGACTCCACTGCAGTGCATAACTCCAAGGGAGTGGAAGGGAGGGCAGATGAGGTGGGCAGGACAGAGGGGGGGGGACCCGGTCCCCCACACCAGTGCCACTAACAGGCAGAGCGTCTGGGTTGGGGGTGGAAGAGCAAGTGGCAGGGGGGGGAGGGCCTAAGCAGTCTGGGGATGCGGTATCGGTGTGTGGGGGAACCTGGGGCAGGGTGTGGCGGGGGAACCTGTGGAGTGGTGGCCTGGGGGATGGAGGAGAGAGACTGGGTGGTGGAGCTGCGTGGTGGTGGTGGGGGTCTTGCTCTTCCTGGTCCGGGGGACTTCCTAATGGGGTCCTGTGTCTGCCTGCGCCTGGGGGAGGGTGTCCGGGGGCGAGGGGCACTCCCTCTGTGTGGGTGGACTTCCTCTTCCCCCGGTATGCTGGATCAGCAGGATCGGAGGGGAAGAGGCCGAGGTCACACAGGAAGATCTTCTGTGTAGGTGGGGTAGCAGGCGAGGCAAGGGAAGGGGTCTTGGAGGGAGAGGATTTGGAGGACTGCGGAGTGAATGTGGATGCCTGTGTGTGTGTGTGTTCCCCATCCCCTGTGTCTGTGGTATCAGTCCCCCGAGGATGCGTGTGTGCACGTCTTGCCTTTCTCTTGGGTGTGTCTGTGCTGCTCGTGTCTGTGTGCTTGGGTGAATGTGCAGGTGTGCATGTGCTTTGGACAGGTAGGGTGGTAGGAAGTGTGGATGGGGCAGAGGTGGGAGGGGTGAGGGACTGTTGGAGGAGGGACACTGCTGCCGTCAGGGAGGAGTCCATGGACCTATTGCTCCTCTGTAGGGCAGACATACCCGTTGAGATGCCTTCCATGAACGACACCAGCTGTGTCAACAGAGTGGTGTGTGCATGGAGGACAGTCAGCATTGCTGTCTGCCCTACATGGAGCTGCTGAAGGAGGTACACAGACTCCTCACTCAGGGCAGCAGGGGACACAGGGGCAGGGGTGCGGTGCCTGGCACGAAGGAGACACGCTCCCGAGCACGGGAGCCTCCACGGACCTCAGGAATGGGAGCCAATGGGAGGGCGGTGGTGGTGGTGGTGGTGGTGGCGGGGCCAGACAGAGTAGCTGGGGTGTGGTGGCTGCTGACACCCGCCTCCACAAGGGAGTCATCCTCTGAGCTGCTGTGGTCCTCAGCTGAGGTGGATGGTGCTGAGGACTCCTCGGTGTGGCTCCCCTCGCCCTCCGTGCCACTGGGTCCCTCTGACCACTCGTCGGACGCTGACCCAGTCTGGCTCCGCTGCTCCTCCTGGTCCGTGGAGCTGTTCCCTCCTGTGGCCGTGGATGTATCTGCAAACAATTAGGGAAACAGACAAACATCAGTCACCTGCACTGACCGCACACACCACAGTAAATTCAGCACATCACAGAGCAAGCCCTGGCATCTTTAGTTGAACATTGCCTAAAGTCCTCACACAGATTCGGGAAGCCAATTGTCAGTCTGATGGTCAACCATGGGACTCACACCCCTCCTGCACTTGCACACATCTGTCTGGTGCCTGTCTGATGGTAAGACCCCAGTGTGGACACATGCACCACCTACACAGTTGTTGGACATTGCAGGGAACACGGTGCAGTATGTGAACATGCACACAACACATCTCTTGCCACTGAGTCAGTGCAGGTGTCCGGATGAAGGGATGGCCAGAGTCTTAATAGAAATGCATGTGATGCATACCAGCACCAGACACCATGATGCACCCATGTCCGGATAGTCAATGCCACAATGGGGTGCATGTTGTACATGTCACTCCCCTGCAGGATCAGTCTTAGGAAGTTTAATGCCATGACACAGGCATGCGTGCAAAGTCATACATCACTGTCTCCAGTCACATGGCCATGGCAGCCAGCCAACAACAGTCTGCACTGTGTCACAATCCTAGGACATGGGGAATGCAAGTTATGTAACTGACAAGTGCACATGTCCAGCCCCCATAAACCACATCATCAGAACTACTATTTGTCCACGTCATACCAATTGGACATATGGGGGACATGAAACGCAACTCTCTGAACATGAGCACCTCACAGTGTGCTGTGAATGAGAAACAGCTGCCTGAAAGTCACAGTCGCATACACCTGTGTGCACAGTCAAGTGATCAGAAACCCATACATCAAAGAAATATTGTCTATCATGGTCACATCTCCGCTGGCATGCTGACCCCTAACCGAAAAACATACCAGTAGTCCTGACAACGAGGTCACAGCACAATGACACAGAGGCAGACACCTGAGGGAACATTTCACTGATCACAACATGCCAGATGGTACACGGGAGTGGGAGTACAGAGTGAATTGTATGCACTGGAGTAGGCATGACTGTCCAGCTCCACCTGTAAGAGGGATGAGTCCTGGACAGTAGGCAGGTGGCTAAGCACGTGTGACACACTTGATACACATACTCCTGAGGCCTGAGGCCCAAACATTGTTCCCACCGGCAGCATGGGCGTGTGCCAAATACCCCAGGGACATGTGGTGAATCAGATCAGCAAGTGGACCACATATCAAAGTTACACCCAGATTACATGTCAGAACTTGGGCATTGTGTAAGCAATTGACCCACCCATGAATACCACAACATAGTCACGGGAACAAATGCTGTCCCCCACCTTGAGCAGAGCTAAATGCAATGACACAGTCCGCAAGTGACACAATTCCCTGACTGTAAGGGCCACACATATGCGTATCAGAGGAGAAGTGGGCATGTCACAAATAAGGGACATGGGTCCTGGACCACATGACTGATGTACAGTGGAAGTTTCACCAGGCCAGAGGAGGGCACATAGCATGTCAGACAAAGTGCACAGTGCAGTCATGGACTCACCCCCTCCTTGCTGCTGTCTGGCCTTCAGCTGCCCATCCAGGTCAGGGAAGACCACCGCCAGGATCCGGAGCATGTGGGGGGTCAGGGTCCGGTGTCCGCCCTCCTGCGAGGAGGCGACAGCTTCAGCTGGACCCTTGCGATCCTCCGGGTCCAGCCACGGAGGTCCTGCCACCTCTTCTGGCAGTTGCGGATCCTGTGCCTGTAGACCCCCACGGATCTTACTTCCCGGGCGATGGTCAGCCAGATTTCCTGCTTCTGGTGGGTATCAACCTGTGAGGATGACAAAGTGAGAAGGCCATTACTACACATGCAACATATCCGTGCATCACACAGTTGGATATACATGTCTCAATCACAGGGGCATCTGATGTACATAAGCAGTGCAACAATGGCTATGAACAGATTGCCAGCAGTCTACTACATGGTATAATTGCATGGGGAGTAAACCTTGTTGGAATGCACTGTAACTGCACTGTACCTGTTCAGTGCATGTAACTACACACTTTGGGGTGTGACAACTACTCAGTGAGCATGCTAGCCAGTGGTGTGCACACTGTAAGTCCTGCTACTCAGACAACATGCACAATTGGTAAGGCAGTGGAAAGCACACTCACCTGCTCCCCTGGTTTCCCATACAGCTTGCTGTACTGTGGAAGGAGGCTGTCCAGCAGGGCCTGGTTCTCCTCAAGGCTGAAGGCCGGGGCTCTCTCCACAGTACGTGCCATTGCAGTAGCCAGAGGATGCAGAGACAGCAGCAGTGTAGTTGGCAGATGTCGTCCTGGAGCATGTAGTGCAGGCAAGTGAGCTCTCAGGGGAACAGGCAGCATTATATGTGTGCTGCAGAGGCAGATAGAGTCCCATGTGTCCAAAGTGATAGGTCCAAGTCGTTTGCATCTTCTGAATCTGACCAATCCATGGAATAGCAGCACTAATACACGCTCACAGCATCATTCAAATCTTCAAATTCATTACTTCCATGATTTAGCAACAATGATGTGGCTGGCCAACTGAATTCCCTGCATCAGACTCGTTGGAGCCACGAAAACGCGTCCGTTGCCATGCCAGGCCCCAGCCAATGCGTGCGCACCGATCGGTCCATTGCTGTACGACGCGTACCCGGGATACAACGTGTACCCGCTCACATTCAATGCAATGGGCCGTTCGGGCACACCGATCGGTCCATTGCTGTACGACGCGTACCCGGGATACAACGCGTACCCGCTCACATACAATGCAATGGGCCGTGCGGGCACACCGATCGGTCCATTGCTCTACAACGCGTACCCGGGATACAACGCGTACCCGCTCACATACAATGCAATGGGCCGTGCGGGCACACCGATCGGTCCATTGCTCTACAACGCGTACCTGGGATACAACACGTACCCGCTCACATACAATGCAATGGGCCGTGCGGGCACACCGATCGGTCCATTGCTGTACGACGCGTACCCGGGATACAAAGCGTACCCGCTCACATGCAATGCAATGGGCCGTGCGGGCAACCGATCGGTCCATTGCTGTACGACGCGTACCCGGGATACAACGCGTACCCGCTCACATACAATGCAATGGGCCGTGCGGGCACACCGATCGGTCCATTGCTCTACAACGCATACCCGGGATACAACGCGTACCTGCTCACATACAATGCAATGGGCCGTGCGGGCACACCGATCGGTCCATTGCTCTACAACGCGTATCCGGGATACAACGCGTACCCGCTCACATACAATGCAATGGGCCGTGCGGGCACACCGATCGGTCCATTGCTCTACAACGCGTACCCGGGATACAACGCGTACCCGCTCACATACAATGCAATGGGCCGTGCGGGCACACCGATCGGTCCATTGCTCTACAACGCGTACCTGGGATACAACGCGTACCCACTCACATACAATGCAATGGGCCGTGCGGGCACACTGATCGGTCCATTGCTCTACAACGCGTCCCTGGACAGGTCACACGCATATGTCACCATGCTGGTCACTGGTGAACCTATGCCAGCCACATTTACTTTCCAGGGACTCAGGGGCACACCTACAACACCACACCCAGTCCACACTGTATCTAAGGCATGTGTGGCAGCATAACCTTATCTGTGTATGGGGGTGAACATGTGGTTTTGGGGTGGCACTTGGGGGCAGACACACCCAGGCTGTGCACGTGTTCATGGGGACAGGGTCCTTTGTGTGTTGTGCACCTGACCACTGTGGTGTGCAACTTTTCATTTCTGAGCATGTGTCATGGTCACATTTTCAGGTTGTGTATGTGTATGACATGTCACATACCCCCAGGCTCACATGTGGGAAGGCATGTACGTCACAGGGTGGCCCATTGCCACAATAGTGATGTCCCTCCGCAGTCTGTGTGCATGTTGTGTTTCACATGTCTCTGACTCCATGTGCACAATGGGAGACAGTCTCCACATCCACGTGGTTTGTGCATGAACTTTGATGTTGTGTGTGTGTGTGTCACAGACGTCCATGTCTGTCCTGCAGAGGCTTTAGGGGCTACTACCTGTGGGTGTCATGTTTGTTTTCCTGACGTGTACATGATACGCCATGTCATGCCTGTGTCCATGTGGCAAGACAGGGTCCCTGGGAATCTACCTGTCAATGAGCTGTGATGCCTGTGGAGCATCTGTCCAGACATGTCACTGTGGTATGTGTGTGGAACGTGAGAGCAGTAAATGGGTACTGTGACACAGCCTAACTGTTTCCCATAGCACACCCTGGAACCTGTTGTCAACACATGTTGAACAGAGATGTTAGATGATGTCCATGTAGGTGCCATATATGTCCAAACAGAACGACACACACATCAAGTACTTGTGTTTGTAAATGATGTATCATGTGAAATTGAGTATGGTGAACGGCACATAGGTGGGGTGACTGACAAGCTTGCTTTCTTCACCTATGCACTGCAGGGCTCCTGCTGTCCATCGACCATTCCCAGACCTGGCAACGATGGTGGAACGTGACAGCATCCGACGGTACCGCTTCACCAGGCAGCTGATTGAGGATTTGGCAGTGCGGTTGGACCCACATTTGCAGCCTGGCCGTCCATATCCTACAGCGCTGACCCCCAAGGTGAAGGTGATGGCAGCCCTACACTTCTTTGCCACCGGTACCTTTCAACACACTGTGGCAACTACTGGTGGGATGTCATAGACTATGTTCAGCCGTGTGCTACGCGATGTTTTGGGGGCAATGTTGAGATACCTGAACCAGTACATCTATTTCCCAACACGTCAATGACTCACTGACGTCAAGAGTGACTTCTATGCCCTGGGGAGGATGCCACATGTAATTGGCTCCATTGATGGGACACATGTGGCTTTGATTCCACCACAGGCACATGAGCAGGCATACCGGAACCGTAAACATTACCATTCGATCAATGCTCTGGTGGTATGTCTTGCAGATATGACCATCACACATGTGTGTGCCCGTTTCCCCGGTTCGGCACACGATGCCTACGTGATGAGGAGTAGTCGCATCCCGAGGATGATATCACAGATGCCGAACCAGCGTGCCTGGCTTGTTGGTGTGTACTGACTTTGTACCATTGTGTGTGTTCTGCTATGTTGTTTTCAGCACACATTTTCAAATCGGCTAATGTGCAATTGTCTGTCTGTAGGTGACTCGGGATACCCCAACATGTCGTGGTTGCTGACACCCCTCAGGAACCCTGTGACACCAGCCCAGATGCGCTACAATGAGGCACATGGTCGGACGAGGAGGGTTATTGAGCGGACCTTTGGTCTCCTGAAGAGCCGCTTCCGCTGCCTGGACAAGACAGGAGGGGCCCTCCCATATGCCCCAGCAAAGGTGTGCAAGATTGTCATCGTCTGCTGCATGCTACACAACCTGGCAGTGCGGAAGGAGTTGCCTCTCATCCTGGATGACGATGACCAACGTCCGCCACCTGTGGAAGATCCTGGCCTGGGTCACGATGCCAGTGAAGATGATGATGATGGTGATGTCTGCACACAGCTCATCACCAACTTCTTCAGCTGAATGTGAGTCTCCAGAGGGTTGTTATGTCAATGAGTTGAGTTTGCATGATATGTGTGTGTGGTGCTCTGGTGCTGTTTGAGTGTGGCCATGTGCTACTTGACTGGATGCGTGCAGCGATGTGTCCTTGCAGGTGGTCTGTACTGCCCAACAGTGTTGACATGCTAACTTGGTTTTGTGTAGTTATCTCGTGACATGTATTAGACATGAGTATTGCCGTTCTGTGCTGTTCTTCAGTGGTTTTGACTGTGTGTCATGTCTGTCCTTCACAGGGTGCTGCCGGAGTTGTTTGATCAACTTGGATCCCCCGAATCCATGATTCAACTTCCAAGGTGGAAGCAGTCGTTTCCCTACAGGTGATGTGCCACACACCCCTGGACTTTCTATCTTCTGCACTGTTTGACTTTGTGGCCACAGCCAGGTTGGATTAGCTTGCATTTGTAGTGGAAACAACATGTTGCAAATGTGTAATAAACCTGTGCTTCACTTTGGGATGTGCGTTGTCTGTAGTCACACATCTGACTGACATTTGCTTACTGCACCTGTAGTCTAGTTGACACTGACTGTGAATAGGTGGCGTGTCTGTGCATTCCACTGTATTTCGTTGCAACATCAGTATAGGTGATGAGTCTGATGGCCCTGGTGGGTATGTGTTGTGTGGCCCTAGTGGTGTGTCTCCCTCATATGTGTCACGTCGCCATGACTGACATGACGGTGTTGGACTTGCTGTAGCAGTTAGCATGCACAGTTTCATTTTTCTGATCACCATCTCCATGACAGAGAGCACGTTGGAATCACAACAGAGGCAGATATGGTGTATTGGTGAGTTTATTTACATACAGGTGTGAGGATGGTGCACAGGATGGTGGGTGCTGTACTTAGAAATTGGAATCCAAAGTTCCCATGTGATTTGGAAGTCTTGGTAGCTGAAATGTCCAGAGTAAAGTCCACAGTCATCTGATAAATTTGGTCAACTAGAGCTCCCCATGTCATGTGGGAGAGTTGGATTGGCTTCGACAGGGCGTGCAGTTTGCACACAGAGGAAAAGTTCCAGAACAGGTGTTGGCTTCCTGGGGGATGTAGATGGCCATCGGCCTCTCAGTTTGGCCTCCTCGGACGGCCCCTCTTCTTGGGGGGAGGACCCTCAGGTGCAGGCTGCGGCGGTGCAGGGGACTCTCTGCCAGAGTCCTCCTCCCTCCCTGTGGCATGTGCAGTTGTTTCAGCAGCAGATGTTGTGGGCACACAGGGAGGTGAGGCCATGTTGGTGCTGATCTGGCGGAGGCATGTCAGTATGTCCCTATGCACCGCTGTCAGTTGTTCCAATGTGTCCCACTTGGACTCCATGCCAGACATGTGTGTCTCGACACGTGACATGTGTGTCTCGACACGGGACATGTGGGAGTCCAAGCGGGCATGATGGGCAGCCTGCTGCTGTTGTATGTCCTTGAGGATCCCCACTACCTGGCTGACCTCTCCGGTGCTAGTCTGGTACGCATCCGCGATGCGTGCCAGTTGTGGGTCATCATGCAGTCCAGACCCCTCTGCAAAGAGCGACCTATGTCTACCACCCCTCCCACCACCCCTGGCAACACGTGCAGGACCTGCGGTGGCACGCACAGGTGACCGTGGGCCCACTTGGGTGTTGTTCCTGGGCTCGTTGTCACCAGTTCCAGTTTGGGCCTGGGTCCCTGCGCTGTTGTCATCTGTGGTCCTTGGTCTGTCCGTGTTGGCAGGGGTGGCCTGTGTGTTGGCAGTTGTTGGAGGGGTGGGTGCAGGGGGTGCAGATGTTGGTCCTGCTGGTGCTGCATGATGACTCACATCGGAGGGTCCAGCTGGTTCTTCGCCATCCGAGGAGTGCAGAGGCTGATCCACATCAGTGAGCTCAGTGTTCCCCGGATCCTGGGACAGGGACTCCTCCTCGTCTGCTGCTGTGTCCCCATCATCACCTGTTTTGGGGAGAGACACAGATTGTATGTTATGTTTCTACTGGCATCAATTGTTCAAACACCTGACAGTTGTGACTGTACCTCTGGATGTGGGCCAGGACATTGCATTCTCCTAAATTGTGACAGTCAGAGAGTGATATTGGTGTAGCACATTGTCCTGCCAACCTGTGGCATGTCAATGTGAATGTTGAGGTGTGTGCATGACCAGCATTGGTGGTATTTGGTTGCCATCCAGGCCTCCTTCTCCCCCCAGCCCAGTTATCCCACCATGAAGCGTGCTTCCATTGCAGAGAGTGCAAGTTGTTTTTCAGGATGTCAGTCAGTGGTGTCCTGCTGTTGGTTGTTGCACAGTTCCCAGCAGGGCCTTGTGCTCCCCCCAGCAGTACCCAGTGTCAGCCATCTTGTGAGTCCTTTTCCACTCCCTGTGATGTGAGCATGGTTCAGAGTGGTGTTGATGGGCCAATTGTGAGGCTGACCAGTATCTGTGCCTACAACTCCCATCCTGCTATTGCCTCCATCCCCCTTCCCAGCATGCCCATCCTTCCTTCCTTTTGACTCTGCTACCCTGTGGGGTGGGTTGCCTGTGCTGACAGGATGGCTGGGAGTGTTGTCCTGGCAGTTGTTTGGCTACAAGTCCCAAGAGTGTCCCTGTGCTTCACACAGCATAACCCAGGGTGGTGGTTCTTTGTGGGATCTTCAGTTAGGATGTGAGGCATTGCATTCTCCCAGGTGGGTTATGTGGAGTTAGTGTTGAGGGGTGTGTGAGGGGAGGTGCTTGTAACTATGGTCAGTGCTGTGAGTCCTCCTTCCCACCCAGCCAGATATCCCACCATGGAACGTGCTTCCATTGCAGGGAGTGCAAGTTGTCTTTCAGGATGTCAGTCAGTGGTGTCCTGCTGTTGGTTGTTGCACAGTTCCCAGCAGGGCCTTGTGCTCTCCCCAGCAGTAGCCAGTGTCAGCCATCTTGTGAGTCCTTTTCCACTCCCTGTGATGTGAGCATGGTTCAGAGTGGTGTTCATGGGCCAATTGTGAGGCTGATCAGTATCTGTGCCTACAACTCCCATCCTGCTATTGCCTCCATCCCCCTTCCCAGCATGCCCATCCTTCCTTCCTTTTGACTCTGCTACCCTGTGGGGTGGGGTGCCTGTGCTGACAGGATGGCTGGGAGTGTTGTCCTGGCAGTTGTTTGGCTACAAGTCCCAAGAGTGTCCCTGTGCTTCACACAGCATAACCCAGGGTGGTGGTTCTTTGTGGGATCTTCAGTTAGGATGTGAGGCATTGCATTCTCCCAGGTGGGTTATGTGGAGTTAGTGTTGAGGGGGTGTGAGGGGAGGTGCTTGTAACTATGGTCAGTGCTGTGAGTCCTCCTTCCCACCCAGCCAGATATCCCACCATGGAACGTGCTTCCATTGCAGGGAGTGCAAGTTGTCTTTCAGGATGTCAGTCAGTGGTGTCCTGCTGTTGGTTGTTGCACAGTTCCCAGCAGGGCCTTGTGCTCCCCCAGCAGTACCCAGTGTCAGCCATCTTGTGAGTCCTTTTCCACTCCCTGTGATGTGAGCATGGTTCAGAGTGGTGTTGATGGGCCAATTGTGAGGCTGACCAGTATCTGTGCCTACAACTCCCATCCTGCTATTGCCTCCATCCCCCTTCCCAGCATGCCCATCCTTCCTTCCTTTTGACTCTGCTTCCCTGTGGGGTAGTGTGCCTGTGCTGACAGGATGGCTGACAGTGTTGTCCTGTTGTTTGTTGGTGCCCAGTTCCCAGCAGGGCCTTGTGCTCCCCACAGCTGAGGCCAGTGTCAGACATCTTTGAAGTGGCTTTTCACTGCCTGTGAGGTGTGCATGCTTCAGTGTGAGCTTGCTGGGCCATGTGGGTGGGGGATGTTGAGCTGTGACTACCACTCCCATCATGCTATTGCCTCCACCCCCCTTCCCAGCATGCCCATACTTCCTTCCTTTTGAGTGGACTTCACTGTGTGTGAGTGTGAGAGCAATGGCAAGATGGCGGACAGTGTGGTCCTGTTGTTTGTTGGTGCCCAGTTCCCAGCAGGGCCTTGTGCTCCCTCCAGCAGTAGCCAGTGTCAGCCATCTTGTGAGTCCTTTTCCACTCCCTGTGATGTGGGCAAGGTTCAGAGTGGTGTTGATGGGCCAATTGTGAGGCTGACCAGTATCTGTGCCTACAACTCCCATCCTGCTATTGCCTCCACCCCCTTCCCAGCATGCCCATACTTCCTTCCTTTTGAGTGGACTTCACTGTGTGTGAGTGTGAGAGCAATGGCAAGATGGCTGACAGTGTGGTCCTGTTGTTTGTTGGTGCCCAGTTCCCAGCAGGGCCTTGTGCTCCCCCAGCAGTAGCCAGTGTCAGCCATCTTGTGAGTCCTTTTCCACTCCCTGTGATGTGGGCAAGGTTCAGAGTGGTGTTGATGGGCCAATTGTGAGGCTGACCAGTATCTGTGCCTACAACTCCCATCCTGCTATTGCCTCCATCCCCCTTCCCAGCATGCCCATACTTCCTTCCTTTTGAGTGGACTTCACTGTGTGTGAGTGTGACAGCAATGGCAAGATGGCTGACAATGTGGTCCTGTTGTTTGTTGGTGCACAGTTCCCAGCAGGGCCTTGTGCTCCCCCCAGCAGTACCCAGTGTCAGCCATCTTGTCAGTTGTTTTCCACTCCCTGTGATGTGAGCATGGTTCAGAGTGGTGTTGATGGGCCAATTGTGGGTGTGACCAATATCTGTGACTACCACTCCCATCATGCTATTGGCTACACTAACTTCACCAGCATACACAGAATTCCTTCCTTTCAGTGAGCTTCCCTGTGAGGTGGTGTTCTAGTGGTGGGTAAATATCTGGGAGTGTTTGTTGGTTCTATTTGTGCCACTGCCTTGCTGTATTTGTTGTTAGGTTTGTACATGTCATGACACAGCTACATATCACTATGAGATGGCAGGTATTGTGTTTGTCTGACTAGCATTCACATCTTGGGATGGATATCTTTTGGTTGCTGTGTATTTGCTAAGGGTGCATGGTTTGCCTGTCCCCTTGACTGTGATGTGTGTGTGTTGTCACACCATATTGTATATATTAGTTGTGTACTCACCAGGCTCTGGGATGTCTGTTAGTCCGTATACGCTCACTGGTGGTAGGATGGCCCGCACCTTCTCCTCCCAGGGCCTGAGGTATACTGGTTTTGCAGGAGGGCCACTGCCGGTGTGCTGGCTGAGGAGGTAGTCCTTTTTGAGTAGGTCCCGGACCCTCCTGCGCACATCATACCACCTGTTCTGGATGTCTTCCTTTGTGCGCAAACATGGTGATTGTGCGTTGACCCTGTCGACAATCCTCGCCCACATCTTGGTTTTCTGCGACATGGGGGTCTGTTGTACCAATGTACCAAACAACTGTGGCTCTACCTTGAGTATCTCGTCTACCAGGACTTCCAATTCACAATCTAGGAACTTGTGGTTCTTCTTTGGGGACATGGTGATGGGTGGTAGTGGTGATTGATGTGTGTGTGTGCAAGTGGGGGGGTGTGAGTGTAGGTTTAGCTGGGTGTGTGTGAGGGTGCTATTTGTAAGTGTGGTAATGGGGTGTGGCTTGTGTGATGTATGAGCTGTGAGTGTGTCTGTGGTTGCTGTGTGATGGTGTTCTGGGCTGGCAGGTCAGTGGAATTTGCAAAGGATCATGGTAGGGATTTGTGGCCTTTATGTAGGTGGAGTTGGAGGTGTGTCCTTGTTCCATTTTTTTTCCTCCCTGTATTTATTGGCTTTGTGGTTGCTTGTTTGGCACTTTTTTTTTTTTTTCCTTGGTGTTTTTGGTGCATGTAGGAGTCGTTCTTGTGTCCGAGTAGGATGCTGCAGTTGTCTGGTGCGATCTTGTCCGACTCGTTCCTGCTGTGTGTCAGCTAGGTTTCATATGCGGCGTACGAGTCGGTCGCGGAGTATTGGGTTGCTTCGGCTGGGTTTTGTATGCGTGTCGATCGTACGGCTTGTGCTCCGGGCGAGTCGGTCGTGTTTTGCACGCACAGCATCGTACTACGCGGGTCGGAGTTCGCGGGTACGTTTCGTTTGGGTTGAAGCCGGGTGCGTGTCGGTCGGTTCGTTTCGCGTGATTTCCCGGCCGGATGGCTTGTTTCCGTCCGGCTCGGTCGGTCGTTTTGTATTTCGTCCGAGTCGGTCGGATTTCACATGCATTTCATCGTACTACCCGGGTCGTACGGCGCCGGTCCGAGTCGGTCGGACTAAATTCCCGTACCGAGTCGGTCGGTATTTTTCCGGCCCGAATCGGATTCGGCCCCTCTGTATGGGGTGTCAATAAAAACAGTAAACGAGTGACCGAATCATATATTTTCGGTCTCAAGTGGAGCTGCAGAGCGCCCGATCCTACAAAACTGCATGATAGTGGCAACATTTTAAAGACAAGCATTTGCAATGCAATCGGTCTCGCCTTTGGGGACCTCATATGTATTTAGCTATGCAGCACATTAGCCTGGGTGCTGAAACATCTACTGGGGCATATTATCAAGAACGGCGTTAAAATTATCGTCGCTTTATCGGCAGAAAACTGCGGCTTGATAATGGGCTTGATAATATGCCCTTGAGAATTCCAATAGAAGCCCATGTTGACACCAGAACATGGGCTTCTATTGGAATTCTCAAGGGCATATTATCAAGCCCATTATCGCCGCTTTAGCGGCAGTTTTCTGCCGCTAAAGCGGCGATAATTTTAACGCCGTTTCTTGATAATATGCCCCCTTTAACATGGAGGTAAAGTAAGCACCAAACTGCGTAACACGCCAGGTATGGGAACACATGGAGAGAAATATTGCCTTTCAGCTGGAAATGGTATAGTCCAAAGCTCTGTTTTTAATATAAAAGCTGGGTTTTCGGTGGTCATATCACTGAAAAGACAAGATTTGAAAAAATATTATTGTCTGCCGGTGCTCGTGGAAGACAATTTCTATAGACTGGAATCTAGAGAATGCTAAAGTGATTCTGGTATTTTATTGACCTCCGCTGGTCGTTTTCTATCAAGAAAGTTAAATAGAGGCAGTTGCCAGAAAAATAAAAAAGAGAGTCCCTCAGCAGAAAGCAATTCTGGTATTTTACTGACCTCTGCTGGTTGTTTTCTATCAAGACAGTTAAATAGAGGCAGTTGAACAGAGAAAAAAGTCCCTAAGGGAAGCAGACAAGTCCTAGGGCTGGGTGCACAGACATAATATCGAGTTTTTTTTCGACCTACAGAAATATCGAGTTGTAAATATCGGAGGGACAGAATATCGACATCAAGAATATCGGTGACCAGAATATCGACCTGAAGGTAAGAAATATCGTTTTTGTTAATATCGAAGTTAGTAATATCGTTTGCAAAAATATCGTTGTTAATAATATATAAAAATATGTTTATATTAGTGTTATGTATTTTAGTATGTATTTATATGTATGTGCTCCACATTTTTGTTATGTTTTGTATTTTTTTTAAATATATGTATTACATTTTTAGAAGTTAGTAATTTGTTTTAAAGTAAATTTTGCTTTTTAGTACCGTAGCGGGTTGTGGGTTTGTAGGAGAATAGGGTGGGAAGTAATTTAATTATAGTAAATTAAATAATAATTTTTAGAAATTATTAATTATTTTTAATTAAATTTTGCGTTTTAGTTCCGTAGTGGGTTGTGGGTTTATAGGGGAATAGGGTGGGAAGTAATGTAATTATAATAAAGTAATTATACATTTTTATTTTTTGGTATTGATAATTAATGTAGTGTTAATTAATTGTTAATTAATTTTTATTAATTGATTAATTGATAATTATATTAATTGTGCTAATTTAGTTTAGGAGCGGGTTGTGGGTTTATAGGGGAATAGGGTGGGAAGTAATTTATTATATTTAAGTAATTATTAATTATTATTTATTGGTATTGATAATTAATTTATTGTTAATTAATTATTAATTGGTAATTCATTTTTATTAATTGATTAATTGGTAATTATATTGACAATTTTTTTTCAGAGCGGGTTGTGGGTTTATAGGGGAATAGGGTGGGAAGTAAATTAATTATAATAAATTAATTATTAATTTTTATTTTTGGTATTGATAATTAATTTATTATTTATTAATTATTAATTGGTAATAAATGTTTAGTAATTGATTAATTGATAAATATATTAATTGTGTTAATTTAGTTTAGGAGCGGGTTGTGTGTTTATAGGGGAATAGGGTGTGAAGTAATTTATTATAATTAATTAATTATTAATTTTTATTTATTGGTATTTATAATTAATTTATTGTTAATTAATTAATAATTGGTAATTAATTGTTATTAATTAATTAATTGTTTATTATATTAATTGTGTTAATTTATTTTAGGAGCGGGTTGTGAGTTTATAGGGGAATAGGGTGGGAAGTAATTTAATGTTATTAAAGTAATTATTAATTTTAATTTATTGGTATTCATAATTAATTTATTGTTAATTAATTATTAATTCGTTATTTAATTAAAAAAATTCTTTAATTGATAAGCATGTTAATTTTAACCCTCTGCTATCCAACACTTTCCCTTCAGTTATACTCTCTGGAGTGGGAATAGTAATTTTTACTCCTACGGTATCCAACACTTTCCCTACTGTTGCACTCTCTGGAGTTGGAATAGTAATTTTTACCCCTACGCTATCCAACACTTTCCCTACTGTTGCACTGATTGGAGTGGGAATAGTAATTTTTACCTCTTCGCTATCCAACACTTTCCCTACTGTTGCACTCACTGGAGTGGGAATAGTAATTTTAACCCCTACGCTATCCAACACTTTCCCTACTGTTGCATTCTCTGGAGTTGGAATAGTAATTTTAACCCCTACGCTATCCAACACTTTCCCTACTGTTGCATTCACTGGAGTGGGAATAGTAATTTTTACCCCTTCGCCATCCAACACTTTCCCTACTGTTGCACTCTCTGGAGTTGGAATAGTAATTCTAACCCCTACGCTATCCAACACTTTACCTACAGTTGCACTCTCTGGAGTGGGAATAGTAATTTTAACCCTTACGCTATCCAACACTTTTCCTACTGTTGCACTCACTGGAGTGGGAATAGTAATTTTTACCCCTTCTCTAACCAACACTTTCCCTACTGTTACACTCTCTGGAGTGGGAATAGTAATTTTACCCCTACGCTTTCCAACATTTTCCCTACTGTTGCACTCTCTGGAGTGGGAATAGTAATTTTTACCCCTACGCTATCCAACACTTTCCCTACTGTTGCACTCACTGGAGTGGGAATAGTAATTTTTACCCCTACGCTATCCAACACTTTCCCTACTGTTGCACTCTCTGGAGTTGGAATAGTAATTTTAATCCCTCCGCTATCCAATATTTTCTCTACTGTTTTAGTTAATTTAGTGTATAATTTATTTGAAAAAGATTAAAAATATTGTAATTTTTTAATTTGTTATATATATTTTTATATTATTGTTGTATGTGTATATATGTATTTATAATTTATAACATGTTTTTAACAATTTATACGTTATTAAAGTAATTATTTATGAATATTATTAAGTAAGTATATATTATATTTTATATGTATATGTTTAATTTATTTTTACATTATATGTATTAGTTATCATTTTTAAACATTTTAAAATATTTTTAACTATGTTTCTTTTAATTATATGTATTATTTATTTTATTTTACATTATTTTTTTAACATTAAAAAAACGAAATTTTTAACAACGATATTTTTTTCTCGATATTTTTGTACTTACCATGATGTAGATAGGATGTCGATATTCTTGACTTCGATATTTTTGTCACAATATTTTTGTACCTCGATATTGTGGTAGTCGATATTTTGTCAGTGATTCCTAGGGCTGATCTCCAGAGCCCACAAAGTACATACACCTATAAGTATATACTAAGGTATATACTAAAGTATATATACTAAAGTATATACTAAAGTATATACAAGAGGTCTCGAATGCTCGACCTAACAAGAGCGCGGGCATCACTTACAAATGCTGTCCATTGAGAAGAGGTCATGCATTACAGAGTTATCATCACAGTACATGGGGGTGGGGTCCCCCGCTTGGGCACATCATCCATCACCACGCATGAGTAGAAGCAACACTGGAACAATGGTGTATACCACATAAAAGTATCCATGTACCAGGCCAGTGGCTTCTACGAGGGCTTTTTGTCTGTTTTGGACTATAATGCAAACAAAACGGTGCAGTATACTGACCGTCTCTCCTCTCTCTGTTTAGTTAGCTTAGAATCAGTCATGGTTCTGGTCCACTTCTGTAGATGTGAAAAACCTATTTTGGTGTTTGGGGCGTGCCTGGACTTCCATGCCATAGCTATGGGCCGTTTTACACGTATCAGCCCATAAACCTAGTTCCGTGCCTTTGGTCTATGCATCTGGCCCGGTATGCAAGTCCGTATGCTCCTGGATATTGCTTTACCAGATAATTCTGTAAAGATCAATAGAATCTGGGCCCAGTATTGTTCACTTATTGGACAAGTCCAGAGCATGTGCATAAAAACTGTGCAGGGCTCACGGTACCTTGACAATTTTCGGTGAAGCCTGGAAACATCCACACTATCCTTTTTGAAGACAGGTATGTCTGGTGCAAATAGGTAAATTGCGTGTATTTAAACTGCAGGTTGCTTGTGACCGTCTTAGTGTATTGTAATATCTCCCCCCACTGTGACTGTCAGCTGACTATCTAAAACACTCTCCCACTGGGATCACGTGGCCTCGAAATCAATATACAAGGTTGCCGCTTTTGTATCATACAATCGGGATATAGCTCTTCTCTCCATTCCATGTGTCAGCATTACCTCTGGGGTGCCACTTGTGGGTGGTTCGACATCTTCTCCCAATCGGTTCATTAGCGCTGCTATTAAGGCGCTATATGTGCCAGACAGCGCATTGGCCACTGAAGCTGAGCCGCAAGATGGAGGGCTCATAGCTCAGCCCCCCAACTCTCCCCTTGTCTAAGGGCCTCATGAGCTTAGGAACAGATACTCGTCTCCTATCTTTGCCCTATATTAATTGTCAGATTAATGTATTATTCTTTCTAACTTGTTTTATGGGCAGCAGTACTGGCACACATGCCAAGTAGTAGAGGAGGCATGGGAGACACAAGCTCTTTGCTATTGCGACACATCCCATGGGGGATAACAGAAGAGTAGACAAAAACTGAGCAAATCCCTAGCAGTCTTCAGGACCCAGCCAATATTGCAGCTGATGAGGCGTGGTCTATCTCTGTATATTTGGACTCCTAAATATGTAAGTGTGACTTCCTATGAATATCACACGCTGTCAGCCACTCAGGTCTTGCCATGGGGTCAATGGAAAAAGGCAGGGGTTATTCCAATTAACTCTTAGCCAAAGGTTTGCCAGCAGCTTCATCAGTGCCAGTACGGTAGAGACAGGGTGTTGTACAAATAAATAAATAAATATTACCATTCGCATAAATGAACAGTGTGTTTTCAATGGGGCAGTGCAATGCCCATTCCCGTCCTTTAGCACAGAGCATGCAGGTCAATGGCTCCACCTCAAGAGCCAACAGCAGGGGTGACAATGGGCAGCCCAGTCTAGTACTGCGCCCTGTTGTAATGTCATGTGCCCAGTGCGTACCCTTACCAAAGACTGTGCGTGTAATAATCTTAATATTCTTTGTCCAAACTGCATTTTTTAAGCACTGCAAACAAGCAGTGCCACAAAATGGTGTTGAACGCTTTCTCAATATCACTTGAGTGATTGACCGCAGTGGTGCCTGATCCATCATGTGAAACAGCCGCCCTACGCTGATAGAGATGGTGTTTTGTTCCACATTGATCCGAATGCATCAGATCAGCAGGTACTGTATGCTCGGAGCCAATAATTGACTTAGAATTTTCACACCTGTGTTGATAATGGACAACATTCAATATGATCACATATCAGTGGGATCTCGTCTCCGTTTATGTAACTTCACTATTTTTGCCCGTCTCACTGATTGAGGCAAAATCTCTTTATCATATGCTGTGTTGTACATGATTAACAGCTGTGGTGCTAGTTCTATTTTGTATGCAGAATAAAACTCTGTGAAGTCCTGAGACCCTACCTGATGGTCACTGTTCAATCACCTTCACAATTTCTTCTGAAGAAATGGGGGGCATCTAGAGATGTCATCTGTTCCAACGTAAGAAGCGAGATCTCATCCAAATGACGCATCACAAATATATCATCCTCATCTGAGTGGGCCTTATATAGGCTCATATAATAAAAGGCACATGTCTTGGTAATTTGTGATTGGATGTGCCCGAGTGTCTAAGTATGATCACGGACCGCACAAATTGGGGTCCTGACAGTTTCTGATCGCAGTAACCAGGCCAACACCTGTCCTGCTCTATCTCCCTCATCATGTTGCTTTGCCACCTTTTCCTGATAATTTACGTGGTGGATTCTGGACATCTGCTAATCATTCTGCTTCATTATACCTCACAAACTCAGAAGGATAGTGGGATCTGCAGCAGCCAATCTCTCGCAATCGTGCATTTCAGTCTTGAGGGCTCAAATTCCCTACTGCAACATCTTTCTGACCCTATATGAAGTCTGAATGCTGTGTCCCTGGATCACCAACCATTTAGTCCGGCGCAGTTGGGTGGAGCCAGCATGTTCTTTAATGTAATTGTCTATACATGTCCCTCTACTTGTGCGTAGAAGGCTGTGTCACGCAGTGCCACTACCGGTAACCACCAAGTAGTTACCTGGGAACGAGGGCAGGTCCACTTCAAGGATAATAAAAGCAGGTTGTGGTCAGACACTACCCATCCTAAATACTCCGCATTCTCAACCAGCAGTTTTGTATCCCTATTTTCCAGGAATAAAATCGAGACAAGTGTGCTCAGCATGCAACAGAGAATAAAACGAGAACTCTTTATCATGTGAATGAAATTCTCTCCAAACATTAAGCAACTGCCAATGTTGTAGCCATGTAGCAAACTTAGATCCCCATTAGGATGGCGGGCGGACTCCAGTCCACCCGCCACCCTAGCGGTGCTGGGAACGGCCGCCAGCGGTGCGGCGGTCCCGCACCACCAATTAGGATGCGACCGCCATCCTGGCGGTCGCATCCCGCATCTTTAACATTGCGGCGGGTGCTGCTGTAAGCAGCACCCACAGCAATGCCAAAGAGGCATGTTGTGCATTGCCATGCACAACGTGACAGGCACTGCGCGGTGCCTGCCACCTTGAGCATGGCAATGTAGGGGGGTACCATAGGTACCCCCCAAGTGCAGCCCCCCACCCCCCACTCCCCCGGGGGCCCGCAACGGACCCCCAAAGCAATTCCCGCCAGCCCTTCCATGGCAAGATCGCCGCCATGGAAAGGCCAGAACCACCAGGCATCATAATATGGATGGCGGTGCCTTCCAGGCACCGCCACCATATTATGCCCGAGTTCCGCCCTGCCGGCAATCGTGACAATTGCCGACCGACGGAAAAGCGGCGGACCAGCTTTCCGTCCGCCGCGGTACCCCCCGCCATGGTAATATGGCGGGGGTAAATGTGGTTGTGATGGCGGACGGATCGCCACCGCCGGCCGGGTGGTGATGATACGCCCGCCATCATAATCAACCCCTAAGTGTTAAGTGGAGCTTACTGGGATCCCCGCAGAGGCGGATGGGATCTGTGTTTCTCACAGTCATGTACCATATTGCAATGCGCCCTCAAAAAGCTGTGTTGATGTGGAATATCACAGACAAATAGGGCCTGAATCTTCTAGAAATGTCACCTAGTGAACGTTAGATGCGACACAAGCAAGTACCATGGATCAGCTATCCAAAGACTCTTCTAAAATTGTGTCGACCCTCTGGATCTTTTAAGGAATCGTGTATCACATGTGGGATCCCGAGTGCAATTCCGATTAGAGTACCTCTAGAGCAGGCAGAGTATGTTGTTCCATAAAGCTACCAGTGCCACTTCTTTCCTAATTTAGTTTGTTCAGATCCTGATGAGTGTCTCTTGCAGAAATGCAGTGTGAAAGTGTTGCCTCTTTAGAAAAGTCTTTTAGGCAGAAACTCTAGGCCCCTAATGTTCTATGTCATACACCCCCTCCCCCACCTGATTTCCGATCTATCATGGCCATCTATCTCTAGAACATAAACAAGAGAACTCAGTATTTCCATTTGGACTTTATCAGCACCACATAACAGAGTTGAATGCAATCGTAAACATATGCTTTGGGCCCAGCTGCTGTTATGTACCCCATTCTAGGCTTAAATAGCTACACAACCTTTTACCTACATTTGTCCTACCTTGCTCTGCATAACAGTTCGAGCACTGACCTTTTTCCCAGTTATGTGCTGAATAAATGTTGATCGGTTTCCTTGAAACTAGCCTCATTTATTATGCATGAGGATTCTTAGAAAAGTCCCCAGCACATGACGTACATAACAGGATTAACATACTCTGTATAAAAGTCATGGTCATCTTCATCCTAGGGCTGAAAGAACTACTTTGCATAATTGCAGGTATTAATATAGGCTCATTTACATAATCATACTCACAACATATTGATTGTGTTAGGAACCCCGAGGCTATCCTTATCGTATAAAAGAACCATACCTACACTAGATAGACAGAGGAGAAGCTTCCACGCTGACACAAGACACTGAGGTCCCGGCCTGCAGAAGCTACAACACGCAGTGGTCTGACATCCCTTGCGGGGTGTCCAACTCGAGACCAAGACAGGGTCCTTCATTCTCACCCATCAGGTAATGGGGTTGGCTCTTTCCTAGGGGATACTTGGCTTTACACCCACATACATGCTAGGTACACTTGGGTACACTTACGCAGGGTCAGCATCGTAGGAGTACGCTTGATTACTGTCATGTTTATATGCCTGCATATATTCACTGTTTTAGCACCATGGTAGAATTCTACCTCTTATTTACTCTGTTGGTGCTTGTAATCTTATATATTTGCTTCTGTCTAATGATTGTCGCAGCAAACAAGTTTTATACTAGAATGACGCTGTTTCAATAAATGCTTATTGGAAACGTCCCCATTGTTAATTCTGTGTACCTCGCTGAGACAAAGTGAGTACGATTGACTGAGCGGAAAGTAGTGTACTGTTTCCACGATCCCTGAAGGATCAAGGGTTGTCATGTTTGATAGTTGCTAGAAACTATTCGCTCCTTGGTAAGGTTAGGGGGTGTCATGGGGCCGATAGGGACATTGTCGGCATCACTAAATTAGCATGAGCCCAGCAGCCATGATGCAGCTTTTGCGCACATTACTACATGGCTTTATTTTTGCAAGACTCTGTTTATGCCTTTCACATGAGAACTGTCTGCTGTGTTTGTTCTCTGCCTGTTCCTGGAATTTAGTCTGAACACTGTGAGCAAGGTTGATAAACAATGCCCCTTGTTATTCTGTTCTGGTCAGTCCCTAGTATCTAGACAAAACATGCTAATGCAGCTGCTGCTGGAAACTCGTACTTTGTTATTATGGGGATGCATGTTTAGGTAACACACACTTGGAGAGGGAGCTTTCCAGGGAGAAGAGCAACACAGTTCCTATGATGTAGATATACCATCTAGGCACTAAGGGTTGGGGTCTGCTGACAAAGCCCAGAGATCTTCTATTATATAATAATATTTCTTCATTATAGTCCTTACTCCATTGTCTTTATATGATGACATCTCCCTTTATGATATATCGCCTAGCTGCAATGCTAACTGTATTAGTTTTATGCATTTTTCTGCTTGTTGTGGCACGTATACTGCATGTTAGAGCATGATAGTTAAAATAAAAGTTTAAACTATAGTCGTGTCTCAGTCAGATCTTATTGTGGACAGGTATGAGAATGTGAGCGAAAAGGTGTGTCTTGTTACCGCGATTCCTGAGAGATCCGGGAGTGTTGTGTTCTAGGGTGTCTAATCATTTGCTTCTTCGTGAGTGTGTAGGAGAGCGAGTGAGACACTATAGCTAGCCGGTCCTGGGCTCGTGGGCACTAAGGTGGTGGGAAGGCTTAGCCCCTATACACTGAGGTCCCATAATCCTGCGCATAGTTCTGTGTATGTGCAGAATCCCTGCAACATGGTGCCACCAATGTTTGGTTTGGAACTTATTCACGGGCACCCTGAGTTGCGCTTGTGCTTTTCCACAATACCCTCTCACCAGTTTCAGTGACGTCCGTGGTGCGCGGGATTTACCTCCTATTTCAGAGATTTTATAGGTTTTTCAAGCTTGAATTTTAAAAGGTGTAGTCGTATTAGACCCGGTGTTGCGCTACTGTTTTCCTTGCTTCTCATACAAAATCAATAGGCTATCCTCTTTTAGGTTTAAACCTATAATGACTGATAAAACCCCACCAAAGGGAAAACAGCCCTCACCAGTGTAAACATATAAACACTGAAAAAACACCTGCACAACCACAAACTAAATGCCATTCAAAGAAAGTAAAAGGAGAGTAAAAAAGTCATTTTTATTTCTTCCTGAAGGGGCCAATACAATGTAACTTTGTTATACAAGATAACAGCAAGAAAGACTGGGCTAACATTATTCTGCTTGAGTTTTGTTGTTTAGGGATGTCATTAAATTATTGTTTCTTCTGTTTTTCAGTTTTGTGGTCTTTGGTCTAAAGATGCAGGGTTTAGAAGCATGTTTAAGATCTTGTTTAATTATTATATAAACTGTAGAGAATCGGGAAATATCAAATCATATTTGATATTTTGGTTACGTTTGCATCTTTTACTGATAGGGAAAATAGCTGGTTTCATACGAATCTTTCCCAATATGTACCATCATATGTACCCACAGAGAATGGGTAAAACCCCTTGATACATCAGCCCCCTTTTCTAGAGAGTCAGTATTGATAGTAGATGAATTACCAAACACCCCAGGCTTTAAACATTCAATGCAAGGTGTAGTGATAGGAATATGTGAAAAGAGTGCAGTCACCAAGCATCTGGGATAGTGGTGAAAACATGACACCAGACTTGGAGTGCCGCTGCAAAAAGTTCTTACCAAGTTCCACAAAGATTGGAGTGATATTGTTTCTATATGCAGTGATTCAGCTACGTATATGAAAAAGTTGTGTTATGATCTGTCAAAATCAATACCTGAGCTGAAGTGCTTCCCTGTAAGAGATCCTTGCCACTTGTTAGATGGTTATGCTGAAAGCATCTTTACAATCTTCAGAGTAAAGGAAGAATGCTATTGACTTTTTGGTAAATTCTGGTGCGCTATTTTGTTATGCGCAGGAACTAAAACACAAATATTTCTCGTTTTGTGAGGCATCAAAGAAAGAGTCATCCCAACTGTGTAATTTAGCTGGTGGTTCTCAGTCCTAGAGGCCGTGAATACTATATTATCCATGTGGCAACCATTTACAGAATTTTTGCTGAGTGATGATGCCAAAGGCAAGAAATGTGAGGTTCTTAGGTCGCATATTGATAGTGATGTGAAAAAAGTACACTCTATTGCATTCTTAGATTTTTACAGGAAAACAGGACTGCTGTGGTGGACATAATAAAAAAACTAGAGTCTGAAAACACCCAAGTTTTCAGCATAATTGGTATAGATGTGAAACATCTCCTTGAGAGTAGGCTAGGCAATACTTTTAGTGACTTTGGCACTGCAACATGTTCCATGTTAGAGTGTATGTCACTTGGTAAGCAAAGAAATGTTGAGGAGCAATTCAGGAAACTTTTAGATCCCCTCCATAAAAGGGAATTTTCTCCGGACTTTCAAAAGTGCTGCTTTATTTTTGACCACTTCAATAACTCTGATGGGATATGCGCCCAGTTCAATGCATTGCAGAACCTTTCCCAGAGAATCGCAATCTTCAGAAGCACCAGTATTGGCATGAAAGCTATGTCAGTAGTCAGAGTTAGCAAATTGTGTACTGGCTGTTTTGGCATTGCCAGTCTCAAGTGCCAATGTTGAGAGGGCTTTTTCACAGATAAAAGTTTACATGGGAAGGAAAGAGCAAGCGTGCATGACCAAAGACTCACTGATGAAGTGTACTACAATAAGTTTGATTTGTAAAAATGTATTTGGACCTTATATACACTGTTCATACACTGTCTATATACCATGCAGAAAGTAAGCAATAATAAAAGCAAAACGTTCCATAAACACCGGAAAACACTGTTTTCGTTGTTTTTAATAACGCAAAAATGTGTAACCACTGATAACCACTGTTTTTGTAAGGTATTGAAATCACTTGAAAGCACTGAAAAAACCCCACCAGTATTTACCAAAAATAGAAACTGAAAACAGGAAAGCCTAAAAATCAATAATGGCAGTTAACATTGCTGCACCAAACCGCACTGAGGTTACTGCTCATTTGACTCAGCATGGAGTCCCGGTTGCGGGAGCAGATTTTATATTTGTAATAGAGGCAGATGCAGTGTTCCGCTTTGAAGTTGTTTACTCCTGGGTAAGATTTCCTGCTGTTGATGGAACCGATAACTAGTTTAATGAATATGAACGAGGTCCGGTTCCACAAGTTTACCGTCCTTATCGTTTACTTGAAGTTCCGTTGTCAGCATGGGAGCATACCATTTGGTTTAATGGCGCCCTTCTACACCCTGTCTCAGTGGTCCGACTCAGCCCCTTATCAGTCGACGGAGCCACATGGCCCGTTTTGGTGGGATTTACACCACATCCAAATTATCTTGGTGTATCACACGCAGAGCTAAACGTTTTACACACTTCGTTAATTCATATACACAGAAGTGTTATTCAATCTTTGTCTCGTAATATACCGGCGGCTCCGGCTGGTGCCACTCAGCCACCTGGGCATGGTGGCAGCATAGTTATAAGTCCTAACATGATTAATTCAGTGATGGGGAAGCGCCCTCAGAATAGGGATGATTTTCCATTCTGGTTGGCCGAAATGTTTGAGCAACTCGAAGCTGTTTTTCCACATACGTCTCCTGTGGATAAACACAGGATACTTACAATGAGCTTATACCCAATCTGGCGGATTGCACCGCTTGGGGGAAGGTATTTGCAGCGGTTTATTCACTGTGTTTTGGCACACCCTCCATGACCGTGCTTCCGACGGTTCTTAAGTAGGTTCAAGATGAACACGGGGCAGAGGCTGCCCTGGAGTTGGGGATGAGATTAGTTGGCGTGTTCCCTATAGTCTCCAACATGATTCTTGCTAACGTCAAGGGGAAAGCAGTTAGCTTACAGGTGAGTCAGTGACTAGAGGGAGTTGCTGACGTGGATAAACAACGTGAATTGCCAAAGATTATTGCGAACGTATATAAATCTTTCGGGCGCAATAATCTGGGAATTAGACCTTTTACTCAAATGCAGAATAAGCCCCCGCCTGAAAAGGAGGGGCGTCCAGTCTTTCCTAAAAAGGCTTGGAATAGAAATCAGCAGCAGCAACAGTAGAAGCAAGGTTCGCGTGCGGGTTCACTGACACCCGATGCTTCTGAACGTAGATAAGATTTGCATGACCGCTCTAAAATTAAGACACCAGAGAGATTTCAGGTTCCTGATCCGCGCTCTCCTCTTTCCTTTCAGGAATCATCGGATCCACAATTCGGTGGTGGGGAGTGGCAAGATCGCAGACAAGGCGAGACCACTCAACAACGATGGGATCCGCCACGCCAGTTTGACGTAAAAGCCAAGCCGGAGGGGCAACCTCCTTATCGTGCCCCATTTCAGAAGAAGAAAGTTGCCGCTTTAACAGCGAAATATGCCTCAGACGGTGACAACCCTACTCCTCGATTGGAGATGGGCGGTGACACTCTTTGACAGCGCAGCGGAAGTTACCATAGTGCGGGAGGCACTCCATCCTTGTCTGGAGGCGAGAGCAACTGATACTTTCATTACAGTGGAAACAGCAGATACACGAGTTGCACCCCCTGATAGGCTTTATGAGATAGTCCTCCAAATTGAAGGTGATATAAAACAGACAATTAAGGCAGTCTTTTGGGACAACCTTACCTACTCTTATGACATTTTGTTGGCGGAGGCGGATTGGCCTCCTCCATTCGTTTTGGCTTCTTCCCGAGGGGAGGACGTGATACTCCCGAGTTTTTCCCGTTACGTCTCTGAGGAGGCTAAACAAGCGTATGCATCGGAATGGGCATTAGCCCTAGCCCCGGCTGTGTATCGTAATCAGGTGGGCTGGGATAAAGATTCTCCGGCACATGAAATTGGCTTATGCTCTATGCCACAGGCACAATATCCAATCAAGCGTGAGGCAAAAGCATCCGTAAGTGAAATTTTGGCCCAGTTGGAATCTCAGGGTGTCATTGAACCCTGTGATTCATCCATGAATAATCCTCTTTTTCCGATATCGAAACCGGACGGTTCCTATCGTATCGTTTTGTATTACAGACATTTAAACAGTCATGTTCGTACATTGCAGTACAAAACACACACAGCTCTGCGTTAGTGAATAATATTGTTTGCAAAAATACAAAACAACACTGGATATTTCCAATGGGTTTTATAGTCACAATTTGGCTCCTGGTAGCCGTGACTTGACTGCATTTACCGCGGTCAGCAACCAGAAGCAATTTACGCGCTTGCCTATGGGCTATAAGAACAGTCCTGGGGCTTTTGCTGAGTGTGTTGTGACTCTTTTGCACAACATAGACCCAGATGCTTTCTCATACGTAGATGACATTTATTTGACGGATGACGAATTGATACAGCATCTTTACGTGTGGATCACATCATTCTGTCTTTTGCCGACTTAGGGTACAAATTTAATTTTGCTAAGTCCCACATCGCCTATTTGGCGGTCTTCTTCTTGGGTTACGAGCTCAATAATGAAGTTAGGGGGTTGGCTCCCCACTTTCTGGAGAAATGTGCACAATTGCAACCTCCATCTACATTGAAAAACTGCAATACTTGCTGGGATTTTTAAACTTCGGGAGGACATACATTCCTGATTATGCCCAGCGTATCAAACCGCTTTATGCGTTGATACAACCCTCTTTTTTGTCTTCCAGCTGGCTTCTGGAACATACGACGATTCTTCGGTCTTTGCAGTCTGATCTGCTTGCGACCAACTTCTTGTTAACACGTGACAATTCTACGAACTTGGTCATAAGAATTGTGCCAGGGTCTGTAGGTTTCACTTATTTGACGTTCAATGAAGGAGACACAGTACCAATAGCTTATAAATCGCATTTGTACACAACAGTGGAAATGCGCTTTTCCACAGTTGAAAAAAGTTTGACGGCGGTCCAGATGGCGATTCTGAAAGAACGCTCTCTGGCGCAGGGAAAACACATTCTTATGGTCTCGCCTGTACCTGCTTTAGAGGCAGTGACAAAGATGAGTGTTCCGCAATCTAAAGCTCTGCATCCACGTTGGATACAATGGGCAAGTTCTTTGACATCGGCTGATGGCACTTTTATCTGTGATCCCTCTTTGCTGACACAGGAGTTTTTACAATATGAACATGTTCATCCTCCTCCGTTGTCTTTGCTTCCTGTGGATTGTTACCAATGTATCATCTATACCGACGGTTCTGCTCAGCCAGCCGTTGGGTCAAAGCATGCTTATTCGGTGGCTTGCGCTATAGTGGCTGGCTCAATTGTAAATGGTGAATTTAAGTCGTCCATAGTCCATACACAGGCGCTTGGGGACTGTACAGCTCCATTAGCAGAGCTGCGTGCTTTGATTTTAGCTCTAGAATTCGCAGATCCTGATGTGAACACTCTTGTTGTGTGCGATTCCTACTACTGTGTGCAGGCTTTCAATGACAATTTATTCTTTTGGCCTCAGAATAATTATCAAGACTCTAAAGGTACCGAATAAAGCATAAAACGCTTTGGGTCTGAGTGGCCGAACTTAAGGAACGTTTGCCACTCACACGTCATCCATACTCTTGGTCATCAGCGTGTGGGAGCACATGCTGTTGGTAATTCTTTGGCTGATGAAGCAGCCAAATCTGCAGTAGCCACATGTTCAGTAGCAGCAGTAACTAGGTCCATGACTAAAATAGATAATGATATTCTGGCGGCAATTGCCGCGACGAAGGATGGGACAGAATTCCCACAAGGTTTCCCTTCGAAGTATTCTTATCATATGTCCCCTGAGCAAGTCCTTTTTGCTACGATACCGTCCATTGGGGATCAGCTGATTCCCAACGAGGACCGCAGGCTTACTTTGATCATAGCCGCATATGAAGGCATGGCTTCTGCACATGCCGGAGTTTCTGCAACGGTTTCCATTTTACAGCAACGTTATTGGTGGCGTGGTTTATACAAGCAAACCTGTAATTATGTACTGTCTTGTGACATTTGCCAACAGATTAAACCCTCTATGGTTGCGCGTCCACCACATACACAGCTATACATTTCTAATCAACCGTTTGGTTGTATTTATCTTGATCACTGCTGTCCTTTGACATCTGACTCTGCATATAAACATATTTTAGTTGCAGTTGATTTGTGCACTCGATTCCTTTGGGTTTGGCCACAACGCAGTACTGACGCTCGAAATGTCATTAGAGATTTGTGTGTCTTTGTCGGGACTTTTGCCTGTGGCACCTTCCATTCTGACCAAGGTCCTGCATTTGCCTCTAAGGCTTACAAGGAAGCAATGAGGTCTCTGGGGGTGCTGGTGCAGTTTTCGTCTCCATACAGGCCTGGGGGCAATTCTATAGTGGAGTAAATGAACCGTGACTTAAAGCAATCTTTGACAGCTAGAGTCTTAGGTACTGGCAGGGGTTGGCTGACTCATTTGTATGGGGTTCAACGTGCACTTAATAATCTCCCAAGAAGATCTCTGAGTGGGCGGACCCCATACAAAATGCTCTTTGGCATTAAAATGTTTGTGCAAGACCTTGATGGTCTAGATGTTGTGGCGGCTGCTGCAACATCTTGATGTAGATAACCATTCTACTATGTTACAGGAACTACAAAAGACCCGTGACACACTGGCTGAAGATCATTCGCCCTTGTCCGCTGAAGCAGCGGTGCTGATTCCTGTTACTGGCTGGCTTACTAAAGTTGGTGATCTGGTACGTGAAAAGCTGGAGAACAGAAAAGAATTTGGACCCTCTTATCGTGCACCTGTCCCGGTTCTTGGATTGAAGGGTACTCATACATTGATTTTGCCTCCTTTGCCAGGCCGCAAGGAAAACAGATTTATCTCAATTGACAATGTCGAACTACACCATAAGGCCGATACTGAATAGTATGACTCCAGGTATTCCAAGCCGAGATTTTTCACTGAACCCGATGCTTCAACTTCCTCGACTACTCCCCGCATAATGGAGGGGGAGTTGGAAACTTGTATTGATTTCGTGCCAGTTGTCCCTTCTATTTCTACTAATGCAGAAGTCGCGTATGATTCTCCTCCTGTTGAGGTCGTCATTGACGTTCCTGACAGTACTATACATCATCCATCTGATGCTGCACAGCCTCCATTGTTTCGTTTGGGAGCGAGTTCTTACTATATGGATCGTACCAGTTTTTCGTCCGACTCATCTTCTTCGTCCTCATCTGTGACAACCCCTCAGACATGTACACGTCTTTTCATTGCCTGGTACAAAAAGACTTACCTAGTCCCGCCCTGGACATACATCTGAATAGTGCTCACGCTTATCTTCCTTTTCATGTGGATTGGGTTTGTGATGGTGTTCTTCTTGCTCATCAAAGGTCATTATTTGCCTGAACGCTCTGCTGTGAAATTTGTTGATGGAGTCCTGGCTCCCCATACATCATGCCATATAATGAAAAGAGATCAAGCCCTCGTGAACATTTCGGCCTTCCCTGTTGGTGATGGCATTGTTTGGGATAAAGTAGCATTCGATATTCATGGTCCGACAGAGGTCCTGAACATTCCATAGGTGTTCCGCGTTTCATTAGGAGATGTGGTATCACCGGACATACACTCAGACAACTGGGATGTTCAGGCCGTTCATTCCTTGTTTTCTGATTTAAAATATTATGCTGCTTTTGATGCTGAAGATTTATATTTGAATTCAGCCAATTATGCGGATTTATTCTGTTACCATCATTTTGGCCATCATTTCTTGCACAAAACGAACACGTCAATACCGATTCTTAATTTTACACAGTGGGAACATTGTCCGACTCCTTTACGGGGAGTTCTAATATTCAAAGGAGTAAGTTCACATATTTTTCCGATTATAATATTTCCAATCCAGAGTCCTATTTCTATAAGTTAAAATTGCCATCTCAATCTAAATTCATATTGACGCACACTAAATTGATTTATTCTACTTCCTTTAGGACTGATTTGGCCTTACATGGTTACGATCATTGGAAAGACACCATTGATTTAAAATCCATTTGGGGTACTAAACATTGGCAGGTGCAAGGCACTGAAGCTTTGCATCGTGCGTGTCTAATTCTGACTCAAATTTTGTTTTTAAATGACACAGTGCAACAAACTACTTGTTTTGGTTTGGCGACAGCCAAACATTTAAATGTTCCTTCCATTCTCTCGTTGGCTGAGTACGATAAATGGAGTACGCACACCAATCGTACGATTGATGTATTGATTGCCCTGTTCCAAAATGGTCGTATAAATTCTTCTGATATTGACCCCTTTGGGTGGTTAATGTGGCCTACCAGTTCCAATGCATGTCATCTATGTTTTCTTAATGTAACGACAGGTGTCATGCAAAGCAGACCCGATCCACGTTTCCCACATTCTCATTCAGTGACCACGTATTCGGTGGGTAAATGGTGTCAGCAACCGTTGGGACACTCCACACTGTCGTCAGTGAAACAACACCTGCCCCTTTTGTCGGGTGACATAGATTTGGCTGATTTTAATTTAGGTCCAAAATCACCTATATCAAAACGATTTATTTATGAAGCATATAATGAATTATGGAAACTGTCGCAGATGGAAGCTGCGGTGCGTCTGCGCCAAATTGACCAAGCTAATTTGGAAAAAGTTCTGTCGGTGGTAGATAATAGCATTAATACATTATCTTCCCGTATATACACCTTGGATAATATTGTTTCCACTGTAATTGATATTGTACAAAATGATGTATCTGTGTTGTATCATGGTCGAAATCAATTGCGGTCTGTAATGCAATTTGCATGGACGTTACAAACACTCAAAAATGGAAAAGTTCCATGGGATTATTTCAATGCTTCTGCACTGTTTTTACCATTTAATTTGACTGATAAACAGAAATTTATGTTGATGAAGGACACAACTTACACGTTATTACATATAGAACAATTAGAACAGTTACCTTTTTCTGTAGCAGAGACTGATTCAGCTGTGTGGTTAATACATGGTGGTATTTCACTGCCCTTCTCACTATTTCAGTTTACATCTTGCATGAAACACTTCCCTGTTGGACGCTTTGAACCCCTGGGAAGTACTTTTATCCATGAATTGTGGTCATTACCTTTCACCTACAGATGTCAGCGTGCAGATAAGGAAGTTTTCCTTACAGGGGAGGATTGCGATTCCACAGTAGGACATTCCCTAGTCTGCAAACAGGTTAAATTGCACGGCGCCTGTTACGTGTCTGCCCCTAATCTGGCTTGTTTTTTAAAAGGTACGCCCGTCCCAGCTATTATTCCCGCATTAACTTTGCTTTCGAATGGCAGTTATCTTATTTTGAATAAACACGACTGCTGCGGCTTACGAGCCGGCATCCCGTATATAGTAACGGTTTCACAACGTGTTACTTGTTGTAGCAATGTCCTTTTTCCACCCCTTTTTCCAGTCCGCTTTGGCCTTCCATTCCAACTTTGAAAACAGATTTCAATAAACTAAGCAGACTCAAAGCGCTATTGTTTCAACAAGAAGTGGCTCTCACATCAGCGTGAGAGACCTTCAAATTGCAGGTGGCGAGAACCGCAAGTGAGATACACTCGCTACTGAACACAAATCTCCCACTCCATTTTGGAGAATTGATACACCAAATATTTAATGCGTCTGATACTGAAGGCCTTGCTCATTTTTTTAAACTTGTGGGATCCGGCCTTGTGTTCTCTTTTCAGACGATTTGGAGTAATACCAGCTTTTATTCATTCTATTTTTCCAGCGCCTTCGGAGGGTTTCCATTGATCTTCTTGCTGGCGTGCGGCGTGCTGGTACTTCTGCTCCTGTTACGCAATGGCTGCCCCTCATGTGGTACTGCACAGACCTGGCCAATTGCAACTGTACCGTGACCGAATGCAACAACTTTTTGGATGCTTGCCATTGGTGTGAGTTATGGTCTTACCTTTCGCTTTGCCTACTTCACTTGTGTGCAACCTGTGTCCTATTGCCAACGGTGCCCTTTCTGTTGGGCCTTGGATATCTGCCTCTCCAATACATCACGCGCTGACCTGGATTATGATCTGTTGGTGGGTCCATTACTGGCCCATGACCAGGCCTGTTCTGGGGACGGCCGTTTGATGCGTGCGGCTGCACTTGTAGAGTGTTGGCAGGCTGGAATATCTGTGAGGCTGCACAGCGCCTCTTGCAACGGAGTTTCATCGAATATCATGCAAGTTGCCCGGCTTTGCTCCTGGAGACATTGGATTATGAGGAACACGTGTGTTCCTTCGACCTGCTCAACTGGATGTCATCCCTCTTTGCCATGAACGACAGGGATGACCTTTTGGAACAGCTTGCATTCCACGGTACACAAACTCTGGTGAATTTTCCGGACTTGGCTTAAAAACATTTTAAACTACAATTTTTGGATTATTACAAATTTGGCCTATTTAGAGGCGTTTTTGACTCTGCTTACCATTGCATTCTGTTTTTTTCTATATGCTACGACCTTACCAAGGGGAGGGTGTCACGTGGCAGATAGGGACATTGTCGACATCACTAAGTTAGCATGAGCCCAGCAGCCATGATGCAGCTTTTGCGCACGTTACTACATGGCTTTATTTTTGCAAGACTCTGTTTATGCCTTTCACATGAGAACTGTCTGCTGTGTTCGTTCTCTGCCTGTTCCTGGAGTTTAGTCTGAACACTGTGAGCAAGGTCAATAAACAATGCCCCTTGTTATTCTGTTCTGGTCAGTCCCTAGCACCTAGACAAAACATGCTAATGCAGCTGCTGCTGGAAACTCGTACTTTGATATTATGGGGATGCATGTTTAGGTCAACCATGAAACAGAAGGTCCCCCTACTGTACTTTGAGGTCTCAGAGGAGGGGGAAAAACCAAAACAAATATATACAATACCTCTGTGCTGACCTATTTACTTTCATATGACCTAATCAGGTTCTAATACGCCATTACCCCACAAATGCCCACAAGAGAACACAGCAAGAAAACATTTTTTTTGACTATTTTTATTTATCACAAGTGTTCATATTAAAAATTTTTTTTTTTTTTGTTATTTTGTATCTTATTACATGTAAATAAAGAAAGACTTAATACAAATAAACATTTACAATTTCATTGACTGTGTGTCTTAATCAAGTACAGTACTTAGAAATTAATCCAATGATTACTAACAAAAACACAAGAAAAACATTTTATTTCAGGACAAACAACCCAGCCATCTAAAACTAATCACTTATACTACCATTTTCTCTCATTCACTCCACACATATTCACATTGCACATATATAAAAAAAACTAGAAATTCGACCCAATGAGGGGCCCTAGCCATGTTAAAAGGGGCAAATGCAATGCTTCACCAGAAGCAGAAAAGTTAAAAAATTCTCCTAAAGACCACTCCGTGATGATGGTGAAAAGTCTGGTCCTCATAAAAAAGCTGGGGTTGTCTCATATCCTTGGACAATTCTATTGGAGTTTAAAAGCGTTGAAGGTTGTTTATATATATCAACAGATTTGTCTCATTACCCTATGCGGGGCTTTTTGACCATGCTATCCATCCAGGCAAAAAGGGTAAAATGTAATCCTCGTTTCACTGTATTTATTATGCGGTAGATGGAATACCTCAGAATACTCTTTTTCCTTTTTTTGAAATCCCTCTGATTCCTGCTGGATTACGAGGAAAATAAGATTGTCTCTAATTGGAAACTGCTGCCATTTCAATGTCGTTCTCCCTTCAGAGGTATTGTATATATAGATGCATGTTTAGGTAACACACACTTGGAGAGAGAGCTTTCCAGGGAGAAGAGCAACGCAGTTCCTATGATGTAGATATACCATCTAGGCACTAAGGTGTGGGGTCTGCTGACAAAGCCCAGAGATCTTCTATAATAATAATATTTCTTCTTACCAAGGGTAGGGGAGGTTAGGCATTATAGTCCTTACTCCATTGTCTTTATATGATGACATCTCCCGTTATGATATATGGCCTAGCTGCGATGCCAACTGTATAAGTTTTATGCATTTTTCTGCTTGTTGTGGCACGTATACTGCATGTTAGAGCATGATAGTTAAAATAAACGTTTTAAACTATATTCTTGTCTCAGTCAGATCTTATTGTGGACAGGTATGAGAGTGTGAGCGAAATGGTGTGTCTTGTTACTGCGATTCCTGAGAGATCCGGGAGTGTTGTGTTCTGGGGTGTCTAATCATTTGCTTCTTCGTGAGTGTAGGAGAGCGAGTGAGACACTATAGCTAGTCGGTCCTGGGCTCGTGGGCACTAAGGTGGTGGGAAAACTTAGCCCCTATACACTGAGGTCCCATAATCCTGCGCATAGTTCTGTGTATGTGCAGAATTCCTGCAACAGGGGCTTATGGTGGCACTGTGAGCTAGCTGGTCTAAAGGCTAACATATCATTTGGGGGTGTCCGGATCAGTCTAAACACCAATCCCTTAGTTTATGTTGTCTAAACGTGCAGAGCCTATGTATTTTTAGGAACTACACAACACTGCCTCTACCTTTAAAGGACCTGCATTGCAAGCATTACGAGTCGTAATGGGCAATCTAAAATATTATCTCATTATGTCCATCAACATAGAGAAGCCTTCTTCTCTCCCCCTCAGTGAACTTGCACAAACAGATATGGTGAATATATATTCACCACACTAAAGGTTATCATCTGCAGTCATTGGAGTAACACCTGGACCGCTGCCCAGATTCATATCCTCCAGGTCTGGCGAGTTCCCCTCCTCGCTACTCCGTGTTGATTCTTCTGTATCAATTTGGTCCGTGGGGGAGGTCAGTGATGGGGCAATTGCTCAAGCCCCTGAGCATGCTCGCTAGCAGCATGCTCCCTTATGGGTTTCCTCCACAGCATGCTGACGACCAGACTGATCCTTCCTCCGACTGCCTGTGGGGTTGGTTGTTGAAGGCGTTCCGCCACCCTTGCTTGCACCTATGGTTTCCAGCCATTGCCAGGCCTTCTCTGGGGTGGTTCAAAGGTGTCTCTTACTACTGTAGATCACACATAGGTGAGCCGGGAACAGACGAGCATACCTTTGAGTCTCAGTTGTATAATCTGGAAAGATATGCATTTCGTTTTCTTCTATTGTCCAAGGGCCATGCTTCCAACTGTACTGAATAATTCGGTCTCTGTCCCTATAGTTCAGTAGAAGGGCCACCATAAAATGTGGTGGGCCCCCAAAGATGGTGTCCTGCCTAGGACTCTGTGTTCTCTCTCCACCGATAAAATCTATGTGGTGAGACCTCCAAACACCTCAGCAATCAGTCAGTTCTCCCGGAAAAGCTCTGGAGACATACCATCAGACCCTTCAGGCAGCCCTAAGACGTGAATATCATTGTGATCTACTTTCAACGTCTTGTGCATGGGCCTGTAATTGTAATTTGGCGACCCTGTTACTCTCCAGTCTGCTTGAGCGTGGCCAAGGCTAGTATGGCTTCCTCCTGGGAAGACTCATTATTTAGCACTTTTTCTTTAAGGTTTTTATAGCCCTTCCATAGGAGATATAGGTCTATAGCACCCATGTCGATTTTGGCTTCAAAAGCCCCTTTTGTGTCAAATATAGACTGATGGATTTCATAGAACTTGGAAGAATGTTTATCTAATTTCGCCTCTAGCCACCATCTCAGGGCTCGTATCAAACCTCATTTTGAAGGTCTTTCACTTCACCATCATGTGCTTCTGTTCTGACCCACAGTCGGAAACACGGTCCTCCAAGAAGAGAGGGAAGACCATGATCAAGTGGCCACATGCCTGGACCTCCAAGTGCCCACGTGAGGAATTAGGGAAGAAGTCAATCATGTGCAACTTCTGATACTCTCACTAGTCAATTTGTCATGAGTCCCAAACATTCTGAAGTGAGGGGGCAAATTTGTTCCAAATATATGAAGATCACGCCTCAGAACTCTCCTTGTGTACTTCACCCGCTTTCTTGGAAGTTTAGACCCTTGGAGCAAAGAGACAGTTTCCATTTGGAGCCCACTCAGACATTGCTGAGCAAGAAGCCACTCTTGTTTATTAAAAGCATGGTGCCATCTGGGCGTGCTGGCACACCTCCGTAGTGATTGTGCTGATTACTATATCGCATTGCACCCAAGACAGACACTAATGTTATTTTTTATTGCATTTTGTGTTGTCATTTTTTATTGGTTATCAAGACAACATTTTACAACATAGGAAAAATGTAGCAAAGGAGGAAATATGCAACGTTAATCAGTACAGTAATAGAAGAGGGAGGAGGGAGGGGGGGTGGGACGGATCGTGGGAGATGGGGGGTTGGGTGTAGCAATAGAGGAATACATATCATCAACAGAATCAGTGTAGTTAGCCAATCAACCTGGCGCTGGGCGCTGGACGCCGGACCCCGAACAATGGGTGCTAGGTATTGAATAGCGAGCAGTCCCCCTGGCAGCAGTGGAGGTAGAGCCCGTGGGCCATGGATCTTCGAGAGGAAGGAGGGAGGGGATGAGAGTCTGAGTAAGCCTCTGTACGGGGGAGGGAGCAGATGGGATGGGGGGAGCCATCGTCCAGGCCGTGGGTTGGGGAAGATCGCAAGTTTTGTTCCTTCAGGGCTTTAAGTGGGGTGAAAAAACTGAGGGGTCTCTCAAAGGGGCGTGGCCAATCTAATTAAGGGCGTGGCCTAAAACATGTAAGCGAAAAGGCTGCTCTTAGCATAGTGTGCCGCCCGACTTGTATTTGCTACTTCTGTCATTGCATCCAGACATATAATACAACAAGTAACATTACACCTACATCAAACCAAAACTATTGGCTTTGTCAATGGTTGTTATTTGCATAAGCAATAACCATGACTTTGTTGAATATAATATGACAATCCTTCAGTTCTGAAATGATGAGACTGTGAAACAACTTTGACGAGTCTCTTCGAAGTTACCCCAAAGGCAGTGGTACAGCTGCAGAGTTAAGATTTTTTTTCAGTCGGAGGGTGATGGCAAAAATGGAGAGCCCGATTGAGACCCGTTTCGACACCTGCTTTTTAGAACTGCCGGTGCTCAGCACCGGCGAGACCCGGTCCACTTAAAGCACTGTGTTCCTTTATGATGAATATGTAGAGAAGAAGCGGGGCATGGTCTTAGTGCATGGGGATCCTGTAAATTGGTCCGGGGAGGGCCATGAGACACCAGGGTGGCAGGATGGGCAAAGTCCCCAGGGGGAGGTTGTGTGGGGGATCGGGAGTGTGTGGGGGTGGCTGCCCGTGCTAAGGAGGAGGTCCGCCTGTCTACATGTCCGGTGGGCGGAAGTGAGAGAGAGGGGGTGGCGGGGGAGGTGGAAGACAGAGGAAGGGAGAGAGAGGGCTATGAACCAGGAGGGGAGAAGGGGGAGCATCAAAGGAGGGGGTGGGGGGATGGTGAGTGCAAGGGAAGGGGGACCAATGTTATTGTAGGCCAGTTAGTAAGCACCATGTCATATCAAAGGCTTCCCAAAACATTGTCCGAAGTATTATGGAGCGTTTTGCCTTATCAGCTGGGGAGGGAAGTCACCACCAGTATTACTGCATACAGTGCCCATCAGGGGCACTCACTCCAACAGTCCATCTCAAGAGTCGTTAATTAGCAGACATCCTGCCATTTCAGTTTCAGTAGCATGCACACAGTGCTGGTCTCTGCATGGGGGCGGTTCAACTCTCACATAATGTCTGTCTCCAGTTCGCAGTCATGAGCTGCTAGGCCGCGCAGGATCATCTAAAGGCTGCCACATTGTCCAATAGTGCCACGCTCCCCCTCCAGGGCTCCTGCTATTCTCAGCTTTCCTGCCGGGGTGATCCAGTCACTGCTCTCCTTCTCCATAGCAGACCACTCCAGTGCTTTCAGAATGGGGCCACCATTTTGATCCACCTAAGGCTCTGGTACACCCCAGGCATGACGCCAGACACCATAAGTGGATTCAGGGCAGCAAAACTCAGCCCCCCCCCATTCAATAAGTTATCATACAATTGTTTGGTTACTCATTCTTGCACAAATTGTTTTTTTTTTAATCTCTTTATTACATTTTGTCATTAATATGCTCTGTTGACATCATATATAAAGACAAGGTAGGAGGTTCAGACTCACATGCTGTCCATTCAGCACATGGAAATGATATCGTACAACCAACAATTATTGACTTCGACAAATAACTGGGATTGAGTAAGTAATCATTCTATGTTCAACAAATCAGTCAGGCCCTTACATATGAGTCTGCAAGAGTTTCCCCAATGTAGCACATCGTCACAATAGTTATGCAGAGATTCCATTGTATGAAAAACCAAATCTAACGTAACAACTGGAGCCTGTGTTTAAACATTTCTTCGCCCTGTCGACCCCGCCTCCCCTCACCCACACACACCAGGCAAGTGATCAGCTGCAGATGGGACTATGGAGACAGAGATACAGCCCAGTGGGGCGTCAGTTAATGGAGAGGTGTAGCAGTATGAAAAAGCATCAGCTCATGGAGATGACAATCATCTTTTTCGCAGACCCCAGCCCGCTTACTGGTTGAGTCCACTCCCATCATTGTCTTGCACGGGTGCCCAGAAATCTGTTAGTATTGCATACCAACTAGCGGCCGCCGGATATTTGCACAGTCTCAGAGCCTTTTCTCTGTGCAAAGCTGCACTCTCCGCTTGTGCCCACACCAGGAATGACTGTAACCAAGGCTCAATTGGAGTGGGTTCTGGGGACATCAACCTGCGGGTGGAAAGTCGATTAGCGGTTAGGAATCCCAGATCGAGAAATCTGGAGGTTATCTTGTGTTTCTTGGCCCTAGGAAATAAACCCAGCAAACATACCTTCCACGAATGTAGGGCAAGGCGCTCCATACAGGAGGACAGCCTGGTCGTAACACTCTGCCAATAAGTGTGTAAAGTGGGGCAGGACCATAGCATGTGGAGCAAATCTTCATTTACCAGGGCACATCGGGGACAGGCAGCATCTGTACGGTGAAAATCACGATTTATTTTGGCGGGTGTGAGATAGGCCCTGTGTATAATATAAAACTGTTTGAGATGGAATCTTGTGTTGAGTGGGACATTAGTGGGGCCTTCTAGGATTGTAGCCCATTCCCTATCTGTACAGGGATGAGTAAGGTCTTCCTCCCAACTGGCCCGTAGTGCTGCATGCGAAGGCGCTTTATGGGCCAACAGCAAACCAGTTAGCCAGTGCACTATGTGACTACCTGTTCCCATAAACTGCAAATATTGCATTACTAAATGAGTCTGCGGTTCTGTCGTCAAGTCTCCCCGTGTGCGGATCAGTGTAGCCAGATTCATCTATTAGGGTCTTGCAAGGGATAAGGGCACTGTCACTGTACATGTTTCCTAAGGTGTGTATGCCAGCAGCATGCCAGGCGGCAAGTTCTGTCGTGGAGGTAGGGGCAGCGCACCTAGGAGTGCCCTGGAGAGCCAGCGCTGGTGCATAGGGAGTCATTGAGCGCATCAGGTAAAGGCTACGCCAGCAGCAGCAGTGTGCGACTCATTCTTGCACTCATTCACCCATCTAAAGACTCATTCTTGCATTCAGTCACTTACCTAACAAAACAGACACACAAACTCAACAAGCATTTGCAAGATGAATTAAAAGAACAAAAGTAAATTGAGCAGCCCGGTAGTACTATATGGGGAGTGCAAAGCGCTAAAAGAAAAAAGAAAAGGAAAGAAATAAAAGGAGAAATATGCGAGGAAAAATGGTAAACTCACTAGCCCACAAGCCCAGGGACTGAAGCGCACTCATTTTTAGGTGGACGTGATCATGTGAGTGGGCAAAATGCCAGAACTAACAGGGAAATAGAGTTAATAGCAGAAGTGGCTAACTTATTGCCCCACACAGTCTATAGTCATAGGGAGAAACAGATTGTGAATGACTTGTTGGCTGCTGAGAGAAGAACCACTTTTTTGAACTGTGTGGATCTGATTCTGCTGTAAATTAATTTGAAAGTTATCACAGTAGGAACTACAGGAATAAGCAACTGTGAACATAAACCAGTGGCTGCTTCTATGTACAGCTTCAGATGATGTGCAGTCAACACCATACTGTTGCCTTAACATAAAAAGGTCTTTTTGGAATTAAAGTGACAACACAGATTAGTTTGTGGTTCCCCTAAATGATTTAGTCCACTGAAACAGAAGTGCTCCAAAATATGGTTGCCCAATTCAACGACTGCTTTTGCGTGTATTTAAGAACAACAAGTTAGTTGGTTGGGGACGAAGGAACCCAACTATGTAGCTTTGTGGAGCCTTAACAGTAAATTTCTTAAAGTCAATCAAAATTGGAACCTGGGTTTTGGCGTACGGTGGACTGAAGCTCTTGAGGAGCTCTTGTCTTGCAGTCAGTAACATCAAGAAGGTGCTCACCTCATCTCCTCTGACACACTGGGTGAGCACCACAGGTTCCACAACGAATGCGCCCAGGAAGGAAGGCGTCTGGAGGCTCACTGAAACCAAGTCTCTGGTGGTGGACAGTTGCTGCAGTCGCACTTAGGAACAGAGAGGGTATGAGAAGGATTTGTCCATCCATCCTGAGAGTAGTGCATGTGCGAACGGAAGCGGTCATAAAGATGTCATAGTGACACCAGGTGAGGATCAAGGCCAGATATAATGCAATAATGGCTGGATAGAAAAAAAAGAAAAGAGGGGTGGCTGTGCTAAACATCTTTCAGAGACTGAACTGCATATCTGTATCAAAGGAAAATAAGTTATGTATTGCAACTATGGAACTATGGTGACATAAATAAAAGTGATGAGAAACACTGTTCTGCATAGTGAGGATTTGCACAGTGAAACACAACGAGACCATCTTGAGCGAGAACTGCCCCGACAGACATCCTGATATTAACACTTCCTCTAATAATTTGTTCAATTGAATAGATTTGGCAGTGAAATAGCTAGCGCCTGAAAAACAGGTGGCTACCCACCGTAAGCTACCCTCCACTCCTGAACTAAAACTCCTTAAGCAAAAATGTCGTCTAGCAGAACAATTATGGAGAAAGAAGTATAACTAAGCCGTGAAAGACCACTATGCTAGGACCTGTAAGGAGTATTATACTCTGATAAACAGCACAAAAACTCTATTCTTTTCCGCTAAAATAGAATCAGCAAAAAACTCATCTTCAGAACTATGTAAAACGATAAAATCTCTGACAAATTTCAAACAGGACGCCCCCCTCCCTCCCCCCAACAGTTTAGACCAGGACTGCTGCAACAGGACAGCTGCCTTCTTTTAGAATAAAAGGCAACAGCTCTATTATGAAATTGTGACAACCCCTTTGGAAATGGGGCAGGGATGCTCCACCTTAGCCATAAATCGGTCTCGGGCGGTCAATTCGGACGATACTGCTGCAGTGGCTGTATGTAAACAGGAACAGATGTATAACTTCTCCCCGATATCGGAGGAGACAGTTGAGAATCTTATTAGGACCACAAAGTAGGGTTCACCAAATGATCCATGCCGCCCGTGCATTTGGCATCTGGTACCTAATATACTGGGGTTGCATCTTACAAAACTCCTGAACCAGATTTTAGAAGCAGGAATTTTCCCAATAGCTTGGAAGTTAGCATCAATTTTGCCTATTCTGAAAAGACCCAATCTGGATCCAACCGACACTAAGAATTATCGACCGATCTCTCGATTGCCTTTCCCGGCTAAAATCCCTTAAAAAGCTTTGAATAAAGAGCTTGCAGTCTTTTTGGAAACACATAAAATCCTTAATCAGGTTCAACATGGTTTCAGAATTCAGCACTCCACAGAATCGGCCTTAGTGGAGGCCTCCGAAGAAATTTGTAGAGTTGTAGATGAGGGGAGTAGAGCGGTGTTACTCCTTCTCGACCTCTCAGCCGCTTTTGATACAGTCAACCACAAGGTCCTTATCGGGCAACTGAGAAGTATCGGGATTGGTGCTGTCGCTCTGTCCCTACTCAGGTAATATTTAACAGAGAGATTCAAGAGAGTGAAAGTGAATGGATTTAAATCTGAACCGCTCTCTTTGCCATGCGTGGTTCCGCAGGGGTCATCTCCATCTCCGACTATGTTTATCATCTACATAGCGCCTCTGCTAAAACTCATTCAGGCTTGTGGTCTGTCGGCGGTTTTGAGACGACACACAAATTATTGTGGCCATTCCAGAAGAAGAGGGTCTAATGGCCTTAAAGCTTAGAAGCTGTCTAACCCAAGTATTGACTTGGATGCTAATCATTTTGTAAAACTGAATACTGAAAAAACGGAGGTGATCCTCTTTGGAAAAAATACCAACTTTTGGAATCATACCTGGTGGCCGACTGATTTTGGCCCATTACCCACACCCGCCTCGAAGGATAAAAATCTTGGGGTGGTCTTTGATGACCAACTTGGTTTTACTGAGCAAATTATTCATACCACCTCGACATGCTATTTTATTATCAGGCTGTTGAAGAAAGTGTTTCCTTTTATCACACAGGATCTTCTAAAAACTGTCATAGTCGCGCTCATCCTTTCTAGGTTAGATTATTGTAACGCCTTGTTTTTAGGCGGTACGAAAGCTGCCACATTTGCAATCATTACAAAATGCGGCTGTTCGGCTCCTGCTGAAGGTGCCCAAATTTTGCTCAGTTACCAAATACATACGGGATCTGCATTGGCTACCAGTAGTGGACAGGATTAGGTTTAAAATGCTGTGTATCATTCACAAAGCCTTGCATGGAAAGGGTCCGCAGTATCATCAGACCATTTGCCGTAGATATTCCCCGAAACAGACGTTACGGTCGAAAACCGCCCACTTGGCGAAAATTCCCCTGATAAGGAGAACTAAGTGGGGTGGAAGGAGCCTACAATATCTGGGAGATAAACTTTGGAACTCACTCCCTCTGGCCCTGAGATTACAGCCAAACTTGCTAACATTTTGGAAACAACCTAAGACTTGGCTTTTCCGATCCCAACTAGAGTATGCCGACCTGTACCCTATCTGGTCCGTACCTCCCTTTTTGGAGGTTTCTGCTGATTGGCGCCAAAACACTTTGGTATTAGAGCGATTTATAAACTTTTTACTTACTTACTTACAAAGTAACCATCCAACATACTTACTTACAAAGTAACCATCCAACACACTGAGGGTACATATCCCAGTGGCAGACGCACAAACAACTGTGGCAAATATAAAAAAAAATCAAAGTGGTAACATTCTCTGAATATTCTGCAGATTTCAGTAACTCAGATCGTCTAGAAGATAGCAAGGAGAGGACTAAGTGACACGCCCACTACCCTAATACACTCAACCTTCTTTAAGCCATGGCAGGAGAGAGAAGGGTCAATAGAAGCAAGACTTTCAGCCAGGAGAACATCATACTAAAGTGCTACCATTGGGCCCCTCATATAACTTAAACCCCAAATATACAGGTATTCCTATTAATCTATTTAAGCATATGTTGTCTAGGGCTCAAATCTCTGTCCTCAGCGAAGGACTTTATATAATCAATAAGAGAGCCAATTTGTTATCCCTCCAAAGAAAACTTTTCAGTTAATTAGGAAAATATGGAATCTTTTTTCAGGAAAAGAAATCCCTCAATTACTTAATTCCATTGGCCTACGGACACCACCAGTGGCGGCTGGCAGGGAATGGGGGTGGCCGGGAGGGGGGAACAAAACATTTTAAAAAAACACTTACCTCCTTGTGGCCACCTCCGTCTTTCCTCTGTCGTTGCTGACGAGTCCCGGAAGCACACAGGCTCCCCTAAATTAACCACGACGCTGCAATGCAGCATTATGATTGGTCTGAGTGCCGTGATTCGGCACTCAGACGGGGACAGAGAGCCTGTGGATGTTCCCCACTAGGCTGTGTATTACAGCCTGGTGGGGAACATGCATAGTGCGCATGAGTGTTTAGCCAGGCCAAGACGGCCGGCCAAACCATCATGTGCACTTAGAGTGTGCCTGAACCACTCCTTCCAGGCTCAAACACCAGCCCTGCCCCACCTAGCGAAGAAAAATAAAATGATAAAAAGTAGGTTATCATTATTTTATTTTTTCCTGCTCTGAGAGCAGTGGAGCGACGCTCCTCCGCCTTAGTAGAGGAGCCGGCCCTGGACACCACCCTCCACACTATCTCCACAGTACCAGATGAAGTCCTTACTTATGAGAATTCAGTGCTCAGGGAATCTGCAGTTCTTCAAAATGAAATAACTTTTGTCCAGTCTAAGTTAAGCTGGGATGAGAGAGTGGCACTTAAACTGAACAAAAATGACCAGATAAAGGATGGAGCAAACTATCATGGAGAGAGAATGTGTGGCATAGCAGCTTCCGATTTGGCCTTCCTCCAGTGATCACATCCTGCAGGTCGAGACCAAGATATCTAAACTATAAAGCAAGCATGAGAGCACACCTGAACTCACCAGGAGTGTTGTGGTACAAGTCCCTCAGTTGCAGTGCAAGCCCAATGCCTCTGAAGGCGAAGATAGCTGGATCCCACATTTGGAGCTGCCTGTGCCTGGATTCCCATGCCCGTGGGCAGCGATTTGAACTACACATGCCTGGGCATTAGGCCTACCGCACAGAGAAGCTGGTGAGCCTGCTGGAGTCCACACTACGTCACCTGGCCCAGCAGTAATTGCCGTGTAAGGAATTGGGGAGTGCTTTGGCAGTGAACCACTGGATACAGGTTCTGTGAGCCTGGATAGTGTAATGGAAGAAGAAAGAAGTCTGCACTATGCCTGTTGAACTATTGAACTTGCCTGGTCTTGTCGGTGCACCTTTCTCTGCTGCTAAGTGCTGCCTTCTGAGAGCCCCAGGGCATTCCGGCTAGCGTGTAAGTACACAGGTGAGAATTATGGTCTGAGGAATGTAGTGCTACATAAGCTACTCAAGTTTGCGTCACTGCTCTGACAACCTCAGCAAACTCAGGGCCCCGCAACTGCAACCCCTTCTAGCCTGCAATCACTTACTGGCACTCAGAATAACCTGTGGCACAAGCTCTTGTTTTTCTCTGCACAAGAGTATAGGCAACCCCAGGATCAACCGGACCCATGTATTAGGGCCAGCGATGGTGTTGTACTGCACCAAGAATTGTGCTGTAAGATGGAGGAACAGTGGTGCCAGGTCCATAGACTGCTGTAAAAGATAGCAAGTTCAACCATACATTTCGAGCCATCCAGGACACTAGGGCGGTGATGGAGTAAAAAAAAGAAAATGGGAACTCTGGTAGTCCATGTTAACTTGCTGCATTCAGAACAACACAAACTAAAAGAAAGTGAAAGACATGAGAGGGAATATTGCAACACTTAGGCATGAAATATTTCAGCTGCTACAGGCAGAGGAAGACATGACTGAGAATATCCACTACATGGAGAACAGGGCTGGGGATACTGAAAATTGGCCAGACACAACAATTTATGTATATTTAGTTTTCTGACTGTGCGGAAGGACATAATATAAGTTCTTGCCTAAAGACGGTCTCACCAAGATAATGGCCTCAAAGACTCTCAAGAGCTTCTTTACCACCGAGTGTGCTCAGAGAGCTAGTATCGCGAGGGTGACTGAGGCCTGTCATTGCCTGCCTTTTGCACTATAGAGACCTAATCCTTCAATGGGCAAGATATCTGGGCCCACTGCCTTCACAAATGCTACTGTTATCATGATATTCCCAGCCTACTCCCAGGAGGTTGAGTAAGAATATAATGCACCGCCTCCGGGAGCTTCACATTAAGAATGTTTTTTTTCTTGCAAAGCTTAAAGTCATGGTGAGTGGGAAAATCACTTGATTTTTTTTACAGACACATATGCTGCCTGAGAGAGGGATGTATCACAGCCACCATCTCGGTAGAACAGATGCAGGCTAACAAACATTCCCCAAGAGGAGATGGTTTGGGGGTTTTGGGGAGGGGTGGGGGTGGGGCATGCCATCACCTGTGCAAGCTGAGGAGTCAAGAGCTGCAGTTGTGGTACAGCTGGGTGAAGCAAAGCCATATCTGCCAGCCGATCAGTCTGTGTCTGCTGAGGCAAATTTCTGAAGCTTTGACTCTGATGTAGAGGACTCATCAACTGAATTGCTTCCCATGCCCTCTTTCACCTCGATAACAGCGGACAAACTCCTTTAGCTTGGGGCACTGGCCTGGTCATGGTTTAATATTCACTGGGCAATGCAACCTTTTTTCATGAAGCCTGGACAGATGGGGCACTGGTCTCTTGTACCGCACTAAGCATTGATCGACCTTCATATTTTTTGATACTGCTGCTTTCAACCTTTCTCTGGTAATCGTTTTGTGGAAGTTCACTCTTTTTTCTGCCTTTAATGTTATATAGTTGCATGGTTACCTTTTCTTAGACTTTTGCTAGGTATGTTGCCGAAGCTCTTTGTACGTTTGCCCTGGGAGAGTATGTGGTAATGAGAGTTGGTCCTCATAGTACTGAATCTTCTGCTGTTGGGAAATTCTATGGGTCTGATGTGTGTTAGGGATGCAACAAACCTCCAGGGATTTATCTGCAGCACCTTGAGTAGCTGGTCGTATTTCAAGCCTTTACTCAACCCTACTTGGTGTATATCTGCAATTTATGCTCCCTATAACGAAGACAATGGCAGTCTTAAAATTTAACCAGTGTACATTCCTTAGCTGGAAAGTGAGGAGTCCAGCAGGTCCACCCCACAAGAGTGAGAGGGAGCTGCAGACGTGGAGAGGACCAGTATTTGCCATGCAGTTCTCATCCAGTGCTAGGGGGACATTTCCATGGGTGAGGTCAGGAATCCAATTTTCCAATGTAGTAACAAACTGTTACAGTAGGTAGGTCCTTCTCTCAGATACAGTCAAAGGCAAATCCACACACGCCTGCTCTGTGTTTATTTGTCAAACGCAGTACATATAATGAAGTAGTCCATCTGATCTGTGGAGGTAACTGTGTACTTGACATGGAACTGGATATGTTTTCCCCCTCACTCATGGGACCTCATGCGGCCAAATCAGCCTGAGACTTTAGAGACTGGGTGGACAGATGGAACTGGGGTGACACCTGCAGGGATGTACACCAGATACAAGAGAATATTCCCATTAGAAGGCAGTCGAACAGCTCAACACCAAAGCAGACTATATTCTCGCCACTATGCACTTGACTTGAAGCTCACATAACATTAGGTATGACTGTGCGATATGACTTGTCCCATACTGTTCAAAACTGTTTAGAGTAAGTATCTCATTTGCATACCGTCATTGAAGCAAAACCCTGAAATACTGCAGGATCGGATATTTAGGGATGTGCTACAAGATGCTGTAACAATTTATTTTGTCTCCAAGGTGGTGATCAGGGGAACGATTCAAGAAGGTACAAGGGATGCGAGTAAGTCCATTGAAAGATAGGTAGTCACCTTCTGAAGGACCATGAGATGAAGACCGTGCAAGAGAGCTCCTTAATGGATGACCTCACAGAGCACCGAAAGTAATATTGCTGCTCTATTAGAGAGACAACAATGCATGGATTACAAGTATATACAACACGAATGCAGGAGGAAGGAAGTAAACTTGGCTAATTGGTGGCCTGGCTCCTAAAGGTAGAACAGCGCTAACTGCACAATACACTATACACAGTAAAAAATAAATAATATCTTTGTGGAGTAGTGTGGCCCAAACACCTGCAGAAGGTCTTATTTCCTTCTTAGAAATGTTCCTCTTCCCACCCTCTCACTAGAAGACCAGGAAGAACTTCATATGAAGATTATACATAATGAGATCACTGCAGTGACTGTTTTGCTTCCAAGTAAAAATACTGTTGGCCCTGACTGTCTGCAGTTGGAATTATACAAGCCACGAGCAGTCAGTGGCTCCCCGCCTGCTGGTGTTATACAATTGCTCACTAGAGCTGGGGTTGCTCTTTCCCTCTCTCTCCCTTCTTGACAGCAGAGGATCTCTTAGCAGTGTGTTATAATCTTCCACCTTAGTTTTATTTCATCTAAGTAGTTCTTCTATTCATGTCCAATGGTATATTCCGTCCTCCCTGTGTTTTTGGGACATTGGTTCTTCTTTGGAACCCCAGGGAGTGCACCTTGGAATGTTGAACAGTGTGGCTGAGGGAAGTTGGACATGGCTGTTGGGAATCTATGCTGTACAAAATAAACCTACGTTTTGAACATCGTTACCTCTTTTGGTTATTATTTACTTCAATTGGCGACGATTGAGGACTGCTGCGCAGGGGACATCCGGGATTCCCACCCCTGTTAATTTCTGCCTGTCCATTACAGCCTACCCTCTGGTGTACTGGAACTGCTATACAGAATACTTTGACATGACATTCTCCTGGTATCCTACCTCAAGAGCGCCTGGAGAGGTTCCTGTGCTTTTCTTCCGTTTTGTTTCTCTCAGCACTGCTACCTTCATCAGGAGTCTCTTCCTGTTCCAGTGTCGTCTTTTGTCAGCTGAGCTGGGACGCAGTTTTGCTTGGCAGAAGCGGCTGAGGAAAGAGGCGGCTGCTTATGTTTCCTTGGTTTCAGCGTGCTCTGTATCGGCTGAGGTGAAACGCGGCTGCGCTTCACCGGAGCGGCTGAAGTGAGAGGCGGCTGCGCAGTGCAGTTTTGGGAGGATGGTCGCCTACGTCGGTGAGGTGAGACACGGCTTCGCTTCTCAGAGGCAGCCGCTCAGTACAATTTCCGGAGCACAGAGGCAGCTGTGGGTCGTCGCATCTAAAAGACGCGTCCTGCATTTCCTGTCCCCGGGAATCTGCCCTTTCAACACCGCCTCAGCATTGTAATTTCCTTTTTGCCAAGACCACAGTGGTACTTTCCGTTAGTTTCCTCGCTGTGGTATTATCTGGTTGTTTATATCGGCAGTGTCTGCTCCATTTTTAATGGTGTATAATCTTATTCAATCACGAAAACCGTGAGAAAGACCATTTCTTGGTCGAAACGTCGGTGATGGTGGTGGTGGAGACTGTGTTTTGAATAAACAAAACAGTTATAGAAGACTGCTGGAGTGCGGTGCATTCTTTGATTAATAATACGTTTGCGAGGTACTGTCCAACCTCGACATCCTGCACCTGCTGGGAGACCGAGTGTGCCGTTTGTGGAAATATATATATATATATATATATCCAGTATATTCCGTTTCGCCTTCAATCTCCACAAGAACGGAAACGGACCACAATACGTGCTTCAAAATTTTATTGGTGCACAGCCATAACGCGTTTCAACTCTCTTCGAGCCTTGATCACATGACATGGGCTCCGCGTTTTACTCCGGTATTTAAAGTGACAAGGTGCTGGGTGATAACAACCACGTGTGCAAATAGCGCAATAGACATAGAAGACTTTTACAAATCAAACCATATAAATATGTTTAAAAATGTGTCTGTTGCAATTGCAATTGGATAAAAACGGATTTAAATATATTGAAACATTCACAGCATAAAAAATGTAAAATTATAACATTTAAAATTTAAAATGCACAAAGTAACTAATGTGATGTATTTTTCAATAAATGTATAATACATAATCATCACTGACTTTAAATGTTTCACATATTTAACTGCAGTGTCTATTGGAATTTAATCAGGCCACAGTGATCCTGTCTCCAATTTAATTATGACACTGTCTTTTGTACTAGTGTACATCCAAATTCCAACCAATTCCTTTCAAAATTACATTGTTCAACACATGTATTCAAACAAGATCATATCATCTTGTATTGCAGTTTCCATAGTCTTAATTGCCATTTGCCAAAAAATGTGTCCTAGTGTAATACATAAAACGTGAATCAAAGTGATTTAAAACCACCAACAATTGTGCAAAATTAAAATTTGATTAAGTGCCATGTCTGCAGCTATTACATATTTGTTTTAAAAAAATTAATTTTTATTTTTTTATTATGTTTTTCTTAGTATAAGGCTTCATATGATAGACACATGTAAAGGTAAAGGTAAAAGTAAAATATAGGTACATATGCCTTGGCTTGGAGCCCCAAGCCTAAGGTTTGTTTTCTTTACATGGATATGTACCAATTTTTAGATATTTTATATAAACTTGGTTTTTTATCAAATTTATTAATTTTTAGATTTTTAGATTTTGTGTATGGCCGATCCATTTTGGTTCAAATACCACTTTTATTGGTCACTTCAAGATCATAGCATGGGTGGAATTACCAATGTCATGTTGTTGAATATATATATCTCAATAACTAAATGATCCATTGTATGCAATAGTCTCAGCGTTCTCTCTAATTAGTATATACAAAACTTATTAATACTCAATGTAAAACACACAACACGTCCACATAAATAAACCCATAAATATAAGTCAATAAAACCATAAAATATATAAATATATATATGTAAACGTATTCATGTAAAACATTAAATAATTAATATCATGTAAAAAGCTGGTAAAAACAAAGCTGTCGAATTTTTAAAGACATGTATAAAGATCCTCCGATATGTTCAGGCCATTCGGGTGTTTGGAATCCAGTTCTAGGATATAACGAGTTTCTAACTGCCTCAAACTGGCCTCCCTATTACCCCCTCTTCTGCTTGGGGCCACTGAATCAATCACAAAATATCGGAGGTCTTGACTGTTTGAATTATGTTTCTGTTTAAAATGGCGCGCTACTGGGTACGTATTGTCCTGATTATTAATAGCTCTTATATGTTGGAGCACCCTTTTATGAACCTGTAACTTGGTGCTCCCAACATACTGCAAATTGCAGGGGCAGGACAATACATAAACCGCATATTCTGTCTTACATGTCAGTAATTTGGATATTTTATGTTGTCTAGGACTAAAAGGAGTTTGATATACAGTCATATTAGTCCCATGCTGGCATGCTTTACAGGATTTACATTTATAGAATCCTTTATGAGTCTGTAGCCAGCTTGTACCCTCTAAAAGTTCTGGACTTGTCTTGACCAATCCATCCCGCATGGATGGGCCTTTACTGTACGTGATGGATGGTCTTAGCGGTAATGTATGTCCAATGACCGGGTCATTAAGTACCAATGGCCAGTTACGGCTAATGATTGACTGTATCTGTTTTTGTTGCTGGCTATACTCCATAATAATTCTAAACATACCTGTGGATTTAATATCCCTATTTTCTGTCTGATGTTCTACATTTGTGGGATTTATCTGTTTGTCTTCTAATAATGTATCCCTTTCATGTTTCATCGACTTGGAAATAGCACAGTTAATGATTTTAGATGTATATCCCCGCTCAAAAAATACATATATATATATATATATTTTCACTGAAAAAACCATAGGTTTCAGGGGCGTTATAGTTAGTTGGACATTTCACTCGTACAAAACCATAGAAATTCCCCCGTTATAGTTAGTTCAGCTAACTATAACTCGCGCGCCCGCAATGCACTGCTGATGACGTCACATATTACATCACTCATGACATGGTCAGTGACATCACTCATGACATCACTGATGACATCTCAAATGACATCACTGATGACATCACTGATGACATCATCCTTGTGATAGAGTGGCAGACCTCCTCTCACCCTAATATAACCTTTGATACACACACTCAAAAATACAAACTAACATTTTCAAAACAATGGACATACCAATACCAGTTACAACACACCTATTCAGTAATTCCAAGATCTACACACACATCCACTCATTCACCAACAGTCCCTATACAGTCACTCCTACATGTACTCACTCATCATATGTACTCATACACCTATACATCCTGTTACACACCGCCACTCATCCATAGAGTTACTCACACACATAGTCACACATGCAAACAAAGTATCAAACATCCATTTACTTGCATAAACAGTTATACACACACTACCACACTTACTTCTACAGAAACTTACACATACTTACTCTCTTAAACAATCACTTATAGAAACACCTACTTATTTGTACAGGAACTCTTCCAATCTCTCACTCTCACATATACTCACTTATATACACCAATACTCACATATACTAGTTTAAAACATATGTAGTTACTCATAAAGACACTATTGAGACAGTCATTCACTCACTAACACACCCATACACATACTCATCCACCTATACAGTCCTGCACACATGCTGTCTTCAACACATACAAACAGTGAGTCACTCATTCATGCATCTATGCACTAAGTAATACCCCCACCGAACCATACAGACACTCAGACACTCATACTGATACTCAAAAACCAACTAATAACCCATATAGACACTCATGTAGCTACTCACCAACCCATGCAGCCACTTATACACAAAGTGAGAGACTGATACAGATATTTTCATATTTAAACATTACTCACTAACCCATGTATTCACTAAGATACACTTAGTCAGTTATACAATCAATTTTACAAAACAAAATCATCCATTTAGACACTTATATACCCATTTATTCTTCCATCGACCTTGAGATATACATATATAAAACATATTTAATTTTCAGAAAAACACTCATTCACTGGATGATGTCATCAGTGATGTCATCAGTGATGTCATTTGAGATGTCATCAGTGATGTCATTGACCATGTCATGAGTGATGTAATATGTGACATCATCAGCAGTGCATTGCGGGCGCGCGAGTTATAGTTAGCTGAACTAACTATAACGGGGGAATTTCTATGGTTTTGTACGAGTGAAATGTCCAACTAACTATAACGCCCCTGAAACCTATGGTTTTTTCAGTGAATTTCTAAGGTTTTTAAATGCTCATTTCTAACTATAACGTGCCTGAAACCTATGGTTTTTTCAGTGAATTTCTAAGGTTTTTAAATGCTAATTTCTAACTACAACGTGCCTGAAACCTATGGTTTTTTCAGTGAATATATATATATTTATTATACTATGTATACATGTGAAAATGTCTCGGTCCCCTGTTTGCCTCGGTGACACGGAAAAAATGGGTGGAACTGACGTCAGCACGCCGACGAGGTTCTCTTATGGCTCCGATGACGTCATACGGTGTCGCGAGCGGAGCCGTACTATTATGACGTCCTCGTTGACGTGGGAGAGCTAGGAAAGAATTTCCGTGGAATGCTGGTGCAGGGGATATTCACCTAAGTGTTCAGGCTAGTCCTTTGGGAGCAACTGTTTATGTTGCCACTCCAGAAACCGAAACCAGTGATCCGATGGCAGAGGCCCTGCAGATGGCACACGAGGTGGGGTGCCCAGTCGTGTGCACCGGCGGGGCAGCGAAGTGACAAGCACCACAACCCACAAAAAAGGTAACGAGGGCACTGAATAACACAGGATCTTCTCTTTGTATCTGGCAGGAACAATGAAGTTAAAATGCCCTAGTACCAAAATGTAGAATTAGTGCTACAACGGTCTTCAAGAGGACCTGCGATGCCGCTTCTGCCTCCCGTACCCTGGAGGTGGCACATGGGTCACGCGGTACGGTCATACTGCGGTGGGACGCACACTCGTTGACCTCTCATGGCACTGCTCCACACTTCAGGGAGGACGCTTTCCATTAGCTATGTTTTCTGATGACATGTCGCGCCGGCCCCGTCCAACAACAGAACTCCTTTAGATCCAAACAGACTCTTCCACTCTCTCACCGGAAGTGAAACCAGGCCACGCGGACACTTTCACAATACAACAGCCGGGAATGCACTTTTCGGTAAAAAAACACATTCCTTCCTCCTAATTAATCAAATAAATGTCTCACTGAAGAACAGGGGCCAGCTTCGATCGGTAAACAGCCGTTACAACGACTTTTTTACTTTGCGATACCATTACAACGCATGCATTACCACGCATGTGTTGTACATCACGAAGTCATTACTACGCATTTTTTTAGAACGCATGGTCATTTACCACGCATGCCTTTACAACGAATTTTGTTGTAAAGGTATGTATGGTAAATGACCATGCGTTCTAAAAACATGTAGACGATCCATGTCGTTGTAAGGAAACAGAGGCTGTTCCGTTTCCTCACAACAACGTGCACCGCCCCTCAGAGACAACGTGAAGCAGGAACCACGAGGAGAGAGGAACCACGAGGAGTGAGAGGTAAGGGGATTGGGCATGGGGTGGGGGTTTCTTTTCTAGGATTTAGGGTAGTGCAGTGGTGTTTGGGTGGTGTAGGGGTCGTGCTGGGGGTAGTGTTTTAGGGTTTAGGGTAGTGCAGTGGTGTTTGGGTAGTGTAGGGGGTCGTGCTGGGGGTAGTGTTGTAGGGTTTAGGGTAGTGCAGTAGTGTAGGGGGTTGTGCTCGGGGTAGTGTTTTAGGCTTTAGGGTAGTGCAGTGGTGTATGGGTAGTGTAGGGGGTCGTACTGGGTTAGTGTTTTAGGGTTTAGGGTAGTGCAGTGGTGTTTGAGTAGTGTAGGGGGTCATGCTGGTGGTAGTGTTTTAGGGTTTAGGGTAGTGCAGTGGTGTTTGTGTAGTGTAGGGGGTCATGCTGGGGGTAGTGTTTTATGGTTTAGGGTAGTGCAGTGGTGTTTGGGTAGTGTAGGGGGTCGTGCTGGGGGTAGATTTAGGGTTTGGGGTAGTGCAGTGGTGTTTGGGTAGTGTAGGGAGTCGTGCTGGGGGTAGTGTTTTAGGGTTTAGGGTAGTGCAGTGGTGTTTGTGTAGTGTAGGGGGTAGTTTTAGGGTTTATGTTAGTGCAGTGGTGTTTGGGTAGTGTAGGGGGTAGTGCTGGGGTAGTGTTTTAGGGTTTAGGGTAGTGCAGTGGTGTTTGTGTAGTGTAGGGGGTAGTGCTGGGGGTAGTATTTTAAGGTTTAGGGTAGTGCAGTGGTGTTTGGGTAGTGTAGGGGTTCATGCTGGGGGTAGTGTTTAGGGTATGACAGTGGTGTTTGGGTAGTGTAGGGGGTCATGCTGGGGGTCGATTTAGGGTTTAGGGTAGTGCAGTGGTGTTTGTGTTGTGAGGGGGTCGTGCTGGGGGTAGTGTTTTAGGGTTTAGAGTAATGCAGTGGTGTTTGTATAGTGTAGGGGGTTTAGGGTAGTGCAGTGGTGTTTGTGTAGTGTAGGGGGTCATGCTGGGGGTTGTGTTTTAGGGTTTAGGGTAGGGCAGTGGTGTTTGTGTAGTGTAGGGGGTAGTGTTTTAGGGTTTAGGGTAGTGCAGTGGTGTTTGTGTAGTGTAGGGGGTCATGCTGTGGGTAGTGTTTTAGGGTTTAGGGTAGTGCAGTTGTGTTTGTGTAATGTATGGGGTCGTGTTTTAGGGTATAGGGTAGTGCAGTGGTGTTTGGGTAGTGTAGGGGGTCATGCTGGGGTTAGTGTTTTAGGGTTTAGGGTAGTGCAGTGGTGTTTGGGTAGTGTAGGGGGTCGTGCTGGGGGTATTGTTTTAGGGTTTAGGGTAGTGCAGTGGTGTTTGTGTAGTGTGGGAGGTCATGCTGGGGGTAGAGTTAGGGTTTAGTGTAGTGCAGTGGTGTTTAGGTAGTGTAGGGAGTCCTGCTGGGGGTAGTGTTTTAGGGTTTAGGGTAGTCCAGTGGTGTTTGTGTAGTGTAGGGAGTCGTGCTGGGGTAGTGTTTTAGGGTTTAGGGTAGTGCAGTGGTGTTTGGGTAGTGTAGGGGGTCGTGCTGGGGTAGTGTTTTAGTGTTTAGGGTAGTGCAGTGGTGTTTGTGTAGTGTAGGGGGTCATGCTGGGGGTAGTGTTTTATGGTTTAGGGTAGTGCAGTGGTGTTTGGGTAGTGTAGGGGGTCGTGCTGGGGGTAGATTTAGGGTTTAGGGTAGTGCAGTGGTGTTTGGGTAGTGTAGGGAGTCGTGCTGGGGGTAGTGTTTTAGGGTTTAGGGTAGTGCAGTGGTGTTTGTGTAGTGTAGGGGGTTGTGCTGGGGGTAGTTTTAGGGTTTATGTTAGTGCAGTGGTGTTTGGGTAGTGTAGGGGTAGTGCTGGGGTAGTGTTTTAGGGTTTAGGGTAGTGCAGTGGTGTTTGTGTAGTGTAGGGGGTAGTGCTGGGGTAGTATTTTAAGGTTTAGGGTAGTGCAGTGGTGTTTGGGTAGTGTAGGGGTTCATGCTGGGGGTAGTGTTTAGGGTATGGCAGTGGTGTTTGGGTAGTGTAGGGGGTCGTGCTGGGGGTCGATTTAGGGTTTAGGGTAGTGCAGTGGTGTTTGTGTTGTGAGGGGGTTGTGCTGGGGGTAGTGTTTTAGGGTTTAGAGTAATGCAGTGGTGTTTGTATAGTGTAGGGGGGTTTAGGGTAGTGCAGTGGTGTTTGTGTAGTGTAGGGGGTCATGCTGGGGTTGTGTTTTAGGGTTTAGGGTAGGGCAGTGGTGTTTGTGTAGTGTAGGGGGTAGTGTTTTAGGGTTTAGGGTAGTGCAGTGGTGTTTGTGTAGTGTAGGGGTCATGCTGTGGGTAGTGTTTTAGGGTTTAGGGTAGTGCAGTTGTGTTTGTGTAATGTATGGGGTCGTGTTTTAGGGTATAGGGTAGTGCAGTGGTGTTTGGGTAGTGTAGGGGGTCATGCTGGGGTTAGTGTTTTAGGGTTTAGGGTAGTGCAGTGGTGTTTGGGTAGTGTAGGGGGTCGTGCTGGGGGTATTGTTTTAGGGTTTAGGGTAGTGCAGTGGTGTTTGTGTAGTGTGGGAGGTCATGCTGGGGGTAGATTTAGGGTTTAGTGTAGTGCAGTGGTGTTTAGGTAGTGTAGGGAGTCATGCTGGGGGTAGTGTTTTAGGGTTTAGGGTAGTCCAGTGGTGTTTGTGTAGTGTAGGGAGTCGTGCTGGGGGTAGTGTTTTAGGGTTTAGGGTAGTGCAGTGGTGTTTGGGTAGTGTAGGGGGTCGTGCTGGGGTAGTGTTTTAGGGTTTAGGGTAGTGCAGTGGTGTTTGTGTAGTGTAGGGGGTCATGCTGGGGGTAGTGTTTTATGGTTTAGGGTAGTGCAGTGGTGTTTGGGTAGTGTAGGGGGTCGTGCTGGGGTAGATTTAGGGTTTAGGGTAGTGCAGTGGTGTTTGGGTAGTGTAGGGAGTCGTGCTGGGGGTAGTGTTTTAGGGTTTAGGGTAGTGCAGTGGTGTTTGTGTAGTGTAGGGGGTTGTGCTGGGGGTAGTTTTAGGGTTTATGTTAGTGCAGTGGTGTTTGGGTAGTGTAGGGGGTAGTGCTGGGGTAGTGTTTTAGGGTTTAGGGTACTGCAGTGGTGTTTGTGTAGTGTAGGGGGTAGTGCTGGGGGTAGTATTTTAAGGTTTAGGGTAGTGCAGTGGTGTTTGGGTAGTGTAGGGGTTCATGCTGGGGGTAGTGTTTAGGGTATGGCAGTGGTGTTTGGGTAGTGTAGGGGGTCGTGCTGGGGGTCGATTTAGGGTTTAGGGTAGTGCAGTGGTGTTTGTGTTGTGAGGGGGTCGTGCTGGGGGTAGTGTTTTAGGGTTTAGAGTAATGCAGTGGTGTTTGTATAGTGTAGGGGGTTTAGGGTAGTGCAGTGGTGTTTGTGTAGTGTAGGGGGTCATGCTGGCGGTTGTGTTTTAGGGTTTAGGGTAGGGCAGTGGTGTTTGTGTAGTGTAGGGGGTAGTGTTTTAGGGTTTAGGGTAGTGCAGTGGTGTTTGTGTAGTGTAGGGGGTCATGCTGTGGGTAGTGTTTTAGGGTTTAGGGTAGTGCAGTTGTGTTTGTGTAATGTATGGGATCGTGTTTTAGGGTATAGGGTAGTGCAGTGGTGTTTGGGTAGTGTAGGGGGTCATGCTGGGGTTAGTGTTTTAGGGTTTAGGGTAGTGCAGTGGTGTTTGGGTAGTGTAGGGGGTCGTGCTGGGGGTATTGTTTTAGGGTTTAGGGTAGTGCAGTGGTGTTTGTGTAGTGTGGGAGGTCATGCTGGGGGTAGATTTAGGGTTTAGTGTAGTGCAGTGGTGTTTAGGTAGTGTAGGGAGTCGTGCTGGGGGTAGTGTTTTAGGGTTTAGGGTAGTCCAGTGGTGTTTGTGTAGTGTAGGGAGTCGTGCTGGGGGTAGTGTTTTAGGGTTTAGGGTAGTGCAGTGGTGTTTGGGTAGTGTAGGGGGTCGTGCTGGGGTAGTGTTTTAGGGTTTAGGGTAGTGCAGTGGTGTTTGTGTAGTGTAGGGGGTCATGCTGGGGGTAGTGTTTTAGGGTTTAGGGTAGTGCAATGGTGTTTGTGTAGTGTAGGGGGTAGTGTTTTAGGGTTTAGGTTAGTGCAGTGGTGTTTGTGTACTGTAGGGGTCGTGCTGGGTTCTAGTGTTTTAGGGTTTAGGGTAGTGCAGTGGTATTTGTGTAGTGTAGGGGGTAGATTTAGGGTTTAGGGTAGTGCAGTGGTGTTTGGGTAGTGTAGGGGGTCGTGCTGGGGGTAGTGTTTTTGAGTTTAGGGTAGTGCAGTTGTGTTTGGGTAGTGAAGGGGGTCGTGCTGGGGTAGTGTTTTAGGGTTTAGGGTAGTGCAGTGGTGTTTGGGTAGTGTAGGGGTCAACCAACATGAATTTGTCCTTGTGTGATGTAACCAATGCTCATGTAAAGCACTCCAATACCTGACCAGTCTGCACTATATAAAACTGCAAAAAAACAAAAAATAAAAAGTGTTTTGCACACTTCTGTCATTGGGCTATACGTGGGCTACCTCTGGGTGATATTTGTGCTACATTTGGGCTCTTTGTTCTCTGGTGGCCATCTTGGGAGACTTATTTGTTATGAAGTTTCCTAATTTCCTCATTTACTACAGTCTCCTCAGTAGGAAATGCTTTCAGTTTTTACTTTGATTCCATCAAGAAGGCATTCAGATGTGTCACACATTTGCCATAAATTCAGAATGTTAGCACTCTAGTTGTTCATTAGATCACTGTAGTAAAGCTACTGCTCACCAAGGAGTTAACTGGAAGTCTACTGCTGGTATTGAAAGTGATTGTTTCAGTCTGCATGTCAGAATTTTCTAATGAAATAGAAGAGGATTTGAGATCTCACTTAAAACATGCCCTAAATTTTCTTTTTGCAGCACTAACCATAATTTCTATGGCAAAATGAACCCCCTCATTTTGTTCCTTTTTAAATTAAATGTTTTAAGTGTTACCAGTTTATTCCAATCAAGATGGCTTCAGGTGTGCCATACTTTTGTCATAAGTAAGGCTGTTAGCACTCTAGTTGTTCTTTAGAACACTCTGGGAAGCTGCAGTAGAACACAAAGGCATCAACTGACAGGCTGCTCCTGTTGAAATATAACAGGAAGATATTTGAGATCTCACTTAAAACATGTCCTAATTTTTCTTTCTACAGCACTAACCATAATTTTTATGGCAAAATGAACCCCCTCATTTTGTTCCTTTTTAAATTAAATGTTTTAAGTGTTACCAGTTTATTCCAATCAAGATGGCTTCAGGTGTGCCATACTTTTGTCATAAGTAAGACTGTTAGCGCTCTAGTTGTTCTTTAGAACACTCTGGGAAGCTGCAGTAGAACACAAAGGCATCAACTGACAGGCTGCTCCTGTTGAAATATAACAGGAAGATATTTGAGATCACACTTGAAACATGTCCTAATTTTTCTTTCTACAGCACTAACCATAATTTCTATGACAAAATGAACCCCATCATTTTGTTCCTTTTAAATTAAATGTTTTAAGTGTTACCAGTTTATTCCAATCAAGATGGCTTCAGGTGTGCCATACTTTTGTCATAAGTAAGGCTGTTAGCACTCTAGTTGTTCTTTAGAACACTCTGGGAAGCTGCAGTAGAACACAAAGGAATCAACTGACAGTCTCTGCCATTGTTGGATGTACATGTTTTACTGAGAATGTCAGACTTCATTCTCACATGACTGAGAAAGATAATGTGAATTTACAGAAAATATGCTCTCATTTTAGCTTCTGGAGCACCTTCCAAAACTGTATGGGACAAGCATGTGAAAATAGTTTTCTCTCAAACATGATTCATGATATCCCAGCAGAAGGTTTTTCACAGGGTAAAATCACCTTAGAACACACCACAATTCCTGAAATTAGTATGGTACCATCAACAAATGAATTCTAATGTAACTAAAGTCTGTTATCACCCTTTATAGTTCTCCTTTTGGTAACCCTCAAAATCTTCGATTCACTACAATGCATTTCAATGGGGTACTATCATTTATATTGGTCCCAAGATGGCTGCCAGCAATTCCAGGATGAAGTGCTGACAGCCAATCAGATCTCACGATGACATGTGTGGTTAGGCTCCGCCCAGATATATATGTGTTTTTACTCTTGATTTTCTCAGCAACTACTGAACGGATTTACACCATTTAACAAAAGGGTTCTTTCTGAACCAAGAACTACCTCTTTGCCAAATTTGGTGTAATTCTGTTCAGCAGTTCGGGCTGTAGCCTTGCATAAAGTTTCCTATGGGAAATTGATTTTTTGACTCTTATTTTTTTAATTTCTCCGCAACTACTGAACGGATTTACACCGTTTAACAAAAAGGGTTCTTTCTGAACCAAGAACTACCTCTTTGCCAAATTTTGTGTAATTCCGTTCAGCAGTTCGGGCTGTAGCCATGGCTAAAGTTTCCTATGGGAAAATGAATGGGGAAAACACGTTTTGGGACCCCCCTTTTTTCTCGGCCTCCGCTTGACGAATCACCCCGAAACTTTCAGGGTAGGAGCGGACCGGAGCGGGCCATAAAGTTTGAAAATGTCGCAAAGATTCGTCAACCGACGCAAGAGTTATTTCAAATAGAATGTTGCGGATTTCCTATGAAAAATAGGTCCTAACTATAACTATCTACTGGCGACCGCCAGTAGATAATATATATATATAATATATTGCTTCGGTCGAAACGCGTCATGCTGGGGCACTGGCCAGGACTGACTGGTTGCTGTTGTCATTTTCAATAAAGCACAGCATTTTTTTCAATTTCGTCCCTTGTGTGGTCCGTACCTGTGTTTGTACGCCGTGGAGGTCTGGTGACAACCGGGATTTGCTTTCTCATATATATATATATATATATATATATATATATATATATATATATATATATATATATATATATATATATATATATTATCTACTGGCAGTCGCCAGTAGATAGTTATAGTAGGACCTATTATCCATAGGAAATCCACGACATTCTATTTGCAATAACGTTGGCGCCGGTTGACGAATCTTCGCGAAAGCTTCCAACTTGTTGGGGCGCTCCGGTCCGCTCCTACCCTGAAAGTCTCGGGGTGATACGTCAAGCGGGGGCCGAGAAAAAAGAGGGGTCCCAAAACACGTTTTCCCCATTCATTTTTCCATAGGAACCTTTAGTCGCAGCTACAGCCCGAACTGCTGAACGGAATTACCCCAAATTTGGCAAAGAGGTAGCCCTTGGTTCAGACTGGTGCCTTTTGCTAAAATGGTGTAAATCCGTTCAGTAGTTCCTGAGAAATTCACAATTAAAATCACATATATATCTATGGGCGCGTCGGATACGCGTACCCTCCCGATCACGAGCTGCATGCTAATTGGCTGTCAACACTCCAAATCAGGAAGTGTTGGCAGCCATTTTGTCCCTCGGTAGAACCGAGGGACAGAAACAAGTGCGCAAAGCGCAAAAGGGGCAGGGTAGAAACACCCTGACCCCTAGGTCTGCTCAGGGGTCCCACAAGGACCCCTGGGCAGAAAAAAGCATTTAAAAAAAAAATTGGCGGGATGCGCTTAGAGTGCGCGGATCCGCCGAGAAAAAAAAAGAAACAAGTGCGCAAAACGCACAAAGGGGGCAGGGTAGAAACACCCTAACCCCTAGGCCTGCTCAGGGGTCCCACAAGGACCCCTGGGCAAAAAAGCATTTAAAAAAAAAATCGGCAGGATGCGCTCAGGAGCGCGGATCCTGCCGAGAAAAATCGAAGCGCGGTCTCCCGCGCTTCGATGTTACTTGCCCCGGGTGGGCCAAGTCCCGGGGGCATGCTGGGGGGTTTATTTTATGTATGGGGGCCTCTAAGGGACCCCAAGCCCCGGGACCGCCACCCCCGGGGCTTTATCATTAATGGTGCGGGAGGGCTCTGAGCCCTCCCGCAGCCCCGAGGACCACCACCTCCCGGGGCTTTTTTTTTAAACCTGTGTGGGGGTCTCCAGCCCCCACACGCCCGGGGACCACCACCTCCCGGGGCACTAAGAAAATTGAAAATGGGGGTCCGTTTTGGACCCCCAAGCCCGGGGACCACCACCTCCCGGGGCTTTCAAAATGTAGAGAGGGGGCGCGGCCCCCTCCTGGAGCCCTTGATGGCCCTGGGGACCGCCACCCCCAGGGCCGGCTCCTGCAGTGTCCCGGGTGCCTACCCCGGGACACTGTAGTTTGCTATGACAGGACGGGAGCCTCGCGGCTCCCGTCCTGTCATAGTAAACTTAGTTTGCATTTTGAAAGAGAGAGCAGGAAACCTGCTCTCTCTTTCAAAATGCAAACCAATTGCTTTCCACACGGGGAGCAGCATGTTAGCTGCTCCCCATGTGGAAAGGAATGCCGGCTCCCGTAGGACACGGGGAGCCGGCGGGACTGTGGGGGTTTGGGGACCCCCACAGTCCCCAACCAGAGGCCAGGCCCCGGGGATGGGGTCCCCGGGGCCATAAGTGGCCCGGGAGGGGGCCACGCAGCCCCCTCCCCAAATAAAAAAATAAGGGCAAGGCCGGCCCCGGGGATGGGGTCCCCGGGGCCTTAAATGGCCTGAGGAGGGGGCCACGCAGCCCCCTCCATATTTTTATTTAAAAAGAGGGCATGCCCCGGGGATGGGGTCCCCGGGGCCAATAGAGGCCCAGGGAAGGGGGCCACGCGGCCCCCTTCCCGTTTTTTTGTTGTTGTTTTTTAAATAAAACAAAAAAAAATGCCCAGGCCTTGGGGGATGGGGTCCCCAGGGCCAAAAGTGGCCGAGGGAAGGGGGGCCACGCAGCCCCCCTCCCATAAAAAAAAACAACAAAAACAACAACAAAAACGGCATCGTGCCGGAGGCCCTCCCCCTCCCTGCAGTACTCTGCAAACGCGCCCCTGGCGCGTTTTAAGAAGGAAGTAATTTCCCTTGAATACTGGGGGTCCCTGGGGGCCAACTAGCCCACCAGGAACCTCCAGTATGCGCCAGGGGGCTGCCTTGCAGAGAGGTGTACTGAGGCCACGCCCCTTTTTACACCTCTCTAGGGACCCTCATGATTCAAGGGGACTTAATCCCCCAACTTAAAACGCGCCCCGGGGCGCGTTTGCACAGATGTCACCTCAGGCCCCGCCCCCTCCCTTCACCATTGTGCAAATATTCCTCTAAAATCTGCCGAACTACGAATTCTGATTTACTCACCTGTTATCAGGAGAGACCTCAGTGCTGCATCTTTCAGCCCAGTACTAATCCTGAAAAGTAATTTTAACCGTACTTACCAGTAACTTGAATTTCCTTCCATAGGATATCATTGCCTGCTTTTTGCTGAAAAAGTTTCTAAGTGTTGATTTTTGAAACATACAAATATTCCTCTAAAATCAGCCGAAATACGAATTCCGATTTACTCACCTGTTATCAGGAGAGACCTCAGTGCTGTATCTTTCAGCCCAGTACTGGTCCTGAAAAGTAATTTTAACCGTACTTACCAGTAACTTGAATTTCCTTCCATAGGCTAACATTGACTGGTTTCACTTGGAAATTCTTCTAAGTGTGGAGTTTTGGAACTTTAAAATATTCCTCTAAAATCAGCCGAAATACGAATTCCGATTTACTCACCTGTTATCAGGAGAGACCTCAGTGCTGCATCTTTTAGCCCAGCACTGACCCTGAAAAGTAATTTTAACCGTACTTACCAGTAACTTATATTTTCTTCCATAGGAATCCATTGTCTGGTTTTCAGCAGAAAAGTTTCAAAGTGTCGATTTTCACAAACTACAAATATTCCTTAAAAATCGCCTGTATGACTTAAACGCATTCTTTCAACTGTTTACAGGAGATGCACCAGTGCTGGATCCAGGATCCAACACTGAGTAAGAAAAAGTAACGATAACAGTTTTTAACTGCTAAGTGAATTTCCTTCCATAGGATAACATTGGTGATTCTATGAGAAAAAGTTTCTAAGTGTCAACTTTTAAAATACAATAATATTCCTTAAAAATCACTACTGTAACCAAAACGCTTTTACTCAACTGTTTACAGGAGATGTCCCAGGACTGAATCTAGGATCCAGTCCTGTGGTTAGAAAAGTAATCCATAAAGTAACTAATTGCATTTAACTAGAAATTCACATTGAGCTCAATGTTGCATTGTGTTTGAAAATGTGTTGCCCATTGCAACAACTGTAACTACTGTACTTAAAGTCTATTGCCTATTTGCAAAGTATTTAAACTAAAGTAATTCATTCTGAGAAAGTATATTTTGTAATGTAATGTATAATGTAATTACAATGTAATTTAAAAAATAAAATATCTAAAAATAAATAGTTTAAAAAAATGTAGTAAATCAGTATCAAAAAATAAATATAACAATTAATACATTTAAAAATTGTCATTTACAAAACCTTTGAAATTCACTGAAAAAAACCATAGGTTTCAGACATGTTATAGTTAGGAATTAGCATTTAAAAAACCTTTGAAATTCACTGAAAAAACCATAGGTTTCAAGCACGTTATAGTTAGAAATTAGCATTTAAAAAACCTTTGAAATTCACTGAAAAAACCATAGGTTTCAGGCACGTTATAGTTAGAAATTAGCATTTAAAAAACCTTACAAATTCACTGAAAAAACCATAGGTTTTAGGGACAGTTATAGTTAGTTGGACATTTCAGTCGTACAAAACCCGTGAAATTCCCCCGTTATAGTTAGTTCAGCTAACTATAACTCGCGCCCCACAATGCATTGCTGATGACGTCACATATTACATCACTCATGACATGGTCAGTGACATCACTGATGACATCACTGATGACATCTCAAATGACATCACTGATGACATCACTGATGACATCATCCACGTGATAATCTGATGCACCTCCTCACACCCTAATATAACCTTTGATACACCCACTCTAAATTACAGACTGCCATTCGCAAAACCATAGACACTCCAACACCAATAACTACATACCCACTCACTGATTCTTAGGTCTACACACACACATCCACTCACTCACCCGTACAGTCACTCATACTTACGGTCACTCAGTACAGGACTATCATTTGCACTCATACTCCTATATAGACACTCAAACACCGCCACTCATCCATAGAGGTACTCACACACCTAGTCAGTCATGCAAATAATTAAACACACTGCCATTTACTCACCTATACAGTTATACACACACCAGCTCACTTACTCATACAAATACTAGCACATTCTTACGCACTTATACAATCACTGATACAAGCACACACTCATCCATACAGTCACTCTCACAATCACACACTCTCGCTTATAGCTATTTATATATTACAACACACATATATACTGCCTTTCACATATGTAGTTACTCACACATGTACCACTGGGACATACATTCACTCACTAACACACTCTTACAAACACTTACCCACCCATACAGTCTATCACAGATGCACTCTTGAAACCATCCACCCAGTGAATCACCCACTCACACATCTATGCACAGAGTCGCACACACCCCACCCACACAAACACTCAGGCACCCATACAGATACTCAGACAACCATTCAATAACTCATATAGACACTCATGTAGCTATTCACAAACCCATGCACCACTTACACAGCAACAGACAGACGGATACAGACATTCACCCAGTTTAGTCACTAACCCATGCATTCAGTAAGATACGTTTAATCACTCACTTATAGAGTTAGTCACGCACCTACTAAATCATCCATACAGACACTTATACACCCACTCATTCTTCAATACGCCTTTCCCTATATATATTAAAAATATTTAAACTTTACAGAAACACACAGTCACTGGATGATGTCATCAGTGATGTCATTTGAGATGTCATCAGTGATGTCACTGACCATGTCATGAGTGATGTAATATGTGACGTCATCAGCAGTGCATTGCGGGGGCGTGAGTTATAGTTAGCTGAACTAACTATAACGGGGGAATTTCACGGGTTTTGTGCGACTGAAATGTCCAACGAACTATAACTATCCCTAAAACCTATGGTTTTTTCAGTGAAAATATATATATATATATATATTCCATACGCTGCCAGGCACATCCGGCAAATACAGGAAACATTTTGTGAAGATTCTTTTGTTTTCTTACGCTGACAGGCACATTTTGGTTTATATGCTTGCAGCATACACTTGACTCATACGCTGACAGGCACAGCTAGCAACACAGGATACCATTTCTATAAGCATTGTATATTTAGACTGTTGGTAGCAGGTGTTTATTATTTTTGTTTAGTAACTGCACTGTTCTCTTTCTAGTGTCTTTTCTACATATGAAATTACTTTGTGGGAGTATTTTGTAATAGGTGTACATTAATCCTATGTCTGTAGCAAATATGAACCAACCTCCACCGCTCTTGAATGAAGATGGCGAACCTGATATTTCTTGGGATAGATGGGTTAAAATATTCCATTCTTATTTAATTGCTATTGGGGGGTGAAAAGTTTTCCTCTGTAAGGAACAAACACATTTTGCTAATAATTTGGGGATCCAAGGAAGGAAAGTCTATGAAGAACTATCTCACATTGGGTTGGGGGAAGGAGAAGGGGATGAGGATGTATTCACTACTACTCTAAGAAAAGTGGGGCCCATTTTAAGGATAGGGTAAACGTGGTACTAGAAAGGCACAAATTCTTTAAAAGGATGCAAGGAAAGAATAAAAATGTTACCTCATATGTAGCTCATGGCAAAATTTATTTTTTTTTAAGTTTTTTTTTTTTTTTGTAATTTCTTTATTAGTTTTTGTTCTTCCAAATATATAGCCCATGTCCAATTACAATTACACATCTCATATACAACAGCTGACTCAATGAACATTCCAATAATCGACTCAGGAATTTAGACATATACACTCCTCCATGGAAGTTTTCCAATCTGACCTGTGTCATTTTGTTATTTATTGTGGGATAACCCAACTGTAACGAGATCTACCCTCAAACCCCCCCCCCTCTACTCCCCCCTCCTCCCCCCCCCCTGCCGGGTCCATGCAACTGGAGGTCGATGTATCTTAGAAACCGTCTTGGGTCCCCTCATGTCTCCCCTCCTGACTGTGGGTCATCACCCTAGTGGAAAGTGTCTCATCTGGTGATATCTGTGTGGAATGTGGGGTCTGTCCCTCTATCTCCTGGACCATCATCCCCCATGCCAGCAATATCTCAGGTAGTTTGTCATCTTAGCTCATGGCAACATGTGAGTTTGGAGTCTTAACGGATTCTTTGATTAGGGATCAATTAGTTCATTGTACCAATTACCACAAGGTACAAGAAAGATTATTAACTCAAAATCCTGACCTAGAGGAAGCAGTAATGATAGCAAAAAGTATTGAGCATACTGCTTTTTGTGTAAAGGAAATGAAAGTAAGTAAGGAGGGCAATAGTGAAGATAAGGATGTAAGTGTTATAAATGATGATAAAGTTCTTGGAGTGCAAGTTACTCAGCAATGGAGTAAATCCAAGTTAAAGAAGGAGAATGTTAAATGTTACAGATGTGGAAATTTTAATCATCTGGCTAATTACCCTAAGTGTCGTGCTAGTGGGGTTAATTGTAGAAAGTGCAACAGAACAGGACATTTTGCTCAAATGTGTAAGTCAAAGGATTTGGGAAAAGAAGTACATGTTGTTCAGGCGGAATCTCATTTAGTTCCTAAAGAATACAGATTCATTTTTCAAGTACACAGTCAAGAGGAGGAAGAAAGGGTCAGATATCCTGTTTGTGAAATTCAAGATTAAAAGATTATGGATGTGACACTTGCTGCCCTTGCTGTTCACATGCATATACCCTGACCTGTTCTACTTGCAGAAATCTGAATCCAGACTCACAACTGAAACACTGCACACCATAATTGCCTTATTTTGGAGTTATTTTCCGTGCTGAAATGATGAGTCAGATGTACAGTCTCAATCTGTCACATGTCATCACACTTGAAATTGTGTAGCCTGACATTGCTCTCCATGCAAAAACCAATACATCTATTTAAAAAAAAATAAAAAAAATAGCAATGACCAGATCAGTATGAAACCATCCAAAAAGGCCAAGGGCATTGTCATTCAGGATACCTACCTACATAATCAAGATAAGAAAATTAGATCATGCCTGATCACAATCCATTAACAGAGTTCAAACAAAAAATAAACTTGTTTACTGCTACAGCAGCAAAGGATGAAGGTTTGAAGTGAGAGCAAGTTATTTTTCTAAATGAGGGCGCTACAACTCTGGTAACTTACACATTGCCAAAAAGGCACAAGGATACCTCAAACCTTCTAGTTAAACCTATGCTCTTGGTTTGTGGTTCTGTGAGTAGGGTCGTGCTATATCTGTCCATGACAACTCAGACTTTATCTTTCTAAATGCAAATATGCTCTTGGACCTTGTCATTGAACTTCCAGTCACTATGGATATATAACTGCTCTATACATGCATATCATAAGAACACCTGTAGGAAACTGGGTTTTTATTGCAGTAGACCCCCCACTTTTTGCCTGGTATGTGATGCAACTTTGTCTGAATGTGTACTGGGTTCCTGCAAACCAGGTCCCCAGTACCAGGGTTCTTTCCCTAAACTGTACCATTGTTCCACAATTGGCACCACTTTAGGCAACATTTAAGTCCCTAGTAAATGGTACCCCTGGTACCTAGGGCATTGGGACTAAAGAGGGTCCCTAAGGAATGCAGCATGAATTGTGCCACCCTAAGGGACACTTCACCAAGCTCATGCAAACTGTCATTGCAGCCTGCGTGTCTTGGTGAGGAGAAAAGTGAAGAGTCAACATGGCACACATCCCTGTGTGCCATGCCCGCAAAAAACTACATGTGGTATAGGTAAGTCACCCCTACAGCAGGCCTTACAGCCCTAAGGCAGAATGTACTATACCCCTTGTGCGGGCATATCTGCTTGAGTGGATGCGCCCCTGTAATATCTAAGTCAATTCTTAGACATCACAAGTGCACAGGGAAACCATAACGAGTACATGGGCTGAACACTCGTGATCATGAGTTCCCCAGTTACATGATGGCTTCACTGTAACCCCAGATGTTTCGTACCAAACATCTCGTCTTGATAAACCCACACCAATGCCAGTGTTGGATTTATAGGGGTGCCCCCTAAAAACCTACCAGCTACTAGTGTGTTGACTAACTGGTCTTGACCAGCTAGCCACCACAGACGAGTTTCCGACCCCCTCAGGTGAGAGCCTTTCCTCTAAGGAACAAAGCCTGCTCTGGGCGGAGGTGTTTACACCTCCTCCAAGCAGGATCTGCATTCCAGGGCAGGAAGCTTCAAGGGCAAAGGCTCCACAGCCTTTATTATGCAACCCCGGCCTCTCTAAATAGGAGGGATGCCAGCTCCCCCTGTCCAGTCCCCGTTTTTGGTTGCAAGACAGGTGGAAAAATTAGTAAGATTAGGAGGTGTGTCCGACTCCAAGCCAGCACCAACCCTAAGGTGGACAAGCTGATGTGGACACCACCTTTACAGATTCCTCCATCTTGTTTTGGAAGGAATTAGCATTCTAGGGTCAGGGTTATGCCCATCGCTCCCCTTAACGTCTCTAAATTGAGTATTTGGGTGGCACACCCCTGAACTCAAGAACTCAGATTCGACGGATCAAGAGAAGAAGGACGAAGAAGAGTCACTGCCTGGTGGGAACTGCAGAAGAAACAGAACTTTTGGCAAAAACACTGCCTGCTTGCAACTCTCTCGGCAATCGCGACAGAGTGACTCGTCCTGCAAGCTGGAGATCTCCCACAGCCTTGGGTAGCCTGCCAGCACTTCGAAAATCACATACAGTCTCCCTTGCAGTAGAGGAGCTAGTCCCCTGCAATCACCAAAAAGGAGAGTCCTTTCCTCCACCTTGCAGCTCCCTCGCCTGACCGATGCCACAGACGAACAGAAAGTGGTACCCGTGCTCTGGAGGGTCAGATCTGCCTCCCCACCCAGACAACAAGGCCAACCGGAGCCGTGCAGCACCAATACCCGGGGTACCAGACTCCCTGCCCCAAAAAGTGACAGCAAGAGTCCAATCCGGATTCTCACTGCACCACGACCGAACAGCAATTGAGGGAAGTCTGCATCACTGAGACCCGCTTCATAAGTGGCCCAGCTGTCCTGATTTTGCCCCTGCTAGCTGTTTGTCCCTAACTGCAAGGATCAACTTTGCGCACCCGGATCAACTGACCTAATCACTCTGCACCTGAGCCGCCTGGCCTGGGTAGCGAAGAACCTGCTGTGCCCCCTTGCGGCCCAAGCCCCAGTTTGGGAGCTCTCAGACTTGTCCCCAAGTCCCCCTGTGCAGCCTGTTTTCAGATGGCCCCCTTCTCCGTAGCGCAGACAGCTACCAACCTCACCAGCACACTGCTTCTGGCTAAACCTGGGCAGTTCCCGAAGAACTGCTAGTAGTACTTTGGACCTTGACACACTACGAACCAAAACCCAGAAGGTGTAGCCCTGAAACCGACTGTACTTAACATTATGCATACTTCTTTTCTCTCCAAAGGATTGCATTGTGAGAAATGCGCACGACTTTGAAAAGTTCACTTACCTGTAAAAATTGCTAATAAAACAGTACTTACTTTTGAACTAAGTTCTTGGTTTTGTAAAATATAAAAAAAGAAGTGTTATTTTTCTAATTTGGTCTCTGAATTATTCTTTGAGTGTGTTTCATTTATTGCCTCTGTGAGTCCAACAAATGCTTAGCACTACCCTCTGATAAGCCTAACTGCTCGCCCATACTACCACAAAAGAGAGCGTTAGTATTATCTACTTTAGCCTCTGTAAACCAATTGGGGACCCACTGGACTCTCTACGCAGTGTACTTCTTTTTAGTGCTCTATATAGAGAGCCAGCTTCCTACAACAAGGCTTTATCGTAACTAAACACTTATATGATGCCAAAACCGGTCCAGTTCTAGTGGCCACTTAAAGTGGGGGCTCTTTTCTACAAATTGCTCTGTGCCTTAATTATTTTTGCTTGATGGCAACTGTTACTAACAGTGTAAAGTCACTTCTATGGCAGCAGTTTTCACTTCAAACTTCCCTTAGCAAATCACCAGAAAGAATACCTTGCTGAAATATTAGTCTCACTATCCCAGAGGCCTGAAAGAAGGCCTCACTTTTTGGCCAATTCCTTAGAGTATGCTGCAATTGTAATATTAAGCAAATTTCTTTTCAGAAGTCCAAATTCTTTGATCGAAATGACATGCCCGGGGCTACCCACATGAATTAGTTAAGCAATCGATAACAAGGGCTTGGCATTTCTCAAGCGAACTCCTTATGCCCAAATGAAAGAAATGAGCCGAAGGGGTGACGTGCATCATTACGCTATGCCTGCAATCCATCAAAATTGCTAAAATAATCAAGAAACCTTGAAATGTGTTGAGTAAGGGCTGGCAACCTTGCACTTGAACCACCACAGTGCGTATACAAATGAGGCTGCAATATTTAAGATAGTGTTGTGCATGCCTGTTAATTTCCAAACAATAACTCCTCAATTATGAACTGTAGGGGTCTATACAACATTACTGGTCACTACAAACAACCAGTAACTGTGTCCCCTGAGGCTAATATGAAGATATATACACACAAAAAGCAAACTGAGCTGAAATTCTTTTCCAACTAGAATTTAAATTATTTGATCTACTGCATTGATGTTCTTGTAATTGAATCAACATTGTTCAAATGTCAAAACACGATTGAAGCCTTGATTCGTTGGCGCAGGAGCAGAATCAAGTGCAAGGTCACTAATGCTTTACTAGTTGCATCACTTGAGGAAGAGCTGAACACAAGCAGCAATGACTTTATATCAGAAGAACCGGATGCTCAGGATACAGGATTCAGTTGAAATATTCATCTTATTTATATAGCACTTTATTGATTTTTAACTTTATAACAGAATCTTTGTCTTTTTTTTTTAGCCCTGATTCGCCTTCAACCGCCTTAAACCAGCCGCCTTTTTGTAGCCTTACAATGATAACCTGGGATATCCTTGGCTTTTTATATGGGGTCTCTCTGTGCCTCAGCCTGTAAGGGTACATTTTTAGGCCGGAAGGTCATTACCCCACAGATAACCGGGGGGGAGGTCGGATTTACTCCAGCTGGTCCTTAAGAGCCTGGTGGACATTGTCGATAGCCTGGGAAGGCATGCAATGGTCCAGGGAGTATCCAAAAGGCTTAATCATAGGACCCACAAAAAAAAAAAAAATCCCCCCCCAAGAAATCACCTCCACCGAATAAGCAGGTCCCAATATGCGAGTTTTTTTTTACTGCAAGTTCTAGACATGTCCATCTTGGATACTTCATATAATGAGGTCAGCCAATCTGAATGATTGGGGGGAGCTGGATCTACCCAGTGTTTACAAATTTGCCTCCTGGCCATTAATATTGAATAAAATAGCAAAGATCTGGCAGGGCCTGCGATGTAAGTATTAAGACCGAATCTTTGTCTTGATAAGAGTTATTTTTTATATACTTCAAGCACTTTAATGCCTTTTCAGCATTCATTTGCTATGGATGGCCTTAAGATTTTCTTCGAGCTTATTCTTTCTTCAGTATTCTTGTAAATTTGTTTAACCCATCCTTTCCAATTTTACAATTTATGCAAAACTCAATTATTTTAGTGTTTGGAAATTTTTGTTCTTTTAAGTGTTTTTGCAAAACCCGTATGCACGCCTTGTGGCCACCATCTTAACATTGAGTAAAATATTTGTCTTTGTGTGCTGCTGCACTTCAGTAGACTTCTGCTGGGACAGTGATGGTGCTGTGCAGTACCTGGGTGTCTAGAATTCTTTTGGCTACACCTTACATTCAGTGTACTTGGAACTATTGTTGTAATTTGGCAGCATTTAAGTTAAGCATTAACTGAAGACAGCCTGTATTTAGAGGCTAAATTGTCCGCTTTGTGGAATCCATTTTGTATTTCTGTCAGCCATTTTGGCTGCCATGTGCTACCATGTGCTCGCCATGTGCTCTGTCCTACCTTCCTGTCAACTGCTCTTGAAATCTGCCTAGAGACAAGTTATATTTAGTTCCTCTTGCTTTGCACATGCTCAGTTGAGCTTGCAGCTGTTCCGAGTTTATAAATGTCAGGATGTGTCTGCTAAAAGTAGAAACTGTTAGCTCCACCCACTTGTCGACTGTGCATTCTCTGTATGACCTTATATGTACCTAAAACCAGCATTTGTGTTAGTACCGCCTTCATTTGAGCCCCTGTGTGGGTATAAAAGGACCAGGATCCTGCCATTCAGTGTGCTACTTCATGCATTACTGAAGGGTGATGTGTGAATGTTAGCTCCACCTCATGAGGTTTAATAAACTCTGTCTTTTATATTTCAGTTTCTGTGCCAACTTCTTCCTAAGTGTCTGAGGACTCTGTGCAGAGAAGGGAGAACCCTAAGCACTGGTAGGCCTTGCTGAGGCTCACTACAACAAATTGGCGCTTCCAACGTGGGACTCATCAACGACTCGGATGCCCGAAGGACTGGTCGCGACGAAGGATTGGAATCTCGCTTTTGGACGCGATCGCTGCCTGAGGAGACACCAGAGTCTTGGCACCCACGGCGTTTTTCCTTTCTTTCTGATCTGACCATCCCGGCGGCGCCGGTCCTTGACTGAGATCTCTTCTGTTGATTCGCCGTGCAGTGACCATTTGGTCGATTTGAGAACTTGGCAGTTGGAACCTGGACACCATTTGATTGGTAAGAGCCGTTTTGCGGCACTTGCTGTTGGTTTGATGGCTTTGATTGGTAAGGTAGTTTTAGTAACACTTACTGTGGCTTTGTTTGTATAATTGGCCAATTTTGGAATCTGTTTTGTAATTATATATGTATTGCAATGCATATAGGCAGGTAATGAGGAGAATTTTCTCTATTTAAAATTGTTTGAACAGCGCAACGTATGAAGAGTACCTTAAGCGCTACTTTGATTATAATACTGCATATTTTGCACTATTTTTTGGCATGCCTGTTTTCAGCACACTTCGTAGGATGTGTTGCTTTTGTAGTGGTACCAATTTGAGACTTGACGAAGCACAACCAGCCCCCGGAGGGGACGCCTAATAGGGATATGTATATTAAGTATGGTATTTCTTCTATAATGTACTGCACGTTATGGAACAAATATACTAGTAAAGATCCTGAGTTGCGTTGGCCTATGTATGGGTCATTTGATTTGCGAAAAATTCAGTATGTGGAACAATGTATGTTTAAACGAAAGACTAGGCAAGATATGTTTGATTGTGTGCGAATGTGGGAGAAAGAAGTGCGTGAGCGAATGAAGCGTGAACAAGCCTTGATTGATAAAGAACAGCGAAAGACCATTTATGCGAAAGCATTAGAGTTAAAAAACAAGGAGATGAGAGAAATTAAAGAGAGGGAAGATAGGGAACGCCATTTACAGGTAACTGGCCAATATGCTGTTAGGCAGCCCCTTTATCCTATCCTTAATAAACCGCAAGATGATTTCCTGTTATTAGATCGTTCTCCACCTCCGTATATTTTTTCTTCTGCTCCTCATGAGTCAGATGAGGACTCTTTTTCAGACCAGGACAAAGCTCGAGAAACTCGTTCCATGCTATCTGCTGAGCGTGCATCTGACATTAGATCTACTGCGCGTAAAGCCGTTCGTAGTACTACCACTGCCTCTGAACTTTTAGATAGTATAAAAGGATGGCAGGAAAGGGAGCAAATATATTTTACCGATACATTTGCTGCAGAGGTTATTGAACAATTTAGGAAGTATTCGGTAGAAGTGGAGCCCAATGATGTAGCAGCTGATTGTAAACAATTACGTGACGGTCTTTTTGTCTTCTCCCAGGTGGCTGACACGATCAGACGCTTGGTTAAACTGCGTGTTGAAGCAGCCCGTTTGCGAGAGGAGAAAAAGGCAGCAGAAACAGCTGCACTAGCATCTCAGATCAGCATGGCACGAACTTCTACTCCTGAAACAGATAAGAATGCTGTAATTCATGTGAAACCCATGCGGGAAGCCGCGCCTTTATATGTTCCTCCTAAAGGAACGGGTACAGAGGATGATAAGACTTCTCTTAATGCGAAAGGGTACTTTATTTATAATTGGGTTTACACTCCTTGGAATAGAGCAGATGTTATGGCCCTTAAAAATGCATTGCCTGACCCGCGAAAGAATCCAGCAGCCTTTTATGAGGAAGTTGAGGGTGCAATCAGCTCTTGTACTATGACTCTGTCTGATATTGATTTGTTCTTTGGATTAATATTACCGCCTGATATGTGGAGAACTGTGCGTAAAATAGATGATAATGCGACATTTGGAGCATTGTGGAAAGATTTAGAGCGGTTAGATGAAGATAGAGAACCTGCACAGAAACCGTGTCAGTTAATTTTAAATCTTCCGGCAGCTATATTAGTTAAGTTAAAGACGATCATTCCCCTAAAAAGATAGATTGGACAGTGCTAGCGTCTTGCAAGCAAAAGGTAGATGAATCAGTTTCTGACTTCTTCACACGCTTTGAAGAAGCATTTCACGATTTTAGTGGCCAGTCATTGACAGATGACACGGGTAGGCATCTGTTTGTCGATAAATATGTCGCAAACCTTTTGCCAGGAATAGCTAGTCGCTTAAAGGCCAGTGAGAGTTCATGGACTACATCTTCTCCGGTTTCTCTTTTAACTATGGCCCAGTATTATAAGCGGCAAGAATTAGAAGCCAAAGGTAATGAGGACAAAAAGTCTAAAGAGTTGAAAACAAAGGTTATGTTGGCTCAAGCTTATGGTCCGCCTTCTAGAGGTAATGATAGAGGTGGACGTGGATCTTATGGTTCGTCCTTTCCTTCCTCTGCCCGTTCGAATATGTCTGTTGATCAGTGTGCGTACTGCAAAAAATTTGGACATTGGCTTTCTGATTGTCCAGTGCTGCGTGCTCAGCAGAATCTACGTGGTCGGGGACAAATGAGAAATCGTTCAGGATATCAAGGGCCTAGAGGAAGCGCGAATGATCGTGCTCGGTTTGATGCTAATACACGTGGGCAGAATGGGTTTAACACTTTTGATAGAAGGAACCAATATCAAATGTCTGACTATGCGCCCTCTGATTTTCAAGATTCTGCTTATGCATAGGATTGCCTAGGATGGGGTAAGGAATCAATTGAAGTTCCAGTAGATCAGAGGGGTCCCTATGTTACAGCACATGTTTTGGGTTCTACTGATCAGTTTCTGGTTGATACAGGAGCTACTCGTAGCGCCTTGTCTAAACAATTGGTTCCAAGGGCTCCCCTGTCTGGCTTAACCATTACATCGATAGGTTTCGATGGAACACCTTCCCTTAGCCCATTGTCACAACCACTTGCATTTGATATTGATAAGTTTACTGCTCCATGTCCGTTTTTGCTTTCTCCAAACACACCAGACAATATTGTGGGTCTTGATATGCTTAAATATTTCAGGGCTACGATAAGGTGTTCTCCGGAAGGAGTACGGGTTATTTTGAATGACAACTACCCTATGATTGAGAGATCTTGTATTGTTAAAGAGGACATTGCACTAGCCTCACTCCCTAGTACTTTGTGGGCTACTTCGGACACTGATGTAGGGCAAATGGTTATTCCACCAGTACATATTAGTGTCAAGGAGGGCGCTTTATTGCCAAGACTGCCTCAGTATAAAATTTCTCGAGAAGGAGAAGAAGCACTCACACGTATTGTACATGACTTAATTAAGGTGGGGGTTGTGGAAGAAGTTCCTTACAATATTTGCAATAGTCCGATTCTTCCCATTTTGAAAAAAGATACTGACACTAGGATTTATAGATTTATTATCGATTTGAGAGAAGTCTACAAGATTGTAGTACCACAGTACCCTGTAGTATCTGACATAACGACATTGCTTACCTTGGTCCCTCCAACAGCAACTACATTTTCTGTAATTGATCTGAAGAACGCTTTCTTCTCGATTCCTATTCATCCTGATAGCCGATATTTGTTCGGTTTCACTTTGAATAATAGATCATACAGATTTTGTAGAGTTCCTCAAGGCTATACTGAGAGTCCTAGTATTTACAGTCAAGCATTAAAAAGACAGCTTGATTCCTTTACCTTGCCTAAAGGAGTGGCTCTCATACAATATGTCGATGACATCTTGTTGGCAGCCGATACACCTGAGCAGTGTGAGAAATGCACTTTGTCTTTGCTTTCTTTTCTTGCTACACACCACCATAAAGTATCACGAAAGAAATTGCAATATTGTAGACCGAAGGTGACCTATTTAGGACACCTTCTGTCTAAGGAGGGCCGTGCACTGACACCAGATCGCATTCAAGCAATTTTAGACACCCCAGTACCTTCCACGCAGAAAGATGTCCGTGCATTCATTGGTCTGACTTCGTTTTGCAGGCAATGGATATTGGGTTTTTCACACATTGTTAAACCCTTGCTAGCACTTTTGACTAAAAACACTCCGATCCCCCTTCCATGGACAGATGAATGTCAAAATGCTTTTTGTCAGTTGAGACAAGCTCTTTGCTCTGCACCAGTGTTAGGCACACCAGATTACACGAAGGCTTTTACACTCTATGTACATGAGAAAGAAGGATGTGCATTGTCAGTTTTAGTACAGACACACGGGGACAAACAGCGTCCTTGTGCATACCTTTCTGCAGTTCTTGACCCTGTTGCTCGTGCATTGCCTGGGTGTTTCCGTTCAGTTGCAGCGACGGCTGTGTCCATACGTCAGAGTGAAGGGATAGTTTTGTCACACAAACTGTTGGTGCTAGTACCCCATGCAGTAGATGCCCTTTTGAATCAGACTAAGACTCAGCACTTAACTAGTGCTCGTTTGACAGGATACGAATTGACACTGCTAGCACCTCATATTACCTTGAAAAGATGTGCGACACTGAACCCCGCCACTTTGTTGCCATATCCTGCGACTCAGTCTCAGCCAAAGGAGCCTCACGATTGTATATTCCTTACTGAGGAACAGACAAAGGGTCGCATCGATTTGCAAGATACGCCCCTTCCAGATGTAGATGGGGAACTGTGGGTTGATGGGTCCTGTTTGAAGTTACCAGATGGCACGACTTCAGCTGCTTATGCAATTACCACGCTTGAGACAGTAGTGGAAACAGCTCGCATACCTCAGAAGTCGGCTCAAGCAGCTGAACTAATAGCTTTGACACGAGCATGTGAGCTTAGCACTGACTTGTGTGTGAACATTTACTCGGATAGCCGCTATGCTTTTGGAGTGGTTCATGATTTTGGCCTACTCTGGAAGGAAAGAGGCTTTCTTACATCCCATGGGATGCAGATAATACACGGAGAGTTAGTGCATAATCTCTTGACTGCACTTACATACCCAAAGAAAGTTGCTATTATGAAATGTAGCGCACACAAGAAAGTGACTGACAAAATAGGACAAGGCAATGCCTTTGCAGACCGCGTAGCCCGTGAGACTGCGATGCAGCGAAGCACTACACCCATGTACGTAGTGAAATCACAAGCTGAGCGTTGGCATGATGCTAGAGAGGAAGTATTGGATATACAGAGATCTGCTTCTGTGGAAGAGCTTGAGCAATGGTCTAAAAAGGAATATTAGATGATGAGGGTTGTTGGCGTAACAAAGAAATGAATAAGTGGAAATTGCCTGCGGCCTATTTACAACCTATGGTTCAAATGGCACATGGGCTGGCACATGTTGGAGCTCTAGCAATAACTACATTGCTTACACAAGTTTGGGAGCATCCTGAAATTGCTAGCACAGCCAAAAGGGTAGTACAGTCCTGTTTGATCTGTTGGCAGTATAATCCTGGAAAAGGGACACGAACTCCTACAGGAGGGTTTGCTACACCAACCGCACCTTTTGAAGTTTTGCAGATGGATTACATCCAACTCGAACGCTGCAATAATTTGAAATATGTCCTAGTGGTGGTATGTGCCTTTAGCAAATGGATAGAGGCATACCCTACGAAGGATAATACTGCTCTCACCACAGCAAAGGTGCTTCTAAAGGAGTTTTTCCCTAGATACGGTGTTTGTAAACTTTTGTGGAGTGACAATGGACCTCATTTTATTGGGCAAGTTGTTGAGCATGTCCTGAAAGGATTAGGGATCAAACAGAAATTCCATACAGTTTTCCACCCGCAATCAGCAGGATTGGTGGAAAGGTATAACGCTACTCTAAAAACAAAGTTGGCGAAAATACTGGCTTCCACGTCCCTAAAGTGGCCAGATGCACTACCTTTGGCATTACTATCCATAAGATCGGTGCCACATTCACGATCAGGTCTTACCCCCTATGAGGTGGTGTTTGGGAGACCAATGAACATTTGGGGAATTCCTAAGCCACGCCCCATACATGATGTTCCTTGTGTTCTGATGAATGATTATTTGGCACAGTTAACTGACAGTTTGATTTCTATTCATCAACAGGTTCGAGAAGCTCTTCCTGACAGATCTACAGGTGAGGCCCACGAACTCCGTCCTGGTGACCATGTAATGGTCAAGGTCTTTGACAGATCGAACAGCTTGGAGCCAAGGTGGCGAGGACCAGAGCAGGTGCTCCTTGCAACAAGAACAGCAGTTCGAGTGACAAACAGAAAGAATTGGATCCACAGCACACACTGCAAACGCGTGTCGCCTGCCTTGGTGGAACCGGCTGTGTTGACCGACCATCGAGAGATTCTGGAGACGGAGAAAGGCCAAGCTATCTCACCTGACGAATCTGCGGAAGTCTTCCCGGACCACACGATCACTGGAGTATCCAGATATCAATTGAGACCGAGGAAAGGATCTGCAGTTTTGAAAAAGACTGGTTGAGCTACCACCCTGGGTTAGTGAAACGGAGAGCCATTGTGGCAAGGGGAGGGGATCAGCCCTGTATTAGTGTAGTGACACCCACTTTGGCCCATGGTGAAGAAATCAGCGGCTGCCCAGGGAGAAGAGCTCCAACGACTGTTTTCAACAAGTTTTCAGAAAGATCAATCATTACTGCTGCTAAAATGAAAAAACAAATCATTTGTGCTGTAGGGTTTGTTGTTGCTATGGTGGCTATGGCAGCAATTACATGGTACATCGAGAAGGTGGCTCCTGTTCGACAGCTTTTTGTTGCCACTACGCCAGTACCCGTGGAACACCACTACTTTACTCTTCCTTACCATGAGCAAAAGCATCGACAATCCTACCTGAACAATACTTTTATCCAGATGTTGCACCATACTCACAATGCTACGAATACTACCAACTGTTGGGTGTGTGGGATGATACCTGCACATCAAAAGAAAGGAGGAACACCTTTTATTCCTCTTCCATTTTCTCACAATGGTTCTTGTCAAGCTTGGTATGCGCTTTTGTTTGCATATGGAAAGCCTTCAGTAGGTGGGATTATTTTTCAACTTAATAAAGTGTGTTATCAAAATAAAGAAGCCACAAGCCAAAGGGACTAAATGGGAATCGGAAGAGTATCAACCGGACAATATTTCAACACCATATGTTTTCACAAATGTGAGAATAATAAAGAACATTGGACCTTTTGTGATTTCTGTGACAAAAGCTAAAGCAGATTTGTGTATTTGTAGTGTTGGAAGAATTCCAGTGGGGAGGAGCGAGTGTACTGTAATCCTGACCATTGAAGGTGCCAATAAGAGCACTTTCACAGCCTCGCATAATACGTATTTTGTGTGCGGAAATAACGGATATTATCAATTACCTGTTGGGTGGTCAGGAATCTGCTATGTATCTTTTCTGTTGCACCCTGTGTTTCTGGCACCTGCATTGTATCACCGTGATTTTAAACTGTACAATGACATTTCCAAAAACAGAAATAAGAGGACAATAAGTATGGATGAAGTTGACCAAACCGACACTACCCTACAACAATATGTTGATTTCAATTTGGGCTTATTTTTCTTTGTGGGTGCTGCATTAAATAGCAGGAAGATTAGGCGACTGACTCGTGTTGTGGAAGCTGTTACTAATCAGACAGCTATGGCACTTGGGAACATTACAGAGGAACTACAGATTGCAAGGATTGTAGCACTCCAGAATAGGATGGTGCTAGACGTGATTTTGGCTGATCGAGGTGGTGCATGTCGCATCATCGGTAGCAGCTGTTGTGTATTCATACCAGATCACTCACCTTCAGTATATGACGCAATATCAAAACTGCATAAGATTGCTGCAGAAATTCATCCAGAGACTGGAACTTGGACTTTTGCTGGATGGTTTTGGACTCTTGTTTCTGCTTGGGGCTGGAAGCTACTGACTATCCTATGTGTAATAATTACAATATTCTTTACATGCTGCGTATGTATCCAATGTGGTCCAATGCTTTGCTCCATTTGCATCTCTGCTTGTATACCTGCCAGAGGGAACATTGCTGAAACAAAGGCCCAACAAATGTTGAATAAAGAGGTGGCCGAAATAATGTTAATAGATGTACGGGATGAATATCTAGATTACCCCAGATAAACGAATGTCTTCAGCCAATGCTGAAAGGGTCGTCTGTTGTAATTTGGCAGCATTTAAGTTAAGCATTAACTGAAGACAGCCTGTATTTAGAGGCTAAATTGTCCGCTTTGTGGAATCCATTTTGTATTTCTGTCAGCCATTTTGGCTGCCATGTGCTACCATGTGCTCGCCATGTGCTCTGTCCTACCTTCCTGTCAACTGCTCTTGAAATCTGCCTAGAGACAAGTTATATTTAGTTCCTCTTGCTTTGCACATGCTCAGTTGAGCTTGCAGCTGTTCCGAGTTTATAAATGTCAGGATGTGTCTGCTAAAAGTAGAAACTGTTAGCTCCACCCACTTGTCGACTGTGCATTCTCTGTATGACCTTATATGTACCTAAAACCAGCATTTGTGTTAGTACCGCCTTCATTTGAGCCCCTGTGTGGGTATAAAAGGACCAGGATCCTGCCATTCAGTGTGCTACTTCATGCATTACTGAAGGGTGATGTGTGAATGTTAGCTCCACCTCATGAGGTTTAATAAACTCTGTCTTTTATATTTCAGTTTCTGTGCCAACTTCTTCCTAAGTGTCTGAGGACTCTGTGCAGAGAAGGGAGAACCCCTAAGCACTGGTAGGCCTTGCTGAGGCTCACTACAACACTATAACATTTGTAATGTATTGTTCACTTTGTAAGAAATGTAGTTACTTGCTGTCCGTGCTGGACTTAATTCCTGCCTATTGGTTTTCTTCAGCATAATCTAGATTTTCCTAGTTTTACGAAGGAAAGTCTTAATTTTATTGAAGACGTGGAGGCAAGTATTACATCTTTTTAACTTGCTTTATTTTTAACAGAAGCAGTCAAGAGAAATAAAAACTACTAGCCCCAATAGGGACAGAGCTGTAGTCCAACATAACCACCAATCAGGACATAACGTTGCCTATAACACCTACCTTGACTGCGAACAGTCCTCTTTTCTTATGCGCGAAGTTATGTAGAGGAATGGAAAAACTGTAAAATTATAAAAATCAACAAGATTGCCAACACAATGGTAAACATATCCTGAGTAAAGTCCAAAAATATGGAGCCAGGAAGGAGAGCCTCTGAAGGAACAAGACCATGCCAGGAACGACGTGGAGAGGAACCAACTAGAATTCTGGTGTCAGAGGATCTAACAGGCAATTCATGTAGCTGTAGATGATGCAGCACCGGTAACTGTAGGGTGGGAGAAGTATTGATAGTAACATGTTGCCTTGGGATAATACTCACCTCCGTGTCTTTAATAAAATTAAGACTTTCCTTTTTAAAGATCTAGATTTTATGGCATGTCACGGAGGCTTCTATTATGCTTGTTTAAAGCATAGATATCACCACAGAAGAAACAGTATGTATAGGTTTGTAATAAAAAAAGTACGGACTGTATTAGCATTCGCCCAATTCGCCAATCTCAGAATGTCCTCCAGACGTGAATCTGCCCAAAAAGCTTTGGATGCCATGGCTCTCATAGAGGAGTGGGCTCCAAAAATGGAGGTACCAATCCCGGCTAAAGACATCATCCACTTAACCCAACGAACCAAGGTAGGGGAAGAAACCAGTCTAGTTTTTTTTTTCAAAAGAAATGAGGAGTTGAGTAATGGAGGACATTCTGAGATGATTGGTTTGTTGTTCATACACCTTCAAACAATTGCGCACACATAGTTGAGGATGGTCAGGCAAGAAAGGATAAAACACAATAGTTAAACTGGTCTTTATGCTCTTTCGTATATTGAAAAGGACTCCTGTAGGAGTAAAGTGACAAGAAGAAATGTCTAAAGCTTTGACATCATAAATACATTTGATAGAAAGGAGACAACTGTTAATTTAGCAGACAGCTTTTTGAGCAAAAGAGAAAGATTATCTGACCAGCTAATAAACAATTGTAAAACCAAATTAACATCCCATAGCGGACTGTATTTAGGAAGTAGGGGGAGTTACAAAATCTTCCTTCCCTTTAACATCCCTTTAAATTGGATGTTTCCCACAGGTTTTCCATCAATTCGGGGATGATTGGCTGAGATTGCGGGTCTGTACAAATTGACTGTACGATAAGATTTTCCCCTGCTAGCAAGGGAGGCCAAAAAATGTACTACATAGGTGACATCCGCTGAAAAGGGATCAACAAGATTTTGCCATAACACAAGCAAGCCCATTTAGACCAGGCTGACTTATAAGCCTTTGTGGTGCCTGGAGCCCAGGATTTGCGGATATACTCTGCAGCTTCTGCCGAAAGGCCTAGATGAGGTTGGGCTGTTCCGCTACCTTCCAGGCAGACAGTAAGGGGCACTGTTGAGAATGAGAGAGTGCCTGGATATGTAGGGATCTAACAGGAGATCCGGAAAGACTGGAAGAAGCATGGGATAATCTATTGACAACTGGAGGAAGGTCGGAAACCAAACCTCAGATTGCCAAAAGGAGGCCACTAAGACTAGAGTGGCATTTTGCAGTTTGACCTGAGCCAGCACTCTGCTGATCATAATGAAAAGACGGAAGGCATAATGGGTGTCCTGGGACCAATCCTGGAGAAATGCATCCTTCTCTAACGCTAACAGATCCGGCCTGAAGCTGAAGAACTGAGGAAGCTGAGATTTGAGCCTGGATGCAAACAGGTCTGGGTGAAGGAGAATCCATATGTGATAAAGAGACTGGAAAATGGAAGGATGTATATGTCAGTCCCTGAAATCGTGACAAAAACGTGAATGCCAGTCTGCGGCGGTGTTGAGGGAATCTGGAAGATATTATGCTTGAACTGGGATATTGCACTGGAGACAAATTCCCAAAAGCTTTTTGCCAGCTCTGCCAACGGTTTGGACCACGTTCTGCCCAGATGACTTCTATACCATACCGAGGAAAGATTGTCCATTCAAAGAAGAACAGAACACTCTATTTTGTTTTTGTTAAAACTGTGGATTTGAAAGGAGCCTGCCAGAAGCTCTAAACAATTTATGTGCAGTTTTGATTCCGTCAATGTGCCTCCAGTCAAAGTCTGTCCAGACCGGCTGCCCCAGCCTGTCAGGCTTGCATTTAATTCTAATAGAAGATCGAGGGCCGAGGCAAAGATCTTCCTGCGGTCTCAGGCATCTTAACAGTCTATTCAGCATTGAAGCTCCATGTGAGACTCGGATCCAGTTGTACTAGCTTGGAAAACGAAAGGCCCTGTCAAAGATGACGATTTTGAGTCTCTGGAGAGCTCGATAGTGAAGGGACCCAGGAAACATGGCCTGAATTGACGAGGAAGGAAGACTTAGAATCCTGGTGAGTGTCCCAAGAGATCTGGAAGGAGTGAATAAAGTGTGTGAAATTTCGGCTTTGACTTTGGTCATGGGTAAATGAAGGGTAGCCGACTCTAAATTGACTTGAAACCACCAAGAACTCTATCTGCCTGGAGGAGGTAAGATTAGATTTTTCCATATTGATCAGAAAACCCAGTTCCTGCAACAGAGAACAGGTGATCTGAAGATGGGATTGAAGGGTAGACAGACACTGACTTATTAGAAGAATATCGTACAAGTGGATGATTAAACTGACCCCTGGAGAACTGAGAAGAGCTACAACAGGTGTCATGATCTTTGTAAAGCATCAAGGTGCCGAAGAGATACCGAAGGAAAGGGAGGTAAACTAGTACGTTTTTCCCTGCCTTTGGAATTGAAAATATTTTCTGGAAGAAGGATGAATAGGAATGGTTAAATATGCTTCTTGTAAATGTAGATGGACCATCCAGTAGTTTTGGAGCAAAGAATCTCTTAGATGGATGATGGTTTTCATCTTGAAATGTCGATAGACTTCAAATTGATTGAACTGTTTGAGATAGATGACTGGTCTCATCTTTTTGTTTTTCTTTTGAACCAAAAAGAGAGAACTTAGAAATCCCTTTGGATGAGATGAAGAAAAGACTTTTGGTAGCCCTCTTCTGAAGAAGAGAAGATATCTTTGTGTTACTAACACAGCCATTTCTCGTGAAAGTAGTAGAGGTTCCGGGATCTGTAATTAAAAAGGTGCAGAAAAGAGTTCTATTGAATAGCCGTGGATGGCGTCCAACACCCATGGATCTGCGGTGATGGACTGCCATTTGAGGAAAAAGAATCTTAGTCGACCCCCCAGTGACAGAGGTACAGAAGGAGCACCTACCAGTAGCGTTTGATTCACGGATGTTCCTTTGTCCCCTGTTTCGGAGTCCTCCATTCCTCTGGGGATAGAATTGGGGTCTGAAGTTGTAGTTATTGAAGCCTCTAGAATATTGACCTCTGAAACCACAGCCGGCAAAGCGGCTTCTTCCTCTGTCATCCCTTGCAAAAACCCATTGGGCAAAAACTTTCTTCTAGGATTGTGGAGCCTTGTCTATGGAGGCAGATGTGGTCATGTATTTGCTCAATTCATTTATGAAGGAATCGCCGGACAGAAGACCATCGGCTTTGACCCCAGGATTTGACGATACTAGATAAGCCAGCTTGGGATCCGGTTTCAAGAGGAGACCCTTCCTTCTCTCATGTGCAATGGAGAAATTAGCATTACATAAAAGACAAAACGCTCTCTGAATCCACATGGATAACTCCTCTGCATCAATTGTTGAATTGCCCAGTCTAGCCGTTTCAGAGAGGGTCAAAAATGCGGTAAAGCAAACCGGACTGCATCCAATAATTTATCTTGACACATAGACCAAGCCTTGTCAATCCCTTCCCGGGGTCCTTACCGAATTTAGAAAAAAAGGTTAACATATTTGGGTCTATAACTGGGGTAGCAGTAATATTGAGGGGGTAAAGATGGTCTAGGGCATTCGGATCTCAGTTTTGCCCTGGTCTGCTTATCCAAAGGCAGGCGTAATGTGCTGGTAATATACTCCCCCACGTTCTCTGCCGGGAACCATTCAGTGGAATTTGGATGGTGGATACACTTGGGATCAAACATAGGAAGGCCCTCAGAATCTATTCTGAATTTGAAAGTAAGAGGATCAGGCTTAGGCGATGAAACGTTCCTGTTCTTTTGTTTAGGCCCCAGCCAAAACTCAGAGTCATCACCTTTGTCAGCATCGTCATCAATGTTAGGGTAAAAGGAATTACCATCCCTGTCATGAATACTAGAAATCACAATTTGTCATGGTATTAACCTCTTTGGAACTATGAAACCCCTTCTGAGGCCTTGGAGGAACGTCGTACTCAACCACATGTGAGGAACCCTTACCAACCACAGACGCACTACTGGGTTTAGTGCAGGACCTTGCTTTCCCTTCGGAAAGAGACTCTTCGGGCACTGTAGAAATAAATTAACTTTTCTGCTACCCCCCACCCCTCCCCCCGCAGGCCGGGCCAACACTTTTTTTGACTCGAGATTAATTACTGTGCTTTCAATGTTATTTGTAACTTTGGACATGGAGGCATCCAGAGTCTGTTGTACCGATGACTGGCTGAAATCATCTAAATTTTAGAGACAACCCTCAGCGTCACCGTCATCTTGGGCATTGATGGAGCAAGAACTCACAATGAGACTTGCTCGTAAGCAATCCTCTCACAGTATTAATTTATTAAACTTTGTAATGTCTCTACTAACAAATGCACACACGAACACTATACGAGTGAAGCTTGCCTATGTGTTTAAACTAATAAGTAACGCTTGTCTAATCCAAAATGGCCGCTAAAGCGCGGGAATTACAGTGCGCATGTGTCAACCATATCACGTGGTATGACGTCTTTCTTTGCTTGGAGGGAAAACTTTGCTTCTGCGCAGTGTGTATTAAAATGGCTGCTTAATGTTTTCACGTGCTAAAGCTTGCGCATATGCTGCAATTAAAACTGTGATATTCTAATGCTACTAATGCGGGATAGATTTATAATTAAATGGGAATAGAGTAGAAATAGGGGGTATACAGTGAAAACATTTATTTGGGATTTTAATGTTTTTCTTCTTTGACTTTTATTAGTTTGTAAAATGGGGCCTGGGTTAACGGAGAGGCAGCTTGAAGCCAATGCGAAGTACGCATGCGCCCTGGAAAACAAGGCACAGCGATGAAGTCAACTTGGACGTCATCCAAGGCCGTGACCTGGTGGCCAACTCCACTGCATCCGCGATGTTCCTGCAAAATGCAACAATTTATATAAACAATGTATTAAACTTTGTCATGAGACGGGTGGGAAATAAAGCAAATGTATTAATTGTGAGGGGCGGTATTTCCAAACAATGGGCTTAAAGAAATTGAACTAAATTGACATGGTGTGAGGATCAACCCCCTGTCCCCGTCCAATCAGAAGTAGTGGGCCCATGAAAATTGAAACATTAATGGGAGGTACCTCGGTATAGAAGGGTATAATAGGTATAGATTAGTTAATTAGTTATGAGGAAGCGATGCTACATTCATTGATCCAGACGCTGATGCAGAGCAGAACTAGGCTGATTCGCTGTCTAGAGACGTCCTGAGGTGGGGCGGCGGATTCTTAGAAGACGACTCGAGAGAAGCAAGGAGAAACAAAGTATCAGAGAAGGGAACGACGCAGGCGTCGTTGATAGAGAGGTCACCTGTCCTGTCCTGAACCTGATCCGGAGGTCTTTGGTTTTCATCCAGCGCTGGGAGGCCCCCGGGTAGCCATGCGCTATATAAGTGCCCTTTTCATTTCATTCATTTCATTTCATTCATTCATCCTTCCTGGGACCTATCTTTCCAACTCCTTGGCCAAGGGGTTTGGTTCTCGCACCTTTAGGTAAATATAAATGCAACCTTTAGCTATGCTGCTGTCTATATCTTCTTCTTTCTGAGGGACCGTCATTGATCAATAATTGATTATTAGTATGCTTCATCCTTGATATACGATTAAGTATTATGTGGTTCTGTAATTTACTCTGCTAAAATTTTAGATAAACATTTTAAAACTTCCTGACTCAGTGATGATTTCAGGATTATGTACTACATAGGTGACATCCGCTCATTTTAAACTTCCCAATTATCAAAGGGTCCATTGGTAAGTCATTACTCTTCAATCAGAAAAGTAATTGGTAGCAGGGATATTGATAAAGAGTACAACTGACCCACCAGTGGAAATTGCTAGCGTAGTATGAATGAATGGGCCCAGGTGAGTATTCAGTGTATGAATGCTTGTTGTTAGTAACCCGCTGGATCAGTTTTCTGGTTATCAGAGGATGGTTATACTTTGTTAATTGGGTAATGAGGATTTTATTTTTATAAACTAACATCCGTTTGTTCAAAAGTTTGTTTTATGTTGTCCAGAATTCCCCGGGGAAAATTGAATAGCGGATGGTAAGTGGAAGCCATACTGCAGTGAGGTTATCTGTCAGGCAGAAATAGTACTGAAACGTTAAGCAGGGCTATCTGTACTTGTTAGGGACTCTATGCGTGTGAGTAATAGCAAAGGAATACGCTGGTAAAAAAATTTGATGTTATATCACCTAGAAAGGGTAACATTGAAGAAGTAGCAGGTATTTCTGAAGCTTACGTGAAGAGTAAACGGAAGGGTTTTACTCGTAGTGTATGTTTAGGAAACGGAAAGGTTTTACTAAGTGTGAGAGAAACTATCCTTTTCAATTTAGCGAAACTGGCATGATAGCGAATGTTTTATGTTGTTACTGAATTTTAATAAGAAGCGTAGAGAAAATAAAGTTTTGCGTACGATTTTGTAAAGGGAGGGTCAGCTGCCGGAGAGGAAGCTGACGTCACAAAACGCCGCGCTGGGATTGGTTGAAACAGCGGGCGTGGAACGACTCTTGTAAAGGAGGGGTCAGTAATCAGGAGTAATACTGACGTCACAGGTGTCGCGCTGGGATTGGTTGAAACAGCGAGGGACAGAGAAGCGCAGATTGTAAAGGAGGGGTCGTCAGACAGATGTCACTGACAAGCCGCGCTAGGATTGGTTCAGAGACAAATGTTAGCAGGAATTTAATTGGTTGTCAGCATAGAAGTCGAAATCTTAGTGGATAGTGGAGATTATATGTGGAAACACGATCCGACTTTAACAGGAACTCGTCCGGACAGGAGATTTCTAGGTTTTGCAGAATATAATTCGATACATTGATATTTACCCAAAATGTATGGAGAAAAGAGAAAAATGACATTTCTACAAAAGGTTAAGAATTATTTTAAGAAGGATAAACCCATCAAAACTAGAGAAGGAATTATCATTCCACCAGCAAAAACGCCTGCTTCATTCATGATGATGGAGAGAGGTTATCATACTTGCGTATGGTTAGAAAATTGGATAGAATATACCAAAAATGACGGAATATTAGCATTCCCAGAGAATGGTACTTTCAATGGGAGAATTCTTCAAAATTTAAGATTGAGGATGAATGACTTAGAACCCAGACCAAGATTAACTCAATACGAAGCCCTAGAAGAGTGGGAAACAGAGGCATTTCAACGTGACCGACCAAGAAGCAATAGGGGTTATAGGGGATTTTTCCCTAGACAACAAAATGAGTCAAGAGACAGTCAGATGAAACAGTGGAGAAGAGCGATGCTTACCGAGGGTTTGTATCCAGTATTTATGACAGAAGAATCGTTAGGGAGCAAATGCACAGAAAAGACAAAACACTTGACAGGGTTTGGAGATTCTGAAGATGAATTTATGGAAGAAATATTAAAGAACCCGCCACCATATCAGGAAGGGACAAGTGGATGTACTCCAAGTGCACCACTTTTAAAAACACCATTGGTACCGCAAGTATTGCATAATCCACCAGTTAATAGGGTACTTCAGGATAAGGAAAAAGAAGCTATAGACAGAAACAGAGCAGAATTGATACAGAAAATAACACAGCTGAATGTACATCCTGATTCCCTGACCATACCTGTAACAATTGGTCCAGTGGTTCCCTTATATGGTGACATGGTAAATTATCCGAAACCTTTAGTTATGCCTACACCTGTAGAGATTCCTAAACCAGAACCCGTAATAATTGATGACCAGATCAGTGATTGTGAATCTATGATATCCCTAATGGATTTACCGATTCGAGGATCTGTAAATAGCACTCCTTGAAGAATAACACCTGGTTGCTCCAAAGATGTAAATATAGTAACCTCATCTGGAACTAAGAGTGCCACAGTAGTAACGCCAGAAGACTTAGAAAGGTGGGCACAAGGATCAGACAGACAGAGTACACCCCCAAAGATCATGGACATCTACAAATTAAAAGTCAAGTTAGAAGAAATGATAGCAGGAAATGTAGGAGTAGATCGTCTAAATACTTACGATGAAGAAGAACTATTGTTTGTATGCAGAAGCATAACTAGAAATGTAAAGATATTTCATGAGAAATTATCAGATTTGGCCTTGCAGATGGGATTTGAAATAGGAAAGTCAAAAGTATTACAGAAACCCTATAGAGCAGACTTTTCTGACAAGGATTTAGAAAACATGAATGCCTCTGGCCGAAAACTACAAGTAAAAGAATTAATGTCAGTACTACAGAAATGGAGAGATCTAGATAAATGGAAAACTAGATGGACAAAGAAAAAGGAAGAGGCACGGTACAGTAGATCGAATTCTGAATATTTATTGAAGGAAGCAGGGAAAGCAGATCAGATGTACCCGATGTGAGAAGTACCTGGAGGAGGTTATGTTCATGTCCCATGGAGTAGACAGGATATTTTGTCATTTACAAATGACTTTCCAAAGTTAAGAGAAAAGCCAATTGAATGGTACAAGCAGGTTGAGAGGTTTGTGAAAGTGTCAAAGGTATTGTTGAAGGACTTGGATGGTTTATTTGACATAGTGGTACCTGCCGATTTGTGGACAGATTGTAAGATTACAGTTGACTGGCCTAGTGAAGAGTATCCTAGAGATGCAAAGACAGGTGCTCCATCAAGTGATGTAATGAAAAAGTATCAGCAGGTAATAACTTACCTGAAAGGGAAAATACCACCGAAAGAAACAGATTGGGTGAAAATAGACAGGACTACCCAAGAAGCAAGTGAATCGGTACATGCTATTATGAACGTCTATTACAGGTGTTCAAACAGTATAGTGGATTTGAGGACATTGGAGTTAAAAATATGAGTCAGTTTGTCTACCGATTTGTTTATAGTTTAAAGCCAGATATTTGTCAGATGATTAACCGCTTCGCTGCCTGGCCGATTCCGCCCAGGTGCTGGGAGTTCTAAAGACTGGGCGTGTCTCGGACGGCACCCGCGCGTCCCGAGCACACGCCCACCGTGACTCATGACGGCCGGGGGCCGTCATGAGCACGGAAGGAGTTAAGCAGCACATGTTGTGCTGGCAAGGGAAACCCTGTGATGAAATTTTGAAATATGCCAAATATTGTGGAGACGATATTGAGGATAGGCACAAGAAACTGCAAGAGAAAGTGATGTGGGCTCAGGTGAAAATGGCTGAGCGACAGGGAATTAATTTGGATAATCCAACTGATAATCAGGGAAAAGATTTTGGAACAAATGGTGACACAGGAAATGGTGGTAAAGTGAGAGGACGAATGAGTAGAGAAGAGGCTAAAAAGAAATTTCCTTGTCATGGATGCGGAAAGTTGGGGCATTGGAAGGATGAATGTAAAAAGATTTGAAATAATAATGGCCCAAATCATAATTTAAATCCACAGACGCAGAATGACTCACAGCAGGGTGTAAATCCTCAGAGTCAGTTGCCACCTGCCCCTATACAGGGTAATGTAAGCAGAGCAAAGCACGGTACAGACGTCGGATATCAAGGAGGAAGTAGTAAGAATGATTATGTAACTTCACAGTTTCTTTTACAGGATGATTTTGATCCATACAACCATCAATGACGGTGCCTAAGAGAGGGGGAGAAGGAGTGCGTACTTGGCGCATCCTTGCCGGTAGATCAGTCAGGTCCATATTTTGAAGGGAAAGTAAGAGGTAATGATATCACTTTCCTTTTGGACACTGGTGCTACCCGTTCTACTGTGAGAACAGCAGACATCCCAGACCTTCCTCTCTCTGGAGAAGCTATCCAAGTTGTAGGTGTAGCTAATCAAAAGATCAGAACACCTCTTACTGAGCCAATGGAAGTAAAAATAGGAAACTTCCGAGAAATGCATCAATTTGTAGTGTGTGATTCTAGTCCAGTAAACTTATTGGGTAGAGACTTACTGTGCAAAATGAATTGTACTATTTTCTGCACACCGGATGGTGTTGCAATACAGACCCCGGAGGAAGATCATGTTTATAAGTTCATGATAGCCAAGCAAGGTACAGAAATAGATGAGATGTTCTCTTTGATAACGAAAAACGAATTACCAGAAGAACTAAGAACTACAGTGAATTCCAAGGTATGGGATTTCACCGGGAAAGAAGTAGGACTTATGGCCAAAATAGACCCAGTAAAAATCACTGTAAAGGAAGGTGCAATTTTCCCAAATACCAGACAGTACAACATGAGTGCAGAAGTAAAGGCAGGAGTTGTTGAGGAAATTAACAGAATGGTAAAACAAGGCACATTAAAAGAAGTTATGAGTAGCCCTTGTAATTCACCAATCATGGGTTTGAAGAAGCCTAGTGGAAAGTATAGGATTGTTCAGGATTTACGCAAAAGTAATAAGATTGTGGTACCTTGTTGTCCTATAGTGCCAAATCCTGCAGTAATCCTATACCAGATCCCCTGGAGTGCAGAATGGTTTACCGTGATTGATCTATGCCAAGCATTCTTTTCAATACCATTGCACCCAGATAGTCAATATCTCTTTTCATTTGAATTTGAAAATCATGTCTATGTATGGAATCGTGTTCCTCAAGGATACACAGAAAGTCCCTCCATCTTTAATCAAATACTGAAAGGGTGTCTAGAGAAACTAGTACTGCCCAGGAGTTCAGTCTTGGTGCAGTATATAGATGATTTACTAGTAGCGTCCAACACTCATGATGATTGTGTCGAAGATTCAATTGCGTTACTCAACCATTTGGTTGAGTAAGGACACAAAGTGTCACCTGAAAAGCTGCAGTTTTGCACAACTGCAGTTAAATACTTGGGACACCAAATTGAAAGAGGAACAAGAAGAATAACATCTGACAGAATAAAAATAATAAAGAAAATGAAAGTGCCAGAAACACAAAGAGAAGTGAGAATGTTTCTTGGAATAGTAGGATACTGTCGACAGTGGATTATAGGGTTTTCCCTACTAGCAAAGCCTTTAATTCAGTTAACCAAAAAGAAAGCCAAAGATCCAGTTGAATGGGATGATGAAAGTGCCGGTGCATTTGTAAAATTAAGGAATGCTTTGTGTGAGGCACCTGCCTTGGGCATGCTTGACTATACAAGAGAATTCGCACTATTTTGCTATGAAAGAGAAAATTGTGCACTTTTAGTGTTAACTCAGAGACATGGAATAGATAGGTGTCCTATAGCATATTTTTCAGCTACATTGGACCCAGTGGCGGCAGCATTGCCAGGCTGTTTGAAAGCAGTCGCTGCTACCTGTATGAGCATTGAACAAAGTGAGTCAATAGTAATGGGATATCCTGCAACAGTATTTGTCCCACATGCAGTTGTGATCCTGTTGACAAGAACTCGAACTCAGCATCTCACACCTAGTCGGATGACAAGGTATGAACAAATTATTCTTGGTGCTGAAAATGTGACCATAGTAAGGTGCACTATTGTGAATCCTGCTACATTATTGCCAGATCCAATTTTTGAAGAAGTTAAAGATGATCCAGAACATGATTGTCTAAAGGTCACAGAATTATGTACAAAACCGAGACCTGACATACAGGAGACGCCCCTAAAAGATCCAGATAGGGAGCTGTTTGTGGACGGCTCATGCTTAAGGCATGAGGATGGTAAACTGAGTGCAGCCTATGCTGTATGTGAACTAACTGGAATAGTCGAAGCATCCTATTTACCAGGAGTCAAGTCTGCACAAGTAGCTGAATTAATTGCTCTGATCAAAGCTTCCAAAATTGGGAAAAATTTAAGAGTAACCATATTTACGGATAGTCAATATGGGTACGGGGTTGTGCATGACTTTGGCCAACTGTGGATGCAGAGGGATTTCATGACTTCTTCAGGATCCCCAATCAAAAATGGACAGTTTGTAAAAGAATTATTGGAAGCAATACAATCACCAAAAGAATTGGCAGTGGTGAAATGTGCCGAACACCAGTCAGGAGACGATTGGGTGGTAGTCGGTAACAGATACGCAGATCTAGTGGCTCAACACTGTGCCAAAAACAGGTTGTCAGTAAATAAAAAGGTTGAAAGGATGGTAATCAGCTGCCAACTTATGTTATGTGCACCACCTGAAACATGGAATCATGTGAAGAGATTGAAAGACGATGCTGATGAGAGTGAAAGAGATGTTTGGATAAAAATAGGATGTTCCCGAAGAGCAGATGACGATGTATGGGTATACACAGACGGCAGACCAGTCATGCCCGACTGTCTGATTTCACAAATGGCCAGAATGTATCATGGAGACACACATATAGGGAGAGATGCCATGATTAGACTCTTCAGACAAAGTTGGTATAATCCAAAGTTTAGGGCTGCAGCAGAGAGTCTTTGCCAAAGGTGTCTAACTTGCCAAATGAATAATCCAGGAAGAAAAACAGTAATTGGTTTAGGAAAAATTGGAAAGGTTGAGGGTCCCTTTGTGAGATTACAGCTAGATTTCATACAGTTACCACCATGTAAAGGACTGAAATATGTACTTGTCATAGTGTGTCTGTTTTCAAGGTGGGTGGAGGCTTACCCTACCAGAAGGAATGACAGTATTACAGTCGTAAAGCTGTTGCTACGAGAACTCATTCCTAGGTTCGGTTTCCCAGTAACTTTGGAATCAGATAGAGGAAGTCACTTCAACAACGATGTAATTCGAATAATCTGTGAAGCATTCCAAATTGAACAGAAATTGCACTGTGCGTACCGCCCAGAGGCTTCTGGAGTGGTTGAACAAATGAATGGCACAATAAAATCAAGACTGTCAAAAATGTGCGCATCAACATCGCTAAATTGGCCAGATGCATTGCCTCTTAATGGGATTCAGAAGCATTCCTGATAGAAATACCGGATTGAGTCCCCATGAAATAATCATGGGAAGAGCAATGAGACAAGCACATGTACCTACAAATAAACTGCTGAACATAACTGATGATATGGTTCTGGATTATTGCAAAGGATTGGCTGACCTAGTGCGTTCTGTCTCTCACCAGGGTGGAGAAGACGCAGTTTCCAGGCAGCCTGAGCAAGAGCATGATCTGAATCCCGGAGACTGGGTGGTTGTGAAGCATCACACCAGAGAAACGTGTTTATCACCCAGGTGGGGCGAACCGTGTCAGGTTATACTAGTTACGAACACAGCAGTGAAATGTGCAGGATTGCCTAATTGGATTCATGTAAGCCACACCAAAAAGGTGCCAGAGCCTGAAGGACAAGATCCTCAGACAGCATCAATAACTGAGGAAGCTGAAGGTTGGCCAGCTGAAGAATCCCAGGTGAGAGATTCGAGAGAAGCTGAAGAAGAACAACCGAGCACAAGTCAGGACTGCATACCAGTGGTTGAAATACCAGAAGTTTACAACAGAACAAGAAGCCGAGCAAAATTATAAGAAATTAGGGAAGACCAGATAGGTGAAGAAGAAGCAGCTCTGGAAGAGGAAAATGATACGATAAGAGAGCCTGAGCAGGACCAGATAAGGAGAGGAAATTGGGCTCAAATCGACAACGAAGCAACAAAATTTGAGCAGGGACAGATAGGTTTAGAAGAACGCGGTCAGGCTGCAGAAGTACAAAGTGCAATAAGCCCTGATCAGAACCAGTTAGAACTAGGAAAATACGTTCAAGAAGAAAAAGATCATGAGAACCTCAAGCACGAAGACGTAAATCCTGAACAGGGTCAGTTACTAGAAACTCACATTGGAGCAACTGAAGCAAAACCAATAAGACCTGAAAAAGAACAAATAGAAGAAGAAACTGAGAACAAAGAAAAACAAACTGTGCCACAACTTGAAAATAAAAGAACTTCTGAAGAAGAAATAAGAAGTGAAGAGACAGTGCAAACAAAGAAAGCCAGAAAAGGTGATCATTGGCCTAGTGACATTAAAAGAGTAAAATACCATATAGAAACCAGAAGTGAAGATCCGGAACAAGTAAATGAAGTAACAAGCCTAACTGGACAAACAAGTGGAACTGAAAAAGGAAAGAGCAAAAGACTGAAACTTGTGAACAATAAATTTAAAGGTCCTGATTGGACTTATATAATCCTTGAAGACTACGAGAGTTCAGAGTCAAGTGAAAGTGGTGACGAAAGAACAAGTGCGGAACTGACTTATGAAAAAGAAGTGAAACCACCTTGATAACGTTAAGTCTTGAAAGAAAAAGATAAGAAGAGAAATCTTCCTTGTCAAAATGCCTGACGACAGAGTTTCTGGGAGACCGAAACAAAATGTTGTAAAAGATGCTGTGCTATATGCATATGTAGTCTGGTAGTGGTGGTTGTAGTATGGTTAGTTGTGATTGTAGCAATTCCTTACCTTATGATAATGGATAAAAGATTAACAACGAAACGAAGGGAAGGTTAGATAACTTGAAAGGTAATAGAGTAAAATTAGAAGCAGAAGATGAACCAGAGTTTCATCATGTGGTAGCAGATAACGACACTAGTTTAAATGTTTTCACAAAATTATTGTTTCAATATGTAGATACCATGGAAGTTAGTGACTGTTATGTCTGTATGAAGTTACCCGAATCAGTAGCAGAAGGGTTAACATATCATCATTTGCCATTAACTTATGCCATATCATGTAGTGTATTGACTAGTTTATTTTATAAAACAGGGAGACTTCAGTATTTTTATTCAGATATAGATGTGATATTTTCTGAGGTTCCGATTCGAAAGAATATGAACCCAGTGCTTAGTAGTCAAGATGCACAATTTATGGGAGAATTTTTCCTAACAATGAAGTCAATAGATATAACACATGCACATAGAAGCAATCTAACATGTTCGTTACATGAAGAAGAAAAGATATTTTTGAATTTAGTAGAAGAGAGAAGACAAAATTTCCAAAAGAAAGCATCTGAGCATAAGGCTCATCTGCCACCTTGGGCTGAGAAAGAGGGTAGTTACACACCTGGCAAGGCTCAAGCTGCTATGGCTCTGGATTTTGTAAAGACAGGGAAAATTTGTCTACATAGGTTAAAGACTGATTATAACAATATTTTCATCGGTACCAGTGAATGTGAACATAATTTCTTAATTCTTGGAGGTTGGGGATTAAAAGGAGGAACAGATTCAGTTTTTCCTGGAATCTATTATGTGTGTGGGAATAAGGCTTACTTTGTGCTTCCTGCACAATGGTATGGAAGTTGTTATTTTGGAACAGTTTTTCCAAAAACATACCACGTAAAAAGAAACACTGGGAGCAATCAAAATAATAGTGAATTAACACGTAGTAAAAGAGTTAGTTTTTCTGAAATTGTAGGTGATATATTTGGTGCATTGATACCTTCAGTGGGAATAATTCTGAACTCAAGGAAAATATGTAAATTATCTACAGTGGTTGATCGTTTATCAACGGACACTGCTGGAGGATTTCTAATGATTAATGCGGAGATGGTTGCGATTAGATCAATGGTTATGCAAAATCGACTTGCTCTTGATATAATATTAGCAAAAGAGGGCGGAGTCTGTAAATTATTGAAAACGAAACATTGTTGCACGTACATACCTGACAAAAGTGCAGAAATTGGAACGTATATACAGAATATAACAAAACTTGAGAATGAACTAAAACCACTGGAAGTTGATAGTGTATGGGAAAGATTGACGAATAGTATTGTGTCAATTGGTACCTGGTTTGCTAATGTAGGGAAAGGACTTATAGGTCAAATATTAGTACCCTTAACAGGGATAGCAATAATAGTACTGTCAATAATAATATGGTGCAAATGTTGTAAGAAGAATGAGAAATATAAAGTGACAGGAAAGGGAAAGAAACGAAAGTTTGATGAAATTGAACTAGAAGATCTGAAAAGTGAATTATACAAGAAACTGAAAGGAGACGATAAAAATAGAAAGTGTAAAAATGAAGCTGAGACAATTTTATGCTAAAAGTTGGCATCTGGTTGTGGGTAGTATTTGATGGCTCAGAAACGCCATCAGAGAGGGGATTGATGGAGCAAGAACTCACAATGAGACTTGCTCGTAAGCAATCCTCTCACAGTATTAATTTATTAAACTTTGTAATGTCTCTACTAACAAATGCACACACGAACACTATACGAGTGAAGCTTGCCTATGTGTTTAAACTAATAAGTAACGCTTGTCTAATCCAAAATGGCCGCTAAAGCGCAGGAATTACAGTGCGCATGTGTCAACTATATCATGTGGTATGACGTCTTTCTTTGCTTGGAGGGAAAACTTTGCTTCTGCGCAGTGTGTATTAAAATGGCTGCTTAATGTTTTCACGTGCTAAAGCTTGCACATATGCTGCAATTAAAACTGTGGTATTCTAATGCTACTAATGCGGGATAGATTTATAATTAAATGGGAATAGAGTAGAAATAGGGGTATACAGTGAAAACATTTATTTGGGATTTTAATGTTTTTCTTCTTTGACTTTTATTAGTTCGTAAAATGGGGCCTGGGTTAACGGAGAGGCAGCTTGAAGCCAATGCGAAGTACGCATGCGCCCTGGAAAACAAGGCACAGCGATGAAGTCAACTTGGACGTCATCCAAGGCCATGACCTGGTGGCCAACTCCACTGCATCCGCGAAGTTCCTGCAAAATGCAACTATTTAAATAAACAATGTATTAAACTTTGTCGTGAGACGGGTGGGAAATAAAGCAAATGTATTAATTGTGAGGGGCGGTATTTCCAAACAATGGGCTTAAAGAAATTGAACTAAATTGACATGGTGTGAGGATCAACCCCCTGTCCCCATCCAATCAGAAGTAGTGGGCCCATAAAAATTGAAACATTAATGGGAGGTACCTGGGTATAGAAGGGTATAATAGGTATAGATTAGTTAATTAGCTATGAGGAAGCGATGCTACATTCATTGATCCAGACGCTGATGCAGAGCAGAACTAGGCTGATTCGCTGTCCAGAGAGGTCCTGAGGTGGGGGCGGCAGATTCTTAGAAGACGACTCGAGAGAAGCAAGGAGAAACGAAGTATCAGAGAAGGGAACGACGCAGGCGTCGTTGATAGAGAGGTCACCTGTCCTGTCCAGAACCTGGTCCGGAGGTCTTTGGCCTTCATCCTTCCTGGGACCTATCTTTCCAACTCCTTGGCCAAGGGGTTTGGTTCTCGCACCTTTAGGTAAATATAAATGCAACCTTTATCTATGCTGCTGTCTCTATCTTCTTTCTGAGGGACCGTCATTGATCGATAATTGATTATTAGTATGCTTCATCCTTGATATACGATTAAGTATTATGTGGTTCTGTAATTTACTCTGCTAAAATTTTAGATAAACATTTTAAAACTTCCTGACAGTGATTATTTCAGGATTATGAATTGTATTGAATGTCACTCATTTTAAACTTCCCAATTATCAAAGGGTCCATTGGTAAGTCATTACTCTTCAATCAGAAAAGTAATTGGAAGCAGGGATATTAATAAAGAGTACAACTGACCCACCAGCGGAAATTGCTAGCGTAGTATGAATGAATGGGCCCAGGTGAGTATTCGGTGTATGAATGCTTGTTGCTAGTAACCCGCTGGATCAGCATAAAAAGATGAATCCTCTTGTTTTAGATTCAATAATAATGAAAAAAACCCTTGGAAAAGTGAAGAAAAATCACCAGTAGCGAGCCAAAGGGTTAATATTGTTGAAAGAATGAGAGTCTCAGACCCTCCCAACTGGGAGGGGCCCGACGTGAGAATAAACTGGAAGGGTTGTGACTGGAATGCAGGCCGCGCCTCGGAACGTCTCTAGAGGCAGCTGAGGGGGAGGATTGGCTGAAAGTGTAGAGTGCGCCCAACCCCAGAAGGGGAAAAAGGCAAGAAACCTAAATGTAGCCCTAAACGAAGCACCACAACCTCTGATACCTGGGCAGAAAAGGCGTGAGGACCAGAGCGTCACAAAACGATACCGTTGGGCTGATTCAATGCTCGTGAACGGGTGAGCGTGGCGGCTCCAATGCGCTCTGAACAAGAAAACCAGTACAGAAGAGATAACCTGCTAACCACAATATTATAATAATAACGTGCAAAGCATACAACACGATAATGAAAAAAACGATATAGGTACTTATCTTGCTTGTGAGCAGCAAGAAAAGAGGACTGTTCCCAGTCAAGATAGGTGTTATTGGCAACGTTATGTCCTGATTGGTGGCTATGTTGGACTACAGCTCTGTCGCTATTGGCTGGTGTCTCTAAGCCTATTGGGACTTGTAGTTTTTATTTCTCGACTGCTGCTGTTAAAAATAAAGCAAGTTAAGAAGGCATAATAGGAGCTTCCGTGACTTGCCATAAAATTCTGATTACTGCTCCTACAAATACACAAGTACCCTCTGTGTTACTCATTTCTGCTTTCATCTAAGAGTGTGCACTTTTTTTCTTTCAAACTTGTAACCTTTTTTAAATAGCTACTTTTTTATTTTAGTTGCTGGTTATCCGGACACTTCTCCCCTTACACCGCAGGTTATCTGCTGGAGTTTAGTGTCCACTTAAACAGTAGTCCATTTACTCACAATAACTTCTCCATTTCATTTTTTCAACAAACAATGATGTACTCTGAAAAGGTTTAGTCCTGAGGATGAACTTTTTCATGTTTACATAAGGTTGAAACACCGTCAACACACTTCTGCACTGTTTGACCACCTATGAGTGCATACTGACGATACACGAGATATACAAAAGTAAATATCACTGTGAACAAAACACAGTTGCGCAATAAGATATATTGGTTCTGTTTTCCATGTTAAATTAATTCGAATTTGGGTAATTCTCTTGTCCACAAAAATACAGATATCCATTTAAAAGGGTCTAGTTCAAACCAGTGTACCTGTATACAGCCTCCAAGTTCAGGGCCATCTTCCTCTTAGGCCATCTTCACTGGAATTCCCACCATGTGGAATTTGGGTCACCCACTATTGAAGAGCTCAAAACTACACCTGCTACAGCATAGAAGACAAGGATAACTACACACTCTGAACTCAAAAGGAACATCAGATGTCTTAAGGGTCATCTTGTTAGTGACAGGCCTTTATCCCTGACTTGTTTGTCACATATATTGCCCCAATTAATCGAAACACCAACTTATAAGAACCATGTAAACTGCTCTACATTCACTACCTGTTTACCACCACTCCACATCAAAGGTTCCTCGTCACAATGTTATTGCTACAAACAACCCCCGCTAAAAACAAAACCAAAAAAACCTGAATTTTCCTACTATTACCACACCTAATTTGTGCACTAATCTCCTACATGGCTCCACTCAGTGCCTTATCCATCCCGCAAACAAACAAAATTCAAAAGTTACTTCTCACTGTAGTTCTGCATCATGGGTTTGTTCCTTAAACGTTCATGAGCATTAGAATATCTCCTACTATGCTTGGGATTTCAGGTCACTTCATTTAAAAACATAATCTCACAGGAAACACACCTACACAAAGTAACATTTTGTTTATGCTTTACTAAAGCCAATCAAAATTTATTTTTATCATTGCGAAACACATTTGGCTGAAAAGTCCACATTAACTGAATCCACCCTCCCATCTAGAAAAGCGGAAAGAATGCTCATGAACATCACCCTCTACAAGTGCTCCACTGTACCAGAGAGCACAGTGGTGTGAGTTGGGCATTTCATTTTGATGATCAGGCCAGAGTAATAATCCAACCAACAATTTAAGCTATACTTAAGGTTTAATTCAAGTGGTGGGTGGGCTGATAATGTATTCAAAGACAACAATTATAATGGAGGCCTTGTACAATACTGCTTCCCTTCACTATAAGATCTTTAAGAATCATAAGCCATTAGAGTCAATGCAGTACAGATTGGAGAAGGTGTGAGTCACTCTGCAAATCTTGGTGATTGGAACCTTTCTCATTCACAAGGGGATGGTTTTCCTGTTGTGCAGTGAGGCTTTCATCTCTTCAGAACTGCTCTGTTGGCTCTTCGATAACAAGGAGTAAAGATGGATACAAACAATCTAGGTTCTGGCTTGCTTTGAAAGCAACAAGCTTTAGTGTATGGATCCATAATTCACATGCAGCTGCTTGCAATTACGTATACCATTGGTTTTGATCAAGGTCTCTTCACGGTCCTTTTGACGTTTCAAGTACTCAGAGACCTTTCTATTGGCAAGGTCTAATTCAGGAAGAATGAGTGGCATAACAAAATGTAAGGCCCCCCTTGCAGAGTACAGGAAGGGCCCCCCCCCAGGCTCTGGTTCCAGTCCAGAGATCCAAGGCCAGGGGCTTGCTGCCCGTGCACAGTGCCGGAGGCCCCCCCAACCCCGCACCGCGGGGCTATTGGTACGCCACTGAAAAGAATGAGAACAGAATGATTTGAACAACATGAAAGTAAGTTATGAACTTTGAAAGTAATAATGGGGTAGGTGAATACTATGTACCTCTCAGTGATACAAAACCTTAATCTCACTTCTTTTCAGCCTGGTGTTATATCGACTAGTAAAACCATGATCCTCGATACATGCTTGTGGTCCATGGAATCTAGGAGTTCAATGTCCTGGGCTGGGGAGCACTGTAATTAAAGTGGAGGTGCAGGTTTTTGCCATTTCTTCCTTCCTAAACAGTCCATTCGTCTACTTTTGTTCTTGGGGGGGGGGGAAATGGTGAATTTGATGAAGAGGAATGGCACCTTATGGAAATGGCTAAATGATTCAGGAATCTGAAGAAGGATTCACCCCTCTGAATAAGGTGTTCTTGTGTCTGAGAGTTTATTTCTTGTCCTTTTGTCTTATTTTAACTATTATGGAGGGTAGAGCAAAATATACTTCTATGCTGGGTAGCTGTTGTACAGGCAGCACTAGATGTTTTGCTTATATTTATGGCTGCAAGGTCTTAAAAGTAACTAAGATTTGTTATTGTGGGAGGCAAGTGTCACTAGGCTAGACTTTCTGCTCTATTTGTAACCCCATGGAAGATTACAAGATATTCAAACCAAGCATTAATGAAATTAAGGAGAATAAGCACATACATTTGAGACTGTAGCAGTGCTTAATTTGTGCCGGTGCTTTCCGGTGCTTAGCACCGGCACTTACTTATCAGGGCCGGATCTACACGCATCTGCTGCACGTCACATATGGCATTGATGATATTGGGACAACGCTTCCGGCTTGCTCACCGCGCGCACCTGTTTTGGGATGAGGGAACGCCGTGACAATCTCCTACTCGGATATGAAACGCTTGCTGCAGTCAGGCATCAGATCGTCTAGGAGTAGAAGCCGATGACAGCTTTCTTCAACTAAGCAGCACAAAATGACTACCTCCAGGAACACATCAAATTTTGACATGTGAGGAAACAAATACTATAAAAAGAACTCTCAAAAAGCAACTGAAAATCATTCTGTGAAAGCTCCGCCTCCCTTGTGCCTCCACTCCACCATCTAATGGCCAGCTGATCTTTCCTTCATTTTCTGCCTTGGCTCTGTGACCGAATACTTTGGATGGAAACTAGAGTTTTGCTGACTGGCTGGACCACTTGCCTCACCAACCCAGGAACTTCTTCATACACTTCCTAGTTCTAACAAGGAAGTAATTTTTACAACTTGTGGTGTGGAGTAAACCATGAACACAGTTTCAACATTTAGGTATCCTTGGAATGAAGGCATACTTGAGTCACCAAAAACTTATTTTCCAGTGAATTTGTGTGTCATCTATGTTCATTTGAAGTGACTCCTCCCACCACAGCGAAAGACTGCAGTGAACGCCGAACGCCGTAATGGTGGCCGCTTGAAACGCGGAGTTCAAGGAGCCGCGGAGAGCCGCTGATAGCTGCCGAGAGCTGTCGAGAGCTGCCGCTGAGACTCGCTGAGGGGAAAAAAACGAGGATAAACGGAAGATTAAACGGACTGCTGCTCGCACATCGGACCTTGGAGTGAAGACAAGTGGAGGTATTCACTGGCGAGTCTGGATACAGTCTAAGGGGACTGCAACGCCGCTTCCTTCCAAGCTCCCGCTAAGTTCCCGCCACTCACGAGAACTACGGGGGATTGAAAGCCACAACCTCCAGCACCCCCACTGTCATCGCGTCACTGTGAAAGCGCCAGGAGGCGCTTAAAGACGATTAAAAACGCTCCCGCGGCGGAGCCCGGGCCAAGGGCGGGCCCGTTTGAGCCCGTTGGAGACCGGCGGAGACTGGGCTGTGCACCCCCCTCTGACATCCCTAGCAACGCAAGGTCAGCCATACGGTCTATTGCTCTTGTTAACTGTTGATGAGAGGAGTGACACTTGGTGGAAACTACAGCGCTATACTTAGTTTGCGATGTCCGTACGCGAAGGAAAGGGGAAGGGGAAGAAAGCTGTAACGGGTGGGATTGTTACTGTTTCCGGGACTCTTGACCAGTTTATAACAAGAGCAACGTCAGTGTTGGCGCAAGAGATTGCATTAACCGAGCGCCGTCTCTCGTTGGATCCGGTATTTACCAAAAGGTCATCCTTGGGGGGATTGATGTTGGCACATTCTCCGGAACAGCCCACACCCATAGAAACCGACCTTGGGGATTTGGGGCAAAGTAGTAGCCTAATGCCTCGGGAACCTGTGAATACATCTACGGTCCAGGAGCTTGGCTCTTTTGTTTCACTCATGGACACATCCCCGTCTCGCACTGATAGTGGCACAGCTACCCGTGCAACCACAAGGCTCGCACCTAAAATTCTGCCCCACCCAACGGACCTCGCACCGGGAGCGGCCTTTAAGAGGAAGCGAGGAGGGGGCGCACAGAGGGAAAAAGTTCAAAGGCGCCTGAAAATAATAATAAGAACAGCAACCAGGCGACCACAGTCCCTATATGTTCTGAAGCGCTCCAGGCAACTTCTCTCGGACTAAACACTTCATCTATGGGTTCTGTTGACTTTTCCTTGCCCTCATTTGAAGATGGATTTTGGTTAAAAGTAGGAGCCCTCATAGCCTCATCCATGCAGCCTTTCTTTGATAAACTGTTATCAATTGAGGACAAATTGTTAAAACTTGAACAGTCGACAGTAACTAATTTTGATTGTATCAAGAGTAGTCTGGGGAGGAGTGCCCAGGCTAACGAAGTGATGACGAATATAACTCGGGATTCTGTAGTCTCTAAACACCCATTGTCTACCTTAATTACACCTAACACAGTGGATGCCTCACCTAGTGGGAGTGATGCAGTCGGATCTACCGCCTATAGTGGTGTAGTGGCCCAACGAGGTACAGGTTGTCCCCGTGGTGAAAGAGCAGTACAGCAATCCTTTGGAGGGGGTTTGGCACAAAAACTGCTTGGAGGACCAAAGGAAAGATCTAATCCTAGGGAGTCTAAGCATATTTTGCCATTTATTGACTTACCCCTGATTCCTCACCATATGTCGTCGTACTGACCGGGGTGCCTGAATTAGACAAAGATAGTGTAGAATCTTATAATGAACTAAAAAATAAATCTATTCATTGGCTGAATAACAACAGACCTCTCCCGCCGAATGTGCAAAGTCAAATCTTGTTTGCCCGTAGAGTAAGCTGGGTGGGCCGAAGAGTGAAAGACTTAGCGGGCGATTGTATTATTATTAATTTTAGAGATAGACGGATGGTCAAACATATATGCGAGTGGTCTCACCAAAGGACAAAAACTGGTATTTAGTCTTTTGACTTAAGTTACTTTTACCCTCCCCCAACCACCACAGAGAAATTTGGATATCCAGGTAAGAATTGGGTAGGGAGAGCCCAGTTAGATAATGCCTCCAATAGAGGAGTGAACAATGGTATTTGTTTTGTATCCAGTATCCCCCTCAGTAATAGATTTAGTGTTTTAGACCAGGTGGATTGACTGACCCCCACCGACTTTTGCCCACTTATCACAGACAAACAGTCGTGTAATAGTCCTTTGGGTATGGGGGCTGAGGTAATAAACCAACAGGCCGTATTAAGCAATGAGAAGGGGAATGAGGAGACAAGCAAAACCACTAAAGTTAGTGACAGTGGGGAAGTGGGGAAACCCTTAGATGCACCTAAGAATAGTATTGTTACAACCAGTGAGGTGGCACTAAACTCTGAAACATTAGGGACTGCTGATAACAACTGCGAGCCCCTAGAAGTTATAAATAGGGGATTTTATGAGGTGACCTATGAGAGTGAGTTGGAAGCAAGATCATATTGCCCCAGGATCCTGTCGTGGAATATTGCGGGCCTAATGTCCAGATTGGATCTCCCCGATTGGGGCGATTTCATAGACTCCCACGAGATTTGCTTATTCCAAGAAACTTGGGCAGTAAGACCATTATATAGAGTAGGTTTTTTAGCATAATGTGAAGCGGCAGTGAAGGGCCCAAGGGGTAGACCGTCGGGGGGTTTGTGTATTTGGGTAGGTACCCACTTGGGTTGTACGGTGAAGAGAATAGAAACTCATTCACCTGATATTTTATGTATTCTTCTCACCCTTAGAAACCTTCCAAAGCTGGCCATTATCAATGTATACTCTCGCCCAGTTAAGTATGGGCAAACTTCGCCGACGTTAGATTGTTTGGCTGTTCTTCTTAATTTACTGTCTGGGGAAGTGTATTTTTTAATTGGTGGGGATTTTAATTGTCACTTTGAACCCCTCAGAGGGTTGTCAACACCTATCTCCAGTGACAAGGATTCACCATGGTTAATTCCAGCGTCTAATGCGTACCCGATAAGGGGGTGGACCCCACTGGTCTTGCAATTAACCTCTCTTACCCTCACCCATTCATTCAGGGCATGTAATGGCCAGTTCCCTGACGATAATCCTGGGCATCCCACCTTCGATAGAACTGGGCAGGCAACAATAATTGATTATATTTTAATAAATGTTGAAATTTGGCATAAGGTTGTGAAGTTTTCTGTCCTCCCCCGTGATGAAAGCGACCACAATCCATTGGTCGTAACCCTAGATAGCCATGTAGTGGAAATAGGGCAAGACCTGGAAAATCCGCTACTAGACAATTTGATAGTGGTTGAAGGAGGGAGAAGAATACGCTGGGGCTCAATAATCCAAGCTCCAGAAGTAATGGCGGATATGTATACTAGCATTATTCCCCTGTTAGAAAAAGCAAGTCTTGTCTCTGGAAGCAGTGCTAACTTAGAACCCGATGAAGTTCTAGGCAAAATCCATCTTGACATGGTTGCATGCCTGTCGGATTTGTTTATAGCAGTAAGCCCAATAAGAGTAACCATCGCAGAGATAAAAACCCCTGGTACAATAGGTCATGCAGGGATGCGAAGAGAGCCCTGTTGTCAAGCCTGAGGGGGGGGATAGCATGCAAATAAGGGAAGCAAGGGTGTTTTAAAAAAAAATCCTTTTAGCTGCGAAATCTGAATGGGAAATGGAAAGATGGCAGGCCATTAAGAATGCCTTGGACGTTAAAGACACAAGAGCTTTCTGGAATTTAGTCCATACCGGGAAGATAGAGGGTAGGTCTACCCTCGAGCCTAATATTGCTGAGGAAGCCTGGCGTCTTTACTTTAAAGATTTATATTCAAGCCCCTATAATGGACCTAGTGAGAGTGGGTTATCGGTTTGTTGTCATACCTTGGATTCCCTTGGGGATATACCCCCATGTACCTTGGCTGAGGTATTATCTGCCCTAGCCAAAATACTGCCAAACAAAGCTCCTGGGCTGGATAGAATCCCCGGGGACCTGTATAGAAATGAACAGACTGTTTGGGCCCCATACCTCCAGACATTATTTAATGCCATTCTTTATGGCATGCCACCCCCCCCCCCCCCCTACGTGGGCTGGGGCAGAGATTATTCCTATTTATAAAAAAGGGTCTCCCATAGAACCGGCAAATTACAGGCCGATCAGCCTTATTGATGTAACTCAAAAGATTTTTGCTAGAGTCTTACTGGAAAGACTCCAGGAATGGATGGAAGACCTTAATATTTTAACTCCTTTACAGGCAGGCTTCAGATGTAAAACATCTACTATAGATCAGTTGTTTAGGCTTCAATTGATCTATTGGAAGCATATAGTTTTGGAGGGTGGTAGTCTGTACCTTACATTCGTTGATCTCAAATCGGCGTTTGATATGGTGGATCGTGACCAGCTGTGGGGAATCTTGCTAGATATGGGAGTACCACCATACCTCTGCCACCAGTTTAAACGCCTCCACGAGGGAACATTTGCTAGGGTAAGGTTCGGCAAGAATGGGAAATTAACGGCTCCTTTTCCTGTAGGAAAGGGGGTGAGGCAGGGTTGTGTGCTTGCACCAACCCTTTTCTCACTCTTTCTCAACGGGTTAATAGGAGACCTTCTTGCCGTTAAGGACATTGATTCCCCAAAACTAGCCAACCACAAATTTCCTGCCCTAATGTTTGCGGACGATACCCTGCTACTCTCGAAATCACCAATGGGGATGCAGCGTGTATTAGAGGAATTTAGTCGGTTTTGTAAAAGGAGGAATTTGGTAGTAAATATTAAGAAAACAAAATATATGGTCTTCCACGCTGACTCTATAAACTGTCCGCACCCAAGAATGGATGATGGACCCTTAGAAAGGGTTCCTTTCTTTGATTATTTGGGCCTCACATTAAACGATAAAATGGGGTGGGGACCCCAAATCAACAAAGCTAATTTAAAGCTAATTCAGGCAGTCGGGGGATTTTAAAGGTTTATAAGAGATGTGCCCTAAAGGTTATAAGCCCGCCTGTAGAAATCTACAAGGTCCAAGCTAGGGGGCAACTATGTATGGGGCCGAACTTTGGGGACATAGCTTAGTTAATGCCCTCACTATAACAGAAAATAATTTTATGAGACAAATCCTGTGTTTGCCTAAAAGTACTCCTTTAACGCCACTAAGGATGGATCTGGGCATCCTTCCCATTGCAGACCTAATTGCTTCTCGCCCACTGCTTTACTGGCGACGGCTGTGGAGTACGCCAGAGCTAGGACATTATAGAGAGGAATTAAAGGCTGTAATGTCCACTCTGGGGGCGGGTAATATCCTGTGGTTCTCCTTTATCAGAGATTCATTCCGTGCGATAGGAAGGGAGGACCTATGGTCGGCACCGGAGGAGTCATGCTCAGCTATCTCAAAAAAATCCTTGGTTTGTGTACTGAAGGGGTATAAATTGTCATGCATTTTACAGACCGCTAATTCTTCTAGTTTAACCTATGGGTTCCTGGATATAAAACAGCAATATAAATTGGAGCAGGTGTTGGATTTTATTCAACCGCCAACAGCAAAAAAACTGTTTTTGCAATTTAGATATCGGACGCTGCCGCTCCATGCACTCACCAACAAATGGGCAGGCGCTACCACCCACCTTTGCCCGGGGTGCCTAGTAGAGGAGGAAACTGTAATTCATGTGTTGTTCTTCTACTTGGCATATAAGTGGGCAAGGTTAAAGTGGGTTACTCAATTGTGTAGGAACCTAGGTATTAGAAATTATAAGGAATCCTACAGGGTTTTAAAATCTGATACTAACCCGGTTTTTGTTGTTGCAATCTCTAAGTTTCTCTTTGCAATGTGGTGTAAGCGAAGGTATCTATTGAAAAATCGATGTGAGAATTAGTAATACCCGCTCCCGTCAACCATTGTGACCCTAGTTTTGGCAAAAAACCTAGCCTGTAAGCGTAGGTATTTTATCAAACAACTGATACGAGATCTATTAAGACCTGCTTTTAATTGGCTGCTACCGCGACTTAGGTTTTATATAAAAACATAGGCTGTGAATTTTCTTTTAATATGTTTAGTTTAATTTATATTTTTTATGATTGGCTTGCAGTGATTATATTGCCCATAGTGATGATTATCATTTTTATTTCCCTGTTTCCCAATGAGCGATCATTACTGCTATCTATGCTTGTACTATTTTATAATAAGTGGTTCTTACGACATCGTACTTTTTCTAGATATTAATTTTAAGTGGTTGTGTATATGTATGTACTTTTATGGCTGTGTCGCGGGATAAAGGAACTTGCGAGGCAGGATGATATAAAGAAGGGAGTTTATTCGGTTAACAGAGGGTGTGGGGTAAATAGCAATGTCCAGGTCAGCGCCGTCCACGCTCTCGTCAACGGGGGAGTTAGCTCTTCGGGGTTCACGTTGTCGTCACGGACTTCCCACGTAGTTGTATACAAACAAAAACAAAAGAGAGCAAGCCTTAATATCAGGCGGTTTTATGGCAATGAGGGAGGGGTTAGTGAGGAGCACCAATATGCCGGGGACGTGAGGAGGTAGGGGAAGCCAATCACCGAGACACGGGGGACTACCCAGTACGCAAGGCTATGGACGCCACCCACGCTCAACTGCCGCCCGGGAAGGGAGGTAACCGCCCGTCTCCCAGACCCCGGAGTCGGTCACGAACCTGTTGGAGCCACGAACCTCCAGGTCCGTGGCTGGGCGCTTGGCGGGGAATGCCTCCTGGCTCCTTGTCGGTCTGTCCGGCGCCGAGGCGAGGTTCCTCCGTAGTCGTACTGTGACCTCTCGATTCCGCTGGTCCTGAGAGTGTTTCCCTGTCTTCTCCACCGTTCGACTCTCTCCCTTCCTGTCGGAGGTTCCAACCTTTATGCGCCGTCGAATCCTGATCCGCGATGTCATCGGGGGCGGGGCCTGGCTGCAAGCTGGCTCCGGAGTTAAAGGGCCAGAAACCCGGGATATCCGGAGTCCTAGGGTCGTCAATGGCAACCTCAGCGTCCGGAAGCTGAAAACAAGAAAAGGGATCCGGCAAAGGTGAATCCCGAGGTCGCCCCAGGGGAGCGGGAGGGGACGAACCCCGACATACCCCTCCCCAAGAGTAGTCCCGGTCGGGGACGTATGGCATTCGGGAGAGAAAGTCTGCATTAGAGTTGGCCGTGCCCTTCCTATGGCGGACCTCAAAAGAAAAGGGTTGGAGGGAAAGGAACCAGCGCATAACGCGGGGGTTGTTAGACTTATTCCGGCTCATCCATACCAACGGGGCATGGTCCGTATATAGCAGGAAACGGTTGCCCTCCAGATAATACTGCAGTTTTTCTTCGGCCCACTTCACTGCCAGGCATTCCTTCTCGATAACTGGGTATCTCTGCTCTCGGGGGAATAGTTTCCGGCTAACGAAAAGGACGGGTCTCTCACTACCATCAGGTGTTACTTGGGATAGAACGGCTCCAATGCCGAGCTCAGAGGCGTCTGTTTACAGGATGAATGGCTGACTAAAGTCTGGGGATACCAACACAGGCCCACTAGTAATCGCCGTCTTCAGTTTCTGTATGGCTTCTAACACCTGAGGGGAGGGATGTAGGACTGCGTCCCTGGGGGCGGTTTTCTTTAAGAGATCTGTCAAGGGTGCTGCTATCTCGGAGTACTGTGGGACAAACCGTCTATAGTACCCAAGGAGGCCTAGAAAAGCCCGGACATCCTTCTTGGAAGTGGGAATCGGTATTTCGGTTATAGCCTTGATCTTTTCTTTCTGTGGTTCGATACAACCGTTCCCTAGCAGGTACCCAAGGTGTTTCACATGGTGAAATCCCACACGAGACTTCCGGGCGTTGATGTGTAGACCTGCGGCCTGCAACTCCTGCACTACTAGACGACAGTGTTCGAGGTGTTTCTCCCATGTGGGGCTGAAGATCACTATGTCGTCTAGGTAGGCAGAGGAGTATGCTTGATGGGAACGCAAAACCTTATTCATCAAGCGCTGGAAGGTCGCGGGGGCACCGTGTAAACCAAAAGGCAAAACAGTGAACTCGAACAGACCGTCCGGGGTAGAAAAGGCAGTCTTTTCCTGATCACTGCTACGCAGGGGTACCTGCCAATACCCTTTGGTCAAATCCAGAGTGGTGATGTACCGGGCGTTCCCTAGTTTTTCTGTTAGTTCGTCTACTCTGGGCAAGGGATATGCGTCTAGTTTGGAGATGGCATTGACTTTCCTAAAGTCGATGCAGAAACGGATAGAACCGTCCGGCTTGGGTACGAGGACTATGGGGGAAGACCACTCGCTCTGTGATGGTCTGATTACACCCATTCGTAGCATTTGACGTACTTCGTCCGATATGGCTGCCCGCCGGGCCGCCGGTAGTCTATAGGGCTTTTGTTTTACTACTTCGCCTGGTTTTGTCTCTATGTGGTGTTCCACCAGGCGGGTTTTTCCAGGACTGTCCGAGAAGAGGTTTTTGTGGGGGACAAAAAGGTCTAACAGGTCTGCGAGCCTGTCACTAGGTAGATCTTCGTTGACCACTAGATGTTCAAGGGTACAGGGATAGGCTTCCTCGGGAAGGGATATCTGAATGTTCTGTGGAGGGGTCCCTATCCATTTTTTTAACAGGTTAATGTGATAAGACTGGGTTTTATGGGGACTCATCTGAAGACGATAGGTGGTTCTTCCTATGGTCCCTACCACTTTGTAGGGGCCCTTCCATTCGCTCTTTACTTTGGACAGAGAGGAAGGTAACAGAACCAAGGCCCAATCGTCTACCCGTAAGAAGCGCCATTTTTTCCCTTATCATAATGGTGTCTCTGCTTCTCCTGACTCTTTTCTAGGTTCTTATGGGCAAGGTCTCGTAACTTACCGATCCTGGACTTCAAATGTAGGGAGTAATCTAGGAGGTCCTGGGTGTTGTTTTCTTCCTTTTCCCAGGTCTCTCTCGTCATCTCTAGCAGAGTTCGTGGTTGGCGACCATAGAGGAGCTCAAATGAAGAACATCCCAAGCTACTCTGGGTCTGCCCTCGGATGACAAAGAGAGCCAGGGGAAGGAGACGGTCCCAGTTCTTCCCTTCACTCGCCAACATTTTCTTTAGGGTTAGTTTTAGTGAGCCGTTGTATCTCTCGACTAAGCCGTCTGTTTGTGGATGATAAACAGAAGTCTTAAGGTGTTTAACATCCAGTATCTTACAGACTTGGGTCATTAGTTTGGAGACGAACGGCGTCCCTTGGTCCGTTAGTATCTGTTGGGGAAAACCCACCCGGGAGAAGTACTCCAGTAGTTTGTCCGCAATAATCGCGGTCGTAGGGGCCCTGAGGGGAAAAGCCTCAGGGAAGCGGGTACAATAATCAACCAATACCAAGACGTGTTGGTACCCCTTAGAGGATCGGGGTAGGGGACCTATGAGATCCATGCCTACGCGTTCAAAGGGGTGACCTATAATGGGCATTGGCTGTAGAGGAACAGGTGGGGGCCGGTAGGGGTTTTTTAGCTGACAGACGGAGCACTCCTGGCAGTACTTCTTTATCTGCGCATATATACCGGGCCAGTAGAAGAACCGCAGGATGTTCTCTGTTGTTTTCTGGGCGCCTACGTGACCGGCTAACAGGTGTGAATGGGCAAAGAATAAGATTTGTTCCCTAAAGTCCGTGGGTACTAGGAGTTGGGGAGGCACGGTAGGACCAGCGGCCCTGTAGAGGAGGCCATTCTGAATCAGGAAAGTGGGATATGACGGGTTTCGGTCTGGAAGGATATTTCTGGCCTCTTTCCAGGCATGGGAAAGGTTGGTTCATTTGACTGAGCCCAGCGAAAGTTTTTGTCGATCTTCCAGGGTTCCTGAGTCAACAGGGCCGGGACACTGTCCTCATTGACTGTCCTGCGTATAGTGTCCAGGAAGAGAGAAAAGAAATCAGGGTTGTCGGTACGCAAAATTATGTCCTCAGGGAGACTAGACATGAGCCCTACGAAGACAGTCGAGGGACCCCTTTTCCCTTGGCAGTAAATGGGTACCCTAGCTGTGGGATAGACACGCACGTCTCCATGGACGCACCGTATCGCTACCTGCCCCCCAGGGATCCTTTGTTCTGGCCTAATCAAGTGTTGTCTAATCATTGACTGTCGACAACCTGAGTCTAAGAGAGCAATGACGGGGTGAGAGTTGACAGTGACACTTACGTAGAAGCAGCGCCCCATTTCAGCCGTGTACATAAGGTTGCGTGGCACGTAACTAATGTCCATGGGTTCATCCACTTTTCTTCTGGGACAGACCCTGGCGATGTGGCCCCATTCACCACATTCAAAACACTGGGGCTGTCGAGGAATAAGGGGCTCTGGTTTCATTGCTCTGACCCTCTCTGGTTCCTTGATAGGTCTGAGCGGTTTCCTTGGTAGGGTGTTGGCTTTTATTCCTTTTTCTGGTTCCCAGGACGTGGCGCAGGGCTGTGCTCTGACAAAGGAGGTGGCCATCTCGACTGCTCTCTCCACGGTCAGGCCTGCATGCTGTCTCAACCATCTTTGGGTGGCATATGGGAGGGCTTCCAGGAATTGTTCCAGTATGATCGAGTTCATGATATCCTCCTTTGTCTGATCAGTGGGTTTCAGCCATTTCTCAGCGGCCAGTTTGAGTTTAAAGAATAGGGTTTTTGGGCTATCACCGGGGGCTCCCTTTTCGCGACGGAACCTAAGGCGATAGGCCTCCGCATCCATACCTAGATGATCGAGTATCACGGCCTTTACTTCATCATAGGGGGTCACCCCACCCGCATTGGCCACCTGGTAGGCTGCTTGGGCTTCTCCCGTCAAGAGGGGTGCCAGGAAGAAAGGCCATTTTGACACAGGCCAGCCGGAGGCTCGAGCGGCTCGCTCGAAGTTCAACAAGAATGCATCCGGGTCATCGCCAGGGAGATACTTATGTAGGGACACTGCGGGGGCAGCCACTGAGATCTTCGTGTGTTTATGAGTGGTCTCGGTCGTGGGGGCCTCCTAAGCGACGCGCAGGAGCGCATCCATCTGGGCCTTCATTTGGTCCCTAAAGGTATCCCTGTCCGCCTGGGCACTATTGAGCTGGCGCTCTACGGCCCACTCCAGCTTCTTCTGCCCTTCCACCAGGTGCTGGATTAGCGCCTCCATTTGTGTTCCTCAATGGAGTCTAGTTGCCCGCATTCTCCACCATATGTCGCGGGATAAAGGAACTTGCGAGGCAGGATGATATAAAGAAGGGAGTTTATTCGGTTAACAGAGGGTGTGGGGTAAATAGCAATGTCCAGGTCAGCGCCGTCCACGCTCTCGTCAACGGGGGAGTTAGCTCTTCGGGGTTCACGTTGTCGTCACGGACTTCCCACGTAGTTGTATACAAACAAAAACAAAAGAGAGCAAGCCTTAATATCAGGCGGTTTTATGGCAATGAGGGAGGGGTTAGTGAGGGAGCACCAATATGCCGGGGACGTGAGGAGGTAGGGGGAAGCCAATCACCGAGACACGGGGGACTACCCAGTACGCAAGGCTATGGACGCCACCCACGCTCAACTGCCGCCCGGGAAGGAGGTAACCGCCCGTCTCCCAGACCCCCGGAGTCGGTCACGAACCTGTTGGAGCCATGAACCTCCAGGTCCGTGGCTGGGCGCTTGGCGGGGAATGCCTCCTGGCTCCTCGTCGGTCTGTCCGGCGCCGAGGCGAGGTTCCTCCGTAGTCGTACTGTGTCCTCTCGATTCCGCTGGTCCTGAGAGTGTTTCCCTGTCTTCTCCACCGTTCGACTCTCTCCCTTCCTGTCGGAGGGTCCAACCTTTATGCGCCGTCGAATCCTGATCCGCGATGTCATCGGGGCGGGGCCTGGCTGCAAGCTGGCTCCGGAGTTAAAGGGCCAGAAACCCGGGATATCCGGAGTCCTAGGGTCGTCAATGGCAACCTCAGCGTCCGGAAGCTGAAAACAAGAAAAGGGATCCGGCAAAGGTGAATCCCGAGGTCGCCCCAGGGGAGCGGGAGGGGACGAAACCCGACAGGCCGTAATAGCCGAAATAAAGTTTCATGAATGAATGATATTGATATATTTACCCCACTGACTCGGCGCGGAGTGTTGTTCTCGTCTCCCGAGTCCCAGTGAAGAGTGTTGCGGCTGTGAGAGCCTGAGCCAAGATACATATGATATGATGACTGGCATTGGTGGCCCTTAGTTCAGTGTTGCCGGTTGGCAGGACACTGATTTGGCTTGATTTGGTTCTGCGGGGTTAAGGACTATGCGCAAGCAGGCAGCCTGCGCAGATTTGTTTCAGATTGCCCCGGCACACCAGCACCCCACAAGTCATCAGCGTTCAAGTCAGCTAGATGACGTTGAGAGAAGCAGCAGCACCAGGCCTAATCAGTTAATAAAGGCAGTGCAGTGCCCCGGCTGCCCGGCCAACCCTGAGTAACGATAAGTAAAGTACTAAGTAGCCATGCCAATATGCCATGCCCACTGCCAAACCAACGCTGCTTTTTTTTTTGGAGCATGGTGGCGACGCATGACGGTCACCGTGGTAGTGTAGAAATAAAAACCTTCTTAGGGGTTCACTGATACATCTGGTCCTTAAGACCAACAAAGAAGAGATTGGCACAGAAGCTGTAATATCAAAAAAACATGTTTTATTAACCTCAGATGAGGGAGATTGCATCTTACGGTACCCGCAGGCCACTGTAGGAGGCATTCTAATGAGTGCAGAGAACAGGGTCCTTATATATGTATTTGTTACATAGTCGGCATAAAATCAAGGGGAGGTCCTAGCACATACAAGCATGCTTATTGACTAATATGGGTATACAAAATTTGCTTGCTCCACAAAGTGGGAAGGAGACTAAACTGCTTACATGAGTAAGAATAGCTTGACAGTTCTATACTAGGAGCAGGTGCATTCTACCAGCTAGGCCTCTCTGAGCATGTGCAAGACTCTGGAAGAGGAGAAAGCACATGGCGAGCACATGGCTAACTAAAATGGCTGCCAAGTACAAAATGGCTTTCAGCTCATGCTAACAGCGATTCCTGCAATCTTTAACAGACAATCCTTTTAGCATGAGCTAAAGACATTACCATGATCTAGTAGAGACATAGAAAATATTTTGCACATTTTCTTCTCATAAATTCATCAACATCCTATGCTAGGTGGGTATTTACATTCTAAACATTTCATTAAGCAGGTATATACAAGGTATAAGCAGGAGTACAAAGTGAACAGAGCATTGGGTCATACAGGTAGCAAGAGAGAATAATGACTATTATCTCAAACAGAAATCTCAATATTTTCCAATGATAAGTAATGCAAATGTCAGGGAAGTCAAAATAGATTATTACAAAAACAATCCTGGCTCCGGGGGACCAGGAGGACCACACAGGGCCATAGGAATTAGGACAAGGAGCCGCAAGGGCTGCTCCTCCTCAAAAATGGGACGACCAAAGGGGTACATTACTAACAAAAAAAAGAGTCCTTGGGAAAGTTCTAAAACCAACCATTTTAATGATTCCACATTGGAAAAGCAAGCTTCATTGTAGCCTATCATATTTAAACACATTCATTCATAACCCTAAGCACAGAAGCCTTTACTTGAAACAGGAAAAGTCTGCGCCACTTTTTAAAAGACAGTTATCATTTAACATCGGAACCACAGATATACTTATGTAAAGAAGGCCTTAAGAAAGGAAATCCCTACTTTCAATTTTGTTCTCTGTTATCCAAAATAATGAAACTGGTTTTTAGAAACTTTTAAAATAGGGCAGGCCCTTATACCAGTTTTACACTGACTTAAAATGTCGCTGACACAGCATTCCTGTCTGTGGCCGTGAGCAGGAATAGCCATATGCTATTTATGCAGCTGTTGTTTGTCAGCAGGCGTCGAATTTTCACGCCTTTCTCAGGAAAAAACCCCTTTATTATTTGAAATACCCTGACAGAGTTAAATCCCCATTTGCTGTGTCAAACGGTTGCTTTTCAGTTAGTCAGTTTAAACACAGCTGTCGGAAAGCTTTTTCTCGGGTGCTGAAAGAAAAGCATGTCACAGTCTATTTAAAAACTGAGGCATTTCAATGCAGTCAATTCTATCTTTCTATAATGTGTATTTAGTTCAGCAACGACCAAATTCACTCAAATGATGTGCATGCCTTTTAATGTCTAATACAATGTATTTAAGGAAAAGGCTGTAACATGTATTTTAGTCTATTGATTACAAAACACACAATTTCGTTTTTTTCTCTCTGTATGAGGCCTATTTTAATCCTATTGAATACGAATTCTAATTTTATGTTTAACATTGTGGCAATTTGCACACATGTACAGTGTCTTACTCTGTCAATTTAAATAGTAACATGCAGCTGTTTAGCATATGTTACATAATTTATTTCTGGATTTTTATTTAATATGTAAGTAACTAAATGACATTTTGCATAACAGAATGAGGACAGCAAAAAAAACATAAACAAACTCATTGAGCTCATTCAGACAGTTACAGAAGGACACAACACAGCGCGCTTAAAGCTAGCCATTCTTAAACAGAGTACTCACACAAGTATTACCAATGTCAAACCAAAAACCCCACATAGACATTTAAACACACATTTAACCCACAAATCAATACTTAGAACAGCTTACAAAGTGTACGCAAGACCAACCTATTTGTAAATACTAATTGTAAGTCATATTTACAAGAAGAGCTCTCAAAATTAGCCCAAAAAAAACTGTTCCATGGTCAAAAAGCTGAAATACACCAAATTCGCCAGTTTTGGCTGGTAGAACACTCAAAAAGCGCTCTGCATATCACCACTTATGAATGTTACTAAGTGCGCAGATCCGGATCCGTTTTATGTACATATTTAGTTCCATGGGGTACTTAGTCACCAAGGAAGAAATATCTTTTTACTATACCTAAACCTATTTAGGTATCCCCTCTGAGGGAGTCAACTGAGTACTTCCTAAATCCATATCGGTACCTCCAAAACAGCAACACTTTCAACAAAGTGTGCTGGTAACAGGCATGCCAAAAATATTATAGCATATATAATATTATACTCCAAGTGACACTTAACACAATCTGTGTCGTTCAAATTTTCAAAGTTAGAAAAAAATCTCCTCATTACCTGCCTATATGAATTGCAATGCATATATAATTACAAAACAAATTCCAAAATTGGCCAATCATACAAACAAAGCCACAGTAAGTGTTACTAAAACTACCTTACCAATCAAAGGCATCAAACCAACAGCAAGTGCCGCAAAGCGGCTCTTACCAATCAAATGGTGTCCAGGTTCCAACTGCCAAGTTCTGAGTGACCTAACGGTCGTTTTAAAATACTCACGCCAAAGAAGTTCTCAGTCGGGAGCGGCAAACACTTGGAGGATCAGATCAGGAAGACCAGAAATATACTGGGCTGGAAGACAAAACAATCTCCGTGCGCAGGGTACCTCCTCAGTAGACTCCTGTCCTGTACTCCTCAGTAGATTCCTGTCTCCCTTCAAGACCACTCCCTTGGATAGCCGCTGCACCGATGAGTCCCACTTTCGGGCGCCATTTGTAGAAATAAAAACCTTCTTAGGGGTTCACTGATACATCTGGTCCTTAAGACCAACAAAGAAGAGATTGGCACAGAAGCTGTAATATCAAAAAACATGTTTTATTAACCTCAGATGAGGGAGATTGCATCTTACGGTACCCGCAGGCCACTGTAGGAGGCATTCTAATGAGTGCAGAGAACAGGGTCCTTATATATGTATTTGTTACATAGTCGGCATAAAATCAAGGGAGGTCCTAGCACATACAAGCATGCTTATTGACTAATATGGGTATACAAAATTTGCTTGCTCCACAAAGTGGGAGGGGAGACTAAACTGCTTACATGAGTAAGAATAGCTTGACAGTTCTATACTAGGAGCAGGTGCATTCTACCAGCTAGGCCTCTCTGAGCATGTGCAAGACTCTGGAAGAGGGAGAAAGCACATGGCGAGCACATGGCTAACTAAAATGGCTGCCAAGTACAAAATGGCTTTCAGCTCATGCTAACAGCGATTCCTGCAATCTTTAACAGTAGCTCCGGCTCCACAAGATTCGATGATGCACTGCCTAGCCTAGTAGCGGCCGCCGGCCGTACACTGTTATATCACGAGTAGGGGCCGGCCGGGGTTAAGTTAAAGGCCCTGCCCAGCCCCTGCCCATGAAGTATCTTCCCCTGCTTCAGAGTGGCTACATCCGTGCAGGCTACCAAGAAACAGGCTCGTATCGCAGTCCTGGAATTCCCGCTATCCGGGATGGCACACGGGAAATGGAATACGGTAGCCATCTTTGGTCACAAAACCTCTATCACAAGCTTTCCCCTGATACCACGGTCCATGCTATTGGGTACAATAGGGCAGGTGTTTATTTCTCTTCCGAACAAGGATCCACCCAAACAGAAGAACGCAGCTGTCCCTGTGTGTAGCAAGCATTAATTATAAATAGCTTCGATCGATCAGTTCAAACTTCAACCTTTCGCGTCAGACCTGGACAAGTGACACATCTAATATTAAAATGTTTTGGTATCTTTCAAGTCATTGTACCTCCTTTGTGTCTATGCTCTCTCTGCACTGGATGAATGTTCTAGGTCCTTAACTTACAGATGTATGGAAACAAAATGGTGCAGAGCCAAGTTTCTGAATTGCATAAGAGGGTGGATAGCTTGGGGGGGTGGACATAAAGACTACCCAACCAACACCCTCTGGTCTACGTAAACACGTCACTACAAGCTTTGCTTTGTACAGGCTATTGGAGGGTTCAAATAGGGTTCCAGCACTGGCCTACGTGGAGATATCAACACCAGTGTTTGCTGCAGCCATCCTAATACGAGTCTTCTAGCAGGACTTTGGAGGTCTGGATGACGTTCTCACTCTCGAACCCACTAGTAAACAGCCGCCTTCTTTTAAATGTGTTGCGTCCACTTGCGTGTCGCCTGCTGTCCAAAGTGATAAGGCCTATAGAATAGCAGGGTCCTGGGGGCTTTAGCAGGTGAGTTTAGTTTGCCATCAACCACTGCCCTGCCACAGCCGAATAATTTGTTCTCTGCATTTACCTATGCATGCCTTGAGCCTATAGACTGACGGATTGAGGTACCTACTTGCACTGCCTTGGAAGACGTTTAGCTCCAGTTTCCTTGAACTGTCCCTAGGACACTAAAATCCATGAGCCATATGTATATAAATGCCATGAAAAGCAGGTTGTTAAATAAACTGGTTGCCTTCTTTCCTACCAGTAAGTAGTTGCACACCTAATGAATGAGCCCATAGTCTTAAAGGCTCTTTAAGCGTGCTGCGTGGCATGCTTTGTGCTTGTAAAGTTGTAATGTAATTGTGCCTTAATATGTATTTAAGATGATGTGCAAAAACAACTGACAGGAGTAGATCAGCGTCAGCCTCGCAATGACCTCCATTAATTTAATTCGAACTTCGAAGCAATCTATAACCTCCTAGTCCTGGCGGGGGGGGGCTAAGACCGCGCGCCACCTGAGCATTTGATTAAAGAGGCAGTCCCGTGGACTCTTCGTGCCACTGGATTTCTTGAGTGACTCGTGCAGATTTATTTTTCCTAAGAATTGTTGGCTTTTATTTATGGCGGAGGCCGGCAGAGCTGCAGTATGTGTCTACTAAGGAAATACCTGGGGCTTAATGAAGTTTATTTATACCTCTACTTTCTTCACTTCATTATTACTACCACCCGCAGAAGCATGGTAGCAAGAGGGAGGTGAGGTGAAGAATAACTTAGAAGAGGGTAGTGAGGGAAGGGTAGGAAACAGCGAGAGACAGAGGTAAAGAGGGATGAGCCGTGAGGTCAGATACCGAGAGAGAGATGATGGAGCAAGAGATGGGCGAGGAGAAAAGGAAAGATATATAGAAAGACAGGGTGTTGAGGGAGGAACAGGTAGAGAAAGACAATCAGAGTTAGAAGTAGACAGGGGGTGGGGGTGAGAGATTTAGAGAGAAAAATAGAAGCTTGTCAGAGAGAGAAAGAATACCAGGGAGGGCCTTGGGAGGTGGGGGCCCAGATTAATTGCCCACTTTGCCCTTGCCCTAAAGTATCTCTGGGTCACAAACCCCCCCAATTACGTATACAAAGTTGTGATCCTCTCTTCAAAGAATACAAATGCCCTCCAGCCCAGTTGATGAGTTAATGTAATTAAACACTGGTGGTGGCATCAGCCATGCATTAGTGCATTTGTGGTCTGTAAAGAGAAGACTGAAGTGTTGTTTAGTGCAGCAGTATTTATGTACAAACTTGTTTGAAATTTGCATTATTCATTTAACTTATAAAAGTTTGCAAGCGCAAGTAATGCACATAAGGTGATGGCAGCACATGGCAGTGGTGGCAACAGCTTGTGATTCACACTTGGGAATCTTGCAATGCTGTCACTGCTTCCTCTTGTCATGTAACTGTTCTTTGCGTTAGGGAAGCTTGCGCTCTTGTTGTCAAAGCTATACCTGTGTTAAATGCTGCTGAAGCCAAAGCAATTGACTCTATGAGGGAGAGGGCTGTGGGGTGCAAAGAGGTAGAGCACATGTACAAAGATGGGCAGGTTTCCCTCCCACACACAGCGGTGTGTACAGGTGGCTGTGCGTGTTGTCTGTGCATGTTGTCTGTGTGTGTTGGTTTGTGTCTGGCTCGGGTGCTTTGAAGCTGAAAGTTGAAAGAGGCATAAGGTAAAGCTAGTAAAGCCTGTATCTAATTCCCAGAAGCCCAGCGGTTCTGCAGCCTCAAATTTCCATAGAGCCCTCTTTTTACACTGTGACATTTTAAATTTTCTGTATATGTGATACAATGTTTTTCTTTCTGACCCATCTTACACTTAATGCAATGCAATTCCACGTACTGGAATGCCGGGAGCTCCTTTAATTGAATGCTGATGACCAGTAATGACTGGTATACATCTACAATATTCCAATGTTTCCAACATTCCGGTGTTTGCCTATTGTTCCTCCCCTTGTTTATTTTAGAACATCATATTACGATTGGCCGGAATGCTCTAACAGCTTTATTAACCTTCTGTGTATGTCAATACCACTTATTAAAGGGCCGCCCTCTACCTTATAGGCCTGTGAGTTGGGCCATTAACTCAGGTAGGGGGCCATTAACAGCAAGTATAGACATTGGCAGCAGGATACAATCTCTCCTGCAGGAAGCAGCTTGGTTACCTCGCAGCAGAGGCTGGATGAGTAAATGGGGAACAGCCAGGCCTGGAAGGAAGCGCTCTTCTGTTGGCAGCAGGGCTCACAGTGGAGAGTTTCATTTGCCAGGTAGCGAAGTCCTTCTGCTCTCGTTGCAGTGCACCCTTCGCCCAGTGACACTGACACCCGCCGCATAGCTGCCAAGGTTTCAGATTCCTATGAGTGCCATTTTCATAATTTCAGTCAATTCAGTGTAATTATGAGTGACATTTCAACCACTATGAATGACACTTTCTGGTGAGCAAAATCAAGCAAGTAAGACGAGAAACATATAAATATCCGACATTGCACCCATTTGTGCATAAAGATTGTCTGAATCATACGTTTTGAGCTGAATCATCACCCTTTATTAAAGCATCCGCTACATTATGCTCATAAACAGGGCGTTACACGTCCGTGATTGTTCTACACCTTTGAGCGATGTTTGTAATTTTTAGGACAAGGTTATGGTGAAAATGTACTCTATTTTGCTCCGGAGAAAAAATATTTCTCTAGTGTGGCCTGCAACAAAACTGGAGTCCAAAATATCTATAATACTTTAGGCCTCCTATTCTTAGTCCCAAAAGTCATTACAATGAAGTTAATTTTCCAAATGTGTAAGTTTGATATGTTAAATAAATAAGTCTGCACAGGGGTTCAAGCCAGAACATAGATGTAAAGTTATCCCTCGTAAATACACACCTGGTAGTAGCTACAACACACAGCTGTTGCAGGACGTCCAGCGAAGAATCCCTGCCAGCACCAGCATCTCTGAGATACACTCGGGCTAGCTTGCAGTTTCACTCTTACCATTAACACAGGACTACATGCTGCCTGCAAAGTGCCCTTGAGGCCTTGACCCAAGGCACGGGTCTGCTTTTCAGGTCTGGGTAAGTCAGAGTTCTCCCCATTTCGAGGGAGGCCAGCTCACCTCACTAGCCCATTCCTGATATTGCCTTAAGTTAAAGTGCCAAGCCCTGGAGGTACCAAACATACCGGATGCGATGGCAGGAGTCGGGTCCCCTCTATACAACCTGTCTTCCTCACAGGACTCGCTTTGCTTCAGAGTCCTACGTCGAGCCATCTTCAATCGTTACCGCTGCTTCGTAGAGCTATGCCTACATAGCATTAACAACTAGCGATATCTGGTAGCTACCCAACTGTCCAAAGCATCAGCCGATAAGCAGGAATTCTACCACAGCACTGGATAGAGCAGGAAGTTGAGGCACTTGGGGTTGGTGAGTTTAGGATTGTGGAAAGATTTGGTTCATACAGTTCACCAACACCACTCAACAAGCAGTGGTCTTCTAAATGCTCCACTGCAACATACCTAACCACACCCTTACCACCTCCACTGGAATGGGGGCAAGGCTCATTTGCTATGTTTGTCCTTAGTGTGATGTTTGAATTTTTCACAATCTTATGACTTCAGTGATGTAACATTGAGGGCAGCACCAACACTCTGAAAATTGTTCCATCGCCACTGGCCTGGGTACATTTGTGTGACATTTTCATGCTTTCTGGCCTGGGTACCTTTGTGTGACGTTTCCATGCTTTCAGGCCTGGGTGCCTTTGTGTGACATTTCCATGCTTCCTGGTCTGAGTACTTATGTGTGAGATTTCCATGCTTTCCGGCCTGGGTGCCTACGTGTGAGATTTCCATGCTTTCTCGCCTGAGGGCTTATGTGTGACATTTCCACAGTTATTGGCCTGGGTGCTTATGTGTGACATTTCCACGGTTTATGGCCTGGATGCTATGTGTGACATTTCCATGGTTTATGGCATGGGTGCTTATGTCTGACATTTCCATGCTTTCTGGCCTGGGTGCTTATGTCAGGTCATCATTTCCGATTTACTATGCTTTGAAAGTTAATACAGCTAAATATGTAATGGAAAATGTGTTGTGCACCATTTTGGTCTTTCTTTTTACAAAATGTTCTTGAGGGGAGAATTCCCCCCCAAACACCTCTAGCAGTCGTTAAGCTCGCTGCACTCGCTATGCACCGTATGGGGGCTGGTCTAACAAAACTTGCCAGGGCGCTTTTGGTTCCCAGTCCGGCCCGGAGTGTTGATCAATTAATAATTTTTGTGAATCACAGTGTGTAACTAACTCTGCACACTGCCACCTCACCCTGCTTTTGTAGTAATACCGGAAGCCAAAGCTTAAAAGTGAGGCAAACTTTCAAGACTTTGTGTCTTTCGAGTGAGCGCTGCAGAGCAGGCAGGGGTATGAATTGGAAAAGGCCTGAATTTGGGTAGGCATTTGGGCTGTACTTGTAGTCAGTCATGGATGGTAACAGATGTGCAGATGCAGAAATGTCTTTGGTGCAAACTGCAAATAAATATTAATTGTGCCTGTTACTTAGATGAATTGACATCAAACTTTGCACATGTCAAGCGTGTTTTCTTTCACTTTGCATCCCTGGAATGTCACACACTGGGCAGAAGAAGATTTCAAGCTACTTCAAAAAATGTAAAAACCAAAGATGTTGAGGAGCCTACTAGCAAACTTGCTAGAAAAGACCATGTACATCCAATGGATGAAGGGAACAAGGAAGATGAAGTGCGACAGAAGGCACTAGATGAGAGTGACACCACTACTAGCAGCAGCGTTATCACCCCTACAGAAGGAAAGACACAAGATAGTCCTCTTAGAGATTATTAGCATAATGCTGTGGAGATTGCTACAGAGACAGAGGAAACACCAAGCACTAGCAAACAGTTTGACATATTATCACTTAAACCACATTCAGCCAGAGTTTTTAGGAAAGGCATTCTTCCTAAAGGTTGGAAACATGACCAAAGAATTTATTTCCAACGCGAGCATCTGTGGTTAATTGTTAAAGGCCCTAACCATGGCTGTTTTGTGTGTTGCCAAGTCCGTGATCTTGGTGCTGAGAAATCCAGAGGAATGAAATTGTCCAAAGAATGGACTGAGTCTACTGTGAAGGCATATGGCACCTATAAATAACAGCAGAAATCATTGAGGAAAAAGATTGGAGAACATGCACAAAGCAAGGCTCATGTTGCAACTTTAAAAATCTTAGAAAACTCTAAAAAGGATCCTTTATTGCAAGTAACTGCAAAAGTGCAATCTGTACAAATGTCAGCAACAGCCAGAATATTCTGTGTAGCTTATAAGGAAGCAAAGCGGAACAGGACAGCGTATGGTTTTGAAACAGAGATAGACTGCCACCAGTTGAACGGACTGGATATGGGGCGAATTTTGCACTCCAATGTAGCTTGCTCAAACATACAACGCCACATATCCTCAGAAATGAAGAGGAAGACATTTGCCAAAATGATTGAACTTTCCCCAAAAGTAAGTCTTTTACTAGATGAAGCCACTGCGTTAAATAGGAAAAGTTATTTAATTGTGTACATGCAAATGCAGCTACCTGGCATTGACTCCCCAGCTAATAGTTTTGTTGACCTCATTGAGCTGAGTGATTTGTCAGCTGACGGCATAGTACACAGTTTATTATCTGCTCTAAAAAAAGATCCAGTTAACATAAGTGAGGACTTTCTCTCCAAATGCCTGGTTTCAGTTGCCTGTGATGGAGCTTCAGTGATGTTTGGCCGCCACAGTGGTGTTGTAAAGAGGTTGCAAGTAAAAATCTATCCCAATATTGTAGCCTGGCACTGCTCGGCACATCACCTTAAACTTGCCGTTCATGATGTCATGAAAGATATTGGCGCTACAAATCATTTCAAAAACTTACTTGATAAGCTGTATTCTCCATTTGCCACATCTGTTAAAAACCGTTTGGAGCTAAAAGAATGGGCAGAAGCTTGACATTCAGCTTAGCAGAATAGATAGAGTGTCAGATACTCGTTGGGTTGCATCAAGCTTCAGAACAGTGGAGGCTATTTGGAACGCTTATCCTGCTCTCTACAAACACTTTACTAGTGCAGCTGATGATGGTTCCTGTGACAGTTCAACACGACATATGTATACAGGCCTAGGAAGGCGGTTATTATCTATCCAGTTTGTTACTAATCCTGGCCTCATGTATTATGCTCTTCAGGAGTTATCAGAGTTATTACTCGAGTTACAGAAATGTGACTCTACAATCATTGATGCTCATCGAGCTATTTGTCGGCAAATAGCAGTGTTTGAGGCAGTGGTAGACAGGCAAGGGAAAAAATCAAAAGAAGAATGGTACGTAGTTCCTTCGTGAGTATAGGATTTATTATCAGAGAGTTCGTTGTTATCACGGTGGCAGGGTTTCCTGCCAGGTCAGTGGTAGGAGGAGAGGAGTTCCTCCTTTCGGAACTAGTGCCCTCACACACCCAGCAAGCTAGGTGTCATGCTTCATCATATGGGCCTGCTCCTCGTCGGGTCGGCGCTGCAATACCCGACAGGCACCCATAAAGTGGCTCTTTATCGGAGATCTTTTGTTCCTCGCCGTTTAGGTGCCATGGGTGTGAGGGCCCTAGTCTGTGTGGGTGTGGTAGTGAATGTGATAGTTAAAACAAGTCAGGAGTCCTATAAAATGAACTTTTATTCTGGGAAGGCCCCTGCCTGATTAAAAGAATAAAGGAGAGGCGACTATCTGACTATAATGGGTCAGGAAATGGGCGCTCTACTCCTGGTGGGTCAACATGTTTCTCGCCTGTATGTCTGGAGGATCAGTGGCGATTCTTCAGGACCTTAAAGTGGAACTATTTACACCCCGTGGTAGGGTTGGGAACCTACCTACCACTCTGTGCATAAGTGGGATATGCGTCCGCAAGTTCACTGGGCAACCTGTGGTGGAGACAAAAGATACTCAAGAACAAGGTATGCAGTCGTGAACATACACAGATACTCTGATTTAAATCTTGATTGTGGTGAGGATCAATAATGTCTGCTATAGTGAGCAAGGTGCCTGTTAATTTTACACATAATATGTGCTAACCAAGTGGTGTGTTTCTGTCTCAAGCACGTGACTCAAGCTAAAAATAAAATTAAAAGGTGAAGAAAATAGTTGTAAAAGTAGTGTTAATGGCAAACGTGGGTCAAATTTGCCACAGGACTCACCTAATCGCTAATTAGATTGTGCCTCATCAATTTCCAGCGGGCTCTTAACACATTGAAGATATGTGTCTTGTGGATAGAAAAGGGGGGGTTTCAGTTAAATGTGAATGAGACTCATAGGATTGTAAAAGACTGCTTACAGAGACGTGTGCCCCGAAATCAGGGACCAAACAGTGGTGCTGGGCCGGGGAGGGTGCTGTGTCTAATCGAGCACCCGTCCTTATCTAGTGGAGATTAAAATGCCTCTCAAGACTGCTGCTCGTAATGAGGATTGCCAAAATCCGCCGCAAGCTTGGCCGGTGGCCCACAGGTGTAAGGGTCAACCATGGAGTCTGTGGAAGTGCGGCTAAACTCACGGAGCCGCTGTGATGTGGGCAGACATCAGATTCTCAAGAGGTAGGTACAGAGAAACTCATTATTAGAACTCAACAAGCTAGACCCCAACCGCTTACCTCTGTTGTCGATGTAGATAGGGGGTGTTCTATTGAAAGCATTTCCAGATACTCACCTACTTCAAGTTGAAGCCGAGTGGTAGACCTACCCCGCACCGCTGAATCCGGGATGGTAACTGGCTTGAAGGTGCGGTCTATTTTATACCAACCGGGGCGGGGTAGCCAATCAGTATCAGCTGCAAGCTCCATAAGTCACATGACGTTCCCAGAAGGCCAAGTGTATGGGAAAATGAGTCGTCCATCTTGGAGTGTCTATGGATGCATATGTCCGTATGAGTATTGACAAAGGGGTCAAGATTGTTGGTGTTATGGTTATCCAAGTCCGGGTTCTCTACCCTCATCGGTATCAGCCATCAGTTCCATGCGTCACATGACGCTCCTGGAGGGCTGAGTGTGTTGGAAAAAATGTGTGTCGGCCATCTTGGAGTGTCTAAGTTAAAGTTCCTATATGTCAGTTGTTGGCCATCTTGGGGTGTCTATGGATACATTTGTCCATATGAGTTTTGACAAAGGGGCCAAAATTGTTGGTGTTTTGAGTACCTAAGTCCGAGTTCTCTACCCTCATTGGTACCAGCCATCAACTCCATGCGTCACATGACGTTCCTGGAAGGCCGAGTGTGTTCGAAAACTGTGTCGGCCATCTTAGAGTGTCTAAGTTGAGGTTCCTCAATGTCAGTTATTGGCAAGGGATCCCCATGGGATATCATCATTCAATCCTTGGCGGTCAGTACTTAAACGGTGCACCCATCTTTGTTCCATCCTGAATAGGGCACCCTGTGTAATCTGGGGGTGAGTTTCTAGGACTATCCACCAAAAACTTTCAGGGGAGTGTTTGAGTTCTTTGAAATGTGTGTATAGTTTGGTAGTTGTTCGTTGGCAACGGATGTTGCTCTTATGTTCTGTTATTCGAGTTTTTATCATCCTTATTGTCATACCTATATACATCATCTTGCATGGACACATCATCAAATACACGCACTGAGTTGTGTTACAGTTGGTGTGTTTCCTGATAAAGGAGTCTGAAAGGGTTATCTCCTTTGTGGCTTTTGTCTGAGGGCATACTGCACAGGACCCACAAGGGTAGTGGCCCTGGATTGGTGGGAGATCCCAAAGGGATCGTTGCTCTTTGGTTTTTACTAATCTTGGTCTTGTATGTATTAGTATGTCTTTCAGGTTCTGAGTGCGTTTGAAGGCTGAATCGGGGTTTGGGAATCTGTAGGGACCCTGTGTTGAGAATCCTCCAATGTCTATTAATCACCTTTTTTATCCGGTTGGATTCCGGTGTGAATGAAGTGACACAGGTTAGTATATCAGTAGGCTCTTTCGGAGTGACCTCTAATAGGGCCTCCCGATGGTTATTTCTGGCTCTTTTCATTGATTGTGCCACTTGTCTCTGTGGGTACTGTCTCCTCAATAGATTCTCAGATAGAGATTCCGCCTCTTTTTTGTAATCTGTAATAGAACTACAATTTCTCCTAATGCGTAGAAATTGACCAAATGGTAAATTATCCTTCAGTGTTCGTGGATGATGGCTACTGTATAACAGCAAGCTATTTCTATCTGTAGGTTTTTTATATATGGTAGTACTCAGCTGACCACTGATGAGTCTGATGTTGAGGTCTAGGAAAGGTATGTTGGTAGGTGAAATAGTGTGGGTGAATTTGAGGTATTCGTTTTGTGTGTTAATCCACTGACAAAATTCGTGGCACGTGGTCACATCACCTTTCCAGAAGATAAGTATATCGTCTATAAATCTCTTCCACAATCTCAGGTTGTCTGTATAGGGATTACTAGGGTGTAAGATGACACTTTCTTCAAATGCTGCCATATACAGGCAGGCCACACTAGGGGCAAAAGTACTCCCCATGGAAGTCCCTTGCGACTGGTGGAAGAGTTGGGTTTTGTACTTGAAAAAGTTCTCTGTTAAGGCCAGAGTTGCACATTCCATTATGAATGTCACTGGTGTGGGTGACGTCCATGTTACATTCTCTAGAGCTGTCTCAATGACCGTCAATGTAGCCTGTTGAGGGATGTTGGTGTACAGTTGTTCAACATCCAATGTTACTAGTAGGTTGATTTCATCCGTATCTCTGGTTTCTCCTATTATGCGTAGAATATCTGTGGTGTCTCGCACATAGGAGGGGGTCAGTTTCACCAATGGTTGGAGGAAGTGATCGCAGAGTTTGGAAAGGGGTTCCAAGATTGAGCCTATGCCTGAAACTACAGGCAAGGGAAACATTTCTCACAGTGTAAAAAGGCTATAGAAGAAAATATATTCCAAGGTGTGATGCTGCACAAAGGAAAGACCACTGACAAAATCATTGATCAGGGACAATGTTTTCGTAGCCTTGCAGAAAATCTAAGACATCGTTTGTTGTCTACTGGAGGTACTAATTCTACTGACAAAAAGGCTGAGTATGATATACTGATTAGCGAAGTGAAAGTTTTATACTAACAGTACTGGCTTGATGAGCTACCTGTTCTTTATGGTGAAAGTGGTATTGAGTCTCTGTGTAAAAGATTCAACATTGCCAGTCGAGAAACCATACGTGCTTACAAGGAGTATAAGGAATCTGGAGGGAAAGAAATTAAAAGGCAGTTCAAGGCACTTTTGATGGCCTTACACACTATTGCTATCAGCACTGCAGAATGTGAGCGGGGCTTTTCTCAAATTAATCTTATTTGCACATCTACAAGAGCATCACTGCTGACTGAAACAACATCTTCTTTAATGTTTTTAAATCTTGTTGGCCCACCATTAAAGCGATTCAACCCAATCCCCTATGTTCAATCATGGCTTGCAAAAGGATGAAGAGCAGCTGATGACACTAGGAGTAAAGCAAGGAAAGAGGGAGACTTGGAATGCACAAGCAATTTAGACAGTTTGTGGGCTTTTCTGGAAAAATAGATGCTAGCCCAGTCCAACTGACAAAACACGTGTCATTGCAATGTTTTGAAAAAGTTAAAAAGTTAGGCTTTACTGTGTTTGGATATTTAATTATTGTTCTAGTTTATATATGTTATTTATTTGCATTTATAACACATTATTGACAGTGTCAATTTATTTAATATTTTGTTATATTTATGTGTCTTCCTTGTTTGGATGCTATATTTATTGTTCAATTTTATATATTTTATTTATTTTCTTTTTATAAGACTTAACTTGCTTTTTTGTTTTTCATTTTAGAACATGTATTATGTGTATTTATTTGTATTTATCTATATTTTATTTTTAGTTATTTTGTCTTTATATATTTATATTTTGTATGGTACTATGGTCAATTTGCACTAATAGGTATGACTAATGACTTGAGATATGGTCAAATTCAAATTGCCAGCCACTATCTATTCTTTTGGCCTAGGTATCTTTAGGACTTTTTTGGGGAGATTACATTTTTCTGTGCTTTATGTTAAGATACAAATCTTTAATTAAAAAGTAATATTTTTAACATATGCCTCTTTTGTAATCTCTGTCTTGTCTGTGTGATACAGAACTACATTTGGAAACGCCAGTTAAGTTCCATGTTTTTTACTATTCTGAATGTCTAATAAATGCACATATAGCTCCAGGGGAGTAAGTTATAGTAACAAGCCCAATTGGTAATCATCTTTTTTTAATTGTTTCTCTAAAAGTAATCTCTTTAACGGAATACTATACTATTTATGAACCCCAAACCCCTTCGGCCACTGGAAGTGACAAAGTGACTCATTCAAGTGTATTGCATGATTTTATTCAGTTTATCTTTTTAGATTGTGTTCAGAACATTTTGGTTTATTTTGTCACATAAGCTATGTAAAAGTTGTATCTTTGAACTCATAGACTGTTAAAAATGGCATACCCCAGTATTATCCTTTCCCCAAATCGGCACATAGAGCACTGGAATTGTCCCTTTTCAATGCATTAGTCATTTTAGCTAATTTATTCCAAAATTGTGCTTTAAATGCACTTTTGATTTAATCTTTTTCAAAATTTTCACAGGGCAGGGGAACCTCCTATCAAAACCTTACTATGAGGAAGGCTCCCTTACTAAATTCAGATTGGGTATTAGATCTGACTTTTAGCAGTGCCAGTTGAGGATGTGGGTGGAGCTAATAGAGTAAGTAGGTGGAGCCAGTGGAGCACCTGGACTTCATATTCTACAGATTAAGCACTGGACTGCAGCCTGTATTCAGAGTGCCAAATCTATGTCAACCTAGGTTTAGTTGGTTGTCTACATCAAGACGGATAACTTTATCTAGAAAAATTCTTAACATTAGGTCACTTCTTTCCTGTGGGACCTGCTCCAAGACAATGAGATGGAGGCATCTCCATGGTGGTGGGAGCGGTGGAGGTATAATTATTTTCAGGAGGCAGGTAGCCATCCTCTTGACGAGGCAGAGGTTGGGTACCTACAGCCTTCATTAGCTACCTCCTAATTTTTAAATAGCAGATAGAGTTTCTCAATCCACTTTTCTGTGCTTGGACATCTGTGGTCTGGATTTGAAGGCATTTCAAGAACCGCAATGACCCAGGAATCTAAAATGAAGGGCATTTAAATGTTGATGCTCTTTGACAACTAGATTCTAAGGCAAAACCCTTTATGGTGAGAGGTACTGAGCAGGTAGCTGGCAAAGCGCTCAATTCTTAAGGCCTCAATATGAACTGTGAATGACAGTGATGGTACATTTTAACTGAGTGGCCCAGTGTTAGATTGGGCTCCACTAGACGAGGTGGAGTAATCATCTCTATTGGCCCTTTTGCCGTGGCCATGCCCAGAGGAAGAGTGCTCAGTTACTTTCTCAAGAAGCACTCCCAGAGGAACTCCCTCTGTTTCTCAATCTTTTTGTGAGGTAACTCAACAGAAGTCACACTCCCCAATGATGTAAAGATCAGACAGACAACCACAAAAAAAGCAATCAACTGAAAAAACATTAAGATGCTAGTGGAGATTTTAATTCAGACACATTTGCTTACAAAATCCATTGTGTTCAGGGACCATTGCCTCAATGAGTGGAAAGATGAAGAGTTAGACATATGTTAACCACCACCTGTATTTTTTTCTTTTGGGATGGGAAACATTTTAGCAGGCTTTATAGACAAATATTTTCACGTGTCACAATTAACTTCTAGGTGACTATTAAAAAAATTGAGAGAATTCTTCTTATGATAGCCATGTTTTTTACAAGATTATGAAAAATAATTTTTTGTATTGAAAAAGATCTGTGGTCATGCACATTGGGAGATATTTTAAGGTTTATGAACCGTGAAGAATCTGAAAGGAGAAAATCTAATTTATTTTGCCAGCATCCTGCCCTCCGCTCCACAAATAAAAATGCTGGCTGCCCTGCTCCCCATCACTTATGGCCTCACCTACAATAAAATGCCTGGTATAATGCCACCCTCCACCACCCTCCTTATGCTCACTTTGCAAATTAACATTTTGGGGGTGTTAACGATGTCGGGTGGACTTGCGTCCGCCCAACACCGTCTCGTAAACAGGACCAACCGAACTCCGGTCGGCGGTCCTGCCCGCCTCATTAGGATGCGACCGAACACTGTTTGGTCGCATTACGACATTTCCCTATGGGAACATGCATTATGGCCATAAACCGGCCGTAATGCATGCTCCAATAGGGAAATGGGAGGTGTTGTTCATCCCTGCACCCTGGGGTAGGCACCTCAAGGTGCCTGCCACGGGGTGCAGGGATCAACAGGGCCCCCTCGGCCCCCAACCAGAGGCCGCACACACAAGGGGGCCCTGCTGGGGGCCCCCAAACACGCTTTCCGACATGGTTTCCATGTTGGATAGGCCGGCATGGAAACCATGCCGGAAACTGTGCATTGTAATACCAAGGGCAGAAAGGCCTGCCCTTTGGGATTACGAGCCCGTTGTGACTGGCTGACGGGCTCCTTGAGCTAGAGATACATAATCAGCCGGTTGGAAGTGAAACAGATGATGGGGGTCGGACAGCCTCCCACCAAAGGTCGGAGGCTTTCCAACCTCCACCGTAATAGGCCCCTTTGTGTTCCGCCACCCTTCCTTTACCTCCCTTGTGACACCTTTCCCTGAGACACATCGATACCTTGGCTGCTGCTACCTCTAATCTTCAAAAGTCTTGCTCTTTGCCTAGAAAAACAATAAATGCAGAATCTTAAAATGTGGCATTTTTGTTTGTATTGCCTTAATATGACAACATGATTTAATTGTAAATATCTAGAGACCGCCTCAAAAAATAAAGCTAACCATTTTTACCCTTAGTTTACTGTTGCTCAGGCTGTAGATTACAATAATGTAAATGGCATTGTCTGGTGAATGCTGGGAACTAATGGATTTGCTTGTTCAAATGCATTGTCAAAGAGGTCTAAACTTTCAAGAGATAGGGGGTCATTGCGATGATGGACGGACTTTAGTCCGTCCGCCATCGTATCATATTTAGGACCACCCACCTACAAGGCGGCGGTCCCATCGGGCAAATTACGATGCAACCGCCACAGTGGCGGTCGCATTGCCCATGTTTTGTATTGCAGCGAGTGCTGCGCTCTGCAGCACCTGCCACAGTACAAAACAAACACCCCGCATATATCCCTTCACTACGTGACAGGGAACATGCGGTGCCTGCCACTTGGTGCAGGGATATGTAGGGAGATACCATAGGTGCCCCCCAAAACCCATAGTCAAGGGCCGGGGGCTAGGGAGCCCGCTGTGGGCTAACCGCCATGAAAAGGCAGGTGGAAAGGGACATTGTAACCCCTACGGCGGTGCCTGGCAGGCACCGCCAACATTGTAGAGACTACAAGCCCCTCCACCGCACCGGCGGGCTCAAGGAGCCCGTCGGATGCGTGGCAGTAGGACTTTCCAACCGCCATCACCCTGCCTGCCATTGTAATTTGGCGGGCGGGAAACATGTCTCCGATGGCGGGGAGGCCACCACCGACAGGCTGTCGGTGGCGGTCTCCCCACCAACCTAATGACCTCCATAATTTCTTTAAGCTTTGAAGCAAAAACAGAAAGTAGGTTGCAGCCTGCTGACAGCAAACGCAGCTTAGAGAGCTACCCAAACTTGAACAGAATCCGTATCAGCTCGTTGTCATCTAGAATTAAGTGAACAAGTTCCTGCAACTGGCAAAACTGAACGGGAAGTGCCTTAAGTTTGTTCTGACTGAGATCCAAGCACTGTAGAGACTTCTGCACAATGCAACCAAAAAGGACTCTAAATTATTGTTATGAAAGTGATGTCATTTGAGATGTCATCAGTGGTTTCATTTGAGATGTCATGAGTGATGTCACTGACCATGTCATGAGTGATGTAATATGTGAGGTCATAAGCAGTGCATTGCAGGGGCATAAGTTATAGTTAGCTCAGGTAACTATAACTGCTGAATTTCTCTGGTTTTGTATGAATGAAATGTCAGCCTAACTATAACGTCCCTGCAACCTTTGTTTTTTTCAGTATAGTTCTACATTTAAATTTTTTTTATTTCCTAAAAGGTTTTTTTGAAATTCTATTTCCTAACTATAACATCCTTGTAACCTTTGGTATTGTCAGTGAATTTCTAAGGATTTCTTAAATTCTATTTTCTGACTATAACATCCCTGTAACCCTTGGTTTTTTCAGTATAGTTCTACATTTAAATTTTTTTTAATTTCCTAACTGTAATTTGTTGAGGTTTAATTTCTATGAAATGAGCATCATGCCAGAATGAATACTGCCCTGCGTATTTATCCAAGAGGAGTACTTTTTACTGGCTAATTAGTAAGTCCTACCTCGTTGGGCAAATGTATAGTGCGTCTCCTACACTACAGCTCCGTAAAGGACGCCGAGGAAATGTCTCCACCTTGTGTGTCTGTAACTTTTCCAATGTGATTGTGCCTCAAGCGTCTTCGACAGATAACTTTACAAAGTGGAAATGCAGAGAAAACACACTTGGATGATTTGTAGAAGTAAGTGCTTATTTGATTGGTGGAGATGCGGTTGTATTCCTAGGCATGAGGAATGCATCTCCAAAATCGGCGGGAAATGCACTGGTGGGGCCTTTTAGTAAGGTGTACATCATCCCGGGAAAAGGGCGGGAAGATGTTGCATACCGCTAATGCATATGAGGTGGGGCCAAACGGGTAGGGCTTCTAAGCAATTTACATACTTCTAGTTTTTAAAAAGTTTATAACACGATCTCTGGTCTCAGGAGCAGATGATAAGAAAGAAGCTCCTCATCACAGACACTGTATGAGATTTTGCGCTTGGGAAAAGCAAGAATGCAAACACCATCATCAAGGATTTTGGATAACTTTTCACAGTGGAAATGCAGATAAAACACACTTGCTTTGCCTTGGCCATGCCCATGAAGTTAGGATGATTAGTACTTTCCAGAAGTGGAACTTCAACTCGGGCACCTGCTTTGTTTATATCTGTAAGTGCTTCCTGTTGAAGTTTTATTTCTGTGAAATGAGCATTGTGCCAGAATGAATCCTGCCATGCATATTTATCCAAGAAGAAGCCAGTATTTTGTGCAACACCTCTACCCAACAGGAGTACTTTCTCCTGGCTAATTAGTAAGTGCTACCTCGTTGGGTAAATGTGTATCTCCTACACTGCAACTGGGTAAAGAATGCCGAAAAAATTTCTCCAGTGACTTTGTGTGTCTGCAACTTTGCCAATGTGATTGTTCCTCAAGTGTTTTCACCAGATAACTTTACAAAGTGGAACTGCAGAGAAAACACACTTGGATGATTTGTACTTTGCAGAAGTAACTGCTTCTTTGTTTGGTGGAGATCCGATTGTATTCCTAGGCATAAGGAACACATCTCCAAAATCGGCTGTAAACACGCTGGTGGGACCTTTTAGTAAGCTGTCAACCTTCCTGGGAAAAGGGCGGGAAGACGTAGCATACCGCTAATTTATTTGGGGCGGGGCCAAATGGGCGAGGCTTCTAGGCAATTTACAAACTTTGAGTTTTTAAACGTTTAGAACACAATCTCTGGTCTCAGCAGTAGATGAAGAGAAAGAACACCCTCGGGAGGGGAGGCCACACAGCCCTCTTCCCCAGGCCAATTTCGGCCCCGGAGACCCCATCCCCCGGGGCCCGGCCTTATACTAATGGGGAAGGGGGCCTTTTATTTCATTTGTAGGGAAGGGGAGCGGCGCTGCCCCCCTCCCCCGGCTGATTTCGGCCCCGGGGACCCCATCTACCGGGGCTTATCCATGTATCTCTTGTATTAGGACACTGGGGAGCCTGAAAGTCCAGCGTTCCCTGCCGGCTCCCTGCCTCCTGCGGGAGCCGGCAATGCTTTCAGACATTAGGAGTTGCTAAACATGCAGCTCACTGTGTCTGAAAGCAATTCATCTGTTTCCCTGCTCACTTGACAGCAGCAGAGAAACAGATGAATGCTCTGCTTCCAGCAAGCGTGAGTATTATGTCAGCTTTCGCTTGCTGGAAGCAAAGCGTTTGCTGTGACTTGGCGGGAGAAGATAAAGCTCCCACCAAGCCACAGAAAACAGCTATGTCCCGGGGGTTGGCACCCAGGGACATAGCAGGAGCTGGCCCTTGGTGGTGGGGTCCCCAGGGCAATCTATGGCTCTAGGAGGGGGGCCGCGTGGGCCCCTCCTTTGTTGTTGTAGAGCCTGCCCCAGGTAGGTGGTGGTCCCTGAGGCTGAGAATGGTCTGGGAGGCGGGCCGCGCTGCTCGTTTCCCATTCTAAAAAATAGAATTTAGACCTGGGGAGGTGGTGGTCCTTGGAAAAGGTCCAGGAGGCCCCCCCATTTCAAATTTAAATAGCCTCGGGGAGTTGGTGGTCCCCGGGGCACGGGGAGTCCACAAGGCCCCCCGATTCATCTTACAATAGCCCCAGGAAGGTGGCAGTCCCCGGGGCACAGGGTGGCACGAGACCTGGCTTAATACCGACCACCCGGGGGCTTAATAATAGAGAAGCGCGGGAGCCTGCGCTTCTCTCTTTTTTATTTTTCGGCAGGAGCCGCAGCTCCTCTGAGACGCCTGCCAAATTTTTTTGACGGAATGAGACATAGGGGGTCAGGGTATTCCTACCCTGCCCCCTACTCTTTTTTTTTAATGTTTTTTGTGGGATTCGGCTCAAGCCGAGTCCCAAGATGGCTGCTAACACTTCCTGGTTTGAAGTGTTGGCAGCCAATCAGATCTGAGCATGGGGATTGTCGGATCCTGGGAGGATCCAAGTACTCATATCTACACATTTTGATTTTCCTTAATAATAGTGGCTGCATGAGTGTCTCACTGGATGTGTGAGCGGGTGCGTGAGTGTATCTAAGGTCGGGGCGTGAGTGTCTGAGTGGGTCTGTGAGTGGGTGCATGAGTCTGTGAGGGGGTGCGTGCGTCTCTGAGTGGGTATGTGTCTGAGTGCCCTCTGTTTGGCCCTCGTCTGCTCTGTTTTGCTTCTTCAGATAATTTTTCTGCCCTCTGTTTTGCCTTTTCTGCTTGTTTTTCTGCCCTCCTTTTTGCCTTTTCTGCTAGTTTTCTGCTCTCTGTTTTGCCCTCTTCTGCTCTGGTTTGCCTTTTCTGCTCGTTTTCTGCCCTCTATTTTACCTTTTCCTGCTTCTTTTTTGCCCTCTGTTTTGTCTTTTCTGCTTGTTTTTCTGCCCTCTGTTTTGCCTATTCTGCTCTGTTTTGCTTTTTCTGTTCAATTTCTGCCCTTTTTTGTCTCTTTTTTGTGGAAAAAGGGGAGGGGACCCCATCCCCCAGGGCACGGCCAATTATTGGAAGAGTAGGCCCGGGCCAATTTTGGCCCCGGGGACCCCATCCCCTGAGGCCCGGCCTCCTGTTCCTGGGTGTCCTGGAGTCCACCCAGGGCACCCAGTGTGCAGTGTTTGGGATCGCGGGGAGCCTCAATGCCCCCACGGTGCCTGGCATTTCTCTCGCACGCAGGGAGCTGCTAAACATGTAGCTCCCAGTGTGTGGGAGCAATCCATTCATCTGTTTCGAAACATGTGAAAAATTCACTCTCAGCAAACAGAAGCAGTTTGACAGCCCCCACTTGCTGGGAGCGGAGTTAGTGTTTGCTCTCGCTTGGCGGGAGCGGCCAGCTCCTGTCAAGCAAAAGCAAACCGCTATGTCCTGGGGCTGGGCACCCCGGGACATGGCAGGAGCCGGCCCTGGGGGGTGGTAGCCCCCCTGGGCCATTAATGGCTCCATGAGGGGAAAGCATGGGCAGGCCCTGGGGAGGTGGTGGTCCCCAGGACCATATATGGCCCAGAAGGGGGGCCACACAGCTCCCTCCCAGTTTTTAAAGTTATTTGGCTCCAAGGAGGTGGTGGACACCAGGGCCCGGGGAGTCCGCACGCCCCCCATTACTATTTATTTTGCCTGGGGAGGTGGAGGTCTCCGGGACATATTAAAGACCCTGGAGGGGGGTCCACCCCCTTCACTATGTTCAAAAAGCCCCAGGTAGGTAGTGGTCCCAAAGGCTCAATAAGCACAATAGAGGGGAGTACGTACGTCCTCCCTCCCAAATTTAAATGAAGCCCCAGGGCTAAAAACAGCGCCCCCCCCTTTATTTTTTAAATTTTGGTGCATGCTCCCGGGGCCTGGCCCACCCGGAGGCTTTTTTTTAAAATAAGCTTGAGAGACCATGCTTGTTTTTTTGGGGTTTTTAGCTGCGGATTCGCAGCAAAAAATCTTTTTAAAATATGCTTTTTTACCCTGGCGGAGTACCAGGGGGACCCCAGGACTAGGGCTAGGGGGTAAGAGTATGCCTACCTTGCCCCCTTTTCTTTTTTCTTACTTTTTTGGGGGACTTGGCTTCAGCCGAGTCCCAAGATGGCTGCCAACACTTCCTGCTTGACGTGTTGGCAGCCAATTGGATTTTAGCACATGGACTGTCAGATCCTTGAAGGATCCGTGTCCCTAGATATACACATTTGGTTTTCTTTGATATCTCGGATTTACACAAATTCACAAAAAAGTGGCTTTCTGGACCAAGAGCTACCTTTCTGCCAAATTTGTTGTAATTCCGTTCAGCAGCTTGGGCTGTAGTCATGTCTAAAATCCCAATGAGAAATTGCATGGGGAAAATGCGCTTAGGGACCGACCCTTTTTCTCGGCCCACGCTTAACAAATCACCTCGAAACTTTCAACACAGCAGTTGAACCGACTGTCGTACTAATTTTGAAACATTCTTGAAGATTCGCCAAACGGTGCCAAAGTTATTTGAAAAACAAAAACGCTTTTCCTATGGAAATTAGGTCCTAACTATAACTGGCGACCACCAGTTGGTAATATATGTATATATACATTTTCAAAAGAACTTGATCAAAGACGAGTCACGGGCACTCAGGATGGGTGAGTAAAGGATTTATTCTAGGTGCCCAAGCCCCTGCAATGCGTTTCGGCCAACAACCTTGATTACGCGAGTGTGATCAAGGCCGTTGGCCAACACGTGTTGCAGGGGCTGGAGCACCTTGAATAAATCCTTTATTCACCCATCCTGAGTGTCTTTGACCGAATTCTAGCACAGCGCTAGGCGCCACACGACACCTGAGTGGCAACACGACAGAAGCGGACTTATGCACGTCATTGTATAAACACACACATATACCCTACTGGCAATAGTAGTAGGTAGTTAGGGCCAACTTTTCCCAGAGACGAAGGAGTTTTTGTTTTGCTAATAAATTTGGCGTTGTTTGACGACTCTTTATGAGATTTTCAAAAGTAGTTTTCCACTCACTTTAGGTGCTTTGTGGAAGGTTTTGGGGTGATTCGTCAAGCGGGGGCCGAAAATAATTTCCCATGCAATGTCTATGGGGATTTTTGAGTTTTTAGACAAGACTACTGCCCGAACCGCTGAATGAATGTACACCAAATTTGGCAGAAAGCAAGCTTTTGGTCCAGAAAGAGTGCTTTTTGTAATTTGGTGTGAATCTGTCCAGTAGTTTAGGACTTATTAAAGAAAGAAAAATATAGATATCTAGGGACCGAGATCCTCTGTGGATTTGCAGGTACCCGTGGATTCGAAGCCCAATGGGGGAAAAAACCCTCGTCCACTCACACACCATACCCCCGCTTTGCACGGAGCGTAGGGTTGGGTGCATGCGTGGGGGTTGGCTGCAGGCCCTGCGGCCATCCCCCACTGCCTATGGCCAAAGACCGTGCGTGGTAATGGTTGCATTTAGGACCAGTAATTATATATTACATTACTTAAAAAACCCATAGAAATTCACTGAAAAAAACAAAGGTTAAAGGGATGTTACTGTTAGGTTCACGTTTACTGAATCAAAAGAACATAAATTCAGCAGTTACAGTAATACTTATCTGAAGAAATTATAACTCGTGCCATTAAGAGACTTTTGGCCATGAGTTATAGTTTCTTAACATAAGTATAACTGCTGAATTTCTATGGTTTTGTGTGGATAAAACGTAAACCTAACTTTAACGTCCCTGTAACCTTTGGGGGTGTGTGTGTGTGTGTGTATGTATGTATGTATGTATATATATATATATATATATATATATATATATGTATTTTTTTTATTTTTTTTGCAGCAATGTGGTTCCTGCCGGAGCGCACAGCAGCGGGTGCAGGCGTGGGGCCGAACCAGTGGCCAAATTCAATTTTACAACAAAGAACGCCGCACTCTGGAATCAGGATTAAAGAGTTTTATTCACAGACCCAGTCTGTCACACCGACGCGTTTCGGCCATACGGCCTTTCTCACGTGAGAAAGGCTGTATGGCCGAATCGCGTTTGTTGTAAAAAAATAAATAAATAAATATAATATATATATATATATATGTATATATTCCAACCAATGTTCGTTAATAGGTAAAAAACAAACACACCAAAGCCCTTTGTTCTGCTGCAAGCGTGATTTATTGGCAAATTATACCCTACGCGTTTCGGAGCAGCGCTCCTTGCTCACGGGTAATTGGGCGTGCCCACAATGACTTCCTTATAGCATGATCATGTGACATTGAAATAATAAACATAGAAAACATACTCCCGAAATTAATTGCATTTCATTTGGCAAGTTATAAATTCAAGATAATTTCAGCCATCATCAAGTAAACATAAAAATAAATTACTATTTACACCAAAGAATATAATATATGTTATTCGAATGGTACACCAATTCGGCACCTCACATTGTTTCAATACGACAATTGCAACTTTATGCAATGAATGGTTGTGTGCATAAACAATTCTGCCCCAATGGGCTGTAGTACCCGATTTCCTCAATTCATTCCGGGCAAAATCAAACATTGGAAATAACTGGTTGTATACCAGCTACCATTCTAGACGCAAACCATGGATTATGCGCCATACAGCACAGAGAACCCCAATTCTGCCCTTGTGGGCATACACAATAATAATATAATAGCTGCAACAATGCCTACACAGCAACAAAATATAATCAATTGGTCCGTAAATACTGCACATTTTATGCGTTTACTTGACAGATATTTTGGCATCCTTTTGCCTTCCATTTGCCAGAAGTTCATTACTTCGGGACCTGTATAATAAAAGTAAAATTAAAATTAAATTAAATCAAACACATAGTCACAAACGTATTAATGCATACATTGCTTCCTCACCCTATATACAAAAAACAGTGAAAATAGTGATAGTGCATAATTAAAACCAGGCTATTATTCATACTCCTGTAATGCCTTCATACATATTAGTCAGGCCTTCATTAAAAAGCTGATTTATTCACCCCAAATGTACTGAAAGTGCCTCGTCATTATTGTGTCCAACTGGGTACATGGTGCCGTATTGAATAATCATTTTGGACTCTCGTCTCCTTAGTTCCTGCACCCTATCACCTCCTCTTTGACGTACAGGAATCCTCTCTAAAACACAAAATGACAGCAGGTCACTGTTCTGGTTATGTACATCTTTAAAATGTCTTGCAATTGGATATTGTTTATCATTATGTTTAATCGCCCTCAGGTGCTCCAATACCCGCTTTTTGGCTTTATGAATGGTACTACCAATATAGTATTTCTCACATGGGCACCTGAGGGCGTAAACAACATAATCCGAATTGCAAGACAGATGTTTCTTAATCCGGAAGGGGGCCAGATCCTTGGATAATTTTACCTCTTTACAGTTTGTGCTGTGCTTGCAAGCTTTGCAGCTACGGCATGTGAAAAACCCTTGTATCGTACTGCACTTCACCTCATTGTTAATTAAGGTGCTGCAGATAATATCTTTTAGGGATCTAGCCTTACGGAATGTGATCTGAGGATAATCTCTGACATGTTTGATCAGGTCCGCATCCGTTCTTAATACATTCCAGTATTTTCTTAATGCTCCACGGACCTCCTTAGACTGATTGTGGAAGGTAGTGATGAATCTCACACTAGTTTCAAGGGGTTGATTCATCTCTTTGGGCATGAGCAAACTGTCTCTATCTCTTTCAGTGGCTAATTTGCAAGCTTGATTTATGTTCTTGACTGTATAGCCTCTAGCCAGAAAACGTTTAGTCATCTCTATTTTTTCCACCTCAAACCCTTCGTTGGTTCTGCAATTGCGTTTAGCCCTTATAAGTTCTCCCAAGGGAATACTATTTATCAGACTGTGGGGATGACAGCTCTCTGCATGTAATATGCTGTTCCCAGCTGTCATCTTCCTATGGAGTATAGTCTCCAATTTATCTCTTTTTGCCCCAATTTTCAAATCTAGAAATTCCATTTCTTCATGATGGATATGGCAAGTGAAGGTAAGATTAAATGTATTGTTGTTGAGTTCCTCCACAAATCTGATGGCCTCTTCCCAACTGCCATCCCAGATACAAAAGATATCATCTATGTACCTGGCCCATGTCTTCACATGTGTTTTAAACATGTCTAGATTGATGGACACTTGCTCCTCCCACCAGCCCAGATAGAGACATGCAAAGCTGGGGCGAAGCAAGTGCCCATCGAAGTCCCAAGTATTTGTTTGAAAACCTGGCCATTAAAAGTAAAATAATTCTGCATTAAACATGTAAACATCATCTCGGGCAACATTTCCGTATGAAACAAATAGGAAATAGATCTCACTTTGAGAAAATGTTTACTAGCTTGAATGCCTAAATCATGGGGAATGTTAGTATAGAGACTATTGACATCTAAACTAAGTAATAAATATTCCTTCTTCCACTGAACCCCTTCTAACAGTTTTAAGAAGTCCCCTGTGTCACCGGGCTGCTGATTTCTTCTCTCCATCTTGCATCTTGCCGTTTGTCGCCGCTTCCTCCTCGACCACGACCTCGTCCTTTTGCTGTTGTGGCCCCTTGCTTGTTTTGCGCTAACATGCGCCCCTGGGCCATCATCGTAAATTCGTGGTCGACGAGGAAGCGGCGACAAACGGCAAGATGCAAGATGGAGAGAAGAAATCAGCAGCCCGGTGGGAAGCAGAACACGGGGACAACACAAGGTAAACTAATGGATACCAAAACAGTCATCAATCTCTCTAATCGCAATTTAACAGACATTGAGACCGAGGTACTATCTATGGGGTTATCCTTCTGTCCCACATTGAATTTTGACTATACACAAGGACGAATAGATTTGTTCCAATTTACACGTAAATGGAGGTTGAAAAAATGGTTTGAAACCAGGGTGAACACTGTTAGTGAGGGGGTCAACCAAACTCCCAGTAATATTACTATTGGGGATATTGATGTATTACATACGCTCCATGAATTGGAAGGTAAGCCCGATTTTATCCAGGATCCATATTTGAATTTGATCAATGAAAACATTAGTCTTGATTTATGTCATAGTAGTGGCTTTAAACCCAAGTCGATATTTTTACCCATGATAGCTAATGAAGCTATTGATGTGTTTGAAAGAGGTGTCATTAATGAATTTAAAAAACTGTCTAAGATTAAAAACTATAGTAATTACAATATGTCGTATCAACATATGAAAGCCATTGAAAGTTTGAGAAATGATGCTGAGATTGTTGTGAAAAAATCAGATAAAGGGGGTAACGTGGTTGTATTATCTAAAGACAGTTACATTGAGGAAGGCATGAAGCAGTTACAGGATACCACTAAATATGTAAAAAGCTCTAAAGTGGAGTATGAGAGAGCTAATGAGACATATCAGAATCGATTGTGGGACTGGAAGGAGAGAGGCTTGCTGGAACTTGAGGAATTTCATTTTCTTAAATGTAGGTTCCCCAAGTTACCAGCACTTTATTTATTGCCAAAACTGCACAAGGATAATAAAAATCCTCCCGGGAGGCCTATTGTTTCCTCACGAGGTAGTTGCCTTGAGAATACCTCACGTTATGTCGATTATTTTTGCAACCCTATGTACAAAAATTACCCTCATTTGTTAAAGACACAGGGGACTTCTTAAAACTGTTAGAAGGGGTTCAGTGGAAGAAGGAATATTTATTACTTAGTTTAGATGTCAATAGTCTCTATACTAACATTCCCCATGATTTAGGCATACAAGCTAGTAAACATTTTCTCAAAGTGAGATCTATTTCCTATTTGTTTCATACGGAAATGTTGGCCGAGATGATGTTTACATGTTTAACGCAGAATTATTTTACTTTTAATGGCCAGGTTTTCAAACAAATACTTGGGACTTCGATGGGCACTTGCTTCGCCCCCAGCTTTGCATGTCTCTATCTGGGCTGGTGGGAAGAGCAAGTGTCCATCAATCTAGACATGTTTAAAACACATGTGAAGACATGAGCCAGGTACATAGATGATATCTTTTGTATCTGGGATGGCAGTTGGGAAGAGGCCATCAGATTTGTGGAGGAACTCAACAACAATACATTTAATCTTACCTTCACTTGCCATATCCATCATGAAGAAATGGAATTTCTAGATTTGAAAATTGTGGCAAAAAGAGATAAATTGGAGACTATACTCCATAGGAAGATGACAGCTGGGAACAGCATATTACATGCAGAGAGCTGTCATCCCCACAGTCTGATAAATAGTATTCCCTTGGGAGAACTTATAAGGGCTAAACGCAATTGCAGTACCAACGAAGGGTTTGAGGTGGAAAAAATAGAGATGACTAAACGTTTTCTGGCTAGAGGCTATACAGTCAAGAACATAAATCAAGCTTGCAAATTAGCCACTGAAAGAGATAGAGACAGTTTGCTCATGCCCAAAGAGATGAATCAACCCCTTGAAACTAGTGTGAGATTCATCACTATCTTCCACAATCAGTCTAATGAGGTCCGTGGAGCATTAAGAAAATACTGGAATGTATTAAGAACGGATGCGGACCTGATCAAACATGTCAGAGATTATCCTCAGATCACATTCCGTAAGGCTAGATCCCTAAAAGATATTATCTGCAGCACCTTAATTAACAATGAGGTGAAGTGCAGTACGATACAAGGGTTTTTCACATGCCGTAGCTACAAAGCTTGCAAGCACAGCACAAACTGTAAAGAGGTAAAATTATCCAAGGATCTGGCCCCCTTCCGGATTAAGAAACATCTGTCTTGCAATTCGGATTATGTTGTTTACGCCCTCAGGTGCCCATGTGAGAAATACTATATTGGTAGTACCATTCATAAAGCCAAAAAGCGGGTATTAGAGCACCTGAGGGCGATTAAACATAATGATAAACAATATCCAATTGCAAGACATTTTAAAGATGTACATAACCAGAACAGTGACCTGCTGTCATTTTGTGTTTTAGAGAGGATTCCTGTACGTCAAAGAGGAGGTGATAGGGTGCAGGAACTAAGGAGACGAGAGTCCAAAATGATTATTCAATACGGCACCATGTACCCAGTTGGACACAATAATGACGAATACTTTCAGTACATTTGGGGTGAATAAATCAGCTTTTTTAATGAAGGCCTGACTAATATGTATGAAGGCATTACAGGAGTATGAATAATAGCCTGGTTTTAATTATGCACTATCACTATTTTCACTGTTTTTTGTATATAGGGTGAGGAAGCAATGTATGCATTAATACGTTTGTGACTATGTGTTTGATTTAATTTAATTTTAATTTTACTTTTATTATACAGGTCCCGAAGTAATGAACTTCTGGCAAATGGAAGGCAAAAGGATGCCAAAATATCTGTCAAGTAAACGCATAAAATGTGCAGTATTTACGGACCAATTGATTATATTTTGTTGCTGTGTAGGCATTGTTGCAGCTATTATATTATTATTGTGTATGCCCACAAGGGCAGAATTGGGGTTCTCTGTGCTGTATGGCGCATAATCCATGGTTTGCGTCTAGAATGGTAGCTGGTATACAACCAGTTATTTCCAATGTTTGATTTTGCCGGGAATTTATTTTATTTTATTTATTTTTGTGTTTTATAGAGCGTGAACTTGACCCGTTAGGGTATCAGAGCGCTTTACAGAGTCATAGAGTTGTACAAGAGGCATGGAGTCACATAAGTATACCATAAATTGGGAGGGGCGGGGTGCTGAGTACAAGAGGGATGGAGGGATACAATGTACAGTTTACATTACAGTTGCTGAAGACAGGCCCCAGGTTTCTTGGTGGGGTGAGAGGTCATCGGAAGGAGGCAACAGCCATGAAATGGTCAGGGTCCCTGTGGCGGTTGAAGGTAAGGGTTTAGACGAGGAATTTACCCATGAGGAAGGATTTGGCCTCCTTTTTGAAACGTGCAAGAGAGGGGATTCTTCTGATGGCGGGTGGGAAGGAGTTCCATATTCTTGGCGCAGCCCCAGCGAACGCCCGGTTATACGTTTTTTTTCCGAAAGCGTGCAGGCTGGAGTAGGAGGTCTCTGGCAGACCGTGAGTTTCTGATTCCTCCGGATACCACAAGTTTCTGTGCAAGATATGCAGGGGAGTTTGAGTATAAGGCCTTGTGTGTGATGCATGCCAGCTTAAGCTGTATTCTGGCCTCGAAAGGAAGCCAGTTCAGCGCTTTCAGGTGTGGAGAAATGTGGTCAAATTTCCTTGTGCCGGTAAGAAGTCTGGCGGCCGCATTGAGGCAGGCTTTTAGAGGTGCTAGTGAGATCTTGGGTAAACCAGAGAGGGTGGAACAGCCATATTCCAGTCTAAAAATGACTAGTGCTTGGACTGCCAGTTTTAGGTCGGGAGCGTCAAGGAAGGGTTTCAGTTTCCATAGGTAGCTCAGGTGGAATCTGGCTGATTTGGCCATGGAGTTGATGTGGTCGCGCATGTTCAAGTTGCAATCCAAGGTTATTCCCAGTGGTTTGGCCGAATCCACAATGGTTGGTGGATAATTTAAGGCTGTGATGGCCTTAATCCATATCTGAATCTCAGGGTCGTTTTTTGGCGGTGAAATTAGAAGAAATTCTGTTTTCTTTGCGTTGAGTTTGAGTTGATTGGAGGAATGAATTGAGGAAATCGGGTACTACAGCCCATTGGGGCAGAATTGTTTATGCACACAACCATTCATTGCATAAAGTTGCAATTGTCGTATTGAAACAATGTGAGGTGCCGAATTGGTGTACCATTCGAATAACATATATTATATTCTTTGGTGTAAATAGTAATTTATTTTTATGTTTACTTGATGATGGCTGAAATTATCTTGAATTTATAACTTGCCAAATGAAATGCAATTAATTTCGGGAGTATGTTTTCTATGTTTATTATTTCAATGTCACATGATCATGCTATAAGGAAGTCATTGTGGGCACGCTCAATTACCCGTGAGCAAGGAGCGCTGCTCCGAAACGCGTAGGGTGTAATTTGCCAATAAATCACGCTTGCAGCAGAACAAAGGGCTTTGGTGTGTTTGTTTTTTACCTATTAACGAACATTGTTTGGAATATTGGGGACTCGCGACCCCGCCTCAGCCCGCTGTCAGTAAGTGGCTCGGGTGCTATGCGGACTGACGACTTGGATATATGTATATATGTATATATATATATATATATATATATATACATCTATATATATATATTATCCACTGGCGGTCGCCAGTAGATAGTTATAGTTAGGACCTATTTTCCATAGGAAATCCGCAACATTCTATTTGAAATAACTTTGGCGCCGGTTGACGAATCTTCGCGAAATCCTCAAAACGTATGGCCCGCTCCGGTCCGCTCCTATCCTGAAAGTTTCGGGATGATTTGTCAAGTGGGGGCCCAGAAAAAAGGGGGGTCCCAAAACGTGTTTTCCCCATGCAATTTTCCATAGGAACCTTTCATCGCAGCTACAGCCCGAACTGCTGAACGGAATTACACCAAATTTGGCAAAAAGGTAGCCCTTGGTTCAGAGTCGTGCCTTTTGCTTAAATGGTGTAAATCCGTTCAGTAGTTCCTGAGAAAATCAAAAGTAAAATCACATATATATCTATGGCCGCATAGGGTCCGCGTACCCTCCCAATCACGAGCTGCATGCTAATTGGCTGTCAAGTGGCTGTCAACACTCCAAATCAGGAAGTGTTGGCAGCCATTTTGTAAGTCGCAAAACGCAAAAAGGGGGCAGGGTAGAAACACCAGGTCTGCTCAGGGGGTCCCACAAGGACCCCTTGGGCAGAAAAAAGCATTTATTTTTTTTAATCGGCGGGATGCGCTTAGGCTGCGCGGATCCCACCATGATAAAAAAAAAACGAAGCGCGGTCTCCTGCGCTTCGATGGTATTTCGCCCCCGGGTGGGCCAAGTCCCGGGGGCATGCGGGGGTTTAATAGTAATATGTGGGGGGCCTCTAAGGCTCCCCCAAGCCCCGCCACCCCCCGGGGCTTTTTAAAAAAAAATGGTGCGGGAGGGCTCTCAGACCTCCCGCAGCCCCGGGGACCGCCACCCCCCCGGGGCTTCTTTTTTTACATTATAATTACCTGTGAGGGGGGCTCCAGCCCCCACACGCCCAGGGACCACCACCTCCCCAGGGCACTAACAATTTTAAAGTGGGGTCCGTATCGGACCCCGAAGCCCGGGGACCACCACCTCCCGGGGCTTTCAACATGTTGGGAGGGGGCCGCGCGGCCCCCTCCTGGAGCCTGTGATGGCCCTGGGGACCACCACCCCCAGGGCCGGCTCTTGCAGTGTCCCGGGGTGCCCACCCCGGGACACTGTAGTTTGCTATGGCAGGGCGGGAGCCTCGCGGCTCCCGTCTTGTCATAGCAAACTTGCTTTGAATTTTGGAAGAGAGATCAGGGAAACCTGCTCTCTCTTCCAAAATTCAAAGCAAATTGCTTTTCCACACGGGGAGCTGCATCTTAGCAGCTCCCCATGTGGAAAAGCAATGCCGGCTCCTGAGGGCCGCGGGAAGCCGGCGGGACCGTGGGGGGATTGGGGACCCCCCCACGGTCCCCAACGGAGAGGGCCAGCCCCGGGGGATGGGGTCCCCGGGGCAAGTAGTGGCCCGGGAGGGGGGCCACGTGGCCCCCCTCCCCAAAAAATAAATAAAATAAAGGCCTGCCCCGGGGGATGGGGTCCCCGGGGCAAAAGGAGGCCTGAAGAGGGGGGCCACGCAGCCCCCCTCCTTAAAAAAATAATAAAAAGTGTGGCCATGCCCCGGGGGATGGGGTCCCCTTCCAGTTTCGTTTTTAAAAAAAAGAAAAAAAAGGGGTAAGGCCCTGGTGGATGGGGTCCCCAGGGCCCAAAAAAAGAAAAAAGGAAGGGGGGCCACACAGACCCCTTCGGAATTTTTTTTTTTTTTTTTTTAAACGATCGTGCCACAGGCCCCGCCCCCTTCCTTTACCACTAGGTGGGCCCCAGGGACACTCCGGATTCAAGGGGACTTAATCCTGCAACTTAAAATGCGCCACGGGGCGCGTTTGCACACGTCACCTTAGGCCCCCCCTCCCTTCACCACTGTGCAAACGCGCCCTGTAGCGCGTTTTAAGAGGTAGTTTTAATCCCCCTGCCCTATTATGTACTAGGGACTTACCGAGGAGATCATGCTAATCACAGGGGTGCCCCAACGCATAGTGTTCCCTAGTGTATGTAGGTGTTTTCACTGTATTCTAAGTGTCTTTTAGCATAGCACTGGCTCTGCTTAGTCAGAGTCAGTTACCACCAGCACATGTCGGAAAAAGTTGTGGGCACAGGATGATTTTGGAACAAGGCCTCTTTCTGCTCCTCTGTTGGTTCTTTCTGCACATCTTTTGCTTCTTCCTGCACTTTTCTTCGTCTTTGTGGACTTCTGTTGCTTCTTTCTGTGCGTTTTTTCTTCTTTCTTCACATGTCCTACCTCTGTAGGCATAGTTAGAAACTAGCATTTAAAAAACCTTTGAAATTCACTTAAAAAACCATAGGTTCCAGGCACGTTATAGTTAGAAATTAGCATTTAAAAAACCTTTGAAATTCACTGAAAAAACCATAGGTTTTAGGAACAGTTATAGTTAGTTGGACATTTCACTCGTACAAAACCCGTGAAATTCCCCGTTATAGTTAGTTCAGCTAACTATAACTCGCGCCCCCGCAATGCACTGCTGATGACGTCACATATTACATCACTCATGACATGGTCAGTGACATCACTGATGACATCACTGATGACATCATCCAGTGACTGTGTGTTTCTGTAAACTTTAAATATGTTTAATATATATGCCAAGGTGTATTGAAGAATGAGTGGGTGTATAAGTGTCTGAATAGATGATTTAGTAGGTGCGTGACTGACTCTATAAGTGAGTGATTTGCCAGTGATTTGGGTTTTTATATGTGGCGACGAAGTGGGCTCTGCTTTTCAGTGCTGTTTTGTTCTTTGTTGCCTCGTCACCTTCCCAGTGTGGAGGAATCACAGAAAATATGCAGTGAAGGGCTGGAAGAGGTTACGGTGGGGAAATGAGCCCCTGAGCAGGTGCAACAGAGCCTGACAGGCAGAAAAACTGGGCAAAACAGCCCCTACCAGCCAAATCTAAGTGGAGTGAGCCACCTGAACGTGTTCCTAGGGCAGAGCCCCTATTAAACGCTGATTCGCCCTGTTGGGCATTCTTTGGGGATTGGAGCGCTGTAAACTTGCTCTGCGTTGCCGCGAAGCCGCTTGGAGAGACTCCTAGGACCCAGATCGGCATCGCACTCATGCGCAAGAGCAACAACAGAAAGAGTACTGCATCCTCACTCCAAGCTTGGAGTGAGGATGCAGTACTCTTTCTGTTGTTGCTCTTGCGCATGAGTGCGATGCCGATCTGGGTCCTAGGAGTCTCTCCAAGCGGCTTCGGCAACGCAGAGCAAGTTTACAGCGCTCAATCCCCAAAGAATGCCCAACAGAGCGAATCAGCGTTAATAGGGCTCTGCCCTAGAACACGTTCAGGTGGCTCACTCCACTTAGATATGGCTGGTAGGGGCTGTTTTGCCCAGTTTTTCTGCCTGTCAGGCTCTGTTGCACCTGCTCAGGGGCTCATTTCCCCACCGTAACCTCTTCCAGCCCCTCACTGCATATTTTCTTAAAGCAGCATGGTGTACTACAGTGATGAGGAGGAAGGATATATGGAATACACAGAAGTGCTTTATGAGCATCAAGTGGAAGAGAGGCTGGTGGAAGCACTTGATACTCATGTTCAGGATTCAGTTAATTGGGCCCTCGTCAGGGCTTTGAGGCCTTTGATGCAACTCCTAGTCCGTTACGGACGGCTTGAGTTGGGAGGGTCCCCTGGGGACTCCTTGGCCAGCAATGTTGCGACCAATGATGTGGGCTGCGCCCAAAGAGCCTCATGTGGGGGTTCCTCTTCTACTTCGGACATCCTCTCTCTGATTGCTGCCTTCGTTCTTTGGGACCATGAATATGGGAGTGTTCCGCCACAAGGTTCTTCGGTGGGTTCTACTCCTCTTCTGACAAATTTGTCTTCTACGTCCTGTTCACCACCGTCAGATTGACCAAGACGACTCCCGGCCAGCGTTAAAACGCAAAACACACCATGCCTCTACTAATTTCCCAAAGTAGGTCATAAGAGCCTGTTGTTTGGGGTACGTGGCTAGAGAGGCCATTATGTCAGACGCTCTGTAATGGAGCTCTGCACTGATACCCCTTCAATCCTGTCTTTTACCCGCTCTGCCACCAGTTGTAACCTGACGACAGTGAACCCAGGTGCGGGCTGTCATGGGACACAGTCACCCCCGTAAAATACTCGCCCAAACACCTAGAACATCCACGGACCGGGCGGGCTGCGCGGCTCGAGGAGTAGTCATCCTGGGCATGCGCCGCGGCGGACAGACACGAGTGGTGCATGGTGAGTGGGCCGTCTGCACCGCCCCACCCCCGGCTACAGAACACCGTGCTCCCCGCTGAAGAGTGGGCCGATCAGCCCTCGCCGTGTTGTGCGGGCCATCGGTGGCCCCGGATGCAAGCTGGGGACGGCCTACGCTGATCTCCCTTCGGGCTCTGGAGCAGTCTGATCCTTGTGCCCATGGCAGGCCCCTCTGCCACCTGCGTGTGGATGTCGCTGAGACACCTGGTCGCTCCCCCACGTGGGGGTTCTGCATGGTTGATATATGGACCGTAGGCCGAGGTCATTTGATGACTGGATGGGGCCTGCATTCCGGGCCCAGGAGACGGAAGGAGAAGCAGGGACATGGAGACCCGTATTCCTGACGCGACCCTGCTGAAGTGAGGTATGCCCAGAAGGGGGGGTGGGGGAATATCCCCTCGAATACTTATTGTGGCGCGGCACCATCTGAGTTTGGAGTCAGAAGTGACAGAGCCTTTGCTTCATTTGCGGACCCCACTTGTTGACAGCAGTTCATACTGCAGAACAAGTGGAAAGGAGGACCAGATATGTGAAGTTGGTGTGAGAGGCAGTCCTCCATGAAATAACATTATTTGGCACCATCAGTCTTCTTTTGGATACTATCTGTAGTGTTAATCAAGATGCCTAAAGAAAAGGAGCCTAAACGCAAAGACAAGGTAAGCTAGAACGATACACGAAAGTGGTAACCCCCATAATGGAGGCAGAGCAGACTGCCTCAGCCCTACCAGATAACGCAGCCCTACTGTTGGCAATCCAGTCCTCACAGGAGGCACTTGAGGGATGCATCGGAGAGGTCCAGTCTGAGGTGACTCTCCTACGTCAGGATCTGCGGAATGTTTCGGAGAGGGTGACCATGGCGGAGACAAAGATCTCAGAGGTTGAGGACACAACCCATGGACTAAGAAAGAAGGTTTCAGAACTTAGAGTGGTGGTAAAAGACCTCAGTTGGAGAGTGGACGATGCAGAAAACATGCCAGAGGAAACACTCTCCGTTTTGTAGGATTTCTGAAGGGGGTCGAGGGCTCCAATGCCAGGGCGCTTCCTGACAGAATGGTTGGAGGCCTCCCTTCTAATGGAACAATAACCATAGAACGCGCCCATAGGGCCTGGACTACCAAACCGCCCAAGCGTCTCCCCCCGTCTTATGATAGGCCACCTCTTGAACTTCCTGGACAGTGATACGATACTGAGAGCTGTCAGATGTCTGGGAGAAGTCAGTCATGAGAACAGCAGAATTATGATATTTCCTGACTACTCTCGAGAAGTTCAATGACAGTGTCGTACTTTTTAATCTATCAAGGTCAAACTGAGAGTCCTATAACTTAAACTTAACTTTATGCTGCTGTTCCTTGTGAAGCTCAAGGTAATCTTTGAGGGCAAAGTGTTTTTCTTTCACTCTCCAGAGGAAGCTTGGACCTGGCTGAAGGAGCACCCGCCCCAGCGAAATACAGAAGATAGCCGGAGAGGTGGAGACACCCCAAGGCACGGGCCCAAGAAGCGCCGATATGGAAGATGGAGGACAAGTCGACCTGAGGGGCCATGGAGAAGAGGGACCCCACTGGTGGTGGCCCAACGAGAACGAAGGACTGGAATATCCTCAGACACAGAAGGAGACGCACCCTTAATATGTAAAAAATCAAGTACATTAGAGATCGTGGCAGTCGGACGCCTCAAGATTCTGACGGGGGTAGCTCCTCAGACACAGATAGACCACATCGACTGGCTCAAGCAATCGCACTGCTGGAAGGGGGACAAACTGGGACCGAGTCCCCGATGGAGAATGACATGCCGGTAAAAGACGAACCCGGCAACTAGAGCCTTCATTTGCCTCTTCATACTCTGAGACTCCTCAGGGCAGCTGTGGTGTAATGTATTGTTACTGTTTTTCACTACTTTTACAGTTCTGAAATAGTAAGGGGGGAGCAAGACTATCTGGCTTGTCCCATAACAATGATTGCCAGGTTGGCGAGTTAGGTGAATGTGCGCTAGGATGAGATGTTGCTTAAGGAAGGTAAGTTGTAGCTACAAGTGGGCATGCATAGTAGCTACGTAGACGAGACAATGGGACCCAATGTTCGAAGGCCAACTATCACCACGAAACGTGAATGGCAGGACCAGACCAATTAGATAGTGGTAGGTGTTCGATGATGTCATGGAATGTAGATGGTCTTGGTAATAAGGTCATGAGAGGGATGATGGCCAGCTACATTAGGAGGCACAAACCTGATGTAGTCTTCCTACAGGAGAAGTACCCAAGAGGCACTCATTGCAGTTTCCTAGGTAGGGTGGCTTACACGACTGACACACGCAGGCTTTGATACAGAGTCCCATGGGGTGGCTATCTTAGTCAGGAAAACTCTCTCGTTTTCACATAGAGAAAACTTGGGATGATACAAATGGGACATATGTGGCAGTGAAGGGGATCTGGGACCGAAAGATGTTACATTAATTAGTGTCTGTGGCCTTCCCCCACCCCCCCCTCCTGGAAGGGACCCAGAAATTAGCCAAAATACAGCTAAATTTGGTTTTTGGGGAGAAATGGGGAAAAAGTGCTGCAGAAGAATTTGGTTTTTTCCCTGCAAATGGTATCAACAAAGGGTTTGTGGTGCTGAAATCACCACCTTCCCAGCTTTCAGAAACAGACAGACTTTCATCAGAAAACCAAAATGTTCTACACAGTTTTGGCATTTTACTGGGACATAGCCTATTTTTGCTACTTTTTGTGCTTTCAACCTCCTTCTAGTTAGTGGTAGAAATGGGTATGAAAGCAATAATGGATCCAGGAAAGCTATACATTTCAGGAAAGTAGACAAAATTCTAAATTCAGCAAGGGGTCATTTGTGTAGATCCTTTAAGGTTTTTTTTACAGAAACTGACAGTTGAAAGTAAGAAATATTGAAAATGAGTTGAAAAAAACAGCCATTTCTGCCAACGTTTTCACCTGTAACTTCTTCCAAGTATGACAGATTTTCTAAAGCAATATACCGTTACATCCGCTGGACCTTTCTGGTTGTGGGGATATATAGGACTTGTAGGTTCACCAAGAACCCGAGGAACCCAGAGCCAATAACTGAGCTGCATCTGGCAATGGTTTTCATTGTGCACAGGGTATATAGCAATTCATCTGGTAAAATATAAAGAGTGAAAAAAGGTATCAAGGACACCTATGTATTTCCGAAATGGGAACAAAAATATACAGTTTAGAAGCAGTAGTTATTTGCAGATCTCCAAAATTGTGGGTACCCTTACTAGCATGGGAATTATAGGACATTTTTCTAAGTGACTTCACTTTTACACATTGTCTTACATTTGGAAGGCAGAAATGCATAGAAAGTCAATAGGTAATAACAGTTGCTCTACAATGTGTTCCCCTAAGTCTCCGATAAAAATGGTACCTCACTTGTGTGGGTAGGCCTAGTGCCTGCAACAAGAAACAGCCTGAATCGCAACATGGACATATCACATTTTTTTTCTAGTGAAAACTGACCCTTTTTTGCAATGTGCCTAGCTTTGGATTTTGGACCCTAGCTCAGCCGGCTTCAGGGGAACCCTAGCAAACCTGTACATGTTTTAAAACTAGACACCCAGGGGAATCCAGGATGTGGCTCTCACCAGGTTCTGTTACCCAGAATCCCTTGCAAACCTCAAACTTTGTCCAAAAAACAAATTTTCCTCATATTTCTGTGATGGAAAGTTCTGGAATCGGCATGCATCCACAAACTTACACCCACAGCACATCACCCAAAGTCTCCTGATAAAAATGGTACCTCACTTGTGTGGGTAGGCCAGTGCCCGCAACAGGAAACGGGCCAAAACGCAACGTGGACACACCACATTTTTACAGTGAAAACTGACCCTTTTTATGCAAAGTGCCTAGCTGTGGATTTTGAACCCTAGCTCTGCCGGCACCTAGGGAAACCTAGCAAACCTATACATTTGTTAAAACTAGACACCCAGAGGAATCTAGGATGGGGTGACTTGTGGTGTGGCTCTTACCAGGTATGTTACCCAGAATCCCTTGCAAACCTCAATTTGTAAAATCAAAAAACACATTTTCCTCATTTTTCTGATGGAAAGTTCTGGAATCCACTTGGATCCACAAACTTACACCCACCCTGCATCCACCAAAGTCTCCTGATAAAATTGGTACCTCACTCGTGTGTGTAGGCCTAGTGCCTGTAGCAGGAAACGGACCAAAACGCAACGTGGACACACCACATTTTTACAGTGAAAACTGACCCTTTTTTGGCAAAGTGCCTAGCTGTGAATTTTGAACCCTAGCGCTGCTGGCACCTAGGGAAACCTAGCAAACCTATACATTTTTAACTAGACACCCAGGGGAATCCAGGATGGGTTGACTTGTGTGGCTTACACCAGGTTCCATTACCCAGAATCCCTTGCAAACCTCAAACTTTTCCTCATATTTCCTTGACGGAAAGTTCTGGAATCTGCATGGATCCACAAACTTCCACCCACCCAGCATTGTCCAAAGTCTTCCAATAAAAATGGTACCTCACTTGTGTGGATGGGCCAAGTGCCAGCAACAGGAAAGGGCATAAAACGTATAGTGAGACATCAAAATTACCTATCACAAAACGACCTGGTTTTGCAAGGGGGTACCTGCGCTTTTGGCTCCAGCCTCGGCGGCTATCTAGGGAAACCTACCAAACCCAAACATTTCTGAAAACTAGACACCCGGGGGAGTCCAGGGAGGTATGGCTTGCATGGACCCCCAACATTTTCCTACCCAGCATTGTAGTAGTTAGCCTCAGCAAGGCCTACCAGTGCTTAGGAGTTCTCCCTTCTCTGCACAGAGTCCTCAGACCCTTATGAAGAAGTTGGCACAGAAACTGGAATAGGAAAAACAGAGTTTATTAAACCTTATAAGGTGGAGCTAACATTCACACATCACCCTTCAGTAATGCATGAAGTAGCACACTGAATGGAAGGATCCTGGTCCTTTTATACCCACACAGGGGCTCAAATGAAGGCGGTACAAACACAAATGCTGGTTGTAGGTACATATAAGGTCATACAGAGAATGCACAGTCGACAAGTGGGTGGAGCTAACAGTTTCTACTTCTAGTAGACACATCCTGACATTTATAAACTCAGAACAGCTGCAAGCTCAACTGAGCATGTGCAAAGCAAGAGGAACTAAATATAACTTGTCTCTAGGCAGATTTCAAGAGCAGTTAACAGGAAGGTAGGACAGAGCACATGGTGAGCACATGGCAACCAAAATGGCTGCCAGAAATACAAAATGGATTCCACAAAGCGGACAGTTTAGCCTCTGAATACAGGCTGTCTTCAGCCAATGCTTAACTTAAGTGCTGCCAAATTACAACAGACGGCCCTTTCAGCATTGGCTGAAGACATTCGTTTATCTGGGGTAATCTAGATATTCATCCCGTACATCTATTAACATTATTTCGGCCACCTCTTTATTCAACATTTGTTGGGCCTTTGTTTCAACAACGTTCCCTCTGACAGGTATACAAGCAGAGATGCAAATGGAGCAAAGCATTGGACCACATTGGATACATACACAGCATGTAAAAAGTATTAATCATTACACACAGGATAGTCAGTAGCTTCCAGCCCCAAGCAGAAACAAGAGTTCAAAACCATCTAATCTAATTCTAAGTTTCAGGGCTCTGATGTATTTCAGTGACTATCTATTTCAATTAATAGCCAACAGCACATACCTAATAAAAACATTTTCAATAGACTTTTCCAGTATTTCTTTTATGAGGGCTAAAATATCAATTTAATATATTTTTAGGAGGAGGGCAAAGTAACATTTGTCAACTGCTCAGGAAAACATTTTTCGTGTAGAATAAGCATTATAAGTAATGCAAATATTAAAGAAGTCAGACAGATTATTACAAAAACAATCCTGGCTCCAAAGGACCAGGAGGACCACACAGGGCCATAGGAATTAGGACAAGGAGCCGCAAAGGGCTGCTCCTCCTCAAAAATGGGACGACCAAAGGGGTACATTACTAACAAAAAAAAGAGTCCTTGGGAAATTGTAGCTGCTGTGGAACCAGCCAGAGGGGAGTCTTCTCCCTGTGTTCGTTTGAGCCTCACCAGGCAGGCTCTTGTTGTTCCCACGGTGGAGCTGCACAACTCGCAACTCAAGAATCACGGCCCAGTTTGAGAAGAAAAAGTCTTTCAACGATCCTGTCCAGTGTCTCAAGCAGTGCACAAGTTCTCTTCACTTTAATCTAACAGGCACCAGAGGCACAGCACCTGTACCCTAAACTCAAGTCCTTCCCTAACTCCTATATTGCTCTGCTGGCGCACTGCTCTTTTGTTGGGGCCACAAATTGCATCCAGTGTGCCCAGGTATCTCTTGATCAACAAACAAAGGTGCAAACTTGCATTCACTTTGGGACCAGAATTCAGAGGCCTGATGCTAGGATCTCTGAAGCAACCCTTGTTTCAAAAGGGGTCACCTCAAGCAAAGCCTCCTTGCCGTTCTTGTCGGTCTGTGACTCTCTCAGCTGGGCATCAAAAACTTGATCCATGATTTCTCCTTTCTGATTTGTGACCCCGTCTTTCGCCCAAGACAGTGGCAGGGGTACACAATTCACATCCCAGGGCTTCCGCCTTCACTGAGGTCCTAGTTGGCAGCAACGCCTGTGCTGGTTACCTTCACTTTGGCTTCAAGCTGCAGTGGCGCTGACTCCCCAGGCTGGATCTGATGTCCGGGCCCCTCTGGCAATGGTTGTAAGGCAGCAAATATCTATTGGTGGACAGAGCAAGAGGTCTTTAGACAAGGCACAGAAATAATCTATCAACAGAATACTTCCTTAGTCTTGGGGCGCCCCATACATTAGCAAGGCACCCAAGAACCACTTCATCTATCTAAGAGCAGAAAACCCTGGACCTATTGGCAAGTATAAAAGGAACGTTTTGGTGAACTGACAAGAGTAATACATCACCCAATCCCAAGCAACCAAGGACGTCTGTGTTCATTTACTAAATTCTGAGGAAAAAAGAAAAACAATACAGACATACTCCAAATACTTACATTGGTGTATTCCTATATTACTAATCTGAAGAACCCTCAAGAAAAAGGAAATGTTCTACACTTTTACTCATAGATTTTACATTACTTGTACAGGACTGCAGACACTTGTAAAATAATTTCTCTTACATGTTATGCTTAGGACCATGCTCTCATGTTATAGGCGCAGCAGGAAAATCTAAAACTGCTAATTTAACAGGGATTCTTATTGCAAAAAGAACTAAACTTCAACATAGTGGGTACATTTTCTCCAGCAGAACATGTTATGACAAAAACTCCTATTAAACAATATTTTCCTTCAAAATGTTTGCTAAGGATCACATGAGCGTCTTTCCTGCATTGTACTTTTCACGATCTGGATTTTGCAACATCATTTTCAAAAGGAGAAAAACCCTATCTCCAGCTCTAATAAGGGCTGTCAGCTTATTTACACAGACTAGCTAATAAAAGACTAGCAATGCCCTTGCAAAACTGTATAGAACATGAGAATAACAAACAATAATGGGATTGCCACCTGAGATTTTTTAACAGAAACCCCCACTATACAGTTCTCCTTAAAGATCAAATAAGGGAACAGCAATCTAGATTACTCATTCTTTCATACAGGATGGGCAGTAACATAGCATAGATTTTATCATTTTATTAATGCTAACAATTTTTAAAACAGTATTACTGAATAGCCAATAACTGTCTCATGGCCATTTCCTAGACAGCTTTAGACAGACTAAAAAAAAAGTGAGAAAAAGGAGAGAAAACATAATTTTGCCTACCCTTAATTTGTAGAGGAGCTAGCCTCCTTCCCCCATTTTGACAGTAGGAAAACCTGAAACAGGTTTCACTTCTGTCAACACTTTCAACCCCTATTTGTAGCAACTGGGCACAAACAAACTTGTAGGAGATATCTTAGAAAGTGGCTATTCTCTGATTCAGCCCAACACAAGCACATCGAGTACTGTAGAAAGCATCAGCAACAAATGTATCAATTCCTTGAGCAATTGTACTAGATTAACATGAGGGCGCATGAATGCAAACTAAAATCCATTTCCTCCTTATCGTAGCCCCTACACAGTATTCTTTAAACTAAAACCATTATTTTTATATACATGACAGATCAATGCTCAACTGAGGGTTGTTTTCCTTCGTTTCATATGACTGCGCAAAACGTGTGTTTGCCAAAAATAGGAAGCAAAGCTTCTCTTCCACTCTCTGCGCTGTCATCTCGTCTTTCAAAAACTTTTCGGAGGTCGAAGCAAACCTTACCCTTCACCCTGCTAAGTTGCTAAATGCAGAACTCCGACCTTTGACCCGTTCAGCAGCTGTTCATTTTGTTTGTGCAAGGCTTGCCATGCGGTTTTCGTAATTCAAAGCAACTCTGGAGAATCACAGCTGAAAGGCAGTCCTGTCCGATCCGTTTGCCAGTAATTTAAAGGTAGGATAATAACGTCTGCTGGTTTCTGTATACTTATTTTCATTTGTGTACAGTATGTGGTGTGCAGTCTAGTAATACAGAGGTCAGCTGTTTGTTCTATATTTGCATATGTACCAGCTCTAGCTTGAGATCAGTTTGAAACCTGCCCTGAGTGGTAGAACTGCTGTTAAAATAGTGAATTTAGCTCAATTTCGACTTTGGTGGTAGGGGCACTTAAAAATGAATATCCTACAATATTTTTGCATAATAGGAACCCCCAGAGTGTTCTCTAGATAGCCCAGGAATGGGAAATCAGAAATGTATAAGGTATACCCTTATAAAAATGAGTTTTGTACGGCTGGGTAAAGTGACATTTCACATTTAAGTTTCCTTTTTTTTTTTCGGTACAGCACTGCTTAAATTCAACTTTGATGCTAGGAATTCACAGTATGATGATTAGGCTTTATAAAGATGAAAAAACGAATTTAAAGCATTTATTTTTAATAATATATATTTTTTTTCATATAATTAATTTTTTTTTTTTTTAATCAAAACCAACCATTTTGATGATTCCACATTGGAAAAGCAAGCTTCATTCGTAGCCTATTATATTTAAACGCATTCATTTATAACCCTAAGCACAGAAGCCTTACTTGAAACATGAAAAGTCTGCGCCACTTTTTAAAGGACAGTTATCATTTAACATCAGAACCACAGATGTACTTATGTAAAAAGGCATTAAGAAAGGAAATTCCTACTTTCAATTTTGTTCTTTGTTATCTAAAATAATGAAACTGGTGTTTTGAAACTTTTAAAATAAGGCAGGACTTTATACCAGTTTTACACTGACTTAAAATTTTGCTGACTCAGCATTCCTGTCTGTGGCCGTGATCAGGAATAGCCATATGCTATTTATGCAGCTGTTTGTCAGGCGTCGAATTTTCACGCCTTTCTCAGGAAAAAAACCCCTTTATTATTTGAAATACCCTGACAGAGTTAAATCCCCATTTGCTGTGTCAAACAGTTTCTTTTCAGTTAGTCAGTTTAAACACAGCTGTTGGAAAGCTTTTTTCTCGGGTGCTGAAAGAAGGCATGTCACAGTCCATTTAAAAACTGAGGCATTTCAATGCAGTCAAATCTATCTTTCTATAATGTGTATTTAGTTCAGCAACGACCAAATTCACTCAGATGATGTGAATGCCTTTTAATGTCTAATACAATGTATCTAAGGAAAATGCTGTAACATGTATTTTAGTCTATTGATTACAAAACACACAATTTCGTTTTTCTTCCTCTGTATGAGGCCTATTTTAATCCTATTGAATACAAATTCTAATTTTATCTTTAGCATTGTGGCAATTTGCACACATGTATAGTGTCTTACTCTGTCAATTTAATAGTAACATGCAGCTGTTTAGCATATGTTATATAATTCATTTCTGGATTTTTATTCAATATATAAGTAACTAAATGACAGTTTGCATAACAGAATGATGACAGCAAAAAAACATAAACAAACTCATTGAGCTCATTCCAGACATTTACAAAAGGGGGTCATACACTCAGAACACACAATACAGCGCGCTTAAAGCTAGCCATTCTTACACAAACAGCGCAATCGCTATTTACTCACACAAGTATCACCAATGACAAACCACAGACATTTAAACACACATTTAACCCACAAATCAACACTTAGGACTTACAAACTGTACGCAAAAACCAAACTATTTGTAAATACTAATTGTAAGTCATATTTACAAGAAGAGCTTTCAAAAGTAGCCCAAAAGACTGTTCCATGTTCAAGAAGCCAAAATACACCAAATTCCCAGTTTTGGCTGGTAGAACACTCAAAAGCGCTCTGCATATCACCACTTATGAATGTTACTAAGTGCGCAGATCCGGATCCGTTTTATGTACATATTTAAGTCCATGGGGTACTTAGTCACCAAGGAAGAAATATCTTTTACTATACCTAAACCTATTTAGGTATCCCCTCTGAGGAGTCAACTGAGTACTTACTAAATCCCTATTGGTACCTCCAAAACAGCAACACTTTCTGCGAAGTGTACTGGAAACAGGCATGCCAAAAATAGTGCAGAATATGCAGTATTATAATCAAAGTAGCGCTTAAGGTACTCCTCGTACGTTGCGCTGTTCAAACAATTTCAAATAGAGAAAAATCTCCTCATTACCTGCCTATATGTATTGCAATGCATATATAATTACAAAACAAATTCCAAAATTGGCCAATCATACAAACAAAGCCACAGTAAGTGTTACTAAAACTACCTTACCAATCAAAGGCATCAAACCAACAGCAAGTGCCGCAAAACGGCTCTTACCAATCAAATGGTGTCCAGGTTCCAACTGCCAAGTTCTCAAATCGACCAAATGGTCACTGCACGGCAAATCAACAGAAGAGATCTCAGTCAAGGACCGGCGCCGCCGGGTTGCTCAGATCAGAAAGAAAGGAAAAACGCCATGGGTGCCAAGACTCAGGTCTCCTCAGGCAGCGATCGCGTCCAAAAGCGAGATTCCAATCCTTCGTCGCGACCAGTCCTTCGGGCATCCGAGTCTTTTGATGAGTCCCACGTAGGAAGCGCCAATTTGTAGTAGTTAGCCTCAGCAAGGCCTACCAGTGCTTAGGAGTTCTCCCTTCTCTGCACAGAGTCCTCAGACCCTTATGAAGAAGTTGGCACAGAAACTGGAATAGGAAAAACAGAGTTTATTAAACCTTATAAGGTGGAGCTAACATTCACACATCACCCTTCAGTAATGCATGAAGTAGCACACTGAATGGAAGGATCCTGGTCCTTTTATACCCACACAGGGGCTCAAATGAAGGCGGTACAAACACAAATGCTGGTTGTAGGTACATATAAGGTCATACAGAGAATGCACAGTCGACAAGTGGGTGGAGCTAACAGTTTCTACTTCTAGTAGACACATCCTGACATTTATAAACTCAGAACAGCTGCAAGCTCAACTGAGCATGTGCAAAGCAAGAGGAACTAAATATAACTTGTCTCTAGGCAGATTTCAAGAGCAGTTAACAGGAAGGTAGGACAGAGCACATGGTGAGCACATGGCAACCAAAATGGCTGCCAGAAATACAGAATGGATTCCACAAAGCGGACAGTTTAGCCTCTGAATACAGGCTGTCTTCAGCCAATGCTTAACTTAAGTGCTGCCAAATTACAACAGCATCCCCTAAAAACCTCAAATTTAGCTGAAAAAAATCAAATGTTTCTCAAATATTTGTGTGGGAAAGTTGTGGGATCACTGGGCTGACACAAATTTCCTACCACCCAGCGTTTCCCAAGGTCTCTTGACAAAAATTGTACCTCCCTCGTGTGGGTTGGCCCAGTATTCGCAACAGGCAAGGGCCCAAAACTTATTGTGGAGACATCAAAATGACCTATCACAAAACGAACTGGTTTGCAAGGGGTGTATCCTGGGTTTTTGGCCCCGGGCTCGGCAGCCATCTAGGGAACCTTATCAAACCCACACATTTCTGAAAACTAGACACCTGGGAGAGTTCAGGGAGGTATGGCTGGCGTGGACCCCCGTGTTCCTACCAAGAACCCCCTGCAAACCTCACATTTAGCTGAAAGAAATCAAATTTCTCTCAAATTTATGTATGGGAAAGTTGTGGAATCACCGGGCTGACACAAATTTCCTACCACCCAGCGTTCCCCCTGGTCTCCCGATAAAAGTGGTACCTCACTCGTGTGGGTGGGCCAAGTACCCGGGACAGGCAAGGGCCCAAAACGTATTGTGGAGACATCAAAATTACCGATCACAAAACGACCTGGTTTTGCAAGGGGGGGGGGGGGGTCACCTGGGTTTTTGGCCCCGGCTGTCATCTAGGGAAACCTACCAAACCCACACATTTCTGAAAACTAGACAACCAGTGGAGTCCAGGGAGGCATGGCTTGCATGGATCCCCCAACGTTTTCCTACCCAGAATCCCCTGCAAACCTCAAGTTTAGCTTTAAAAATCACATTTCCCACACTTTTCTAAGTGGGATCACCGTGCCGGCACAAATGTCCTACCACCCAGCATTCCCCTCAGCCTCCCAAGTAAAATGATAACTCGCTTGTGTGATGCAGTTTCACTCCCCAAACACCTGCTGCACCCCAAGTTCACGCGATGTTGCTCTCTCCTTCATGTGGTGGTTCTCTCATACCTCTGCTCCCATGTTCCGTGTTGCACTCTACCTTATTTGTTGCGGTCTCTCAACTGCTTTTTCCCCTGCCATCTGCGCTTCATGTTGCTCTCTCCCTGGTGCACTGCCATGTCTCAACCCAGCTTTGTTAGGTCTTGCATAGACCGCGCATGTGCTGTCATTTGGAGACATTTTGTTTACTGCTAAAGGGCTAGGAGCCCTCCCATTACTTATCATTGGTGGGCTTCAAAGCCACTCTCGATTGATTGCTTCCTGCTGGCCAGCTCTGTGTTCAGCACTTCCCTCTTCTTGCATGTGACCCTCCCCTAGAGCATGGCCCAAGTACTTGTGTCCTTACACATTTTGCACTTTTGGGACATTATTTTTTTTCTTTTTGTTGAGCCACTCTACAGAGGTCATCTTTCCTAGCTGGCTCCGTCTGCTTGTTGTTTTAGGCTGTCCAGCTTGACTATGTCTCTCCTGTGAGCATCCCTTGTTAACTGTATCCTCCCAGTGCTCGCTATCTGTAAACAAGCCTTTAAATCTTGGTCTTATCTTCTCATTTGCTGTGCATTCAAAGAAAGAGGTCAAATGTCAGACTTTGTATTCCCGAGGGAACCTGGCGTTTACTTTTCTTTTGCTGACTTCAAAGTGAGAGAATTTATGTGACAATCTCTCTTGCCAAGTACCCATGCAAGAGGACAAGCTGTAAGTGGTTATCTTTTCTAGCACAGAACAAAAATGAACTGTGCTGATATTTCAAAATGAGAACAGTAGAAATCGAGCACACTTTTTTTGCACTTCTGAAGTGTGGTGAGAACAAATATTTTAAAATGATCAAAACACATCAATATACTAGGGGATGACATTTCCACACATTGTGTGCAGTACAACTGTATGTCTGTTCAAATGTAATGGTCATTTTCATTTGGAAAGGTGTGGTCTGTAATGGCAATGTGCTATCACACCATGCATACTCCACTTCACACTACTCCCACTCCATGCCATGCCACTTCACTCTCACTCCACTTTAAGACACCACGGCCCTCCAATCTACCCAACTTCACTCCTACCTACTATACTTTTATCCACCCAATCTTCTCCATTCCAATATAATTCACTCCACCATAATCTACCCCCACTCCAATCTACTTTACCGTACTCCACTCTACACTACTGAAATTCACCCAATCTACCCCACTCTAGCCAACTCCAAACTACCCCCAATCTACCATACTCCACTCTAATCTACACCATTCACTCAAATCTATCCTACTCCAATCTAACTCACTACAGTCTAGCTCAATCTGCTCCAATCAACTTCACTCCAACCTACTCTACCCCACTCCATTCCAATCTACCTACTCTAATCCACCTACCAATTGGTCCAACGGTAAAAACTACCAATTCCATTCTATGGCAGGTCCTGCAAACGCTTCCAGTGAGACCAAAAAAAATCAGGGACATTTTCTGATTAAGGTCTGGACCTTCCTCGTTACTGTTGGCTCCACCTCAAATACAGAATTCTGCAGAGCAAATTATGACTGCCGCTCCCCTATTAGCTGGACTCCACCGGCTGACAGCGCACCAGAGAATATATATATATATATATTTTTTAAAAGGCTTACTGTACTATTCACAGCGATAAAAGGTACCAGTTTGTCTTTCATGCTAACAGTTTCAAATGCTCTATCCCCATAAACACCTTTTGATCAGCAAAGATTTGATAGGTGTAGAGCTGTCATTTCCGGAAGTTCAAATGGGGCTTGTTGTTCAAGATGCCTTACTATGGAACTCACTCATCCAAACTACAGAAACCTTCTAATCAGCTGCCATTTGGTAAGTGCACTTGAAAATGTGCATTATTAGGTATGGCTGGTTTAGCCATTTGTCACAATTTGTCAACAGTGTACACAAACAGAGGGCTTCACCGCTTGTTTGAAGGGCATGTTACTTTTTATATCATCCTACAGGAGCATTGTGCAGTTTCACATTTTGCAGAGGTAATTCGAAAAGTAGTCAGTCTCCAGCACTGCATAAATTAACCTAGACAGCAACTGTACAGTGCAGAATTGAAAACTATTCACGAAATATTTCAAAGGGAACCATTGATAATACAAGACATACTTCCCAGGCCTTTTGTCCTGTTCACTCTCACTTTTCAAACACTATGTCTGTAAGGATAAAGGACAACTGAAATGAAGGCAGGGGCATCACAGTGTAATCTGAGCCTAGGGCATTATGGTTATGCAAACAACCACTCGGATAGCTACTTTCCAGACAGTGTGCATTATGGGTTACTCTTAGAAAGGAGACACAGGAATCGATGTGTATAGTAGCTCCTAACCACAATATTTCTGAAAACGGGGACGTTTCTTACTCAGGAATGGTTCAAAACAATCACAAAAGAGAGAAAACCCGATGTACATCAATAGGACTAATAATGGAGCAGGATCTTCTATGGTCTGCAAACACCAAATGCTTTTAGGCCAAAAGGAGCTCTTGGGGCAAATCTAAGATTCTGCACCTGTGTTTTACTTCCTGGGGCCATATTATGTATGCGGCACACTTTCCCTGTTTGCGCCATGGCTCACCATTCAAAAGGTGCACCGGGTGCAAACGGGGACAGTGCGCTCAGAGAGAATTTGCTGCCCTTGGGGCAGTGCATTCAAGTGAAATACAGGGCAGCTGTTTTAAAGCCTCTCCATGGTTCACAGTGCAGGCAGCATGCTGCCGGCTCATTGGAGAAGGCAGGGGGATTCCCTTGCAGGCTGGTGCAGTGAGGGACTGCACCAACCTGCAGTGGAATGTCTGGACATCCCCCTTTCTACCCTCCACAGAGCTGCCTTTATGAGGCACACTTTGCGCTTCTCCTCAGGGGATGTTTGCCTCTACGCCTGCGTCCATAATATGGCGCGGGCACGAAGGCAAAGTGATTCCCTCATTTGTATGGGGCCACACCCAGATGCAAACAAGGGCACAACCTCTCATGATAGCACCTGGCACGCATGTAGTGCCAACCCCATCAGTATAACAGAAGGGGACGCACAAATGTCTGCAGCCCCTCCTATAATACCATTGTGCCCGAGGGTGTACAAAAATGGCGCACACGCCTGTTGCACTCCCAGGGCACAATGTATAATACAGCCCCAGGTACCTTAGTCACTCTACACGGAGTGGTGTCCATTTTCTGCTAGAGACCTTGGAAACCCATCCAAGAAATGGGCAGCTTGAATTGTAAAAAAACAAACACTGCAGTCTTCATTCTTCAGTTTGGAACTGGAGACCCACACCATCTGCAGTCAAGATGGGCCAAGGTGTTGCATCAGGTGACCTGCAGATTAAAGTCTTAGATCCCACCAAAGAAAACACAATTTCCGTTCTTCTGGGCTTAGTAAATTCAGTACCAATAAACTGGTTGAAAATTAGATCTCCGAGACAGTCGAAGAGCCAGGTCTTGAGGTACTTACTGAATTGAGGCAATGAGGGGGGGATTGCCAGATGTAGAGGAAGAGAGTTCCAGGTCTTCGCAGCGAGGTAGGAGAAGGCTCTTCCTTCAGCTGTGGTCTGGCAGACCCGTGGGATATTGGCCAGGGCCACGTTAGCGGAGTCTAGTGAGAGTGTAGGAGAGGCGGTGGTTAAGAAATGTTGTGGAAGGGTTTGTAGGCATGCGTGAGAAGCTTGAAGGAGATTCTGGTGTTGATCAGGAGCCAGTGGAGGTTTCTCAGATGACCGGCGATGTGGCTGCGGCAGGGGGATGTCCACGATAAGTCTGGCGGCAGCGTTCCGGATCCTTTGCAATTTATTTTGGAGCTCCTAGGTGGTGCTGGCGTAGACTGCGTTGCCGTAGTCGAGATTGCTGCTATGAGCGCTTGGGTGACAGTTCTTGACTTGGTGGGAATCCACTTCCAGATCGTTCGAAGCAGGCTGAGCATGTGTAAGCAGGAGGATGAGATGGTGTTGATTATGCAGTTCATTGAGAGCAAGGAGCCAAGGTTGATGCCAAGGTTACATGCGTGGTGGGTGTGGGGAATCCAAGCATTGCGAGCCACCAGGAGTTGTCAGAGTCAGCAGGGGTGGTGGTTCTCAGGATGAGAACTTCGGTTTTGTTTGAGTCGAGTTTGAGGCAGCTGTCCTTCCAGGTGGTGACTGCCTTCATCCGGTTGTGGAAGTTGTTCTTTGCGGCTGTAGGTTCGTCAGTGAGGGAGCGAATCAATAGGGTGTCGTTGGCGTGGAAGACTGTTTAGTCCTTGGTTCCTGACAATCGTTGCCAGCGGGGCCATGTAGATGTTGAAGAGGATGGGGCTCACGAAGCCCTGATCTCTGTAGGTTGTGAGAACAGTGGGAGCCTGATTCTGGGTTTGGCAGTGAGGAAGAAGATCCACTCTAAGGCTTTGCCGCCGATGCCAGCATCGTGGAGTATTGCGGAGTGGGGGGTGGGAGACTGCGTCGAAAGCAGCAGAGAGATCCAGGAGGATGAGGGTTGCGGTTCCACCTCGGTCGAGGAGATTGCGGATGTCTGTTGCGGCGAGGAGTGCAGTCTTGGTGCTGTGGTTGCTTCTGAAGCCCGATTGGGAGGTGTCCAAGATGTGGTTTGTTTTGATGAATTTGGTGAGTTGGGCGTTGATGGCATTCGATGACTTTGGCTGGGAAGGGGAGCAGAGAGATGAGTGTCAGATCGGCAGAGGGCTTTTTCAGCAGGGGGTTGATCTCTGCGTGTTTCCAGTCTTCAGGGAAGGTGGCAGATTCAATGGAGCAGTTAATGGTGCATCAGAGTTCAGGGGCAATGGTTACGCTGGCTCAGTTGAAGATGTGATGGGGCAGGAGTCCGAGGGGGGCTCTGAGTGATCCGTAAGGTGTCGTCAGTGGTGATGGTAATCCAGTTGAGCAGGGTTGGCCGGGATCCGGAGCATTTGGGTGCAGTGGTTGCGGGTGGGGTGTGTCCTGCATTGCGAAGTTGTAGAGGTCTGTGATCTTGCGGTGGAAGGTGGTGAGGTTGTCGTAGAGGCTTGGGGGTGGTGGGGGATGTCAGTGGCATCCGTGCTGGGTTGGGCAAATTGAGAACAGTGAAGAGTTCTTTGCTGTTGTGTGCATTGGCGTCGATACGTTCCTATAGGGCAGTTTTCTTTGTGGCTCTGATGAGGTGGTGGTACGTGGTGATGGCAGGTTTGAAAGCCAAGGGTTGGAATGGGGGTTTCCTCATAAAACATCCCCAAGATGGGAATTCACAACTTCACACAGTGGCACCTGGGCCCTACCATTATTTGAAGACTAAGAATAGTGCGTCCGGAGAGGATTCTATCACAATTTGAGATGTGCTGACACCGTGGCATGGGTTGCAGCGATAGAATATCAGGTAATGAATATGAAGAACCTCCGCCAGACAACATTTGGTGTTACTATTGCTTGGTGCCCCCCTACAAGCACCTTAGAGCACAACTGGAAGTGCAGATCAGAAGGAATGGACCCAGTGGTCTGTAAAGAACACCAAGACCTGACCTGCTTTGCCCTATAATGGAAATGCTGCAAGAGAGACCAGTTGGTCTCTGGAGGCTCCAGGTGCATTAAGGGCATCTGGTAAAGAACCAGCTGACCGGCAGACTGTACTCTGGCTCACTCACATCTCAAACACAAGACAAGGACAAGCAAAAAAGAATTAACAGTCCGCTGTCACAATGAGTGAAGCCCAAAGCAGGAACAAGCACAGGGATAAGTGGGGAGGGAAAGCATCAGCAGTTAATGAGCCAAATGTCAGATTTCGGTGGAGAAGCAGTAGGAAGTGGAAAGAAGTGCGGGAGCTACAGGCAGGATTGGAGCAGAGTAGGGGTTGGCACCAGGTATGAAGTACAAATATGCAGAGATGCAGGGTGTGAAGACATGGAGGTAATCCAGACCTACCCATTCAGCATGAAGCACACAGCTATTGAGAGGGAGTCCACGCCCCCGCTGAAGCATGTGTGAAGAGGCAGATACATAGAACGTCAGCAACAAGCCATTAACTCATAGCGCTCTTGACTTAAGTTTGCTATGGGAAGCTGCACAATCCTACTGAAAATTAGAGATCTGCATCACTGAAAAGTTCTTCACACGGTTCAAACTGCAATAAGTACTATAAGCTGTCCAAGGATAGAGGATAATGTCATAAATTGATTAAGGTAGCCAGCTTCCTAGTATCCACAGATGTGGATAATAGTGAGTGAAGGAACGATGTTCCCAGACTAAAAGGTGGTGAGCCGGGCACTAGGTAGGCCAAAAACTACAGCAAAGGAACGTGGCACCTATGCTTTGATAGAGGCTGGCGAGCCAACAAATGAATTGAGAGCCAAGCCAGGGATCTCTTAGCTGTGAGACTGCACGAGTCATGAAAACGTTTGGCATGTAAATCACGCAATTAAAAAAAAAGCTCTTAAATTTTAAAAAGTGTATTTAACATTCGGAAGCTGCAAGTAAGTGCCCTCCTTTTGCATGGTTGCCCCACATTTTGCTAAACTGCTGATGTACTTAGAGTGTGCCTTGGGTTCCTGCCAAACAGGTACCCAGGGCCTATGTTCTTTCCCTAAACTGCATTAAAAACAAAACCCAATTGGCACTCTGACTACAGGTCAGTCCCTTGTAAATGGTACCACAGGTACCAAGGGCACTGTGGCAAAGCAAGGCCTCCAAGGGCTGCGGCACTTATTGTGCCACCCTTAGAGGCCCTGTACCTTTACACACACACACACACACCCCCATTGCAGGCTGCGTGTTTTGGTGCAGAACAAAGTGAAGAGTCGACATGGCACACTGTGCCATGCCCGCTGCCCTGGCATAGGTCAGCCACCCCTCTAGCTGGGTGCACTATACCAGTGGTGAGGGTACAGATGCATGAGCCCTATACCCCTACAGTGTCAGTCAATTCTTAGACATTGTAAGTGCAGAAATGCCATTTAGAGTATATGGTGCTGGGAGTTGGTCATTACGAACTCCACAGCCCCATAATGGCTTTACTGAAAACTGGGAAGTTTGGTATCAAACTTTTCAGCACATTAAACCCACGCTGATGCCAGTGTGGGATTTAATGAAAAATGTACTCAGAGGGCCTCTTAGAGATGCCCCCTGAAAAACAACCTAAAACTAGAGTCCAGTCTGAGTGGCTGCTCACCAGCTGCCACCACACATTTCTGGACCCCTGGGTCGAAAGCCTGCTGCTCTCAGAAGCTGAAACAATGCACATCCTGGGACGAGGTGCCAAGCAGTCTCCCCCAGGATGGGCAGGGTCCACGAAGGGTAAGCTTCAAAGGCTTGCCGCCTTTGTGAGCTACCCCAGGCCTTTGCTGCTTCCAGCAAATGGCCCCCACCGGTTCTGACCACCACTTTGGGTGGGAGAATCGGTGGGAAAATCAAGTGAGGAAGGGAGGTGTGCCCACCTTTGCCAACCCCACCCCTCAGGTGAAGCACAACTCCGTCCCCGCCACCTTGCAGATGGGGGGGGGGCCCAGCCAACCAGAGTGAGGCATATGCCCCACTCCAACTGGAGGGTGGCTTAATAGGGGGTGTACACACCCAAGGAAGGGACCCATTGGTCTAACCTTTACTTAACTGTAACGCCCCATAATCTAGTATTTAGGGGCAACCCTGAACCTTGCCTCCACAGACAAGAATCGACAAGAGAAGGACCGAAGAAGCTGTGCTGAAACCAAGAGGACGACTCCCACTGACTTGGCCCCAGCCCTGCCGGCCTCTCCCCAACTCAAACTTGCTCCAGCGAAATCCCAGTGTGTCCTGCAGCCAGCAACCTCAAGAACCTGACCTGCCATCCAAGTCAAATACTTTGTCTCCCGTGAGCACCGGATTTGCACACCGACAGACTCTGGCCAAAACCGCGAGACTGCACCACTAGAAACCAGGGATTTTTTTGGGCAATTAGGGGTGGAGGCTGCCCAAAACTGGCATGCCAATGCCCCCAACAAAAATTTCAGCCTCTCTGTATCCGCTGGGGGGCAGTAGCTCCCAATCTGCCCCACCCCGGGGGGTAAAAAGCCCACTAGATGCCAGGGATTTTTTTTTTGTATTCATGTAAGGGTGGGGGCCCTTGCCTGTCGCGGGTACTTGACCCACCCACGCGAGTGAGGTACCATTTTTATCAGGAGACCTGGGAGAACGCTGGGTGGTAGGAAATTTGTGGATCCACGCAGATTCCAGAACTTTCCCACACAGAAATTGAGAGAAAAGTGATTTGATTTTTTCAGCTAAATGAGGTTTGCTGGGGATTCGGAGTAGGAAAACGTTGGGGGACCCAGCCAAGCCATACCTCGCTGGACTCCCCCGGGTGTCTAGTTTTCAGAAATGTGTGGGTTTGGTAGTTTCCAAAGATGGCCGCCGAGCCCGGGGACAAAAACCCAGGTGACCCCCCCTCCCCCCGTCGCAAAACCAGGTTGTTTTGCGATAGGTCATTTGAAGTCTCCTCAATACGTTTTGGGCCCTTGCCTATTGTGGGTACGTGGGGCACCCACATGAGGTACCATTTTTATCAGGAGACCCGAGACAACGCTGGGTGGTAGGAAATGTGTGGATCTACATAGATTCCAGAACTTTCCACCACAGAAATGTGAGGAAAATGTGTTTTTTTTCTTTACAAAGTTTGAGGTTTGCAAGGGAACATGTGTAACAGAACATGGTGAGAGCCAGACAAGTCACCCCCATCCTGGACTCCCCTGGGTGTCTAGTTTTCAAAAATGTATAGGTTTCCCTAGGTGCCGGCAGAGCTAGGGTTCAAAATCTACTGGTAGGCACTTTGCAAAAAAAAAAAAAAAAAAAAAAAAAGTCAGTTTTCACTGTGAAAATGTGGTGTGTCCACATTGCGTTTTGGGCAGTTTCCTGTCGCGGGCACTAGGCCTACCCACACAAGTGAGGTACCATTTTTTATCGGGAGACTTGGGGTAACAGAATTGTAGAGCAACTGTTATTACCCATTGACTTTCGATGCATTTCTGCCTCCCAAATGAAAGACAATGTGTAAAAATAAGTCACTTTGAAAAATTTCCGATAATTCTCATGCTAGTTTGGGTACTCCCAATTTCGGAAATGTGCAAATAGCTACTGTTTCTAAACTCTATATTTTGTTCCAATTTCAGAAACACATAGGTGTCTTTCATCCCGATTTCTCACTGTTTATATTTTCCCAAATTGCTATATAATAAAAAAAAACATTGCAAGACGCTGCTCAGTTATTGGCTCTGGGTTCGTCTGGTTCTTGGTGAACCTACAAGTCCTATATATCCCCACAACCAGAAAGGTCCAGCGGATGCAACTGTATATCGCTTTCAAACATCTGTCATAATTAGAAGAAGTTACAGGTGAAAACGTTGGCACAAATGGCTGTTTTTTCTAACTCATTTTCAATTTTTCCTATTTTCAACTGTTATTTCTATAAAGAAACCTTGAAATGGCCTACAAATGACCCCTTGCTGAATTCAGAATTTGGTCTACTTTTCTAAAATGTATAGCTTTCCAGGATCCATTATTGCTTTCATACCCATTTCTACCATTAACTGGAAGGTAGGAAAGCACAAAAAATAGGCTATGTCCCAGTAAAATGCCGAAACTGTAAAAAAAAAAAAAAAAAAAAAAGTTGGTTTTCTGACAAAAGTCAGTCAGTCCCTGAAAGCTGGGAAAATGGTGATTTCAGCCCCACAACCCCTTTGTTGATACCATTTGCAGTGAAAAAACCAGACGCTTTCATTTGCAGCACTTTTTTCCCATTTTCCAAAAAAAAAAAAAAAATGTAGCAGTTTTTGGGCTAATTTCTGGGTCCCCTCCAGGGGAATCTTTAGAATCCTCATGATGTTGGAAGAAAAGGACGCAAATTTGGCGTGGATACCTTGTGGTCAGAAAGTTACAGGGGCCTAAGCGCAAACTACCCCAAATAGCCCAAAAAAAGGCTTAGCACAGGGGGGGGGCCTAGCAGTGAAGGGGTTAAAAATGCACCATTGTTGTTTATTTAGCATCTCACTTCAAATAAATGGAAACGTATGCTGAGCTGCAATCTCTTTATAATTGCATTAAGGGTGCAGTACCTTGTGTGGCTAATAGAGGTCCTTTTACAACTCCACAGGGACACCTATGAACAGCCTGTCTGTGAAGCACTTCCTATTACTTTTTTGGGAATAATATCCTCCTTTAACTGGAGGTGCCCTCCATCACTGTATGTTGGTGTATACAAACCCCTTTTTTTTTGCGATGGGAGTTAAACCAGAGCTTGTTTTGTTTCCTAAGTTCGGCAGACACCAGGGAAGCCAGTTGATGTTTATTCTTGCCTTTTTGGGGGCGGGGGTGGGAAGGGTAGTTGGATATTGGGGATACTTGTTTTTTTAGATGTTGGCCGTAGACTGATCAATAACATGTTTAGTATGCCAGAGCTGTGATGGAACCGGTTTACATTAACACAAAATCAAACAAAAAGAATTAGATAGAAAACAAACTATGCTATTGTGACTTTCATTGTCCAATAACATTTTTGACTAGTGGCCATATTGCCAATAGAGTAGAGGACATACAATCTTTATAATCTGTCCTATGACAAGGAACTCATAGGACATAAATAGTGGTAGAAGCCAACATTTACTAGCTCTTACAAAAAAAAAAGTGCACACTCATCTTTTCCACCAAACATACAATTGCAGTACTAACTTATTTTTGTGAGCCTGGCACATCGCACTAGGTATTCTAGTCTGGAATGTCCCCATTCTTAATATAAAAAGTGTTTCAAATCTGGGTGGTACATGTCAATAAAATACTTCTACCTCAATTCAGTCTTACACTGAAAATATATGAACTACCAGGTTTTATTTTGGAAAGCTTCAACTCCAACTTTAGTGTCTGGGTTTGTTCTTTCACCATTTTCAATGTATCAGGCAGGCATTAATTGGGTTCCAGAACAAAGTCTAGGAGAGAACTATAGGTGTTTGACTGCTCCTGTTTCCATATGGTATTTGGTCAGCCCTTGAGGCTTAATATTACTTCAGGATTGAGCATGAGTGAATAAGCTGTCCCTGTATGCATTCTGACACACCCCGATCCAGGAATCCACTTCTGGCAAAACACGCTTGACTGGTTTATGATTTCCTAGAAAAATCACACAACTACATACTCAGTCACTGTTTTAAATGCATGAACACAGTAGAATGCACGATCTCCCGTCCACTGCTTTACATTCAGGCACCGACACTCCAAGGACCTACACTTTCTGTATTGGAAAGGGGCCATGCCAGTAATCTTCAGCAGAGTTTAAGTACTTCAAAAAGCAGGCAGAATAACATTTTGCAGTAGGCAGCAAGTACTTTGGTATAACAAGCAGCTGGTCTTCTAGATTTTATGAAGTCACTGTCCTCTTTTGGCAAAAGCTTGCATGGTCTCCAACCATTTCTATACCAAGCTCAATTCCGGTCCTCAGCAAGAGGCCGTCACCCCATTTACCACTTCTGCCCTCCCACTTTGTCTGAGCTCAGATTTCACGGGATTAACTCATGTTTGTGAATACAAAGTGTAAAATAAGCAACAGTCCTCTTTAAAGGATAAGTGGCCATTACCCCTTATCGTCCCAAATGAAAGTGCGGAAAGTTATCGTAAATAAATTGAATGAGACAAAACGCAAGACTGCAACCATTTATTTCCAAGCTGTACACAGAGCAAAAACCCTCTTCCACAGTGCAGCCTTATCTGGACTGCCATTTATGTAGGATATGGCAAATGCTACGCAAACGGTGGGAGCATAGTCCATTTTGTGCATATCCATAGCTTTCCTTTCTTTGTCGCTCTTTCCTTAGACGTCCATGCAGCCGTAATTTTTTTACTAGTTTAGTCCAACTAGGAAAAAGAAAAAAATGTGTTAATGAACGAAGGTGCCCTACCCCATTAAACTTACAAAAAAATACCTGTTGAGATCTGTTACTATACCAGACACTCCATATATATGCAAGACTTCAATAAATGTTTTCAATCTAATCTGGCCACGTAACAAATAGCACAAAAACAAAACTTGAAGGATTCATTTATAAGCACTTATGTGATGAATCGCAGGCAACTTAACTTTGAAATGCACATCAGACAAATCTCTTTGGATAATGGGTTCTTTGAAAAAGAGTGGTCAATTCTGCATTATCAGCCTATCGTTTGTTCAAGGAGCCCGCAGTTAAATGTTAATCTGTTTCTGATTAACATCCTATGCAATTCATTATCTTTTAGCCATGTCCAGGGACTTCATAAGGTCTAAATCAGCAGGTTTACCTTTAGCTTATGCTCTGTAACATTAACAAAGGAATCAACTCCTTCATACAGGAAGCATGACATTACGACTGATAAATTGCAGGGGGTCTATCCCTACCACAAATTAATTCCACCACGTGATATTGGAACCCTCCATTCTCATTCATGCTCACAAGGCCATAACATTATATTGAGGGCAACAATAGAACATACTAAAGTGGATGCTTCTAAAGCACCCATTTCATTAACAACCTTAATGTCCAAACAGCTCGGACTCTGAAATCGACCTACAAATGCTTAAAGGCGGAACATACTGTAGAAAATGATCCTCCAAATGATCACATGAATACCACAGGAACGGAGATATTCTTTATTGAAATATCCACACCGAGCCTCACAGCCGTGTCCTAAGTAATAAATCCATTTACCGTCCAAACCCCATCTTATATACTTATCCCCATTCACCCGCACGCTCCCACCCTTGAAAGGGAACAGCCCCTATACATGGACATCACAGCAGTTACCCTGTGAGCATTTAATACTTTGCACGAGCACGCCACAACCAGAGCCAAGCTCGTGCTGACATTACTCAACACAACAAATATATACAATTAAAGCACTATAATAGAGCATGAGCGCAACAGCATGCACAATCTGTGCCAGTATTACACCCATCTCCCCTTCATAAAAAATATGATATAGATACATACATACACACACCATTTAGTACTCTAATAAATTTGCGACAAAATAATGCTTTGCTACTATGAACATACTAGGATACTTTATTTCAAAATATAATCCTGGGATTTAGTAAGCATGGTGCGCACCCTACTACCCTTCATAGACCGACAGTTGTGTTTGCAGGCGTGTCAAATAGATGTGGAACATCTTGGTTCACACACCACTTTGCCTACCTGACTGTACTGCTCATTACTCACATCAAGAAACACATTACTGAAATCATCCCCATTAGCCCAACTATGAGACCCTAACTTCCACACCAAAACACTTAAAATTCCACACATTCCCTCCTTCCAAGCGCACAACATTCCTGAACGCTTCAGTTACTTGAATAGATATGACCAGCAGGATAAGCCTTTGTCCACAGTTTTCCCTCTCTTTAGATGGACTAAATCCCCAAATTTGACTTGCTGCTTTCTAGGAGTACCGCTCCTGATCTTCAAGACATTCTTCATTTTCTGTTTGTATGTTTCCACTTTCCTCCTGATCTCACTAAAATCGGTATCTGCTACTTCACCACCTCTTTCCTCTCAACCACCATGAAACCAGCCTAGTCCCTAGCTTACGCCCCGTAACAGTTTATAAGGTGATACAGAAGTCACAGAATTAGGGGCTGCCATGTTAGCCAGCAACATGGATTGAAACACCTTCCTCCAATTTAAACCACCTTTAACAGAGCTGAATAGCTTCTTTTACCACCCTGCTGAACCTTTTGACTTGACCGTTTGCTTTGGACCACATTTTTCATGCACAATCCTGCACCTCCAAATAGTTCTGGGTGTAGTTTCTAATGAACCGGGGCCCGTTGTCTGTTACAGTCTCATAAAGGATACCTTCCCTGCAAAATACTTCATCCAGAAACTCCACCACAACACATTCAGAAGTGACCCCCTTGACCATTTTAATCTCTGGCCACTTGGAAAAGTAATCAACCATGACTATTACAAAAGCCTCTTGTCTTGGCAACAATGCAAATGGTCCAATTATATCCAATGCAAGCTTCCGCCAGGGTCCAACTGGAAACTCAACAGAATGAGAATCTGGAATAAGCACCCTGGCTGTTTTATCACTAGAGGCACACGCAGAGAATACCCTTACTTGATGTTCCAACATAGTGCCCACTTCTGGCCACCAAAAACTCTCCCTATCCCACCTCCTAGTACATGAAATGCCCAAATGCCCTTCAGGGACATTGTCAATGACCATGATCCTGAGCCTAAAGGGAAAAAACATTAGTCACCCCTAACAAGAATTTCATTTTCAATGGCTAACTCTTACCTCACCATAAAAAACTTGTCAATTCTCTAGGAATCACTTGTTCCTCAGGCCAACCCTTATTAATGAACTCCATCACCCGGTTTAACTATCATTTGCTTGCATTTCCTCCTTCCATCCATCTTCTTTAATCACTGGATGCCCCAAACCAATCATATGGTTATCACTAAAAGTGAATGCCGCTTCACATTCATCTTGATCACTAATCAGACTCACTATGTATGGCTAATATAGACATGCAGTGAGCGTGTATGCTGTTCTTCCCTGGCACATGCTCTATACTGTACTGGAATGCTTGCAGTCTGGATGCTAACCTGGCCAACCTTGGTCATTGTAAGGCCTCCACCATTGGTGACATATGTACAATGGTTTGTAGTCTGTTTTTATTACAAATCTAGTGCCCCACAAAAATGTTCTGAAGTGTTCAGCCACCCCACCAACTACCGCTCTATGACAGTAATTTCTCTGCCTCCCGTAAAGCCCTTAAAGTGTAAGATACAATCCATTCTTTACCACAAATCCCTTGCACAAGTGCACCTTCCATATCGCTACCACTCACGTCCACTACAACCACACTTTTTTCCAACTACAAAAGGTTTGAGACAAGGAGCAACAGCAATCATCTGCTTCAACTGAGTGAACGCCAAAGTCATCCCAGCACTCCAAATTTTCCATTCTTTTTGAGTAAACACCTGAACGGGCCCACCTCAGGGGCATAGTTTGTTATAAATTTATCATAGAACTCAGTCCAAGGAATGCTACCAACTGTTCCTTGCTTACTTCTCCTCCAGCTTAACTTGATGGTAAGCGCTTGCCAAATCCAGAGTGGAGAAAACATGCATGCCACTGGACGTTGTGATCATTTGTGCAAATTGGGCAAAGGGTGGGCCATCCACCCAGATTGCACTTTTAAGGCTGCTCAAATCCACATGTAGTCTCAGCTCGCCAGAAAATGTAACTTAGACCACAACCTGGGACACCCAAGGAGAAGATTAAATGGGCTCAATAATGACATTGTTGCATAAACCCTTCAAAATCTTTCAGCCTCCCCATGTAAGATAGAACATTTCTAACCCTGTGTCTAGTGGATACTACAGTTTCACAATTTAATGCAGTGTTTAAACCCACAATATTGCCTAATTGGTCACTGAAAACACTGAATTTGTTTTGACGTGTTTCTACAAAACCATCCATCAGGGGTTCCGCCACCACGTTCTTACCGGTCTCTCTATTAACAAACAGGCAGATTCGCTCTGGTGTCAAGTCAAATTCCCATTTCCTCTTAGTGAGGCCTACCCCTCCACTCTTTGCCATATATATTTTACCATACGAAAAATGGCAGATTCGCCCACAAAAACCCCAACAATTAAATTGTGAGACCAGTGTACCCACCAGGCGACATCTGGAGGTAATAAAGTTGTCAGGTCACATCTGAATATCAGTTGTCCTATAATGATGTACCATGCACATGAATTAACAAGCATTACAATATTCACAGCATCAATGGAAATATCAAACGATGGAAGTTGTCTTTCCATCACTTCTCAAAACCGCGTTGGAAAACTGATCAAATTTGTCACCATCTATGGCTTCATTTGCACTTTCATGTATTAAATTCACATTCCTAGTATTAAACCTACATACCCTATTAAAGTGTCCTTTCTTGTTGCACTTGGAACATACTATCAGCAGCAGGACAAGATCTTGAATTGCCAAGATGGGATGAACTACCACACCTATAACAAAGCTACACTTTTCCTTTAATCTTTCTTTTGCAGGGTGGTTTTGATCGTTTTATCTCCGCTACTATTCTCAACATACACATTACTGTCAGAATTACCCCATATCTCCTGTACAAACTTTTCAGCAAGTTCAATAGACTTAGCAATATCAAGATGGCAGCATTGAGCGACATGTCCGTGCTGGTTCATAACCTGTCCTGAATTTAAATTTTTTTGTCCTCCTTAAGATTTGGTCGCTTAAAACCTGCTCATATGTTACGTACTCAAAGTTGCTGGTAGAGGCTAAAGATCTCAGTGCAGACATTTCTATGGACTCATCCACACCTTGCTTCCGAGAGTAAAATTTAAACCTCTCCATAACAATAAAGATAAGATATAAAAATAAAAGTCAGTCATCTTACATGTTGGTGTGTGCATCACTGTAAACAGTAATGCACTGTGGAAACTCAGGATAAGAAGTTCTGGACAGATTTAATATTCTTCAAATGTACTAGGAAATTGAAGTAAGCTTCCCAACACAGACACGTGTCAGCGATTGTACACTATTAAGTTCCAGAACTACACTGAAACCGCTGAAGAAATCGCCATAAAAATCTCAAAATGCAGAAAAGCAATGTTTTAGTCACAGTAGTTACCGCTGAACGGCTGTAATGATAAATTAAACCAGTTCCTAATGGAGAAACCGGACCAATGGCCACGATGAGTGCACAAAACCACCCAGTAAGATGATAATCCAATGTCGGATGGGCATGCCACAGGGGAACAAATTAACACGCACTGCAACTTCTCATAAGCCAATCTATGTTTAGTAGCAGCATATGAAGTAGCGATGAAACTGCCAATCTCCAGCAACTTCCACAGCTAGCCTACTACATGACCTACACTGGCTGCCAATTGAACGCTGTGTGAAATTCAAAGCTCTATGCAACATGCACAATTGCCTATCCAACTCTGGGCCCATTTACTGGAGATCCCTGGTGTCTTCAGTCACCCAAGCTTTTTCTGCAGTCAAGCAATTTAGAGTTGGCCGTAATTTCCAGAGTAAGGAAGTCCCGTCATGGAGGTCGAGCTTTCACCTATCTGGGCCCTAAGCTCTGGAACTCCCTTCCATTGACACCCAAAACTTGTCGCTCGTTCTATCTTCCGTAAACTGCTAAAAACCTGGCTGTTCTAAATCTCCTGATAGTACATAGGCTTGACACATTATCGGGATGAGCTTGGCAGAGGGAAACCATTCTTAGGCAGCCATGCGCTTTATAAATCTCATAACATTACCACCTCCCCAAAAGTCAATGCCTGAAAGGAAATACTCAGCATTTCAGTGACAGCGTTCTACTAACTAAAAATTCACATGCATTGGCCTCACCTTTGGGACCTTATAAGTATTTAGCCATACAGCACATTATCCAGCATGCCACAACATCTACGGTTACTTCATGTGCCACTGGCAACGGCCACACAGATCCAAGGATGGGCTGCTGTGTTATTTAATATAAATATCTCTTCAAAGGCATATTTCTTCAACAAAGAAGCATTGACAATAATAGGACATTATAGCACTGCATTCTTAAAAAGTAGTCTGATCTATTTCTGTTACAGGAGGATAACGGTCTATGACCATCACGGAGATACATGATGATTTTTATGCAACTGTATCCCCATGGTTACAACGCAAGTCTCAAATAGACAAGTTGGGTAGTAATATAGAATTGCTATATAGACTTTTGGAACCTTACATAATAGATTACTAATCTGCCCAGCAGAAAGACTAAATAGAGCCTATCAGCACAAGTCATAACTAAAACGTGTACCCTAAACTAGGGAACAGTCTATTTGTAATTCCTTCTTAATTCCATTTGAAAGAAGGTCTACAAGCATGGGCAGTTAAAGGACAGCCAATGCATGCTTTAAAAGGAGCAACTGAGATGAACTCTAAAGGAAGCATTCTAAGATGCTGGTGTGCAGAACTTAATACTAGTAAGATAAATTCAAAACCAGTTTATAATTTACCCCACCTAAACACCAGAAAAAATTATTCCCCTAGCACTAAGATAGTGAGGGATAACTACTGAGGCCGCTGAAGCTTTTCAAAAATATACAGAGACATCGCAGCTGCCTACTTAACTAAGGAGGCGCTCGTGCAGCTGCTAATTTAGACAGGAACGGCACCCTTGCAGCTGCCTCACCCCGTAAAGAATGGTGCCATTGCAGCTTTATTTCGGGGTCCAAACGAAGTGACCACATCACCCCTATCCTGTCTTCTCTTCGATGGCTTCCCATCGAGGCAAGATCTATTTACAAAACTGCCTGCATCACCAACAAAGCCTTGCACACTTCCTCCCCTCGTTACCTGGCGGATAAACTGAAAATCTCTGGAGGCTCTAGACCTTCTCGGAATGCGGAAAAGTTTCTGCTTGAGCCGCCCACCTTCAAAAAGGAAAGATCGATGGCTCAATCCTTCTCAGGGAATGCCGGGAGAATCTGGAACTCGCTTCCTCCATTGCTCCGTGCCACCTCCTCTACCCGGATCTTCAAAGCGGACCTCAAATCTCTTCTCTTCCAAAGACACTTTCAGAACTAATACACTCATTTTCAGGCCCCTCAAGGAAGTTTGTCCTTCATTGTAAATTTGTAATATTTTCTTGTACAGTCCTCATCCTAGTTTGCTGTGTTTGATATTGTGTCTTTGCCTTGTATGGTTTTACCTTACCTTCTGTTTATTTTTGTAACGTTTTAATCTGTATTATTTTCCTCATGTAACGCAACTGGTTCTATTGTACAGCGCTCTGACACCTTCGGGTAAAGTTAGAGCTATATAAAAATGCATTAAATAAAAAAATTTAAAAAAAATTGTTGGAGCAAATCTGCAGTGCTGCTACAGCTGCTCCAAGCAGAACACACAGCGCTTCTGTAGCTGCTCCAAGTAGAAAATACACAGCGCTCCTACAGCCACTCTACTAAACAAACATGCGGCCCTCCTGGAGCTGCTCTAATAAGAAACATGCAGTGCTCCTGAATTCACTCCTAATGTAGTATGCAGGCCATGGCAACCACTAGGTTAGCAGTGACCCTGCGACTGCTCACAGTGATGGAGCAAAAACTCAGAATGAGACTTGCTCGTAAGCAATCCTCAGTATTAATTAATTAAACTTTGTAATGTCTTTACTAATAAATGCATACATGAACACTATCCAAGTGAAGCTTGCCTATGTGTTTAAACTAATAAGTAACGCTTGTCTAATCCAAAATGGCAGCTAAAGCACAGGAATTCCATTGCGCATGTGTCAACCATATCACGTGGTATGACGTCTTTCTTTGCTTGGAGGGAAAACTTTGCTTCTGCGCAGTATGTGTTAAAATGGCTGCTTAATGTTTTCACGTGCTAAAGCTTGCGCATTTGCTGCAATTAACACGGATATTTTAATGCTATTAATGCGGGATAGATTTAAAATTAAATGGGAATAGAGTAGAAATAGGGGGTATACAGTGAAGACATTTATTTGTGATTTAATGTTTTCTTTGACTTTTATTAGTTCGTAAAATGGGGCCTGGGTTAACGGAACGGCAGCCTGAAGCCAATGAGAAGTGCGCATGCGCACTGAAAAGCAAGGCACAGCGATGAAGTCATCCAAGGCCGCGACCTGTGGGCCAACTCCACTACATCTGCGATGTTCTTGCAAAATTTTGTATACGTTGTGTATCAAACTGTCGTGAGACAGGTGGGAAATAAAGCAAATGTATTAATTGTGAGGGGCGGTATTTTAAAACAATGGGCTTAAAGAAATTGAACTAAATTGACATGGTGTGAGGATCAACCCCCTGTCACCGTCCAATCAGAAGTAGTGGGCCCATACTTTTGAAACCTTAATGGGAGGTACCTGGGTGTAGAAGGGTATAATAGATATAGAATTAGTTAGCATTAGGCGAAGCTTAGGAGCTCAGACACGAGAGATCAGGCTTTGGTGCCAGACGAGCTGATCGATTGCAGACTGAACCGCTGTCCAGAGAGGTCCTGAGGTGGGGGCGGCGGAGTCCATTAGAAGGAAGATACGGAAGAACTCGAGGAGGAGCGAAGTGTCAGAGAGGGGAACGACGCAGGCGTCGTTGATAGAGAGGTCACCTATCCTGTCCAGAACCTGGTCCGGAGGTCTTTGGTCTTCATCCTTCCTGGGACATATCTTTCCAACTCCTTGGCAAGGGGTTTGGTTCTCACATCTTTAGGTAAATATAAATGCAACCTCTAGCTGTGCTGCTGTCTCCATCTTCTTTCTAAAGGGACCGTCATTGATCGATAATTGATTATTAGTATGCTTCATCCTTGATATACGATTAAGTATTATGTGGTTTTGTAATTTACTCTGCTAAAACTTTAGATAAACATTTTAAAACTTCCTGACTCAGTAATTATTTTAAAAATGTATAAATTGTATTTGAATGTCTCATTTTAAACTTACCAATTATCAGAGGGTCCATTGGTAAGTCATTACTCTTCAATCAGATAGGTAATTGGTAGCAGGGATATTGATAAAGAGTATAACTCACCCACCAGCGGAAATTGCTAGCGTAGTATGAATGAATGGGCCCAGGTGAGTATTCGGTGTATGAATGCTTGTTGCTGGTAACCCGCTGGATCAGTTTTCTGGTTATCAGAGGATGGTTGCACTTTGTTCATTGGGTAATGAGAATTTTATTTTTATAAACTAACATCCGTTTGTTCAAAAGTTTTGGTTTATGTTGTCCAGAATTTCCCCGGGGAAAATTGAATAGCGGAAGGCAAGTGGAAACCATACTGCAGTGAGGTTATCTGTCGGGTAGAAATAGTACTGAAAAGTTAAGTAAGGCTATCAGTACTTGTTAGGGACTCTATTCGTGTGAGTGATAGCAAAGGAATACACTGGTAAAAATTTGATGTTATATCACCTAGAAAGGGTAACATTGAAGAAGTAGCAGGTACTTTCGAAGCTTACGTGAAGAATAAACGGAAGGGTTTTACTCGTAGTGTATGTTTAGTAAACGGAAAGGTTTTACTAAGTGTGAGAAACTATTTTTTCAATTTGGCGAAACTAGCACGATAGCGAATGTTTTATGTTGTTACTGAATCTTAAGAAGCGTAGAGAAAATAAAGTTTGCGTACGATTTTGTAAAGGGAGGGTCGGCTGCCAGAGAGGAAGCTGACGTCACAAACGCCACGCTGGGATTGGTTGAAATAGCGAGGGACAGAGAAGCGCAGATTGTAAAGGAGGGGTTGTCAGACAGACGTCACTGAAAAGCAGCGCTAGGATTGGGTCAGAGACGAATGTTAACTGAAATTTAATTGGTTGTCAGCATAGAAGTCGAAATCTTAGTGGATAGTGGAGATTATATGTGGAAACGTGATCCAACTTAACAGGAATCCATCCAGACAGGAGATTCCTAGGTTTTGCAGAATATAATTCGATACATAGATATTTACCCAAAATGTATGGAGAAAAGAGAAAAAGGTCATTTCTACAAAAGGTTAAGAATTATTTTAAGAAGGATAAACCCATCAAAACTAGAGAAGGAATTATCATTCCACCAGCAAAAACGCCCGCTTCATTCATGATGGAGAGAGGTTATACTTGCGTATGGTTAGAAAATTGGATAGAATATACCAAAAATGACGGAATATTATCATTCCGAGAATGGTACTTTCAATGGGAGAATTCTTCAAAATTTAAGAATGAGGATGAATGACTTAGAACCCAGACCAAGATTAACTCAATACGAAGCCCTAGAAGAGTGGGAAACAGAGGCATTTGAACGTGACCGACCAAGAAGCAATAGGGGATTTTTCCCTAGATACCAAAATGAGTCAAGAGAGTCAGATGAAACAGTGGAGAAGAGCGAAGCCTACCGAGGGTTTGTATCCAGTATTCATGACAGAAGAATCGTTAGGGAGCAAATGCACAGAAAAGACAACACTTGACAGGGTTTGGAGATTCTGAAGATGAAATGAAATGAAATGAAATTCGTACTTGTAAAGCGCACTTATACCCCCAAAGAGGTGTCCTGGCGCTGTACGCATACCGCTGTGGAACCCTTCCTGGCTTTTCCCTGTGAAATGTCCACTCCTGGGTGAAGCCAGGCATCCCAGCGCTGTTGGGGCCGTTGTGGAGATTAAGCAAGCTATTGCCCAGAGTTGCAGAGTGGGACCCATGATTAGAATAGGCACCGAGGCGAGAATTATCAGGTCCGAGGAAATTGAGCCCAAAACCCGCCGAGGCGGAAATTGAACCCTGGTCCCGGGCCAGATCTCTGCATCAGGGTCTGCCGCTCTAACCATTGAGCCACACTTCTCCACTAAGATGAATTTATGGAAGAAATATTAAAGAATCCGCCACCATATCAGGAAGGGGCAAGTGGGTGTGCACCAATTTTAAGAACACCATTGGTACCGCAAGTATTGCATCATCCACCAGTTAATAGGGTACTTCAGGATAAGGAAAAAGCAGCTATAGACAAAAACAGAATTGATACAGAAAATAACGCAGCTGAATGTACATCCTGATTCCCTGACCATACCTGTAACAATTGGTCCAGTGGTTCCCTTATATGGTGACAAAGTAAATTATCCGAAACCTCTAGTCATGCCTACACCTGTAGAGATTCCCAAACCTGAAACTAATAATTGATGACCAGATCAGTGATTGTGAATCTATGATATCCCTAATGGATTTACCTATTCGAGGATCTGTAAATAGCACTCCTAGAAGAACACCTGGATGTTCCAAAGATGTAAATATAGTAACTTCATCTGTAACTAAAAGTGCCACAGTAGTAACGCCAGAAGACTTAGAAAGGTGGGCACAAGGATCAGACAGAGTTCACCCCCAAAGATCATGGACATCTACAAATTAAAAGTAGAGTTAGAAGAAATGATAGCAGGAAATGTAGGAGTAGATCGTTTAAATACCTACAATGAAGAAGAACTTGTTCGTGTGCAGGAGCATAACTAGAAATGTAAAGATATTTCATGAGAAGTTATCAGATTTGGCCTTACAAATGGGAATGGAAATAGGGAAGTCAAAGGTCTTGCAGAGACCATATAGAGCCGAATTCAGTGATAAAGACTTGGAAAACATGAATGCCTTTGGTCGAAAACTACAAGTGAAAGAATTAATGTCAGTATTACAGAAATGGGGAGATCTAGATAAATGGAAAGCTAGATGGACGAAGAAAAAGGAAGAGGCACGGTTCAGTAGAACAACTTCTGAATATTTATTGAAGGAAACAGGGAAAGTAGATTAGATGTATCCGATGCGAGAAGTACCTGGAGGAGGTTACGTTCATGTCCCATGGAGTAGACAAGATATTTTGTCATTTACGAATGATTTTCCAAAATTAAGAGAAAAACCAATTGAATGGTACAAGCAGGTTGAGAGGTTTGTGAAAGTGTCAAAGGTATTGTTGAAGGACTTGGATGGTTTATTTGACATAGTGGTACCGGCCGATTTGTGGACGGATTGTAAAATTACAGTTGACTGGCCGAATGAAGAGTATCCTAGAGATGCAAAGACAGGTGCCCCATTGAGTGATGTAATGAAAAAGTATCACCAGGTAATAACTTATCTGAAAGGGAAGATACCACCAAAAGAAACAGATTGGGTGAAAATAGACAGGACTACCCAAGAAGCAAGTGAATCGGTACATGCCTATTACGAACGTCTATTACAGGTGTTCAAACAGTATAGTGGATTTGAGGACATTGGAGATAAAAATATGAGTCAGTTTGTCTACCGATTTGTTTATGGTTTAAAGCCAGAGATTTGTTAAATGATTAAGCAGCATATGTTGTGCTAGCAAGGGAAACCCATAGATGAGATTTTGAAATATGCAAAATATTGTGGAGACGATAGAGGATAGGCACAAGAAATTGCAAGAGAAAGTGATGTGGGCTCAAGTGAATTAATTTGGATAATCCAACTGATAAGGGAAAAGATTCTGGAACGAATGGTGACACAGGGAATGGTGAAAAAGTGAGAGGACGAATGAGTAGAGAAGAGGCTAAAAAGAAATTTCCTTGTCATGGATGCGGAAAGTTGGGGCATTGGAAGGATGAATGTAAAAAGATTCGAAATAATAATGGCCCAAATCAATTTAAATTCAGACGCAGAATGACTCACAGCAGGGTGTAAATCCTCAGAGTCAGTTGCCACCTGCCCCTATACAGGGTAATGTAAGCAGAGCAAAGCACGGTACAGACGTCGGATATCAAGGAGGAAGTGGTAAGAATGACTATGTAACTTCAGTTTTTTACAGGACGAATTTGACCCATATAATCATCAATGACGGTGCCTAAGAGAGGGGGAGAAGGAGTGCGTACTTGGCGCATCCTTACCGGTAGATCAGTCAGGTCCATATGTTGAGAAAGTAAGAGGTAATGATATCACTTTTCTTTTGGACACTGGTGCTACCCGTTCTACTGTGAGAACGGCAGACATACCAGACCTTCCTCTCTCTGGAGAAGCTATCCAAGTTGTAGGTGTAGCTAATCAAAAGATCAGAACACCCCTTACTGAGCCAATGGAAGTAAAAATAGGAAACCTCTGAGAAATGCATCAATTTGTAGTGTGTGATTCTAGTCCAGTAAACCTATTAGGTAGAGACTTACTGTGCAAAATGAATTGCACTATTTTCTGCACACCGTATGGTGTTGCAATACAGACCCCGGATGAAGATCATGTTTATAAGTTCATGATAGCCAAGCAAGGTACAGAGATAGATGAGATGTTCTCCTTGATAACAAAAAACAAATTACCAGAAGAACTAAGAACCACAGTGAATTCCAAGGTATGGGATTTCACAGGGAAAGAAGTAGGACTTCTGGCCAAAATAGACCCAGTAAAAATCACTGTAAAGGAAGGTGCAATTTTCCCAAATACTAGACAGTACAAAATGAGTGCAGAAGTAAAAGCAGGAGTTGAGGAAATTAACAGAATGGTAAAACAAGGCATATTAAAAGTTATGAGTAGCCCTTGTAATTCACCAATCATGGGTTTGAAAAAGCCTAGTGGAAAGTATAGGATTGTTCAGGATATGCGAAAAATTTATAAAATTGTGGTACCTTGTTGTCCTATAGTACCAAATCCTGCAGTAATCCTATACCAGATCCCCTGGAGTGCAGAATGGTTTACCGTGATTGATCTATGCCAAGCATTCTTTTCAATACCATTGAACCCAGATAGTCAATATCTTTCATTTAAATTTGAAAATCATGTCTATGTATGGAATCGTGTTCCTCAAGGATACACAGAAAGTCCCTCCATCTTTAATCAAATACTGAAAGGGCGTCTAGAGAAACTAGTACTGCCCAGGAGTTCAGTCTTGGTGCAGTATATAGATGATTTACTAGTAGTGTCCAACACTCATGATTGTGTTGAAGATTCAATTGCGTTACTCAACCATTTGGCTGAGTAAGGACACAAAGTGTTACCTGAGAAGCTGCTGTTTTGCACAACGGCAGTTAAATACTTGGGACACCAAATTGAAAGAGGAACAAGAAGAACAACATCTGACAGAATAAAAATAATAAAGAAAATGAAAATGCCAGAAATACAAAGAGAAGTGATAATGTTTCTTGGAATAGTAGGATACTGTCGACAATGGATTATAGGGTTTCACTACTAGCAAAGCCTTTAATTCAGCTAACCAAAAAGAAAGCCAAAGATCCAGTTGAATGGGATGATGAAAGTGCTGATGCATTTGTAAAATTAAGAAATGCATTGTGTGAGGCACCTGCTTTGGGCATGCCTGATTATACAAGAGAATTCGCACTATTTTGTTATGAAAGAAAATTGTGCACTTTCAGTATTAACTCAAAGACATGGAATAGACAGGCATCCTATAGCATATTTTTCTGCTACACTGGACCCAGTGGCGGCAGCATTGCCAGGCTGTTTGAAAGCAGTCGCTGCTACCTGTATGAGCATTGAACAAAGTGAGTCAATAGTAATGGGATAGCCTGTGACAGCGTTTGTCCCACATGCAGTTGTGATCTTGTTGACAAGAACTAGAACTCGGCATCTCACACCTAGTCGGATGACAAGGTATGAACGAATTATTCTTGGAGCTAAAAATGTGACCATAGTTAGGTGCACTGTTGTGAATCCTGCTACGTTATTGCCAGATCCAATTTTTGAAGTTAACGACGATCCAGAACATAATTGTCTAAAGGTCACAGAATTATGTACAAAACCGAGACCTGACATACAGGAGACGCCCTTAAAAGACCCAGACAGGGAGCGGTTTGTGGACGGCTCATGCCTAAGGCATGAGGATGGTAAATTGAGCGCAGCCTATGCTGTGTGTGAATTAACTGGAATAGTCGAAGCATCCTTCTGCACAAGTAGGTGAATTAATTGCTCTGATCAAAGCTTACAAAATTGGGAAAAATTTAAGAGTAACCATATTTACGGACAGTCAATATGGGTACGGGGTTGTGTATGACTTTGGCCAACTGTGGATGCAGAGGTATTTCAGGACTTCTTCAGGATCACCAATCAAAAATGGACAGTTTGTAAAAGAATTATTGGAAGCAATACAATCACCAAAAGAATTGGCAGTGGTGAAATGTGCCGCACACCAGTCAGGAGACGATTGGGTGGTAGTCGGTAACAGATACGCAGATCTAGTCAACACTGTGCCAAAAACAGGTTGTCAGTAAATAAAAAGGTTGAAAGGATGGGAATCAGCTGCCAACTTATGTTATGTGCACCACCTGAAACATGGAATGTTGTGAAAAGACTGCAAGACGATGCCGAGGAGAGGGAAAGATGTTTGGATCAAAATAGGATGTACCCGAAGAGCAGATGACAATGTATGGGTATATACAGATGGCAGACCAGTCATGCCCGACTGTCTGATTTCACAAATTGCCAGAATGTATCATTGAGTGATACAAAAGGGGATGATGGACGGAACGTTTGAGCCAATCAAACACTCACCCCCAGTCAACTGATCTGGGTTTAATCCATCATCATTCTTTAGCTCACTCCACCACCCCAGTTCAGACATGGCCATATGCAAATCAGTCTGACCCTGTGCCTCATGGGAACAGTCCAGCCCGAACTGCCAAGCCATGTCTTCCCTGGACCGGAAACAAGCATCCTAGGACCGGTTTCTGGCATTCCAGCCGTCATCAGCCAGGCTTGCTTGAATCCAGTGGCAAAGTGAGCAAGGGACCCGCTCACTTTGCCACTGGATTCAAGCAAGCCTGGCTGATGGCGGCTGGAATGCAGAAACCGGTCCTAGGATGCTTGTTTCCGGTCCAGGAAGACATGGCTTGGCAGTTCGAGCTGGACTGTTCCCATGAGCACAGAGTCAGACTGATTTGCATATGGCCATGTCTGGACTGAGATGGTGGAGTGAGCTAAAGAATGATGATGGATTAAACCAGATCAGTTGACTGCGAGTGAGTGTTTGATTGGCTCAAACGTTCCGTCCATCATCCCCTTTTGTATCAGAATGTATCATGGAGACACATGTAGGGAGAGATGCCATGATTAGACTCTTCAGACAAAGTTGGTACAATCCAAAGTTTAGGGCTGCAGCAGAGAGTCTTTGCCAAAGGTGTTTGACTTGCCAAATGAATAATCCGGGAAGGAGAACAGTAATTGGTTTGGGAAAAATTGGTAAAGCTGAAGGTCCCTTTGTACGATTGCAGCTAGATTTCATCCAGTTACCACCATGTAAAGGACTGAAATATGTACTTGTCATAGTGTGTCTGTTTTCAAGGTGGGTGGAGGCTTACCCTACCAGAAGGAATGACAGCATTACAGTCGCAAAACTGTTGTTACGAGAACTCATTCCTATGTTCGGTTTCCCAGTAACTTTGGAATCAGATAGAGGAAGTCACTTTAATAACGATGTAATTCGAATAATATGTGAAGCACTCCAAATTGAACAGAAATTGCACTGTGAGTACCGCCCAGAGGCTTCTGGTGTGGTTGAACAAATGAATGGCACAATAAAATAAAGACTGTCAAAGATGTGTGCATCAACATAGTTAAATTGGCCAGATGCATTGCCTCTTGTTTTAATGGGACTCAGAAGCATCCCTGATAAATACCGGATTGAGTCTGCATGAAACAATCATGGGAAGAGCAATGAGACAAGCACATGTACCTACAAATAAACTGCTGAACATAACTGATGATATGGTTCTAGATTATTGCAAAGGATTGGCTGACCTAGTGCGTTCTGTCTCACCAGGTTGGAGAAGATGCAGTTTCCAGGCAGCCTGAACAAGAGCATGATCTGAACCCCGGAGACTGGGTGGTTGTGAAGCATCACACCAGAGAAACTGGTTTATCACCCAGGTGGGGTGAACCTTGTCAGGTTATACTAGTTACGAACACAGCAGTGAAATGTGCAGGATTGCCTAATTGGATTCATGTAAGCCACACCAAAAGGGTGCCAGATCCTGAAGGACAAGATCCTCAGTCAGCATCAATAACTGAGGAAGCTGAAGGTTGGACAGCTGAAGAATCCCAGGTGAGAGATTCGAGGGAAGCTGAAGAACAACTGAGCACAAGTCAGGACTGGATACCAGTGGTTGATATACCAGAAGTTTATAACAGAACAAGAAGCCGAGCAAAATTAGAGGAAATTAGGGAGGACCAGATAGGTGAAGAAGAAGCAGCTCAGGATGAGGAAAATGAAATGATAAAAGAACCTGAGCAGGATCAGATAGGGAGAGGAAATTGGGCTCAAATCGACAACGAAACAAAATTTGAGCAGGGACAGACTGGTTTAGAAGAACGCGGTCAGGCTGCAGAAGTACAAAGTGCACTAAGACCTGATCAGAACCAGTTAGAACTAGAAAAATACGTTCAGGGAGAAGAAAACAAAGAAAACCTCAAGCATAAAGACGTAAATCCTGAACAGGGTCAGTTAGTAGAAACTCACATTGAAGCAACTGAAGAAAAATCAATAAGACCTGATCAAGAACAAATAGAAGAAGAGACTGAAAACAAAAAAAAAAAAAACTGCCACAGCTTGAAAATAAAAGACCTTTTGGTAAAGAAATAAGAGGTGAAGAGACAGTGCAAACAAAGAAAGCCAGAAAAGGTGATCATTGGCCTAGTGTCATCAAAAGAGTAAAATACCATATAGAAACCAGGAGTGAAGATCCGGAACAAGTAAATGAAGTAACAAGTCTAACTGGACAAACAAGTGGAACTGAAAAACGAAAAAGCAAAAGACTGAAACTTGTGAACAATAAGTTTAAAGATCCTGATTGGACTTATATAATACTCGAAGACTACGAGAGTTCAGAGTCAAGTGAAAGTGGTGACGAAAGCACAAGTGCAGAACTGACTTATGAGAAAGAAATAAAACCACCCTGATAACATTAAAAGACTTGAAAGAAAAAGATAAGAGAAATCTTCCTTGTCAAAAATGCCTGACGACAGTTTCTGGGAGACCAAAAAGGAAATGTTGTAAAATGCTGTGCCATATGTAGTCTGGTAATGGTGCTTGTAGTATGGTTAGTTGTGATTGTAGCAATTCCTTACCTTATGATAATGGATAAAAAGATTAACAACGAAGGGAAGGATAGATAACTTGAAAAGTAATAGAGTAAAATTAAGAGCAGAAGATGAACCAGAGTTTCATCATGTGGTAACAGATGACACGAGTGTATACGTTTTCACAAAATGACTGTTTCAATATGTAGATACCATGGAAGTTAGTGACTTATGTCTGTATGAAGTTACCCGAATCAGTAGCAGAAGGGTTAACATATCATCATTTGCCATTAACTTATGGCATATCATGTAGTGTATTGACTAGTTTATTTTATAAAACAGGGAGACTTCAGTATTATTATTCAGATATAGATGTGATATTTTGAGGTTCCGATTCGAAAGAATATGGACCCAGTGCTTAGTAGTCAAGATGCACAATTTATGGGAGAATTTGCCTAACAATGAAGTCAATAGATAGAACACATGCACATAGAAGCAATTTAACATGTTCGTTACATGAAGAAAAGATATTTTTGAATTTAGTAGAAAATAGAAGACAAGATTTTCAAAAGAAAGCAACTGAGCATAAGGCTCATCTGCCACCTTGGGCTGAGAAAGAGGGTATTTACACACCTGGCAAGGCTCAAGCTGCTGTGGCTCTAGATTTTTTAAAGACAGGGAAAATTTGTCTACATAGGTTAAAGACTGATTTCAACAATGTTTTCATCGGTACCAGTGAATGTGAACATAATTTCTTAATCCTTGGAGGTTGGGGACTAAAAGGAGGAACAGATTCAGTTTTTCCTGGAATCTACTATGTGTGTGGGAATAAGGCTTACTTAAGGCTTCCTGCACGGTGGTATGGAAGTTATTTTGGGATAGTATTTCCAAAAATATACCACGTAAAAAGAAACACTGGGAGCAATGAAAATAATAGTGGATTAACACGTAGTAAAAGAGCTAGTTTTTCTGAAATTGTAGGTGACATATTTGGTTCATTGATACCTTCAGTGGGAATAATTCTGAACTCAAGGAAAATATGTAAATTATCTACAGTGGTGGATCATTTATCAACGGATACTGCTGGAGGGTTTCTAATGATTAATGCGGAGATGGTTGCGATTAGATCAATGGTTATGCAAAATTGACTTGCTCTTGATATAATATTAGCAAAAGAGGGCGGAGTCTGTAAATTATTGAAAACAAAACATTGTTGCACGTACATACCTGACAAAAGTGCAGAAATCGGAACGTATATAAAGAATACAACAAAACTTGAGAATGAACTAAAACCACTGGAAGTTGATAGTGTATGGGAAAGATTGACAAATAGCATTACGTCAATTGGTACCTGGTTTGCTAATGTAGGAAAAGGACTTATAGGTCAAATATTAGTACCCTTAGTAGGGATAGCAATAAAAGTATTGTCAATAATATGGTGCAAATGTTGTAGCAAGAATGAGACGTATAGAGTGACAGGAAAAGGAAAGAAACGAAAGTTTGATGAAACTGAATTAGAAGATCTGAAAAGTGAATTATACAAGAAACTGAAAGGAGATGATAAAAATAGAAAGTGTAAAGGTGAAGCTGAGAATTTTATGCTAAAAGTTGGCATCTGGTTGTGGGTAATTTTTTGATGGCTCAGAAACGCCATCAGAGAGGGGATTGATGGAGCAAGAACTCAGAATGAGACTTGCTCGTAAGCAATCCTCTCACAGTATTAATTAAACTTTGTAATGTCTTTACTAATAAATGCATACATGAACACTATCCAAGTGAAGCTTGCCTATGTGTTTAAACTAATAAGTAACGCTTGTCTAATCCAAAATGGCCGCTAAAGAGCAGGAATTCCATTGCGCATGTGTCAACCATATCACGTGGTATGACATCTTTCTTTGCTTGGAGGGAAAACTTTGCTTCTGCGCAGTGTGTGTTAAAATGGCTGCTTAATGTTTTCACGTGCTAAAGCTTGCGCATTTGCTGCAATTAACACTGATATTTTAATGCGGGCTAGATTTATAATTAAATGGGAATAGAGTAGAAATAGGGGGTATACAGTGAAGACATTTATTTGTGATTTAATGTTTTCTTCTTTGACTTTTATTAGTTCGTAAAATGGGGCCTGGGTTAACGGAACGGCAGTCTGAAGCCAATGAGAAGTGCGTATGCGCCCTGAAAAGCAAGGCACAGCGATGAAGTCAACTTGGAAGTCATCCAAGGCCGCGACCTGTGGGCCAACTCCACTACATCCGCAATGTTCTTGCAAAATGCAACATTTTGTATACGTTGTGTATCAAACTTTGTCGTGAGACGGGTGGGAAATAAAGCAAATGTATTAATTGTGAGGGGCGGTATTTTAAAACAATGGGCTTAAAGAAATTGAACTAAATTGACATGGTGTGAGGATCAACCCCCTGTCCCCGTCCAATCAGAAGTAGTGGGCCCATAATTTTGAAACATTAATGGGAGGTACCTGGGTGTAGAAGGGTATAATAGATATAGAATTAGTTAATTAGTTAGCATTAGGAGCTCAGACACGAGAGATCAGGCTTTGGTGCCCGACGAGCTGATAGATTGCAGACTGAACCGCTGTCCAGAGAGGTCCTGAGGTGGGGGCGGCGGAGTCCATTAGAAGGAAGATACGGAAGAACTCGAGGAGGAGCGAAGTGTCAGAGAGGGGAACGACGCAGGCGTCGTTGATAGAGAGGTCACCTATCCTGTCCAGAACCTGGTCCGGAGGTCTTTGGTCTTCATCCTTCCTGGGACCTATCTTTCCAACTCCTTGGCAAGGGGTTTGGTTCTCACATCTTTAGGTAAATATAAATTCAACCTCCAGCTGTGCTGCGGTCTCTATCTTCTTCCTAAAGGGACAGTCATTAATCGATAATTGATTATTAGTATGCTTCATCCTTGATATACGATTAAGTATTATGTGGTTTTGCAATTTACTTTGCTAAAACTTTAGATAAACATTTTAAAACTGCCTGACTCAGTAATTATTTTAGAAATGTATGAATTGTATTTGAATGTCACTCATTTTAAACTTCCCAATTATCAAAGGGTCCATTGGTAAGTCATTACTCTTCAATCAGATAGGTAATTGGTAGCAGGGATATTGATAAAGAGTACAACTGACCCACCAGCGGAAATTGCTAGCGTAGTATGAATGAATGGGCCCAGGTGAGTATTCGGTGTATGAATGCTTGTTGCTAGTAACCCGCTGGATCAACAGCGCTAAACAAATAAAAGTAAATAGCACTCCTCTAAGAGGGAAGGCAATGGCAGAGCAGCCACTAAACCACACAACCCAGACACATTGGAACTACACAATGTAATCCAGGACAACTAAGAACAAACACTGTCACAGTCAACACGAGCAGCAAGAGCACTCATCGAAGAATCATCACTGCTCTGGTCGGATTACTTGGCTGTAAATTAAATAGGCTGCATGGAAATCAGGCATAGCGTTGAAGTCCGTATTTAAAAGGCACAAGCACTTCTAATGTAGCAGGCAGGGGGAGAAAAGAAAATTGGCGAGAGCAACGTTAAGCTGGGGGTGAAAGCACACCCGTTACAGGTAATCCGAGCTGAGGAGCAAAGCGCAGCGAGCTGTCACTTTGGAACTGGAGAACTGCTCAGTAAAGCGCTCCAATACCTTCCGGTCGGGTTCTCGTTTGCGGGAGAGTGTGTCCAAAGAGACATTTGCAGCCAAAGAGGTTTTTTTTTTGGGATCCATTTCACAGAGGAACAAATTAATGAGTAAGAGCCCTTTGTTGAAGTCATGGTTTTTAGCAAGTGAGTGGAGGAGCAAACCTAAAGCATATTATTGTTTAACACAGATGTTCGCTCAGAAAATAAACACACCAGATCTAGGTAATTTACATCATGCACCTTTGTGCTCCCTAAAGGCATCGCTGAGTTGCTGTCTCCCATGGCCCCTGAAGAGCTCTCCGTTTGCCACGAATTAAACAAGCAGGTGGTCACAACTGCGCATGAGACCCTCCTGCAGTAAGAGAAACTCAAAGAAAATAGTGCTTACAGACTAAAGATGACGTACCGTGTAACAACCGAAGTAAAAGGGCTAATATAATCCTCAGGGGAGGTTACAAATGAAGAAACTGTGGTAATATGGAGAGACTAACAAGCCTAATAACGAATCAGAAGCCAGCATTTACAAAAGGACAAAGACAAGCCAATGACAAATATGGGCGGAGAGTTGGCAGGGCTTCAAGTACATACGCCAATACAGCATGGCTCACAGAGTAGCGCATGCGCTGCCAAGGCTCAACCTAACAATGCCTGATGCTGTGCTGAGTGGGAAGTGCTCGGTCCCAAAAAGCATAAATGAAAAGACAATAGGGAACACTGCACAAAGTGCGGCATCCGTGAAGCGCGTGCCACAACACTTGAGGGAAGTGCTCCATTACACTGAAGCGCGGGGGCCATGAATCAGGTGCTGTGCTATGTGGGAAGTGCTCAGTCTGAATGTAAAAAAATAAAGTTCCAAAGACAAGAAAATGGCACAAGCGGAACAGGACAAGACCTGCGGCGAAACTACATGGGAGTTAAAAATTGAGGAAAAGGTGGGACAATCGGGAACAATTATCCACTTGGAAGCAATGTTTTTTCAAGGACACTGACAAAAGCCAAACAAAATCTGGTGGCAGGTCTGTAAACCCACAGAGCGAATACAGCATGTCTCGAAGGCAGCGCATGTGCACTGCCTAGGCTCAACCTAAAAACAGCAGCAATACTAGTTACAAGGACCGCGAAAGAACCAGTCTAGCAGTGGCAGAAGGATATGTTCATTCAATGAAAACATTGCAAGACCAATATGCTCTTACTTTAGGCCTGACAGGTTACTGCCTTTTACAAACAAGGTTCACAGCCACTCCCTTTTCACTTACTTGCAACCTATAACTACCTTTCAATGGCTTAAAATTAGGCTATTAAGTGCAGCCACGAATCTGAATTTCCGTGCTTGCCTGTGCCCACCAACTACACTCCCCCATCGTCCCCTACCACTCACTTAACCCATGACAGCCAATCATCAACAGACCTACAAGCCAAACTGAGTAAGAGTTATAAATACATAGCTACTTCATAAGTTTAAATCGGCGATCAGTAGGCAAGTGTCAAACCTTGCTAATAAAAATAAAACTTTACAAAGTTCAGAAGCAGCAGAAGTGTATGAATCGTCATATGGCTTAAGTAGTTAGAAATCAAAACTAATAGGCCCTAGAAACCCTCTAACCTTGACACTTCCATTATGGCTATAAATTGTATAGAAGGATATCAAGCGAGTTTAGACCATGTTTGAAAGGCGATTCCCTGTGACGTACTACTTTGTCAAGTACCGTACATTTATAAAAGCAAAGGTCGCAGTTGTGAATATCAATATAATTAACTCGCGTACAAGCATGTAGCATAATACAAAATGGCAACAAAAAAAAAATGGTCACGATGCGACGAATTACACACAAGGAACCTACATCTCTGCTACTATAATGTACGTCCGATGCTTTCAATTTTCTAACAATGACTGCAAATGGGGGCTAAATACAAAGTTAACTGTGTGGTGCGATTAGCTTACCTTTACAAAGCCGATATCTTTGGCATACTGCCTGAAACACTGGCGACACATGTTCAAACCATACTTGCGAATCAGTCCGTGCCTGTTCGAGCACACGCGGCTATAAAAGAAAAACAAATATTAGAGTTACAGTAGTAATACGCTCATCTGAGGTTTGATTCAGATGCACGCTGCCATCAAGTTACTGCCAGAAGTGACAAGCAACAACATTCAAACATCAATCTGAACTGTTCAAAATACGAAAGCCAAAATATGCTTCATTACTACGTTGTGTAATAAATTAACAGAAAACTACATTTTTCGGTACAAAAATATTGGAACTGAAACTAAATCTAAGAGGGGCGTTTACCTCGTCCCTCTGGAAATAACTGCAGGTCTCACAATGCAAAGGCCCATTTTACGTCGCAACCTTGAATAAATAGCTCCCTTTATGTATTTGTTAGACAGCCCGGTTAGTTGAAACTATGATCGATCGTACAGTGGAGGTCAAAATTGGAAAGTAGCCATTAACTATGCTTTGAATAAAGAGACGTGGAATAGTGAGGATACATATGACGAATGTGAAGAATACACTTAATCAGAGAATAGTATATGTGGTGATGAAACGGGGCAATGGTTGGGGGGGTGGAAGTGCGGTAGTGCATGTAGTCTGGGCCTGGAGGGTCACTTCTTTTACTCTGTTGTCCGAACGAGCGGCACCGGAGAACGTCCGCTCCAACCTCGCGGGATGCCGCCATTAAGCTGCCCCACGTGGGGGGCTACTACTTACTGCTCCTTCCGAAGCAATTCCCCGACGCTACTGAGCCTGAAAAATCAAAGAAAACCGGAGACTACGTGCATCAAAAGAAACACGCAGTTCTAAAAGTCAACTACTGACTAACCAAGATCGGGAACCCTGTCCGAACTTCCTCGGGTGGCTCCAATAGAGCTGCTGGTGACCCATCTTGTTCTTTCACAGATCGCGAAAAGGAAGAGGCGGAGTTAAGCGTTGCATTTTCAACCCCGTGGCGTCAGTCCCATCGTACAGCGCGAGGAGTAACTTCCTGTAGTTTTAAACTACATTTCATTCAATGTATTAGGCTGAGTTTTGCGCACAGCTTTAACCCTTAGAAAAGCGTGTCAGCTTTCCTTTAATTTTGAAAATAACAGCCGTATTATGATGTTGAGTGACGATAAATTACTTAATTTATAACACAAAATAGAGACTCTCGCTTTAAAATGCACTGATATGTAAAATCTGCGTTCATTCAGTCTTTGGTGTGTAACCGTTGCTTGTGCAGAAAAAACACGTTAAGAACAAATTGCCGCTGTATTACTGGCTCTACTCTTCTGTGGGTTTTGTAGCGCAAACCTCTACAGCCTCTGCTTCCGCCGGAAGTGCCACCCCGCACTGCACGCTGGGACTGAAGAGCCTAGGGTTGACTTTCTGATGAGCGTGTCTGCCTCTTTCTCGCTCGTTGTGGAGTTGAGCGAACGGCAGGGTTAATATTTTAGCTCAACTGTGCGCCTTGAGGCATTATGGAGCTGAGGTGGAGGTTGTTACTCTTATGCTGCCCACCTTTGGTCCGAGGCATCGGCAGACATCATCTCCAGACCAAGTCCCGGGGCTAGAGTGTTGCCCTTGGACACACTCTAAATTTAGCGGACACACTACTAACCTGTTTTATAAACTTGAAGCTACATAGCTGCCATTTTTTTGGGTTTGCTTGTGTGTGACACATTTGTTTTCGGTGCGATTGTGTGTGACGTTTTGACACTACTGCGAGCAGAACAGTTGATCTTATAACTAGGTATATTTCTTATATATCCCTGTTGTGCAACGTAATCATCTGTAAATAACCTTAAAACAGCATCAGTTATCCTTATCGAGTCTGCACTATCTTCTGTATTGCAGTCTCCAACATCTTGGCATTTACAGATATCGCTTTATTTCTCCACATCTGTACCAATCTCAATAACATCTACACTCTTAGTGCATCCCTGCAGTCATGGATACTCTGAACCCCTCAGACTTAATAAACACAAAGCAAATTCTGGTCAACACTTATAGTCTTCGTCCTACATGACTTTTTTTTTCTGAAAGAACATGCTTTTATTTAAGGAGATGTCCACGTTTCTCCTCAAGTAAGACTTGAATGCAGATTTTCCACAGTTTTAATGGGTAGAAAATCATAATTTTATGTCAAGGCCCGGAGGCCGATATTATGCATTATACCTTTATTGCTCCCCAAACACAGCAGCAACAAACACTTAGAATTAGAATACACCAAATACATTCTAGAACGTAGAACATGCATATACTCCTAGAACAGGCAGCCATCTTCCTCTTTAGTAGCTGCGAAATAAACAGAGTCCAAAACTCAAATCCAATCGAAGAATCTGTAATCCGAACCATACGATCTTCTCCAACCTTTGCCGGCTTACTCCATCTTAACCTAAAATACAAAATTAATAAATTATAAATAGGGCGGGCACAGCGGAGGGATAATATCAGCCTCCGTGCCTTTAATAAAATTATTATTTTCTACCCATTAAAACTGTGGAAAATCTGCATTTTATGTCAAGGCCCGGAGGCCAATATTATGCATGTTCAAAGTTCATCCAAAACTCTCTCCAACACATTTTCCACAGGTTTAAAATAAAATCTTTTAAAAGTCGAATCTTTTGTCCAATCTGCAGCCCTCAAAATTCCACTCAAACTAAAACCCTTCATAAAGGCCTTACTAGCCATAGCCCCCCTAACCGAATGTGCCCCAAATACACTAACATCCACCCCTGCCTTAAGCATCACTCCTCTTACCCACCTAGATAAAGTCGGGGCTGAAACTGCTTTAAAAGGCTTCATATATGAAATCAACAACTGTGTACAACCATCCTGCCTTAACCCTAAAGTCCTCTTCTCATATTCCTTTAGACAACTAACCACACACAAAATCTTGGTCCCCTCCAAAAGTGGGTAAAAAACTGTCCTAGACATAGTCTTTGTCCTTTTCCTAATATCAAAACAAACACCCTCCGGTTGATAACTTCTTGAATTAACCTCCAAAGCTCTTATATCTGAAACCCTTCTAAAGGAAACCATACACAAAAGCATAGCCAACTTCCAAGACAAAAGTTTCAAGTCCAGTCCTGAATTTGCTCCCCAGCTTACCAGCTCTTTCAAAACCACTGATACATCCCAAAGAGATCCATACTTAGCTTTTGGTGGAAGCACAACTCTAACGCTCTTAACCAATCTTTTAACTAGAGCATGTTGTCCAACCGGAACACCATCGACTAAAACATGCCCTGCCGAAATTGCGGACCTAATCAAATTAACTGTATTGTACGCTAAACCACTATTATACTGAACTGATAAATAATTTGCAACCTCCACTATAGGAGCTGATATGGAATCCAGACCCCTTTCAAAACACCAATCACACCATCTTCTCCATGCAGACCCATAAACCTTTGATGTTCCCTTAGACCATGATTTAGATATGAGCTCCTTAGCTTCCTTTGATAATCCATGCATTTGCCATATTCTCCTGAAATCAACCATGCCACTAACCTCAGCTGACCTGACATTACCAGATCGTGAACGTTCCCCTGCGCATCTAACAGGATTTCTTTGAAATTTGGCATAATGATCGGGTCCTCTATCAAAAGACTCATCAAATCTGGAAACCACACTTGAGCTCTCCAAAAAGGCGTTACCAAAACCAACTCTGCTCGTTCCCTTCTGACTTTCATCAACACCCTCTGAATCATTGCAAAAGGAGGAAAAGCATAATTCCTCCCCTCCTTCCACACCTGAAGGAATGCATCTATTCCCTTTGCCTCCGGATCCGGTCTCCAGCTGTAAAAATCTTTCAACTGAGTATTCAGTCTGTCCGCAAACAGATCCACCTGCAAAGGCCCCCACCTCTGCAGTAACCTCACAAAAACCTCTCTGTTCATCCTCCAATTGCTCACATCCCTCATGTATCTTGAATACCAATCCGCTTCTACGTTGCTCAACCCTGGGATATACTGTGCTTGAACCATAATTTCTTTCTCCAAACAAAACCTCCAAAACTCCTTGGCTAGTTCCGCTAATCCCCTCGACCGAGGTCCCCCCAACTTGTTCACATACCGAACTGCCGACATGTTGTCCATTTTCAGCAGAACACAACACTTCACTTGATCCCTTAAAAAACTCTTTATCGCAAAAGACCCTGCTAAAAGTTCCAGACAATTTACGTGCATTCTTCCTTCGACCATTGTCCCCCTGTCGACACTGACCCACATCTCGCACCCCATCCGTGCAGACTCGCATCCGATTCTATCTCCATCTCCGGTACTTCCCCGAATATCGCCCTTCCATTCCATGCTTCCAGACTCATTAACCACCAATCCAATTCCTCTTGAGTCTCTTGATTCATCTTTACCCTCTGAGAATACCTCGTATCCTGTCTCAAATGAAAGGCCTTCAATCTCTGCAACGCCCGATAATGAAGGGGTGCTGGAAATATTGCCTGACTCGATGCTGACAACAGACCCAACAACCGAGCCAGCTGTCTCAACGTAATCCACTCTGCACTCCTCACTCTTTTCACTTCCTTCCTGATTTTCCTCACTTTCTCCATTGGCAATCTCAATACACATTCCAACGTCTGTATCTGAAAACCTAAGAAATTCATCTCCTGCATAGGTTCTACACATGATTTCTCCCTGTTCACAACAAACCCCAGATCCTCTATCACTTTCACCGCAAACTCCGTCTGCTCTCTCGCTAAATTCTCCTCTTCTGCCATTATCAAAACATCGTCCAAGTAAATGATTAAACGAATCCCCCTGGACCTGAGCCAAGCTGCCACTGGCCTCATTACTTTTGTGAAACACCAGGGGGCTGACGTCAAACCGAATGGAAGACTCTTGAACCTCCAACGATTTCCCTTCCACCTGAACTGCAGATAATCCCTTTGCTCCTGACACATCGGAATGGTCAGATACGCATCTTTCAAATCTAACCTGGTCAACCAATCCCCTTTTCTCAACAAATCCCTTAGCATGTGAATACCTTCCATCTTGAAATGATTGTAACCAACCCAATCGTTTAACTCCCTTAGGTTTATTACTGGTCTCATTCCTTTCCCTTTCTTTTCCACCAGAAACAGATTGCTCACGAAACAACCAGGCACCGCTTTCGCCAGTTCTATTGCCCCTTTCGCCTCCAAGGCCTCCACTTCCTTTGTCACCAAATCTTCCATTTCTTTTTGAATCTCAAAATGTTGGGAATCCTCCCCTGCACCGGCGTCCTGATAAAATCTATTCTGTAACCTGTCACCGTTTCCAAAACCCATGGATCCTGAGTAATCTCTCTCCACCTTGAAACAAACAGGGCTAGTCTGCCGCCCAATTTTACATGGATAGAAATAGGGTCTTGTAAACAACTTACCTGAGACCCCCCTTGTTCGCCTTTCAGATCGCATGCCTCTTGATCTGCCCCTCTGTCTTTGTGGGAAGAAACCTCCCTGCTCAGATCTGGTGTAACCATATCCTCCACCATAACCTGCTCCATAGGGTCTGACTCCTCTACCAAAATTACTCCTGGTAAAACTTTGACCTCGGCCGGGGAACCGACCCCGCGTTCGCCCGGCCAATCCAAAAACTCTTCTGATATCCTTCTGCGCTTTCTGCAGTGAATTAAAAGTTCCTACATATTTCGCCATATCTTTGACAAAATCATCCCCGAAAAGTAAGCCTTCACTCTGCTCCCCTAGCTCCTTGCTTGCCAAGTCTGCGAGTTTAGGATCTATTTTGAAAAGGATACTCTTCCTCCTTTCCATACACAGAGCCGCATTCGAATTGCCAAGAAGGCATATGGCTCTCTGCACCCACTGGCGCATCTCCCCTACATCCACACCAGTGTTGTTCGTATGCGCCTCCTCGCACATATCAAAGATTTTTGTTAATGGACCCAAAACATCCAGCAGCCTGTCTTGACATCCTTTCAGCCCTTTGTCTAGACCCCTTCTAGGATCCTTACCACTCTTATTAAGGAATGCCATCATCTTTTGATCCAATTCTGGTGTGTAGGCCACCTTACTGTTTAAACTAGGTCTAGGACATTCAGATCTTAACCTAGTTCTGACATCCTTTGGGATCTCTCTCCTAATCCAGTACCTTACGTACTTGACCACATGTTCAACTGGTGTCCACTGTGGAGACAAAGGATGTTGTATCATTAACGGATCGAACATCTCCTCCCCTTGAGGATCCACAAAGTCACCTATCTCAAACTTTATCCCTTTGCCTTCTAACTTCCTTTTTTTATTAGGAACCTCTTCCACATCTGAATCCTCCAAACTCGAACTACACGTAAGCTCAACATCTCCACTTGTTGAGCTAGAGTCACATGCCGCCACACTATGACTTCTCTTACGCGCCTTTATAGCGCTTCCTTTTGCCTTTATAGCAACCCCTTTTTGAACCTTACGTTCATTTCCTTTAACCTGACTTCCCTTCTCATTATGTCTCCTTTTCTGGGTCTTCTTCAAACCCTGGCCAGACATTCCTGCCACAACATCAACCTCTTCTGTTGTCCAGAAGTCATCATCCTCACCAGATCTGTGCCTGGTCTCTTTTTTCCTCATACTTTTTTCCAAAGTATTTTCAATCTTTTATCCAGAGATGCTGACATCTCCCCAAACATCTTTTCCATATACATTTTTATTCTCTCTTCCATACTAGCCTCTGCTCCCTCCATTTCTATGTTTTTTTATTAATCACCACAAAAAAATATCAAGCTCTATAATCTCCTTCAAAATTCTTTTGCTCCAATCTCAATTAATCACAACAATACAATCTCCTTTCCTAACTCTCTATTTTTTATACTCCCAAACTCCTAAATCAACTTCCCTCACTTGAATCCGACCTCGCGCTGAACCTCCGAGCGAAGTCTGACTGAAACTGACTTCGATCCGAAAGACGCTTCTTTTCATCCCTAAAGATGGCCGCCCAACTTTCCTTAAGCTCATTATACTCCTATCCCATTCTCTCAAAATGGCCGCCACACGTAACGTAAGTACGGTGGCCCCATCTGGACTCTCCTCTTTGAACTTCCCCCTTCTCGCGCACCATATCCTTTGCCACGAGAGGAGAAAGACGCGCTCGAGCGCAGAGAAGGACGCGCTCGAGCGCTACTGCTCGAGCGCAAATATCTCGCGCATTACTAACGAAATCCGCTTGACAACCAACTGCCACACGCTCGAAAAACGGTAACTCCTTTATACAATACGTTACTACTTTTGCGATTAAAAGCAACCCATAAATTCTTATTCGCTCCTTGCCACAGCGCTAATCTTTTTCCATGATTTTATCCCCATACCGACATCTAAACATTTTCCCCTTTAAAATATCAAACTTTTAACCCATAACATATTAACTCCTCCTTGCTTAAAACGTAAACCCCATCGATTTCTTCTTTATTCTTCTTTAATTAATAAATCAAACATACAACTCATAATTCAACTTAAAATTCTAACTAGAGATTTGAATCTACTTATCTTGTGCTTGAGCAGCAACAAAAGAGGAAGATGGCTGCCTGTTCTAGGAGTATATTTTGTGGGGTAATCTTTTACATAGAAGTGTAAGAACATTCATGTTTCAAGTTCTTGTATAAGGTAAGAGAATTATCTGAGGACCTTATAAGAATGAAGGAGAAACCAAAACCTGGACAAAATTATATACTGGCTGCCAGGAAGGAAACCAGTACCGCCTTCCTAAACCAGAACACAATAACACTACCTATCAGCTGTCTTTCTTTAAGCTGTATACAAGCACAAATCTGTCTTGGCTGATAACCTTTGCCATCGCCAACAATGTCCCTGTTTATGGCCTATGCTTTTCGTTGGTTGTCTCCATTTCACTTGGCAACAGTATAACCATATGTGGGCCGGACGCATCTGACTGGGCTAATTCATCTTTTGCACCCTACCTATTTACACTTTTTTTCCCTCTGATTACTCCTTTGCAAGATGCTGGGAAAGTGCAACACACTCATACCATTTCTTCTAAACCTTGTCCTTGATGAAAGTATACATTCCGACCCTACGTTTTGCATGCCGTATCTCAATTCGTGGTTATTTTAGACCTTGAAGATAATACCCCAGTGAGTCTTTACTGAAAGTCTGGTACAACGGCCAAAACAATTTCTATGATTTGAACTGCAAAACAATATACAAAAAATACAGAAACAAGCGTTCATTAAACATACACAAATTATTTATTTTTTTATTCGCCAACAAATATTTAAAAAAACAAAATTTTAATAGGAAGATTGGAGCGTTTCTAAATTCAATTGAAGCCACTCATCATCCATACTGTTTTCTGTTTTATGCCCTTGCGCTGCTCCCACGAATCACTCTGAGGGTGCTCATTTAATTTTTAGCCTCCAGTTTCAAATTTCTTCACATTTACAGACCTTTTTAATTTTCATTTGCACATTTTGCTTCTTTGTTTATATACACTTTATTAATCCGTAAATATTTGTTCATTTTCTAAGCAGTCGTTGAGCCCCAGGAGTCCCTGGACTGTTAAGGACCACTACTCTGTAGGTAACCTCTGTTTTCTATACCAGAGAAAAGCTTCTCAGTATGCCCTTATTTATTGAAGGTGTCTGTACAATTCAGAGATTTATCAACCCTAATTTTCCCAGGATACTTAGAGGTGCATGGGGCCTGAAAAAACTTTACATTTCTGTAAGCAATTGTCACTGTTGATGGGCAGATTTTCAATGCCTCTTTGGCAGCAGCAAATGTAGCAATGCTTTTCTTTTTAATCCTAAATGATTGAAATGTTCAGTTCTCACCCAGAGTCGATATTCCTTCGGACCTCACTATCTTCTTGAATGACATGAGATGGTCCTTCATTATTTACTAGGAAAGCCCGGTGAGAGCATAGCTCCAGAGGAAACGACTCACCGTATACAAGTAGGAAATCACAAAGTCCTTTCTTAAGCTTCATGAAGCTAAGAGCCTTGATAAGGTCATGTATTAAGATTTTCTTTTTCATTTTAATTTTTTAATTGGTCGAGTTGAATTGAGAATTTGAACCAGAGCTCTTTTCATAGAGCTCATTCGGAATGGTGTGACTGGCGAAGTGGGGTCATAATTATTAAAAAAACATAACATGTACACTGGACACGGTGGTCCTGCTTAGGTTACAAAAGATCTGTAATTAATTTATTACTTTTGGGACTGGAAAATAAGTATAGTCTGAGAGTAAAGAAGTCATAGAGACTGAGAAAAGTATGTGGGGTGTCCTCAGGCAGGAAAGCGGTTATATTAAATGATCATGGAGGCTTGTATCTGCCTTCAGACTATTGGAAAACAGACTCCTTTCTACGATGTAATGCTCAAGACTGGTTCATGAAGGCTCACAAACTTACATTGCTGTGCGGTCTTACTAAAACAGTGCTATACAAATCTCTGAATTAGTGTAAGTGGGCTTGTATTTAACATAATTAATGTGTGAGACCAAAGATAGACTTGTAGACAGGATGGGGTCCTTGGTCTTTATTCAGTAAGGGGGATGAGCAGGCAGCGCAGGATAAGCTGTTCTTACCTGCTTATCTTTGCAGTTCTATGCAAAATGTTGATATGGCAGAAAAGCAAAGACTTACTGGGATATAGAGTAGAGACAATGTTTTTCAGCAGCCACACCAATGGGCAAACTGTGTGACTGGTTCTCATAATTCAACCTTATTTCTTTTATGCCTGTATTTACATGTAAAATGTTAACGTGTTGTGAAAGCAGGCATTCTTGAAGACAAAGGCCTTGATTACATGTGAGCCAGTAATCCTGTTTCCAGAGCCTGAAAGAGGATTGATTACAGGAAGCTGGCAGTCAGGAGTTAAGTGCAAACTCCAGCTAGAATTCCCCTGGATTCTACATCTAGCAATGTCATCATCCAACTCCCCCCAGCATGCACACCGTATGTACTAGTCCTGGCTAATGTACCGCCACTAAAACATGCTGAATTAGAATCTTACAGCCACACTAAAAATAAGGTGCTTCGCTAGCTAGTAGGGAGGTTTCCTAATCTTAATAATCAGTGGTTGTTTGAAGAAATAATTATCATTAGAAGATTAGGCTGGATTGGGCATACTCCCAAGGCTATCACAGGGGATTGTTTCATGGTTAATTTTGTTATTCTCCACAGAGTAGGCTCTATTTTGAGGGAGTTTAATATTCCCTTCCCTAGTAGAATTACAGTGCTTTGACTTGTTTTTTTCAACAAACCTCCTATTGGGGGGGGTCAGAGGGAGACTAACTTGGCTCCAAGGTGGGTGTTTGTTCCCACTATTCTCCAGCCACAGAGGCATCCAATTTCTCTGAGCAATCGATACAAGCCCCTGAGTGGGTTGAACGAGCAAGACTGACTGGGAACTGGAATTCTTAATATCACTCCGGTTAGCGCAAGTATGACTTCTAGGATGTTGAAAGTCTTGAGTTGATTTATATAGCGGGGGTTCAGGGAGAATCCGGGGACACTGAGTTAATCAGTTTTCTCAAATGTGACATTATCAACCTGCAGGAAACCTGCGATTAAAAAGGGGAGCTACATTTAGATGGGTATGTATCATTTAGTGTGAAGGACGTTCCATCTCCAAGGGGTCGAGCATGAAGGGGGCTTGTTACGCTTGTCAAGTTAGACCTGGACTGTAACCTCAAAGTGATTCCCTCTAATTCCCCTTTTTTCTTGGAGTCCTGTTGTCTACTGACCACCATTTTAGTATTTTCTGTATCAATATTTACAATGCTATTCATGGTAAAGAGAATGTAGATGTCCTGGCCGAATTAGGAACGTTTCTAGATGTCTTCTATCTTTCTTGCCTCTCACATCATGTTGTGTTCATTCTATCAGGGGACTTTAATCTTCACCCTTGTAGGGGTTGGTAATCTGTATGATCCCGAGAATTCAGAGCGTTTTCCCTCTGACCAGGCACATGTCAAGCATACTCCTTAAAGGGAAATCCTAAATGACCTGGCTGCAAACTTTAACCTAGTTAATTTGCTTTGTAAAAAAAATCCCTTGAGCGGATGGAGGGCATACTCACTTTCAAGGGTCCTGGGCCGGGATCTATTATTGATTACATCTTTGTGTCCAAGGTTTTTTTCCTCTTTGCTAAGTTTTTAGCAGAATGGAACTCCTATTGCAATCACAACCCTCTGATTGCTACTTTTGTATAGGGAAATAAGCAATTGGGCATAAGCGCCCTTTACAAAGCCTTAGTTACCACCAAAGATAAGGGTCATATGCTCAGATGGGCCAATGTCATCCCTGAGGTATGTAAAGCTGATATGGTACAGTTATGCCAGGAGGACTTTAGGACCTGCTTAGATGAAGAGGCTTCAGATGCTCATATACTTAAAGCCTTTGATTCTATCTGTGAATATATAAATCTAGCTAGCCCTCTCCAAGTCAGGAGTGGCATGCCCCCCAAGCCCTGTTGATGGCTTGATATAAATAGCTCTAGGACTAAGAAGGGGCTCCTGATGTCATTAAAAAGTATACCAGGAGGTAGGGCAGAGGTCAAAAGGCATCTATCAGCCTATAGATCTGCACTTACAAGTAGGAAGCAGCAGCTAAAGAATGAATTGTAGCCAGTACCTTGAAGGGTAGCCTCAAGTTCTGGGGGTTTCTGAATAACAACGTTTTAGGTCGAGCATTCGAGACCTGTTGTAACTTCTTTTGTGTACTTATAGCCATCCCCCTGCTATCCATTTGTTTGTTTTAGTGTCCTTTAAAAATCCTTCCTTGCTAGTGGTCAGTCCAGCCTCTTTGTCCCACATTATTCTCTTTCATTCCTCCCAGGCAGCAGGGACTAAGTACTGAATCATTACGCTTTGATTGTATATATGCTCTTTGGGGGACTCATTTTGTCTTCGGTTCCTGCTCAGCACCAGAGCTGCTTGCATTTTATGATCTTTTCAGTGCTCTGAGCTCTGACTTTCTGTAAATAGACATGGGAAGACTCTCTGGTCCCACAGCTGCACCCCCTGCCTTTTTATTTTGGGCACGATTAAAAACAGGCCTTTTAATTAATCAGCACTGGTATGTGAAGCATTTTAAAAGCACAATTTGACATATCTTCAACAGGAAATTCGACTGTTTCTTCCTCTACAAGAACATGCTCACTCAAAGTCAATCACTGTTTGGGGCTGCCCTGGAATGTGTAGCTGTAACTAGAATGTACCAAACCTGTATGTGGGGGAAGGTAAAAAAGCTTGTTTTTATCGCATTCAGTAGCGCAGCAAGTCACGCTGCAAATATTAACCATATAGCAACCAGAAAGCAAAGAACTTGTGCCCTCCGTCAAAGGAAAACAGCATTTTTAGAGGAACGTTGGAGCGTCGGCATCCCCCCCTCCTCCCTTTTTTTAGTAGATCCCACAGCCTGCCCTCTTCAGCTCTGGCTCAGAAAGTGGCAGGTAGCTGGACAGGGAAGGGTGACAGTTTATGGGTTTCTAGCAAAGCCAGACTGTTGTTTTACCGGTGTGCTATTTATGCAGCTAATGCGGGCCGATTTTATTACTGGGGGCCGGGCTGGTCACATTTCCTGCTTGTTTACTGTAGGATTTTATGTTTTGCTGACATGATTTCTTTTTATTTTACCAATGATGTTGGTTTAATAAAGATATTCGAATCAAAATCAACTCGGAACTGAAGCAAGAAGCACAGGCTTTAAGCACAATTCTTGTCACTGCTCTCATACCTGGCCTCACTCAGCGAGGTCAAAACAATCTCTTGCCCTTAGACTACTCTGATGTCATTAGTTGAGCAAAATCGGCTGGCGGCCATGTTTTCCACAAATGCTATTTATATAATATTATTGTTTCTGAATTAATCGTCATGTCATGGCATTTACTAGATTATACTTCTATCTTCTACTTTTTATTTATCCGTTGAGGTTGCATGGTCGCGCTCACTGTTTTCATCAGTCCGATAGTGAACCTTTAAAAAATGACATTAAAAGCGAGTGGCGCTAAAGTTGCGCTCGTTCACCCTCAATAGATGAAATACATTGCTTTCATCAAAAGCCAAAGCACCAAGAGAGGAGCACGTAAACCCTCTCAAAGATTACTTTATTTGTTCCCAGGTGGTATTTTATTACAGGGTTGGACTGAACTCTGTCATGTAAAGGACTTTCCACTAATTATATTTTTAAGGGAAATTGAGTTAACAATGTCATTATTGTGAGCGAGCATTGTGCCTTACTATCTCTATGCCTACGTGTTCTTGAAGGATTTCATTGGATATTTTATGTCCATAGATTCAAATCACAGATGAGTGCCTTTTGGCGCATTCTGAAACTTGCATTTGATTTATTACATGTGAACCAAAATAACAATTCTCTCCTCCTCATTCACCGAAGTACAGAACGGCTTGTGCCTTAAAATAAACTTGCATTTGCGGCATAATGTTGGTCTTCGTCTTTTATCAATCTTTCCACCTTCACTCAATGCACTCATTGTTTGGTAAAAGTGTTTTTTCCCCATCACTTCACTACTACACAAATCACAAAAATGTTCAACTGTTTTGTTCTTAAGCCTTAACATATATGGTTACTCCGTTGCTTCTCACAGCAGAAATGAGATTTGCCTTTTAGTCTTAGACAGGCTCACAGACCTAAGGGCTCACCCCTGCTGGCGGTCTAGGATCTGCTGGCCATTACTGAAAATTTCAGTCGCCTTCCTGCAGTGCACTTAGACTGTGGAGTTAAGATCCGCAAGCTGCAGGTACAGCTTATTGAGCAGTGTTAGGCATTAGACAAATTGCGACTAATATTGTTACCTGGGTTGTTACACTGTATATTTTGTGACAGCTGCAGGAAGAGACAAGTTCAGAAACAGCATGTTCTGTTGTGGCTCACAAAACACAGGAAAAACTCAGAAGAACCTCTGCAGTTTGTTCTGAGTTTCTCTTCTTCTTCGTCTTACCACCATTCCACACAGTTTACCGAATAGGGGGAAGGTTTAGTAGTATGAAAAGGGGAACATTTCCACAAAGATGCCAGGAATGAGGTCTTAGACAAGATTTCTTTAAACCAAGCACTCTTTTTTTAGGTCGAGCCTGGGCAGCCCATGTGCTGCTCTGCGAGGCATGCAGTATTCAGGTAGGGACTTGAAGCTTTGCACACTCCCCGCCCATCTTTTCGATTGGCTCCTGGTACTGGCCTTTCTAAATGGTTGCTTCTGATTCGTTTATAGGCTTGCTAGTTCTGCCTTAGTAACGCCTTGTCTGCATTTGTAACCTTCTATGAGGACTGGACATTTTACTTGTGTTGTTACACTGTCTGTTTTAGCTACAGTCTGTGAGCACTATTTTCTTTAATGTCTTTAATTTAGCTGCTTTTGCAGGCACGGCAGGCTTCCCTAACGCACCCTATTTTCATGACAACGTGGCGCCCAATCATGGACGCTGCGCTTTATCTTTCAAAAATGCTCCCTGCACAGCGCGGCACTTCTGCACGTGCTATGCTGCTTAAATGCTTTTTATTTTTAAAAGCCCCCCACAAACCGCTTTTACTTAAATGGCGGCTGCACCTTTCTTTAGACGAGCCGCATCTTAAAGAAAGGGGCGTGGCCGACATTAACTTGACAACAAATTATATATTTTTGTAAAAGCGCCCCCGCCCCATACTGCGCTTTCACTTTAATGGTGACCGTGCACCTTTCTTTACACGAGCCGCGTCTAAAGAAAGGGGCGTGTCCGCCATTAAAGTCAAAATGTGGCACGGGACGCTTTTGCAAAAAAAAAAAAAAAACCCATTTGTTTGACAACTTAAACAAATGCTTTGTTTGGGTAAAATCACCCCATACCGCACCTTCACTTTAATGATGGCCGCACACCTTACTTTAGATGCGGGTCGTCTAAAGAATGGACTGTGGCCGCCATTAAAGGGAAAGCTCGGCATAGGGCGCTTTTACAAACAAGCATTTGGAATGCAATAGGTCTCGCATATGCAAGAGTTTAAGCTATTAGCATTGTAAATGACAATGCCCTTTATTTAAAAAAAAAAAAAAAAAAACATAAATAAAAGGCATTGTCATTTACAATGCCAATAGCTCAAACCAGCGTAAATGTGTGACCTATTGCATTGCAAATGCTTTTTTTTATTATTTTTTTTTTTTTAAAGAATTCCAGCTTTCTGAGTAGGCGGCCACTGTGCCTGCTCAGGCCTGGGTGAACCATATTTCAGCCCTCTGATTGCGAGTGGCTATAGCGAGTGGCTATAGCTCCCCCAGGGTTGACACGCTTATAATCCATTGGGAGGAAGTGAAACATGCAATATTATCTTTGCCCCTGGGTAGGGTACCTGGAGCTGGGTGATTTGTTAAAGTCGTTAGGGGACTTATGGTCATCTATCATTACTCTGCATGTAAATGAGGCCATCAGAAGCCCTCTCCCAGAAGTTTGGAGACGTTCGGTAATAGTTCCTGTATATAAAAAAGGAGATAGAGCAGACCATGCCTATTATAGGCCAATCTCCCTAGTTGATGTTGAAGTTAAGATCATAGGGAGAGTCATCCTTGAGAGATTGACCAGCTGGGCCAATGAGAATGATTTCCTGTCTGATGTCCAATATGGATTTAGGCCCGGAAGGGGCATGGTTTAGCAGAACCTAAATCTATACCTTCTGATTTCCAAATTCACTTGGGTCCAAAGGGGCTAGGTACAATTGGCCTTTATGAACCTCAGCTCATCCTTCGATAAAGTCAATAGAAACAAGCTTTGGGATGAGCTGGGGCACATGGGGGTTGATCAGGCACTTGTTGTTTTATGAAAGACCTCCACAACTGCCTGACGGGGGTGGTTACATAAGGTTCTGATGGCGATTGCACACATGCTTTAAAAGGAGGTGTTCGCCAGGACGGCATCCTCGCACAAATCTTATTCATCATGTATATTAACTGGCTGGAGGGGGTGCTAAAAAAAACCTTGGCCTTGACAGTCATAGAGTTGGTAGGAGAGCAATTCCAGTGCTTTTATATACCGATAATTCGGTTTTAATCACTCGTACAGCCAGGAGCCTTCAACGACTTTTAGATTCTTTTGTTGCTTTATGGACGGCTTGGATTTATCTACAATTTAAAAAAAAACATTTTATGGTGGAAGGTTTGAAGAACACAAAAACATGTCGTTTTTAGCCCATGGTCATTCCCTAACCTGGGCAGAAAACTTTTCCTCCTTGGGGTTGTTACTTAATTCTTATCTTAGCTGGAAACCTTTAATAAACAAAAATGTGAGGATTTTACAAAGGGTAATTTCTGGGCAATATGATCTCACCATCCGTCTTGGGCACAGGCCTCAAACTCCTGTTAGATATATTTAAGGCCAAATGTTTTCCGATGGCCACGTTTGGCAGTGAGATCTGGGGGTATGCAACTGTTGATAAAGTACAGATGACTGAGGGAGGAATCGTAACCCTGCTGCTGTCTGGAGGCCTGCTCGGGAAGACACCAGCAGCCGCGGACACAAAGGCCTGCGTCCCTAGCAAGAGGCTGCCGAAGCTGGGACTGCCCAGCACATAGATGACTCTGCCGAAACATTTGGTGGGGTGCGTGACGCGGACTCCGCCCCTGGCGCCTCGTTCTGCCGGATTGGAGGTGGTGCGGAACGCCAGACTGCATGCCTCGCGGGGCGCACCCCTGAGACAGGGCACGGACGGCCCTGACAACCGGGCCAAAGCGAACACCTGACCGAACCCCCCCATCTCCTCCACCAAGACTGAGAGGAGGGAGTGCTGGAGAGGTGGGGAGCGGCGGTGGACGATGCCCGCATCGACTGCTGCAGCCAGAGGCCCCGAAGGAGGCATGCAAGGTATCTTGTGCAGATCGTCCGGCGAGAGGACGATGAGACACCAAGGCCGGCAGAACTGGCAGCCCGTAACTACTGGAGACCCCGGAGCTGGGCGGTGAGGAAGAGAGGCCGGGAGTCTTCCGGTCCGTATGTAGGGCCGGGATTATCGAAGCGCGGAGCGAGGTTCAGAGCCAATGACACCTGTGACTGCAGAATGCTCTAGGGGTAGGGAACCCCCAGGGGCCTGTTAGGAGACGGCCGGCGTTAGGCCAGTGCAGTTTGCTCTGATCCGCGGGGTCCTGAGAATTTGCCCTGGGATTGTTGGGGCCTTTGCCGCCTCCTCGCTCTGCTGAGACTTGGACCCCCCACGGGGACCCAGACAGACTTTAGGCCCCCTACGAATATACCCTGATTCATCCTGGCCTACAGACACGTGGGGAGGCTGAGACGACAACAGAGCACGCACGCCTGAAACACCAATACCAACGACAAGGCATACTTTATGGTAACGCCCCAGGTAGAAAGTTCTGTCTACACGCGGCCACTTGGAGCTACGAGCACCTGCCGGCGTAATCCAGGCGGTGAAGAGGTAGGTCTGGGAACATAAGTGTGCAGGAGAGGAGAGAGTGAGGAGAGGAGAGGTTGTGTGCACATAGTCACAGGGGCCGTGGGAGGACCTCCTCCTGTATAAAATGGCAAAGGACAAGGAGCCCAAGCCCCGTCAAAGGGATGTCGGAATCGCTTTGCCCGAGTGACGAGCCCTGCGCCCCAGACTGACCCACCGGTGCAGACCATGCCAGTCAACGCCACCCTCCTCCAGGCCATACAGTCATCCTGAGAGGCCCTAGAGGGGAGGGCCGGCGATATGAGGTCACAGTGCTTCGCCTAGTCTTCCTCAATGTGGCAGAAAGAGTCACAGAGACGGAATTCCGCATATCGGAACTGGAAGACAGGGGCGTGGCCTGCAGCCGATGGAGACGGACGCGAGCTAGAGAGCTCCGACCGCCGTCTCCCAGCTTCTAACTATCCTGAACCCCTGACGCAGCGGAGAACGCAGGAAACCGCATTGAAGCCCTTCGGAGGGTGTCTGCTACAGTCGGCGGAGGTTTATGTGGCGGTACAGCTGCTCCCGGGGAAGTATTGCCCGTCACCTCGGTGGCCCGAGAGCTAAGATGGCGGCCGCGAGGTGATCGCTGCTGCCGCACCTTCGCTGCGTGGCGGACGACCATCCCGAGGCGAAGGGAAGCCTTGGTGCTGTTCGCTGGGCGTTGGCCCGCTTCTGAGAAGGTGAGAGAGGGAAAACGAGACCCCGCCAAACCCACTGAACTACAGCGCGGCCCCCTGAGCGGCCCGGGTAGCTGCGCAAGCTGGCGGCCGTGTGGGGAGCGCACTGCGATGTTGACTGTGGGGTGCAGTGACCTGCTTGGAGAGATCCCGCTGTGACATCTCCTGCTCCTGACTCGGCGGTGGTTGCAAGCGGAGAGAAGCGAGGCCGATTGAGGATCCTGGGGGTACCTGCCGCGAAGACCGTGCGGAACCACAAGCAAAATGGCGACGGGTGCCTCGTAGACGAGTCGGCATTCCTTTCCCTGCCGAGGCGCTCGAGGTGGAGGGTGGTGTGGCCCTGAGTGGTGGAGCTCCTGTTCACCCCACACGCCAGTGGAGTGTGGCGCCTTGTTTGAACCGGCCATACTCTGCCACTGTCGCTGGGGACATTTGTTGCAGGAAGAGGTGCGTTCATCCCACGAGGTAGGCCTTGCCCCACTGCGGCGCACTTACTTCAGCAGGGTGCTGCATTGATCGTGCTTGGGGGGCCACGAAGACAGCCTGCACCTACCACCTCGCGCCCCCACCGGGGGCTCTGAGAGTTCAATGCCCACAGCCCGGCGCATACATGTGCGGAACTGATGCCAGAGGTCACCTCGCTCACTCTCAGTGGGACAGCATTGTATTCAACGGCAGCACAGGGGCGCGGTAACAGAGGGGACCACTTGAGTGGATGAACAGGCCTGACACGATCTACAGAGTAAAAGCGGTGTGAAGCAGCCGTGAGATGCGCTAGCCAGCAAACACTGTGGAGAGCTGGTGGGATCTGCGGGCTGAGCGGCGGCGCTTGATCTCGGCGAGACATCTCGGCTCGCGCCGTCCTAGTGACGAACTTCTGGTGGCGAGGACGACGAAGGTTCTCCGCACCCAGGAACTCCCACGAATTGGAGGCTGCCTGGTAAACTTGGTGGTTCTGAGGTGCTCCCCTCCGGAGGGTAACTGGGCTCCCTCGGACGCCGGGCTCGTGGACTGGAGCCTCGCAATAGGGAGGCCACAGAAGAAGTGGGGCTTCACCGCCCTCAGGGTAGATGTTCCCGGGCCTCACTCCGATGAAGAGGAAGACTTACCCGAAACGAGCGACGACCTGCCCTCACGGAAACCTACATTAACGGACATAATGCAGGCAATAACGGCCTCCAGGGAGGCACTGGAGGGGAAGATAGATGCCATCGGCACGGACCTCAGCCTACTCAAAGACGACCACCGTAAGCTTAAAGATAGGGTATCAAACACCGAAAAGGAACTGTGTGGCCTGCCGGACGACGTGCGTGAGATGCGCCGGTCTCTCACTGCCCTAGAAGCTAAGGTGAAGACCCTGGAGTTGCGTGCCGAGGACAGTGAAGGACGGTCACGGCGAAACAACATCCGTGTCATCGGGATACCAGAAAAAGAGGAAGGGGCTGACATGGTCCACTACTTGGAAGACTGGCTCCGCACTGAGGTGGCCCCAGCAGGGCTGTACCCCTTCTACGCATTAGAGCGGGCTCACAGAGTGCCAGCAAGGCCGCCAAAACCGGGAGCCCCCCCATGACCTGTGGTGGCTAGACTCTTACACTTTCGGGACAGAGATCACATATTGCATTGTGCCCGCCAAAAACAAGCACTACATATCGCTAATAGTAAAGTAATGATCTTTCCCGACTTTACGAGGGAAGTTCAACGCAGCCGAGCATCCTTCACAGCAGTTAAAGCTAAGTTGCGCAAACTGAACCTGCCCTATGCCATGCTCTTCCCCGCTCGCCTGTGGGTGGCTGATCCGGCGGGGGCGCGCTTCTTCAATTCTCCACAAGAAGCCTGGGAATGGCTAGAGGCCCACAGTTCTGCGGACGACCCAACTTCAGCTTCGGGGACCCCGCAGCGGAGCCCCCGAGGCCAGGGGGCGGGCTCCGGGGCTCCTTCGCCCAGGGAACTCAGCCTTGAACGACGTAAAGCACTGCAGGCAGTGGTGGCACACAGCCAGGACAGCCCTGGCTCCTCTCCGGGAGGCAGCGGACGCCGCGATGGTGGTTCGGAGACTTCGCCGGAGCGACAACGACAGCTTGAGAACAGGCATGCCAACGGTTACACCCCAAACAGCTGATGAACTCATGTAAAGTATGGGACTTACTATTCATCAAGTTGACTCTTATGAGACCTCTCATCCTGGCTCCGTGGGTGCGGACCGGCCCTGGCTCTGCTACAGGCGGGAGCAAGCGCCGTACTGGTGGAGCGGAGTCCTCCCCAGCCAACAGCAACGGGGGCACCTCTGGAGTGACCTTGCCGGGGGTTATGATCTGAACGGCTGATGATCTGGTGTGGGGAATGTGTCTTGCCGTCCAACCTTCGGATCCCCTTGAGGCCGGACATCCTTGCACCATTGGAGCAACCTCTAAGTACTAGTGACTGCCCACCTTTGGACTTCTCGGTAACATCCAGCCGATTGGGGGATTATAGGAGGGATCAATTAGCGGGGAGGCGGCACTAGAGACTACCTTGTGAGGTTCTTAGCGGGAGGCCGCCCCTTCCTTTGTCACTAGACACTGGTTGGTGCTTTCACGGTTTGGATGGGGACGCCTCGTTGGATGCCTGTCCTGGGGAGGGGGAGTTGGGTATGTTTTTCTAGTTGGGGTATTTCAAGGGGATCCAGGCGTGTCACGGGGGGGGAATTCGTAAAGACAATGTAAGTAGATTACAGCAATGGGACCCCCATTAGGCTTGGCTTGTATCTCATGGAATGTGAGGGGTATGCACTCCATGATCTGGCGCCACAAGATACACTCATACCTGATTCGTAGAGGTGTTCAGATCGCATTCCTCCAAGAAACCCACCTCCTGGTGTTGTAATTTGGCAGCACTTAAGTTAAGCATTGGCTGAAGACAGCCTGTATTTAGAGGCTAAATTGTCCGCTTTGTGGAATCCATTTTGTATTTCTGGCAGCCATTTTGGCTGCCATGTGCTACCATGTGCTCACCATGTGCTCTGTCCTACCTTCCTGTCAACTGCTCTTGAAATCTGCCTAGAGACAAGTTAACTTTAGTTCCTCTTGCCTTGCACATGCTCAGTTGAGCTTGCAGCTGTTTCAAGTTTATAAATGTCAGGATGTGTCTACTAAAAGTAGAAACTGTTAGCTCCACCCACTTGTCGACTGTGCATTCTCTGTATGACCTTATATGTACCTACAACCAGCATTTGTGTTTGTACCGCCTTCATTTGAGCCCCTGTGTGGGTATAAAAGGACCAGGATCCTTCCATTCAGTGTGCTACTTCATGCATTACTGAAGGGTGATGTGTGAATGTTAGCTCCACCTTATAAGGTTTAATAAACTCTGTCTTTTATATTTCAGTTTCTGTGCCAACTTCTTCCTAAGTGTCTGAGGACTCTGTGCAGAGAAGGAGAACCCCTAAGCACTGGTAGGCCTTGCTGAGGCTCACTATTACAAATTGGCGCTTCCAACGTGGGACTCATCAAAAGACTCGGATGCCCGAAGGACTGGTCGCGACGAAGGATTGGAATCTCGCTTTTGGACGCGATCGCTGCCTGAGGAGACCTGAGTCTTGGCACCCATGGCGTTTTTCCTTTCTTTCTGATCTGACCATCCCGGCGGCGCCGGTCCTTGACTGAGATCTCTTCTGTTGATTTGCCGTGCAGTGACCATTTGGTCAATTTGAGAACTTGGCAGTTGGAACCTGGACACCATTTGATTGGTAAGAGCCGTTTTGCGGCACTTGCTGTTGGTTTGATGCCTTTGATTGGTAAGGTAGTTTTAGTAAACACTTACTGTGGCTTTGTTTGTATGATTGGCCAATTTTGGAATTTGTTTTGTAATTATATATGCATTGCAATACATATAGGCAGGTAATGAGGAGATTTTTCTCTATTTGAAATTGTTTGAACAGCGCAACGTACAAAGAGTACCTTAAGCGCTACTTTGATTATAATACTGCATATTCTGCACTATTTTTGGCATGCCTGTTTCCAGTACACTTCGCAGAAAGTGTTGCTGTTTTGGAGGTACCGATATGGATTTAGTAAGTACTTAGTTGACTCCCCTCAGAGGGGATACCTAAATAGGTTTACGTATAGTAAAAGATATTTCTTCCTTGGTGACTAAGTACCCCATGGACTTAAATATGTACATAAAACGGATCCGGATCTGCGCACTTAGTAACATTCATAAGTGGTGATATGCAGAGCGCTTTTTGAGTGTTCTACCAGCCAAAACTGGCGAATTTGGTGTATTTTGGCTTCTTGAACATGGAACAGTCTTTTGGGCTACTTTTGAGAGCTCTTCTTGTAAATATGACTTACAATTAGTATTTACAAATAGTTTGGTTTTTGCGTACAGTTTGTAAGCTGTCTTAAAGTCCTAAGTGTTGATTTATGGGTTAAATGTGTGTTTAAATGTCTATGTGGTTTGACATTGGTGATACTTGTGTGAGTAAATAGCGATTGCGCTCTTTGTGTAAGAATGGCTAGCTTTAAGCGCGCTGTATTGTGTGCTCTGAGTATATGACCCCCTTTTGTAAAAGTCTGGAATGAGCTCAATGAGTTTGTTTATATTTTTTTGCTGTCATCATTCTGTTATGCAAACTGTCATTTAGTTACTTATATATTAAATAAAAATCCAGAAATGAATTATATAACATACGCTAAACAGCTGCATGTTACTATTAAATTGACAGAGTAAGACACTATACATGTGTGCAAATTGCCACAATGCTAAAGATAAAATTAGAATTCGTATTCAATAGGATTAAAATAGGCCTCATACAGAGGAAGAAAAACGAAATTGTGTGTTTTGTAATCAATAGACTAAAATACACAATGTTTCAGCATTTTCTTTAAATACATTGTATTAGACATTAAAAGGCATGCACATCACCTGAGTGAATTTGGTCGTTGCTGAACTAAATACACATTATAGAAAGTTAGATTTGACTGCATTGAAATGCCTCAGTTTTTAAATAGACTGTGACATGCTTTCTTTCAGCACCCGAGAAAAAAGCTTTCCAACAGCTGTGTTTAAACTGACTAACTGAAAAGAAACTGTTTGACACAGCAAATGGGGATTTAACTCTGTCAGGGTATTTCAAATAATAAAGGGTTTTTTTCCTGAGAAAGGCATGAAAATTCGACGCTTGCTGACAAACAACAGCTGCATAAATAGCATATGGCTATTCCTGCTCACGGCCACAGACAGGAATGCTGAGTCAGCACAATTTTAAGTCAGTGTAAAACTGGTATACAGGCCTGCCTTACTTTAAAAGTTTCAAAACACCAGTTTCATTATTTTAGATAACAGAGAACAAAATTGAAAGTAGGGATTTCCTTTCTTAATGCCTTTTTACATAAGTACATCTGTGGTTCTGATGTTAAATGATAACTGTCCATTAAAAGTGGCGCAGACTTTTCATGTTTCAAGTAAGGCTTCTGTGCTTAGGGTTATGAATGACTGCGTTTAAATATGATAGGCTACGAATGAAGCTTGCTTTTCCAATGTGGAATCATCAAAATGGTTGGTTTTGATTAAAAAAAATAATAATTAATTATATGAAAAAAATATATTAGTAAAAATAAATGCTTTAAATTCGTTTTTAATCTTTATAAAGCCTAATCATCATACTGTGAATTCCTAGCATCAAAGTTGAATTTAAGCAGTGCTGTACCGGAAAAAGGGAACTTAAATGTGAAATGTCACTTTACCCAGCCGTACAAAACTCATTTTTTATAAGGGTATACCTTATACATTTCTGATTTCCCCTTCCTGGGCTATCTAGAGAACACTCTGGGGGTTCCTATTATGCAAAAATATTGTAGGATATTCATTTTTAAGTGCCCCTACCACCAAAGTCGAAATTGAGCTAAAGTCACTATTTTACAAGCAGTTCTACCACTCAGGGCAGGTTTCAAACTGATTCTCAAGCTAGAGCTAGTACATATGCAAATATAGAACAAACAGCTGACCTCTGTCTTACTAGACTGCACACCACACACTGTACACAAATGAAAATAAGTATACAGAAACCAGCAGACGTTATTATCCTACCTTTAAATTACTGGCAAACGGATCGGACAGGACTGCCTTTTAGCTGTGATTCTCCAGAGTTGCTTTGCATTACAAAACCGCATGGCAAGCCTTGCACACACAAATGAGCAGCTGCTGAACGGGTCAAAGGTCGGAGTTCTGCATTTAGCAACTTAGCAGGGTGAAGGGTAATGTTTGCTGGGACACTTCGACCTCCGAAAGGTTTTGAAAGACGAGATGATAGCGCAAAGAGAGGAAGAGAAGCTTTGCTTCCTATTTTTAGCAAACACGCGCAGTCATATGAAAAGAAGGAAAAACAATCCTCAGTTGAGCATTGATCTGCCATGTTTATAAACATAATGGTTTTAGTTTAAAGAATACTGTGTAGGGGCTAAGATAAGGAGGAAATGGATTTTAGTTTGCATTCATGCGCCCTCATGTTAATCTAGTACAATTGCTGTAGGAATTGGTTTAAAGTTAACTCAATTTGCTTGTGTTAGGCTGAATCAGAGAACAGCCACTTTCTAAGATATCTCCTACAAGTTTGTTTGTGCCCAGTTGCTACAAATAGGGGTTGAAAGTGTTGACAGAAGTAAAACCTGTTTCAGGTTTTCCTACTGTCAAAATGGGGAAGGAGGCTAGCTCCTCTACAAATTAAGGGTAGGCAAAATTATGTTTTCTCTCTTCTTTTTCTCACTTTTTTTTGAGTCTGTCTAAAGCTGTCTAGGAAATGGCCATGTGACAGTTATTGGCTATTCTGTAATACTGTTTTAAAATTGTTAGCATTAATAAAATGATACAATCTAAGCTATGTTACTGCCCATCCTGTATGAAAGAATGAGTAGAACAGATTGATGTTCCCTTATTTGATCTTTAAGGAGAACTGTATAGTGGCGGTTTCTGTTCAAAAATCTCAGGTGGCAACACTATTATTGTTTATGTTATTCTCATGTTCTATACAGTTTTGCAAGGGCATTGCTAGTTTTTTATTAGCTAGTCTCTGTCAATAAGCTGACAGCCCTTATTAGAGCTGGAGATAGGGTTTTTTTCCTTTTGAAAATGATGTTACATAGTCCAGATCGTGAAAAGTACAATGCAGGAAAGACGCTCATGTGATCCTTAGCAAACATTTTGAAGGAAAATATTGTTTTATAGGAGTTTGTTTGTCATAACATGTTCTGCTGAAGAAAATGTACCCACTATGTTGAAGTTTAGTTCTTTTTGCAATAAGAATCCCTGTTAAATTAGCAGTTTTAGATTTTCCTGCTGCGCCTATAACATGAGAGCATGGTCCTAAGCATAACATGTAAGAGAAATTATTTTACAAGTGTCTGCAGTCCTGTATAAGTAATGTAAAATCTATGAGTAAAAGTGTAGAACATTTCCTTTTTCTTGAGGGTTCTTCAGATTAGTAATATAGGAATACACCAATGTAAGTATTTGGAGTATGTCTGTATTGTTTTTCTCTTTTCCTCAGAATTTAGTAAATGAACACAGACTTCCTTGGCTGTTTGGGATTGGGTGATGTATTACTCTTGTCAGTTCACCAAAACGTTCCTTTTATACTTGCCAATAGGTCCAGGGTTTTCTACTCTTAGATAGATGAAGTGGTTCTTGGGTGCCTTGCTAATGTATGGGGTGCCCCAGGACTAAGAAAGTATTCTGAGACTATCCTCTCTGTTGATAGATTATTTCTGTGCCTTGTCTAAAGACCTCTTGTTCTGTCCACCAATAGATATTTGCTGCCTTACAACCATTGCCAGAGGGGCCCGGACATCAGATCCAGCCTGGGGAGTCAGCGCCACTGCAGCTTGAAGCCAAAGTGAAGGTAACCAGCACAGGCGTTGCTGGCAACTAGGACCTCAGTGAAGGCGGAAGCCCTGGGATGTGAATTGTGTACCCCTGCCACTGTCTTGGGCGAAAGACGGGGTCACAAATCAGAAAGGAGAAATCATGGATCAAGTTTTTGATGCCCAGCTGAGAGAGTCACAGACCGACCAGAACGGCAAGGAGGCTTTGCTTGAGGTGACCCCTTTTGAAACAAGGGTTGCTTCAGAGATCCTAGCATCAGGCCTCTTAATCCTGGTCCCAAAGTGAATGCAAGTTTGCACCTTTGTTTGTTGATCAAGAGATACCTGGGCACACTGGATGCAATTTGTGGCCCTAACAAAAGAGCAGTGCGCCAGCAGAGCAATATAGGAGTTAGGGAAGGACTTGAGTTTAGGGTACAGGTGCTGTGCCTCTGGTGCCTGTTAGATTAAAGTGAAGAGAACTTGTGCACTGCTTGAGACACTGGACAGGATCGTTGAAAGACTTTTTCTTCTCAAACTGGGCCGTGATTCTTGAGTTGCGAGTTGTGCAGCTCCACCGTGGGAACAACAAGAGCCTGCCTGTGAGGCTCAAACGGACACAGGGAGAAGACTCCCCTCTGGCTGGTTCCACAGCAGCTAAAATTTCCCAAGGACTCTTTTTTTTGTTAGTAATGTACCCCTTTGGTCGTCCCATTTTTGAGGAGGAGCAGCCCTTTGCGGCTCCTTGTCCTAATTCCTATGGCCCTGTGTGGTCCTCCTGGTCCTTTGGAGCCAGGATGGTTTTTGTAATAATCTGTCTGACTTCTTTAATATTTGCATTACTTATAATGCTTATTCTACACGAAAAATGTTTTCCTGAGCAGTTGACAAATATTACTTTGCCCTCCTCCTAAAAATATATTAAATTGATATTTTAGCCCTCACAAAAGAAATACTGGAAAAGTCTATTGAAAATGTTTTTATTAAGTATGTGCTGTTGGCTATTAATTGAAATAGATAGTCACTGAAATACATCAGAGCCCTGAAACTTAGAATTAGACTAGATGATTTTGGACTCTTGTTTCTGCTTGGAGCTGGAAGCTACTGACTATCCTGTGTGTAATGATTAATACTTTTTACATGCTGTGTATGTATCCAATGTGGTCCAATGCTTTGCTCCATTTGCATCTCTGCTTGTATACCTGGGAAGAGGGAACGTTGCTGAAACAAAGGCCCAACAAATGTTGAATAAAGAGGTGGCCGAAATAATGTTAATAGATGTACGGGATGAATATCTAGATTACCCCAGATAAACGAATGTCTTCAGCCAATGCTGAAAGGGCCGTCTGTTGTAATTTGGCAGCACTTAAGTTAAGCATTGGCTGAAGACAGCCTGTATTTAGAGGCTAAATTGTCCGCTTTGTGGAATCCATTTTGTATTTCTGGCAGCCATTTTGGCTGCCATGTGCTACCATGTGCTCACCATGTGCTCTGTCCTACCTTCCTGTCAACTGCTCTTGAAATCTGCCTAGAGACAAGTTAACTTTAGTTCCTCTTGCCTTGCACATGCTCAGTTGAGCTTGCAGCTGTTTCAAGTTTATAAATGTCAGGATGTGTCTACTAAAAGTAGAAACTGTTAGCTCCACCCACTTGTCGACTGTGCATTCTCTGTATGACCTTATATGTACCTACAACCAGCATTTGTGTTTGTACCGCCTTCATTTGAGCCCCTGTGTGGGTATAAAAGGACCAGGATCCTTCCATTCAGTGTGCTACTTCATGCATTACTGAAGGGTGATGTGTGAATGTTAGCTCCACCTTATAAGGTTTAATAAACTCTGTCTTTTATATTTCAGTTTCTGTGCCAACTTCTTCCTAAGTGTCTGAGGACTCTGTGCAGAGAAGGGGGAACCCCTAAGCACTGGTAGGCCTTGCTGAGGCTCACTATTACACTGGCACATGAAGGGAAGGCCTTACAGCGCCGCTGGAAGGGGCAAGTTTATTACACTACATACTCTGCCTTCGCGAGAGGAGTACTGATATGGATACGGGCGGGGGTTCCATTCCAATGTACAACACAGGTGATTAACCCGGAGGGCAGATTTGTGGTAGTGATGGGGAAACTAGACGGCAGAGACATTACCCTGGGTAGCATTTACGCCCCTAACGTGGACCAACCGGCCTTCTTCTCATTACTCTCACAAAGACTAGCTACCACCCTCATGGGGTCGCTGTTATTGGGGGGCGACTTTAACTGCACCACTGATGTTACCGTGGACCGCTCTCACCCCCCACTACCTAACGCACCTGCCCACAAGCTAGCGGAATCACGCCGTAACTGGCAACAGAAATGGGGATTAATCGATACCTGGCGGGCGGGACACTCTTTAACATGAGATTACTCCTTCTTCTCGGCCCTTCATGAGTTACATGTTCGCCTAGATGCCATACTATGCTCACCCGATGTCCACGAGGGGATTACCTCCAGAGAATACCTCACTAGGACGCTCTCTGACCATAATCCTGGACTGGCTCGGCTGCGGTGGTCGCGCTCACGCCCCACAATCCCCACCTGGCGCTTGCGTCCTGAGGCCCTAGATGACCAAGTTTTTCGCACCACTATTGGAACAGTTATCACTGAATATTTCCAGGCTAATGAGGGTACAGCTACGTCCACGAATGTGGAATGGGACGCCTGCAAAGTGGTGCTTCGAGGGCGGTGCATATCTGAACTGGCTGGGGTCAGGAAGGTGCTCCTTCAGGACATTCAGCGAGAGGATAAGCGACTGCGTGCCCTGGAAGAGGACAGACCTGAAAACCAGGGTAAACACCGGGAATTGCTGGAGGCACGAGAGGCAGTGGCCGCCCATGTGGAGCGCCTGCGCTGATTTGACTATAAGGCCTATATCACGAGAGGGCATTCGGAAAGGGACAAGTCAGGAGCCCTCCTGGCTTGGTTGGCGAACCCACCTAGGCGAGGTTCAGTTATACTGGAGCTCAGAGACCAAGGGGGAGTAGCTCCGTACAACCAACGGGATCAATGATATATTCTTTGATTATTATACTGAGCTTTACAGAAGCCGACTGGCCCCTTCGGAGGAAGCCCTCCTGGAGTTTACACGAGAGGTCGAATTGCCTGCGCTCACGGAGGATGAGGCAACTTCCTTGGGACGTGGGATTGAAATACAGGAAGTGCGTAGCGCCATCAAAAGCATGGCCCGCAACAAAACCCCTGGAACGGATGGCTTACCAATAGAATTCTACCTCACTCACATTGACCTTCTTGCTCCCCAACTTACACGATTATATAATAAAGTTAAGAGACTTGGTAAATTACCTGTCTCCACTAGAGAGGCGATCATCATTCCCCTGTTAAAACCGGGCAAGCAGGCGTGGGATAGAACGGCATATCGCCCTTTGTCCATGCTCAATCTCGAATATAAAATACTAAGTAAGATTCTGGCCTCCCGATTGCTTCCCTATATGACCACTCTCATACATGCGGACCAATCAGGGTTCATCCCCTCTAGAAACACAGCCCTAAATGTCAGACGACTTTTACATATCTTAGAGGCAGATTCTTACGATGTTCATACCGCCGCAATCTTCGCAGTAGACATAGAAAAAGCCTTTGACAGTTTGGAATGGCCGTACCTGTTTCATGTGATGCGAGGGATGGGGCTGGGGCTCGAGTACGTGCAGTGGACAGCTTTTATACGCTGATTCCACCGCCAGGGTCAAGACGGGGGAGTAATCTCAGAAGCCTGCAAGGTGGGGCGGGGTACACGACAGGGGTGTCCCCTTTCCCCTCTGTTATTTGCCCTGGCGATGGAGCCTCTAGCGGCACATGCCAGGTCGGGACGGGCATACTCAGGACTTGATGTACACGGTCAGAAGCATCATATTGCACTTTACGCAGATGACCTTCTACATTTTCTTTCTGACTCGGAGGAGGCTTTACTGGGGGCTAAACACCTGCTTCGCGCCTTTGGCAACGTAGCGGGATTAAAGGTGAATTGGTCCAAGTCATGCCTGTTCCTGGTGCGTGGAGGTAGAGTCGGCCCACAGAATACAGAGGGGGTGAACTGGGAGTACAGGTGTCTACCTTACCTAGGCACTCTCATCTACCACAGGCAGGAGGATATCCTCGAAGGTAACATTGGAAAAGCCATCAGGGGGGCGAAAGCAAATTTTGAATTCTGGAGTTCCCTCCCGCTATCAGTGGCAGGCCGGGTGGCACTGCTCAAAATGGTGACCCTTCCGCGGCTCCTCTATTTTTTTGGAACCTTGCCGATCTGGATCCCAACTTCCTACTTCAAGCAGCTCCGCACATTGATCACTGCTTTCTTGTGGGGTAAGGGCAGGCAGAGGGTAGCCCTCAGCACACTCATGCGTCCTCGAGCAGTGGGAGGCCTAGTGGTCCCAGACTACGAAACTTATTATCTAGCGGCCCAATTTCAATGGCTCACACAATGGGTAGCGAGAGCCACTAGGGGGGAGGAGGAGCCCAGAGAAGTCTGGGGGCCCCTGATGGTGCTGTCCCGTATAGTGTTGCGACTCCCAATCGGTCCTACACCCCTCACCCTAGAATTCGCCAAAGCGCGGAAATGTTGGAACAGGTACTTGCGAAGGGCTTCTATTAAGTTCCCCTATGCACCGGAAATACCATTGCAGTTGTGCAGAGCCCTGCCACACGGGGGCAACTGCCAGAAATTGGAGACTTGGGCACAGCGAGGACTGACCTCCATGGGGGACCTTTATGAAGAGGGTACCATGATCCCGTTTGATGATCTACGGGCTCGATACGACTTACCGGGGGCTGATTTCTTACAATATACGGCCCTCACGACGGCCATCAGGAAGCATTGGGGTGGGGGAATAATGGAACCACCCACCTCTATGGGGTGCCAATATGTGGTGATGGCAGCGGGCACCTTCAAAGCGGTGACATGTCTTTACAGATGCATGACGCTGGAGTCCTTATCCCCCTTGTCTGCCTTGAAGCTTAAGTGTGAGGCGGACATAGGAATGGCCATTCCGGACAAGGCATGGGTTGAACTAGTGGAAAGAGCCTGGAAGAGCACGAGGAATGCGAAGTTTCAGCTAGTGCACTTTCATATTCTACCCAGAGCATACCTTACCCCGGCAAAATTACATGCATATTTCCCGACCCAGTCAGCATCTTGCCCGAGATGTAATGCAGACAGCGCGGATTTTAAGCACATGCTATGGGATTGTTCGCTTCTCGATAGCTATTGGGAAGAGGTAACGGCTGTATTGACAAATCTCACTGACAGGGACCTAGATCCATCCATGGCTCACTGCATCCTACACTGGTTTCCCCACACCTCAAAAAACAAAATCACTAGTAAGTTTATAGATTTGGGCTTCCTACTGGCCAAGAGAACCATAACCACTCACTGGAAGGCGCAACAGGGCCCTAGTGTGGCTGGGTGGAGGGCGGACTTTCTGAGGTGGGCTGAATGTGAGGGAGTAATTCGGCTACAAATCGCACGGGGAGTGAAAAAGCATTGGAGAGGGCGAGGGCCTGGGAGAGGCTTGTTGTAGCTCTCAAATCCCCGGAGGATGAGGCGGAGGGGGCAACTGTGGTTGACCCTGTGGCAGCCATAGCTTAACACATACTCAGCCTTGCAATCACCATGCTCTGTTTTCTCACGACTAGTAGGGATGCTGGATGGGCTTGCCTGATGCCATTCAGCTCCCTCTCATTCCACTGAGATGCCTTATTGAGACATAATCTCTCCTGTCCTCTTGGAACCAGCATATAAGTGACACGCCTGGGAGGGATGTGAGGGAGGGGGGGGTGGGGGGATTGTTGGGGCTTGTTCGCTCATGGGTTTTGCCGGGGTAGGTGATACGAGTAGGGTGCAGAACCTCACAAATGTTAATCATCACCTATTTTGTCATTTATCACTGACACACGATTGGGGACTGTAATTGCACGCCCTCTTTGCCTTTTGTTCTTCAATGGAAACTAATAAAAAAATTATAAAAAAAAAAAAAATCGGAACTGGAACACACGGTCAGCACCCTACGTCAAGAAGCTACTGCTTCCCAGACCTCGATCAGAGGCATACTAGTGAGGCTGGAGGATGCAGAAAACAGGGCACGCTGCAATAACCTCTGTTTTGTAGGATTTCTGGAAGGAGTGGAGGGCGCAGACGCGGCGAGCTTCCTTGACACCTGGCTGCACTCCCTCTTTCCTCAAGATAAGTTCTCCTCCTGCTTCGTTATCAAGAGGGCCCCTCGTGCCCTGGGAGGCCCCTCCCCCGCCGGGATCCTCACCCAGGACAATCATCGCCCGTTTCCTAAATTTCCGAGATAGAGACATGATCCTGGCTGAAGGGTGCAAATTTGGTGAGGTGCAGTGCAATAACTCTAAGATACGATTACACCAGGGAGGTCCTTTGATGGAGTCAAGGCAAAGTTGCGCAAACTGGATCTCCCCTATATGCTGATGTTCCCAGCTAAGCTAAAAGTACTTTACCAGGGGAAGTCACTCTTCTTTCTCACACCAGAAGAAGCCTGGTCCTAAGACGCCCAGGTGAGAGCTCCAGAGACATCCGTACCTACCGTAATGAGGAAGCCATACCCAGAACACATCGCTGCTCCTAGTGCAAAAAACTCAAACAGACCTGTAGTAAATTGAGTAAACTTCTCGGTTTCGTCAGCAGGTTTACTGTATAACAGGAGGTACTGCGCAGCAGTCATTTCAGGAGCGCAACCGACAACACAGAATGCATTCCACATTAGAACATAGAACTTAACATCACAAAGGGTTCTAACTACGGATGCTGGGGGAACCAGGCATCAGCAATGGTGAACCACTACATTATCTTCTCCTCCCAGAAGTTTAACTAAAATTAAACTGGAAGGACAACTGCTAAGCAGAGTAGAAAAAAAAAAAAAAAAGAAAGAAAACGAACAAAGGAGAATCCTATCTAAGAAAAATAAGCCATAAAGATGTAAGTAACAAGAGCTGATCAACATACGATAAATGACATCATCGGAATCTCAGTGGAACATTGCAATGTCGCTTGCTCCTGCGAAGAAGAACAGAGCAGCTCTCATTCTTTCTTTTGGAAGCTGTATCAGGACGATCATTCTTGACAGAATCACCATGACACCCATCAACATCAGCACTACAGTCAAACACCTGCTGATTCTTCATCTTGACCACTCTGGCAATGTTCCACCAGTTCTTGTAATTAACCCTAATGGCATTGCCACACACCTTGTCACCGATAAGAGGATCAGAAAATTTGATTCGTCCCTTGGGCGTGTGGATAGGACTTTTAATGCGCACTGCATCACCCACACAGATTTTAAGAGAAATAGCTTTCTTTCTCTCATCAAAATAGTTTTTATTCTGTTCTTGAGCCTTGTTAACATTCAATCTGACGAACTCATCCACATCATCCATAACATTCATCTTGACCCACTTGGACATCCAACCAGGGCAAATTTTAGAGGAAGGCTTCCTCCCCCCTCAAAAGTTTAAAAGGCGAAATCCTAGTGGAAGAATGTGGAGTGGTACGGTAAAACCAAAGCATGGAACGTACTGCATTTTGCACCACACACTTGCTGGCAATGGCCCATTGGACACAATTGTTCAAAACTCTATTCATGCACTCAACCAGCCCATTGGCTTGGGGATGGTAAAGCGAACTCTTGTGGTGCACAATTCCCCCTTGTTTCAGAAAACTTTGAAACTCAGAACTGACGAATTGTACGCCATTGTCTGAAATGATAGAAGACGGAAACCCTTCTCTTAAGAAGACGTCTTTCAGAAAATGAATAATGTTCTTAGAGGTAGGTTCACTCATTAACCGAATTTCAGGCCATTTGGAGTAGTAGTCGATAGCAACCACAGCAAACCTAGAGGACACATGAAGTAAATTGAAAGGGCCAACAAGATCAACACCAATTTTTTCTCACGGTCTACTCGGGAAGTCGACAGGTTGCATGGGAGGAGTCCTCACCTTGAAACCTTTTTCCGCACATCCGCAAACCACACATTTGTCAACAAGCTCATCAACACCCGTATCCATTTGTGGCCACCAGAACACCTCTCTCTATCTGCGTTTGGTAAGGGTTTTTCCTAAATGCCCTTCATGCGCACCATTCAGCAAACGCGTCCTTAAACTTTCAGGAGGTACCAATCTCTCTCCCCGTAAAAGAATACCATCTTCAACAGTGAGTTCTTGAGAAACCTTTACAAAAGTTTGAAACTGATAAGTAACATTCTTTTCTTTAGGCCACCCTTTTTTGACAAAATTCATGACCTGTACAAGAACGTCATCTCCAGCCAACTCTCTCCTCCATTCAGACTCACTCACAGCACACATATCTTCAACATCGATTGCGGCAACTAAACAGTCATCTTGATCATCATCTTTTTCCAATTCTGAGTCGGACTCTGACACCGGGAAGCGGGACAGAAAATCCGCCCTAACATTTTTAGAGCCAGGTAAATATACAACATCAAAATTGTACTGCAACAGTTTAGTAGAAAGTCTTGCAATTCTAGGTGTGTGCTCTTTAATTTTTTCGCCTGACAGGATAGAAACTAAAGGACTGTGATCAGTCCTCAAAACAAAGTGGTTTCCCCAAATGAAGGGATTGAATTTCCTGATGGCCCACCAACAGGCTAACAACTCTTTCTCAATGACTGAGAAGTTTGTTTCTGCTCCCCTCAGTACCCTGGAGGCATAGCCCAGCGCGTATTCAGTGTCACCATTGACTTGAGAGAGGATAGCTCCCAACCCGAAACCACTAGCATCAACAGTTATGGTACATTTTTTGTTTGGATCAAAGGGCTTAAGAATCCTGTCACCAACCAACTGAGATTTGATCCAATCAAAAACCTCTTGACAATTCTTGTCCCATCTGAAAGGAACACTTTTCTTCATCATGTTTGTTAAAGGTTGAACTTTAGATGCTTAGTCTTTGAGGAATCTAGAGTAGAATTCAAAAGTCCAATGAAAGACTTCAGACCAGTCTTATCGGTAGGTGGACACGCGTCCACAATGGCCTTAACTAACCCCGGTCTAGGCTCCACACCGTCATGCGACACCACATGACCCAGATATTCCACTTTCTCCTTGAGGAACAGACACTTCTCACTTTTAAGAACAACCCCTTTGTCCTGCATGATTCCTAAAACATGTTTAAGAGACTTGTCATGACTTTCTCTGGTCTCACCAAAAATCAAGACATCATCTTCGAAAACAGCAACTCCAGGGACATTTTTCAACATATGACTCATCAACTTTTGAAAAACAGCTGCCGCTGACACTAGGCCGAACGGCATTCTGCAATATTGGTAAGTACCACTAGGTGACACAAAAGCTGTCAAATGTCTCAAAGAAGGATCCAGTACCACCTGGTGATAAGCGGAAGCAAGATCTAACTTCGTGAACCATTTAGTCCCTTTGGTCAATGCCAATAACTCAGTTATTTTAGGTAAAGGGTGTGAGTCAATCCAAATGTTCTTGTTTAAACTACGCAAATCAACACAGACACGCAAGTCGCCATTTTTTTTTCTTGCCACAACCAAGGGTGAAAGCCACAAAGATGATTCAATTGGCTCAATGATTCCTTTTGAACACAATTCATTAAGTTCTTTTTCCAAGCCCTCTCTAACACTAAACGGAACACTCCTCATTTTGTGTTTCACGGGGATGGCACCATCCTTCACTCTTATCTCAGGAGTAAATCCTTTGATCTTACCCAAACCCCCACCGAAGCTAGAGGGGTATTCAAAAATCAAGTTTCCAGTGTAATCCAATGAATCAACTACGCTAACTTGTTCTCTTGTACCGGGTCTGAGGACCATCTGAAAGAGACCCTGGTGAAACCAGCCTAAAATGGACAACCCTTTGATGGCAACGTAAACCTTGCGTAGGATTTTCCTTCCTTTGAATTCTAGTATGTCCTCAAAGTAACCAGCTAATTCAATTTTTCGCCCTTCATAGGAGACTGGAGCCGTGTCAGGGGGTTCTAAAGAACGATCACACGAAGTTTCTGCGAATAACTCCAGAGTAATCATAGTTATTCTGGCACCTGAATCCACCAACAACCGAAGCTTCTTATCACCCACTCCAATCTCAACATATGGATCGACACAATTGGAAGCATCCCCAATAATGACTTGATTGTCATTCATGACCATAACCATTTCCCGCAAGTCGTCTTGAATGTTTTGAATATTCTCGCATTCGTTGTTGACAGGTTGAGATGCATTTGCCACACCAACAAAGCTGACCAGACCTTTATTCTGCTGCCCATTATTAGCATATCTAACACTTTGACATATTTTGGCAAAATGGCCAAATTTGCCACAATTTCTGCACATAGCACTTTTGGCCGGGCAAAACTTGTTTCCTTTAGAGTGGGAAGTATTCCCACACCTATAACACACATCATTTTGTTTGAAAAACAATTTTTTATCCGAACGTGGCACCTGGGTGGTTCTAGAGTCTTTGACTCTGACAGCCGCAACAGTTTCTTCAGTTTTCTTCTCCAACTCTTTTACTGAAGCTTTAGACAGTTCAATGCTTTTTGCCGTGCGAACAGTTTCCTCTAGAGAGGGATTACCCATAGAAAGTAGCTTTTGCTGAATGGACTTGTCAGCACACTTGCAAATGTACTGATCCCTAATTAACTGTTCGGTAAAGGCCTCAAATTGACAATCTGCACTCAATTGCCTGAGCACAGAGACAAAAGTGTCCACATCTTCTCCAGGCAACTGTTCTCTTTTAAAGAATTTGTGACGAATGACAACTAAACTTGGTTGTACATCAAATCGTAACTCGAGTTTCCTAACAGTCTCCATATATTTGTCAATGTCTTCTTCCTCCTGTCCTCTGACCAAAGGCGGCAAATAATTGAAAATTGACCTACCTTCGAACCCTAAACAGTGCAAAAGCAAGCATTTCTTCCTTTCAGGACGGTATCTAGAAGCACCTATGGCCCCCAGATAAGTTACGAAGGCATCGTACCATTTTTTCCACACAATAGGTGGGTTTCCTGGTGTCTCTAGGAAATACAGGGGAGCAGTAACAGACTGCATGCCGATAGCTCTCAACTGAAACTTCTATACGTTGTAAAATTCGTTGACACGCCAGGTGTGCGTGTCACCGTTGTAAATAGACGCATGTTTTTTGCAGTAGACAATGCGTTGTGTTAAACTAACTACTTGCAATGTTTATCTTCCACACAGTTTAGGCTAAACAAACTTTTCCTGTATTCCACTTTCGAAAATACCAAACTGAGCGTAATTGTAAAAGCCTTAGTGATGGAGATTCGAACTTGCTGCAACTTCATATAAATGAGGTTTTTTTTTTTACAAACTTGACAGTGGCAGACCAAGTAAAGTGTCACCAAAATGCCCGCTACGTTGCTTGAAATGACGTGAAAACAACGTGCAAGTCAAACACAGTCTGTGTGCTCGTGAAAAAGGGTTGCAGCAGCGACGCAAAAAACACAAATGTGAGGATGGCAACAAGGAAACACCATACGAGTGCGCGTCTCCGCGCGTCTGTTTAAATAAAGCACTGAGTTGAAGGTGTGCGCATCACCGCGCTGTGAGTCATTTGCAGTGTGCCAACCATGTGCAGCTAGCGTTGCCAACCACGACGTCGATTTCAGAGTGTCACTGGGTATGCTGTGTGCTGCCGTAACACTCAAGTGTGGACAAATGTTTAAAAGCGTCACTTGCCTGAATGGTGCTGTGAAGTGCGTGCAGCCGGTCCTCTCCGATAAACTACAGCATCTGCCAACCACGTTTGCCAACCATTGTAAAATGGCCGACACATAACGCACGCAGCCTCTGCTTGTGAAATGGCCGCTGGAGAATAAGCGCAACGGTGGAGACACTGCTCGTCCTGAGTTTTACTTGAAGAGTGCAAGCTCCTGGGGCGCTAGAGGGCGCGCAACGGAATGGCTGCACTCTAGTGCCGCTCCGCCGGTCGGGAACAATTATCCTTCAATAACACCGGACCAGATGCTTGCTGAGCTGTGAAACCAACAAAAAGCTGCGGCGGAATATCGGCACCACCCAACGGTACCATTGATGGGGCGGAAAAAACAGTCGTTCTCTACAAAATCGGCGGTGAAGTAACGGGATGCCGGAGCACTGAAGCGGCACAAAATGGCAGCGCACAGTAGCGAATAACTGCCCGAAGTGGAAGACACTGGCCAGAAATTGTACTCGCAGCCACCACTTGTAGCCTGCGCTCTGCTACCAATAAAGACCTTCCTGCTATCCGGTGCACTGTGGAGACGGCAGTCATCGCATCAGGTGACTCCCGTGACGATAATACTGTCCAGGCGCGAGCTGCCGGAGGAGTCGCGGGCACGGAGCCGGCAGACGTGCGGAGAGGACCCGCTGCTGTACTGCTGGTGTAAGTGAATGCGCCTGCACTACAAAATGCACTATGGCTGGAGGGTAGCGGATGCTCTATCTTTGCACCGTGAGGCAAGATATAAAGCGGCCCATTGCCGACCTGGGGATACGCTGCATGCGTCGTTGCTTTTTGTATGCACACTGCGGCCTGCACCAGACCGAATCTCTGGTAACGAGTCAGGTCTCCCACACCAGGATACACACTGGACCCTCCCTCGCCTCAATTGAGCTGCAGCAGCATGCTATTATCAATGATCCCTTGAAGCACTCTATGATTGGAGGCTGGGAAACTCAAGGCAAAACCACCTCCTGATCAGCTAACCTCCTATACACAACTGCCTACAGCTTGTACTCCTGTGGACACTACTGTGCTGGCACTCAGCACCCTCAACTAAACAATCACTCAGAGGCACCAACATATTGTATACAAACATTGGCGCCAGTTGATAGCTGGGAAAACAGCGCGGGGGCGCGGGCACGTGTGGCATAGCCTCTCGCCGCTGCGAATCCCGCGCTGCGAACTTGCTGATGACCTCCCACATGATCGGGCATTAATTGTTAGTACTGCTCAACGCGCTCTCCGTGCTATAGCGCCAAGAAGGTATCTCCGTATACTACTTATACCGTCATAGCCTTCAACGACCCACATTGCAATCTGTGCCATTTACCTGCCACCTACGCAGCGGCGTGCTTCTGAAGTGCCTGCTCAGAAATCCGTGTGGGATAATCTGCTGCGTGGTTCCTCCACCATGGGCAAACCAGACAAACAACAACCCAAACTGTCCTTCGACACATGCCGTACGCCCAGAACCACATCGGCTCATTCTGATACTGAACTGGACGCAGATCATGCCACACCGTTCAAAATGGAAGCCACCCTACAAGCCATACAACAGAGCCTGCAGGCTATAGACGGCAAGATCGACACTCTTACTCGAAGAGTCGACAACATGGCGGCAAAGATCAATAAACAGGGCGAACGTCTGGATGATGCAGAACTATGAATATCTGCGGTGGAAGATGAATCCAACACCACAACACGTAAATGCCTAGAGATGGAAAAAGTGTTGGAAGTTATTAAAAACAAAAACGAGGATTTGGAAGCACGTTCACGACGCAATAACGTTCGTGTTACGGGTATTCCAGAGAGCACTAACACTGGGAGAATGGAATCCTTTGTGGAAAACTTGGTGCGTGACGTCTTTGGCGCGGAGGCTCTATCACCTGTGTTCATAGTTGAACGCGCACATAGATCGCTAGCACCGAAACCGATCCCAGCAGCGCCACCAAGACCCATCATTGCCCGCATGCTAAATTATAGAGACAGAGATACGATACTACGTTTTGCAAGAGAAAAGCAACAAATCAACTACCAAGGAAATATTATATCATTCTACCCAGATTTCACGATGGCAGTGCAGTCAGCTCGTAAAGACTTTTCACCTATGAAAAAGAAGCTGCGAGATATGGGCATTGAATATGCTATGCTTTACCCAGCGAGCCTGCGAGTGTCGCATGATGGATGTACCACAATGCTGTCAACACCGAAAGCGGCGCATGATTTTATCAAACGGATTGCCACGAAAAGTAAAACGCCGGGCCGATCTTCTGCTGATCCGGAGTCAGACTGACACAAAGGGACAACATGGTAAACTGATTGCTGAATACTGTGACTAAGGCGCATGACATAAGGTATCTGTGCCATTTGTCATGTATATGTGTATGATGTATCAGGATAATAGACTATACCAAAGTTTTTTTCAACCTTTTCCCTTTACATGGTAGATATCAAAACAATGGTAATGATGTTAATTTAGGCAAATTGCTGGCGATAGACTATTGCACAAATGGTATGTACAGGCTGCTCTGTAATGTGCCCCACCTGTGTACCTGCCAAACAGCTTTTAAGAAAAGATTATATTGATGTCGGATTTCACTACTACAACCTTTTTCTAATTGAGTTCCTTTTTGGTTATAAGATACCCGACCACATCCGCCTCTGCGGATGAGATAGTGCGCACTTAATCAATCAATCAATCACGGCATTTATAGAGCGCGCTACTCACCCGGGAGGGTCTCAAGGCGCTGGGGGAGGGGGTAAGTTACTGCTCGAACAGCCAGGTCTTGAGCTGCTTCCTGAAGGCGAGATGGTCCTGGGTTCGCCGAAGGTGAGTGGGGAGGGAGTTCCAGGTCTTGGCCGCCAGGTAGGAGAAGGATCTTCCTCCGGCGGTGGTTCTGCGGATGCGTGGTACGGTGGCGAGGGCGTGGCTGGTTGATCGTAGCTGGCGTGTGGGCGTGTAGAAGGACATGCGGTCGTTGAGGTACTTTGGGCCCAGGTCGTGGAGGGCCTTGTGTGCGTGGGTGAGGAGTCTGAACGTGATTCTCTTGCTGACGGGGAGCCAGTGCAGGTCTTTCAGGTGTACGGTGATGTGGCTGTGTCGGGGGATGTCCAGGATGAGTCGTGCGGAGGCGTTCTGGATGCGCTGGAGTCTCTTTTGAAGTTTGGCTGTGGTTCCGGCGTAGAGGGTGTTCCCATAGTCCAGTCGGCTGGTGACGAGTGCCTGGGTGACGGTCTTCCTGGTTTCAGTGGGGATCCATCTGAAGATCTTGCGGAGCATGCGCAGGGTGTTGAAGCATGAAGATGAGACGGCGTTGACTTGTCTGGTCATCGATAGGGAGGAGTCCAGGATAAAGCCCAGGTTGCGTGCGTGGTCCGTTGGCTTGGGTGCGGTGCCCAGGGCCGGGGGCCACCAGGAGTCGTCCCAGGCGGAGGGTGATGAGCCCAGGATGAGGACTTCCGTCTTGTCTGAGTTCAGTTTAAGGCGGCTGTTCCTCATCCAGTCGGCGACGTCTCTCATCCCGTCGTGCAGGTTGGCTCTGGCGGTGGTGGGGTCGTTGGTGAGGGAGAGGATCAGCTGGGTGTCGTCGGCGTAGGAGATGATGTTGAGGTTGTGTCGGCGTGCGATGGCTGCGAGGGGGCTCATGTAGACGTTGAAGAGGGTCGGGCTGAGTGAGGATCCTTGTGGAACGCCGCAGATGACTTCGGTGGCTTCGGATCTGAACGGGGAGAGGCGGACTCTCTGGGTTCTTCCGGCGAGGAACGAGATGATCCATTCCAGTGCTTTCTCTCGGATTCCGATGTTGCTGAGGCGCTTCACTAGGGTGCGGTGGCAGACGGTGTCGAACGCCGCGGAGAGGTCCAGGAGGATGAGGGCAGCTGTTTCCCCGTTGTCGGTTAGGGTTCTGATGTCGCCGGTGGCTGCGATAAGGGCGGTCTCCGGTGCTGTGGTTGGCCCGAAACCCGGACTGCGAGGGGTCGAGGATCCATTCGTCTCGAGGAAGGCGGCAAGCTGTCTGTTGACGGTCTTCTCGATGACTTTGGCCGGAAACGGAAGGAGCGAGATGGGGCGGTAGTTCTTGAGGTCGGTGGGGTCCGCCGTTGGTTTCTTCAGGAGGGCGGTAAGCTCGGCGTGCTTCCAGCTCTCCGGGAAGGTGGCGGTGTGGAAGGAGGAGTTGATGATGTCCCGGAGATGGGGTGCGATGGTGGCGTCGGCTTTGTTGAAGACGTGGTGTGGGCAGGGGTCGGTTGGTGATCCGGAGTGGATGGAGTTCATCGTGCGGGTGGTGTCTTCGGTGTTGATCGGGGTCCAGTTGCAGAGGGTGGTGGTGGCGGGCATTGGTTCGGCGGTAGGGTGCGTTGTTTGTGCGTCGAAGCTGTTGTGTATGTCGGTGATCTTGCGGTGGAAGAACGCGGAGAGTGAGTTGCAGAGGTCTTGCGAGGGGGTGATGTCGTTGTTTCCGGCGCTGGGGTTGGAGAACTCTTTGACGATGCTGAAAAGTTCCTTGCTGTCATGGGCGTTGTTGTCCAGTCGTTTCTTGAGTGCCGACTTCTTGGTGGCACGGATCAGCTGGTGGTGTTTGCGGGTGGCGTGCTTGAGGGCGGTCCTGTTGTCTGTGGTCTGGACGAGTCGCCAGGTTTTCTCGAGAGTGCGGCAGTTCTTCTTGGATTCCTTGAGTTCGTTGGTGAACCAAGGGGTTTTCTTGCTTCCGGGTCTGCTGGGAGGGTTTTTTAGTGGTGCGAGGTCGTCGGCGCAGGCGGTCAGCCACTTGGCGAGGTTGCTGGCTGCTTCGTTTGGGTCCGTTGTGTCGGTGGGTGGTGCCCCCCTGTGGGTAGTCCCCGCAACTGTTGTTATCATGGTTTTTTTGTTATATGGGAAATGGCTTTGGCATGGTTGGGATGCTAAAGTGGGAGGGGGGAATTGGGGACTGTTAGTTGAAGTTTATTGCAGGCAATTGTATATACAGCACAAAGCAGGCACGAGTAGTATTTACAATTATTTGAGTGTGCAACAGACTATAAGTCATCACATATCATATATGCAAGCGGAGGTGAGGTATATATTGTTGAACAGCATCATTGGATCCCAAACCAGGCAGTAAAATGATAACATCACAGTTTAATTTATTAACCTGGAACGGCTGAGGATTAAATAACCCCCAAAAAATACGTCAGGTATTTACGTACCTTGACAGACACCATATCGATATTGCGCAGTTGCAAGAAACGCATTTGGCAAAGGTGCCCAGATGTGGGTTAGGAAATAGGTGGGCTGAACATGCTATTACGTCATCATACTCAACATACTCTAGAGGCGTTATAATTCTAATACGAAAGGGTGTGCAATTTATTGTAAATCAAACACTCACGGACGAGTGCGGTCGCTATGTCATAGTAACTGGGGCACTTCGGGGCCAGCATATTCGGCTAGTAAATATATATGGACCGAATATAGACAACCCTGAATTTTTTAATGACATCCGGTCAAAATTGAGAGAGTTACCCGAGATGGAAACGTTATGGGGAGGTGACTTCAATCTAGCCCTTAACGATAACCTCGACCGGTCGGGTATCACTAAGGAGCCCCATACTCGGTCGGTTCAAGTAGTACGTGATAGTATGCTGGAATTCGCAATGACGGATGTGTGGAGGCTGCGCAACCCGCACACTATGGCAGCTACTCACAACTCTTATCTACATAATAGCTGGTCACGTATAGACTATTGGATTGCAACCACAGTCGCTAGCACATGGATACGCAAAATACAGCACTTACCAAAAACACTATCGGACCATAATCCGATCCTACTATCTCTGGATATTCCTAATTATATACCACCGCCATACATCTGGCGTTTCAATGCCAAAGGCTTACTAGACACAACCTATAACAATGCTATAAGGTGTGGTATCAAGGAACACTTCCAGGTAAACCAGGGTTCTGTAGACGATGCTAGCTTATTGTGGGAAGCCTTTAAAGCTACAATCCGCGGAATATGCATTAGCACAAATGCGGGCATTTTAAAAGATATACGGACCCAACTTACTGCATGTGAAGACAAACTTAAAATACTAGAACAAGAATATGAACATACACAGAATACAGCACTACTGGGCAAAATTCGCGAAACACTGTCCGAATATCAGGAATTCGCAGATAGTGAACTAAAATACATTTCGAAAAGACACGTAGCAAGAACGTATGGAGAAGGCGGCAGAGCTGGTCGGGTACTAGCATGAAAAATCTGTCATGGACATACCCCACACACAGTAATCAAAATTCGTGACAAGCACGACACTCCACAGTATAACACACAAGGCATTTTATCGGCTTTCGCAACGACTTATGGGGAGATGTATGCTACACGTAACACAGCTGTGTCACCTGAAATACTTGCATATCTAGAAGATATTGCAATAGTTTGGCTGTCTGATGCTCAACGGGAATATCTAGCACAACCCATCACCATTGAAGAAATAACTGATGTAATTAGAACCCTACCCAATGGAAAAGCACCGGGCCCAGACGGGTTTACTAGTAAATTTTATAAAGAATATGGGGAACTACTAGCTCCCCACATTGTGAACATGTATGGTGATGCTTATGAAAAACAACTCCTCCCACCCACACTACGAGAAGCCACGATTATAGCCCTATTAAAACCAGATAAAGACCCTGAAATTTGTGAATCATATTGCCCGTTGTCTCTGATAAATAATGACACTAAAATATTGGCAAAACTTATTGCCAAACGCCTCCAGCCCCTCATGGCAAATATTATATTGCCAGACCAATCGGGATTTATACCCAATCGCTCTACAACACATAATTTACGAACACTCTTTGCATTATCTCACCAACTCAACCCAGAACTCAAAGTGGCGGCGGTCCTCTTAGACGCCGCCAAGGCGTTTGACTCGATCGAACGGCCATATTTATTTACAGTGCTACAAAAGATGGGGATGCCCCCGGTACTGCTGCAATGGATCAAAATATTATATACGAAACCCGTGGCACGTATCAAGGTAAATCAATACGTATCAGACATGATACACATTGCTAGGGGTACTGGACACTGGTGTCCTCTCTCACCTTTACTATTCGCCATCGCACTAGAGCCTTTGGCATGCAAGATTAGACAACATCACAAGGCCACAGCCCTGCAATTCCTACAGCGCCCCATCAATATATCCTTATACGCAGATGACATGGTCCTTTATGTTCGAGAACCCCACGTAAATCTATCACCCATCCTAAGAGAGTACATAAAATTTGGTAGACAGTCTGGCCTTCAAATTAACTGGAGTAAATCCACGATTATTCCCTTAACAGATATTACGACACCACACTCAGTAGAATTCCCGTTAAAATGGCAGAGGGACCCAGTCAAATACCTGGGAATTGGTATCACAAAGACCCTGCAATGGTTATAGGAGCTAATTATGGCACTGCCATCAGTAAAATAGAAGACAAAATAGAAAGATGGATCCAGCTGCCACTATCCCTATCAGATAGAATAGCCCTAGTGAAAATGTTCATACTTCCCAAGTTCCCATACTTCCCAAGTTCCTATATCTTTTCAATAACATCCCCATTACCCCACCCAAATCTGTGCTCCAAAGATTGACAACATGCGTAACCCGACTTATCTGGGCTGGAAAGCAAGCATGCATTGAATTGCGCACATTAACATTGCCTTACTCTAAAGGGGGATTTAAGGTGCCTGATTTTTTACTCTACTATTTATGTGCGCAAGCGCAATACGCGCACTATTGGTATCATCCAGTGCGATACCTACCTCATATGGCAGTAGAGGATGGAGATGCTCACCCAATCTCACTTCAACATATCTTACCACACCCTGCACACATGTATTGAGGCATGAAATAAACACCATTCGCACGACAAATCTGGCCTGGCAGAAAATGGGGAAATTGGGCACAAACTGCCACTTTACGCACCGGCACTGCCTCTGCCACACCACCCAGCCCTGTCAGTAACTCAGGCAAACGTGAGTATGTCATTACTACAACAAGTAGGGATAGAAGTGATGGGAGACTTATACAATGACGGAGTCTTTATAGAACCAGATGATCTTAACTACATTAGTAATCAAACTCTCCTATTTAAATTCGCTTATCATAGATTGAGAAGAGCAATTAAAGACCTCTATCCGACTTTCCCTACAGAGCCGGAAACACTCCAAGCTCTACAAATGATTATAACTGCACCGCACAATATACACTTAGTGTCCAAACTATATGGGCTTTTACAAGCTGATATAGCGGGCACTACAAACAAAGCACGGGAGAGATGGTCAGCTGTACTGGAGGCGCCCCTTATTGAGGAAGACTGGGCCACTTGCTGCGCACTAACAGACATGCTTACCCCGAATGGTAACTTACGAATTATAGATTATAAATATCTCCACCAAACATACCTTACGCCAGTTAAATTAAGGAAATGTGGGCTACGCCCAGATGCATGCTGCAAGAGATGTAAAGCTGATGACGCCGATTTTATACATTTAGCGTGGCACTATCCACAGATTAGAGAATATTGGGAAAAGCTAACCGGAATTTTGAGTGCAGTTCTGGAAACCAGGGTAGATTGTACAGTTCGAGTATGTTTGCTAGGGCTTGTGACTAAGAGCGAGCAAGCGTAGATTCTGTGTCATAGCTTTGTTATTGGCGAAAAGACAGATATCTATGTATTGGAATGGCAAGAAATACCCCACATGTAAAAAATGGTTACATGATATGATATATTGTAGAGACATGCTGCAAACTTATGAGGAAGAGCTTCCGACAAGATCCAAACCCAAAGACTACTGGACGCCATTAATGACATATCTACAAGCACATCCAATTGATGCACTAACAGAAAATGTGTAAAATGTGTTACTCTGTTTGTATATAAAAATGGGACCCGAGGCGACCCCTGTTGAAGACGCCGGGAAAACAACGGAGGCTGCTTGGCAGAGGGGTTCAGAGTCCAGAGCAGGAGGTAGGAGGATTTTCTCCACGGCTTCCAAATGTAAACTGCCCCCTCTTTGATCTCTTTGATCTCGGTGCCTAAGGAGCAGTTTTCTCGGAAAGGAATAACAGGGGAAAAGACAAGCAATAATTTATTTAAAGTGGTGCCCGGGACACTTGAAGCAGTCTGTGAGAAGCTGAGATACTGAGACTGTAATTTTTCAATAGATAATATATCGCTGTAAAAACAATTGGAGGGGACGCGCATCTTGCTTGCCACCAGCTTGCATGTCTTGCTGTCTTGCCACCTAGGGGGGACTACCAGATCCAGAACCCACTCTGCTCCAAGGAGGAGGAGCTTGCCAGCACTCGCGCACTTAAAACGCGCCAAAGATCATCGCGAAGCCTGGGCCAAGGGCTGGGCTGTCCTTGCCCACTATTGATAGGAAGAGGCAGGGCAGGGCCACCTCCCTTTTATTCGATTGCTGGCTTGAGTCCTGGTTTGTTACGGCCCCAAAAAACAATCAGATAAGATACTGTGTTAACTTTCCCCAGCCTGCAGAGACTGTCTATACACTGTACTATATATTCTGAGTACTAATTCAGCTGAACTTTGTTTTTAGGATTCACATTTTTCCGTATCTTAAAAAAACAATCAAGACAAGGCGAACTTTATATATAACTGTTGCTGGGTCCTCATTTGTGATTGTATAATTCACTTTTAAATCATGGGCAAACGGAAAGTTATGGAGAGTTCGGTGGCGGGAAGTAGTAGCATTAGTGGGGCAGGTAAGGGGAAAAAGGAAAGAAAGGCCCAGAAGCATGCAGCCGCTAACTGTGTTCTAGACAGAATTGACACTCTTATTGGCGAGTGTGAAGACATTTTAGTTTTAGAATCAACAACACCCTGCACAAATGGTGATCCCTCCCCTAATCATATTGGTCCCTCTGGCACACCAACTATCCCTAATATGTTCCACAAACAGTCTAGAAAGGGAAAGGAAACCCTGAACATAGCACCATCGCGCAAGTGATACACGCAACAGGACAGGCAATAGGCCAAGTAGAAGCCATCAATCCCCTAGACCCCCTTGACAGTGCTGAGGAATGTGTATCACGCCTCGCCGTTCCCTGTTCAAACAGGTTCGCCCCATTGGCTGCACATGACACTGCCGTAATTGAACCATCTTGGTTGCAAAAACCACCACAAGCACAAGGTAATGAAGAACAAATACGTGCATCACCTGATACTGCTCAACTTATTAACACCTTAAGGATTGAGATAGCGACCATGAGGTGTATGATTGAAGATCTCACAGTATTGGTTAAAACATTATCACCGATGGTCTTATCAGGTTATCAGCAAGTTAACCATTCATTCGTACCTAATAAGATGCCTTCAACCGATAGAGTGCAACCGAGTGGAGCTGTTATCTCTCCTTTAACACCCCCTATAAATTCAGCATCTCAGGGGTTAAATGTAGAGTACTCTAACAATTTAAGGGTCAATACATTTAAAGATTCTGGCAATGCACTGACCAATACATCTAAAGATCGCCTTATTCAAACTGCTCCTATAAAGCGACTAGATTATACACACCGCAATGGCATGTCAATGGGTCAAAACACTCAGGTGAAACCATCCCAGCACACTTACCATCTACCTTTTGTCCCCCAGTCACATGGTCCAAAAATCTTTATGGCTAATGTTCCTAAGCTCAGCCCACAGAATGCCCGCGAAAGTGATGACTCTTTAACAAACAAATTCATCCACTGGATTCGCCATATTAGGGGCTGCCGTTCGGTAATACGCGAGGACATTATCAGGGTTCAAAGATGCTCGTCCCCTGTTCAACCATACGATCATATTGAACTCATACTCTCTACCGTTGATCTGGCAGAGAATCTCCTCGCTTTAGAATATCGAACTTGTCCTCCCCCTACATCATTTATACAGTTCAGGCGCACACGAACAATCCCCAGGGGAGGGATAACTGACCCCTAGAGCGTGAGACATCATTAGAAGCAGTGGACTGACTACAGATAGCCCCTTATTCATATACGGACCCATCTAATTCCATCAATAGCACTATGTGTAACCCCCTAATCTTTTATCCCACCCCGACGCTCAAAAACGAACAAAGCTCATTTCGGGGGATAAAGGCCTGAGTTATCATTTAGAAACTTCACAGAGGATCCATGAAAGAGAATCCTGTACATCATTAGATCACACTGAGATGCCCGAGCACCCAATGCAGCTGAGCCAGCCATCACTGACAAATGCTAACTTGGCTCTGGCCCAGAACCCTTCTAAGTTAAAAATCATATCATGGAACGTAGCAGGTTTAAAAAACAAACTCCTACTCCCCCACTGGAATGATCTGATAGAAGGATCTGATATCTGTATCTTCCAGGAGACTTGGAGTATGGTTCCTTTACATAAGTCTGGCTATGTTTGTTTCTGTATACCAGCAACCACCATGGGAAGAGGGCGTCCTTCAGGAGGCTTGATTGTTTGGGTAAACATTGCTCTAGGGTGTCGAATTGACATGCATTCAATTTTAAGCTATGATTTTCTGAGACTTACCATCAAGGGCCCTAGGGGTGGGGACATTTTAGATTTGTTTAATGTTTATATTAGAGGGACCAAGGGTGGCAATCCATCGCCTACTGTCATGCTCCTTGAACAAGCCATATCTGGCTGTTCGCCTAGTGCTAAGATCTTGATTGCAGGTGATTTTAATTGTACCTTCGAGCCATTATGCTCTGATGACATGTTGGAGCAGGAAAGAGTAGATAATAAGTGGTCTGTCCCTCCACTTAATTTACCACCTATCAAAAGATGGACTAACCTAGCAATCCAGCTTAACGCGCTCACGTCAGAATTCGGACTCAGGGCAGTTAATGGCAGAACTCCTTCAGATACTCAGGGGGCCAACACCTTTAACAGAGTCAGCGGCCCCTCACGCATTGACTATATTCTAGTTGATGTGAAACTGTGGGACAATACGATTGATATGTTTGTGGGTACCACGACTGATAGTGATCACAACCCCCTATGCATGACAATGACAAATCCGTGGGTTCCACCATCTAGCCCTCAGTCTAGCCGAGCATTAGCTTTCAGTATCGAGGTTATTCCGTCCAATTGTAAAAGGTACCTAAAGTGGCACAAGGTCTCCACGCAAGATTCCAACTTAGTGGCCATTCACGAGGCCCTGTCTATGCATACAGTTGAGCTTCAGGCTGCTGGCATGGATTTAGCAGCAGTTTCTAATGTCCATTCCTGCACAATAGAACAATTGTCCTCTTATTTTCAAGCACCTTGCAAGCATAGCAAATCAGGTGCTCTTCAAAAAAACAGCACCCTTGGTACACTAAATATTGCAAGCTCAAAAGGCAGGCTTTGACCTTAGTTATTAGGGCCAAAAACTGCCTTATGATTAAAACGGCTAGGAGGGAATACAAGGCCACCCTGTATAAAACAAAGATTGAGTGGGAAGAACAGTATTGGCAGGATATAAAGAACGCGAGTCTTGGGAAAAATAAGAATCTATTCTGGTCATTAGTCAGCCGGGGCAACAACAGGGAATTAGATACTCTGCCCAATCACATCACAGGCCAAGATTGGCATAACCATTTTGAGAATCTGTATTCCACTACAGAAGATGGACGTCTGGAGGAGCCATGCGGCCCCATAGACGTCTCTCTAGTAGGGAATGCTGGTGATCCATTTTTGTTGACAGAAATAGAGGCAGCTATCAAGAAGTTAGTCCCAGCTAAAGCCCCAGGATCAGACGGACTTCCAGGAGACCTCTTTTGGCAGACCCAAGGGGTTGGTCACGCTATTTTCAGCTATTATTTAATGCTATAGCTGCAGGCTGCCCAGTCCCAGAATCCTGGAAAGGTGCTGTGGTGGTTCCAATCTACAAAAAAGGGGACAGGGAAGATCCTGCGAATTACAGGCCCATAAGCCTGATTGATGTAATGCAAAAGGTGTTAGGCAGAGTCCTTTTACAGAGGATCCAAGTGTGGTGCGAAGAGGAGGACATTCTTTCCCAATACCAGGCTGGCTTTAGGGCCTGCATGGGGACGATTGATCAGGTATTCAGGCTACTGCTAATATATTGGAAAGTCGTGGTAGTAGGAAGGGGCAGTCTTTATCTTGCTTTTATAGATTTAAAGACTGCCTTCGACCTGGTACCTAGGACCAGACTGTGGCAAGTCCTCAAAGACATGGGTATTCCACCCCTAATCTTAAGCCTACTAATCCGCCTCCATGAGGGAAATTATGCCCAGGTAAGATGGGGGGCCCAAGGTCAGCTAACCGAACGGATTCATGTGGGCAAGGGAGTCCGCCAGGGTTGCGTCATGGCTCCCACCCTGTTCTCCTTATATGTGAATGGGGTGGTGAGGTACCTTCAAGAAGATCCAGCTGACGCTCCAACCCTGGCGGGCGACAAAGTGCCGACACTTCTGTTCGCTGACGACACCTTGTTGGTGTCAAATACCCCGGTTGGGCTACAAAAGTTAATGAATAGGTACCAAACTTTTTGTGACTCCCGGGGCTTGGTCATTAATACCTCAAAGACTAAGCTTATGGCCTTCAACCCCCACAAATCCTTCAGGAACAACCTCACACTAAATGGCACCACCTTGGAAAGAGTCAACACCTTCGAATATCTTGGCATTCGCCTCTCTGATAAGATGCTTTGGAGGCCTCATATAGCCAAAATGCTCATAAACCACAAACGCGTGGCGGGTGCGCTAATCAAGGAACACCGATCTTCGCTCAGTAGGCCAGCTGCCCCGGCTCTTGTGGTTTATGATGCTAAGGCAGTAAGTTCCGCTCTCTACGGAGCCGAGTTATGGGGGTTTGAGAGAGTAGATGAAATCAGCAGGTCTGAGCACAAGTTTTTGAGGGACCTGGTGACGCTCCCCCGTAACACCCCGTTAACTCCCCTAATGTATGATATGGGCAGGAGGCCGTTCAGAGACATCGCCAGGCTCCGTCCATTGCTTTTTTGGGCTCGCCTAAGGCGCACCGCAGTGCTTGAAAGCTATGCCACAGCTTTAACGGAGGTGATGAATTTAGATGTGGACCATAGGGTCAAGTGGATTTTAAATGTTAAGAAAACAATGATCTCACTTGGGCTTAAAATATCGTGGGACGACCAAAAGCCCCCGAGTAAGGTGGAATTTAAACGCCATTATTGGGATTGGATTGACAATCAGGAGCTTAGTAAATCGAACAGGGGGAGATTAACAGATGAATTTCTTAGCTTTAAGCAAACCAGAAGTCTCGAGCCCTTCCTGGATGTAATCCAGGTCCCACGGGATAGGGCTCTGTATATCCAGTTTAGGTACGGCTCGCTCCCTGTTAATGCCTTAACATCAAAATGGCACTCCGCCAAGAATACATCAGAAAGTTGCCTCTGCTGTGGAGCCCCATTGGAGTGTGTTGCCCATGTCCTGTTTGCTTGTCCAGCTTATGGTAATGCAAGATCAAAATGGCTAAAACCAATTTGCAGAGACATGGGCACCCGCGACCACCGGGTTGCTCTCACGCATTTTGAAATCCAACCCATGCACCCTTTTTTCTTGTGGAGTCGCCAAGTTTTTGAGCTGTGCATGGCTAATAAGGCACAAAGCCTTGCGCGGGATGATTCAAGTCTAGGCCAAGATTGATACTGGAGAAAGTTAAAAATTAGCTATCACAAACCTCCCCTTGTTTACATTACATCATTGTGGCAAACTGTCTACCTTTTAATGCTCTTTTTATATTTCTCTTAGCTCGGTGTCCGTTTCATGACACAAAATTGATGAAATGTGGATGTATATTTTTTAGACAATGTTTTTAATTACAATCGATTTTACGTTTTATATTTTAATAGTATGTTCAAAATGTTGTGCTCCCACATATTTTATTTATTGTATAATTGTCGAACAATGCTTTTATGATACATTTCTATCGAAATAAAGCTATTGATTGATTGATATAAAAATGGAATTGTACATTGCGCAGTGATATGTACATCTGACATGGATACAAATTGTAAGGATAACAAGTGCTTTGCAAATCTGTCTGCTTCTTTTAATGTATGTTTTTTCCGTTCATAATAAAATTCAATAAAAAAAAATTTGTAAAAAGTTTTCAGGAGTGACCCTAGCCCATTTTCTTGATAGGGAGGGAGGGGCAGTGCTGGTCAAGGGGGACGTTGGGGTCAATGGAAACAGAAAAGGGACCAAAAAGTGATCAGTCCAAGGCAGTCTAATGGGAGAAGCTATTCGAATAGAAAGGTCATTAGAGAAAATGGGATCGAGCGTATTAACCATTACATGTGTAGGTTCGGACACTAGTTGGGACAGATGTAGGGTTTCAAGTTCTCTGATTAGGGAAGAGGCTGCCCTGCAGTCAGCCGCCTCTAAATTCAAATTAAGCATGCGTTCGAAAGCCATTTCTGTTCCATGGAATCAAATTCATCGGGGACCTTTCCTATGGATGTAATCTCAAGTCTATCCCTTTTTTTGCAACTGAATAGGTCTTCCACTTCCACAGGACGGTCATGCTGAGAGGAGGTGCAGCAATAAAAAAAAAGTGCTCTGAGAAGGAACCCGTTTCCATGATGGGTCTCGGAGCCCCTTTTATGCATGTTGCTGTCTTTTGTCCAGTGTGCCTGAGGCTCATATATCAGTAAGCAGCAATGTGGGAAATTCAACCTTACAGTAATAGGAGGTGTTGATAAGGCACTCTACACACTACAGTTTGAGCTATACATCCAACTTTGCTCCTCAGGGTACACGCTCAGTGACTTGCTTTTACTACCTTCATTCCAGCTGATGAAAAACACCTCTCACTGCCTCCGGTACGAAGCAAGGTCGGGTTCCCACTGTGGGTCCCTGTCTCAACAATCCTCCGGAAGCTTCCTGCTTTCCATGACTCTGGAACCAGGCACTACACTGTGGGAGAAGGAGGAGCACTGCAAAATAGACTCCCAAAAAAATTGCACTTATGCCCATTCTTTGAAGCCTCTCACCCAGTTTTCTGAGACATCCCAAAACATCAGGGGCTTTTCCTAGGTCACCTGGGAAGAGCAGGCCTCAGATCTTCTCGGGATCAGAGGAAAGTTAGGAAATCAGGAATTTCCGGCAGATCTCAGGAAGGTGTTGCCATTTAGTCTACCAATACGGGAGTTCCTCCCGGATCCTTCTTGATTCATGGGCCGATTTTGGTGCAAATGTGCATGCTCTGGTGCTTCGCGGACTCTGAACACCAACCACACAGCTATATGTAATCTCTTTTCACCATGGACGCAGGGCGGTGGCTGATGACCTGATAATATAGAGCATTGCAGACTCTGCACACTGCCCCATTGGGTAAACTCAGAACCCACTGGGAGACTGACGTCGGCACCCCCTTAACGACAGGGATTGGGATGGATTCCTTGTGTACCCCAGGAAAGTTTCTCGCAATGCTCAACTTCAACAGATCCAGTACACCAGGCACATATGGCTTATCTATCCCCATGCATGATTAGCAAATTGCAACCCACTGATATGGTCGGCAGTCCCTGCTGTCAAGGAGAGAAATCACCTCCACCACTCCAGAGGCTTGCCTAATGGGCCTGGCTACATACCCAATGTGAGGTAAGGCAGGGACTGCATTTCCATATCTTTTACTGATACCAGCGAAGTAGGCAATCACAATGCATTGGAAATCAGCCTCAGGCCCCCACATTATGAAATGGGAAGGTGTGGTTCTTAAGTTTGTAACTAGCGAAGGCACAGCGTTATGCAGGGTGGAAGCCAGCTGTCTTCGGAAATCCCCAATTGTGGGCAAATGGGAGGAGCTGTACAGAGCCCTCATGAAGAGAAATAATTATGACACAAGGTCTCCTTGAAACGCCAGCTAAGTTTCCCCACCCGCTCTAACTAGCTGCTTCAGTCTCCAACCAACACCCTACTTGGTCCCCACATATTCCTCCTTTCCCTCCAATGCTTAGTCGACTCTCCCGGAGTGAATGTCATGAAAGGCTCCCATCACAACTCGCTGGCTCATGAGAAACCTTCTAAAGACCAGATATTGCATTCCTTAGTTGTAATTTGAGGTACTACGTCTTTCCTGTCTAAGCCGTTGGATATTGCTTTCAGATGCCCATGCAGCTATATAGCATGTTCAAAGATATGATAAATTTGCTTTATTGTTAACTTGATGACATGCGCAATAACATGACGTTTGGCTTGAGGCGTTCAAAGGTACTTCAATGAGTGCTTGTCCGGTTTTATATCTTATCAATGCCATTTTAGAATCAATCATGTTTATTGCGTGGCAACAAAATAGCAAATACACAGCTTAACTGCCTACATCATAACGCCGGCAGAGCGAGAACCAACGAGAATGACACAGCGTTTAGGTCTACATCCCTGAGGGCGACCTCGCGATGAGTTCAGGTCATAGTGAGTCAGTAAGGCATCTAGCGAGTGTACCACTTTTCAAGAAACATTAACACAAATAAACAACCCCCCCCTCCCGACTCACCCTCCACCCTCCCTCCGCATCAGTTCATGTCTATCTAAGTCAGCGCAATCCTGTTTCTAAACAATGATCCGTTATCTAGTAAGTCAGTCTGTGGATGCACCAGGTGGTTCTAGGGGTATGAGCCGCAGGATTTGTAGATATTTCGGACATGTTACTTCCCTCATATCTTTGGTTAGAATCTGCAAGAAAGGGGCCCACAGTTTCGGAAAGTCCTTGCCCTTCCCATCTACACTAAGCGACAGACGCTCCATTGCTAAGAGTTGCCAAAGGTTCTGAATCCAATCTCGAGGGTCTGGAATCGTCAGGGAGCCCCAGTGTGCCAGAAGTACCTGCCGTGCTGCAAGTAAAGCCATGGCGATCTGCTTACCCTTCAGGGATTTCAGCGGGAAGAACTTAGGATGGGGAAGGCCCAACAGCGTATACTCGGGTGTACGAAGCAGTGTAATTTGAAATGCTGCATCCACATCATCAAGGACTGCTGCCCAGTAACGCACCAGTTTTGGGCAATGCCAGAGCAAATGAACTAATGTGCCAGTAAGACCACACCCCCGCCAGCAGAGGCCTCACTTGGACCTGTCCCAGCTCCTAATGCGCGCTGGAGTATAATACCAGTGAGTAACCACCTTGTATGCAGACTCCGCCCCCGCCGTATTAGCGGCAGTGTGATGCGCTCTATAAAAAATGTGTTCCCACTCTTTGTGTGTAAGGGGCCTCCCCAGCTCCGTTTCCCATCTGATTTGTGCTTTCGTGCGATGTTTCTTTGATTGTGTAGTGATCATGGCATAAAGTTCGGAGATGAGTTTGCGGTCATCCTTTTTGTACACCAGCCATTTTTCAAAAGATGTCAAGGGGCGAGACATGAGTGCGACGTTCTCCGCCCTCGTAACCCTGTGTGCAATCTGTGAGTAGTGGAAGGCATCTGACATTGGCAAATCATAATCCCTACGCAACTGCTGGAAGGGGATCAAGCCCTCTAGGTCAAACAGGAAGCCCACTCTTTTGCACCCCTCCTCCCTACAGCGATGGAAGACCGGGGACGCGCCTCCCGGCTGGAAGTCGGGGTTATTGACTATAGGGGACAAAGGGGAAGGGAAGGTGGTCCACCCTTTCGGGCCAGCTAACTGATCCCAAACCTTGAGTGTCGGGGAGGTAACCGGAGAGGAGTAAAGTCCCCATGCTCTATGTCTGCGCGGGAGCCACAGTTCCCGCCATATATTCTGTCCGGCAACTGTTTGGTCCATGAAATTCCAGTGTTTGCTGGATAGTGGCCTATTCCATTCCGTGATGTAACGAAGGCATGCTGCCTGGTAGTAGGCACTCACTATCGGGAAGCCAAGTCCTCCCTGGGCTCTCGAGGAGGCCACATGAGCAAATGCAAGACGTGGTTTCTTGTTATCCCACAAGAACTTATTCAGAAGTCCCTGTAACTTCCGCAGCACCTCCTGGCGGTGGGCTCAGAGAAAGCATTTGGAAGAGATATAAGATGCGTGGCAACACCGTCATCTTTACTGCCGCGATCTTGTCATACCACGCCAGTTTGAGCCGCGACCAGGCAGCCAAAGCCTTGGTCGTCTGCTCCATCAGCAGCGCGTAGTTAAGAGCAGCCGTCCTAGCAATGGACGAGGTCAGCCGAATGCCCAAGTATGTGATGTCCGTGGACACCCAGTGGAATACAAAATCCTGTTGTAGATCATGTACTTCAGTCTCCGGAATATAGATATTGAGGATTTGCGACTTTGTAAAGTTGACCTTAAACCCTGCTACGGTACCAAAAGTGGTGAGCTCCATAGTCAGGTACCGCAATGATGACTGGGGTTGTGTGAGGGAAAGGATGACATCATCGGCATACATACTGATTTTATGTGTATCTGCCCCAAATTTAAGGCCCACAATGTCAGGGTTTGCGCGAATGCGTTGGGCAAAGGGCTCCATGTAGAGCGCAAATAAAAGCGGGGACAAGGGACAACCCTACCGCGTGCCCCGGGCGATGGGGAAGGAGGTCGACCTGCAACCATTGACCCGCACTGCCGCCGTAGGGGATGCATATAGACACCGGACCCAGCGAATAAAAGTGTCACCGAACCCGAATGCACGCAGCACCGCGAATAAGTACTCCCAATCCACGCGGTCAAAAGCCTTCTCCGCGTCAATCGAGAGCAGAAAGGCCTGAGTGCGCGATTGGTGAATAAAGTCAATGAGGTGCAGAAGTCTCTTAGTATTATCCCCTCCTTGCCGCGTCGGTATAAAGCCGGACTGGTCCGGATCTATAATGTTGTCCATGAGGGGACTGAGGCGGGAAGCTAAAACACCCGCAAACAACTTCGCGTCAATGTTAAGGAGCGAGATCGGTCGGTATGAGCTGCACTCTGCCAGGTCTTTCCCCGGTTTAGGGATTACGGTAATTGCCGCCTCAGACATAGTAGGCGTCACCTCCCCAGTGTCCAGAAAGGAGTTAAAGAGCCTCGTCAAAAGGGGGGCCAGTTCCGCGCAAAAAGTCTTATAAAACAGCGCCGGGAAGCCATCCGGACCCGGCGACATAGCCACTTTGAGCCGAACTATCGCCGATATCACCTCCTCAATGCGAATAGGAGAGTCCAAGAGATCAGCCGTTGGTTGGAGTAAGGGAGTGATATCGCAAGAGGCCAGATATTTCCCTGGATCTTGCAATGGGGTATCCTCCTTCGAATAGAGGCGGTGGTAAAACTGACGAAAGGTATCGGCAATAAGGCATCCGCAGTATGCTCAACTGCATTCTGGTCCCGTACGGGGGGATCGCGGTCGCCTGCGCCCGCAGCTTATGTGCGAGCATCCTCCCACACTTATCCCCACTGAGGTAAAATTTATGCCGAAGTCGTAGAAGCGCATGCTCAGCCCTGTCGAGATCCAGATGCTTCAGCATGCGGCGCCTCGTTTCCAGCTCTCTCCAAACTCTCGATGCCCCCGTGCGCTTGTGAACTGCGTCTAATTCTCCCACCTCTTTCTCTAGCTCTGCCCGTTTCTCTTTGCGGAGACGCGCGAAAGACGCCGCAACCGCAATAAATTCCCCCCGCACCACCAGCTTCAAAGCCTCCCAGACAGACGCGAGGGAGGTACCTCCCTGGTCGTTCTCAGAAAGATAATATTTTATAGTGTCCCGGATTCGCTGTGGGACTTCATCTGAGTGAAGAAGGGAATCGTGGAGTCGCCAGCCCGGAGGGTTGGATCGCCCGCAGCGCGCTGGGAGCTGGACTGAGATAAGGGCATGGTCTGAGAGGAAACGCGGAGTGATATCCGCATCGTGCAAGAGAGGGAGGAGGGGTGAGGAGGCTACGAAGTGGTCAAGACGCGCATATGTCTTGTGTGCCGCTGAATAGTATGTATAATCACGCTCAGTAGGATGTTGTATGCACCACACATCGCACAGCCCGCAGTCAGACAGCCAGTGTTTCCCAGCCTGTGATAGCGTCCCTGCCTGGGTAGCCATCTGTCCTGACCTATCCAACTCCGGATCCATCACTACATTCAAGTCCCCCCCGATCAAAAGTGCAGAATCAGGAGAAGCAAGAACCTCAGCTAGAGCTAGACGCAGAAAGGGCTCCTGTCGCTCATTCGGGGCATATAAGGACCCAATTGTTAAGTGCGTATCCCCCCACTGGACCCTGACCGCCAACAACCGGCCTTTTATCTCTGCCACCGTAGAGACCACCTTGCATTGTGAGCGCGCACTAAAGAGGATTGCCACCCCATTTTGTTTGGACAAACCCGAAGACCAGAACTGGTGCGGGAAGCGCCTATCTCTCATTCGCTTGGTATCCTTAGTTAACAGATGGGTTTCTTGAAGTAAACAGACATCCCCCCCAGAATTTTCTAACAGGGAGAGTATTGCAGAGCGCTTGACAGGATTATTTAACCCCCGTACATTCAAGCTAACAATTTTCAGGTCCATACCCATCCTAGCAGTGGGGGAGAGAAACGCTATGCATCAGCCCATGGCCACCGGACTCAAAACCATTGAGGATCACCTCCCATGAACGGGCTGTCTGTCTATCTTGCCCGAGAACTGATGCGGAGCCCCCAAATAACACCCAAACATATCCCAAATCAAAAACATAAAAAACCCCGGAAAACAGCACAACAAAGGAAAAGCCAGGCAACATGACAAAAGTTCGTCTCGATGAACAGTGTTTAGGGAGACGCGGCCACGGCCCAGAACACATCAGGAATAGCGTGGCCATCACCCCGATGCCCAGGGCGTAAAAACAGTTGAAGGGTCTCCCCCCTCCGGCGCCGACCGAAGCGCCCTAGCGGTCGCCATGCTAAATACATCCAGATGTCTCGGGGTTGTCGGTCACTTGTGAAACTGATGAGAGGGCTGCCTCCCTCTCTAGCTTGCCAGCAGCCGTGTTGGGTGCGGGGCTTGGCTTTGAACTCCCCCACTCGTTGCCACTCGGAGGAGCGACGCCGTCTGCGAGGAAGTGATTGAGCGCCTTGTGTCTCGGCAGGGGACCTTTCAATGCCCAGCTTGTCATATGCTTCCTCCAAGGACCGGATCTGATGCAATTTGCCCTGAAACTTGATGATGAGGCTGAACGGATGGCCCCAGGAGTAAGGAATCTTCAGATCTCGGAGATGGTTGGTGATGGGTTTGAAGTCTCTACGTTTAATCAGAGTAGATGCCGCTAAGTCCTGGTAGAGCACAGGCTGATGACCACAGAATTGCACTGAATTAAGATCCCTAGCTCTGCGGAGGATGCGCTCCTTTAGTTGAAAGTCATGCACGCAGACGAGAATGTCAGGGGGGGGAGCCTTAGCACCACGCGGAAGGCCCACTCGGTGAACACGATCCATTTGTATCTCTCGTACCTCCTCATCTCCCAGGATCTGGAGGAACAGGGCGCTGAGGTATGCACGGAGGTCGTCGCCTTCACCTTTCCACGGAACCGCCCGGATCCGGATATTATTACGTCTGGAACGGTTCTCCAAATCCTCCGCGTGGGCTTGCAGATCTCTGTTTTGATCTCGAAGGCGTATCATCTCCTGCTGTAATTGGTGCAGATCGTCTTCCCTGCTCAGGTCGTGCTCCTCCAATGTCGCCACTCTTTCCCCAATGCCGTCAACATCCCACCGGACCTCCCGAAGATCCGCGGAAAGCTGCGAGCGGAGGTCTTGAATATCCTCTTTAATGGCGGAGAAGAGCTCAATCATGAAGGCCTTAGTTGCTGGCGCGTCTTCCCCGTCCATCAGTGTCGTTCCAGCTACAGATTGTGCTGCGGCGTGCCCCGTCGTCTTCTGCAGCAGGTCTTTTAGGGATTTGTCTCTTTTCCCCCTCGTTGATGACATACAGGGACCGGGCGACCCCCACCGGACACTCCACCCGCTCTTTCCACTGCGTGAGGGTAGCTGGCCAAAGCACACACTCCCACCGGGCCTTCTCCAGCAGGACCGTCACGCTGCGTCAGAAGACCCCTGGCACACCTGAAGATGCACACACAGTCTCGCAGGCCCGGCTTGCGTCGCCGTTTCGCTCACTGTACCTCTCGCCGGATCCCCGCCCAGGAAGACTCTCCTGGCTGACAGCCTAGCGTTAGTGCGATGAATGAGGATGCCGTGGGGCAGTCGGGCCCGCAGAGAGACAATTTCCAGGGGGGGGGGGGTCAGCGTCACTTGGCATTCACCCCACCACTAGCGCCAACCAGGGTGCAGCACCGGCAAGAGGGTAGATCGCCGCAATCACCAAGCCAAAGTCACACTGTCTGCCACATAGCACTCGTCGGTGGGGATCGCAAGTTCAGTCGCAGCCTCTAGGCACCCTCAAGGATCTCACATGCCCGGCTCCAGTGGGGAAGTCAGTGCCAGCATGTCATGCAGGAGTGCTGGCACAACAAGGGATGTCAGGCACCGTCCCCTTTCACACGGGCTCAGGCTCAGGGTGCACCGCCCCCGCCAGGCCTCCTGGTCACCGCTGGGCCAGTGCCGTGAATCGGGCAGCTCTACAATGCCCCACGTTCAAAGTCCCAGCTCCCAGGCCCCGACAGGGCGCCACTCCGTCTGCCGACCTGCAGATTACAGCGCTCTCCCCCGGCCCGCCTCTCCTTACCCGCAGGCCGCACGGGGGATCACCGCTGCCTCGATAGCTGCCACTCCCAGCCGCTCCACGTGTTCGGGTCTCGCTCCGCTGTCAGAGACCCGGGCCGGGTGTAGTTCTTAGGCCGATGGGCAGGTCCTCGCCGTCACACGTCCTCGGTCGCCATTCCCCATACGATGCATGCAGGTCTGCACCAGAGCCCCCAAAATGGCGCCGCCATCGGATCTTCTCCCGCCTCAATCACGCCAGACCCCGGGTCAGTGTGGGTCCGGCGGACAGGGGGTACTCGCCGCCGTTGGTAGGCGCACTCGGGTGGGCCGCACCTGGAAGCAAGGCGGCCGGCGCTGTGGTACGGCCGTCCGCCCGGCCGCTCGACTCCCGCCGGGCCGCAGCAATGCCGGGGCCGGGAAGGGCCGCTCGGCGGAGCAGGTCACTCGCGTCCCAAAACAGAGCTCGTTCCCAGTTCCAGGGCAGCTCCGCAGGTCAGTTCTCCCGTCGGCAGGCTCAGATGGGCGCCAGGAAGGGCGATATGTCAAAGCGAAGTAGCGGCGGCGCCGGAGGAATAGGAACCCACGTCCTATCTCGCCGCCATCTTGGCCACGCCCCTCATCAATGCCATTTTAAACTGTTATGAATCAATGTTATTTTCATTGCCAAATAATTGTACGATTGGTTGCAACACTTGATGAAATACCAATAAAAACTAATTTAAAAAAAAGAGTGCAAGCTCCTGGAAACTACTCATCTTTTCAGAACGATAATCGGTAGCCGCCATCAAGCCTTCCAGGAATTTGCTCCATGACTGTCACGACGAAATTGCCGGTAGGAAACTGTTTTTAAGATCTCCGCTCCTCTGCGAGAGAAGCTCCGTGGGTTCTGTAGTACCTCCTGAAGCTCGTCGCCATCAAAATTGTAGTAAATTGAGTAAACTTCTCGGCTTCGTTAGCAGGTTTATTGTATAACAGGAGGTACTGCGCAGCAGTAATTTCAGGACCGTAACAGGGCAACCGACAAAACAGAATGCATTCCACATTAGAACATAGAACTTAACATCACAAAGGGTTCTAACTACGGATGCTGGGGGAACCAGGCATCAGCAATGGTGAACCACTACAAGACCCCCGATGAAGCTCGGCCCGGAGTGGGTGGGTGGGGCCCTGACTACTCCTCAGCCACGTCGGAAGGGGAACAAGATTGGCAACTGATACCAAGACGTACTCGGAATCCGGACACTGAAGGAGCAGCCTCTGGCTGAGAGTTGGGGGACGAGAGAGCGACAGACCTGGAATCCCTGCACCCACTAGCCGATGCTATAGCATCCCTTAAGGGGGAGGAGAGGACTCCCGTTGATGATCCGGAGACAGCGGACGGGCCTGTGATGTCCTGAAATCACTTTGACTTTCCAAATGTGGGCTGGAGAGAGTCACCTGGAGACTCACCACAGACAACTCCCTCCCCCTTTTTTTCTCTTTTCTTTTCTTTTGTCTTGTCTCTTTTCTTTTCTCAGTTCTCTTTTCCCTCTCTCTTATTCCCCCCCGCGCCCCGATAGTAGTGCCAAAGAGCGGTCCGCTTGGACTGTTGTTGAATGATCATTGTTCTACGAGACAGTGGATTTGATTTGGTGTTCAATATTGCATTTGGGGGTCCTTCAGTGCTAGACGCCATAGGGAGGGTTCTTTAGGGTTGGGAGGGAAAGGGCGACAGACCTCTCTGATCTACCTATGTCACAGTTGCCATGTTTGACGAATGATTGGAATGTGGGTGGGGGAAAGGGGTAGAGTTCACTGTTGTTGGTAAAATTAGTTATGGTACCGAATGGGGCAGCATGGGTGGACATAGGGACAACGTGATAGGCACTAGAGTAAACAGAAAACGTCAGTCTCCATCACACAAATGGCAGGGAGAGATGAATTAGCCCCAGAGATGTTCTCGATCCTCTCCTGGAACGTAAATGGCTTAGGCAATAAGATAAAGAGAGGTCTAGTAGCGGGGTATATTAAGAGGCTCAAACCAGATATTGTCCTACTCACTGCGAGTTTCTGGGTAGAGGGGCCTACACAACACTGGCTCATGCTGGGTTCACTACGAGATCACGAGGGGTAGCAATCTTGATAAGAAAGTCACCCTCATTCAGGGTAGAGAAAACATGGGCAGACCCCAATGGCATCTATGTTGCAGTCAAAAGCATATGGGGACGGAGACACGCAACTCTAGTCAGTGTATATGCACCTCCCTAACTCCAGAGGCCAATGATGGATAAGGTTGCAGGGCTGTTACTATAAACAGACTCCACCAGACATATCATTGGGGGAGACTTAAACGATGTCAGGGATGTTTGTCTTGATTGATCACACCCAAGTTCCTCTCCTCAAGGTGAAACACTTTTGGCAGGCTTTATGACGACCCTGGGGGTGTCGGACTTGTGGTGCCACCACCATCCACACACCTGGGCATACTCATACTTCTCAGGGGAGCACAAAGTGTTCTCTAGATTGAACTATAGCTCCAGCGGGTGAAGTGCGGTTATCGACAAAGCAGAGTATCTGGCCAGGGGGAGTGTCCGTCCACTCACCTTTATGGCTCACAGTGGGGACCCGATCGCGGGGTCAGGGGACGGAATGGAATCTTAACGTATGGGAACTGAGAAATGAGACAATGGTGAGGGAGATTCACACTGATACAGAACTGTATTTCACAGAAAACAAAGACTCAGTCCCACTGGCAACCACCATATGGGAAGCATATAAAACCGTTCTGAGAGACAGCACAAAACATTATCGCTCACAGGAAAAAATGGAAACATAGTGAAATAAAAAGATTAGAGAAGGAGCTTGTAAATCTTGAGGAACAGCAGGGGGCCACCTCCGACCCCAATAAGGTCAGCAAAATAACGAGTATCCGCAAGGAACATCAGACACTAGCTCACCAGGAAGCTAGGAACTCCCTACTAGCAACACAACGGCGCCTATATGATACCGGGGATATAGCTGGCAGATTGCTGGCATTGTTGGGCAAGAAAGAAATTGAGGCCAGATGGATCCGGGGTATACAGGGGGAAGATGGTCGGCAGTATGTGACCGATAGGGTTATCGCCAATGAATTCGCCAGATACTACCCGGCCTTTATGCGGCGTGCCTGCTTGAGATTGAGAGCTAGCTCGCTCAGGTCCCGACCCCCACCTTAGCAGGAGACGATAGGCAACTGCTGGATAGAGAGGTAACCCCAGATGAGGTCACAACGGCCATCCAAGAACTGAAACCGGGAAAGACTCTGGGCCTTAATGGCCTCCCGACAGAACTCTTCAAGAAAAATGCTGACATATTGGGCCATTATCTCCATCAGCTATTCATGGAAGCCCAAAAATCCGGTACCCTCCCCCATGACCTTAGAAGCGCCATGATAGTGCTGATCCATAAACTAGGGAAAGCTAAGAAGGACTGGCTGCATACCGCCCGATCTCCCTCATTAACACCAAGACCAAACTTCTGGCCGCTATCCTAGCCAAAAGACTCTTGTCAGTTATCACCGACCTAATACACTGCGACCAGTCAGGCTTTATGCCCAAGCGTTCTACTAGACTCAACCTACGTAGATTGTACAACTGGCTGGAAACTTTACAAGTTCGAGAAGAACCCTATTTCCTACTATCCCTAGATGCCGAAAAGGCCTTTGATGCGGTTCACTGGCCATTCCTGAAACAGGCTCTAGTAAAGTATGGTTTTGGCCCCAATTTCAGGCATGGGTCGCATTGCTGTATAGTGACCCGGTGGCCAGAGTGCGCATGAATGAGGAACTATTGGCGGAATTCCCCATACAACGGGGCACCCGTCAGGGCTGCCTGTTGTCGCCATTATTATTCGCCCTTGTACTAGAGCCATTGGCATGCATAATCCGCTCTTATACAGGGCTTACTGGATTTAAGGAAAGGGAAGACAGTTTGAGCGACGATCGTATCTCCTTATACGCAGATGATATACTACTCTGTGTCACCAACCAGTGTACATCCCTTCCAGTCCTATTTCGGACCTTCAAAACATTTGGGACAGATTTGGGATACAGGATCAACTGGGAGAAGTCGAGTCTCTACCCAGCTGGGCAACACATAGTAGCAGCAGATCTCCTGGTCCGGTTGCGCAGGGATGAAAAGGGTTTTAAATACCTCGGAAGTTACATCACTGTAAATAAAAAAAGTCGTTTAGAGCGCAATATACGAGGACTCCTGGTGGTCTTTCAGGCAGATGTCGAGAGGTGGAGAAAACTACTGTTGACAATGATGGGTAGGGCCGCAATGTATAAAATGCTAACACTACTAAAGCTGCTCTATGTCCTTCAAAATACCTATCGCAGGATACCTGAGGATATCTTCAACAAAATACAAGTAGCGGTCAGGACCCTAGTGTGGGATGGCCGACACCCGAGAGTGGCCCTTTCCACCCTACAGCATAATCAGTACAATGGTGATATTGCATTGCCAGATATAAGGGCATATTACTGAGCAGCTCACCTAATTGTAATTTACGATTGGGGACATATCCAGGGGGACCATCCGACATATCCTCTGGAAAGAACACAATTCAAATTGCGATCCTATTTACACTACATATATGGGGGTAAGGGGGTCACAAAATAGTTGGTGGCAACCCAAGTGGTAATAGAGGCCTGGAAAAGGCCGGAAAGATGGATGAACTAGACTGAGAAAGTAACATGTGAGACTCCCCTATGGGTAGGAACACGCCTGAGAGAGATTACAAAATTGAAAAAATGTAAGGGCTTCCGGCTATGGGACACTCTGGGCATTTCTAAATTAGGAGATATTATTGAGGGGGACATACTGATCACCTTTAGGAACCTCCAACAGGAATATCAGCCCCACACTACCCAACATTACAAACACCTACAGCTTCACCACGCTTGGCCGGTCGAAAATCTAGACGCTGAGAATATGCACTCCTGGAAGGAAGATTACTCATTGGTGAAATAGGTGAAAAAGCGGTGTCCTGGACGTAAAAAACGATTACAAACAATAGGCCAGACACGCTACATAAACTCAGGGCTCGTTGGGAGCAGGAAATGGGGGAAATGGATGATCTGGACTGGGAGGCCACCTTGATGCACCCTAGAGAAGTGGCCATTAAATCCAGACTCAGATTAATCCAGTTCAAAATTCTACACAGGGTTTACTATGACAGAGCCAGACTATACAGCTTTGGCAGGGCTAGCTCAGCTACATGTCTCAGATGCTGGGGCTGACTTGGGTCCTTTATACGTACAATTTGGGAGTGCCCTATAATTGCCACATACTGGTCCAAAATTGTTCGGAAACTTGCTGAGATCCTAGAAGCCACAATACCATTAGACCCGAAATACATCCTCCTGGGCATCCCCACAGACATAGCCATCCCCAGACCCAAACTACTATTCTGCAACCTGTGGCTGATAGCGACTAAGAGAGATATAGCCAGACACTGGGGCGCCCCAAACCCCCCAACAATCCAGGAGTGCGAATCGGCCATGGATCTATACATGGCAGCTGAGAAAGTAACGTACATCGCAAGGGGCTGCCCGAGGAAGTTTAATAAGATCTGGGGCCCCTGGATAAGCTATTATGGCATCGACGTAGATGTTGATGAGGACCAATTTACACCAAGTGCCCCATCCGAGTAAGCAGTGATGGTGTTCCAGCAAGCGCACCTGCCTGGGGTTTCTGAATGTTTGCTCATTGCCGGGTAAATTGAATTAAGAATGTGTATATGTTCATGTCTCATCAGCATGTATGTACCTTGTTGACAATAAAAATAAAAATATTTCAAATAAAGAACATACATTCTTGAGGCATGGCAGTACAAATATATGTAAATGATGTATTTTATTGCATGATGTTTTAATTTGTGACTTTTTGACTTAACTGAACAATAACGTTTTTTATGTTTTTTTAATGATATTATGTCATTCCTCTTTGTGTTCAGGTCTTCCTCAAGTGATGCAACCAGTAATGCATTAGTGACCTTGCACTTCTTTGTGCTATTGTGTCAACGAATCCAGGCTTCCATCGTTTTTAGACGTTTGACCAATGTTGATTAAATTACAGGAACATCTAATGCAGTAGATCACATGACTTGAATTATAGTTGGAAAAGAATTTCAGCTCAGTTTGCTGTCTGTGTGTAGAGAGCTTCATATTAGATGTGAAGCATCAGGGAACATAGTTACTGGTTGTTTTTAGTGACAAATAATGACGTATAGACCCCTACAGTTCATAATTGAGTTATTGTTTGGAAACTTACAGGCATGCATAACACAATCTTAAATATTGCTTACACATTTATATACAAACTGTGGTGGATCAAGCACAAGGTTGCCAGCCCACACTCAACACATTTCAATGTTTCTTGATTATTTTGTTGAATTGCAGGCTTAGTGTAATGATGCAAGTCACCCTTTCGTCTCATTTGCGCATAAGGAGTTCTCTTGAGAAATAATACCAAGTCTTTGTTATCCATTGTTGAATTCATTCACGTGGGTAGCCCCAAGTAATTTCGATCAAATAATTTGGGCTTCTGCAAAGAAAGTGGCTTAATATTGCAATTGCAGTATATCCTACTGTTGCGTGTTTAATCTTCCTCGCCATGCCTCTCCTGCTCAAATTTGTCTTGAGTTTGGACTCTGGAAGCCGAGCATAAGCAGGTTGGGTGCTTATTTGAAATGTTGCTATAAGCTAAACAACGATCCCAGACCTAGCCTAAGTTGTATTGTGTGGAAGGCCATAAGTGACCCAAGAAACACCGTTGCATATGATTGTCTAAACCTGGCTTTTACAACCTTTAAGGCAGAGGATCCTTGGGCCTTAACTCTCTCAAAACCAGTTTTCAACAGAGTCATAAATTCAACCAGGAAAAGATCTCATCCCTCGTGGATAAAGCTGTTTTGTCCAAGAGATCTCATGCATGGGTGATAATTGGGCCATACCGCCTCCTCAAATCTCAATCATACTTAGGGGCCCTGTTCCGCCTAAAGTCCAAGCTTAAGTTGGTAAATCTTCGGCTAGGCGATTTTCAAACTCGCTTTAACACCCCTGTTTGGAGGGGATCGTCTGCCGAGATGTCGTGTCAGCTTTGTAATTATCCCAAGGAATGCGTTTGCCATATTGTCTGTGCCTGCCCAACTCTAATGATGGAAGGAAAGGGCTGTTGAGACAGTTCTTTATAAGGAACAGCATATGTACATGCCGGCAACCGATTATAGCCTGCCTTCAAGGAGAGGGCGCAATGTCCTGGGGGAAATTCTTCAAGTTTATGTGCATTAAAGATTCAAAATGAGCAATGTCAGAGTTATAAAAGTAGTATGCTGCATGCAGTTCCTGGTTGCTTTTTCTTTTCACGAATAGATATCTTCCTTTTTGGACCCCATGATGGTAGATCCAATGTCAAAGCACTACGCACTTTTGCCCAGAAGAACCACATAAGGATAGCCACTACATTTTAGTCTTGGTAGTCTTTACCTTTAGAAGTTTTAGTATCATGACTTGTTAACTAATTCAAGCACTAAGCACCTTTCCTTGAGTATTTGGCCTATCATGATTTTTTAAACTAGTGATAAAGAAGCATCGCATAAGCACAGTTAATATATTTAAGTCATTGTAGTTATTACTTCTAGTGTTCTTAGTTTGATGACTTGCTAATCAATTCAAGCTTTAAGCACTAATACTCGAGTATTTGGCCTATTATGGTTTTATATTAGTAAGCCAATTAATTACAATTTATATTGTACACTTCTTGCCCTCTGTATGACGACAGGGAATTCATGTCAAGCACTAAGCACTTTTCTTGTGTAGTTGTACTATCAGCTATTATATTGTGTGCCTGCTGATTCTCTGATTTGGCCTTGCACTTGCTGTGTGATGAATTTCTGCATGCCTTATAGCGTAAGTTCATTTTTAATTGGCAATTGGGCGCGTTAAATTTTATACCAAATGAAGCCTGGCAGTACAAATATATGTAAATTATGGATTTTATTGCATGATGTTGTAACTTGTGACTTTTTGACTAAATTGTTAGATTTATTTAACTGAACAATAAAGTTTTTTATGTTTTTTAAATTCTGATATAAAGTCATTCCTCTTTGTGTTCAGGTCTTCCTCAAGTGATGCAACCAGTAAAGCATTCGTTACCTTGCACTTGTTTATATGCTCCTATGGCAACGAATCCAGGCTTCCATCGTTTTTAGACGTTTGACCAATGTAGATTAAATTACAGGAACATCTAATGCAGTAGATCACATGACTTAAATTATAGTTGGAAAAGAATTTCAGCTCAGTTTGCTTTTTGTTTGTAGAGATCTTAATATTAGATATGAAGCATCAGGGAACATAGTTACTGGTTGTTTGTATTGACCAATAATGGCGTATAGACCCCTACAGTTCATAATTGAGTTATTGTTTGGAAACTTACAGGCATGCATAACACAATCTTAAATATTGCATACACATTTATATACAAACTGTGGTGGATCAAGCGCAAGGTTGCCAGCCCACACTCAACACATTTCAATGTTTCTTGATTATTTTGTTGGATTGCAGGCATAGCGTAATGATGCAAGTCACCCTTTTGGCTCATGTCTTTCATTTGGGCATAAGGAGTTGTCTTGAGAAATATCAAGCCCTTGTTATCGATTGTTTAACTAATTCATGCGGAAAGCCCGGGGCATGTAATTTCGAACAAATAATTTGGGCTTCTGCAAAGCAATTGAAGCATTTCCTAAGAAATTGGCCAAAAAATGAGGCCATTTTTTAGAACTCTGGGATGATGAGACTAATATTTCAGCAAGGTATTCTTTCTGTTGATTTGCTAAGTGGACGTTTGGAGTGAAAACTGATGCCATAGAGGTGACTTTACACCGTTAGTAACATTGGCCATCAAGGAAAAATAATTAATGGACAGAGCAATTTGTAGTAAAGAGCCTCCAACTGTGGGGGGAACTGGACCTGTTTTGGTGCCATATAATTGTTCAGTTACGATAATGTCTTGTACTTATGATATGCGTTTATAGAGCAGTTATATATCCATAGTGACCAGAAGTTCGGTGGCAAGGTCCAGGAGCATATTTTCATTCAGACAGATAAAGTCAGAGTTGTCATTGACAGATATAGCGCAACCCGAATCACAAAACCACAAACCACGAGCATAGGTCTAGCCAGAAGGTTAGAGGCATCCTTGTGCCTTTTTAGTTCAAGCTTTCGAGAACTCTTGTATATACTTTAGTATATACTGCTTTTCATTGTTTTGTTTCAGTGTCCTTTAAAATGCTTGTTTGTTAGTGGTCAATCTTTCATATTTGTCCCTCCTTTTCAATCCACAGAGCAGTGCCTCAGTAATTGTAAGGCTCCACTTGTCTCATTGTAGCATCTGTTTAGGGACTGCTTTTCACCTTTCTCTAAGAGCATTTGACCAGATCGATGTTTCCCTGATTGGGTTAGTTTGCCTGTGTTCTGACTTCTGTTTATGTAAACAGGACTGTAGTTATTGTTATCTCCTCACATTTGCTGTGCATTCAAGGAACAACAATCAAATGCCAAACGGTAGGTAATTTTCTTTCTCTGACTTAAAAGTGAGAGGAGTTCCCTAAGCCCCTCCTGCTTTGCTGTTTGCCTTTGCTTCCTGCTCATGTGTGTCTGACTCCTCCGAAAGGCCGGTGCCTGCCCCATTAACAATACTCGTGCTCTGCTGCACCTTTACCTCTGCCCCCTTTAATTTCCTCATCGCCCGTAGCCGGAAAAGACCAGCTATTGTGGTCCGATCGGAGCTGCTGTGACGGGGGTGCGCTGATGCTTGCGAGCACTTTACATGAGCACTAGATACATTGCACACATTCATATTCATTTTTTGGGAATGGGACATTAAAGTAATTTGCAGAGAATCGCACAATGTTAAGCCACCCCCACAGTCATACTGACTAGAGCCATTTTATATCTATCTCACGCTGACTCTCACTCCGACTGCAGATTTTTGCTGGAGTTTTTTCTTCCACGCTGATTTCCAGTAGTCCTGGCCTGAGTTCGCGGAGTTACGCATGGAACTCCGCAAAGTGACAAAAAAACTCTTGTGGCAGAGTGCAGCGCGAACAGCCGTTTGCGCTGGTCTTCCTGCCACTCGAGTAGAAATTCTACCTGAGTGGTAGCTCGTGCTCACCAACTTACCGTTGGCGAGCGGGGAAAAAACTCCACTGCACTACGCGGAGCGGAGGTTCCTGCACTCCGCGAGCTCCGCAAACTCCGCGGAGTCCGCGGACGGAGCGGAGTTCACCGTGCAGGCCTAGTTTCCAGCTACTTAATTATGGTAATTTGAGTAACCTGTGGTCAGGGTCTGCAAAATGTTACACCACAGCGACATCTTGTGGTAAAAGGAAGAAAGCATGCGATGTAGCTACATTACAGGCAATTGAACAGTCTGACAAAACAAACTTTCGGCATGCACCGAACAGGGGCTTTATAGTTACAATAAAAACTACAACGGGGGCAATACGGAGCTTCTAGTGCACTTCACTAGTGGGAAAAAGGCAAAGAAAAGAGGTTGCGCCTGAGAAATTTAAAGCCAACACTCAAGCAGAATTTATCTTACACACCCTTCCCTCGTGGCTGTTATTGTCGTGTGAAGTTTCTGCTCAAACCATGTCTACTGAGAGACAATGTATGCAGTTGATATAACCTCCAGGAAAGCAAGCAACTACACAAGACAATGGTAGCTCAAAAATTTGGACCTATGCCTAAATATGCTTGCTTAATAAAAATTATAAAAATGATGCTTGGGGCTACTATTGTTGCCAGAGAATATGGCGAATTTGTCTTTAATGGCATTTTGCGGTACATAATTAGCTGTTCATTGATGCATAATTAAAGTGATTTGCGCCTCACAAGGTGTAGGAGAGCGCTATATAAAGAAAATCCAATACAGTTAAGCAGTAAACGCTGCAACATAATTTGGTCCTCCATTATCCATTGACCCGGATTAGTTATACTACACTGATTGCATGTTTTATTTTAGCACACAACAGCCATGATAATGTGAAAAACTTCACAGATTTCTGCAGCGCGTGCTGTACCCATTGAGTCATATTCATGTCAGTGAGCACGAACTCAGTTTGTAGTCTCCCCCCTGTACTATGCGTTATGAAACTATCTCCCATCGTCAATTGCATGATGTAAATACTTTACAGGAAGTATCAACAACAATGCAATTGATGCTGATGATAATAATAGTTATTATTCCCATTAGTGTTGTTGTTATTATTATTATTATTAATGTAATTAGGTTTAGCATATGACATTGCAAAATCGTGAGTATTTTCGTGACCATAAGGTCTCTTTTAAGACTGGGTAACTTTGGCGTAGCTTGAAGTATCATCATCTACCTGAATTATGCAATTCTGCAGCTTTTGTGTTTTCTGCATAGATATAGATTTGCCACATAATCCATTATCTGCCTCCTAATTTGCAGATTTTAACAAAATAAAATGCTTGCTTTTAGCTAAAGCTAGGATCAAACTTTACGAAAACATAATGACATGTCAGGCAGTGGAAGGCTCTTGGCAAAGACAGACTGGTCACCTTTTAGTTGCCTATTACTGTATTTAGGTGCTAAGCGGGTACTAATGGGGGTGAAAACCTTTTCCCAGTGAGTTTGTAACAAGTAAAATATCATAATTTATCATGCTATCGCACAATGTGCATTATGCCACATAATTAGCCTTTTTTCTTGCCCCATAATTAGTTCCTTCCATGTCACATCATTCTAATGGCCCTGTGCATGATGTAAGGCGTAAAATATTTTTCTGTACAATCTGTGGGATGCCATGGCATGTCTGTCATTCTCTAACTTCTGGTATCATGTGGTAAGCCATGCCCAATGCAAATTTTTCTCAAATATTCATAAAACTTTTTGTGTAATGTTTCTGGTTTCAGTTTCACTCCAGAGTAAAGAGATGGATAGATGTTTTCTATACAAAACTCAACCTGTCAAAGTAGCAATGAGTGTGTTCGGATGTCAGAATGCTGAGCACATTTTTCCTTCTACTGGAATGTATTTGACTGAACAATTAGGGTGGTCACATCAGGAAAATAGCTGTAAGTGTAAAATCAGTGCACTTTAATATATAGAGTTATAGGTGTGAACATATTTTTCATTCGAAATAAATTATTTTGAGGTGCGCTATTATTCCAGAAGTAGATTAGGGTCGCCTTCACAAGGTGAATTAAGTAAGCAAGAGGCACGAGGCCTCAAAATTAAATTTTTCTCAAGTCTGCAGCTCTGGCTACATCCTCTCTCATTCCTTGAGATATATTACTTCACCATCTAATATGTTTCTAAGTGCCCCTAACACTGATTCTTCAGGCTGTTCAATACTCTAGTGATGCAGTCCACATAGAATGTTATAGTGATGTTGACTTGCATTGAGGCACTTAATCTTTTTGTCTATGTCTTAAGAAAGCCTTGGAATGTGTCCATAAATGTTTCCTGAGGCAAGCATGTATTTCTGAATCAGATTGCATGGCCCAGTGTGTAGTAATTTTATAGCCCTTCAATCCCTGGCGGCACAGCATCCAGTATAATGTGAAGCATGTCTAAACACTTGTAAGGTCCAAAAGGCAAGATCTATTGGCTATTCCAATGCTTGTCGGTGATGTGTAAGTTACCAGAGTTCTAGCATCCTTATTTAGAAAAATAACTTCCTCATTTACAAAACCTACATCCCTTGCTGCTGTAGCAGTAAGCAAGTGTTTGAACTCTGTTAATGGATTGTGATTAAGCATGACCTAGTGTACAGTGTTGCTTGACAATCGCTAATTTTCTTGATTATGTAGGTAAGTATCCTGAATGACAATACCCCTGGCCTTTTTGGATGGTTTGATAGTGATCTGGTCATTATGTTTTTTAAATCATTGCATTCGTTGTCACATGGGAAGCAATGTCAGGCTACCCAGTTTAAAGTGTGATGACATGTAACAGATTGAGACTGTACATCCGACTCATCGTTTCAGTGGGGAAATAACTCCTAAATAAGGCAATTATGGTGTGCAGTGATTCAATTGTGAATCTGGATTCTGATTTCTGCAAGTTGAACAGGGCAGGGTATATGCATGTCGACAGCAAGGGCAGCAAAAGTCAAATCCATAATCATTTAATCTTGTGTTCTTCCCCCTCCTGCAAGCATTTTATTTACTGCAGTCAGACTGATGAAGCCCAAAGATACATGTGTGCACCACTTATTTCCAGCCTTACTGTCTCAACAGGCATCCACCAGGGTGGCATTCACAGTATTCACCTGTTCCACCAGTGCTAGGTTCCATGCCTTGGCAATATCCCATTTCTTGTCCTGGTGACAGGGCCCTCAGCACTTTTCCCACTGCCTCGTCCCACCTGGTAATTTTGTTTCCAGCACAGGGACCATCCTGGACTTCCAGTGCATTTCATTTTTTCGCTTGGCCTGTAACATCACTGTCAGTTAATTGTCATAGAGCCCTGGAGTTCTTTGGACATGTAGCAATGCTGTTTCCTGAAATAGTGAGTTTGCCCTGCTTGTTATAGATGTAAGGGTAGTGACTACTTCACTCCAAAACAGAATCATTTTCCAGCATTGCCATGCCATGTGATAGAAACCTGTGCTGTTAACGCCAAAGCTAGGGCAATCGGAGTTTTTTTTTTTTTAAATGTGTTCTTTATTTGGTGTCAAGTAGGTCTGATGAAGGTAGTTGATTGAAGCAACTTAAAGTGTGCATTGCATGATACCTGTGCTACATACTGTCTGGCACACGTCGTGTCTATCTCACTCATGTGACCCAGGTTTGCCTCCCATTTCAGCCTAAGATCTTTCTATGCAGTCTGGTCCACACTGTGAAGGGCCACATTTAATTAAATTACAGCTCTTCTCCCCCTACCTAATGTAAAGACCATAAGTAACACCAGGCACATTGGAGGCTCCAAGCGTTCACATCTCTTTATGCTCCTTGTCAAGTAGACATTGTGGGCATGTAGTAGGAACTGTCCATCAGGGCGATCATAAAGTTGTTTATGCTCCTCAATCTGGAGTGGTAGGCTACCTATAAACAGATCCCCGACCATGAAAATTCCTGCTTTAGACCACTGAGCTTTGTTGGCCTGGTGTGTTGTTAGTGTGAGCCATTCATACTTCAGGGTGTAAAGGACTTGGCAACCAGTCAATCTGCTCCTGTGGCAGCAGGTATGTGCCATCTGTACTAGCTTGTGAAGGGTGTATTTAAAAGACACCCCTATCCCTCATATGAGGAAGGTAGCGGTGACAACTTGGTCAGGAATTTTGTTTCTTCGCACTACTCCGGGACAAACCAGCAGCCCCGCCTTTGCAGCTGTGCACCCAGTTAGTATTTTAAAGTGGGGCACCCCCAGACCACCCTCGGCCATTGTGGATGGAAGTTGAGTAATGACAACTCTTTGTCTACCCCCATTGCACAGCAGAGCTAATAATAGCGACTGCAACTTGTGCAACAAACCTGCAGGAGGTGCCATTGCCAAATTCAAGAAGCAGTACAGTAATCAGTGAAGCATCGCAATCTTCTACACTACTTTCAAAAGGTTGCACTCTTACACGCCTTGTTCTGTGTGATATATATTTGTACCAATCTATTTAAACATATCCTACACCCATTCAGGTCATGCATTAGGGGGCATAGATAGATGTGATTGGTTGTTTTTGTGCAGAGGGTACAATCCTGATTTGAACCAGTTGATTGATGAGCCTTACGTATCAGTAAATTGCTCTAGCAGTGCAGTCCTTCTGGGAAGATCATGTGAAGGGTCAGAGATTAAAAAAAATGGACATTGCCCACATAAAGGGATGTAATATACGAAGTTACGAAGATCTCGAAGCTGGAGGCAGTCTTAATGTCATGCGAAAGATCAAAGGTTCCATAGTGAGTGCGAACAGGAGGGGAGCTTGCAGACATCCCTGTCTGGTGGCCCACTGCACCCGCCAGCTACCTGATGTCATCCTTCCAGTATGGACCCTGCTGTCAAGGATGCCTTTATCTTATCAGTTCCATAATACCAGGGAACAAAAATAATTTCCTAATCAGGTTTCGGAACCACTGCTAAGAGATCCTCTGCTGTCGAGAAGGGAGAGAAAGGGACAGAGCTATCCCAGCTCCAGTGAGCCATTGTATAGCTCCAGGAGGCGGGGAGCCACTGACTGCTCGTGGCTTGTAAAATCCCATCTGCAGACAGTCAGTACCAGGGGTCTTACTACTTGGCAGCAAACCGGTCACTACAGGAATCTCATTATGTATAATCTTCATATCAAGTCTTCCTGGTCTATTAGTAAGAGAGGGTGGGAAGAGGGGCAACTACTAAGAAGGACACAAGAGCTTCTGCACTTGTCTGGGCCACACTACTCCACAAAGATATTATTTATTTTTTACTGTGTATAGTGTATTGTGCAGTTAGCGCTGTTCTACCTTTAGTAGCCAGGCCTCCAGTTAGCCAAGTTTACTTCCTTCCTCCTGCATTCGTGTTGTATATACTTGTAATCCATGCATTGTTGTCTCTCTAATGGAGCAGCATATTACTTTCGGTGCTCTGTGAGGTCATCCATTAAGGAGCTCTCTTGCACGGTCTTCATCTCATGGTCCTTCAGAAGGTGACTACCTCTCTTTCAAGACACTTACTCGCATCCCTTGTACCGTCTTGAATCGTTCCCCTGATCACCACCTTGAAGGCAAAATAATTTGTTACAGCATCTTGCAGCATATCCCTAAATATCCGGTCCTGCAGTATTTTGGGCTTTTGCTTCGATGACGGTATGCAAATGAGATACTTACTTTAAACAGTTGTGAACAGTGGTCACACAGTCATACCTAATGTTACGTGAGCTCCTAGTCAAGTGCATAGTGGTGAGAATATAGTCTGCTTTGGTGTTGAGCTGTTCGACTGCCTTCTAATGGGAATATTCTCTTGTATCTGGTGTACATCCCTGCAGTGTCACCCCAGTTCCATCTGTCCACCTAGTCTCTAAAGTCTCAGGCTGATTTGGACACATGGGGTCCTATGAGTGAGGGGAAAAACGTATCCAGTTTCATGTCAAGTACACAGTTAGTTAACCTCCACTGATCATATGGACTGTCACTCTACATATAGTATCACCATCATATTGGGCAACCACATTATATGTACTGCGTTCTACAAATAAACACAGAGCATGCATGAGTGGATGTGCCTATGACTCTATCTGAGAGAAGGACATACCTGCTGTAACCTTTCGTTACTGTGTTGGAAAATTGGACTCCTGACCTCATTCATGTAAGAGTCCCACTGGCACTGGATGAGAACTGCATGGGAAATACCTGTCCTTTCCATATCTGAAAACATTAAAGGCAGAAAAAAAGTGAACTTCCACGAAATGATTACCAGAGAAAGGTTGAAAGCATGAAGGTTGATCAATGCTTAGTGCGGTATAAGAGACCAGTACGCCATCTGTCCAGTCTTCATGAAAAAAGATTGCATTGCCCAGTAAATATTAAACCTTGAACAGCCCAGTACCCCAAGCTAAAGGAGCTTGTCCCCTGTCATCGGGGTAAAAGGGGACACGGGAAGCAAATCAGTTAATGAGTCCTCTACAGCAGGATCCAAGCTTCACAAATTTGCCTCAGCAGCCACAGACTGATCAGCTGCCAGATATGGCTTTGCTTCACCCAGCTATGCCACAACTGCAGCTCTTGCCTCTATGCTTGCACAGGGAATGTTCGTTGGCTCGCATCTGTTCCACTGAGATGGTGGCTGCGATACATCCCTCTCTCCGGAAGCACCTGCGTCCGTACAAAAAAAAAAGAGCATTTACCCAAGTCAAGTCAAATCAGCTTTATTCAGAGTAAAATCTACAGCCATAAAAGCATACAAAGAATACACTAATCTGATTTAAAAACAACGTTTTTATATAGATACAATTTTAAAAAATACCAATAGTTCATAACTTTCTATTTGTCAATTATAAACATACAAATTACATGTGTAAAAATTCCCTATGTGCAAAACAGAATGCATAATATGCCGAATAAGTATAATAAGCTATGTTATAATCATAAAAATATTAAAATATTGTTTTGTTGTTACATAGCATTTTAAATGGCTAAACTAAATTCAATCACCGAAATCTTCATACGTTAAGACGTCCAGATAAGACAAATCTTTTCTAATCCGAATTGCCCTTTGTATAAAAGAGATGACAGAATGCACTGTTTTTATATTATCCATGTTACAAAAGAAATGAAAGGCACATTTGTAATGATAGAGCCTATTATTCAAAAATAATGGTTTTAATTTTTTTTCCTAATGTCATTATAAAAGCTACAGAACAATAAAAAATGCAAAGTGGACTGTGGTTTTTTTCCATCGCACGGACAGTTTGGAAATTTATAGGACCACTTTTCCATGCTTGGAAATGCTATTATATAATGTAATGTACCAAGTCTAAGCCTTGTTAAATAAAATCTGTGTTGGATATTGCTTACCAAGAGAAAATATGTTTGTGTACCCAAAACAGAAGGGATTTCGCAATAAGCAATAACACTTTGTTTTCGACTTGCGTTTTCCATTCTGTTAAATTCCTTTGCAGAGGCATATCTCAACTTCAAATCACTTTTACTAACATCCTGAATAAGCTCAGGGTTCGCCTTATCAAATGTTATCTTACAATATGCTAGCAAATTGTGGATATGCTCTAGCCAAGGAATTTTTCTGCTGTGATCAAGGGTCAGGCAATCCTTTATTAAATCTTTAGTTAATTTAGTTTCTTCTTTCGCCCATATTCCTCTCCAAAAGGTAAGCCCCACTATATTAATAAAACCACTTATATATGGTACAGACATTTCTTTATGCACTATATAATTAGCTGTGGATTTTGGAACTGCCAGCACTCTCTTTAAAAATGTATTTTCTTTTATTTGTAGGGACACAGGGTTCGCCCTCCCCCATATAGCTGCCCCATAGCAAGCTCCTGTCACACATTTACTTCTGTACAAAGCAAGGATTTCCCTTATGGGTTTATTTCCTAACTTCGCTGAGAATCTAAAAATACTCTCAATAATTCTTTAAAATTTTAAGTTACAAGATTGAATGTGTGTATCCCAGGTACCTTTTCTATTAAAAAGTAAACCCAAATAAGAAAAGGTTGGAACTCTACTTATAACTACTCCTCCCACGTGATGTAATCTATGCTTCGGCATGTTGTTTCCACATGTCATTACAAAAGTTTTACTAAGGTTTAACTGGAGATCTTTTTCTGACATGTACAGGGCAAATTTTTCTATTAGACATTGTAGTCCATTTGCTGTCCTGGACAACAACACCGCATCATCTGCGTAGAGTAATACTGGGGTTATACGCGTTCCAACTTTTGGAGCATCTACGTTTTGTTTTTGTAAAAAAGGGTCCACGTTATTGATATATAAGGAAAAAAGAAGAGGCGCCAATACGCAACCTTGACATATTCCACGTGTAACCCTAAAATCCTGGGTACATTCCCCCATCTTTCCAAACCGTACTCTAGAGGTTAGTAGAGCGTAAATCTGGGATAAATATATATCATAATATCAATAGGTGCTCCTAGCTCTTTCAGGGTTTGCCACAATTTAGCGTGATTAACAAGATCAAACGCACTTGTGAGATCTACGAAGCAGAGATGTAATACTCCATCCTTAGCTAGGGTATACTTTCCTATTAATAGCTCCAGATTTAAACACTGTTCCACTGTTCCGATACCCCTTCTAAACCCATACTGTGCTTCTGAGAGGATATTATTCTCATCAGCCCATTGTTCTAACCTCCCCAGCAGAATTCTGCCCATCAATTTGGAGGTGGAGTCAAGAAGGGATATGGGGCGGTAACAACTCGCCTTCCCTCTGTCCCCTTTTTTAAATATGGGAACAATGATACTTTCTGCCCAGGAGGCTGGCAATACCCCCCCTAAAGCAGCATTAAAAACATTTAATAAGATAGGGATCCAGAATTCAGTGTTACATTTAAATACATCAATGGGTACCCCATCCGGTCCGGCTGCTTTTCCATTACTACTTTTTTGTAAGGCGGATTTAATTTCCTCCGACGCAATTGGTAGTGATTTTACGGGTTCAACTAGTATAAAATTACTATTCTTTAAATTGGTGGCTATAACAGCATTAGGGTTAAAAATACGCTCAAAATGCGTGATCCAATCTTCGGGGGAAACAGCATATTCAATTTTCACTGTTGTATTTTCTTTAAAAAATGGGTGGTCAATTATCTTCCAAAATAATGCTGCATTTCTTGTTTCTGCTGCCTGCACTAAATTATCCCAGGCATCCTCACGAATTTCATTTTTTCTGTGAATCACAGTTTTTTTGTACTCTTTCCTCAGGGTACCAATTTTCACACTATCTCTTGGTTTTACCTTGAGGGCTGTTTTTAGTTCCTTGTTTAACCTGGAACATTCCCGGTTAAACCATCTTGGATTATTTTCATGGACTAATTTCTTCTTTTTATATGATAAGTCCCCTGCAATTTCTGTCATGATATTACTAAAAGCAGTTATAATTGCCTGGTCTATTGAAGAGCAATCCATACAAATATCAATATCATTTTGTTTTTTTCCTTTCAGGTTATCCATGAAAGTTATTGCATTTACATCTGACCATTTAATGGTAACTCCATTAATTCCTTGTAACTTTATGTCTGTGTCTGATACCTTACACCTACGTTGTTGAGTCAGACTAAACATTAGTGTAAGGATAAGTGGATGGTGGTCACTAAACAAACTTGGACAGATTATACATTTTTCTGTCAAGCCCTTACATTTAGCTGACACAATAAAATGGTCAATACATGATACTGATCTCACCCCTACATAAGTATGTATAGCTGTTTCTCCATCTAAGTTTTCTGGTTCCATGACCGCTAAATTATACTTATAAATGAGATTGTTAATTGCTTCCCCATAAAAATCATGTGGAAAATGGGGGATACGGTCCCCAAAACAATCACAAAAACCACATTGTTCACCCGCTACAATATCACAAGTTTCAGAATTAAAATCACCCGCCCATATAAGTATGTATTCCCCTCCAAGTTCCTTTAAAAAATGATCCAAGTCATTCTCTAATGCCTTAATAATCCTAAATCAAGTACCATCAAAAATATTATTATAAAAATTAATCAAGACAATAGACTGTTTCCCTTCCGAATATAAGTGTATCAGCTGATAATACTGTGACTTATTATTGACTTTCTTTAATATCAAAGGTGATCTAAGAGCAATTAAAGTTGCTAATCCACCTTTGGCTCTCCCCATTCTAGATGGGCTTGCATTAGTGCAAATTACCTGGAAACCATTGATAAAAAAAGGCTCAGTAATCCAAGTTTCCTGAATCATAACTACTGCACAACCCTCTATCGTTTTTTGCCATTCTTGATCATTTATCTTATTTTTAATTCCTGCCACGTTCCAGGACATAATATTAGGAGACTCATGGGTTTGTATACTTACTACATCTTCCTCCAGATCACTAGAGGAGCTATTGGTGCTAGTATCCCCAGTGTTATCTGCTTGATCGCATCAGGCCTCCCTAAAAGTTTGTATATAGGGACCCCCATCCAGGTTATCAACAGTAGGGATATGTTCCATTGTTCTCTTAGAAAAACTACCCATGTCCTCACTGAGTCAATCGATCTCACTACAACTTCTGAGCAATATGTACCTATTATGAATAGGGACAGTTGGAACTTCTTTATACATGTTAGAAAAGTTTAAATTTCTAGATCTTGGCCTATAAAAGAAACCTAATGGAACGGCAGTTATGTGGTCATTCATGTTGCGGTTTAACAATGACGGGCTGTTCAATAAAACCTCCATTAAATCCCCTACCAACTCCCTACTACAAAAATTCACTACTATACAATCTCCTGAACAGTCTTTTCTAGAGCTAGCCACCCAGTTCACCCTCCTCAGCATTATTATATTATTTTGCAATACATTGATATCAACATTCGTTTTAGCAGCAATCCAATGTGTCACTTGATTTTTTAATGATTCGTATGATTCACGACTTTTATCTTCCAGTCTGTGTACATTTTTAAGAATAATGACATATGGTGTTGCCTCGGGGGGAAGGTGCAATGGCTCTTCAGGGGTATTAACACGTTGCATAGTTCTACTCATGTTGTTCATTTTATTAATTTCTTCTGGACCTGGTCCTATACGAAGGGCTTTGAGTTCTTTAGCGGGCCTTTGATATTGAGTAGGTCGAGGATTGGTGCTGTCCCTTAAAAGCAATTTAGAGGAGGTCATACTTTGTTTAATTTGATCAGCAGCAACTGTAATATCACAACCTTCCTTCGGCTTTTGCGGCAAATTGCCACTCGCAATTGGGTTACTCATGTTTTTTGGAGATACTATCCCCGAAACCAGATCCTTTAGAAAACTCATATCTTTTTGAACCGATTTTATCTCAGTCATTATGCGTCGTTCAATACTGTCCATTTTGGAATGTAATTTTTTAAATAATGTTTCCAAATTTTGTATTCCTTGGGCACTATCTGTTGAGTAGCTCTCCCCCTTTGTCACCCCAACAGATTTGCCTCCTTTATTTGCCTTTTGCTTTATTTTAGGCCTTACAACCTTATTTTCATTGAGGCCATTCTTCAGTTTCGATAATTGCTTTGCCTTTTTTGCAGGCGGCGAAACCAAATCTGTGTCATTGGATAGCACTGAGATCTCCAGAGTAGATGTCAAGATACATGGATTATCTAAGTTCGGGGCTATATCCGTGTTGGAATCTTTGTCACCTTGCAACTCTGCCTCTATCACTGATGTCATCTTGTTCCCTATACACGATTTGAACATAGAATCATGCTGAGACTCTATTATCACTTCCTTCAGAGCGGCGTCTAATGCAGTTTTAGTAGCAGCTAGTTTCTCTTCCACAAGGACAATCTCACTGTCAATCATGCCCACCGCTGATTTTAAATACTTCGTAATAGGCATGTTATTTGTATGCTGCCTCCCCACAGAATGTGGTGACTTCCTCTTGCCCATTTTCTCTCGCAGGGTGAAATTAAGGAGAAACACAGTAGCAATAAAACAAGATGGTAGATCACCTTACCAGGCTCCTTGATGGACTCACTTTGTTGGAAAACCATAGGGGATAGCCCAGCCCAGCCTCATCCGGCCGCCGACGGGCGCAGACGGGCCTGACCTTGGCTTGGGCTTTGCCCGAGCAGGGCCCGGGCATGCCCGCCCGCGTCCCGCGCTGCGGGTGTCCCGACCGCTATTTGAGCGCCTCCAGGCGCAGGTGATGACGTTCTGCGGCGTGTGCGCCGCGTTGCAGTGTGGTAAATGGAGTCCCACAGAAGTTTATTACCAGCAGGTAAGGGCAGGCAAAGAAACAAACGTTGGCGGTAGAACCTGAGCGTCCCACGCTGCGGGAGTCCGGACCGCTATTTGAGCGCCTCCAGGCGCAGGTGATGACGTTCTGCAGCGTGCGCGCCGCGTTGCAGCGTGGTAAATGGAGTCCCACAGAAGTTTATTACCGGCAGGTAAGGGCAGGCAAAGAAACAAACGGCGGTAGAACCTGAGCGTCCCGCGCTGCGGGAGTCCCGACCGCTATTTGATCGCCTCCAGGCACAGGTGATGACGTTCTGCGGCGTGCGCGTCGCGTTACAGCGTGGTAAATGGAGTCCCACAGAAGTTTATTACCGGCAGGTAAGTGCAGGCAAAGAAACAAACGTTGGCGGTAGAACCTGAGCGTCCCGTGCTGCAGGAGTCCCGACTGCTATTTGAGCGCCTCCAGGCGCAGGTGATGACGTTCTGCGGCGTGCGCGCCGCATTGCAGCGTGGTAAATGGAGTCCCACAGAAGTTTATTACCGGCAGGTAAGGGCAGGCAAAGAAACAAACGTTGGCGGTACAACCTGAGCGTCCTGTATTGGGCAGTTAGCACTGCTGTACCTTTAGTAGCCAGGCCTCCAGTTAGCCAAGTTTACTTCTTTCCTCCTGCATTCGTGTTGTATATACTTGTAATCCAGGCATTGTTGTCTCTCTAATGGAGCAGCATATTACTTTCGGTGCTCTGTGAGGTCATCCATTAAGGAGCTCTCTTGCACGATATTCATCTCATGGTCCTTCAGAGGGTGACTACCTCTCTTTCAAGGGACTTACTCGCATCCCTTGTACCGTCTTGAATCGTTCCCCTGATCACCACCTTGAAGGCAAAATAATTTGTTACAGCATCTTGCAGCATATCCCTAAATATCCGGTCCTGCAGTATTTTGGGCTTTTGCTTCGATGACGGTATGCAAATGAGATACTTACTTTAAACAGTTGTGAGCAGTGGTCACACAGTCATACCTAATGTTACATGAGCTCCCAGTCAAGTGCATAGTGGTGAGAATATAGTCTGCTTTGGTGTTGAGCTGTTCGAATGCCTTCAAATGGGAATATTCTCTAGTATCTAGTGTACATCCCTGCAGTGTCACCCCAGTTCCATCTGTCCACCTAGTCTCTAAAGTCTCAGGCTGATTTGGACACATGAGGTCCCATGAGTGAGGGGAAAAACGTATCCAGTTTCATGTCAAGTACACAGTTAGTTAACCTCCACTGATCATATGGACTGTCACTCTACATATAGTATCAACATCATATTGGGCAACCACATTATATGTACTGCGTTCGACAAATAAACACAGAGCATGCATGAGTGGATTTGCCTATGACTCTACCTGAGAGAAGGACATACCTGCTGTAACCTTTCGTTACTGTGTTGGAAAATTGGACTCCTGATCTCATTCATGTAAGAGTCCCACTGGCACTGGATGAGAACTGCATGGGAAATACCTGTCCTTTCCATATCTGAAAACATTAAAGGCAGAAAAAAAGTGAACTTCCACGAAATGATTACCAGAGAAAGGTTGAAAGCATGAAGGTTGATCAATGCTTAGTGCGGTATAAGAGACCAGTACGCCATCTGTCCAAGCTTCATGAAAAAAGATTGCATTGCCCAGTAAATATTAAACCTTGAACAGCCCAGTCCCCAAGCTAAAGGAGCTTGTCCCCTGTCATCGGGGTAAAAGAGGACACGGGAAGCAAATCAGTTAATGAGTCCTCTACAGCAGGATCCAAGCTTCACAAATTTGCCTCAGCAGCCACAGACTGATCAGCTGCCAGATATGGCTTTGCTTCACCCAGCTATGCCACAACTGCAGCTCTTGCCTCTATGCTTGCACAGGGAATGTTCGTTGGCTCGCATCTGTTCCACTGAGATGGTGGCTGCGATACATCCCTCTCTCCGGAAGCACCAGCGTCCGTACAAAAAAAAAAGAGCATTTACCCATCCACCATGACTTTAAGCTTTGCAAGGAAGAGCAACATATTCTTAATGTGAAGTTCCCGGATGTGGTGCGTTATATTCTTACTCAACCTCCTGGGAGTAGGCTGGGAGTATTATAACAGTAGCTTTTGTGAAGGCAATGGGGCCAGATTTCTTGCCCATTGAAGGATTAGGTCTCTATTGTGCAAAAGACAGGCAATCACAGGCCTCAGTCAACCTCACGGGGAGGCAGCGAGACTGGCGCTCAGGGCTTGCTCAGTGGTAAAGAAGCTATTGAGAGTCTTTGAGGCCATTATGTTGGTGAGACAGTCTTTAAGCAAGAACTCCATATTGGGTCCTGTTAGAAATGGGGTCTCTAGATGGCAGTGGTTTGCACCCTGTCCAAGTAGGAAGTTCACTCTAGTCAGGGTAAGGGAGCCACGCAGCTAAGATAACCCCCTTGGTAGTTTGGCCCGAGCAGTCAGCCTTATCTTAGAGGCAATTTGTAAAGTATTTGTACACACACACACACGCACACACACACACACAGTAACACAGTGAAAACACTTCAAAAGGAGTCCACACCAGTTTACAAAATTAGCCAATATTTATCTGAATAGAACAAGACCAAAATGACAAAAATCCCACATACACAAGTCAAAATATCACTTTTAATAGATTAAGCAAGTTTCAATCCATAGAAATCAGTGGATGCTTCTCTTTAGCACAAAGTACCTTAGATGCGTCAAAAATCAAAGACGATGCAGGCTCAGGGGAGGTGAGGCGCTGGAAAAACAAAGCGATGCGTTGGTTCCTTACTACGCAGGCGAGGTGATGTGTCGGTTCCTTACTGGCAAGGGAGGTGATGCGTCGGTACCCTAGTGCTAGGCAAGGGAGGTGATGCGTCGGTTCCTTACTGCCGTCAGAGGTGATTTGTCGTTTCCTTACTGGCAGGGGAGGGGATGCGTTGGTTTCTGGACATGCAGCCTTGGTTCCTTACTGCTGTGCGGTGTCAGAGGCGAGACGTCGATCTTTTGCAGAAATGTATCGATAAAACAGGCAATGGGATTTGAAGCTTGGATTTTCTCCTGAAGATCACAAGTTTGGACTTTCAAGGGCACAGGAACTGGATTTGGCACCACATGGCATGTCAGGACTCTCAGCAGAAGAGCCCAGGCACTGGCAGGTGAAGTCTTTGATGGCCCTGAGACTTCTCCACAGGAGGCAAGCACACACAAGCCCTTGGAGAACCTTGCAAGCAGGATGTAGCAAGCAAAGTCCAATCCTTTCACTCCCAGGACAGAAGCAGCAAGCAGCAGGCCAGCACAACAAAGCAACAGGCAGAGTGGCAGTCCGTCCTACAACATCCAGCTCCTCTTTCTGGCAGAATGTCCTTTGTTCAGAAGTGTTCTAATTTTGGAGTGTCACAGGCCCAGTTTTTATAACCCTTTCTGCCCTAGAGGTAGGCAAACTTCAAAGGAAAACTCTTGTAGTGCACAAGACCCTGCCTTTCCCTGACCTGGTTTCAGACACACTACAGGGGGCTGGAGACAGCTTTGTGTGAGGACAGACACAGCCCTATTCAGGTGTCATTGACAACTCCTCCCACCACTCTAGCTCAGGAAGGCCCGTCAGCCTGGTGATGACCCATCAGTATATGCAAGGCACACCTCTGCTCCCTTTGTGTGACTGTCTAGTGTGAATGCTCAAGAGCCCAACTGTTAGCCAACCCAGATGTAGATTCTGCAGACAGTCAGAGGCACAGAATAGTTAAGCAAGAAAATGCCAACTTTGTAAAAGAGGCATTTTCAAACTTACAATTCAAAAACCAACTTCACCAAAAAATGTATTTTTAAATTGTGAGTTCAGAGACCTCAAACTCCAAATCTCGATCTGCTCCCAATGGGAAATTACATTTTAAAGATATTTCAAGGCAATCCCCATGGTACCTTATGGGAGCGATAGGCCTTGCAAAGGTGAAAAACGAATTTAGCAGTATTTCACTACTAGAACATGTAAAATACACCCCTACATGTCCTACCTTTTAAATACACCGCACCCGACCCATGAGGCTGCCTTGGGCCTATCTTAGGGTGACTTACATGTAGTAAAATTGAAGGTTTGCGCCTGGCAAGTGGGTGCACTTGCGAGGTCGAAATGGCAATTTAAATCTGCCCTCACAGGCAGTGCAGTGGCCAACCTGAGACATGTTTGCAGGGCTACTCATGTGGGTGGCACAATCAGTGCTGCAGACCCACTAGTAGCATTTGATTTACAGGCCCTGGGCACCCCTGATGCACTGTGCTAGGGACTTACTAGTAGATCAAATATGCCAATCATGGAGAAACCAATTGCCATCATGTTTTAGACAGAAAGCACTTGCACTTTAGCACTGGTCAGCAGTGGTAAAGTACCCAGAGTCCTTACACCAGCAAAAACGAAACTCAGCACAAGATCAAAAACAGAAGGGCAGAAGCAAAAAGATGGGAAATCACGGCAAGAGCTGACAAGTCTAACACCTGTCTCCCCCCCCCCTGCTGAAAGTGGGGAGAACTACCCAACCTCATGGGATTTCTCTTCACTAAGGCAGAAGAACCTGGACACACCATCAGCGTTGGCGTGCTCTGTTCCAGGACGGTGCTTCACCATAAAAGTCCATTCCCTGTAGTGAGACAGACCACATCAACAGTTTAGGATTTTCACCCCTCATCTTCATCAGCGTTGGCGTGCTCTGTTCCAGGACGGTGCTTCACCATAAAAGTCCATTCCCTGTAGTGAGACAGACCACATCAACAGTTTAGGATTTTCACCCCTCATCTTCATCAACCAAATGAGGGGCATGTGGTCTGTCTGAACCCGGAATTGAGTCCCAAGCAAGTAGGTTCTTAGCTTCTTCAACGTCCAGACCACAGCAAAAGCTTCCCTTTCTATTCCACTCCACCTCTGTTCCCTGGGAAGTAACCTCCTACTAATAAAGGCTACAGGTTGAGCTAGGCCCTCTTCATTTAGGCTCCCACACCATGCTCTGCGGCATCTTTCTGCATCATGAATTCCTTGGAAAAGTCAGGAGCCTTGAGCCTAGGCGCTGTGCAAATGGCCTCCTTCAGGGTGTCACAAGCATTCTGGCACCCCTGTGTCCAGATCACCAGACGCGGCTGCTCCTTGGAAGTCAGCTCTGCCAAGGGAGCAACAATGCTGTCATAATCCTTGACAAATCTCCTGTAATACCTGGCAAGGCCGAAAAAGGCTTTCACCTCTGTCTGGGTCTTGGGGGGTTCCCAAGCCAGAATGGTGTCAATCTTGGGTTGTAGGGGCGCCACCTGCCACTTCCTGTCTGGTATCCCAAGTACACCACAGATCCCTGCCCTACCTGGTACTTACTGGCCTTGACTGTGTGGCCTGCACTCTGCAGGGGCTCATAACCTTCTGGAGGCGGTACAAGTTGTCCTCCCAGCTAGAACTGAAGACCGCAATGTCATCTAGATAGTCGGCACTGAAGTTCTCCAAACCAGCCAGGACCTGGTTGACCAGCCTCTGTAATTTGGTTGGGGTGTTCTTCAACCCAGAGGGCATGACATAGAACTGGAAATGCCCCTCTGGCATTGAGAACACAGACTTCTCTTTTGCCCCCTCGGTTAAGGCAATATGCCAGTATCCAGATGTTAGATCGAACGTGCTGAGGAACTTGGCAGCTCACAACTAGTCAATGAGTTCATCAGCTCGGGGGATAGGATGTGTGTCAGTATTTGTGACAGCATTGAGCCCACGGTAATCAACATAGAACTGCAGTTCAGGTGTGACGCCCGGCGGGACAGCCTTGGATACCAAGATCACTGGGCTGGACCAAGGGCTGTTGAAGAGCTCAATCACCCCTAATTCCAGCATCTTAGAGACCTCCGCCTTAATGCTGTTTCTCAATCAAACAACCTGTAAGACTTGTGCTTAACAGGTAGGCTGTCCCTGGTGTCAATATCGTGGCTGCACCATTGGGTAACTCCAAGGATGAATGAGAACATGGAGGGAAACTTTACCAGCAACTGGCGACAGTCTCTCTGCTGCTCTAGGGTCAGAGTCGGGGAGAGGATCACACCCTCCACTGACCCATCCTGCTCTTTGATAGCTAGGAGGTCGAGAAGAGGTTCACTCTCCTCTTCCATCCCATCATCCATGACCAAGAATGGTCATCTCAGACCTATCAAAGTGCGGCTTGAAGCAGTTCATGTGCAGGACCCTCAAAGGGTTCCTAGGAGTCTGCATATCCACCAGGTAGGTGACATCGCTCTTGCGCTCCCATGCTACCCTATGGAAGCGATAGGCCTTGCAATAGTGAAAAACGAATTCAGCAGTATTTCACTATTAGAACATGGTCCACTAGTAACATTTGATTTATAGGCTCTAAGCACCCCTGGTGCACTGTACTAGGGACTTACTGGTAAATCAGATATGCCAATCATAGAGAAACCAATTACCATCATGTATTAGACAAAAAGAACTTGCACTTTAGCACTGGTCAGCACAGGCAAAGTGCCCAGAGTCCTAAAACCAGCAAAAATGAAATTCAGCACAGGATCAAAAACAGGAGGGCAGAAGCAAAAAGACAGGGGAAACCACACCAAAAGCTGATAGGTCTAACAGCTCCTTCGCAAATTCAGCAGATTAAATATATATAAATTGTCTGACCTATTTTTAGTATCCTCAGCCCTGTCCTTCAGGTAGTGGATATGCTCAGTCGTGTCCTCCTCCGCCTGCAGCAGCTGCAACATTTAATTCCTAAGTGTTGCAATATTCACTCTCATGTCCTTCACTTTCTTTAAATTTGTGATGGTCTGAATGCAGCAAGTTAACATGGACTACCAGAGTTTCCATTTTAATTTTTTACTCCATCACCGCCCTAGTGTCCTGGATGGCTCGCAATGTATGGTTGAACTTGCTATCTTTTACAGCAGTCTATGGACCTGGCACCACTGTTCCTTCATCGTACAGCACAATGTCTTGGTGCAGTACAACACCGTCGCTGGCCCAAGATATGGGTCCTGTTCATCCTGAGGTTGCTTATATTCTTGTGCACAGACAAAGCAGAGTTCGTGCCACAGGTTATTCTGGGTCCAGTAAGTGATTGCAGACTAAAAGGGGTTGCAGTTGTGGGGCCCTGAGTTTGCTGAGGTTGTCAGAGCAGTGACGCAAACCTGGATAGCTTATGTAGCACTACATTCCCCAGACCATAATTCTGACCTTTGTACATACACACTAGCCGGAATGCCCTGGGGCTCTCAGAAGGCAGTGAAAGGTGCACCCGGCAAGTCCAGTCAAGTACATTAGTTCAACAGTCATGGTGCAGACGTCTTTCTTCTTCCATTACGCTATCCAGCCTCACAGAACCTGTCTCCAGTGGTTCAGTGCCAAAGCGCTCCCCCATTCTTACAGGGCAATTACCGCTGGACCAGGTGACGTAGGGTGGCCTCCAGCAGGCTCGCCAACTTCTCTGTGCGGTAGGCCCAGTGCCCAGGCATGTGTAGTTCAAATCTCTGCCCAGGGGCCTGGCAATCCAGGCACATGCAGCGCCAACCGTGGGATCTAGCTATCTCCGCCCACCTAAGCTGTCAGGTCCACACAGGTGCCCAAGACGACAGGGCTCTTCAGAGGCATTAAGCTTGCACTGCAACAGAGGGACCTGTCCCACAACACTCCTGGTGAGTTCAGGGGTGCTCCCCTGCTTTATAATCTAGATACCTTGCTCTCGACCTGCAGGATGTGATCGCTGAAGGAAGGCCAAGTCGCAAGCTGCTATGCCACACGTCCTCTCCATGAAAATTTGCTCCACCCATTAGCTGGTCATTGTTTTTTAGTTTGCGTCCTCTCTCATCCCAGCTTAAATTAGACCGGACAAAAGTTCTTTAATTATAGAGCCGCAAATGTGCGCTAAATTATCAAAAGTAAAGACTTCATCTGGTACTGTGGAGATAGAAAGTCAAATTGTGGAGGGTGGTGTCCATAGGCCAATGAAATTGATGGGATTCTTTTCCTGGAAGAAAAAAAAAGTCTGCATTTTCCTAATTAACTGAAAAGTTTTCTTTGGAGGGATTACAAATTGGCTCTCTTAGTGATTATATAAATTCCTAGGCATAGGACAGAGATTTAATCCGAAAACAACATATGCTTAGAATAGATTAACAATAGGAATACCCATATCATTGGGTTTTAAGTTATTTGAGAGGCCCAATGGTAGCACTTTAGTCTTGTCTGACGTCCTCCTGGCTGAAAGTCTTGCTTCTATTGACCCTTCCCTCTCCTGCCATGGCTTAAAGAAGGTTGATTGTATTCTGGGGTGGGCGTGCCTCTTAGTCCTGTACAACTACCTTCTAGACGTTCTGCGTTACTGAAATCTGCAGAATATTCAGAGAATGTTACCACTCTGATTTTTGTATTTGCCACACTTGTTTGTGCGTCTGCCACTGGGATATGTACCGTTAGTGTTTTGGATGGTTACTTTGTCGCCTTTTTGTTTAGCTCAAAATGGTTTAACTGTAAGATTCAATTTTCTGACTTGTCCTAAGCGGCCTTCGCATTTAGAATTGCGTTAGTTTACAGAATGGATATTTCTTATCTAATTCTAGTATTTCTGCCAGTTCCTTTTTACTCTGTTGTATGGCTGTATCAATTCCAAGTCAAAAATGTGATATTGAAATGGCAGTATGTCTGCTAATTACCGGCTCTTGAGACGGACAGCACTCCTGATGGGCAATGTGTGCTGTAATACTGGTGGTGTCTGCCCTCCCCAGCTGAATCAATAAGGCAAAACGCTCTATATTAGTTCAGGCAGTGTTTTGGGAAGCCTTTGATATGACATGGTGCGTACTAACTGGCTTACAATAACAAAGGCGTCTGTCCTGGGCGCAATGTGCTATAGTTATCAGCAAAATCACTACAGAGGTGTGCCAGCACACCCAGATGGCGCCATGCTGTTAATAAACAGGAGTGGCTTCTAGCTCAGCAATGTCTCAGTGGGCTCCTAAGGGAAGATGTCCCTTTTGCTGCAAGGGCCTAAACTTCCAAGAAAGCGGGTGAAGTACACAATTCAGTACTAGGCGTGATCTCCATGTATTCGGAACAAATTTGCCCCCTCACATCAGAATGTTTGGGACTAATGACAAATTGACTAGTGAGAGTATCAGAAGGTGCTCATGATTGACTACTTTCCTAATTCCCCACCTGGGCACTTGGAGGTCCTGCTGCGTGATCACTTGATCACAGTTTTCCCTCTCTTCCTCTGGGACCTTGTTTCCGACTGTGGGTCAGAACAGAAGAACATGATGGTAAAGCTATAGACTTTCATAACGAGGTCTGATAAGAGCCCTGAGATTGTGGCTCCAAACACACAGGGTGAGGACTCTACTTTTCTCCAAGCACTAGAGTCAAAATTAGATAAACATTCTTCCAAGTTCAATTAAATCCTCCAGTCTATATTTGACAGAAAAGGGGCTTTTGAAGCCAAAATCGACATGGTTGCTATGGACCTTTATCTCCTATCGGAGGACCACAAGAACCTTAAAGAAAAAGTGCTAAATAATGAGTCTTCCCAGGAGGAAGCTATACTAGCCTTGGCCACCCTCAAGCAGACAGCTGAGTAACAGCGTCGCAAAATTAAATTACAATTACAGGCCCATGCTGAACACGTTGAAAGTAGATCGCAATAATATTCATGTCGTAGGACTGCCTGAAAGGTCTGATGGTATATCTCCAGAGCTTTTCTGGGAGAACTGTCTGATTGCTGAGGTGTTTGAAGGTCGCACCACACAGATGTTATCAGTGGAGAGAGCGCACAAAGTCCCAGGCATGACACCATCTTCGGGTGCCCGCCACATATTAAGGTGGCCCTTCTACTGAACTATAGGGACACAGACCGAATTTTACGGTACGCTTGGAAGCGTGACCCTTGGACAATAGAAGAAAACGAAATGCACATCTTTCCAGATTATACAACCGAGACTCGAAGGCAGAGATGCTCCTTTTCATCTGTCAAGGTAAAGCTGCAGCAGTTGACAATTACATATGCTCAGCTCTTCTGTTCCTGGCTCACCTATGTGATCTACAGTAGTAAGGGACACTTTTTAACCACCCCAGAGAAGGCCTGGCACTGGTTAGAAACCATAGGTGCAAGCGAGGGTGACGAAATGTCTTCAACGACCTACCCCACAGGCAGTCAGAGGAAGGATAATTCTGGTCGTCGGCATGCTGTGGGGGAAACCCATGAGGGAGCAGGCAGCTAGCGAGCATGCTCAGGGGCTCGAGCAATTGTCCCATCACAGACCCTCCCCCATGGAACTAATTGATACAGAAGAATCAACAAAAACTAGTGAGGAGAGGAACTTGCCAGACCTGGAGGATATGAATCTAGGCAGTCGTCCAGGTGTTTCTCTAATGACTACAGATAATAACCTTTAATGTGGTGAATATGCATTTGCCATATCTGTCTGTGCATGTTTACTGAGGGGGAGAGAGCAAGGCTTCTCCATGTTTATGGATAAAATGAGATAATGTTTTAGATAGCCCATTACGACTTGTAATGATTGCATAGCAGGTCCTTTAAAGGTAGAGGCAACTGGGCCCAAAGCATATGTTTTCGATTGCATTCAACCCTGGTATGCGGTGCTAGTACAGTCCAAATGGAAATACTAAGTTCTCCTGTGTATGCTCTAGAGATGGATGGCCATGATAGTTCGGAAATCTTGTCCAGGGTGTGGCGGTTTTGTGTGTGTGTGTATGTATATATACTACAGAAGCGAGAGCAAATGTCTAGTAATTTTTTGAGTAGACTATAGCGGGAGCAAATGCGTAATAATTTTGTCAGACTGCTGGCCAGCAGTTGGTCACCATGCCTTGTGTCAGATTGAGGAGCGGGGTAATCTGGAAGCACTACCAGAGTTGGGACTGTATTTGTGGCAATGGTTTAGGATAACATACAATGTATAACTTGGAACATCAGGGGCCTAGGGTTTCTGGCTAAAAGACAGCGGGGCATATGTACAAGCCCCTATCGCCACCACAACGTCACTTTTACCAACGTTGTGGTGGCGATAGGGGCTGCGCCTTATGTACAAGGCAGCGTTAAGCCACTTAACATGGCCGAACGCTGCCTTGTACATAAGGCCCCCTTTCACGCTATGGTTAGCGTGAAAGGGGAGCGCAGTGGGTGTTGTGGTGGGCGTTCCACCGCAACACCCATTGTATTTGACGCTGCCCCCTATGTACAAGGGTGGCAGTGCCAAAATTAAGACCAGGAAAACCCTGGTCCTAAGTTGGCGAAACGAGGAGAAATGCATTATTTCTCCTCGTTTTTGCTTTTTCCATGTGTGCTGCCTTGTGCAGCACACATGGAAAAAGCAAAATTCCATGGTGTTCCTTCCTGTACATAAACAAACCTTTAAAAAAATGCCATTTTGTCAAGTGTTGTCATGAAGCAGCACACATGAAGGTTACAAAATGGTATTTTAGGATTGTTTATGTGAAGGAAGGGACACCTTCCTACACATAAACAATCCTCCCCTGCACGCAGACACCATTGCACTCTGGTGCAAGGGTGCCTGCGTTGGTGCTAAGTTGCTAAACTTAGCGCCATCGCAGGGGGAAACGCAAGGCTGCACCACATTTTTGTAAATATGGTGCAGCCTTGCGTTTCAGAAGTGGCGGAGCATGTCGTTAAGCCAAGGAGGCTAACGACACGCTCCGCCACTTCCTTGTATATATCCCCCAGCGTGTCTTTTCTAAAGAGGCAGCACATTCACATTGCATTTCCGCAAGAGACACTCTTAACGGGGTCTGAACAAACTAATTTAGGAAAGAATTGGCACTGGCAGCTGTATGGAACAACATACTCTGCCTGCTCTAGAGGTACTCTATGCGGAATTGCACTAATGGTCTCACATGTGATACACGATTCCTTAAAAGATCCAGAGGGTCGACACTATTTTAGAAGGACCTTTGGATGGCCGATCCTTGGTACTTGCTTGTGTTCCACCTAACATTCACCAGGTGATTTTTCTGGAAGGTTTAGGCCCTATTTGTCTGTGATATTCTGCGTCAACACACCTTTTTTGTAGGGGGTATTGCAGTATGGTACATAACTGTGAGAAAGACAGATCCTATTCGCCACTGCAGGGATCCCAGAAAGCGCCACTTACCACTAAGTTTGCTACAACAGTGGCAGTTCCCTAACGTTTTAAGGGAATTTCATCCACATGATTAAGAGTTCTCGTTTTATTCTCTGTTGCATGCTGAGCACACTCGTCTCTATTTGATTCCTGGAAAATAGGGATACAAGACTGTTGGTTGAGAATGCAGAGTATTGAGGATGGGTAGTGTCAGACCACAACCTGCTTTTATTATCCTTGAAGTGGACCAGTCCTCCTTATTTTATTTGCGAAGTTTTATATAGCGCTGGCTAGACCCGGAGGTATCAGAGCGCTTGACATGAGGATCAGAGCGTTACAGGTTACATAGTTACATCAATTGCAGGCTTCAAGTAAAGACATAGGAGAAAACAAAAAAATCATGAGATGCGGGGGAGGGAAGGAAACACAACGGGCGACGAGGAAAACAATGCCAGATGTCCGGCTGGGTAGGTGTCGGCCGAGGGGGTGAACCAGAGCCAAAACTCCTCTATAGCTGCATGGGACAGCTCCACCAGGCATCGGCCAAGGTTACTACTTGGTGGTTACCGCTGGAGGCACTGCGTGACCCATCCTTCTGCGCACAAGTAGAGGGACATGTATAGACAATTACATTAAAGAACATGCTGGCTCCACCCAACTGTGCCGGACTGAATGGTTGGTGATCCAGGGACACAGCATTCAGACTTCATATAGGGTCAGAAAGATGTTGCAGTAGGGAATTTGAGCCCTCAAGACTGAAATGCACGACTGCGAGATAGTGGCCACTGCAGATCCCACTATGCTTCTGAGTTTGTGAGGTATAATGAAGCAGAATGATTAGCAGATGTCCAGAATTCACCACGTAAATTATCAGGAAAAGGTGGCATAGCAACATGTTGAGAGAGATTGAGCAGGATAGGTGTTGGCCTATTTAATTCGATTAGCAACTGTCAGAACCCTAATTTGAGTGGTTCATGATCATACTGACACTCCGGCACACCCAGTCAGAAATAACCAAAACATGTGCCTGCTATTATATGAGCCTAAATGCGGCCCACTCAGATGAGGATGATATATTTGCGATGCCTCATTTAGATGAGCTCTCGCTTCTTACGTTGGAACAGGTGACATCTCTAGAGGCCCCCCATTTCTTTAGAAGAAATTGTAAAGGTGATTTAAAAATTAGGGGTTCAGGACCCCGCAGAGTTTTATTCTGAATACAAAACAAAACTGGCACCACAGCTGTTAATCATGTACATCAAAGCATATGATAAAGAGATTTTGCCTCAATCAGTGAGACAGGCAATAATAGTGATGTTACATAAACTGATACGAGTTCCCACTGATAAAGGATCATATTGACTGTTGACTCTACATTGTTATAGTATACTGCAAGAGAAAGCTTAGCGCTGTAACCCAAGAATGAAGTTGGCTAGCTCATCTAGTAAGAGCTACTTACATCATGGCCTCCACTTTATTCACATTCTTGTGACACCAGATGTGCATACAAGATCAGTACAACTACCCCTGGCAACTCACCTGTAGCAAGCTCCAACTTGCTATTTAGGTTTTATTTATAGGAGACCGTGCTGTGCCTCCAGTCCATATGTTGCTCGGATATGAATTTACCTTACATAAATGAAAAGACAAGAGGCGTTTGGCAAAACAGGAACAAGTTGGTTTAATTAAACGCTGTGGCCGAGAGAGTATCGACAGAGTGCGTCTGCTCAAAGTCTCTTGGTGTACAAGGTTTTGGCCGCAGTAATATACAGTTCATGAGGTACAATAAAACAATTTTCTACATTCCAAAAACCTTCTCAGTTGTAAATCAATCAAGGGTGGGCATCTGAAAAGGACACAGGTGGCACTCAACCTCTGGGAGAGTTACTGTGGGCTAGTATGTGTGTGTCCAGATGTCTGGTGTGGTGTACATGTCATGTCCTGATTGGTTGAGTGTTTCTATCGACATGTGATTTCTGGCTTTGTGGTATTTTGGGGAACGTGAGCCCTTGGCCAAACAGGTTTTATTGGGCCGAATTTCCTTGGACCTGTTTGTGATGTAACTATCTATCAGTGGGATCGATCAGGGTTTTCCCTGGGCGCACGTTTGTCTTTAGTTTAAGAGAGACCCCACCTGTGACCTGGTATTCGATGGGTGTGGGTTGTAGAACTTGTCTAACCACGTATATCTGATTCAGGGTTGATGGGGAGGTCACCTTGGGTGAATCCAACATCAATGATGTGATTTCGTTAGAACTCGTGAAAATATCATGACAGTCATTGGTGTCATTTTTAACATTGTTCGTACTGCTATTGACACGTTGTTTGCTTAGGTCATAACGTACATCGGCAGTGTTCTTACTAGTAGTAGTATTGTTATTTGAGCATGGATTATGACATACATTGATATTGTTATTGCTGGCGCTACTGTGCGAGTACAGGTTATGACATACATTAACATTGCATTGACGGGTACTGGCATGGTCATGCGGGCACCGGTTATGGCATACGTTGATATTGCATTTATTCAGATAGCCATTGTCGGGCCTGCACACACCACTGTAATCATTGACATTGTATTCATCCATTTGAACACATAGGAAGACTTTATTCACATCATTAAAGCCCCCCTCAATAACCAGAGCTCCAGAGACTACATACGGGAAGGAACCATTGTCTATCAAGCTCTATGATTTTTGGCAGAATCATGGACAACATAGCAAGATTGGAAGCTATCTGAAGAAAAGAAAAATGCAGTGCCATGTCATTGAGACAACCCCGTCACCAATCGGTGAACACAGCCGTACAGGAACAGACGAGGCCAGTTTCCATGGTCACAACTGAAAATCCATGTGCTCAGAAGTTCTTGGCTTACATGAGCAGAGAACTAAATTATTTTTCAATTGCAAAATCCATTTAAGTCAATCCATTGTCATGTACAAGTCTTAAAGGGCCTAATCACTTTGATGCCACTAGCCCTGGTGGCGTAGAGGCATTAGCAGGCGAAGTGACTAATTACAGAACTTCTTGGGGCAAGGCATTTGGAGCATAAGACTCTTAATACATATGTAGTTAACCTGTGGTCCGCTTCCCCATGACCTTTACCTTATTTTCTATTGTACGTACATTTATTGTCGTCAGCAAATAGCCTTACAATATGAAATCACAAACAGAAACAAAAAACAATACATTTACAACATTCAATTTAAAATTGCATAATGAAATGAATAACTAAAAACTAGAGTGACCAGGGACTGCTGCCATATTTAATTCATATCTAGGGACAGTTCACATTTGATCAATCTGACAGTTTGAGTCTTCATTTGGATTAGTTAGACAGATCCTGGCTGATGCTGGTCATAGTGCAAAGAACGCAAGGAAGTGCATATTGGTGCGCAAAATAGCAACAATGTAGTTTTTGTTAAAACGGAACATGCATAAGGACTATTATCCATATCGATCTTTTGACACAAGTTATTTAATCAAACAATTGAAACTTCAATACTATAACGTTGGTATGATGTGGACCTGAGATACACAAAATGGGAGCTTAAGAGGGGACAGAAGGGCACCCACCACTCAAATCAACCAAGCCTAGCATTGGCATAGCAGTGTCTTGACTTTTGGATGCCAATGCAGACCTACCTCTTTTATTATACTAAGGCTAAGGTAGAAGGTCCCTTCACCTAAGCCAGAGGGGTAGAGAGGTATTCCCGGGTGTGGATACGTCCTCCCGATTCAAATACTAGCCACCAAAGGTATCCCACCTAGTGTGATGAAAGCTCGACACTATACTCTTGTGGCGTCAACCACTCAAGCGCAGGGAAGGAAGCAATTCCTTTTTGTTAAATAACCCTCACACACTCTAGTAGTGTCATGATTCATCATCGTGTTCACCCTGACTCCTAAAGGTCAGGGTGGGCTTGACCATATTTCAGGGAGCACTTAAGATAGGCCAGGGGGTCTAAAGATTAAAAATCCTCCTCCGTCTCCAGGAATCCCTTTAATAGTGGAGCCGCAAGGGATATTGCCATGGCATTAGGGTCATAGGACCATCACCTCCTGACGACCCCCCCTTTAATATAGCCTTATAGCCCTATACCGGCTATTAAAGGCCCGCTCCAGCGTTAAAGGGAGCGGGACTTTAATAGCTGGTATAGCCCAGCTACGAAGGGCTATAAGGCTATTAGAACATTCTGCCACTAGAGGGCAGAATGTTCTAACAAATAAAACAAAGATTGTAGGGAGCGTGAGGGGATTGAAATCCCCTCAGGCTCCCTGAAGCCTTTGTTCACAGCCACAGCTGTGAACAAAGAAACATTGGAATGTTGGAGCTCCGGGCTTATACCAGCCATTATAAGCCCGGAGCTACTCCATTGTTTTCAATGGAGCTCCCAACATTCCAATGTTCTAATTCTTTTTAATATCCTCTGTGGCTCCACTATTAAAGGGATTTAACAAAAAGGAATTGCTTCCTTCCCCGCGGTTGACGCCACAAGAGTATAGTGCCGAGCTTTCATCACACTAGGTGGGATACTTTGATGACTAGACTTACCTCTTTTGCCATTGTTTTTTTTGCCACACCAGGTTACAGTGGCAGGGGCCGCCATGCAAGAAGTATGCTTGTTTGTATATATGGAGTCTGAACTCAGAGTTTAACGGTTGTTAATTACACAAACGCAAGTGAAAATGCACCGCAGGATAAGTACATTTTCAAGAGCTAAATATGGTTAGAATGAGTAAACAATGAAAATAATCGCATTCCAAAATTGACAGCATGATTAATGGTTTGTTCCAAATGTACACAAACATACGTCTAAGTGTAGACAAAGCTCAGACTTTCCTCCCTCAGTTCATTTCCAGAAATGACAAGCATCAACATTCAAAAATGAATCTCAACTGTTCAAAATACAAAAACCTAAACATGCTTTATTACTACGTTGTGTAATAAATGCACAGCAAACTACATTTCTCCGTACAAAAATATTGAAACTGGAACAACTAAATCTAAGAGGGGAGTTCACCTCGTCCCTCTGGACATCACTGCAAGTCTCACAATGCAAAGGCTCACTTTACATCACAATCTTGAATAAATAGCTTCCTTTTATTTATTTGACAGCCCGTTTAGTTGAAACTACGATTTATCGTACACTGGACCTAAAAAATAACAAGTAGCTAGTATGTGTGCTGTGAATAAAGAGATGTGGAATAGTGAGGATACATATGACAGATGAGAAGAATGCACTTATGCAGCAAGTACTATATGTGGTGATGAAATGGGGCAATGGTTGGGGTGGGAGGATGGAATAGGGGCAGTGCATGTAGTCTGGGCCTGAAGGGTCAATTCTTTCACTGTGTTGTCCAAACAAGCGGCACTGGAGAACGTCCGCTCCAACCTCGCTGCATGCCGCCATTAAGTTGCCAAACACGGATTGGTACTACTGCTCCCTCTGTAGCAATTCCCCGACACTACTGAGCCTGAAAAAACAAAGACTACCGGAGGCTGTGTGCACTAAAGGAATCCCGTAGTTCCAACTGTCCACCACTGACTAACCAAGATCCGGAACCCTGTCCGAACTTCCTCGGGTGGCTCCAGTAGGGCTACTGATCACCTATCTTGTTCTTTCACAGATCGCGAAAAGTAAGAGGTGGACTGGCGGAGTCAAGCGTCACATAATCGAAATCTTGGCATCAGACCAATTGTACAGCGCGAGGAATAACTTCCGGTGCAGGAACAAGTTTGTCCGCCATCTTGCTTGTAGTCGGCGTGCTTCTTACATGCCAATATAGAGGTACCGCAGATCTGGTTGATACGCTAAAGGGTTCAATTTAAGAACTTTAATACATTTGGGATTTTTGACATGATTTTGTCTTGTTTAATTCATATTTAAATCTGTTTGCAAATAAGCAGTCGTGGTCCCAAAAGACGATGTTCAAGAAGTGTAAAACCTAAAACACAATGTGGCACGGTTATTTTTCTAAAATCACTTTCCTATTGCAGCGTGTAGATGTGTATACTATTGGCCATTGCCCTGAACTTGAAATCTTGCAGTTCCAAAATGGTCGCCTTTAATACTAATGGACTAAGCATAGTCTTCTCTCTGCATTGGTGTTCACCGCCCTGCTCAAGCATGGCCGCCATCTGCACCTGTTCATGTGGGCGTTGATTACATCTATTATTAAGCATAGTTATCGATAAAGCACGAGGAGCTGCACTTTGAAATGACATTGCGCGTATTCCCAGCCAGGTGCTCCTGAATGTCATGTCATGGGATGGAAAGCGCCTCTCGCGAGAGCGCACATATCGAGCAAGCAATATGCAAGTGTAGGGAGGAGGGTTTTCTAACAATGGGGGGGTGACTTGTGAGCACCGCACTAATCAGGGAACGATCCCTTCAATTGGCCATGCGAGCTAGGGGTGCTTTGGGGGTTATTGCACTAAGTGCCCTGACCAACGCGAAATAAACGGCTGCCTGACATCGAAGCAACTGAAAACATCCAGCGCTTGTGTGCAGTGCTCTTAGACAAAGGAAAAAGTAGTCCCTTTTCAGTTGCTAAAATGGGACAAGCGGAAGCCTACAAGTAATGGGGCCATGCTCTGTGGGAGTGAACAACTGATGAAAAGGAGGGACAAATAGGAAAGATAACCACTTGGAAGCAAGGATTCTTAAAGTACACACAAACAAATGAAAAGCAGTAGGTGGGCTGTAAGCCCACAAAGTATATACAACAGGCCTCGAAAACTCAATCTAACTAGTAGCCCCCAATATCCAATACCCCCCCCAGAAAAGGCAAGAATAAACATAGGTTCCCGATATCAGCCAAACTTAGGAACCCAAACAACCTCTGGTGCAACTCAGTCACTCAAAAAAAGAGGGGCGTGTATATACTAACATACGGTGACAGGTCAACCCAACTTAAAGGAGGAAAACACATATATATATATATATATATATATATATATATATATATATATATATATTATATGTGCCACACAGAAGCCTGCTGGCCAATGCTTGCCAGCTGACTCATTTTCATAGTCTTTGACACACAACCCAGTATATAAGCAGGAGAAACCTACTCTGTACTTCTCTATACTAGGTGAGTGTACCAAAATTATCCCAGCTAAACTCCTACAACACTCTCCTGCACCAAACATGTTGTTGGGTTCTCAAACAGAGTTAATCCCTTACTCTCACAAAAAGAGGGAAATTAAAAATGAGACCACACAGCATATCTACACATCTCAAATATGTGTGCTGTAGACTCATGATTAAAACCTAACAGGATATGTTTATACCATGATGTAGGGCATTCTTAATATCATGGTCTAAAAATGTCAGATAGTTTTGAACCGATTATGTTTGATGCAGAAGAGTTATAGCAGTTTAGCTGGGACCGTTTCAGTACTCTTCCCCTAGTATAGAGTAACACATTTACAATATATTTTTCTCCTGCTTATATAGGGTAGTGCCAATGATGATGAACATGAGTCAGCTGGCAAGCATTGGCCAGTAGGCTTCTGTGAGGTACTTCCTATTTATTTTTTACAATAATTTCCTCCTTTAACTTGGGGTGCCAGCTGTCACCGTGGGGGTATATACACGCCCCTCTTTTTTTTTTGTGATGGGAGTTGAACCAGAGCTTGTTTGGGTTCTTAAGTTTAGCTGATACCAGAGGAGCCTGTTGATGTTTATTCATAGTCAGGTGCTTCTTATCGCAGTCATCAACTAATCTCGCAAAAAGTTTATGCACTGAATTTTCGGTTTGATGGAACCTTACGACCAGCAATTATCTGATTTTATACTACCAAGAATAAGCATTTCCCATTAAATAAGTGTATAAAGGTGGCTTCTCCTACAAGGATGATAGTTTCATCATTTAACCAGAATATTTGATCCATGCATTATTAGTCAAGAGGTTTTGGTAATTACTCACGAGCAGAAAAAATAGTGACCAAAGCCATTACACTTACAAAACATTTAAATTTATGATTGATCTCAAAGTGATCTCACGCAGAGGGAATGTTAAAACCGCGTAGTACAATGTATTACAGATGTGCAATGAAACAGAGCCTATTTTTTATTGCCTGCACTGCTTGAATCACAGTGTATTTAGAGATTTTCAATAGCTGCAATCGTGAACAGGGTTATGACCTGCTTGAATTACAGGGATATCAAGGCAAAGTTTGTGAAGCAAGAGCAATGTATTAAATTATTGATTGGAAGAAATTGAGTGTTAATGGGCATCGTCAAATAGAACCTGCATATTGAGTAGCATGCGATCACCTGGTTCATGAAGGATGAAGACAGTAGTCTGTCTTATGCCCTACTGGAGTAGATAATCGAATGTGTAAGCGAAGACACAATCTTTCGCGATGCTGGGGCTACGCTGCAAGAGTTGCCGTGCCAGAACAAAGTCTAGGAGAGAGCTATACGTGTTTGACTGCCCCTGGTTCCAGGTGATATTTGGGCAGCCCTTGAGGCTTAATATTAGTTCAGGACTGGTCATGTGTGAAGGGTTAGCCTGACCGTAGGCTGCTTGTTGTGTTCGTCCCTTTTTCACTACTTTTATTCTGATGCCGCATTAATGTTTTAAATTAGTCCCCACTGTGTTGTTAATTTGTTTACCTACCTTAAGCCGCTTCCCCGGTCTGCCACGGCGTTCTATGCCGATTGAGAGGAGGCAAGTGGAGCCTCTCTAATTAAGCCGGAGCACTTTGGCTGAGTCAGCAGTCTAGTGCCTGAAGGAACAGCCATGAATTGGCATACTGGTGCGGGTGCGCTAAAGGCAAGCCCGTCTGCACCTGTACTGCGCCGTGCACCACGACACCTGGTTCTTGTACCAGGGAAAAGGCCAACAAACTCACTTACCCCAGAGAACAGCTCCTTAACATACGGGAACAAGGTAATGCTGCGGTCTGTTATCTCCCGCTCAGTTTGGGAGAACCCTTGACTGGCAGCATTACTGGCTGCCCTGTCTGCAACTTTCAGCCCACCTCCTTAACATTGGGCTCGACGATAGCTCAAGATGTCCCTCTTCCTTAGATAAGAACACCCTCTCTGGATTTCTCATTAATGCCAGATCACTTATAAAAAATAAAATTGAGATCGCAGACTATTTCTTGTCTTGTGCCGGACAGTTAAAAAAAATTTTTTTACGGAGACATGGGCCAAGTACTCATCGGGTTCTGATCTGGTTGATGCTATTACTCCGGGATATACCATCACCCGGCTTGATAGAACTGGCACAATTGTTGAGGGGGGGGGGGGGGTTTGGCCATTTTATACAAGGCTTCTTATACCCGTTTTGTAGGGCCATTGTCTATTCCTACAACTCCTTGTGAAGCATTATATTTCTCTTGAAAAGTGTCGCCGACCGAATCTTTTGCTGGAATCTTGGGTTATCGGCCGTCGGGACGTAGTCTTCTTTTACCCTGGGGATTGCTCACCTTCTAGAACCCCATCATTGAAAACAAAACCTTACCCTTTTGGGAGATTTAAACTTTCATTTTGCCAGCGACACTTGTAAAGTCTTACAGGTTTTTAAAGACACAATGTTATGTTGCGGTCTTGCACAATTAGTAAGGACAGCTACTCATGATGCAGGACTCATTCTTGATGGCATTTTCTCTAATGACCATTGTCTTAGGGTGGATGAACCTCTTCCCCTCACTTGGTCTGACCATCATGCTGTCCCATCCCCCCCCCATGAAACTGCCCCAAGGGGCATTAATAAGGTGTTTAAAAGAAATTGGAAAAGTATAAGTATGGAATCTTTTATATGGGCTCTTAACAATCAAAATTGGACTGACCATAAGGATACTGATCTGGCAGCTACAGAGTATTCGACATGGCTTGCAGCAGCTATTGACTCTCTTGCACCTCTTAAAGAATCCTACGTATGTAGGAAGAAGCCCACCTCTCCCTGGTTCGCTGAGAATATTTAGACAATCTTGTCATCGCCAAGAACGCGTTTGGCGTAAACATTATGACCTGCTCGAAAAAGCCAACCATAAGGACAGAATATGACTCATTACAACGCGTAGTAATACAACGCATGCCATTACAACGCGGGTATTACTACACGTTGTCATTACAATGACATGCCATTACATCGCATACTTTTACCACATATATTCCTTTACCACGCATGCCATTACAACGCAAAGACATGCGTGGTAAAGGTATGCTCATGGTAAAAGTATGCAAGGTAAGTGACACTACCCTGCCCTACCCTAAACCCTAATTTAGTACCCCTGCACAACATTCCCCCGAACCCCAGTCCTAACACTGCCCTGCACGACCCCCTGACACTACCCTAAATCCTAAAACACTACCCCCAGCACGACCCTCCCCCTTCCCCCAGTCCGGTCCCTACACTCAAACACTACCCTGCACGACCCCCCGACACTACCCTAAACCCTAAAACACTACCCTACACAAACACCACAACACTACCCTAAACCCTAAAACACTACCCCCAGCACGACCCGCCCCCTTCCCCCAGTCCGGTCCCGACACTCAAACACTACCCAGCACGACCCCCCGACACTACCCTAAACCCTAAAACACTACCCTACACAAACACCACAACACTACCCTGACACTACCCTAAACCCTAAAAAAGTAACCCCCCACTCCCAATCCCCCTTACCTCTCTCTCCTCGTGGTTCTGCTCTCCTGGTTCCCGCTTCACGTCCTGCACGGTGCACGTCGTTGTGAGGAAACGGAAGAGCCTCAGTTTCCTCACAACGATGTGGATCGCTATTACATCGCATGCGTTGTAAAAGCGCATGCGATGTAATGGCATGCGTAGTGATGGCTACGCGTTGTTACATCGCATGCGTTGTAACACATGCGATGTAACAACATGCGGGGAAACGGCCGCGTAGTAAAGGCTGTTTCCCATAAGGACATGCTGGTAGAATACAAAGCAGCCATTAAGCTAGAGAAATCCCTGTACTGCAATCAGAAGATCGAATCAGTCAAGTCCGCCAGGGATCTATTTAAACTGATCAATCTTTTATCCATACCTTCTGTTTCCTCCAATACTGAGAGTTCGCAGGTCTTCTGTGATTGTATGGCCATATCCTTGCATTCCAAAATATTTTGATATTTACTCTTCCTTGGACAGTCTGAATTCCGAGCCCCTCATTTCTGCTCCAAAGACTAATCTCACAGCCCCCAGTCCCCTACAGACTAAAGAAGAGGGATTATTGTCCCTCTGCTTTTCTCACTCGATCCGATGAGCTGACTGAACAGTTTCTTCGAAGGATTAAATCAGGCTCCCCACTTGAACCAGTCTCTCCCAAACTGATGAAGTTGGGAGGGGATATCATTATCCCCCACCTTACAGCAACTCTCAATCATTCTTCTGGATGCTACCCTCACAGCTGGAAAACTGCAATTGTTAAGCCTCTGCTTAAGAAATCAACTTAGAACCCGCTGAATTTAAAAACTATTGGCCGATTTCTTTCTTACCCGTTCCCGCCAAGATCCTGGCGAAACATCTAAATGCCCAGTTGATGACTTATTTGGAACAGCATCTGCTGGACATTTCCCAGTATGGATTTAGGAGTAACCATGGGACTGAGACTACACTACTATCTGCAGTCAACAACATCCATACCATGGCTGATGCTTAGCAGGCAGCGGTGCTGGTTCTGATGGACCTATCCGCGGCCTTCGATACCATCTCTCCCATCAGGATGATTGACCGCCTACAGAAAATTGGGGTCACAGACTTAGCTGTGAAGCTTCCGTCATCCTTCCTGATAGGTCAGGCACTGGTGGTGGACCAATTCTACTCTCACCCCATAGCCACCTTATGTGGGGTTCCGTAGGGCTCATCTCTGAGCCCTACCTTGTTTAATATACGTCTCACCGCTGGCCAAACTGATTAGATCTTTTGGGCTGCCGGCATCATCCTAAGCTGATGACACAGATAATTGTGTCTATCACGAATGATATAGAGGCCTCCGCCGCTAATTTTAACTGCATGCAGGTTGTGGCCACCTGGATGGCAACTAATTACCTCCGACTAAATGGGGACAAAACCGAGGTTTTGATCTTTGGCAGCCAACAATCTATTTGGACCCACTCCTGGTGGCCAGAAATGCTTGGGCAAGGTCCCAGCCCTGCTGGCTCAGAAAAGAATCTTGGTGTCCTCGTTGACAACAATCTGTCCTTTAATCTTCAGGTCAATAAGACAGTATCATCTTGTATTTGGGTTATTAAGACCCTTAGGAAGGTATTTCCATTTCTCTCCCCCTACGTGAAAAACAAGCGGTGGTGGCACTTATTTTATCCAGGGTGGATCATTGTAACGCGCTCTACCTGTACATTAATAAGACAGCAATTGACAAATTGCAGCTTGTCCAGAATGCTGCAGCAAGACTCGTTTTGGATCATCCTAAATATCATTCAGTCTCTGCTGCTATTCGGAAGCTGCACTGGCTCCCGGCTGTCAAACAAATTGCATTTAAGGCCTTTTGCATTTTCATAAAGCACATCACAACTCAGGACCGGAGGGAGTTCTGCATCTCTCAACGGTATATTCCTACCAGACAGTTGTGTTCTGCTGGTAAAAACCTGTTGGTTATTCCAAGGTTTCGAAGGGCAAGATGGGGAGGGAGAGTCTTTGCTGTGGCGGCATCTAAGCTTTGGAATACTCTCCCTCAATGTATCTTTTGCCTGGAAGCCCATTTTCCTTTCCCCAAGTCCTTGAAGACCTGGCTTTTTGCCTCGTAATGTCTTTTTAGGTCTCGCCTGGCGTTAGCAGCGCGCATGCGATGCTCTCGCCATGCGAGGGCTTCTTGGAATCAATACGATTCCAGAAGTTCGCTTTGTGCTCCGCCTGTGTTTCCCATTGGTGAGCGTCATTTTGCGTCACCTATTATGCTAAGCGTGGTGTTATTATTGCTCCGGAGGCTTTTTAGTCCCTCCTGATTGCCACCCTGTCCGCTTTTGGCCCCGTCCACCGGGATTGGATCTTTTACTTGCAGAGGGACACGGCCTCCTTCAATTACTCGGTAAGCACTATATTTGTTATTTTTTTGTAAGTTACATGCGCGGTCCGCTTTCATTTTCGGGACCGCGCTTGGTAAGCACTATATCTGTTATTCTTTGTAAGTTACATGCACGGTCCGCTTTTATTTTCGGGACCGCGAGCACTATATTTGTTTTTTTTTTTAATTTACTTTGTGTTGCAGAGTGCTGCGCCAGTAATTGATCACGTTCTCCTAGTGTAGTGTTATCTGTATTAAAACAGGGCCAGAATCGGCCGAGAAATGTTTGTTGTAACCATCCGCTCTCGACCATGCAATCACGACAGAGTTATTACTATCAAGCGTGGGTGCATTAGAACAAAATGCTTTGGTACTCATCGTGTTGGCAGCTGCCCCGCCGATCTTAATGCCTTCACTGTTATTAATGTCTCCACTGATGCCTTATGCTTCCTGAGAGAGTTAATAATGCATAGTGTTGCGACAGTGGATGCGGTCGTGTGCAGACGGGGGCACAGTCAAGCCATCCACAAAAATGCATGAAACATTCAGGATGAGACAACAGCTGGGCCTTGCAGGGCCTGAGGCGGGACTGACGCCTAATCTTTGTGTTCTTGGCTTTCTTCCTCGTTGGCGTCTTCCTCCATGAACAGGAACTTGCAATAACATAATGACCTTCTACTTCGTCTCCATTTATGATTCCGCACCTCGGTCTGTCTGCACGCAACTTATTTCACTTACGCGGCCATCTGAGGTTATTAGTGGTGCCAACTTGATGGATTTGCGGTTGTTAGGGTTTGCCCTGTACACAGTAACACTTTTGTTAGTTTTGCAAAAAAAACCTGTCGTCATAATCGTAAATGTGTTCTAGCGCTTTTGTGGTGTGCGCTGCTTAGGCCCATGCTTCATATATATCTCGGCACTATACCCATATATTTAGCTTGGGAAGCTTTAAAGCTACATATGTGAGAATGTTTTTCAAACTCCCTTCCAACCAATATCCCTTCTGTGCACTTATGATTTGTAGCTGGCTATCTGCTTATTTTCTGATTTGATTGGCTCCCTCACAAGAGTTTCATATTTGTTAATAAATGAAGCCGATTTGTTTCTATTTTTTTTTTTTTATTTTTTTTTAGGCAGTGTTGTTCATTCCTACTTTTTTTGTAGTTTTATATAGCGCAAACTCGACCAGAAGGTATCAGAGCGCTTTATATGAACATCGGTTGCCTTTCAAAGGGACACATTCATTTTTGTTAGGCATGGGGAGATTAAGTGATTTTCCCAGAAATCACAGGATGTTTACTGTCCCTGCCGAGACTCTAACCTGGTTCCCCAGCTTCGAGGTCGACCGCTCTAGCCATTAGGCCACATCTTCTTTGTTGTTAAACACCCTGAGTCCGAAACATAAGTTGTAGTTAAGGCCAGCAAAAGTGTTTAGTATCAATTCCAGAGGTTGCTGTTGTGTCTTAATGTCACACTATTTATGCTCATCAAGGTCATTTTTATTGAGGTTTGTGTAGATAATGTTGTTTGTGCTTAACACTTCACCAAAAATGCCCGAGCCTAACCCAATAAGAAATGAAAACAAGAGAATAGGGGAAATCTGCTGCATGGCTAAACTTATAAGGTCCCAAAGGCGAGACCTATTGGCTATGCCAATGCTTGTTAGTATAGGGATGATGCTCTCGTCCCTTAGTAGACTAACTGCTTTAGCGCCTTGAAGCTGTCACAGTATGCATTCTAACACCCCAAACAGGAATCCACTTCTGGCTAAAAACTTTCGAATTGTTTGATTTTCTAGAAAATCACAAAACTGCACACTTCGAGCCACTGTTGAAACTGCATGAACACAAGGTAGACTGCACGCTCACCCGTCCACTACTTTACATTCAGGCACTTGCACACACCAAGCACCTTCTCTTCCTGTATTGGCTGTAATTTTCAGCAGAGTTGGAAGCACTTACGCATGCAGGCAGAATACCACTTCGCAGTAGGCAGCATGTATCTGGTATAATAAGCAACATGTCCTCTAGCTTTTATGCAGTCACGGTCCTCTTTTGACAAAGGGCTGCATGGTCTCCAACTTTTTCCATACCAAGCTCAATTCCAGTTGTGTGCCAGAGGCTGTCACCCCATTTACCACTTCTGTCCTCCCACTTTGTCTGAGAGCTCCGATTTCACATGATTACCTAATGTTTGTGAATACAGAAGTGTGAAATAAGCAATGGTCCTTTTTAAAGGATAAGTGACCATCACCCCCTAATCGTCCCAAATTAAAGTGCACAAAGTTATAGTAAGTAAATTGAAGGAGACAAAACGTAAGACTGCAACCATTTATTTCCAAGCTGTTCACAGAGCAAAAAGCCTCTTCAACATTCCAGCCTCATCTTGACTGCCATTTATGTAGGATATGGCAAATGCTAAGAAAACATGGTGGAAGCATAGTCCATTTTGTGCATCTCCATAGCTTTCCTTTCTTTGTCTTTGCCACTCTTTCCTTCGACGTCCACGCAGCAGCCATTTTTATTTACTAGTTTAGTCCAACTAGGAATGAAAAAAAACATTGTTAAAGCATGAAGGTTCCCTCCCCCATTAAACGTACAAAAAACAATACCCGATGAGATCCGTTACTATACAAGACACTCCATATAGATGCAAAACTTAAATGTTTTCAATCTGGCCACGTAAAATAAATAGAACAAGTACAAAACTAAAAGGATTCATTTATAAGCACTTATGTGATAAATTGCTGGCGACTGAACTTTGTGGGGGTGGGGGGAGTTTTATATAGCGCAAACTAGACCCAGGTATCAGAGCGCTTTACATAGCACCAGTTTCGGTACACAAGGACACATTCATTTTTCTTAGGGACAGGGAGATTAAGTGATTTGTCCAGAATCCAGAGCGCCGTAGCCGAGACTCGAACCCGGTTCCCCAGCTTTGACGTCGACCGCTCTAGCCGTAAGGCTACATCCTCTACCCTTTGAAATGCACGTCTCTTTGGATAATGGGTTCTTTAGAAATGCATAGTCAACTCTGCATTATCAGCCAGTCATTTGTTCAAGGAGCAGGCAGTTAAATGTTAGTCTGTTTCTGTGTAACACCCTGTTCAATTCATAATCTTTTAGCCACGTCCAGGGACTCCATAAGGTCTAAATCAGTGGATTTACGTTTAGCTTATGCACTGTAACATTGACAGAGATATCAACTCCTTCATACAGGAAACATGACTTCACGACTGATAACGAACACAGGGAGGTAGTCAGGGGGTCTATACCTACCACAAATGAAAGTCTACCCCACAGCATGGGTACTCAAACATTTTCCCAGGGCCGAAAGGTTTGGCCTTGGAGGGACCGAGGACCACACTGATGGTTGGGGGGGGGGGGGCGTAAAGTGGGTGATGGGGAAGCTAAGCATGTACAACTAGTGGCTGAACTGAACAGCACAATGTGGAACCAGAAGACCTAGGAGGAAACCTGTCTTCCCCACTTGACCAAATTGTGTGATCCTGGGCAATTGTTTTATTTCAATTTCCCTCCTTTTTCTTAATTATTACACACAAGAGGACCTCAAAATACTTGACTTCAGGATGCGTGCTGTACAAAACCTTCTTCTGTGTTTGCTTTTAATTGCTAATTGCATTGTTGTCCGGGGGAGGGGGGGGGGCGCGCGGATGAGTTGCGTCTGAATGCACTACTAAAATCCGATTTACTAAGGTGAAACATTTTTGATGGTAAATTAAATACACTTTTTAAATTTTGAAGAGACTATAATTTATACACGTTTGCTGTCTTGACGGGTGCTACTAAGGGGTGCAGTACACCCTAGCTACTCCCTTTCTTTAACTGTAATTAACTTTTAAATGCTTGCTGGTTAACATTTTTTAATGTTTGTGCTGAGTCGAGTAAACAGCAGCCTAGGATGCCCATGTAAAGGTCGGAGGGCCGCATGCGGCCCCCGGGCCGTACAGCATCACTGCCCTACAGGGATTCTGGCAGATTCACCCACCCTAGGTACACTAAGATAGGGAGCGGTAGGTAGGAGCACAAAATATAATTGCATCAACATGCAAGCATATAATCTATGTAACAGCACAATGAACTGTTTTTATTCTTTACCATTCTCATAATGATTACTCTATTTTGTTTCCTTCTATTAATAGCAGCAGCGCACTTTTGTTTTTAAACACAAGAATCACTGCTTCAATAAATATGGAAAAAAGGCTGAACTCATTGTTGACTGGGCGCGTCATATGATGTTCATGCTTTTACATTCCATTTAGGGTAATAGTTCCCCATCTATGGTTATTTGAAGTACTTCTAAAACAAAGGCATACAAAATTATAAGATATATTTAATAAATTCAACAACCATGATAGTCTGCCAGGCTTGCATGACAACCCGAGCAGCATCATGACGGTTTATAATAGGACAGTGTAGTCATGCATAACTGTGCATATTTATGTGCAATTATAACTGTATAGGACTATGTACGATTGCCCTTCTATAAAACTGTAATAAAGAAATTAATCACCAATAAATTTGGGGTGGGCAATATATTCTGCCCCGCCTGCGGAATTCTGGCTAAATTCCACCAACCGCTGCGTGGTGGAGTTTTACCATGCGTGTGGCTCGAAAACATTACATGGAAGAGCGAGATTTGGCAACCCCTAGCACGCTTTTCGGTCGCTTGGAAGGCACCCGGCAAGATTTCTCCAATGCGGATGTCGCGGTCAGAACGGACAGTTTCACCGGCTTGACAGGATATAAGCTGACCACCTACAGCACAGTTAGTGACTTCAAGGAGCTCTGGTGACAGAAAGGCGAGGACTAAAGCCATGAAAACTTTGCTCTCTCCCTATACACCTCTCACACTAAGGAAAAAACCTTGCTGCTGGTGAAGGCTAAAGAGGTGCACCGCTATGTTAAGTCAGACCATCTTCAGTAGTCAGAAAAGTTTAAAGGAGGAGGTCTTAAGACTTTAAACGGACCAAAGCAGGTTATCAACTGTGATCCAATTAGAGCAATCAGATGCTGGGTTTGGCTACATATATAGACACATCTGCCAGTGGATTAGGGTGCACAGTACTGTGCCAAAGTATAGTTGAGGTAAATACAGAAGCACATTCGGAAGAGGATTGTTAACGGATAACGTTTTAGCTACTGAGTACTGTACCTTTAATAGTACTAAAAGTATTATAGCTATTTACGACAAGCATTGGCAAAGCCAACAGGTTTTGCCTATGCAAGACCTATTGGCGTAGTCAAGGTTTTTTAAAGTGTTCCACAGCAGTGCAGACTGTTGTGCGACATGGTGTAAAGTAAATAAAAAGAAAGTGGTATTGCGCGGGCAACGCTGGTCGTGCCATATCGCTTTATTGATTTTAAGCCATGTTGGACAGCAGCCACTGCTATGCAACATCTTTAAAAAATAAAGATACTGCCAAATAGATGTGCTATGTGTGACTGTAAAAAGCCCAGCAGCAACTACTTAAATACTATATACTTTGGAAGTGGCATATAATTATTAGATGGTTAGTTCTTTATAAATCTATAGCTGCTCATGGGACCCGAACGTGTGGAGGCAAGTAGTCTGTATACTGTGGGTGGAATGTATGCTTGTATCTTTGTGTAGGGGCTGTGTGGATTGTGTAAATTGTGAATATTTGTCTATGATATTTCCCATTTCTACATTTGGAGTTACCCAATTGGCAATTGTGGTTCTTGAGCTTCAAGAGAAACTGATGAATTATAACATAAATCTTCATCTCAGCCACTGAAAATAGCTGCACACAATTCGACCTTAGACCTTTTCAGTTAGGAGCACTCTGCATTGTAGACTTTCTGCAAGAGACTTTGAATTGAAGCGTTTCAACGAAAAAATTAGTTTAAAAAAATGGAGGGGGGGGGTGGGGGGGAGGGGAGACCAGGGCATGCTGCAGGTGCATACCAACACTCGACGTTAAAAGGCAATTCTATTTATTTTCGCTCGCTTAACTATGGGGGTTTGGATGTTAATAAAAAAATATTAAGAAGGTGTCTTAGCAGTGGTGATGAAATCTCACAGTATTTCAGAATAGAATTGCAGTTAATCACAAATGGTTGGTAGCCTCACTTTAGCAGGGTGTGGCAACATCAAACAGGTTCAGTACAGATTGGAAATATTACGTTGAATCTAGTCCAGTGGCAACACTAGGGGCGTTCCTACCATTAGTGCAGCAGGTGCACTGGGGCACCTTGACTCCTGACAATGCTGCAATTTATAGCCCCAACAGCAGTCAAAGGGGCAATCATCCCTGCCTGCACCAAGGCCCTTGGCATCCTTGTTAAGCTACTGTGTACAATGTATGTAATTTAATAGAGTTAACAAAGCAGATCTCCCGTCCAGGTCGTTTTCCAATGCAGCACTGTGAAACCATGCACTGAGGCCATCTACTAGCAAAGGGAGGGGCAGAGGACTTACCGACAAACGTTTGCGTGCACGTTCGCACTTACCAGAAAAGGCACAAACCATGCACTGTTTATTGATATACTTTTACTTTGCACAATGACGAAGTACTGCTAATAAATTATGCCCAGCCCCTGCAGAATCATGAGGTCAACAGAAAACCTTTTCAATACATCTCATATTGTATCCAGGTGAGAGAGTGCTTTGTCCCAGAAGAGTAAAATGCCCACCTGACTTGCAGCAAAACCTAAAGGTGATATTCCCAGGGAGTTTGTGCTGGGAATTAAAGCGCCCTCGCACCTCACCGAAAATAACGGGATGTTGAAAGCTTTGTCATAACTTAATGACCCAGTAATTTAGGCTTCCGATTGCAACAAAAAGTATAAAAAGGACACACATGCATGCTTCAACGTATCGATGGCTTCAACGTGAGGCACTATTTTGAGAAGATGTCAGTCCCATGAACTCCAGCTGTTGTCGGGCTCCTAATCATTATTGATGTGCTTGGTCATCAGGAAAAAGGCCTGATAGGCACCATCATCCGAGTTCTCTGAACAGTCCTTCCGGTCAGCTGCGTTGGGCAGCTGTAAAGTCACAGACTTATGGCCTAAAAGGTTATCTGGGACGAAGACATGCAGGTTTTCCAGTGTAAGAATTTGCACCTTCACGCATTACTTTCTAAATTCCCTAGTCTGTCCAAAATGTACGCGTGTATCGGTTCATGTTCCTGTCTGTCCCCGAAACTAAGATGCATCGACTATGAGCTCGTCTTCTTTTCAAACCGATCTGGACATATGTAAAGGATGCGACTCACCTCTCTTCCTTTGCAACCAGCACGAATAAAACACTCAATAGGAACCTGCGCAAAATTATTAAAGGTTGCCAAGCAACATATTGCTGCCGCCATTGAAGGTGCGTTCCAAACCTGTCTCTGCAACAAGAGTGAGAAGGGTGGAAAAACAAAGAATGTGTGGTGTAAAGCAGAGCGGGGAGGTGGAGGAGTGTTAAATAATGGACAGTTGGCAGGTTAAATAGAGATCGGACATTGGGAGAAGGTCAGGTGGTTGGGGGGGGGACTGGTGGGGAGTTTGATGCAACAGAAAGTGGGAGGAGGAGCGGGAGTGAAGGCAGGGGCTGCAAAGGCATGCACTCTAAGAGTGCATGCGAAAGAAAGAGGAAAAAAAAAAAAAAAAAAAAACACGCTTTGCAGGGGAATCCAAAAAGAAAGTTCCACAAAAAAAAATTGATGAATTTGAGTACTTTGGCCATGGAACATTAAAAAGAAAAAGACACGAACAGGAAATAATATGCTAAAACTATTAGAAACGGAGGAAAAGTAAGTGGCAAGCAAATGGACAAATGAAAAGTAAGAGTGGGTGTTGCATTTAATTCATGAAATCTTCTATGTACATGTATTCACTGTTTCCCTTATACCCGTTTCTTTAATGGCATGCGACTTGTGTATTTTCCACGTGTTCTATGTTCTTTCTGGAATGCTCACAATGTATGGTTCCACTCGGTGGTAGCCAGTTGCACCTGGAAACCGACCTAGGAGGATGCCTTTGCCGTGCTGTTAATAAATCTGCTATTCCTACATATATCTGACTCAAGATACATCTTAATATTGGCGACAAGCTGGACTTCTCACTCCTGCCTACGCTACAGCACGGGAGCGGAGTGTTATTTAACCCACGGATTTTTTTTGTGTCCTGGATTTCTTTTTTTTTTTTTTTTTATCGCCTGGAAGATCTTGGTTACGGCATTATTTTTTTTTGGGAGACGTTTCCTTCGCCACTATTTGGATTTTGTCCAGGAGGCTACGATCATCATTGATTTGGACATTGTTTTCGTTGTTGGAGCTGAGCCTTCCTCGCGGACACATCGGGCGCATCATTCAAACTTCACACTACAGCATTCCTTACTTGATACAAGATTCTACCACCCGCCATCGATCCTCCAGCTATCACCGGTCTCTCCCGGATTGCCGCAGAAGGAAGATTCTGTGAACACGCATTCAGACCAGCGCTACACGTCATCGTGCTGATCTGTGCGTGCAGCGGCCATCTTGCCGTTGTCTTGGTAACGTGTTACCGCGCATCGGAAAGTGTGTTCATCAAGATACTTACACACTGATATGCGCATATTCTGCTTCACGGTGTGTATGGAGAATCGAATTTGAACCACGTTTGGTACAAGTGAGTTACCACATTTTTTATACCTCTTATTTTGCATTTATTTATCGCCATGCCTTCTCAAGTCAAATTGGGCTCTGTCAAGTGGCAGTGGAAATATTAGACTTGCACTGCAGCATATTATTTCTCTGCAATTGTTATTATATTTAAAAAAAAATAGCTTTATTATTACACTCCAACTCTAACAAAATGCAGTTTGAGCCGCCTCCCAAATTCCTTCAAAATAAAGGCGACCCACCTATACCATGGCCTAGATGGAAAGAAGAATTTCTTACCTATATGAAGGCCATAGATGGTGAGCGCATGGGCGCAGAAAGAAAAAAAAAAAGTAAAAAAGTATTTCTCCACTGTTTTGGTTCTGAGGGACAAGTATTTATGTATTTATTTTAGAGGTTTTATATAGCGCTGGCTGGACCTGGCGGTATCAGAGCGCTTTACATGACAGAGCTAGTAACGGTAAAACAAAATTACAACATCATGGAATAACAGCAGGTAAAGCACGGCTTGAGATTATACAAATCATGTAAACAGATAGTCAGAGTAAAGAGTTAAATACCTATAAGATATGGCAGATCGAATTTAAGGCGCAGGTAAAGACCCCCAATATTTATTGAGGAGGTGCATTTTGAGGTCTTTTTTAAAGCTGGTGTAGGAGGGGTTGCATCGTAGGTCTTTGGGGAGGGCATTCCAGATGTAGGGGGCATTTCCGGAGAAGGAGCGGGATTGTGTGGACTTCTTTTTTAGCAGGGGAGGGACAAGGAGGAGAGCGTTAGTGCTTCTCAGAGGTCGTGTGCTGCCCGCTTTGCAGAGTTTATTGGCGAGGTATGGTGGTGCATTTTGGTGGAGGACTTTGTGTGTGATGCATGCGTTTTTGTAGGCGGATCTGCCTTCGATGGGGAGCCATTTAAGAGTTTTGAGGGCTGGGGAAATGTGGTCAAACCGTTTACAGTCAGTGATGAGCCTGGCTGCAAGGTTGAGTACAGATTTGAGTGGAGCTAGGTGGACCTTGGGGATTCCGGTGAGGATGGCATTGCCGTAATCAATTCGCGAAAGGACCAGGGATTGAACTACTAATTTATAATCTTCAGTTGGGAGAAAGGGTTTGATTTTCTTGAGATGACGGAGAGTGAAGAGGGCTCCTTTAGCTGAATTTTTGATGTGGACATTGAGGTTAAGACTGTTATCGATGGAGATACCAAGAGATTTTACTGAGTTGGACAAGGAGAGAGAGCAGTTGAGGGCATTGAGGTCAGAGATCCAGGTTTGAATGGGGAGAGGGTTGTTTTTAGGGGAGAAGAGAATGATTTCAGTTTTTTTTGGGGTTGAGTTTGAGATGATTAAGGTGGAACCATAATTGGATTTTAGTGAGGGTGTTATTAAGGTGAATGATGTCTGCGTGGGTTTTGATCTTATAGTAGAGTTGGGTGTCATCGGCATAAAGGTGGTAGTTGATACCAGCTTGTTTAAGAATGAGGGTGAGGGGTTCCATAAAGAGGTTAAAGAGAGAGGGTGAGAGAATAGATCCCTGGGGGACTCCTAGGGAGACCGGAGTGGGGTTAGATAGACAGTCTTCAATTTTAATTTGCTGGGTTCGATGTTGAAGATAGGAGACGAACCATTTATGGGTAGTACCATTGAGGCCGAAACGATCTTTGAGCACATTAAGTAGGGCAAAGTGGTTAACAGTGTCAAAAGCTGCGGAGAGATCAAGGAGGATAAGTAGACATGTCACCATTAACAAGGGAGTGGTGGATGTCGTCAACAATGTTTAGTATGGCAGTTTCAGTGCTGCAGCCTTTTCTGAAGCCTGATTGTAAGGGGTCCAGAAGGTTGAATTTTTCGATGAGTTTGTCTAATTGGAGCAAGACACATTTTTCGAGGGCTTTAGAAAGAAGGGGGAGGTTAGTGATGGAGCGGAGATTGTTTAAGTCATTAGGATCAGCATTAGTGTTTTTAATAATGGGGGAGATTTTACCAAGTTGAAGGGAGCTAGGGACACTTCCAGTAGCAAGGGAGGTGTTGATGATTGTGGTCCAGGATGGGACAATGATGTGCTTTAGGTCTTGGACAAGGTTAGAAGGGAGGGGGTCTTTGGTATGGGAGGATGGTTTTAGTTTAGCAATGATGCTGTGGACTTCACGCTCAGTTACAGAGAGGAAATTTTGCCAGGAGGCATTGTTTTTTGGTCGTGAGTTTTGGTGTTTGGGTACGAGAGGAGTAGTGGTGGGAAGGTGTGGGGGGTAGTTTAGGGTGGTAATAGGAGAGGGAATGTGTGAGGAGGGGTTAGGGTGAGGTGAGGAAGCGGGCGAGTATGAGGGGGGACCAGGGGATGTCAGGAGTGTGGTGTGTGATTTAGAGGTGATGTCAGGAGTAAGTAGGGGGTTGGTTGGGATCTGCGTTGAGAGGATTGATCTATTTTGGCGATTTTTTCAGAGAAGAAGAGGGCAATTTCTTCACATCTAGAGGTTGAGGCAGTCGGGTTAGGCGGAGCTGAGGAGGTTTGGTGACGGATAATGTTGAACAGTTCTCTAGGTCCGTTTTTGGCCCGATCGAGTTGTGTACGGAAGAAGGATGCCTTTTCGTTAAAAATGTGTTTTTTATATGTAGATCTAGCTGATCTGAGGAGTGTCAGGTTTGAGTGGGAGGGATGCTGTCTCCAGGTTCTTTCCATCAGTCTTAATGAGCGTCTTTCGTTGTTAAGTTCTAGGTTAAACCATGATTTGGAAGGGATGTTTTAGAGTTTTAAGTTTAGGAGGGGCCAATTGGTCTAGGACATCCGTGACAGCTTTATTAAAGTGATCAGTAAGCTCATTTGCGTTTTGAGAGAAAGGAGTGAGGAGCAGTTGAGCTTGGACTCAAGCTCGTCTGGAGGGATACATTTTAGATTTCTGGTCCATTTCATGGGTTTAATTTGTTTAGTGGGGAGGGGAGGGGGCGTGATAGCAATGGTGAACAATATGAGGTGGTGGTCGGACCAGTCAATGGGGATGATGTTGGTCAGGAAGGCCAAGTCATTGTTGGTAATGATGGCGTCCAGGATGGCTCCTTTGGTGTGGGTAGGGGACTGACATTTGTTTGAGGTCATTGATCTCGAGAAGGTTGGTGAAGAGTGTGGTAGTGGGATCATTGGTGTCATTCAAGTGGAGGCTGAGGTCTCCAAGGAAGAGATTTTTTGAGTTGGATATTGAGGATTGTGTCATCAAGTCAGAAAGTTCATCAATAAAGGGGTGTGGATAACCAGGGGGGTGGTAGATAGTATGTAAACGAATAGGGTGGGTATCTTAAACTTTCAGAGCATTACCTCAGATTATGCCACAAAGTGAAGAAGGTGATGGCATGAATGTATATGTTGAAGCATTAGCCAGGATGGAAAAGAGGTTCAAACCTACGACTAATATCGATTTAAATAGATTTAAATTCTACACCAGGGCACAAAAAGATGATGAGTCATTTGATGATTTTCTAACGGCCTTGAGATCTTTAAGTCTACACTGTAACTGCGGTGTTATCACAGACGAAATGATACGTGACCAAATCATCGTACACGTCAAAAACAAAAAGATACAAGAAAAGTTATGGGTCATGGGTGATCCCAAGTTGGATGAAGCAATTGCCACTGCAAAAGCTACAGAGCTTTCAGAAAGATGGTGGTAAAACAAAATTCCAACAAATCTACAACCGAGGAAGAGATTTGTGTTGTTAAAACAAAAAGCGATGTTAAAAATGATATTCCACAAGGAACATTTTTCGTCTAGATACAACAACAACAGTTACTATGGTAAAAGACATGATAATTCTTCTAATTATAACACATGCTACAGATGTGGGAGCAGATCCCATGTGGCATCGTTTCAAGGATGTCCCGCAATCAATAGAGTGCAGAATTTGTGGCAGAATGGGACACTTTAGCAATGTTTGCAGAGATAAACGCTACAGTAACCAGACACGGAGCACTACTTCTGAAATCAATAAGGTCACCAGTGTTAGAGAAACTCCTGAACATAACAAGGGTTTTGTTGTTTCAATCATACACAGTGGACCTGAAAAGGAGATTTGCATGAAGTCTCCCAAATGTATGTTTCAAGTTTTAGGTATTGATCTAGAACTCATGGTGGACTCTGGGTCACCATGGACAATTATCACTACACAATATTTTAAAGAGAAGTTACAATCTGTGTGCAATTATGATAATTTACAACCGTCTGTCATTACCGCTGAAAGCTTTGAAGGGTCAAAAATTGAAATGGAAGGTTTTTTCCAAGTGCCATTGTATTTCAAAGGGAGATGTGCTCATATAAAATTGTATATTGCTGTGAGAGGGGTAAATGTTTTAGGTTGGCGAGACCAGTGGAAACTGGGCATAATACTCAATCCACGATCGGAAGATCCTGTTTCTCTTTGTAACAAACAAGAAATGTGCAGTATTGCCACAGTGAACACAAATGTTGCTATTTTAGAAAGAGAAAAAAAGTTGTTAAATACATACAACAAAGTGTTTTGTGACAAATTGGGGAGATTGAAGAATTTCTCACACAAAATTGTATTGAAAGAAAATGCCATTCCAATTAAACAGAAATTGAGGGGAGTACCTATCAACCTTAGGGATGAATTGAAAGAAATGCTTAAAGAGTTGTCGGATGATGGAATCATTGAGCCCATTGAATCATCTGAATGGGTTTCACCCATTATTTTAGTGCGCAAACCAGACCAAAAACTCCGAGTGTGTGTGGATTTAAGAGCATTAAACTCTTAACATTGTGATAGACTGCCACCCTCTCCCTAATATTAATGAGGTGGTTTCTTTATTAGAAGGTGCACAGATATTTTCCACACTTGATCCAAGGTCTGCATATCACCAAATAGAACTTACAGAAGAATCAAAAAAGTATACCGCTTTCATCACACCACAAGGCCTTTTTCAATATACTAGAATGCCTTTTGGACTGGCGTCGGCGGCGTCAGTCTTTCAAAGGGTAATGTTTCAGATTTTTAGGGACATTGACACTTATGTCAAATGTTTTCAAGATGACATTTTAATATTCTCAAGAAATGAATCAGAACATGAAGTCCATCTGAATGAAGTATGAAAGAGACTTGAAAACGGTGGTCTTACCCTAAAGGCTCACAAGTGTAAGCTTTTCAAACACTCTGTTGAATATTTAGGGCATACGTTGTCTAGTGAGGGTCTTATTCCTAAAACATCCAATGTTGAAGCCATCCAGAATGCTCTGTCTCCCATAAACAAGGAGCAATTACTGTCATTCTCAGGAATGTGTGAGTATTACAGCAAATTTGTTGAGAATTTTGCCACCAAGATGGAACCATTGAGAAAATTGTAGAGGCAGAGTGTTACGTATGAGTGTCATGAAGAGCAACAAAAAGCTTTTGAAACTATCAAAAGAGACATTATCAATGCTCCCACATTGAAACCGTTCCGTATGAGGAAAGAATGCATCATAACTGTTGATGCCAGTTTATATGGGCTTGGAAGTGTGTTATCCCAAAGGGATGGTGGGAGTGAATGGAATGTGGCTTTTGCTTCGAGGACTCTTAATGAGACTGAGCGCAAGTATGCAGTAATTGAGAGAGAGCTGCTTGCAACACAGGTGGTGGTTCTACAACTCCCTTGAGGCCTGCACTGTCTTCGCACTGAGTTTGAGGCCAGTATCTCTCGTCAGAACCGCTGGAACAGCACCCCTATGCACCACGTTGACTTGCCAAGGCTTGTTGACTCTTCTACAGAGATCTACGGGCTCCAAGAAGCTCCAGCATATCTTCCTGTATGAGCAGTGGAACATTACAGAATGTATGTGTGGGGTAGCAAGTTCATACTCAGGACGGACCACAAACCGTTAGTACATATTCTGTCCACAGGAGGAGGATGGAACTCCACGGCCAGAATTGCCCGTTTAGCTTCAAGACTCCAGGAGTATAATTTTAAGGTTGAATATGTACCGGGTAAGAAAATGCAATGATAATATTAATGTAAATGTTGTTAAAGAATTGGATTTTGTTGTGGGAATTACTGACGTTATTCCTTTACAGTACCAGGAAATCACAGAACAACTCTGGAGAGAATGTCAACAGAGTGATGACAGGTGGAGTGATCTTAAGAAATTTGTGATGGAAGGTTGGCCAAGGAAGAATGATGAGGTCAGATTTATTGTCTTTTTACAATGTTGCTGACGAACTAGGTATTGAAGGTGATTTAATTCTCAAAGCGGGGAAGTGCATTCCTCCCAAAGGTATACAGGATATCATTCTGAAGTTAGCTCACAAAACACATCCAGGTATATCCGCTATGAAGAGTTTAATCAGAACCTACTTCTGGTGGCCTGGTATGGACAGATTCATTGATCGAATAGTCAGGGAATGCCATGGATGCGTTTCCAGTGAACAAATGCTAAAGGTACATATTCCTCCTCTTAAGACAGTTAAATGGCCTGGGGAGCCATGGCAAAAAGTTGCTTTTGACATTTCAGGTCCTTTCAGCATGTTGCCTGAGTGTTCGCGTTTTGCTTTGGTCATGATCGACTACCATTCTAAATGGCCTGAAGTGAAGTTTGTTTCAAAGGCCACCACTTGTGCTGTTGTGAACTTCTTTAAAGAAGTATTTGCACGTGAAGGATGTCCTTCTACTCTTGTTTCTGACAACGGGGTGCAACTTACATCGTCTGAAATTGAGTTTTCTCAAAGGTTGTGGTATTAAGCACATACTCACCTCACTATGAACCACACGAGAATGGTCAGGTTGAGTGTTTAAACCGCGTGCTTAAGAGTTTTGTTAATGACTCTCTCAAACAAGGAGGAAATTGGTTGAGTGCACTTAGGGAACGTTTGTTGGTGTATCGTATTACCCCACATTCCACTACTGAAGTCAGTCCCTTTAAGTTACTTAAAGGTAGAAATCCGGTTTCCAGTGTTTGTCCCTGGTGGTTTAAGGAAAAATTCAAGAATTTGTTGCAGGAGAGAGAATGTGTACATGATACTGCTAGGAGGGTGGAAAATAAACAAAACCAAAATATGGTACAATAATAAATGGAGAACGAAAGCACATGATTTCAGTGTTGGTGATTGGGTAAGAGTTTTAAAATCTGGTTTTCTAAATAAAAGGTTCCAATAGATATGGAAAGGCCATACAAGTCAAGAAGGTCTTTAGCAACAGCATAGTCACTCAGGATGGTAAGGTATGGAACACTAGGAAGGTTGCTAAATGTCCTGTTCATTTCTTTCCACATATTTCTGATTACAAGGAGGCTGACCACCAGAATGGTAACCAGAGTAGTGGACATTACTATGAATCTGTTGCTTCCAGAGTTAAAACCAACACTCGCATTAGGAGTGTTCCCAAATTGTTTAATGATTTCATTTAATTTCTTGTTTTTCCACTTCTCCTTTTTGTTTTCCCAATGAGGGGGATGTGTTGCATTTGATTCATGAAATCTTCTATGTACATGTATTCACTGTTTCCCTTATACCCGTTTCTTTAATGGGATGCGACTTGTGTATTTTCCACATGTGTTCTATGTTCTTTCTGGAATGCTCACAATGTATGGTTCCACTCGGTGGTAGCCAGTTGCACCTGGAAACCAACCTAGGAGGATGCCTTTGCCGTGCTGTTAATAAATCTGCTATTCCTACATATATCCGACTCAAGATACATCTTAATAGTGGGATCTAAGCCACTTTTGAGATTTATATTAAATGCAATAGATTGGGCAAGCGCTGTGCAGGCAAAACCTAAAAATTACCTGCTTGAGCATTTAATATAGTGTGCATGGCGTGTATGCTACTTGTAATCTATGATCTACCCTGTACCATCCTATAAGAGTTACCCTGAATGATTTGGCTTAGATACCTTTAATTCATATTACGAGCTACCTTTACTTCATTTTACGAGCAGGAATAACCACATATCCCTCCCGCCGGCCCTATGTGCGAAAACAAAAATATGTAAATGCTTGAAAAGAGCTTGGTGCAAATCCTATAGTAAAGAGGAAAAACAGAAGTACAAGTCGACTTGAAAAAACTATTAAAAAAAAATTGTTGCGTCATCTGAGCCTCCTAGTTCGATAAAATAGATTCAGCTCAACTCTGCCCTAAAACCCTTTTTCATGTAGTAAAAACACTCTCAGATCCAATTAACATTGCTCCAGTTACGTCCCTCTCACAACCTCAGTGTGATGAGTTAGCTGGTTTCTTTTTAAGAAAAGTGACAGACATTCAGGCCTCTTTCTCCGACACACCCTACTCAAGCACACATCTATTACAATCTGGCGTGCCTTAAGTGTATTTCACCCCATAGAGCTTCTGACCTTCACTTTGCTTCTTGCCACCACCAAATCAGGTTTTGCTCTCGACCCCTGTCCACCTTCTGTGTTCAGCAAGACTGCCCCTCAATCTATGATTAACTCACCCAACTTTTAAAATGCATCTCTTTAAGAAGGCATTGTTTCTAAATCTTGGAAACATGCTTTGGTCACGCCACTTCTCCAATACCTGTCAAGAATTTAGGGGGCTGGCTTGATGACATGAGCCCTCAGATAACCAAGGTTGCTGCCACCTGCTTTAGATATTCTTAAATGGCTCAGGAGAATTCTTGTAGGTCTTCCTGTCTCAGCCCAGAGAACTGTAATCCAGGCCCTGGTTATTTCTAGGCTGGATTATGGTAATATCCTCTACCTGAACATCTCAAAGACTTTGCTAAAGCAGCTCCAAATAGTGCAAAACACCTACCACATCTCCTACATCCCCCTAAATTTACTTCCACACCTAGACTGCTACATGAACTACACTGCCTGCCAATTGAACACTGTGTGCAATTCAAAGCTCTATGCTACATACACAAATGTCTATACAACTCTGGGCCCATTTACTCGAGATCCTTGGTGTCTTCATATTCACCCAAGCTTTCGCTGCCGTCAAACAATCTCAAGTTGGCCGTAATTCCCATAGTAAGGAAGTCCCTTCAAGGAGGTTGTGCTTTCACCCATTTGGATCATAAGCTCTAGAACTCCCTGCCTCTGACCTTGAGAGCTTGTTCCTTGCGCTCCGTCTTCTGTAAACTGCTAAAAATTTGGCTGGTTTAAATCTTCTGATAGCAAATCGCTTATTGTGATGAGCTTAGCTCTAGGTTACCTTTCTTAGGTAGCCATATACTTTATAAATCACGTATAACAATACCTCCTCAAAAGCCAATGCCTGAAAGGAAATACTCTACTAACTAAAAATAAAAAAACAGTAGGGATACTTGTTACAAGGACTGCCAAAGAACCAGTCAGCCCTGCTAGGTCGAACCACAATGGCTGAAGGATACGTTCATTCAATGAAACCTGCCAAGACCAATAGGCTCTCATACTTTACGCCTGACGGGTCACTAACTTGCAACCTATAACTACCTGTCAATGACTCACAATCGGGCCATTAACTGCAGTCAGAATTGTGGGCTTCCGTATTTGCCTGTGCCCCAACTACACTCCCCCATCGTCCCCTACCACTCACTTAATTACGTACTACTTTGACAAGTACTGTACATTTAAATAAAGCACATGTAGGAAGGGTAGGATCCTTCTAGCATCGCTACCCCCACTTTTTGCCTGGTGTCAGTGTGTTTTTGACTAGTCTGGCTGAGAACCTGCTAATCAGGACTCTCAGCCACTGTGCTTCCTCCCTAAATGTGACTACAGTAGGTACTGTACCCTCCTAATTGGCTACTGGTGTACCCTTCTAAAGCCCCAGTATATGGTACTAAGGTACCCAGGGCATAGGTACACCAGGGGTCTCCCATGGGCTGCAGCATGTATTATGCCACCTGAGAGACCACTGAAACTGAATACAGGCCTGCCATTGCAGCCTGTGTGAGCTGGTGCTAGCACCACTCACAACAGATATGTTTCCTTATATCTGAGGTCACTACACTTAAAACCTGTAAGTCAACCCTAAGGCAGGCCTTTCAATCCTGAAGGCAGGGTGCTTGGTTAGAAGTGTGAGGGTGCCCTGCATGAGCAGGACACCCCCTACAAACCCCGGAGTCGATTCTCCGGGCTTAAGTGCGGTCAGCCATTTTATACATATAGTGGACATCAAGTCAAGTACGAGTGGTCTAACTATATACTGGATGCTCCGAAACTGGTCATGTTTGGTATCGAACATGTTGGAATCCTACCCCAACACCGGTTCCAGTGTTGGATGTAGGATCCCATGTACTGGGGGCTCGTATTCCCAGTACCAACCTTTCAGGGTCTAACAGCAAGCTAGTACTGCTGCCGACCACAGACCCGATTCTGCCCTCCTGCTGCTGAGCTCGAGCAGGAGAAAGTAGAATAGGTTTCCTGTCACAGGTAGGTGTGACCACCTCCCAAACAGGACTTCGTGTATTGGGCTGGGTGGGGCGCCTGCCAGCGCCACCAGACTGCTTTGAAGGGCACATTTGGTGCCCTCCTTGCATACTCCAGTTGAAACCAGTTCAGAGAGCCGTTGGCTCCCGCTCTGGTGCGAAACTGGACAAAGAACATGGGAGTATCCTACCCTCTGTCCAGCCCCTTCTCTGGGAGGGACCCCTGAATCGTCCCAACCCTTTCCTTTAGGTACCTAAGGGCTTACCTGTGGGTGGCTCTTCAGATTCATTGTGGGACAAGATTCAGATCCGAAACCACTTCTACTGTCTGGGCACTTTGGACTTCGCTTTGGGAACCAAGACTGCATCTGGAAGCCTCCTGCTGCTCCTGCCAGCCTTCTGCGTCGTCTGTGCCTGTGCTTCATCCAGGTTCTTCTCCAGGGATGTGGGCATCAAAGACACCCGAAGGAATCTCCCTTGGAGTGAAGGAGTCACTCTCCTGCATCTGCTGGCACTGCAACTAAGCTGACCAGTCTGCTGCTCCTGACGTCCTCCGTACTCCGAAAGGCCCAGCAACACAGGTGGTGGTTCTACAACTCCCTTGAGGCCTGCACTGTCTTCGCACTGAGTTTGAGGCCAGTATCTCTCGTCAGAACCGCTGGAACAGCACCCCTATGCACCACGTTGACTTGCCAAGGCTTGTTGACTCTTCTACAGAGATCTACGGGCTCCAAGAAGCTCCAGCATATCTTCCTGCCAAGATCTTAGTCCTCACTGCATCCTCTGCACCGGGGCCTGCATCATTGGCGAGCTGCTCGAGGTCCTCTTGGGACTCCTGTGCCTTTGGCCTGTGGGTCCTCTTGAGGGTCTTTGGCTCCAGTGGGCTCCCCTGTTTGCTCAGGGCCTGCTCTGACTCTCCTGCACTTGGTGAGTTCCCAGGACCTTTCTGGTCCCGACACTGCACCTTCTTCGTTTTTCCACATCTGTTGCTGCTGCCAAGGCTGGTTGGTGCTCCCGTTGGACACCGACCCCCTGGTTCTAGACTTTCGACATGGGACAGCGCGTGAAAGACTCCTGGTCTTCCACAGGGTTGCCTGGTTCTCACAGGTGTGGCGACAAGATCACCGTCAACTCTGCTGCATCTTCCATCATCAGTGGTCATTGGTCTTCCGTGCCTTGTGGTCACTCCCGATTGGCATAGACTCTCTCCCCTATGCTTGTAGGTACTCCTCCTCAAGAATCCACACTTGGATTACACCGGACTCTTTCACCTTCGCCAGCGGCACCTTCACTGTAGTCCGCCATTGTGGTCTACGGTGATTTCCGACATCAATTCACACCTATGCAACCGGCTTCCCTGGTGTAGGTATCCTGGTTCCTGGGGTATCCACGGGTGGGGTGACTCTCCAACCTGCCATCTTTCATGGGGGTTCTTCAGGGTCCTCTGGGAAGGGCTTCTTGAAAATTGTAACCGCGACTTTTCCAATGACTTGCATTGAATACACAGCTATGTTTCCACTCTGCACACAGCCTCCGTGGGGTTCCTGGGTTCTTACCTCGGGTGGTTCCTTGGGCCCCCAGCTCTAAGTCTTCTGGGTCAAGTCTCGACTTCAGTCGCAGTTCGCATTCCACTTTATAAGTATATGGTTTAGTCTCCCCCTGAAGACCACTATGTATTTGTGCTACTTACCTGTTTTCCTTTTTAAATAATGAATGTATTTCGTTGATATCTCCGGGTAGGAGATATAACAATGATTTAGTAAGTGTGTATAATAAATATAACTATTTTATAACTACACTGTGTGGTTCTTTTTCGTTTAACCTACACTGCTTGATTAGTTCTGGTAAAACAAGCTGCTTAACACTCCTGGACTAAGCTTGAAGGCTGCTCTCAACAGCTATCACTTAGAGAGCTTTCTATGGTTGTCTAAGACCACTAGAAATCACCATAAGGGTTGCCTGGATAAGTGCAGGGTGATTCACTAAATAAGTGTGCACCATATACTAAGCTGGACTCCTACAGCACATGTCGCAGTTGTTACGATCTATGTAACTAACTCGCGCACAACCATGTAGCATAACAATACAAGAAAAAAAAAAAATGAAGGCCACGATGCAACAAATTACACACAAGGAACCTACATCTCTGCTAGTACAATGTACGCCCAACGCTTTCAATTTTCGAACAAAGACTGCCAATGGCAGATAAATACAAAGTTAACTGTGTGATTAGCTTACCTTTACAAAGCCGATATCTTTGGCATACTGCCTAAAACACTGGCGACACATGTTCAAACCATACTTGCGAATCAGTCCGTGCCTGTTCGAGCATACGCGGCTACAAAAAAAACAAAAAAACAAGACATTACTTTGAGTTACCGTAGTGTTACGCTCATCTGAGGTTTGATTCAGATGCACGCTGCCATCAAGTCATAGCCAGAAATGACAAGCAACAACTTTCAAACAGAAATCTAAACTGTTCAGAATACGAAAACCTAAATATGCTATATTACAACCTTGTGTACTAAATGCACCGCAAACTACACTTTGCCGTACAAAAATATAGAAACTGGAACTACTAAATCCAAGAGGGCCGTTCACCTGGTACCCTCTTGAAATCACTGCAGGTCTTACAATACAAAGGCTCACTTTACATCGCAACCTTGAATAGATAGCGCTCTTGCATTTATTTGTTTGACAGCCGGTTTAGTTGAAACTACTTTTTGCAGTACACTGGACGTCAAAAATGGCATGTAGCCAGTAAGTGTGCTTTGAGGAATAGTTAGGATGCATAAGACGGATGGGAAGAATGCACCTAAACAGCGAGTACTATAAGTGGTGATGTAACGGGGCAATGGTTGGGATACGAGGATCAAATAGCGGTAATACATGTAGCCCGGGGGCTGGAAGGTCAGTTCTTTCACAATGTTGCCCGGACGAGCGGCACTGGGAGAACGTCCGCTCAAACCTCACTGGCCGCGCAGTCTGCTGCCATTAAGTTGCCACACGCGGGTGAGTACGACTGCTCCCTCCGTAGCAATCCCCCCGTCACTACTGAGCCTGAAAAAACAATCGGAGGCTGTTTGCACCAAAGAAAGCCCGCAGTTCCAACCGTCCACCACTGACTAACCAAGATCGGGAACCCTGTCCGAACTTCCTCGGGTGGCTCCAGTAGAGCTGCTGGTGACCCATCTTGTTCTTTCAGAGATCGCGAAAAGGAAGAGGCGGAGTCAAGCGTCACATTATCAACCCCTTGGCGTCAGTCCCATCGTACAGTGGGAGGAGTAACTTCCTGTAGTTTTATACTACATTCCATTCAATGTATTAGGCTGAGTTTTGAGCACAGCTATTAACCTTAGAACAGCGTGTCAGCTTTCCTTTCTGCAAATAATCGCCGTATTATTATGTTGAGCGACGTTAAATGACTTTATAACACAAAATAGACACTCTAACTTCAAAATCAACTGATATGTAGAAACAGCGTTCATTTAGTCTTCGGTGTGTAACCGTTGCTTGTGCCGAAAAACACGTTAAGAACAGATTGGTCGCTGTATGACTGGCTACACTCTCCCTTTTGGTCTGTTGTACAAAACCCACCATCCTCAGCTTCTGCCGGAAGCGCCACTCCGCGCTGCACGCTGGGACGGGAGAGCCTAGGATTGACTTTTCTGATTGGCTCGCCTATTTCTCAATCGTTGTGGAGTTGAGTGAACAGCGTGAACAGGTTGATAGCGCCGCCGTGTGCTGCCCACCTTCGGCATGAGAAACCGAGGCAAAGGGACCCGTGCCGTCCATCGGCAGACAGCATCTCCAGAGCACGTCCGGGGGCAGGAGTGCTGCTGTCTACTTGATGGTCTACACACTTAAAGATAAGGCGGGGTCCAAGTACTAAGTAAGGGCTCGCTCCAAGGGGCTTGGGTCGGCTGCAGGTTGTGGTGGGCTGAGAAGGGGGCGACTCAGGGGAGGCATCGCATGCGTTTACCAAGAAAAGAAAACAAGCATTTGCATTTATGGGAGTTAGAGTTATTGGCGTTGTAAATGACAATGCCTTTTATTTGTGCTGTTTTTAAAACAGATAAATAAAATTCATTGTCATTTACAATGCTAATAGCTGAAACTATCACAAATGCAAGACCTACTGCATATGAGAGAGCGTTGCAGGTGGGACAAAGCTATTTGAGAAAATAGTGCTCAGAGGCTGTAATTAAAGCCTACCGAGCAACAACACATAACTGGGTGTCGCCATGGGAGGTTACAAAATGAGACGGGGCGGTACTGAGGAGGGACTAGTAAACCTTTTGACAAATGAACAGCCGCAGTTTACAGTGGGCAATGACGCAAGCCAATTAAAAATGTGGGCGGAGCTTCAAGCTCCTATCTCAATACAGCCTCGCAGCGCATGCGCTGCCCAGGCTCGACCTAAAACCACTGACGTCTGAAACTAGCACCTGTCTGTACACAGATCAAAAAAGTCACCCTTAATTTATAAGACTTAAGTTCACTGATTACCATGGTTGCCACTTGAGCGTGAGGAAAATCCGACCATATTCCGATAGGAATATGTTTCGGGTATAGAACTGGGACTGTAGGCTTTTTGCTATTGGACCCATTCTAAATTTAGTGGAAACAGTACTATCCTGTTTTATAAACTTGAAGCTACATAGATGCCAAGTTTTTGGTTTGCTTTTATGTGAAACTTCTTTGTTTTCGGTGCGAATGTATGTGACCAGGGGGTCTCCAACCTTTTCTGTAATGAGAGCTACTTATGTTCAATGAATATCCTCCTGAGCTACTGTTATTACCATTGTACTATTGAGCATATCAGACAAGATTACATTAGCAACCATGCAAGATTACAAGCATTGATCAACTCAGTGCCAGACAGGGCTGCCACCAGTAATTAAAACAAGCATTGGCATAGCCAATAGGTCTCGCTTTTGGGACCTTATAAGTATTTAGTTATGCAGCACAATATCCTTGGTGCAACAATATCAACCGTTGCATGGCTAAACACTTATAAGGTCCCAAACGCGAGACCTATTGGCTATGCCATGTGACCCATCAAACAAAACCATAATTTGCCATGGTCAACGTTAGACTGTTTTGTCAATGCCCAAACCGACATTAAAATCAGAAGTTACCTGATGAATGTAAATATTAAATGAGGATGGTAAGTAGGTAATCCTTAGGAAAATCTATAAATATTCATGATGGAAGGAAAGACAAGAGAAACAGCGCCATTTGTAGATATGGCCCTGTCATGCACTCCGACTGACGCAATGCAGCGCAGAAAGTTTGTTTGGTGCATTTTGTGACATATTCGTGAATCTCCCTAAAGTCTCTTGCCAACGTCCTTCAGACAACAAGGCCCCTCAACTTCTACCCGAATTACTAGCTTGACCTATAGAGGAACACATAGAACAAACGCATATGGCGTATTCTCACTTCAGCCGGCCACCACGAAGCCTGTTCACTCCATACTCCTGGCAAACTGAGCTGAAAGCGCCGCTTTCCTGCTCCACTATATAAAATAATAATACAGAAAAACATAAAACGAGTTCTCAAGGGAGGTGCCTAGCAAAATGACAGCTTTGTTGAGGAGGCCGTGAACGCACGTTAAGCTGGGGTCATGGCACTGGAAATGACCAAGGGGGAATTCACGGCTGAACGAATTAAAGAAAAGAAAATAATCCGCGCCGAACAAGGACGTGCAGTGTGTGATTTATGTAACCATAGTTCCGCTCGCAGGCCTTCCCTACCTTTCCCTCGACGGAGCGCTAGCTTGACGTGTTACCGCAACACATGTTCTTTGCTGTGCCTGGGGGGGTGCGCGAGGGACTGCACAAGGGCGGGCTTTCCTCGCCACGAATGTCCTGCAGCAGCCCTGGCCCACCTTCCGTCCTCGGGCACAGGAGCAGTGGCGCAGCACGGGAACCACGCGCTCCGATGTAACCAATCACAACCCTCTGCTGAGTACCAAAAGACAACCGCAATTGAGATGCGGTTTCCTCCCAGGACCTGGGTGCCTCTGTACCTGTTGTATTTTTGATCGCGAAGCCTTTGCAATAACGGCAGTTGTGCTCGCTCGCTCTGTGATTTCAAGGGCGTTTCATGTTTATGTATGACACCATTTTTGCCTCATTAAAGTTGTGCACAGTCGTGTCATTTTTGCCAGTAATTAAATTAACTCCCAGGAAAATTACGTGAATGAGGTACTTTGGGTAGTTCGAGTAAAACTGAATGCGACGGCAAACCTCATGTTAAACAAGCACGGAGGAGCGGGGCGAGCGGCGCGGCAGCCTGCAAAGCAGTCCCAAGAAACGCTCGTGCGTCGTGGCTGGCCTTTGGATGAGTACGCGCGGCAGACATGTGTTTCCACTTATCGCGTCCGCGCACGATAATTGGAAACACATGTTTGCCGCGCGTACCCATCTCAAAAAGGCCAGCCACGACGCACGAGCGTTTCTTGGACTGCTTTGAAAACTCGCTTACATTAAGTCTTCGCCTCTAAGCAGCGCTTGCGCGCTACTCGAGGCTCGACCTAAAAAGGCTTTATCAATTTAGAATGCCTCTACGTGGGTAATCCATAATAGCCATAGCTGTAATACCCCTGGTACCAAAGTAATAATATGAGTTATAAGTCTCCCTGATGCTGCTCGATTTATCACTCATATATCGTCTTCAAATATATTTTACAAAGTCTATCATTTTTTCTCAAAACATCAGCTTACGGGTTCTGAAAATGCACACATTTTTATCTCCAAACACTCTTTTTAATTTTGGTATAAATATATGCAATTAAGTAAAAGCTTCAAATTTATAAGGCAGCGCTGCACATAGGAGAGCTTCTTAAAGGTAGCTGGAGAGCTACCAGTAGCTCACAAGCTACTCGTTGGAGAAACCCTCATACATAATAAACGCAAAGCACATTGTGGTCAATATTTCAAATCTTCGTCCTACTGGATTTTTTTTTTTTACTGGAATAATATACTTTTATTTAAGGAGATGGCCACGTTTCTTCACAAGTAAAATTTGAACCCAAAATTATTTTGTGGGCTGATCTTGCTTGCGCTCTTAAAACTAATTACACAGAAGTGTAAGAACATTCATGTTTGAAGTACTTGTTTATGGTAAGAGAATTAGCTGAGTACTGTATTAGAATGACGGAGAAAAGCTGGACAACATTATATACTGGCTGCCAGGAAGGAATCCCGTACTGCCTTGCTAAACCAGAACACAATAACACTACCTTTCAGCTGTCTTTCTTTAAGCTGTATCCAAGCACAGTTATTTCTTGGCTGTTTTGATGAATAATTACAATAAAGAAAAAAAACTAGATCTTTCTTACTGTTACAAAACATTTCCAATCCTTTTAGGCGATTTGCTAGTTTAGCTTTCTGTAATATAGTTTCATGTCTGATAGGCAATGCCTGCTGAGTTGGAAATATATTGTAGCCCATGTTATGATTTAGAAGTCCATTCCAGTCATCCATGACTATTCAAAGTGCCCCTCAAGACACCTGTGGTAATTTTAGTGTATTTAAAAGTGGCATATAGGTAAGGGTCGTAGGCTTAGCCTAAAATTGTGTTTTGTGTAAACCCTACTGTTTAGTATACTCTTCCTGTAAGATCGATTGGAAATAGCGGGCTCCATCCCAAACCCTTTCTTTGCTGAATGTGCTTCCATTCATTGCTGTGAATGGACGGTGAAGCGTTCATTTTTTGTAAGGATTGTGCACTACTCCTCTTCATGCAGATGCATATTGTTCATCTTGTAGTTCTAGCCACTGCATCCCTTTCTGGTATTGATGCTGAAGTTGTTTCCAGTTTAGTCCGGTTTTGAGGGTTTTGGGGAGAATAGCAGTTTAAAAAGCAGCTATTTTTAACTGAAGCTTCTATATGAAGGTGAATGTTATCCACTTGTTGCTCAAAGTGATGCATATTTGTTGTGAATATGCAGCGAAGCCCTTACAAAGCCTTCTTGCAAACGAAGAGCAAACCTGCCTCTCAGAACTCAAGAGCCGCCTTCTTGCACAATAGTAGAACGAGCCGAAGAGGAGCTTCACCCTTCTAGTCTTTACACCACTCCTGATCACTGCTCTCTACATACAGATTTAGCGCTTGGCATGCACAATAAACTGTCCAACGGCACCTATGTTACTGTGTAGTAAGAATTTATTTTCAGTTTGATAGCTGATGGACTCTGAACATTTCTCCTAATTCCCATCACCTTGGGTTCCCACATCTAGTTGTAGAATTCACTACCTACATTTGAGTGCAGCCCCTATCTGAGTGACCTACAGCAAAAGTGAAAAGATAGGTGCAAGAGAGTAGATGGGATGGGGGGGGGGAGGGGGTGTCAATGCCCAGGACTTGGACCCAGGAAATGTACACAGAGAGGCTTGACAGTGGAATAAGCCAGATAAGAGGAGAAAACCTGGTGACTAACTATCACAATGTAAACATAAATTTAGGGCCCTTAAAGTCCCCCATGTATCTGTACCCCATGCGGGCACCTCAGAAGATAGCAGGAGCCGGCCCTGGGGGGTGGCGGTCCCCATAGCCATTAATGGCTCCAGAAGGGAGGCCACACATTCCCCCTTCTTTAGTATGCACGGGCTGGCCCCTGTGAGGTGGTGGTTCCCAGGGCCGAATATGGCCCGGGAGGGGGGGGCCAGGCGGCCCCTACCTGTTTTAAATATTTGGCCCCAAGGGGGTGGTGGTCTCCACTGCATATTAAAGCTCTGACCCTGCTCTATTGTTTGCCCCTGTTGTTGTGCCCTCATAGTACTGTTTGTCAGGGACGCCTGTCTTTCTGGGATGAGCGTACAGCAAGAGCCCTCCGCCCTATGGGCGGGACTCACGGCAAAATGGCTGAAGAAGTTCTCTTTCGCATGGATATTCTAGACTCGGGTGCCCTCCGCGTCCTGAGGTGAACTGGCCGAAGGGTACTAAGTGCCCAACGATGAACAACGCAAGGTGCCGGGAGCGGTCATGGATACGCACTGGGAGTCACCACCAGTGAGACTTTCTCGCTTTCCTGGAGACTCTGTATTCTTCTTTTGTTTTGTTTTCATGTTATCAAGTTATGCCTGTGATGGATCTCATTTATTCTCAGTGGGGGAAGGGGGGGCGATGAGGGTGTTGACCCTGGGGGTGTTCGATATTTTCCCCCCATGACTTGATGTTCCTTAAGTGCATGACATGGAACGTTAGGGGGCTCAACTCCCCTAACAAACGGGAACATATCTGGAAGTTTCTGGGGGACAACCTGGCGCAAATAATCACTTTTCAGGAAACCAACTTGAAAAAGGGGGATGAGTTACGCCTACGACATAGGTCCTACCCTCTGATTCTTCGCTCCTCCAATACCTCTAAACAAAATGGAGTGGCACTCCTGTTTCACGCTTCGGTGGCCTTTCAGCCATCGGATACGAAATCGGACAGGGAGGGGAGATACCTGATGGTTAGGGGGTGTCTTGTAGGTCGCCCATGCACCATTGCCATGGTCTATGTTCCGAACTCAGGCCAAGCGGACTTTCTCCGCACGTTCCTCACAACCCTTGAGAGTTTCGCCCTGGGGGACATTTGCTTCTGGGGGACTTCAACCTTATCTGGGATCCCTCTCTTGATTCCATCCACCCACACTGAGCTCCTGTAGGGGTTTTCCCTCAGACACTTAAATCCACCCTTACAAAGATGGGGTTATTAGATATTTGGAGAATATTGCAACCTTCTACGCATGACTTTTCGTTTTTCACACATGCACACAGAGTGTACTTGAGGATTGACCACATATTTCTTAGCCAATCACTCCGCTCCGCCACCCTGACAGCCCAACTTTACCCGATATGCCTGTGGGACCACGCAACACTAGAAATGGGGATGGACTGGCCAGCTCCCCGTTCCACATTAATAAGATGGTATTTTCCTGATAATCTTGGTAGGGACCAACTGTTACGAGACGAACTGCGTCAAGCAATTAGGGACTTTTTTCTCAATAATGACCCCGGGGACACTTCTCCCCTGACTAACTGGGATGCCTTCAAAGCAGTCATTCAGGGTAAATGTATCTCTCTGATCACCGCCCTCTGGCGACAACAAACCTCAGAGAGGTTGGCTTTGGAGGGGGAACTGCAGAAAATGGAAACATTGCTTAAGGAGGGCCCCTCTATGGCCACCAAAAGAAAGGTCACTGCAGTTAGAGGTAAGCTGCAGTCGATATACGCTAATAGAGCGGAAAAGACCCTTTTACGCCTTGAGGCCAGGGGGTACGAGGGGAATGAGAAAATTGGCTCGCGACTGGCGAGGCAGCTACGAGCCAAGCAAGAGAAGGAATATATTAGTGTAATAGCTGACGATGCAGGCGTGTTACTGCATGGGGAGGAGGGGAAGGAGGGAGCCTTCCGGGAATTCTATAAAACTCTCTACAGTGCAGACCCCCTTAGTGAGGAAGACCAACTCCACTATCTGGACCAGCTTGAACTACCCCGGGTCTCTGCGGAAGCCAACAAATCTCTCAGCCAACCCATAACGCATGAGGAGGTTCAGAAGGCAATAGATGCCTTAAAACTTCAACGGTCCCCGGGGCCAGATGGCTTTAGCGCAGTGTTTTATAGAACATTTGGGGCGGGATTGGTACCCCACTTGACAGAACTCTTTAATGCAATTGGGACCCTTCATCAGGTCTTCCCTTCAATGGGTGAAGCGTTGATCACGCTCATCCCTAAGGTAGGGAAAAATCTACAACTATGCTCCTCTTACAGACCTATGGTACTTCTCAACTTAGGTGCTAAACTCTATTAAAAAATTTGGGCCAGCAGACTTGAGCTGCTTCCAGACTTGATCCACCCGGATCAGTCTGGGTTTATTAAAGGGCGCCAGACGCACAACAACCTGCGCAGAATTGTACACCTGGTTGAGAAAGCACATAAAAAACGCAGAGAAGGCCTTCGACCGGGTCGATTGGTCCTTCTTGAGGTGTGCCCTGTGATGGTTTAGGGACACTTTTCTGGGTATGTTGCAGGCGAACTACCACAGTCCAAGATCCCTTGTCCTAGTTAATGGGGTGGCCTCAGACTTTTTAAATCTCTCGCGGGGCACGCGCCAGGGTTGCCCCTTATCGCCCATGCTTTTTGCGCTATGCATAGAGCCTCTCGCGGCGCGTGTTCGGGCCAACCCGGAGATACACGGGATTAAATTCAGTTCAGATGACCATAAGATATCCATTTTTGCGGACAATGTCTTTTTACCCGTCACGGAACCCCGTTCGTCTCTTCCGGCAATCAAGTCTGAGCTTAGTGCCTTTCAGAAAGTAGCGGGCTTCAAAATTAACCTGTCGAAATCCCTCTTACTTAACATAACGGTTCCTCAGACTGAAATGTCGGCAATAGCGGCGCCCTCGCCATTTACATGCGCCCACAGGGATATAACCTACCTGGGCATCAAAATCACCCCATACCCGTCAGACTTATACAAAGCCAATTTCCCACCACTGCTGCGACAGCTTAAGGCAGACTTTAAGAGGTGGGGCTCCACATTCATCAACTGGCTAGGTAGAATCAACGCGGTCAAGATGAATGCCCTGCCGCGGCTTCTCTATCTTTTCCAGGGCCTCCCAATACCGGTAGGCAGGGAGTTATTTACGGAACTGAAGTAGATGACAACATTTATATGGCAGAGGCAGAGGGCTCGGCTGGCTAACCGTATACTAACCAAACAGCGACTTACAGGGGGTTTGTCCCTACCAGACTTTCTTCTCTACTACAGGGCGGCCCAACTCCGAGTCATATCCGAGTGGTCCCTCAGGTCCTCCGACAGGCACTGGCTCCATATGGAAAGGATGGTGGAGGGTAGAACCATCTGGGATCTCGTGTGGCGGTCAAAACAGGACAGACCAAAGAATGCTTATCTTAGCACACCTACGGCTACCACGCTCCATGCGTGGGATGTGGTCACAAGGGCGTTACCCTTAATGACATTTCCGTCCCCTTATACGCCCATCTACTTTAGCTCGGGCTTTCCCCCTGCCCAATCAGAGGGTCCTTTTGATAAATGGAGAGAGGGAGGCTGTTTGATGATATCAGACATGTTTGTTCGGGGCGACCTTCGCTCTTTCGAGGGTTGCGTAACTGTTTAAGCTCCCAGAGACAGAAAAATACCATTATCTCCAGCTGAAGCACTGACTGCTACAGCCCAGATGCGACTGGCTGCCACGTGAGAATTATTACCTATAGAGAGCTTTGTGAAATCCGGGGGCACGTCAAGGGGGTGTATCTCATTTCTCTACTCGCTCTTACATACATCAGGTCCCAGGCTGCCCCCAAGACACAGGTTTTTGGGAAACTATGCTGGAGACACCACTGACGGAGAAACAATGGAGCTCGCTCTATAAAGATAGTAGGAAATTTAACAGATCCATGTTTCCCAGAGAAGCCCATTACAAATTAATGTATGATTGGTACTTATATCCCCAGAAGCTCCATACTGTCTTCCCGGATGCTTCGGATAGGTGCTGGAGGGGCTGTGGACTACTTTCGCCATATTTGGTGTGATTGCCCTGCCATTCAACCCTTTTGGAAGGAAATTCTTGCCCAGATCAGGAAGATTCTTGGTTACCCAATCTCTGATTCCCTGGAACATGACCTGTTGGGGGTGCGAGATCCCTGTCTAAAGCACCAAAAATTGGGGGGGCGGGTGGGGGTGCGCCATCCTGTGGCTATGCCTAGGGGCGGCCAAATTGGTGGTGGCAGCGGCATGGAAGAAGGTGGAGCCCCCCTCACTTTCACAATCGCAGGCTCGGTTGTGGCGTGCGTTGGTGCTTGAGCGAATGGCAGATACAATGGCTGACGCCCGTACAGGATTTGACTACATTTGGAGCCCGTTGGTGGCTTACCTGTCGGAGGGTTTGCCGCTTTTTGCCTGCGGTCCCAGACTACGTGCACTGCATCTTTTCCAAACCTAAGTCCCCATGCGATGTACTGGTGGCCTTGGGGCCTTTGCGATTGGCCAGGCCCTCTGCTTGGGCGCCTTCGCCTGCCCGGGCCGGGGGTGGGTTGGATGTTGGCCCCGTTGCCCCCCTCTCCTTGCCCAGTCTGCCTCTGCATACCCACTGGATCTCTTTGATTTGTAGTCCACATGAGTTACTCCTCACACTCCGAAATAGCAATAAGCAACAATAAGGTGACCAGTCAACCTTTGCAAAGGGCCTTCCATTGTGCTGCACCACATATCTCTTCATTTGTAGTAACTTTTGAACCGTTTGAGATAGAAACAAACATTTTTTGGTAAAATCCGTAGATTATGCAGTAGATTCTGGATTATGAGGCAAATCCGTAATTATGGGAAAAACGCAGCAGCTGCACAATCACATAATTCCAGTGGTCCTGGCTGTTCCTTTACACTCCAATGCCTCCCCCAACCACGAACCTCTTAGAAACCTCTTCTCTGACTCAAAGCTCGATGCCATAAATCTGAACTGCAATTGATTCGAGCTGACATTCTCAAACTTGTTCGTATCACCTCCAACCTTGAGCACAAGTGGTCCTCACACCTTACTCACTTCCAGACTAACAACTCCCTAATCTCTAACTACCACTCTGACTCTATCACTGCCTACACAGAGATCTCACACCCTCGCCGCAGATCCAAACCCAATCTTAACCTCTCCTCCCGACCAAATAGGTTAGACAGCTATCAAGCGACGATATACTCTCCCTCCTTGACACCTACAACTTTGCTCCAGCCATTCACACTCTCCCCGCTACAAAAATCGTGACTATTATCACTCACCCCATCCCAGGACTAGGTTTAGTATTAAAACAAACCCCACACAAGTTCCCATCTGACATACGTCCTCCACTACCTCTAAAGCAACCCTGATATGTGCGTTACTAAACTGTCGCTCAGTCGTGAAATACGCGGCAGACGTAGCTGATCCTATACTTAACCAGGACCTAGACATCCTTATGCTCACTGAAACCTGGTTGAATTAATCCTCTACTCCTATTCTGGACACCCCCGCCTCCCCTCCCAGTCATGGCATCATTAGACTAGACCATTCAGGGCGCTCTGGAGGTGGCCTAGCCTGTATATACAGATCCTCGCTCTCTATGAAACAATCACACACTATGTCCCTGCCCTCCTGTGAATACCTCAGGATCTACATCTCCACCAACAACTACTCAAGGTGCTCCCTCTGCACGTTTTATCACCCGCCTTGAGAAACCCACACGTTCATCGAACAGATCATGGAAATTATCGCCACTAACAATGAAGAGCATAACAACCACATTTTCCTTGGCAATTTCAATATTCACTTGAACAATTCCAATGACCCTCTTGTGAACAGTTTCAAATCTTTCCTCCAGGACCTCAACCATATCCAAGCCTGAAACAGCCTGACCCATAACAAAGGAGCTACCCTAGACTTAATCATTGTAAAAGACAACACCACACAAATTGAATCTGTTCTCCCCTGAGATTGGACTGACCACTGCTGCATCACCTTCCTCAAAAAAGAAAAGGCAATCACTTCTAAGGGCCAACCAATGAAAGCCAAACACTGGGTCCGAGGCACCCACAACATTAACTCGCACCCTATATCGACTCTTGGTAACGACATCCTGCTCCCGCCCTCCTTCATGAACGATGTCCATGACCTCACTGATCACTACTTCAACTCTATGTCTAAAATTATGGACACTCTTGCCCCCGAACAACTTAAAAGAATCCTGTCAAAAAGATACAACCCCTGGTTCAACTCTAACCTTAACGAAGAACGCAGACACCTCAGACTCGCAGAAAGAGCATGGAAACATACCCCGTCCCTGGCCAGCCTTTAACTGCTATGTCAACGATGCAGCGCCTACAATAGACACATTAGGTGCTCCAAAGCGGCTATCTTCCAAAATCAACTAGACTCTGCAATCAATCGACCTACATTTTTTTCATGAAATTATCAAAAACCAATCTACCTGCAAAAGCGATACCACTTCCGCAGACAACTAAACATTACCTAACTGTGAAACCTTTGCCTCCTTTTTTGCTGCGAAAACCATGCAAATCACTAACGATATCGAGAATGCTATTAAACTACTTCCACACAAATTGCCCCGTACGCCCCTCCCCTTCTGATCATGATGGATGACTTTGGAATCCCCCCACCTCACCCAAAAATAACGCCACATGGTCGAGTTTTAAAACCCTCGATGAAAATGGCACCCTAAATCTATTGTCCTCCCTGATATACTCCAACCACTTCAAAGATCCCCTCCCCTCCAAACTCCTAAATTAGTCCATTCACCTCCTACTCCCACTATGGACTATGATAATCGATGCTTCACTCACTCAAGGCACTTACTTGACTGCCTCAAAAGTGGCCAGGTTACCCCTATCTTAAAAAAAACACAACTCTGACCAATCCGACCCAAACATTTACTGCTCTATCTCAAACATCCCTACTTTGGCCAAAGTCTTAGAAAAATGTGTGCACCTACAGCTTCACAATCACATCGAGCAATTCCAACTTCTCAACCTTTGTCAGTCTGGCTTTCGATCAGGTCATAGCACCGAAACTGCCGTGGTCCACATCGTCCACGATGCCCTATTCTCACTCGACCAGGATTATTCTTGCCTCCTAATCCTACTGGACCTCTCATCAGCGTTTGACACTAACAACCATGCTACCCATCTAAACCTTGAACACAGGATGGGTCTCTCCGGCACAGTGCTGAAATGGTTCTCCTCCTTTCTACATAACAGATATTAGCGCTTCCTATTCATTCACTATTTTTGACCAGTTTCCACTGTCGCTGGGCATATCCCAAGGCTCTATTCTCGCCCCAACATTGTTCAACCTATATATGGAGACCCTCACTGAAATCCTCTAACTCTCCCACATTTCCTTCCACATGTATGCTGACGACACCCAACTCTACATGAAAATCATCTCTCACAAGGACATCTATATACTCAACAGCACCTTGACTAAAACATAACATTGGCTGACCAATAACCACCTCAAACTCAGTCCCCTTAAATCTGAATTCTTACTGATCGCACCACCCCGAACATCAAAGACCGGCTCCCTCTTCTCACTGCCCTGAATTGTACCCCACACATCATTGACTTTGCCAAATCCCTAGGTATAACCTCAGATAAAGACCTCACCATGCAAAAACACATCAGCGCCATCACTAAAGGAGCTAACCATCAGTTGCACATTCTTAGGAAACTAAAAGCTTTCCTCCCCGTGGCAGACCTCACAAAGGCAATTCAAGCACTTGTGCTATCAAAATTAGACTACCTTGGTGCGCCTGTTGCAAATGTTGCTTGAGTTTATAATCCCTTAAAAAAACAGAAGACAAGAGGCGTTTGGCAAAACAGGAACAGTTTGTTTAATTAAACGTTACGGCACGGAGAATAGTTACAGGCACAGGGTCTGAGGACTGCCTCATTTTACATACTTTTGGCATCCTTCTTATATACAAATTTTAGCAGGTTGTAAAAGTTTCCTGCATACCATATATGGTGAGGAATGTTGGTTGCTGCCTTTGGAGTCATAAATTAATTGTCTAATGGTTACCACAGGCGGGTCTCTACCTCGTGTGGACACAGTGTGGCCAGTGGTGAACATGTCCAGATGTCCGGATTGGGGAGCGCGGGATCACTATGTGTGCTAGGCCCTGATTGTCTATGTGTTCCTAACTCATGTGGCATCTGAATTTTATGGTGTTTTTGGGAATGGGTATACCACCTCCAGCCATGTTCAGTTTATTGGGGCAATCTCCTTTGTAATGTTGCTGCGCCTATCTGTGGGACTGATCAAGAGTTTCCATCCTAAGCGTTAGCCTGCTAGCTAAACACCCTCCCACTTGTGACCTATTAATCAGCAATCCCGGGCTTTGGTCTGAGGCCTTTTTCACTGCATATTTGCGATTCGAGGTTGATGTAGAGTTTGCAACGGGCAATTCTATTAATAAGGATGAGATATAATTGTCGTCAACTAATGCATCCTTTTCCATATTAACAGGCCTCACTTGCACCGTTGAATGCTACACTGAATGCAGGAGTTAGGCTCATCAGTGGGTCAAAATAAAGTGATCATATCATCCCGACATTCATTCACTGAAATGGCTACCCTTCGAGGCCAGGATTCATCTCAAAATTGCTTGTATGACCCACAAAGCGCTGTATCACAATATCCCCTCCTACTTGACCCAGAAACTGACATGATCGGGTGGAAACAGATCTTCTAGAAGCACTAGCTCCTTTCTTCTTAAACCAGAAAAATTAGACATATAACCGATCATTTTCCAGAATTGCCCCAAAAATCTGGAACTCTCTCCCTATCGAGATTAGATGCAACCCATCCACATCCACCTTCATTAAGAATGTAAACATTTTACTATCCAACAAATTCTTCTCATATTGAGGATTCTCCTCCATCTCCCCTTGAACGAATCCTCCCGCCTATCTGTTTGTTGCCTCTTATAAAGCCAGAATATTCTTGGGCCTGGACTTATGCTAGAATATGTACTCCTCTCTCTCTATTCTTATACATCTATTTTTGTATATAGTGTATTTTTAGATATTGTATTTATATTTCTTCCTGTTCTAGCCCCTATTTTTGTACACTTATGTAAAGAGCTCTGTCACCTGAAAGGGTCTTGTTCGCACTATATAAAACTTCAAATAAATAAATGCACCTATTTTAATGCTGCACATGGACTATTGATTTGTGTCTGTATGTGATGGAGGAGAGCTGCAGGTGCTTTGCCCAGCTCTGAGGGGTAGCATATACAGAATAATAAAGGGGGTTTTAAAACATGATCTGTATTAGCTGTTTGATGCTCTTCTACCTATTATCATGCCACTGTTCATTTATCATTGATGTTTAAGAATATATTCCAACTTAGAATGTGTGCTCTTGTTTATAGGCAAATGTAAACATTTTGAAGACCTTCCTTTCATCAGTAAGACTGAAAAACCAACCAAGGATGTGATGTTGAATCGTTACCTCTTTCTTCACTTACACCAGCAAAGACCTCCGAAATAGAAAGCCTGGAACCAAAATGGTCATTACATCCAATAAAGATTACCCACTGACCAAAAACTTCCCTTACTCCTTGGCACACCTCCAGACCTCATACTGTAAGCTTGCAAGAATTGACATGCAAATGCTCTGCTTTAAAAAAACTTCGTAAACGTTTCTCTGAGCCACAAACTCATCAAAAAACTGCCTGCAACAATTGGAGACCTTACCTGGCTCCAGGAACTGAACTGGCATAACAATAATTTAGAGTCCTTTCTGGTTGCATTGTGTGTATTCACATTACAGAATTCTCTGCAGTGCTTGGATCGCAGTCAGAACAAACTTAAAGCACTTCCCGTTCAGTTTTGCCAGTTGAAGTAACTTGTTCACTTAAAGCTAGATGACAGCGAGCTGATATGGATTCCGTTCAAGTTCGGGCAACTCTCTAAGCTCTGTTTCCTGTCAGCAGCATGTAACTGATATCATTTTTTCCCCTCTAAGCATTCAGCTGACGATACCATTGACATTATTGGAATCTGCAGCCAGAGCAACAGTAAACTACAGGTAAGAATGGTTAGCTTTATTTTTTGATCTTTACAGTTAAGACATGTTTTTATATTAAGGTAATACAAAAAAGAATGCCACATTTTAAGATTCTACATTTGTTTTTCCTGGCAAAGAGCAAGATTTTTGAAGATTAGAGGTAGCAGCAGCCAAGGTATCGATGTGTTTCGGGGAAAAGGTGCCACAAGGGAGGTAAAGGAAGGGTGGCAGAACACAGAATATTAATTTACAAAGCGAGCATAAGAAAGGTGGTGGAGGGTAGCATTTTACCAAGCATTTTTATTGTACGTGAGGTCATAAGTGATGGGTAGCAGAGCAACTAGCATTTTTATTTGTAGTGCGGAGGGCAGGATGCTGGCAAAAGAAATAACATTTTCTCCGTTGATGGATCATCACTGTTCATAAACCTTATAATATCTCCCTATGTGCATGATCCCAGAGCTCTCTCAATACAAAAAAATATTTTTCATAATAATCTTGTAAAAACATGCCTATCATAAGAAGAATTCTCTCTATGTTTTAAAAGAGTCCACTAGAAGGTAATTGTGACACGTGAAAATATTGGTAAAGCCCTCTGAAATTTCTCACATCCCAAAAGAAATAAATAAAGGTGATGGTGCATATGTGTCTAACTCTTCATCTTTCCACCCATTGAGGCAAGGGTCCCTGAACACAGTGGATTTTGTAAGCAAATGTGTCTGAATGAAAACCACCACTAGCAAATTAATGTTTTTCTCAGTTGATTGCTTTTTTTTGTGGTTGTCTGCCTGATCTTTACATCATTGAGGAGTGTGATTTATGTTGAGATACCACAGAAAGAGATTGAGAAACAGAGGGAGCTCATTTGAAAAGTGATTCTGGAGAAAGTAACTAAGCACCCTTTAGAGATGATTACTCCATCTAGTCTTGTGGGGCCCAATCTTACACTGGGCCATTCAAATAAAATGTGCCATCACTATCGTTCACAGTTCATATTGCTGCCTTAAACATTGAGGGCCTTGCCAGCTACCCGCTCAGCACCTCTGGCCGTAAAGTGTCTCACCATAGAATCTGGCATTGTCAGATCATCAACATTTAAATGCCCTTCATTGTTGATTCCTGGGTCATCATTCTTCTCGAAATGCCTTAAAATCAAGACCTCAGATGTCAGAGCACTGAAAAGAGGATCAAGAAGGTCTGTAGCTAATGAAGGCTGTAGGCACCCAACCTCGGGCTCGTCAAAATATTATCTTCCCTCCACCTTTGCATATGCAGTGCATAGTGGTACCTCCGCCGCTCCTACCACTGTGGAGATGCCTCCATCTCGGTGTCTTGGGGCAGAGATCCCACAGGATGGAAGTGACCTAATGGCAAAATGTTTTCTAGATAAGGTTATCCTTCTTGATGCAGGCAACCAACCAGACTTAGGTTGACATAGATTTGGCACTCTGGATACAGACTGCATTCTCAAATTTACGTGCTTATTCTCCTTAATCTCATTTTTGCTTAATTTGACTATCTTGTAATCTTCCATGAGGTTACAAATAGAGCAGAAAGTCAAGCCCAGTGACACTTTGATCCCACAGTCACAAATCTTAGTTAATTTTAAGACTTTGCAGCCATGAATATTAGCAAAACATCTAGTGCTGCTTGTACAACAGCTACCCAACATAGAGGTGTATTTTGCACTACCCTCCATAAGAGTTCAAATAAGACAACAGGATAAGAAATAAACTTCCAGACACAAGAACACCTTAATCAGGTGGGTGAATCCCTCTTGATTCCTGAATGGTCTAGCCAGTGCTTAAATTGTAAAATATGAAGTCCAGGTGCTCAAATGTTTGTCGGAGGCCACACCTGCTTTCCCCCAGCTCCACCCACTTCCTCCACTGGTTCCACCCACTTACTCTATTAGCTCCACCCACATCCTCAACTGGTTCTGCTAAAAGTCAGATGTAATACCTGATCTGAATTTAGTAAGGGAGCCTTCCTCATAGGAAGGTTTTGATAGGAGGTTCCCCTGCCCTGTGAAAATTTTGAAAAAGATTAAATCAAAAGTGCACTTAAAGCACAATTTTGGAATAAATTAGCTCAAATGGCTAATGCATTGAAAAGGGACAAATCTAGTGCTTTATGTGCCGATTTGGGGGAAAGGACAATACTGGGGTATGCCATTTTTAACAGTCTATGAGTTCAAAGATACAACCTTTACATAGCTTATGTGACAAAATTAACCAAAATGTTCTGAACACACTCTAAACAGATGAACTGAATAAAATCATGCAATACACTTGAATGAGTCACTTTGTCACTTCCAGTGGCCGAAGGGGTTTGGGGTTCATAAATAGCAGAGCATTCCGTTAAAGCAATTACTTTTAGAGAAACAATAAAAAAATATGATTACCAATTGGGCTTGTTACTATAACTTATTCCTATGGAGTTATATGTGCATTTATTAGACACTCAGAATAGTAAAAAACATGGAACTTAACTGGCGTTTCCAAATGTAGTTCTGTATCACACAGACAAGACAGAGATTACAAAAGAGGCATATGTTAAAAATATTACTTTTTAATTAAAGATTTGTATCTTAACATAAAGCAGAGAAAAATGTAATCTCCCCAAAAGTCCTAAAGATACCTAGGCCAAAAGAATAGGTAGTGGCTGGCAATTTGAATTTGACCATATCTCAAGTCATTAGTCATACCTATTAGTGCAAAATGACCATAGTACCATACAAAATATAAATATATATATATATATATATATATACAAAATAACTAAAAATAAAATATAGATAAATACACATAATACATGTTCTAAAATGAAAAACAAAAAAGCAAGTTAATTCTTATTAAAACAAAATAAATAAAAAATAGAACAATAAATATAACATCCAAACAAGGAAGACGCATAAATATAACAAAATATTAAATAAATTGACACTGTCAATAATGTGATATAAATGCAAATAAATAACCTATATAAATGAGAACAATCGTTAAATATCCAAACACAGTAAAGCCTAGCTTTTTAACTTTTTCAAAACATTGCAATGACACGTGTTTTGTCAGTTGGACGGGGCTAGCATCTATTTTTCCAGAAAAGCCCACAAACTGTCTAAATTGCTTGTGCATTCCAAGTCTCCCTCTTTCCTTGCTTTACTCCTAGTGTCATCTGCTGCTCTTCGTCCTTTTGCAAGCCATGACTGAACATAGGCGATGGGGTTGAATCTCTTCAATGGTGGGCCAACAAGATTTAAAAACATTAAAGAAGATGTTGTTTCAGTCAGCAGTGATGCTCTTGTAGATGTGCAAATAAGATTCATTTGAGAAAAGCCCCGCTCACATTCTGCAGTACTGATAGCAATAGCGTGTAAGGCCATCAAAAGCGCCTTGAACTGCCTTTTAATTTCTTTCCCTCCAGATTCCTTATACTCTCTGTAAGCACGTATGGTTTCTCGACTAGCAATGTTGAATCTTTTACACAGACTCAATATCCCTTTCACCATAAAGAACAGGTAGCTCATCAGGCCAGTAAGGTTTGTATAAAACTTTCACTTCGCTAATCAGTATATCATACTCAGCCTTTTTTGTCAGTAGAATATGTATCTCCTGTAGACAACAAACGATGTCTTAGATTTCTGCAAGGCTACCAAGAAAATTGTCCCATATCAATGTTTTTGTCAGTGGTCTTTCCTTTGTGCAGCATCACACCTTGGAATATATTTTCTTCTATAGCCTTTTTACACTGTGAGAAATGGTTCCCTTGCCTGTCTACCACTGCCTCAAACATTGCTATTTGCCGACAAATAGCTCGATGAGCATCAATTATTGTAGAGTCACAATCTCCCCGAGGATCCATTAAAAGTTTTAAAGTCTTCAAGTTGGAATCGCAGAAGTTTATTTTATCTCTTGGACTTACTTACTTTATTCTCTTCATTTAAAAGAGGCAGATTGTTGTCAGCTCATGCCATTTATGTACTTGTTATGTTCTATTCTGGAACCTTTAGTATTGTGATGTATGCGGCTGCTTGGAGACTGCATTAAAAGATTATGCATAATGTCAGCCTCCGTGTCTTTAATGAAATCCAGATTCTCTAGTCATGGTAATAGGAGAATCGCAATTGTAGAGTCACTTTCTGTAACTCGAGTGATAACTTTGATAACTCCTGAAGAGCATCATACATGAGGCCAAGATTAGTAACAAACTGGATAGATGATAACCCCCTTCCTAGGTCTGTGTACATATGTTGTGTTGAACTGTCACGGGAACCATCATCAGCTGCACTATTAAAGTGCTTGTAGAGAGCAGGATAAGCCTTCCAAATAGCCTCCACTGTTCTGAAGCTTGATGCAACCCAACGAGTATCTAACACTCTATCTGTTCTACAAAGCTGAATGTTAAGAGCTTCTGCACATTCTTTTAGCTCCAAACGGTTTTTAACAGGTGTGGCAAATAGAGAATACAGCTTATCAAGTACGTTTTTGAAATGATTTGTAGCGCCAATATCTTTCATGAACGGCAAGTTCCAGGCGATGTGCTGAGCAGTGCCAGCCTACAATATTGGGAGAGATTTTTACTTGCAACCTCTTTACAACACCACTGTGGCGGCCAAACATCACTGAAGCTCCATCACAGGCAACTGAAACCAGGCATTTGGAGAGAAAGTCCTCACTTATGTTACCTGGATCTTTTTTTAGTGCAGATAATAAACTGTGTACTATGCCGTCAGCTGACAAATCACTCAGCTCAATGAGGTCAACAAAACTATTAGCTGGGGAGTCCATGCCAGGTAGCTGCATTCACATGTACACAATTAAAGAACTTTTCCTATTTAACGCAGTGGCCTCATCAAGTAAAAGACTTACTTTTGGGGAAAGTTCAATCATTTTGGCAAATATCTTCCTCTTCTTTTCTGAGGATATGTGGCGTTGTATGTTTGAGCAAGCTACAGTGTAGTGCAAAATTCGCCCCATATCCAGTCCATTCAACTGGTGGCAGTCTATCTCTGTTTCAAAACCATACGCTGGCCTGTTCCGCTTTGCTTCCTTATAAGCTACACAGAATATTCTGGCTGTTGCTGACATTTGTACAGATTGCGCTTTTGCAGTTACTTGCAATAAAGGATCCTTTTTTAGCGTTTTCTGAGGTTTTGAAGTTGCAACATGAGCCTTGCTTTGTGCATGTTCTCCAATCTTTTTCCTCAATGATTTCTGCTGTTCTATATTGGTGCCATATGCCTTCACAGTAGACTCCGTCCATTCTTTTGACAATTTCATTCCTCTGGATTTCTTAGCACCAAGATCACAGACTTGGCGACACACAGAACAGCCAAGGTTAGGACCTTTAACAATTAACCACGGATGCTTGCGTTGGAAATACATTTTTTGGTCATGTTTCCAACCTTTAGGAAGAATGCCTTTCCTAAAAACTCTGGCTGAATGTGGTTTAAGTGATAATATGTCAAACTGTTTGCTAGTGCTTGGTGTTTCCTCTGTCTCTGTAGCAATCTCCACAGCATGATGCTGCTCATCTCTAAGAGGACTATCTTGTGTTTTTCCTTCTGATACCGCTGCTGCTAGTGGTGTCACTCTCATCTAGTGCCTTCTGTCGCACTTCATCTTCCTTGTTCCCTTCATCCATTGGAAGTACATGGTCTTTTCTAGCAAGTTTGCCAGTAGGTGAAGGGAGTGGCCCTTAGGGGCCACCCAGGTTACTCACAACCACCTGCTATGCCTTCCCAAGTAATGAAGAGTCGGTCAGACAGTAGAGAATACAAACACACCTTTATTAGCAATGCTCTGCAGAGGAGTCCAATCTGACCTGCACCCTAAGATGTCTGCTGAGGGACTGACCCCCCAACAGTCTGCAGTGAGTAATCATTCTTCCCAAGAAGCCTTCGACCACCAGTGGAAAGTTACCGGCCTGGGCCGAACATGAACAAAGAAGGCACAGGAGGATGGGCTACCACCTGCCAGATGGGTACATGCTATCTGTGATTCGAGGTCACCGCGTCTCCCAACGTGGGAGCAGAACTACACACTCAGATAGGTATGTGAGGGCAGAATGGCCTATTCATTAGTAAGTTGGAAAACAGCCTTGAACAGAGAGAAAATAATAACGAAATACAGTGTTCTGCTGAGGCAAGCAATACGAATGATGAGGCCTAGTTCAGACACGGCCTAAGCGTCCCAATAGGGATTACGAAATACAAATTGGAGTCACACTGGCTAACTACAGGAAAGCTTGCACATTGCAGAGATAACTCAGTGGGTTGCATAAGTGAATACAAATGGCGTATATTTAGCCACACACTGCTAACCAAATATAGCATGATACGAGTGCATAGCAGGGATGGGATTTTCAAACCTAACAGACCCTCCTTTTAGCGTGGGTGGCTAAATGCTTTATTGATGCTATCCTGTAGGGTCTTTACAATTCTAAGTGGGAAGGAAGAAAATGCATAGTCACTCAAGCTACAAGGGAGAATAAAACAACACATGAGGATCAACATCTACTTAGTATTCAAAAATGCCCTCGTCGATAAGCATGATGTCCTGGATATCCTGCATCATCATAGTAGAGACCTTAGTATCACGTCCTGGCAATTTAGGGGTAGGGGTGAGCTTGCTCACACAATAGGTGCAACATGCTGGAAGGCAATTAATACATAGGCAACATGTGAAGATGACACCTGCAATAACTATGAGGGCGAGTAGTATCTTCCAACCCCATGATGTCAGCAGACCCCAGAACCACCCTGTGAGGGACCATGATCCATTATCCTGATGGATATCTGAAGCAAGCCTGTGTAATTTCTGTATGGCGGAGTACACAGTAGAGGCGTGATCAGGAATGTAAACACAACAACTGCTGCTGAAGACGCGGCAGGCTCCACCCCTATCAGCAAGGATGACGTCTAAAACCATCCGGTTTTGAAGAGCAACGAGTCTCGTAGCCTGAAGCTCAACTGTAATATTAGTCAGTAAACCTGCAGTAGTGTTAATAACTCCCTCGACTACTCTGGCAAGGCGACGAATATTACGACTATTAAACATGGGACCCTGGAATGGCAGAATGCCCTTCATGATGTCGGTAAACTGCTGTAGGGAGGTATCTGTTTGATCTATATCTTCTGGATTGACAATTCTCTTGGCCCGATGCAAATGTAGATCCCTACGTTGTAGCCTATGATCCTTGTGATAATTAGATGGTGCAATGTAAACGGGAGGTAAAAGAAAAGAGACATAACACCGGCCAGACCATCCCCTGGGAAGCCATGTATAGGCCTGCTCCCCACAAACGAAGTATACATTTGGAGGTGTGAGCAAAGGTGAGCTACTAGTGGTGTTCAATCGGTATGTGTTCAATCGGTATGTGTAGTTACAACTGCTCTGACCTACTGGAATGTTCCCTGTACCGTCAACACAGAAACTAGCTGCTGTATTGATCACGGGGACGGGCATGGCTTTGTCTTCAGTTATATTTCGTTCCTGGAAACATTTAGAATATTCGGTAACATTAAATCCTTGGAAATACAACATTTCATTTTGTAACCAGGTGATATTCTTATTATTTTCGAAAACATTCATACAAGCTTCTGGATGTAGGGTACCCTCCTTTCCATCTGCCCCAGGTGTATATCCTTGGTGTACCACTATATACTCCAACACTGCTTCGTAATCAGACTGTACCATATTCATCGCATCAGCATGATAGTGCATGTACACCATAGAAAGCAATTGGAACCAGGCCTCACAACTACCCAAGTATGACAGAGGCAATGACACCAGCAGATCATTTTTGTGCATGACTGAGGGAAGTAACCCACACACCCAGCAATTTGTGGCATTAGTGGTACTGTGTACCTGAAGAAGCATCTGCAAAAACGCGTTCTCAACACAGGTCTATCTATGTCTCTCTTTATGCGGGGCCAGTGTAACAAATGAATGCTCAGATGGAGCCGGAGGATGCTGTTTTTCTAAATACCACACCACCCCGAATAGTGTAATCATTACTATGAGAAGGAACACTACCACTACTACCCTACTCCCAGTGGACCAACTAGACCACCCTGGACCATTCTGCTGTAATGGTGGGGCCACCAGAGGCTGTTCCTCCTTCATGACTGCACGGCCAAATGGGTACATAGAAAGAAACCTTAGGAATTGGAGCCACAAAAATACAACCGACCAGAGGGGTACAATTCACCCAGTGTCCTTCAGAGCCTCACTGGTAGGCTCCTATTGTTCATCAACGACGGTGCTATGAAGCACTCCCACGGGGGAGCTGCGCTATTGCAGCCCTAGCTGGAAAACAAATCCTCTTCTTTCAGGATAGGGCACCCTCCCTCCTGGGCAAATACCCTCAACAATCCTGTCCAGTGTCTAGGGCAGTGCACCAGTGTAGTTCACTCTAGTCTAAAGTAGGCACCATAGACATAGCACCTCCGCCCTAAGCTCAAGTCCTTCCCTAACTCCTGGACTGTCCTACTGGCGCACTGTCCTTCCGTCGGGGCCACAAGTTGTACCTGACGACCCCAGGCACTTCTTCATCAGCAAAAAGGGGAAGAAATTCAGGCTCAGCAGGGCATTGAGACTCAGGTGTCTGTGCACTAGAAGGGGGAGCATCCGGGGCGGCCCTTATCTCTAGGGGGACCGCCTCAAGTAAGGCTGTGTCGCTTTCTTCGTCTGTCTGCGCCCACCTCAATCGGGCGTCAGAGAATGGAACGAAACGGGGCACGCGCTCCACTTCCTGGTCAGCAATGCCTTCAAGGGCCCACTGATCATACGGAAGTGGTAGAGGTACCCTTTTGACGTGGGATGCATGCACCCAGTGCTTCCGGCCTTCAAGCTTCACTGCAGTGCGGGTGGCGAGCAGGACAAGCAGTGGCCCTTTCCACCTCGGCTCCAGGCAGTTCTTCCGTTGAAAATTCTTGACCATGACAAAATTCCCGGGTTGTAGTTGATGCCCGGGCCCCTCTGGTACTGGTTGCAGCGTGGCGTGAATTTGTTGGTGGACAGAACTTAGATCTTTAGACAATTCATACAGATAATCTATCAGCAGGGGGTACTCTATCTCGGAGAAGCGCTTGGGTCTTGGGACGCCCCAGACGTTGGCGGGGCGCTCAAAGACCACCTTGTACGGGGGCAACCCTGTTCTAGAATGCGCTGTGCTCTGGTAGATAACAAAGCCAAAGGTAGAGCATCAGGCCATCGCAATCCTGTGCTTTCTTGAATCTTCGCTAACTTCAATTTGAGAGTGCCATTGTACTCAACCAAGCCTGCTGACTGGGGGCGGTTCGCTGCATGAAACTTCTGTTTAATATGCAAGCCCCTGCACACCAATTCAATAACTTTTGAGTTGAAGTGACTTCCGTTGTCACTCCAGATCACACGTGGCAATCCACAGCGCGGGAAGAACTCTTTTAAGAGCGCCGTCGCCATGGCCATATTCTCCTTAGTGGGGTAAGCCTCAATCCATTTACTGAATGCACAAATGACTACTAGCACATACTTCAAGTTGTTAACTCGTTCCAATTCGATGAAATCCATCTGGAGAACCTCGAAAGGGAAGGAAGGCGGTGCAAAATTACCTGCGGGTGTAGGAGTACCTTTCCCAGGATTATGTTTCAGACAAATGATGTAGTGTTTCACTAGGTGTGTGGCTACCTTAGGGATATTATCGTTTTGCCATACTGGGTCCAGTAGCTTACATATTCCTTTGGCACTAATGTGTGCTGGGCCGTGGGCCATGGTAACAACAGGGAGCACATATGCGTTCGGCAGCAACCATCTCTGCTTCCCAGACCAGTCAGTCCAACACCCATCCTCGTCCAAACGCCCTTTCCTCTCCTCCCATACTGCAAATTCATCTACTGTCGCCTCGCTCTGTATTTCCCTGACATTTTCTAATGTGTCCTCGAACATTCCATTGTCTGGAACCAACCTAGCGGGACCTGCCAAAAACATCTTTTTCATCTTCGATCTAGCTGTCTCCTTAGCTGTCTGATCGCAAATGCATTGCCCCTTCCAACATTGTCTGTTACTGCCTTGTGAGCGCTACATTTTATTATTGCCAGCTTATGAGGAAGTGTCAATGCTGACAACAGTCTATGTATCAATGGACCATGCTGTATTCACAGCCCATGCGAAGTCAAGAACACTTTCTCCGCCCAGAGGCGCACGAAATTATGGGCCACCCCAAAGGCATACTGGCTGTCGGTGAAGACATTGACAGTCAGTCCCTCACTTAACTCGCAAGCCCTAAGGAGAGCAACTAACTCTGCAGCCTGGGCCGATTGATATGGGATACGGGATGTCTCAACTACAGTGTGTAACGTTGTGATTGCATAAGCTGCAGTGGTAGTGCCATCTGGTAGTTTGAAACAAGAGCCATCGACATATAGTTCCCCTTGGGGTTCAGATAAGGGAACGTCAGTCAGGTCTACCCGTCCCTTTGTTTCTTCCTCAGTCCGAAATAAACAATGATCGACATCATTGTCCTTTTCTTCCGAAGGGAGGGGTAGTAACGTGGCTGGGTTCAGAGTAGCACATCGTTTCATGGTAATGTGCGGAGCAAACAAAGTTAACTCATATCCAGTGAGACGCGCACTAGTAAGGTGCTGTGTCTTTGTCTTATTCAACAGTGTGTCCACAGCATGAGGTACCATGACTGTGAGATCCGTATCAAGGACGGGCCCTGCCGATTGTCTGATAGAAACAGCCACCGCCGCGGCAGCCCTCAGGCAGCTCGGGAGAGCTCTGGCGACTTTATCAAGAATAGCAGAGAAATACGCGCAGGGTCTCTGCTTACCACCGAAACCCTGTGTTAGAACAGAAAGCACGCAACCATCCGCCTCATGTGTATAAAGCACAAAAGGCTTCTGGTAATCAGGAGTACCAAGCACAGGAGCAGAGCAAAGCGCAACTTTTAATTGCTCAAAAGCTTGCTGGCATGCAGATGTCCAAGGCAAGGGTTCATGCACGTCTTTAGTGGTCAGGTAAAGGAGGGGTTTTGTTAGTAAGGAATAGTTAGGGATCCAATGTCGACAATACGAAGTTATACCAATGAAGGTGCGTACCTCTCGTTGGGTCTTAATAACAGGCATATTAGTAATAGCAGCTATGCGTTCAGTTGTTAGTCTGCGACCCTCCTTCGACAGTAGGTGACCTAAATAGGTGACCTGTCGACAATATTGAAATTTTGAGAGTGACACCTTGTGTCCATGATGTGGCAAATGTAACAGCAATTTAACCTTGGCCTCTTTACAACCATCTTCAGTGTCTGAAGCCACAAGGAGGTCGTCAACGTACTGTAACAGCACATTACCAAGGGGAAGCTCCAAGGAATCCAATTGAGCTTTCAAAGCTTGGCTATAGATACTCGGACTTTCTGTATAGCCTTGTGGAGCACGGCAGAATCTAAAGCTCCTTCCGGCTATTGCAAATCCAAACAGATATCTGCTATCTGTATGGATTGGAATGCTGAAGAAAGCATTCTTCAAATCGATCACTGAAAAGAATTTTGCTGACAGGGGAATCATTGTCAAGATCGTGGTAATGTCTGGAACCACAGGATACTGGGGAACCACTACTTTATTAACCTCTCTAAGGTCAATGACAAAACGATAAACATCAGGGTGGGCATCAGAAGAATCCAAAGGTGTCTTTTTAAGTATAGGAAGGATAGGGCTATTACACACATTCGCTACTGTCTCTACAACCACACTACACTTAATCAAATCCTGTATTATTTGCAATAAGGCCTTTTCTCCTGCCTGGGATATCTTGTATTGGGGAATACGCGGCAATTTAGCATTGTCTTTGATCTGTATAGAGACTGGTGGGATCTGGAGCTACCCCACATCTGTGTCTCCTGTAGCCCATAATGAGCGTGGCACATCTTTAAACTCGGCAGGAAGGGGGGCATCCTTTGCGAGGCGTTGCTTGGCACGTGCCACTCGTGGTCTAAAAGTCATGTAAACACCGTCTGGAGAACAAAAAATTGTCGCATGCAACCTTTTTAACAAATCCAATCCTAACAAATTCTCCCCACAATTGGACGTTAATAGAAATGGTGAGTCAACGTAAAGGGGCCAATAGTCAAAGCAAGAGGTTTGGAAATCGGCCTAACGACCGGCACGCCTGAGAAACACACCGAAACATTGTTTTGGCCAGGCAGAGCTGCCCCCGGGACCAGTGAACGGGAAACAGAGTTATTCATAGCCCCTGTATCAACTAAGAATTTCTCGGTCGTACCATGTAAATCTGCAGTGACATATGGTCCACACTGATCTACAGGCACCGGAACTGGTCCCTTACCCTGTCCCTGGCTGTCCTAGCTGTGAGACATCCCTGTGACTTCGTCCATGTCATAGTCGTCATGATAGTACTGTCTCCCTCGGGGGTCGTCGAAGTAGTTCCCGCTCTGTCTATTAGATGATGTGTTCTCTGATCGCATGTCCCCACGGCCTCTTCCTCCCCTTCCACGTCTTCCAAACCCCCCACCTCTCGGGGTCTCACCTCTGCGACAACTCCGGGCACTCATTCCGCCAATGTCCCTCCTGCTTGCAATATGCACATTGATTGAGCCCAAGGGGTGCATTCGAAGTACCACCCCTGTTAGTCCGGGGCAGCCGCTGGGCCGAACCTCTTCCTCTTCCCCTCGCAACCTGCTGCATCAACACCCTCGTCTTCAAATCCTTTGACTTTTTCTCCACCTTCTCTTTGTCCTCATTCTCTCCATACTCGTAGTACTGTGCCATACTCAAAATTACTGACGGGGAAGAGGTGCTCCAAGTGCTTTCTGAAGTCTGCCACCTAGTCGCAATCTCCGGAAGCAAGTTGTTAACAAACCTGCTGACAAACAACCGGACACCACCTTCCAATGACAGATCCTGGCCACTAAAGTCGAGAAACACCCCTTCAAACCTAGTAAAGAAATCAGACACACTCTCGTCCTTCTTCTGACGACATGAAGTCAACTTGTCCCAATCCACCCGTCTCGGTGGGATAAAGGAATGCATATAGGTGATAATGCGACCCGGTAAAGCCAATATCTCCGCCTTCGGCTTGTCACCGGGCTTGCGGTCCTTATCCCACACCCTGATCTGATCCCATGTTCCTCCCAATTCCACCACATGGTCCTGTGTATGCACTTGCCTCCATATATTCACCGGTACCAACAAGCCAAAGAACAACTCAATATCTGCTAACGTCATCACCGTGGAGGACGCCGCCTCTGTCAACTCTTTATAGTACGCAGTCTGGTTTTTCCTAGGGTTGGGCAACTGACTTTTAAGGGATATTACCTCACTCCTCTTCCAAGGAGTATAGATCCACTGTTCCTGAAACCGAGCATCAACTCGTGGCCTAATTACAGTATTCGTGGAGCCGCGCAATTCTGGTATTTCAGGATGATAAATGGGATGGACCTCCCTCATGGGGCACTGGGTCACTATCGTCGGAACCTTTTGGAGCAATCTGCTCCGATAACCCACCAATGTCATTACATTGCTAAAAACTTCATTAGGAGCCATACCTGTAGCATATACCCTGTCCCGTATGTCATAGATGATCTGCGGTGCAACACCCTGGAAACACTGCTCCCACAGTCCTATTAGCGTGGCCGACATGTGCTTAAGGGCATGTTGCTGTATGAAGGGCTCGTAATCTTTCATCACACTCCACACATCCTCCACACTATAGATCGGGCTCCGAGCCCACTGAGCCGCCTGATTCGCCATCATTTGCTTCTCATCACCCACAGCAGAACGCATCAACACTTTGTCCACACGGTCTCGTGCTGCCGACCAATTCCCTTCATGTATCCTTCGTACAGGAGTCTCACCATACTGCAGTACTTGGGGTGTCGTACTTAAGGGAGAAAGAGCAGATGAGGAGACAGGTATCATCATGTAAGGAGACAGTGTTGTAGGGGTGAAAGGGGGTGTAACAGTAGATACAGAGTCAGTAGACGGAACAGGAGAGCTAACGGCTCCCGCCCCTGTTACTGGCGTGAGCAGAGAGGAAGCAGGCGGGGCTGGGGCCGAAGCAGTTGGACTAGAGGCAGAAATACTAGAAAGAGCGGCACCAGAGGCCCGGAACTGAAATGTTGGAACCCTTGGGCATATCTGCTCGGGAGCATAAGGTGGAGGAGGGCGCGAATCCAATAGCTCTTCAACGAAAACGTCACCTTCCTCCCTAGTAACATAGAAAATTTCGATTGCAGACAGATAAATGCTATCTGCACATTCTATGCCTTTCTCAATCTTTTCCCTTTCATAGGCCACTGCTTTCTGCGTTATAGTTTGCGTCTGTCTCTTCTGGGCCTCTTTCACTGCTCTCATACGCCGCTGCTTTGCTTCCTTCTGCCATACTCTTATGGAATCAAACACCGACTGTCTGCTCTTTTTGGCGAACAATTTGTCCTGCAAGAAATTCAATTTTTGCTCATCAAACGAGCCAGTAAGTGGCCATTGTAACTCAGCATTGTCCCTCGTATATTTATTCCACAATGTGCTAAACATAATAGGGCCAATACCGTGCTTGACGTATACATCAAAATTTGGGGTACCCTCCGGAGGCGCAGGCTGACTCTTCCAATCGAGCCTCAGTAGAACAACACCGACATCCAAAACACCCCAATTTGCTTAAACAAGGCATCTTAATATAAGACACATGCACTGTCCCTAACGGACAAGTATAACACCAGCAACAGTAATATAAAGAAAAGATAAATAATAAAAATCATTCAAGAACCAAACCAAATGGTCCAGAGACCACTCCCTACAGTCCGGAGACTATCAAGTTCAAGAAGACAGGCTCGAGCCCCAGACCTTTTCAAGCATTGACCAAATTACCAGTTGGCCTGGCAGATTGTTCGCGAACAGTCCCAGACCTTTTCAAGCGCGGGCCAAATTTCCAGTTGGTCTGGTAGACTGCTCACAAACACTCTGTGCCTTTTCAAGGGTCCGCAAACCCACCAAGTTCAAGACAAGACAGCCCGAAGACCGTACCAAGACACAGCCCGTCGACTCGTGTTATTCAAGCAAGGCAGTCCGAAAACTGCACCAAGACAGTCCGGAGACTGTACCAAGACACAGCCTGTAGGCTCTTGCCGTTCAAGAATGGCGCCATTTTTCCAAGAATCAAATCACTCACCTGGTGCACACAGGTCGAGTCAAATTATTCTCCACTGCCGACTCTTCGGACCAAACGGTCAACTCCAAGGTTTCGCCTTCTCAGGACCCCAGCCGGTGACCACTAGACGAGGAGTCGCCCGATCAGACGGGCGCGGCAGCTGCGAGAACCAAGCTCGATCATGTGGGGTACCCCGATCGGACCAACCGAACGCAACCCCTACCCTGCAACCCGGTTACGGGTGAGCTGGATCACCTTGCGGGGTCCCTGTTTGGGTGCCAACTGAAGGGAGTGGCCCCTAGGGGCCACACAGGTTACTCACAACCACCTGCTGTGCCTTCCCAAGTAATGAAGAGTCGGTCAGACAGTAGAGAATACAAACACACCTTTATTAGCAATGCTCTGCAGAGGAGTCCAATCTGACCTGCACCCTAAGATGTCTGCTGAGGGACTGACCCCCCAACAGTCTGCAGTGAGTAATCATTCTTCCCAAGAAGCCTTCGACCACGCCCACAGTGGAAAGTTACCGGCCTGGGCCGAACATTAACAAAGAAGGCACAGGAGGATGGGCTACCACCTGCGAGATGGGTACATGCTATCTGTGATTCGAGGTCACCGCGCTGAGTCTCAGCGTCTCCCAACGTGGGAGCAGAACTACACACTCAGATAGGTATGCGAGGACAGAATGGCCTATTCATTAGTAAGTCGGAAAACAGCATTGAACAGAGAAAATAATAACGAAATACAGTGTTCTGCTGAGGCAAGCAATACGAATGATGAGGCCTAGTTCAGACATGGCCTAAGCGGCCCAATAGGGATTACGAAATACAAAATGGAGTCACACTGGCTAACTACAGGAAAGCTTGCACGTTGCAGGGATAACTCAGTGGGTTGCATAATGTGAATACAAATGGCGTATATTTAGCCACACACTGCTAACCTAATATAGCATGATACGAGTGCATAGCAGGGATGGGATTTTCAAACCTAACAGTAGGCTCCTCATCTTTGGTTTAAAATTTTGTGAAGTAGCTTGAAATCGTGCGTCCAGTGCGTGACATTCTAGGGAGGCAAAGTGAAAGAAAACACGCTTGACATGTGCGAAGTGTGATGTCAATTCATCTAAGTAACATGCACAATTAATATTTATTTACAGTTTGCACCAAAGACATTTCTGCATCTGCACATCTGTTACCATCCATGACTGACTACAAGTAAACCCAAATGGATCCTACTTTGCCTACCCAAATTCAGGCCTTTTCCAATTCATACCCCTGCCTGCCCTGCAGCGCTCACTCGAAAGACACACAAAGTCTTGAAAGTTTGCTTCACTTTTAAGCTTTGGCTTCCGGTATTACTACAAAAGCAGGGTGAGGTGGCAGTGTGCAGAGTTAGTTACTGTCTTGCTTTCGCCCCTCAGATAATACAGAATCTTCCACACGGTAGCTCAAACCCACAGGGCAAAGCAGGAGACCTAACACAGCACCTTTAGAAAAGGGTTATTTTACAAAATGCAAGGACTCTCTCTTTTAGAATAAGGCTTGGGGTTTTATTTTACACAATGCTCTCTAACAGAAAGGCTTTCCCAGATGCCAAATGCAGAACATTCAAATATATATAGAGATATATATATATGTTTATATGCAAGCAGTAATAACACACTTGATAGATGCAGCAGTTAAATGCATGAATAATACCATGGATAAACAAGCAGCAAGTAATATGAAACAACACTCAAGAAAATATAATATGCTGGACGTCCTGCAAGAGATCAGAAAGATATATATACATCAGATACATCAAATGATTACTTTGGATGTGCACCTCAACTCACTCACACATCACAAAGAAAACACCTCAAATGATCAAAGCCACTGGCCAAACATCACAATGGCAATAATCAAAACTCAACACTTCAAATGACCACAGCCACTGGAACCACGCATCACAATGGCACTAGTCAAAACTCAATACTTCACCTGGTGCAAACACTGCATCTTAGCCCACTCCTGACCGAGGGATTAACAGCCGTGGTTAAGAGCCTCAGCAACCAGGGTGCCACGCTCCGAAGTAGACCCGTCCGTCCCCGTTCGGATTCCAAAATCCCGGTTTCTAAGTCAACAACCCTCCGCTTTATAATCACAAAACACACTAGAAGGTTCGAGAAACCTCCCTCCGCGCCAGGAACCTTGCTGAAACTAGCCAGCTTCCAGGCAAGCATTCCATGGCAGAAAGGAGTTCTCACGTTCCCTCGCTTGTTCCAGACGAAAGCCTTTCAGGGTACATTAAACAATCTCTCACAAAACAATCCTTGAACGTGATTAACCCAAACAACTTGCAAGCGCTGCTGTGCACGCAGAAAAGCTGAAGCCAAGCAGAGTCAGAAAACAGGATGACATGAGGCCATGTCAAAGCCAATAGTAAGAACTTCATAATTCTACCAATGTACAACACAATGCACATTTGTGCACAACTGCTTATAGATTCACATACTTCATCTCTCAATGTCCTATAGCATCACATACTTCATCTCTCAATGTACAACACCGAGCACATTTGTTCATCACTGCACTTCGAGACCAAAAAGTACACTCCACACCTCTCTCTCCCTCGCATGCTTTCAAATGAACATCCCACACCTTCTGTTCTTGGCAAGGCTGTTCTACCCCGTGACAGCTCCCACTGAAAGACAGCAAGATTACAAGAAATAAACTTTTAAGAGAAGCAAAGCATATGCAGGACCATCCTACATTCAGGCTAGGATAAAATAACACACCAAAATCAATTAAAATAATGGTAGTCAAAGGTCATCACAGGGTGTCAGACCACAAGAGTGCCTCTAGCACTACAGTTACACACTGTGATTCACAACAATTATTAATTAATCAACACTCAGGGCCGGACTGGGAACCAAAAGCAGCCCTGGCAAGTTTTGCTAGACCAGCCCCCATACGGTGCGCAGCGAGCTTAACGACTGCTAGAGGTGTTTGGGGGGGAATTCTCCCTCAAGAACATTTTGTAAAAAGAAAGACCAAAATGGTGCACAACACATTTTCCATTACATATTTAGCTGTATTAACTTTCAAAGCATAGTAAATCGGAAATGATGACCTGACATAAGCACCCAGGCCAGAAAGCATGGAAATGTTATACATAGCATCCAGGCCATAAACCGTGGAAATGTCACACAAAAGCACCCAGGCCAATAACTGTGGAAATGTCACACATAAGCCCTAAGGCCAGAAAGCATGGAAATGTCACACGTAAGAACCCAGGCCAGAAAGCATGGAAATCTCACGCATAAATACTCAGACCAGGAAGCATGGAAATGTCACACAAAGGCACCCAGGCCAGAAAGCATGGAAACGCCACACAAAGGTACCCAGGCCAGAAAGCATGGAAACGTCACACAAAGGTACCCAGGCCAGAAAGCATGAAAATGTCACACAAAGGCACCCAGGCCAGTGGCTCTGGAACAATCATGTTGGTGCTGCCCTCAATGTTACATCTCTGAAGTCATAAGATTGTGAAATATCCAAACATCACACTAAGGACAAACATAGCAAATGAGCCTTGCCCATTCCCGCGGAGGTGGTAAGGGTGTGATTAGGTATATGGCAGTGGAGCATTTAGAAGACCACTGCTTGTTTAGTGGTGTTGGTAAACTGTATGAACCAAATCTTTCCACAATCCTAAACTCACCAACCCCAAGTGCCTCAACTTCCTGCTCTATCCAGTGCTGTGGTAGAATTCCTGCTTATCGGCTGATGCTTTGGACAGTTGGGTAGCTACCAGATATCGCTAGTTGTTAATGCTATGTAGGCATAGCTCCACGAAGCAGCGGTAACGATTCAAGATGGCTCGACGTAGGACTCGGAAGCAAAGCGAGCCCTGTGAGGAAGACAGGTTGTATAGAGGGGACCTGGCTCCTGCCGTCCCATCCGGTATGTTTAGTACCTCCAGGGCTTGGCACTTTAACTTAAGGCAATCTAAGGAATGGGCTGGCTAGGTGAGCTGGCCTCCCTCGAAATGGGGAAAACTCTGACTTACCCAGATCTGAAAAGCGGACCCGTGCCTTGGGTCAAGGCCTCAAGGGCACTTTGCAGGCAGCATGTAGGCCAGTGTTTAATGGTAAGAGTGAAATTGCAAGCTAGCCCGAGCCTATCCCAGAGATGCTTGTGCTGGCAGGGATTTTTCGCTGAACTTCCTGCAACAGCTGTGTGTTGTAGCTACTACCAGGTGTATATTTACGAGGGATAACTTTACATCTATGTTCTGGCTTGAACACCTGTGCAGACTTATTTATTTACCATATCATACTTACACATTTGAAAAATAAACTTCATTGTAATGACTTTTGGGACTAAGAATCGGAGGCCTAAAGTATTATAGATATTTTGGATTCCAGTTTTGTTGCAGGCCACACTAGAGAAATATTTTTTCTCCAGAGCAAAATAGAGTACATTTTCACCATAACCTTGTCCTAAAAATTACAAACATCGCTCAAAGGTGTAGAACAATCACGGACGTGTAACACCCTGTTTATGAGCATAATGTAGCGGATGCTTTAATAAAGGGTGATAATTCAGCTCAAAACGTATGATTCAGACAATCTTGATGCACAAATGTGTGCAATGTCTGATATTTATATGTTTCTCTCGTCTTTATTGCTTGATTTTGCTCACCAGAAAGTCATTAATAGTCGTTGAAATGCCACTCATAATTACACTGAATTGACTGAAATTATGAAAATGGCACTCATAGGAATCTGAAACCTTGGCAGCTATGCGGCGGGTGTCAGTGTCACTGGGCGAAGGGTGCACTGCAACGAGAGCAGAAGGACTTCACTACCTGACAAATGAAACTCTCCACTGTGAGCCCTGCTGCCAACTGAAGAGCGCTTCCTTCCAGGCCTGGCTGTTCCCTATTTACTCATCCAGCTTCTGCTGCGAGGTAACCAAGCTGCTTCCTGCAGGAGAGATTATATCCTGCTGCCAATGTCTATACTTGCTGTTAATGGCCCCCTACCTGAGTTAATGGCCCAACTCACAGGCCTATAAGGGAGAGGGCGGCCCTTTAATAAGTGGTATTGACATACACAGAAGGTTAATAAAGCCGTTAGAGCATTCCGCCCAATGGTAATATGATGTTCTAAAATAAACAAGGGGAGGAACAATAGGCAAACACCGGAATGTTGGAAACATTGGAATGTTGTAGATGTATACCAGTCATTACTGGTCATCAGCATTCAATTAAAGGAGCTCCCGGCATTCCAGTACGTGGAATCGTATTGTATTACGTGTAAGATGGGTCAGGAAGAAAAACATTGTATCACATATACAGAACATTTAAAATGTCACAGCGTAAAAAGAGGGCTCTATGGAAATTTGAGGCCGCAGAACCGCTGGGCTTCTGGGAATTAGTTACAGGCTTTCCTAGCTTTACCTTATGCCTCTGTCAACCTTCAGCTTCAAAGCACCAGAGCTGGACACAAACCAAAATACACAGGCAACACGCACAGACAACACGCACAGCCACCTGTACACACCACTGTGTGTGGGAGGGAAACCTGCCCATCTTTGTACATGTGGTCTACCTCTTTGCACCCCGCACCCTTCTCCCTCATAGAGTCAATCGCTTTGGCTTCAGAAGCATTTAACACAGGTATAGCTTTGACAACAAGAGCGCAAGCTTCCCTAACACAAAGAACAGTTACACGACAAGAGGATGCAGTGACAGCATTGCAAGATTCCCAAATGTGAATCACAAGCTGTGGCCACCTGCCATGTGCTGCCATCACCTTATGTGCATTACTTGCACTTGCAAACTTTTATAAGTTAAATGAATAATGTAAATTTCATACAAGTTTGTACATAAATACTGTTGCACTTAACAACACTGCAGTCTTCTCTTTACAGACTACAAATGCACTAATGCATGGCTGATGCCACCACCAGTGTTTAATTACATCAACTGATCAACTGGGCTGGAGGGCATTTGTATTCTTTGAAGAGAGGATCACAACTTTGTATACGTAATTGGGGGGGGTGTGGGAGGGGGGGGTTTGTCACCCAGAGATACTTTAAGGCAAGGGCAAAGTGGGCAATTAATGTGGGCCCCCACCTCCCAAGGCCCTCCCTGGTATTCTTTCTCTCTCTGACAAGCTTCTATTTTTCTCTCTAAATCTCTCACCCCCACCCCCTGTCTACTTCTAACTCTGATTGTCTTTCTCTACCTGTTCCTCCCTCAACACCCTGTCTTTCTATATATCTTTCCTTTTCTCCTCACTCATCTCTTGCGCCATCAACTCTCTCTCGGTATCTGACCTCACGGCTCATCCCTCTTTACCTCTGTCTCTCGCTGCTTCCTACCCTTCCCTCACTACCCTCTTCTAAGTTATTCTTCACCTCACCTCCCTCTTGCTACCATGCTTCTGCGGCTGGTAGTAATAATGAAGTGAAGAAAGTAGAGGTATAAATAAACTTCATTAAGCCCCAGGTATTTCCTTAGTAGACACATACTGCAGCTCTGCCGGCCTCCGCCATAAATAAAAGCAAACAATTCTTAGGAAAAATAAATCTGCACGAGTCACTCAAGAAAGCCAGTGGCACGAAGAGTCCGCTGGGCTGCCTCTTTAATCAAATGCTCAGGTGGCGCGCGGTCTTAGCCCCCCCGGCCAGGACTAGGAGGCTGAAAGCCGCTACGATGCGTGTTATAGATTGCTTCGAAGTTCGAATTAAATTAATGGAGGACATTGCAAGGCTGACGCTGAGCTACTCCTGTCAGTTGTTTTTGCACATCGTCCTAAATACATATTTTTTTTGTTTAAATCATCTTTATTAACCTTTTGTTTGTGTTGCATGTTATAAAGAAAGCATACAGTCAGAACAGCGCTCATGACATCAGTAGAAAAAGAAGAAAATTGATTGCCAGTGGCACGGTACACAATAACTATTATCAAATCGTGTGGCAATATCTCAAAAAGAACAGAGCAATGCTGACAAACCACGGTACTAGGTAGCATGTGAATAATGTAGGTACAGTGCAGTTCAAACTCAACCGGAGACATAGGGCACAACCTAATGAGGACAACTAAAGTGAAGGAAGGTTAAGGGAGAGTCGCACAAGACCTGCTGCCGCATCCAATGTAGCTGGGGGGGTCAAAAACCGCCAAGACTTAGTGACAGTGGGGCTCTGAGACAGAGGAGTTGAAGCGGTGCAGGTGTTGGCGTTAGACCGCATTCACTCCATTGGGGTCTTAAATACATATTAAGGCACAATTACATTACAACTTTACAAGCACAAACCATGGCATGCCGCACGCTTAAAGAGCCTTTAAGACTATGGGCTCATTCATTAGGTGTGCAACTACTTACTGGTAGGAAAGAAGGCAACCAGTTTATTTAACATCCTGCTTTTCATGGCATTTATATATATATATATGGCTCATGGATTTTAGTGTCCTAGGGACAGTTCAAGGAAACTGGAGCTAAAAGTCTTCCAAGGCAGTGCAAGTAGGAACCTCAATCCGTCGGTCTATAGGCCCAAGGCATGCATAGGTAAATGCAGAGAACGAATTATTCGGCTGTGGCAGGGCAGTGGTTGATGCCAAACTACACTCACCTGCTAAAGCCCACAGGACCCTGCTATTCTATAGGCCTTATCACTTTGGACAGCAGGCGACATGCAAGCTGACGCAACACAATTAAAGGAAGGCTGCTGTTTGCTAGTGGGTTCGAGAGTGAGAACGTGATCCAGACCTCCAAAGTCCTGCTAGAAGCCTCGTATTAGGATTGCTGCAGCAAACACTGGTGTTGATATCCCTGCGTAGGCCAGTGCTGGGACCCTATGTGAACCCTCCAATAGCCTGTACAAAGCAAAGCTTGTAGTGACGTGTTTACGTAGACCAGAGGGTGTTGGTTGGGTAGTCTTTATGTCCCTCCCCCCAAGCTATCCACCCTCTTATGCAGTTCAGAAAATTGGCTCTGCGCCATTTTGTTTCCATACATCTGTAATTTAAAGACCTAGAACATTCATCCAGTGCAGAGAGAAGCATAGACACAAAGGAGGGGCAATGACATGAAAGATACCATAAGAATTTAATATTAGATGTGTCGCTTGTCCAGGTCTGACGCGAAAGGTTGAAGTTTGAACTGATCGATCGGAGCTATTTATAATTAATGCTTGCTACACACAGGGACAGGTGCGTTGTTCTGTTTGGGTGGATCCTTGTTCGGAAGAGAAATAAACACCTGCCCTATTGTACCCAATAGCATGGACCGTGGTATCAGGGGAAAGCTTGTGATAGAGGTTTTGTGACTAAAGGTGGCTACCGTATTCCATTTCCTGTGTGCCATCCCCGATAGCGGGCATTCCAGGACTGCGAGACAAGTCTGTTTCTTGGTAGCCTGCACGGATATAGCCACTCTGAAGCAGGGGAGGATACTTCATGGGCAGAGGCTGGGCAGGGCCTTTAACTTAACCCCGGCCGGGCCTTACTCGTGATATAACAGTGTACGGCCGGCGGCCGCTACTAGGCCAGGCAGTGCATCATTGAATCTTGTGGAGCCGGAGCTAACACAATCAATCAATCAATCAATCAATCACAGAATTTGTAGAGCGCACTACTTACCCGCGAGGGTCTCAAGGCGCTGGGGAGAGGGAAGGGGGAGGGTGCTGCTACTGGTCGAACAGCCAGGTCTTGAGTAGCCTCCTGAAGGTCAGCAGGTCTTGGGTCTGTCGTAGGCTTAGTGGAAGGGTGTTCCAGGTCTTGGCGGCGAGGTGTGAGAAGGATCTGCCGCCGGTGGTTGTTCTTCGAATGCGAGGGAAACGGCGAGGGAGAGGTCGGCGGAGCTGGCGGTTGGGGACGTAGAAGAAGAGTCGTCTGTTGAGGTAGGCTGGGCCAGTTTTGTGGAGTGCCTTGTGTGCGTGGATGAGGAGTTTGAAGGTGATCCTCCTGTCGACGGGGAGCCAGTGCAGGTTCCTCAAGTGGGGAGTGATGTGGCTGTGGCGTGGTACGTCGAGGATCAGGCGTGCGGAGGCGTTTTGTATGCGTTGCAGTCGCTTGATGAGCTTGGCCGGAGCTCACGCGTAGAGGGCGTTCCCATAGTCAAGTCTGCTACTGACGAGGGCCTGGGTGACTGTTCTTCTTGTGTCTGTCGGGATCCACCTGTAGATCTTGCGAAGCATGCGGAGGGTGTTGAAGCAGGAGGAGGAGACTGCGTTGACTTGCTTGGCCATGGAGAGCGTTGAGTCGAGGATGACTCCCAGGTTGCGTGCGTGGTTGGTGGGTTTCGGGGCTGCTCCCAGCGTTGTTGGCCACCAGGAGTCGTCCCAGGCTGAGGGGTTGGAGCCGAGGATGAGGACCTCCGTCTTGTCCGTGTTCAGCTTTAGTCGGCTGATCTTCATCCAATCGGCGACGGCCTTCATTCCTTCATGGAGATTGGCTTTGGCGGCGAGGGGTCCTTGGTGAGGAGAGGATCAGTTGAGTGTCGTCGGCGTAGGAGATAATGTTGAGGTCGTGCTGTCTGGCGATGCGTGCGAGCGGGGCCATGTAGATGTTGAACAGTGTTGGGCTGAGGGAAGATCCCTGGGGTACGCCGCAGATGATCTCGGAGGCTTCGGAAAGGTGGGAGGCGGACTCTCTGGGTTCTGCCGTCGAGGAAGGAGGTGGTCCATTCCAGGGCCTTGTCTCGGATCCCTGCGTCGTGGAGGCGTGCGCGTAGAGTGCGGTGGCAGACAGTGTCGAAGGCGGCGGAGAGGTCCAGCAGGATGAGGGCTGCGGTCTCACCATTGTCCAGCAGGATCCTGATGTCGTCGGTGGCGGCGATGAGGGCAGTCTCAGTGCTGTGGTTGCTGCGGAACCCTGATTGGGATGGGTCCAGGATGCTGTTTTCTTCGAGGTATCGGGTTAGCTGTTTGTTGACGATCTTCTCGATGACCTTGGCTGGGAACGGAAGCAGGGAGATGGCCCGGAAGTTCTTGAGGTCTCTCGGGTCCGCCTTGGGTTTTTGAGTAGGGCGTTGATCTCTGCGTGTTTCCAGCTCTCTGGGAAGGTCGCGGTCTCGAAGGAGAGATTGATGATGTTGCACAGGTGGGGTGCGATGGAGCTGCTGGCTTTGTTGAAGATGTGGTGCGGGAAAGGGTCTGACGTGGAGCCGGAGTGTATTGTGCTCATGGTCTTGATGGTGTCCTCGATGTTCACGCTGGCCCAGGCTGGCAGGGGGTCGTGGTCGATGGTGTGTGGCGGGTCTGGTGCATCGATCTTAGTTGGGGCTGTCTGGGTGTTGAAGCTGTCGTGGATGTCGGCGATCTTGCGGTGAAAGAAGGTGGCGAGGGAATCGCACAGGGGTTGCGACGGCGGGATGTCGTTGGTGTTGGAGCTGGGATTGGAGAGTTCCTTCACTATGTTGAAAAGCTCCTTGCTGTTGTGTGCGTTGTTGTCGAGGCGGTCTTTGAAGGAGATTCTCTTGGCGGACCTGATGAGGTGGTGGTGGTTACGGATGGCGTCTTTGTGGGCTGTGTGGCTGTCCGGTGTCTTATCACTGTGCCATTTCTTCTCTAGTTTCCGGCAGGTACGCTTGGAAGCTAGGAGTTCCGAGGTGAACCAGCTGGCTCTTTTGGTGGTGTCACTGTAGGTGAGCTTTTTCAGCGGGGCGAGGGTGTTGGCACAGTCGTCCATCCATCGTCTGAGGTTGCAGGCAGCGTCGTCGGTGTTGGATGGGTCGGAGGGAGGGCTGAGAGCGAGGGTTGCCCGAAGTTGGTCTTCGGTGACTTTGCTCCAGCAGCGGCGTGGGATCTGTTGGGTGCGGTGGTGTGTGGTGGGTTTCTGGAAGGTGAAATGGATGCAGCGGTGGTCGGTCCAGAGGAGTTCCGTGGTGTGGCTGAAGGAGACGTGGGAGCTTGAGGAGAAGATGGGGTCAAGCGTGTGGCCGGCGGAGTGGGTCGGTGTTGTGACGAGCTGGCTCAGACCGAGGTTGGCGAGGCTGTCGATCAGGGTGGTGGAGTTGCTGTCGTTGTTGTTCTCCAGGTGAAAGTTCAGGTCTCCGAGGAGGATGTAGTCGGTAGAGGTCAGGGCGTGCGTGCTGATGAAGTCGGCGATGGAGTCGCTGAACTGGGGTCGGGGCCCAGGGGGTCTGTAGACAAGGGTGCCTCTAAGGGTGGTGTTGGGGTCCGTGTGGATCTGGAAGTGCCTGTGTTCGGCGGTGCTGAGAGTGTCGTCGGTGCTGGTCGAGACCCTGATGGTGTTCTTGTGGACGATGGCGATTCCTCCTCCTACTGCGTTGATGCGGTCTCTGCGGGTGATCTTATAGCCGTCTGGGATGGCTATGGCGATGTCGGGGGCGGAGGAGTCGTTCATCCAGGTCTCAGTCAGAAAGCGACGTCTGGTGATGATGTGTCGAGCAGGTCCCAGAGCTCGACGGCGTGTTTGCGTGCGGAGCGGGTGTTCAGTAGGATGCACCGGAGGTGGTTGAGGTCCTTCTTGGCGGGCGCCTCGGTGGCTCTGAGGCTGGTGTAGCTGCAGTTCCGGCAGGTGAAGGGACCATGGGTGCGTTTCGGGGCGGCTTTGAAGCAGTTGTGTGTCCGTCCGGGGTTGAGAGCGTGGAGTGTGGTGGCATCGTATCGGCGTCGGTCCTCGAGGCTGGAGCGGGGTGCGCGCGGCCCAGGGGTTCTGGCGCTGGGCGCGGTCCAGTCACGCGTCGCCACCATGCCCTAAAAAATAAGCGGCATTGGTTTGGCAATGGGCATGGCATATTGGCATGTCTACATAGTACTTTACTTATCGTTACTCGTGGTGGACCGGGCGGCCGGGGCACTGCACTGCCTTTATTAAGTGTTAGGCCTGGTGCTGCTGCCTGCCCTCAACGTCATCTAGCTGACTTGAACGCTGATGACTCGTGGGGTGCTGGTGTGCCGGAGCGTGACAATATGAAAAAAATCTGCGCTTGTTGCCTGCATCCCCACAGCCCCTACCCCCGCAGAACCAAATCCAGCCCAATCAATGTCCTGCCCACCGGCAACACTGAACTAAGGACCGCCAATGCCAACCATCATATCATATGTATCTTGGCTCAGGCTCTCACAGCCGCAACACTCTTCACCGGGACTCGGGAGACGAGAACAACACTGCGCCGAGTCAGTGAGGTAGATATATCAATATCATCAATGCCATGTGTGACGTGCAGTAGATGCGGGTAGACCCGGCCTTGATAAGTAGGTGCAGGTGCTAAGCACCGGAAGGCACCAGCACAAATTAAGCCATTTCCATAAGGTGCCATTCCTCTTCATCAAAATCACAATTCTTTCCCCAAGAACAAAAGCAGATGAATGGACTGTTTAGGAAGGAAGAAATGGCAAACACCTGCACCTCCACTTTAATTACTGTGCTCCCCAGCCCAGGACTTGATCTCTTAGATTCCATGCACCACAAGCATGTATCGAGGATCATGGTTTTACTTGTCGATATAACACCAGGCTGAATAAAAGTGAGGTTAAGGTTTTGCATCACTGAGCGGTACATAGTATTCCACCATCCCATCATCACTTTCAAAGTTCATGACTTACTTTCATGTTATTCAAATCGTTCTGTTCTCATTCTTTCTGAATTTGACGTTGCCAATAGAAAGGTCTCTGAGTACTTGAGATGTCAAAAGGACCATGAAGAGAACTTGATCAAAACTAATGTTATACGTAATTTCAAACAGCTGAATGTGAATTATGGATCCATGCAGAAATGCTTGTTGTCCTCAAAGCAGTCCAAAACCTAAATCGTTTGTATCCATCTTTACTCCTTGTTTTCGAGAAGCTAACAGAGCAGTTCTGAATAGATGAAAGCCTCCCTCCACAAAAGGAAAAACATCCCTTTGTGAATGAGAAAGGTCCCAATCCCCAAGATTTGCAGAGTGACGCACACCTCCAAATAGTATTGCATTCAATCTAATGGTTTATGATTCTTAAAGATCTGATCGTGAAGGGGAGTGGTATTGTACAAGGCCTCCATTATAAATGTCTTTGAATACATTATCAGCCCACCCACCACTCGCATTAAACCACAAGTATAGCTTAAATTGTTGGTTGGATTATTACTCTGACCTGCTCATCAAAGTGAAATGCCTAACTCACACCACTGTGCTTTCTGGTACAGTGGAGCACTTATAGAGGGTGATGTTCATGAGCATTCTTTCCACTTTTCTAGATGGGAGGGTGGATTCAGTTAACGTGGGCTTTTCAGCCACATGTGTTTGGTAGAGTTAAAAATACATTTTGATTGGCTTTAGTAAAGAATAAACAAAATGTTACTTCATGTGGACATGTTTCCTGTGAGATCATGTTTTTAAATGAAGTGACCTGAAATCCCAAGCATTGTTGGAGATATTCTAATGTTCAAGAACGTTTGAGGAACAAACCCATGATACAGAACTACAGTGACGAGCACCTTTTCAATTTTGTTTGTTTGCAGGATGGAAAGGCACCGAGTGGTCCATGTAGTAGATTAGTGCACGATTCTGGTGTGGTATTAGTAGGAAAAGTCTGATGATTTTTTTTTTAGGGGGTATTTGTAGCAATTACATTTTGATCAGCAACCTTTGATCTGGAGTGGTGGTACAAGGGTAGTGAATGTTGAGCAGTTTGCATAGTTCGTATAAGTAGGTGTTTGGGTTTGCCTTAATTGGGGCAATGTATGTGACAAACAAGTCTGGAATAACGGCCTGTCACTAGCGAAATGAATCTCAAGACATCTAATGTTCATATTGAGTTCAGTGTGTCTAGTTATCCTTGTCTTCTATGCTGCAGCAGGTGGTTTTGAGTGCAGTTTTAAACTCTTGAATAGAGTGGGTGACCGAGATTCCATTTGGTGCGAATTCCAGTGAAAATGGCCTAAGAGGTAGATGGCCCAGAACTTGGAGGCTGCATACAGGTACACTGGTTTGAATTAGACTCGTATAAATGGATATCATTATTTTTGTGGACTAAAAAATTACCCAGATTCCAATTAATTTAACATAGAAAGCAGAACCAATAGCCCTTATTGCGCAACTCTTGTATTCACAGTGATATTTAATTTTATATATCGTCAGTATGTAATCCTAGGTGGTCAACCAATGCAGAATTGTGTTGACAGCATTTCTATCTTACGTAAGGTTGTAAAAGGTCATCCTCTGGACTAAACTTTTTCACAGTCCACTATTGTTTGTTAAAAAAATTAAAAGAAATGAAATGCAGAAGTTAATGTCAGTAAACGGCCTACTGGTTAAGTGGACACTAAACCCCAGTAGATAACCTGCAGTGTAAGGAGAAGTGTCCCGATTACCAGCTGCTAAAATAAAAATAGGAATTTAAAAAAGGTTGCAAGTTTGAAAGAAAAAAGTGCACACTTTTGAATGAAAGCAGAAATGAGTAACAGAGGGTATTTGTTTATTTGTAGGAGCAGTAATCTAAATCATGCTGAAGAAAACCACTAGGCAGGAATTACGTCTAGCACAGACAGCAAGGAACTAAATTCCTTACAAAGTGAACAATGCTTTTCAAATGTTATAGTTCCAAGTACACTGAATGTAAGGTGTAGACAAAAGAATTTAGGACACCCAGGTATTGCACTGCACCGTCACTGTCCCTGCACAAGCCTACTGAATTGCAGCTGCACAGAGACAAATATATCACTGAATGTGTGCATGGTGGCTGCGAGGCGTGCATGTGGGTTTTGCAAAAACACTTGAAAGAACAAAGATTTCCAAACACTAAAATAATTGAATTTAGCATAAATTGTAAAATTGGAAAGGACGAGTTAAACAAATTTACAAGAATACTGAAGAAAGAATAAGCTCGAAGAAAGACTTAAGGCAATCCCTGTGCAGGAAAAAAATAAGAGATCTGACCATGACGACATCCACCCAGGTCAAACAACACAACGCACGACAAATGCTTGTCATGTAGTGAGAATCTTGGCAAAGGCATATACCTAAAGAAAGCATAGCTATAAACGATGCACATGTGCATAGATCAGCAACAAGGGAATCAGTTAAGCGTAGTCCAGGACGAGGCGCCACCATCATTACTCTACTTTCTTTTTTACGAGAGGAGAGAAACGTGTTATCCACCCTGTTACGTCAATGTTATGTTGTAAGCAGTTTAAAGTTTTTCTTTTTAATGGAAACATACTGTGATGTATGATCGTTCAGGCTAATTATTGTTATGAGAAAAAAACAACTTGCATTGTTATGTAACTATTGAACTGATGCGTACCATAAAATAGAAAACCAATAAACACATTTAAACCCAAAAAAAAGAGATCTGACCATGACAAATTAATACTAAAAAGGCATTAAAGTGTTTGAAGTATATGAAAATAACTTGTATCAAGAAAAACCAATAAACACATTTAAACAAAAAAATAGAGATCTGACCATGACAAATTAATATTGAAAAGGCATTAAAGTGTTTGAAGTATATGAAAATAACTTCTGTTATGCAGTTAATAATCGATGAGGTGCTATATAAACAAGATGATTATCTCAACTGAATCCTGTATCCTGAGCATCCTTTTTACTGATATAAAGTAATTCCTCTGTCATGCAGGCACAGTTAATGCCAACAGTAACCTATGGCACTGAAATAATGAAAGGTTGTGACATCTCTGCCTTGAACAAAATACAAACAAAAGTCTATAAAAAAGTTTTTCATATCCATCAAAGCGCATCGCCAGCCCAGGTGCGGCTAGAGTTTGGCTTACTAAATCAGGTCTTTCGGAGCAAAGGCGCCTTTATTAAACTATGTTGGAGGTTGCGTGCTTCTGAAAGCGGGACCATAGATCAACTATGCTGGAAAGAAATAGACAGACAAAAAGAAAAGAAAACGCAAGGATCCTGGGGTAGTTATTTAAACCAGGTGATAGCGGACCTGTCTGCCCAAGACATTTGGAACCTCAGCATAGGTAAGAAGGCTTTCAATAAACTAATCAACGCTACAATAAAACTCTTGTCTCATTCAACGGATGAGAATACCCTACTACAAAGACAGCATGCCTGGACAGTTATCAGCTCATATGGGAAAAGGAAGCCTCAGGAATATTTATCAGCTTATTTCTCACTTACCCTAAAACACCAATTTATGAGGCTGCGTCTTGGCATGTGGGAAACAAAAGACTTAATCCCATCATGGAAGGATCAAAGGGAAAATCGAGACTGCAGACTATGCGGATACAAATATGAATCTATTCAACATGTTTTTTGCGTGTGCCCAAAGTTATTAAAAGAACGGAAGTCACTATTAAAAGCACTACTGAATAGTATGAACATACGAACGTGCAGAGAAGCTGTAATCACCTGGCTCGGCGGGGTCTCAATCCCCCTAGTATGCAGGGGGGTAAAAATGTGTATTTAAAGGAAATTGGTTGAAACTCTGTGGAGATCGAAATAGACTTTTTAAAAACTATTGGACAACTAGAAAAATTTCGAAAAGCAAAATGCCGTCTTATAAATGTGCTGCTACAAAGATATGAACTCCCCAATTCTCCATTTTAAACGAAATTTTAAATAATTTTTGAACAGAAGTAGTCTGTTGATTAACCGTGTAAAAATTTCACTAACGATTTTATGTGTTTATATAAGTATGTAGTAGTACTATTTTAAAATGTCATTTGGTGCAATGGTTTTTGTTTTTAAAAGACCGATCACTTAAATAAATAAATCTGAAATTCCTCTTTGTGTTCAGGTCTTCCTCAAGTGATGCAACTAGAAAAGCATTAGTGACCTTTCACTTGATTCTGCTCCTGTGCCACCGAATCCAGGTTTCAGTTTTTTTCAGACGTTTGACCAATGTTGATTAAATTACAGGAACATCTAATGCAATAGATCACATAACTTGATTTACAGTTGGAAAAGAATTTCAGCTCAGTTAGCTTTTTGTGTGTAGAGATCTTCATATTAGATGTGAAGCCTCAGGGGACATAGTTACTGGTTGCTTATAATGACCAATAATGGCGTTATTGTTTGGAAATTTACAGGTATGCATAACACAATCTAAAATATTGCAGCCACATTTGTATACAAACTGTGGTGGATCAAGCGCATGGTTGCCAGCCCTCACTCAACACATTTCAAGGTTTCTTGATTATTTTTGCAATGTTGTTGGATTGCAGGCATAGCGTAATGATGCAAGTCATCCTTTCGGCTCATTTCTTTCATTTGGGCATAAGGAGTTCTCTTGAGACATTCCAAGCCCTTGTTATTGATTGTTTACCTAACTCACATTGGTAGCCCCGGGCATGGAAGTTTGATCAAAGAATTTGGGCTTCTGCAAAGAAATTTGCTTAATATTACAATTCCAGCATATCCTAAGGAATTGGCCAAAATGAGGCCGTCTTTCAGGCCTCTGGGATGGTGAGACTAATATTTCAGCAAGGTATTCTTTCTGTTGAATTGCTAAGTGGAAGTTTGGAAGCAAAACTGCTGCCATAGAAGTGACTTTACACTGTTAGCAATAGTAGCTATCAACAAAAATGAGCAATTTGTAGTAAAGAGCCTCCAGTTTAAGTGGGCACTACAGGGGTGTGGAATTTAATAAAATATCTACTTGTCCATGGGGCAGGTTGCTTTATAAATCTACTTGTCCTGTAACAAAATCCACTTGTCCCTTTTGTACTGTGTAACGCGGTGACAAATTATGGCAGCAATCCTATTATATAAGAGCTCTGAAATAGCCTCTCTGATTATGCCGGGGCTCCTTCTATAGTAGGGTTTGAATACTAGTAATTCCCTTACGTTGCCACGTTTCCGCCGATCTACATACTAGGGCTGAAGGTAATGGTAAGCAACAGTTCCAGGGTTGGAATGCCCTTTTGCGTCTGTGCAAACCTACTAACTTGCATGTTTTAAGGGTTTTCACCAACTCTTCTCTAATCTTTTCCCATACCGAGAGAGTTTGGAAATTTACTTCTGACAATGGCAGACATAAAACTTCTTCCAGGATTGGTAAAAAAGTGGTTGGAGGGAAAGTAAACTTGCAAAGACTCAGATTTTCGCATGAGCAAATCTACACCTGCATATTTGTTCATGCTAAAATGCAGTTCACAAATATTTTCTAGGAGCACTATTTCTTGGCCTACTTCTGTAAAGTCTTGTGAATTCACGAAAGCAGGATATCTGCACTTAATTCAAGGACATGGGTGCACTTTTGAGACTGTATTTAATAATTGGGCCACTAATTAGGTCTGGCGTTAACCATGACCTTTTGTGTTTATTAAAATTTTGTCTCTCTCTCTCTCTCTGTCTATCTGCTAGCTTCACTGTGAGTGACAGTCGTTTTGTTCAGTGCCAGGAACTACTGTGGCAATGTGTGCTTTTTGAGACCAAATTTGTTTTGCTTTTGCCAATGTTTGTTATAATGGTGAGGGCACGGCAGCTCCCACACTAATAAGGTTTTAATCGAATGCCAAAACAAGTCAATCATTGACAAAACAAAAAGGCTGACCAACAATTTCAGACCTACTGGCTTTACTAATGCTTGTTTATTTTTGTTTCCCCTAATCCTATTAAAACTGCTTACACTGCTTTTCTATTATGAATGTTTTTGGGAAATGCTATCATACATGAACACATTTTACTAAATGATGCTGCAAAGAAATGGTACGCAAACTTTTACAGTAGTTTAGCGAAATGTTTTTGCCTTTTTTTTGTGAATATTTTATTTTGAAAGCAAAGAATCATAAATCTTGCTTTCAAGCTTCTGCAAATATTTGCATCTAATCAGAGAGCATTCTGGGAGCATTATACATAGCCTCATATTGCTAAACATTGAAAACGTGTGTACACATTTTTATACTGGAACCACTGTCAGTAGTGCATTCTGAGCTTACAACATTTACTTAGAGCGCTCACCCTAATAATAAAGGCTTTGCATTAATGAACCATAAATACAAGTTTGAACAGCATTAACACATGGACACAAATATTACCTTAACTGCAGGAAATGCCTTTCCCTGATCCATAACGTGGTACTGTAAACTGGCAGGCAAAGGGTTTGTGCTGTAGGGGGTTGGGCCTACTTGTCTCAAGGACAAAATACTAATGAAAACTTGTTGCCCTTGACCCCAAACAATATGTCCCGGGTGTCGGGCTATAGGAATTCCACATCCCTGGGCACTATAACTGGACCTGTTATGGTGTCATATAATTGATCATTTACGATATGTCTTGTTCTTATGCTATGCGTGTATAGTATAGAGCAGTTATATATCCCATAGTGACAGGAAGTTCGGTGGCAAGGCCCAAGAGCATATTTTCATTCAGACAGATAAAGTCAGAGCGGTCCTTGACAGATGTAGCGCGACATGACTCGCAGAACCACAAACCAAGAGCATAGGTCTCATCCTTGTGCCTTTTTCATAATGTGTAAGTTGCAGAGGTATAGCGTCCTTATTTGGAAAAAGAACTCCTTCTCACTTACAAAACCTTCATCCCTTGCTGTTGTAGCAGTAACCAAGTGTATTTATTGTTTGAACTCGGTGAATGGATTGTGATTAAGCGTGACCTAGTGTACAGTGTTGCTTAACAGTCGCTAATTTTCTTGATTATGTAGGTAAGTATCCTGAATGACAATGCCCTTGGCCTTTTTGGATGGTTTGATAGCGATCTGGTCATTGTTATTTTTTTAAATAGTTGTATTGGTTTTCGCATGGAGAGCAATGTCGGGCTACACAGTTTCAAGTGTGATGACGTGACAGATTAAGACCGTACATCTGACTCATTGTTTCAGTGCAGAAATAACTCAGATAAGGCAATTATGGTGTGCAGTGGTTTAATTGTGAATCTGGAAACTGATTCCTGCAAGTTGAACAGGGCAGGGTATATACATGTCAACCGCAAGGACAGCAAAAGTCACAACCATAATATTTTTATCCTGTTGTGTTTTTCCCTCTCCTGCAAGCATATTATTTACCACATTCAGACTGATGAATCAGAAAGATATATGTATGCACCACTTATTTCCAACCTTACTGTCTCAACAGGCATCCACCAGGGTGGCATTCACAGTATTCACCTGTTCCACCAGTGCTAGGTTCCATGCCTTAGCAGTATCCCATTTCTTGTCCTGGTGACAGGGCCCTCAGCACTTTTTCTGGTGCTTCCACCCGGTCATTTTGTTTCCAGCACAGGGACCATCCTGGACTTCCAATGCTTTTCATTTTTTCGCTTGGCCTGTAGCATCAGTTGGAGGTCCTGGGACATGTAGCAATACTGTTTCCTGCAATAGTGAATTTGCCCTGCTTGTTATAGATGTAAGGGTAGTGACTACTTCACTCCAAAACAGAATCATTTTCCAGAATGTGGTAGAAATCTGTACTGTTGATGCCACAGCTAGGGCAATCAGAGTTAGTATTTTTTTTATGTTTATTCATTTGGTGTCAAGTAGGTCCGATGAAGGTAGTTCAATTGAAGCAACTTAAAGTATGCATTGCGCGATACCTGTGCTACATGCTGTCTGGCACACGTCCCTTCTATATCACTGATGTTGTGACCCAGGTTTGCCTCCCATTTCAGCCCAACATCTTTCTATGCAGTCTACATATAATTAAATTACAGCTCTTCGCCCCCTACCTAATGTAAAGACCATAAGTAACACCAGGCACATTGGAGGCTCCAAGCGTTCACATCTCTTTATGCTCCTTGTCAAGTAGACATTGTGGGCATGTAGTAGGAACTGTCCATCAGGGCGATCATAAAGTTATTTATGCTCCTCAAACTGGAGTGGTAGGCTACCTATAAACAGATCCCAGACAATGAAAATTCCTGCTTTAGACCACTGAGCTTTGTTGGCCTGGTGTGTTGTTAGTGTGAGCCATTCATACTTCAGGGTGTAAAGGACTTGGCAACCAGTCAATCTGCTCCTGTGGCAGCAGGTATGTGCCATCTGTACTAGCTTGTGAAGGGTGTATTTAAAAGACACCCCTATCCCTCATATGAGGAAGGTAGCAGTGACGACTTGGTCAGGAAGCTTTTTTCTTTGCTCTACTCCGGGACAAACCAGAAGGCCTGCCATTTCAGCTGTCCAGCCAGATAGTATTCAAAGTTAGGCACTCCCAGACCACCCTCAGCCAGTGTGGATGGAAGTTGACTAATGGCTACTCTTCGTCTGCCCCCATTGCACAGTAGGGCTAATAAGAGAGGGTGCAACATGTGCAACAAACCTGCCGGAGGTACCATTGCCAAATTCAAGAAGCAGTACAGTAATCAGCGAAGCATCGCAATCGTGTACACTATTTTCAAAAGGTTGCACTCGTACTCGCCCTGTTCTGTGTGGTATATATTTGTACCAAGATAATATTTTTTTTTTATGCTTTATTTACCAGTTTCAAAAGTATAACATCGCATCTTCAAACTTTGGTACATATTTATGGATGACAGTGTCAATACATCAGCAATTAAGTAACTCGCCGGTTCCACACAAACGTTAGCAACAACAATATTCTGCTCTTAATGAACATGTAAATCAGCAATTATGTGAGCGACACTCCAGTCTGTCAACGTTTCGTTCCCCCTGTGTGAGTTTTTCCAAAAATAAACACATTTAAAGCATGATTAAAAAATACAATTCTATTTCCTATGGTCAATGTGGTGTCCTCTCAGCCTACTCCAGTTGGTACAAATCCGCCTTCAAGTTGTGTGGCAGATTGTGACTGCGCTGATGACGTGTAGTGCTTGAACGGGCCCCAAATGTCCCTAGGACGGGACGCTCTGGGGAGCGTAGTGGAGTATAAATCATGGTTGGTGTTGCAATACGCAAGACTGTTTAGCCAGTCCTTTAGTGTCGGAGCGTTTTTGCGACCCCATTTAATTGCAATTTCTCTCTTAGCCAGAAGTAACCCTATAGTGGTAAATTTCCTAACAGCTTTAGGAATGTTCGTCACATAGCCCAGCAGTGCGACCTCAGGAGTAGGAACGATGTCTAAGTATCATTTCCCCTAGTGTTTGGAAAATTCCGGCCCAGTACGTTTTGATTTTGCCATAGTTCCAGGCGAGATGTGCAAAGTCGGTGTGCGGGGATTTACACTTTAAAGAACAATGGGGTTTGTCTGGGTTTAATCTATGTGTCATCTCGGGGGTAATATACGTTCTCCGTAGAAATTTAAAGTGTATTAGCTTGTGATGACTGTTCAGGGATACCTCCTTGGTTTGACCACAGCATACTACCCACTGATCGTTCGAAATGGGATGCCCCAGATCTGCCTCCCAGGAAGCCCTTAATTTGGAGTCATTTATCTGGATTATATCTACGCAGGCTCTGTACATCTTGGAGATAAAGTGTTCCCCTCCAGTACAATCTAAAACAGCGGATAAGGGGGCAAACGATTCTGGTTCCAAGGAATCCAGGGACCGATGCCCTCAATGCTGACCGTATGCGACTAAGTACGAATTTGTCCATAAAGGAGGCTTCACTAAACTTAACCCCTTCCGAAATAGAGAATATTTGCCCACCAATGTAGAAGTCCCCAACTGTGTGTAGATTGTATTTGGAAAGTGTGCGTTGTACAATCTTTTTCAGCTATTATGCAGAGTACTCTGTGGTGGGCTGCGGGGTCCGCTGACGGAGGCAGTCAATGGAGATGGCGTGAGTGGTTATTTGAAGTGCGCCTCCCACGAATGCCACGTCCCGCTCCCAGCAAACCCGACAAGCGCAGCCGGATGGCTGCCTCCCTGGCTCACCCGAGGACCCTGTCTCCTCGGGGCCTCCGGGAGCGTCGATGGCAACTCACGCGTGCCCCTACTACACTGGGAAGGGGGGAGGGGGTGGGGAGCGCGTGGCAACGGCAATATCGGGTCTGGGAGGGAGGGGGGAAAGGCCCATCAGTCGTTGCACTCACCGCAATGGGGTGCCGGCAGTATCTCCACAGCTATCTACGGGGCGCCGTGAGTCCAGGATCCGGCCGGAGAGGCCCGAGTGCGATTCCCAGCTGCGTAGATAGATGTAATTGGTTGTTTTTATGCAGAGGGTACAATCCTTATTTGCACCAGTTGATTGATGAGCCTTACATTTCAGTAAATTGCTCTAGCAGTGCAGTCCTTCTGGGAAGATCACATGAAGGGTCATAGAGATAAAAAAGGATGTCACCCACATAAAGGGATATAATATACGAAGTTCCAAAGATCTTGACTGTGCTGGAGGCACTATAACGTCATGCAAAAGATCAAAGGTTTCATACTGAGTGCGAACAGGAGGGGAGCTTGCAGACATCCCTTTCTGGTGGCCCACTGCACCCACCTGCACCTGATATCATCCTTACCTTATGGACCATGTCATCCGGGATGCCTTTATCCTGCATAATACCGGGGAACAAAAAGTGCATTGTATCAGGTTTAGGAACCACTGATGAGAGCCTCTGCTGTCGAGAACGGAGAGAGAGGGATGGAGCCATCCCAGCTCAAGTGAGCCGTGGTATAACTCCAGCAGGCGGGGAGCCAGTAACTGCTCATTGCTTGTAAAAATACAACTGCAGGCAGTCAATACCAGGGGGGTCTTTCTACTTGCCAGCAAACCAGTCACTGAAGTGATCTCATTATGTATGATCTACATATCAAGATTTTACCTGGTCTTCTAGAGAGAGGGTGGGAAGAGGGTCCACTTCTAAGAAGCACATAGGAGCTTCTGCAAGTGTCTGTGCAACACTACTCTGCAAAGATATTATTTTTTTTTTTTACTATGTATAGTCTGTTGTGCAGTAAGCGCTGCTCTACCTTTAGGGGCCAGGCCACCAGTTAGCCAAGTTTACTTTCCTCCTCCTGCATTTGTGTTTTATATACTTGTAATCCAGGCATTGCACTCTCTCTAATAGAGCAGCATATTTCTTCCACTGCTCTGTGAGGTCGTCCATTAAGGAGCTTTCTTGCCCTACCTTCATCTCATAGCCCTTCGGCAGGTGATTGCCTCTTTTTGTTACAGCATCTTGCAGCATATCCCTATATATCCGGTCCTGCAGTAATTCGGGCTTTTGCTTCCATGATGGTATGCAAATTAGATATTTACTCTAAACAGTTGTGAACAGTATGGTACAATGGTCACACAGTCATACCTAATGTTACATGAGCTCCCAGTCAAGTGCCTAGTGGTGAGAATATAGTCTGCTTTGGTGTTGAGCTGTTCGATTGCCTTCTAATGGAAATATTCTCTCGTATCTGGTGCACATCCCTGCAGGTGTCACCCTAGTTCTATCTGCCCACCAGTGTCTAAAGTCTCAGGCTGATTTGGCCACATGAGGACCCATGACTGAGGGAAAAACATATCTAGTTCCATGTCAAGTACACAGTTAGTTACCTCCACAGATCACACAGACTGTAACTCTAAATCTAGTGTCACCATCATATCGGACAACCTCATTATATGTACTGCGTTCGACGAATAAACACAGAGCATGCATGAGTGGATTTGCCTCTGACTCAACCTGAGAGAAGGACCTACCTGCTGTAACAGTTTGTTACTGATGGAGCAAGGATTCAAGAAAATGAAACTTGCTCAGAGAGATCCTCCATTAATTTTTACTAATCGTTAAAACTGTAGATGAGATGAAACTAATATACACCAGACACCGACACATGGGGAGAAAAGCTTATGCATGCTTAAATTAATGTGGAATAAAATGCAACGCGACTAAAACCCGCTTTAATTTGCAAAAATGCTTTGCGGTTGTGCAAACCTGAATTACGTAGAGATAACGTGACTAACTCGCTTTGAGAGGGAAAACCTCACGCATGCGCAAGAAAGACTAACACGTGGTCTTGAGGTACCGCGTGCCCGGCATCTGCTTGCTTGAATTTAAAAGGAAGCTGCTGTTGTTAATGCTTTTGCCCAGAAAGATAATAATAACATGGGATAGAGTAGAAGTGGGTGGTAAACAGTGAGAATTACATGTTTAAGAAAATAACATCTGTTTATGATTTCTTTATTAATAGTGTACATTCGGGCCTGCTAAAGCTTGACGGAAAAAGAAAATGGTGATGGATGACCAAAAGTTGCGCAAGCTCAGTGAATTCATGATGTGACCCGGTGACCGAAGGAGCTCAATGAATGCCAAATATCAAGGACAGAAGACATGAGAAAAAGAAGACATGTATCATTCGTCTATGTAGCCTGTATTGAATGTATTATTACAAATGGCAACAATATATGCTTGGGAAGAGGACGACATGAATGAGCTAAAGGGGAAGGGCTAGCAAACAAAAAGTACATTAATAAAAATGAATATGTCAGCATGGTGTGATAAACTCCCTAGCCCCGTCCGATCATATTCCTTATTTTAGTAAGATTTGCAACTCTTGAGGGTGGGACGTATAGAAATAAAGACTATAACTAGAGTGACTTAAGTTAGTAAGCTAGTGGTGCTCATCGACGCTGAGAGAGAGGCGAGTATGCTGCATCGAGAGAGAGCATCACGATCACGCTGAGAGAGAGAGGAGAGAGCAGTCTGGGAAGATTCAGATTCGAAACGACAGCCTGATTAGATTCAAAGATTGCGGAAGAATACCGAGGAGGGAGAGAGTGTAAGAGAGGGAATCGCCCTGGTGCGTCCGGTTTGTAGAGAAGTCTAGTAAGTATCAGCCCTGTCCTGATCCTGTCCTATAGTCGTTGTCTCCTGATTCTAAGTCAGGGGACCCCCACCAGTCCTTTGGGCAGAGGGTTGGTTTTCCGGTCATCTCCATTAGGTAAATGCCATTCTATCCTTAAAATTTGCATATTTCTTTACAAATGTATATTATTATGTGTCTTTTGTCTCTATATCTATCCACTCTTATGCATTGATTTTGTTGAATGAGGTTGTGTAATTGAATGTATTTGCTAAATGAATTTTCTCTCTCCCATTGAAGAATGATGGAGTTTGCACTGTTAAATCTGAATTGATGAGCGTTCAACTTTATGACTGAAATTTTAGATAAAAGCTTATGAATTTTACTCAGTCTGTGGTTATTTCGCTAAGAATTGTGAGTTAGTTAAGAAATTGTTAATATCACCATCAACTTACTCAACTAATGGTCCATCGACCAGAGGAAGAGTGTTGATTTGTGAAGATTAGTTAGGCATTGAAATGGTATTTTAACCCGATTTGTGGTTACAGGGAAATAACTAATCAGAACCTAAGTGAATTATAAAACTTGCCCCCCCAGCGGATTGACCAGGGAGTGTGAATGAGCATTTTGGAAAAATAGAATGTATATGGGACCAGTGAAACACTCAGTTGTGAAATATTTCAACCCTGGCCTTCTGCTGGATCATTACTACATTGGAAAATTGGATTCCTGACCTCACCCATGGAAGAGTCCCCCGGGCACTGGATAAGAACTGTATGGCAAATACTTATTCTCTCCATTTTTTAAACGTTTGCGGCTCCCCTCACCCTTGTGGAGTGGACCCACTGTACTCACCTTCCAGCTAAGGAATGTATACTGGTTACATTTTGGGACTGACATTGTCTTTATTACAGGGAGCATATATTGTAAGTGTACGACCAGTAGGGTCAAGTAAAGGGTTGAAATACGACCAGCTACTCAAGGTGCTGTGGATAAATCTCTGGGGTTTTGTCCCAACCATAAAGCACACATGAGGCCCACAGAATCCCAAACAACAGCAGGACATTCAATACTTTCGGACCAACTCTTATCAACACAAAACTCTCCCAGGGCAAACGTACAAAGAGCTTTCGCAACATACCCAGCAAATGTCAAATAAAAGGTAACCATGCAACTATATAACATTAAAGGCAGATAAAAGAGTGAACTTCTACAAAATGATTACCAGAGAAAGGTTGAAAGCAGCAATATCAAAAGATATGAAGGTCAATAAATGCGTAGTGCGGTACAAGAGAACGGTGCACAATCTGTCCAGGCTTCATGAAAAAAGGTTGCATTGCTTAGTGAATATCAAACCTTGACTAGGCCAGTACCCCAAGCTAAAGGAGTTTGTCCTCTGTTATCGGGGTGAAAGAGGGCACAGGAAGCAAGTCATTTGATGAATTTTCCACAGCAGGGTCCAAGCTTCAGAAATTTGCCTCAGCAACCACAGACTGATCAGCTGGCAGATATTGCTGTGCTTCACCCGGCTGTGTAACAACTGCTGCTCTTGCTTGCTTGCACTGGGGTTGGTCCCTCCCCTTAAAACTTCCCAAACCATCTCCGCTTGGGGAATGTTTGTTGGCCTGCATCTGTTTCACTGAGATGGTGGCTGTGACACATACCTCTCTCAGGCAACACCTGAGTCTGTTTAAAAAAAAAAAAAAAAAAAGTTACTTTTCCCATCCACCATGACTGTCAGCTTTGCAAGGAAGAACAACATATTCTTAATGTGAAGCTCCCGGAGGCGGTGCGTTATTTTCTTACTCAACGTCCTAGGAGTAGGCTGGGAATATCATAACAGTACCATTTGTGATGGCAGTGGTCCCAGATTTCTTGCCCATTGAAGGATTAGGTATCTATAGTGCAAAAGGCAGGCAATCACAATGTTGTAATGTGCTTCTGCTCTAGTTGTTCTCCACATTACATGTGTGGATTCTAGAATTGTTGGCCTGTCCTTGCTGGGTTGTGGAATGTTACGTGGGCACTGAAGATCAGCTGAGGTCAGAGCCTGTTGGGTGGCTGAGTGTCCTTTCTTGACAACTTACAAATAAATACTATCTTCAAATCTACAAGGCCTCCTATCACGTTTATTGAAGGAATTACAATTTAACACTGGCGACGACTGGGAAAGGAAAAGGAGGAAGAAGGACAGCTCAACTCCAAGAATTTCTTTTTTTTTCTTCTGAATACTCCTTGGACTCATCAATTTAAAATTGGAGCCGCTACAAGCCTTGCTATACTCCATACCCTGCTGTATTCTAAGTGGGAAATCACTTCCAAAGATCTTTCTGCTGTCTAAAGTGAAGAAGGACACAGATCTACACTTCAAATCAAAGTAAGCCTTTTTCACATTTACTTCAATGGTGTTGGCTGAACTCTTGTGAATTCACCTGCGTGTTCATCGGCAGTGGTGAGCATGACTTTTACTTTCATTTAACTTATTTATTAGGCGCAGCTACTCAAGGACGTGTGTTCGTTTAGTTTTAAACACGGCCTTACGCTCGAAACGTTATCTGCTTTCTCGAGCTTCCCTGGCGGGCGCTCCTCCGAGGCATTCTTCTCACTGCTCAGTCATCTGGCTAATGAGACGCATGCCTCAACATCTTCTCGTCAGTAAGACGCAGCGTCTATGTGGAATCTCCCCACTGTGACGTAGAAGCTTCGCTTGGTATCCTAAACTACGCTCCCAACGTCTCTTCGTCAGTGAGCCGCAGCATCCCTGTGGCATCATCCTATTATGATGAAGAAGCTTTGGGTGGTATCCTTATCTACGCGCGGACGCGCACAGCGGACCCAGCCTCTCTTTCTTCAGCTGTTACGTTGGGTGGTATCCTTGACTACGCGCTGTCACGCACAGCAGACCCAGCCTTTCTTTCTTCAGCTGTCACGTTTGGTTTCTATTTAATCATGTTGCGCGCTGACGCGCACAGCATCTTAAGGTTTAAATTGTTTCAGTTTACTGTGTTTCTTTTGGTATTTTGCGATGACACGCACAGCATTTGTGTGTCAGAGCATTTGTGCTGACACGCACAACTGAAATTTTGCGTGTCAATTTCTTCAATACTCCAATAATTTTCTCCTCTGCGCTGACACGCACAGTTTTCATTCAGAGTTCCCATGGCTCTGCGCTGACACGCACAGCACTATTGTTGCATGTCACAAGTGTTTCATTCTTCGGTGAGTCTCTGTTTGCGCTGACACGCACAGTTATTAATTTCACTGCTTCAATCTATTCAGTTCTTCGTCGTATTGCGATGACACACACAGCAGTAGCAGTGTGTGGCACAATTATTTTGCAATGGTGTGATATAATTAGTTCACAATTTTTCATGTGTCCCTGGTTGCGCTGACACACACAGCTACTTAACAGTGTGTCATGGCATGGCTCAGATGCACACAGTTGTGTTACTGTGTGTCTTTACTACCATTTAATTACGTCGGTTCTCATCTTCACACTGACATGCACAGTTGTGGATTTGCATGTCACAAACGCTGACACATACAGCAACTACATTGTGTGTCACTTTGGATTTTGTTTGAATCAGCTTTTAATCTTCTCTCCTTTTTAGATAATAGCTGAGGACTTCATTACTTTACGCTGACACACACAGCCAATATATTATTCAGTGCGTAACATAGTATTTCTTGCATTGTTTAAAAAAATTGTAAATTTTTTTTTACATATATTTTGTAGCTACAGTTTGTTATCTACACTATAATCAACTATGCAAAACGTTACTGCACCTCCTTTCTTTCTTCAGTCCCCTGGTGATCCACCTATTAAATGGTCCAAATGGAAGAAGGTATTCGAGAGGTATGCTCGAGTTTGCGGCACTTCTCTCAGTGCTGAGAGGAGGACAGCATTACTTTTACACTGCCTTGGATCAGAAGGTCAAGATGTTTTTGATCAACTTCCTGATGTCCCTGATAGTGTTGCTGTAGATCTCAATGAATATGAGATGTGTATCTACAAACTTGATGTACATTATTTACCTAAAGTAAGTATGATTTTGGAACGCTATCATTTTGGCAGGAGACTACAAAGAGAAAGTAAAACAACTGAAAATTACATCACGGACCTTAGACGTCTAGCTTCTTCCTGCAAGTTTGGCGTATTGATAGATGAAAGAATCAGAAACCAGTTTATGTTAGGGTGCAGGACTGAAAAAGTGAGTGATGACTTGTTGCTTAAAGATGAACCTTCTCTTGATGAAGTTTTGATTGTGCCGAAATAAATTGAACATTCTCTAGAGTGCATGAAGGAGATCAAGAAAGATCTCTATAAAGAAGTAGCTGTAGTTAGCTCAGGTGTTAACTCTTCTTCTAAGTTCAATTCCTCTTCCAAAAATGCTCAAACTAAGGTTTCTGATAATGATAAACAAACAAACAAATTTCAGGGTAGAAAGGAGAGAAAGTGTTATAGGTGTGATAAGACTGGACAATTGGCAAATGACAAGTCATGTCCACCTCTTAATGCTGTCTGTACATTTTGTAAAAAAAAAAAAAGGGACATTTTGCTGTTGCTTGTAGAATGAAGGGTCCCAAACAAAAGGTTAGTGAAGTTAATTGTGACTCTCCTACAGATTCCCATGACTTTGAGTGTGGACAAATTCTTCTTCAAGTTGGAGCTGATGGACCCTTAGACTATATTAATGTTGAAGGTGAAAAGACTAAAGTCTTATTTGATTCTGGTGCCAGGATTACCATAGTTGCTAGTAATTTCTATGATGACAAATTACAGGGGAAAGTTACCTTACTCAAACCTGATATTCGCCCATTTTATGGTGGGGATTCCATCGAGCTGCGAGGATATTTTATAGGTTTGTTGGAATATGAGGGCCGTTTCACCTCAGGTAAGATCTATGTATCTATAAAAGGGGACAGTATTATAAGTTGGTGGCATCAGAAAGACCTTGGTGTCATGTTAGACCCCAACAGTGATCCTCCCATTCTTTTGAAAGATAGACAACCTGTCAAACTTATTGGACATGATTCCCTTTTACAAGAAAATTTAAAAAAGGAGTACCCTCAAGTTTTTGGTGATAAACTTGGTTGTTTGAAGGGTTATTGTCACAAAATAAAGTTGGCTCCGGGTTCAATTCTTATTTCTAGTAAGGTACATAATGTTCCTTTTGCGGTAAAAGAAGAGATGCGCTGTGAATTGGAAAAACTCAAATCGAAGAAGTTGAAGGAACTGCTTGGTTGGCTCCAGTGGTGGCCGCTAGGAAAGCTGATGGCTCACTGAGACTATGTGTTGATCTCAGACAGCTTAATAAATGTGTTTTGGTTGATAAATATCACCTTCCCAACATTTCTGATCTTTTAACCATGGTGGGTGGTGCAAGAATTTTTAGTACCATTGATCTAACTTCCGCCTACCATCAGATTCTATTAGATCAGTCCTCTAAAGATCTTACTGTGTTTGTTACGCCCTTTGGTACATTTAGATATGTTAGGCTACCTTTTGGCCCAGTATCCGCTGCTTCTGTCTTTCAGCGTGCCATGGAGAAAGTATTACTCAATGTGCCAGGGGTTTGCGCATATCAGGACGATATTTTGGTTTATGGATGTAAGGAGACTGAACATGGTAGTAGGGTCAGACAAGTTCTGGATAGACTTAGTACACACAATCTCACCATCAAACTTGAAAAGTGCAAATTTGGTCTCAGCAAAATTGACTATTTAGGACATTCCATTACTGCTGATGGTGTAATTCCCAAGTCAGATTTGGTTGATACCATTAAGGATTTAGCTGCTCCTTTGTCAAAAGAAGAACTCATGTGCTTTCTTGGGATGGCTGAGTATTATAATAAATTTGTAGAAAACTTTGCTGAGGTCACATTTAAAATGAGGAACAAGTTAAAAAGGGGGTTAAATTTGAATGGAATGAAACATGTGAAAAAGAGTTCGGTGAGATCAAGGTTAAATTATCTCATGCTCCCAAAGTGCGCAATTTTGATCCCAGCAAACCATCTGTCATCTCCACGGATGCAAGCTTTAAGGGTCTTGGTGCTGTTTTGTATCAAGGTGGTTCTGGTCCTGACAATACCATTATGTTTGTTTCAAGGAGCCTCAAAGGAGCTGAGTGTAGATACTCAGTCATTGAAAGGGAGGCTCTTGCGGTCCATTGGGCCATCAAAAAACTAAAAATATTTCTGTGGGGAACCTTGTTCATGGTTAAAACACATCATAAGCCGTTGTGTGAAGTATTTTCTAGCAAGGGCATTGATTTTATTTCACCCAGAATCTCTAAATGGGTTGTCGGTTTACAAGGGTACAATTTTTGCGTGAGATACATTCCTGGGTCAGAAAATATTGTAGCTGATACGCTTTCCAGATTGGTCCCTGTTGCTGATTCGAATTACCAGGTTGATTCTGCTTTCAATCAATCCCACGATTTTGTCTGTGAAATTGACTTCACAATTATCTCACAAGAACGTTGGCGTGAAGCATGTCATGAGGATGAGGTTCTCCATGGTCTCAAGAAACATCTGTGATGGTTGGCACTATAAAGAACAAGGAGGTTCATGCTTTAAAGAATTTTGGTGTGTGAAAGATCAGTTATCCTCTGGTGAGGGTATGCTATGGAGAAGTCATAGGTTAGTTCCCCCCACTGTGTTACGCAAAGAATTACTGGATCTGGCACATAATTCTCATTTAGGTATTTCTAAAACCAAGGAGAGATTACGCTTTACTTACTGGTGGCCTGGAATGGATCTTCAGGTCGAGCGTTTGGTGAGAGAATGTGTACAATGCTCGCAGAGTGAAAAAAGTATGAAAACTAGAACTCAGCCTAAGGAAACTAGGACTCGCCCCAGTGGTCCTTGGAAGGTTATCGCTTTGGACATTTTGGGTCCCATACATGGTGATGGGCTAGACACCTATGTAATTGTGGTGATGGATCTAGGTGGCCTGAAATAAGTTTTTCTAAGGGTGTGGATACAAAAACTGTGATTAATTTTCTTAAGGTGTTATTCACAAGAGAGGGATACCAGAAACTTTGTTAACCGACAATGGTGTTCAACTTGTTTCCAAGGAAATGGAAGAATTTCTTATAAATTGTGGCATTCATCATAAAAAATGTGCTCTTTACCATCCTGAATCCAATGGTACAGTGGAAAGGTTTAACAGGGTTATAAAAGAAAATATCTCTTTGGCAAAGAATAAATGTCTTGATTGGAAGGAGGAGGTCTCCTAGAGGGTTGGGGTGTATAGATTTGCTCCTCACACGACAACAGGTAAATCCCCGTTTTTTTTGTTTCGTGGTAGACATCATGATACTTTTTTTGGAACCACGTGGGTTAACAAATTTCTCTCTGGTAAACGTGTAGACTCTGAAATGCACGATTGGGGGAAAAAAAAGGAGGATGAAAAGTGCATGAATAGCAAAATGCAATATGATTTGAGACATGCTTTCAAAGACACCAAAGTTGTTGTAAGAGTCATTGTGGTGGTGAAAAACACCTGGATTCTGTGTTACTGGTTCTAAATTTTCTAAACCGTTAAAGGTCATTAAAGTTTTTGACAATGCCATTAGAACATCCGATCATAGGGTGTGGAATCTCGGCAGAATTGCTGTGTGTAGGGGAGGAGATTTGGGAATCATCAGAGTGATGATGGGTGTAGTAAAGATGATGGTAACAAGTGTGATTTTGTTTTACCGAGGAAATATAAAAGGGAAATCCGTGCTCATTCATATTTGCATGATTATGTCGTGTAAACCTGCATTCTCTATTTCATTTTCATTCTAATCAACTATTGCTGTTTTACAAGTTCACATGTTTTCATTTAAGTTTTACTCTTTGTTCTACGTGTATATTGTTTGTATTAGTGAGGGAGATGTGTTGTAATGTGCTTCTGCTCTAGTTGTTCTCCACATTACATGTATTGTATTGTAATTGCATTTATATAGCGCTTACTACCCCTGACGTAGCGTCAAAGCGCTTTTTCGGCGAGTATCACGCTACTCCGGAACCCATAAAGGTTTAGTGTTGAATTAATATAGTGAAATATGAAAAGTAATTTGAGTGGTGGGTAGGTTAGTTAGTTATTTGGATTCAGAAGGATAGCGGAGGGATAGAAGAGCTTTTTCGGCGAGTAGCACGCTACTCCGGAACCCATAAAGGATTACTGTTGAATTAGTATAGTGAAATATGAAAAGTAATTTGAGTGTTGGATATTAGTCAGTTATTTGGATTGAGAGGATAGCGGAGGGATAGAAGAGGGAAAAAGGTTTGCATTTATATAGCTCTTGTCACCCCTGATGGGGTGTTGAAGCGCTTTTTTTGGCGAGTAGCCGCTACTCCGGGACCCATAAAGGATCAGTGGTGAATTAGTATAGTGAAATATGAAAGTAATTTGAGTGGTGGTTATTAGTCAGTTATTTGGATTGAGAGGATAGCGGAGGGATAGAAGAGGGAAAAGGTTGTGGATTCTAGAATTGTTGCCCTGTCCTTGCTGGGTTGTGGAATGTTACGTGGGCATTGAAGATCAGCTGAGGTCAGAGCCTGTTGGGTGGCTGAGATTTCCTTTCTTGACAACTTACAAATAAATACTATCTTCAAATCTACAAGGCCTCCTATCACGTTTATTGAAGGAATTACAATTTAACACACAGGCCTCTGTCAACCTCACGGGGGAGGCAGCGAGACTGGCGCTCTGAGCTCGCTCAGTGGTAAAGAAGCTCTTGAGAGTCTTTGAGGCCATTATCTAGTTGACAGTCTTTAAGCAAGAACTCCATGTTTGGCCCTTCCGCAACCTAAATAAACATAAATTGTTGTCTGACCTATTTTCAGTATCCCCAGCCCTGTTCTCCATGTAGTGGATATTCTCAGTCACGTCTTCCTCTGCCTGTAGCAGCTGACTATAGCATAACCCTGAACTCTCCCTTAGATTAACTAAAACTACCAAATCACCGAGGTAGATTTAGGATAACCACTATTTCAGTAGGATTCATTTTGAATACTTTGCGTACTCGACCCCTACTCTGACATTTACTCAAACTTCAACTAATTCCCCTCTATCCAGGCCCCTACTCAAGGCATCAATTCCCTCTATCTAGCAGACCTCTGACCCTCCCACTCCTACCTAGTTCCTCGGCAACGCAACAATTCGTTCCACTTCTCATACTCTCTGACCTCCCCACACCCAAAAGGAGAGAAAAAAATAAATAAAAATATTTCCATTCTCTGACCCCTTAACTCTATTGCAACAAAGACATGGAGTTAACAGGCCTGCACACTTACTCCATTAAATACCCCCCTAACCTTACAAAAAAAGCGGCAAAAAGTTTCAAACATAATTTATTAAAATCTCACCCAGAAATCCCAATTTCTGACACTTATTTTTCAAACTATAAAGGACATCTAACAAATGACATCATATTCTATACCAAGAGAAGGGCCCAATGGCGGAAAGCCTTTCTCGCCTTATTCTCGATTGCATCCACTAAAAAAACACCACATGGGCTTACACTATCCATCATTCCCTCCACGTTCTATAAGGTGGCAGCAACAATCACCATATATCATAATGGAATCATCCTCATGCAAGCCTCAGACCAAAACCTGAATCTACTGGATAACATATTTCCGCACATCAAAGATAAGGTGGTAAGACACCTTCCTACCTCCCTAGCAGACCTCTCTCCCTGCACTCAGCCCAACCAACCACATGACCTCCCCTCTAGTCCTCCTCCCTCTAGCTCCCATTGTCTACACTCACCTGCCCCCGCCCCATTTGACCCCCCACTGTACGACATACATCTCCCCATGGCCTACTCCTCCCACAACTCCACTGGCACTTCCTCTATTCCTATCACTCTGCACACAAGTGTCCCCACTCCTCTAGCTGTCCCATCCCGCATCCATTCCCCCTCCCACACATTACACAACTCTACCCACCCCACCGATCTCGCTATGCCTAGCATACCCACTACAAACTCGGCCCCAACCTCTCCCTACACCACTACATCCGATCAGCCAGCACTCCTTCTGGCCTCCACTCCCCTCACGTCGAACTTTACCGCCTCTCCCCTACAGCTCAAAACATTACCCCGTCGCACCCCTCTCTACTTCCCTCTTACATCAGATCACCACACTAAAAACAGCCACTAATCGAACCACCTCACTTCTCGCCTCACGAACACAGTCTTATAACCCCACCTCAACTACCCACAGACCGGCTGAGAAATAAGTCAACTCTGGCTCCTGACCCTAGACTCGAGGAGATATTACTAGCCCTAAGTCAAATTAAAGATGACATCCAAATTCTTCATGACCTTATCCTGACACAACCAAACACAAAAGCGAGTTTCCCCCAACAATCACACGCTAGGTCCACGTCACAGAACCCCCCTAGATGGAAATCAATACCTGACACCAATGCCTTAACCCGCCCATTCAGAATAAAAAACTCACTCTCACCGCAAGATCTTACCTCTCTACTTCAGTCCTACGAACCCCCATCTCCGTCCCTCCCTCGGTGCACACAGACAACACACGGATATTGTCCTCTATCCAAGCCTTCCCTTCCAACCCCGATAGAACCAGTAGACACGTCACCAGAGGTATTGTGGAAAAAACCTCAAGAAAGTTCCCATCTCACAAAACCACAACATTATACCTACCAAGGCCAGGCTAAAATGTATCCTACTAAACTGTAGGTCAGCAGCGCGTCATGCCGCTGATATAGCTGACCTCATACTAAACAACGAACCTGACCTCATAATCTTAACGGAAACATGGCTAAACGACTCATCCGCTCCCATCCTTGACATACTAGTCCCACCTAACTATCACATCACAAGACTAGATAGAATTGACAGGCTTGGAGGAGGTATTGCCTGCATACACCGGAACTACCTCTCTGTGAAACGTCTCATCTCCCCGGGTTTCACCTCCTGTGAATACTTACATCTTGAAATCTCTAATAATAACACTCCTATATGCTCAATTCACTCATTGTACCATCCACCAGGAAACAACCTTACCTTTATTGAACACGTAATGGATATCCTAGCTACAAATGCCGATCTCCAGAACAAGCAGATTTTCCTTGGAGACTTCAACCTCCACTGGAATGACCCGGACGACCCGGAGGTCAATAGCCTCAAAACTTTCTTGACTGACCTTAACTTATCCCAAATTTGTGACAGCCCAACACATAACAAAGGATCAATCCTAGATCTAGTAATCTCCAAAGCGGACTACACCCAACTGGACTCTATCTTCCCTTGTGACTGGTCCGACCATCACATCATCACTTTCTATATCAACGAAGTAGTTAAACCACTCCATGTCCAACCCAAGAGAACGAAAATCTGGAAGAGAAACCTAAAAACATCAATCCCTACTCACTTGCAACCGCTTGCCCTATCTTAATGCCCCCATCTGACAGTTCACATGAAGTACATGAGCTAACCAATCACTACTTCCAATCTATGAACATATTATTAGACAATTTAGCCCCACTACAATTGAAAAGTATCTCAAACAAAGTTGCAAACCCATGGTATGACGGTAGGTTAAATGAGGACAGAAGAACACTAAGAACAATTGAACGTCAATGGAGAGCAGCTCCTTCCTCCCCTCACCTCAAATTACTCAGAAGCACAAGAAACGCTTATTACAGGAAAATTAGACGCTCAAAAATCGACTTCTTCAGCAATCAATTGAACCAATCCAAGAATCGCCCCAAAAGACTGTTTGAAATAATCAAAGCGCAATCTAAGGGTGTCTCCCACTCACCTCAAGTTAATGCAGAAACAATCCCTAACTGCGAGGTTTTCGCATCATATTTCACACAAAAAACGGAAAACCTTAAGGCAGACCTATTGAAGGACCTATCAGCCCTCTCCAACCCTCACATGATCGCCTCAGGGACCCCCCTGCAGGAACCCGCTCAGCTGTTCCGCAAAGCTCGACCCCAAAAACAATGCAGACTGGTCCTCATTCAACCTCTACAGCGAAGAAGCTATTCTTAAAACGCTCACGGCCTTAAATCCCTCCAATCACTTCGCTGACCCACTCCCAGCTTCCCTCCTAAAAGACCTCATACCGACATTAGTGCCTCTATGGACCAGGATTATAAACAGCTCTCTGCTTCAAGGATCCATCCCTGATATCCTCAAAGCTGGTCAGGTCTCCCCATTTTAAAGAAATCATCAGCTGACCCAGCTGACCTAAATAACTATCGCCCCATATCCAACATCCCCACCCTGGCCAAACTACTAGAAAAATGTGTTCACACGCAACTTACCCACCACATTGATCACTTCAATCTGCTCGACAAATTCCAATCTGGCTTTCGATCAGGGCACAGCACCGAATCCGCCATGACCCACATAATAGATGATGCCTTAAAAATACTGGACCAAAATAAAGCATGTTTATCTGAAAGAGACACGTTAGTGACAGATTCCTTACCTTAGAATATCCCCAGGCGTCAGGCTGGATCCGGAAAGTTTTTTGCGTAGCAGTACCCTTGCGCGTCGGTAGGCGGCGTCGTGCGGCTCCGCGTCCGTCGTCGGGCGTCGTGATCGCCGGGATGACGTCGCGGGCAGTACTTAGGCGCCGCCCCTGCGCGCTGACGTCAGTTCTTCTTTTTCCGCGCCAGTAAGCGCAGATCCGGGAAGAGCAGTGCCCTAGTCACTTTTTGACTATCTTTTTGTGAAATTTTTCACTGTTCTCTTCAACGAGTCTTCACGACTCCTAAGGTGTCGTAGGGATGCCCGGCTTTAAGCCCTGCGAGGTATGTGGTCGTATGATGTCCATCACGGACCCCCACCTCGAGTGTCTCTTCTGCCTCGGCCGAGGCCACGACACGAAGTCGTGCCCTGACTGCCGGAAACTTCATCCGAAGGCTTTGCGAGAGCGGTCTCGAAAGCTCCTTGAAGTCCGGCAGTCGGCTCCGCGCCGCAGCAAGCCCCGGTCCCGGGAGAGGTCGAGGGGCCGGACGCGGAGTCCCCGCCGTTCGTCGGAATCCAAGTCTTCGCGCTCCTCCGGTAAGTCGAAGCACAAGAAGTCTAAGCGGCGTCATCGCTCTAAGACTTCGCCTCGCCGGTCGCGCGACTCGGCTGAGGTCCCTGTCGGCACCGTCCCCGCCCCGCGGCCCCGGACGTGCCTGTCGAGTTGCCCCCGCATTACCCGTCCTTCCCGGGTTCGGGGCGACTCCGGCCGAAGTACAGAAATTCCTGTCGGCCATGGCCCGCCTCTTCGGGCCTCAAGGTCCCTCCGGTGCGCCTTCGGGCCCCGCGGGCCCAGATGGGGTTGCTCCGGCGTCGCCGTCGACTCCGGTCCCGGCGTCGCCTGTCCCACCAGCCTTCGTCCCGGCCTCGGCTCCGGCCCCGGCCTCGACCCCGGTTCCGGTGGTGCCGCAACCTCCATCGACGCCGGTTGACCTAACCACGCCTCCGCCGACGCCGATGTCCCCGGTGCCGTTTCCGACGCCGTCCGGGGCTCCGGGCGGCGTCGTTCCCGGTTCTCCCCGGGTCCGGACATGGAGCCGGACCGGCGTCGCCCGGACGCCGGTTCCGGCGCCGATGAGGCCTTGGGTCCCTTATGTCCCTCCTCCTCCATCTTTTCAACCTGAGGAGGACCAGGAGAGCTGGGAGGGGTCTGACGACCCTCTCACACAACAGTGCGAGTTTGACCCGGACTGGGTTGAGGAACTTGGGGATGCCAGTGGGCTGGATACCTCCCCGACTCTGGCATGCTGTCTCCTCCCGTGGCAACGGAGGAGGGGGCTAATTTTGCAACGGTGTTGCGTAGAGCTGCTGGAGCCTTAAATCTCCAGTTGCCTACAGTGGCCGTCAGGACTAACCTCCTGACTGAAGTGCTTCAGCCGGCGGCCTCCTCTTCGGAGCCTGTGCTGCCGTTCAACGATGCACTCACTGACGTTCTTTTGGGTGCCTGGTCCAAACCCACCACAGGGGCTCCTGTGGATAGGAACGTGGCCCGACGCCATCGCCCGGCTCCGGGCGACCCCCTGTTTCTCTCCCAACACCCCACCCCTGAGAGCTTGGTTGTCCAAGCCTCTGCCTCCCAAACAGCCTTCCCTACCGCCCCTCCGGATAGGGAATCCAAGCGCCTGGATCACTTTGGGAAGAAGGCTTTCTCTTCCTCCAGTGCTGGCTTGCGGTCTGTTAATACCGCTTGCCTCTTGGGCCGATACACCCACTCCCTGTGGGATTCGGTGGCTGATGTTTTGCCGCAGTGTTCTGAGGAGGTCCAGACACTGCTTACCCGCGCTATTGCGGAAGGGCGTGATGCGGCTAAGTATACCATCCGCTGTGGCCTTGATACCGCCGACTCGCTGGGCAGATCGCTTGCAACGACGGTGGCGCTGCGTCGCCACGCCTGGCTGAGAACCACTGGTTTTTCAGGGGATGTCCAGAATACTCTCATGGACATGCCCTTTGATGGAGTCGGTCTCTTTGGTTCAAAGGCGGACCATGCGCTGGAGCGTTTCAAGGATTCACGGGCTACTGCTAAGTCCCTGGGCCTTGCTGTTGTGCGCCCTCCGCAAACGTCTGCTTTTCGCCCCTTTCGTGGCCACGGAAGGGGCGCCCAGTCACGTCCACAGCCCGGCCAACGGCCCGCGCAGCAAGCGCCTTCGCGTGGCCGAGGACGTGGATACCGCCGTGGCGGTTCGGGCAACCAGCGTGCGGGTCAGGCCACCACCTCCAACCCGTCCGCGGCCTCCAAGCCCTCCTAGTCCCTCCTTTCAGGTGCACAGCACGCCAGTCGGGGGCAGGGTCCGCCATCACCTTCACCACTGGCGTCCCATCACCTCGGACAAGTGGGTCTTGGACATTGTCCGAAGGGGCTACTCCCTCCCCTTCGAGACCACCCCCAGCCATGCCACCTCAATTCCACCGCATGTCAGGGGATCACTTGGTGCTTCTACAGAAGGAAGTCACGGCCCTCTTGGCCAAGAGGGCCATCGAGCATGTTCCGACCCCAGAAGTAGGGCGTGGTTGCTACTCCCACTACTTTCTGGTGCCCAAAAGGACAAGGAGGACATGCGTCCTATCTTGGACCTCCGGAACGTCAATCGCTTCCTCCGGAAGGAGAAGTTCAAGATGCTCACCCTAGCTCAGGTCTTGACTGCCCTCGACCCCGGAGACTGGTTGGTAGCGTTGGACTTGCAGGACGCCTATTTCCACATCCTCGTCCTGCCGGCCCACCGGCGTTACCTTCGGTTCACGGTAGGCCTCGAGCATTTTCAGTTCACCGTGCTCCCCTTTGGCCTTACCAGTGCCCCTCGGGTGTTCACGAAAGTGATGGCGGTGGTCGCAGCTCATCTGCGCCGGGCAGGGGTTTCAGTCTTCCCCTACCTCGACGACTGGCTGCTGAAGGCGGGCTCGTCCCAGGCAGTTGTCTCCCACCTCCAGACTACGGCCGAACTCCTGCACTCGCTGGGGTTCTCCATCAATGTGCCAAAGTCGCATCTGATTCCTTCTCCACAGCTCCTTTTCATCGGAGCAGTTCTGGACACGACGCAGTTTCGGGCCTATCCTCCCGAACGGCGAGTCCGGGGATATTCAGGCTATGATTCCGATCTTTCAGCCCTTATCCTGGGTTTCGGTACGGATGACCCTGAGGCTGCTGGGCCTCATGGCCTCCTGCATCCTGCTGGTCACTCATGCCAGATGGCATATGCGGGCTCTGCAGTGGGACCTGAAGTTCCAGTGGGCGCAGCACCAGGGCGACCTGTCCGATCACGTCCAGATCTCGGAGGGGACTGCAAAACAGTTGCAGTGGTGGCTCTCGAACCGGCAATGGGTCATGGGCAGATCCCTCTCCCTTCCCCAGCCAGAGCACACAGTTGTGACGGACGCGTCCCTTCTGGGATGGGGCGGTCACATGGGAGAGGCGGAGATCAGAGGCCTCTGGTCTCCGGCGGAGTCCCGGCTCCATATCAACCTTCTGGAGCTCCGGGCGATCCGACTTGCACTCAAGGCATTCCTTCCCTCTGTCAAAGGGAAGGTAGTGCAGGTGTTCACAGACAACACCACTGCCATGTGGTACTGCAACAAACAAGGCGGGGTGGGGTCGTGGACCCTTTGTCAGGAGGCTCTGCGCCTCTGGACATGGCTGGAACACCAGGGCATGTTCCTGGTGGTTCAACACCTGGCAGGTTCCCTGAACGCCAGGGCGGACGAACTCAGCCGCAGGTGCATGATGGATCACGAATGGCGTCTTCACTCGGAAGTGGCGCAAGGACTCTTTCTACAGTGGGGAGAGCCTTGGTTAGATCTATTCGCCACCGAAGAGAACGCGCAATGTCATCAGTTCTGCGCGTTGGAATTTCCAAGGCGGCACTCGCTCGGCGACGCTTTTCGTCACGAGTGGAGTTGCGGTCTATTGTACGCCTTTCCGCCTATACCACTTCTACCCAGAGTGTTGAAGAAGATTCGGCACGACCGGGCCCAAGTCATTCTTGTGGCTCCGGACTGGGCTCGAAGAGTTTGGTATCCCGAGCTACTCAATATGAGCGTAGATCCCCCGATCCGTCTGCCTCTTCGGGAGGATCTTCTGTCGCAGCAGCAGGGGACGGTCCTCCACCCGAACCTGTCCAGTCTACACCTGCTTGCGTGGAGATTGAGCGGCGGCAGTTGATTCCTTTCGACTTGCCTCCCGAAGTTTGTGATGTGATTCTGGCAGCCAGGCGTCCCTCCACTAAGGTGGTATACGCCTGCAGGTGGAACAAATTTGTGGCATGGTGCACAGCAAAGGCTGTGGATCCCCTTTCTGCCCCTCTTTCTGAGGTCCTTCTGTTCCTTCTCTCTCTGGCCCAACAGGGTTCTGCCCTGGGTACCATCAAGGGTTATCTTTGTGCTATCTCGGCCTTCCTCAGGCTCCCTGATCAGCCCTCCCTTTCAAGTCCCCTGTTGTTAACAGGTTCTTCAAAGGCGTTACTCACCTCTTCCCTCCTGTTCCGTTTGTGATGCCTCAGTGGGACTTAAACTTGGTTCTTACCTTTTAATGTGCGCTCCCTTTGAGCCTCTACATAACTGTCCTCTTCGTCTTCTGACTCTGAAGACAGCCTTTCTGGTGGCCATCACCTCCGCTCGGCGGGTGAGTGAGCTCCAGGCTCTATCTTGCAAACCTCCCTTTCTGTCTGTTCATCCAGACAAGGTTGTTCTTCGGACGCGTCCGTCCTTCTTGCCAAAGGTGGTTACTGCTTTCCACATTGGGCAGACCATCACTTTGCCCACCTTCTTTCCGCCTCCGCATCCTTCCAGAGAGGAAGAGAGGCTCCACCGTCTGGACCCAAAACGTGCGCTCTCCTTCTATATTGACCGCACAAAACACTTCCGGGTGGATGACCAGCTCTTTATTGGCTACGTGGGCGCCAAAAAGGTCGGGCGGTGCACAAGAGGACCATCTCCCGCTGGGTTACCTTGTGCATCAAGACCTGCTATTCTTTGGCTAAAAGGAGCCTCCTGTTGGGCTGCGTGCCCATTCCACCAGGGCAACGGCTGCTACCACGGCCTTGGGCCGCGGTGTTCCGCTGCCGGTTATCTGTCAGGCAGCTACGTGGGCCTCGCTGCACACGTTTACAAAGCATTACTGCCTTGACAGTCAGGTCCGGAGGGACGGCTTCTTTGGCCGTTCTGTCCTCCAGGACTTCCTTGTCTGATCTTTGTTCGCAGACCCACCACCGGGTTGGTATTGCTGGGGTATCTATTCTAAGGTAAGGAATCTGTCACTAACGTGTCTCTTTCAGATGCACAAGTTACTAACTTGTGTAACGATATATCTGTAAGAGACAGTAGTTAGTGACAGATTCCTACCGCCCCACCCATCCTCCCCGTTCTGCGAACTGATTTCTAGGGTTAAGGACATCCCTTTCAGGGCCCTAGTATTTTTCAGACACCTATGTCAGCTTCTTGCATGGCTCTGCGTTCCTGGCGCGGAAAGTCGTGTACAGAACTGACGTCAGCGCGCAGGGGCGGCGCCTAAGTACTGCCCGCGACGTCATCCCGGCGATCACGACGCCGACGACGGACGCGGAGCCGCACGACGCCGCCTACCGACGCGCAAGGGTACTGCTACGCAAAAACTTTCCGGATCCAGCCTGACGCCTGGGGATATTCTAAGGTAAGGAATCTGTCACTAACTACTGTCTCTTACAGATATATCGTTACACAAGTTAGTAACTTGTGCACTAATCCTACTGGACTTATCCTCCGCCTTCGACACCGTCAAACATGACAGTCTATTAGACCTCCTGAAACATAGAATGGGGCTTTCGGGAACAGTTCTCAACTGGTTCACTTCCTTCCTTCAAAACAGAACACAAAGTTTCAAGACCAATCAATCTTTATCCAAACCTACTCCTGTCACTTTAGGAGTACCCCAAGGCTCCTCCCTCTCCCCTACACTATTCAATTTGTTCATGGAGCCACTCACAGAACTTCTCAAATCTGGAAAGATCCAATATCACATGTACGCAGACGACACACAACTCTACATTAAGGTACATTCACTTGAGGACATCAAGTCCCTTAATTCGACGCTACAAAAAACGCAGACCTGGCTGGCAAACAACCATTTAAAATTAAACACTCTAAAAACTGAATTCCTCCTAATTGCGCCCCCCAACCAAACAACCACCATCATGGAGTGGATGAAGCACCTAACAGCACTAGACGGCCAACCGCTCATGATCGATTCTGCCAAATCGCTAGGTATAACTGGACAATAAGCTAAATATGCAGAAGCACATCAGTGCAGCAGCAAAAGGAGCAACATTTCAAATGAACACCCTAAGAAGACTGAAACCCTTCATACCCGCAAATGACTTTAAACAAGCAGTCAAAACGCTAGTAATACCCAGAGTGGAATATGGGAGTGTCGCTCTCTGCGGCCTCCCCAGAGCAACGACAGCCCCACTAAGAGCATCAATCAACGCAGCCGCCAGGCTAATCACAGGCTCCAAAAGAAACTGTCACATCTCCCCGGATTTGCGTGCCCTTAACTGGCTACCCTTTGAGGCCAGAATCCATTTGAAAATCGTCTGTATGACGCACAAGGCATTGCATCACAAAACACCACATTACCTTGCTGAGAAACTAGTTCCTTCGGGCGGCAACAGAACTAACAGGAGCTCATATAACCTTCTGTTGAAACCACAACGTTTAAAAAAAAAGAAAACTTATAACCGTTCATTCTCAGGAATGGCCCCTAGGATCTGGAATGCCTTACCCCCAAATACAAGACAGAACCCGCACGCGGCATCATTTAAAAGGAAGTTAAATCGATTCTCCTGACAAAATTCACTTGATCTATTTGATGCAGGACTGTAAATAGGTATTATGTTGGATCTATTACCGTTTGTTTGGACTTATTATAAGCAATATTATTTTTATATGTATATACCTATTTCCCTCTGGCTATTTCCTCCTTTTCTTTCATTTATTTGTTGTAAAGCGCTCTGATACCCGCAAGGGTCTTGTCCGCGCTATACAAAACCTTCTAAATAAAAAATAAAAAAATAATAAATGCCTAAGTGTTGCAATATTCACTCTCATGTCTCACTTTCTTTCAGTTTGCGTTGTTCTGAATGCAGCAAGTTGACAGGGGCTACCAGAGTTCCCATTTTCTTTTTACTCCATCACCGCCCTAGTGTCCTGGATGGCTCGCAATGTATGGTAGAACTTGCTATCTTTTACAGCAGTCTATGGACCTGGCACCACTGTTCCTCCATCTTACAGCACAGTGTCTTGGTGCAGTACAACACAGTCGCTGGCACTAAGACATGGGTCCTGTTCATCCTGGGGTTGCCTATATTCTTGTGCGCAGACGAAGCAGTGTTTGTGCCACAGGTTATTCTGGGTGCCAGTAAGTGATTGCAGGCTAGAAGGGGTTGCAGTTGTGGGGCTCTGAGTTTGCTGAGGTTGTCAGAGCAGTGACGCAAACTTGGATAGCTTATGTAGCACTACATTCCCCAGACCATAATTCTCACCTGTGTACCTACACACTACCCCTAATGCCCAGGGGCTCTCAGAAGGCAGCACTTAGCAGCAGAGAAAGGTGCACCCCACAAGTCTAGTCAAGTACGATAGTTCAACAGGCATAGTGCAGACTTCTTTCTTCTTCCATTACACTATCCAGGCTTACAGAACCTGTCTTCAGTGGTTCACTGCCAAAGAGCTCCCTCATTCCTTACAGGGCAATTACCGCTGGGTCAGGTGACGTATGGTGGCCTCCAGCAGGCTTGACAACTTCTCTGTGCGGTAGGCCTAATGCCCAGGCATGTGTAGCTTAAATCGCTGGCCAGAGGCCTGGTAATCCAGGCACAGGCGGCGTCAACCGTGGGATCCAGCTGTCTCTGCCCACCTGAGCTCTCTGGTCCACACAGCTGCCCAAGACGAATAGGCTCTTCAGAGCAATTGGGCTTGCACTGCAACTGAGGGACTTGTGCCATAACACTCTAGGTGAGTTCAGGGGTGCTCCACTGCTGTATAATCTAGATCAGTGGTTCCCAACCTTATGAATCCCGAGGACCCCCACTGAGTCACTACTGGAAGCCAGGGACCCCTAAGCAATTTGTACGATTTTAAATTTCAAACATTAAGAGTGATTTGCAAAAAATACATAAACGAATACACACCAAACAAATACTCAAATTAATAAAGACGTTAATGTTTTGTTGTGAAGAAATATGCAAAAGGGAGTTTAAGGGGCTCTCCTCCCAAGAAAAATTGTGGGGGTAGGGGGCGGGGGAAGGGTGCATTCTACAACACATTTTCATTATATATTTAATTGTATTGTCTTTTAAAGCATAGTCAATGATGACCTTACTGTGCACCAAGATACGACAATCTTTGTTTGGGCTCTTCATTGCAGCAAGCAACATTACCACTGCACTTCAGTGCTCACCACGATTTCTATTTTACTTTATCAAATGTAGAAATAACCTTAGTTATCCACCGCATTACAAATTTCGGGTAGAACAAACACCTGGCTTTAGTCATCTGAGTTATTTGCCTTGGACCTGGTGTATAAAGCCAATCTGCTTAGAAACCATTTTTCACTTTGGAGCACTCTAGTATTTAACGCATTATGAAATACCCTGCCGTTTCCACGTGGAGTGAGAGGAGGGGGCCACTGAAGCACTGTATTATTGTCTTGTGTTTGTGCTGCCAAACAGTGCACATAGAGGTCTGGTACAGGGAACCCTCTCTCTGTTAGGCTGAGCCAACATTCCAGGTCACATTAAAACAAATGTTGATAGCCAGGAAGAGAGGTGGAATTCTACCCTGTGTTGGACACACTAAATATTATAGTGTATTTAATAGTTTGGTCATAGAGTCTGTAGACCGTTTCCTACCCAAGCTTTTAGAAATATCAAGCGTCCATTTAACCATCCTTTGTCACAATCTTCGATTTATCCTAACTACTTTGAAGGTCCTCATGTTAATTGCGCCAAAGAACCATGTTGTTTGGATATTTCATAAACAACCATGTCACCTTGGTAGAGGAGACCTGCACTGACTGAAAGTGGTGTTTCAGGGCAAATACTTGGATTTTTAGGTCAAGCCTAGCGGCAGCACGCATTCACTGCTCACTCTGCAAGGCATGCTGTAGTAGGGTATGCTGTGGATGCCTCGTCCACTCGCCGCTCCTATTTGTCAGTGGCTTTGTGTCATTGTCCTTCGAAAATGCTGGCTTTTGATTGAATATGAGGCTTGTTAGTTCCGCCTTGGTGTCGCCCTGTCTCCATTTGTTACCGCCCATAAGGACTGGATCTTTTACTTCGCTCCTTACACGGCATGCTTTATGTAGTGGGTGAGCACTATTTAGTTTGACAATGGCTGCTTTTTTTTGTTGTATGTGCATGCTGAACGCGGCGCCCGCTTCAGGGACACCGCGCTCAGTTTATTATTTTTTTTTTTTTACTTATTCGGAGCGCGGTGCCTGCTTCAGGGACATTGCGCTCAGTTTATTTATTTATTTTACTTATTCGGAGCGTGGTGCCTGCTTCAGGGACACCGCGCTCTGTTTTTTTTAAATTTGTTTTTATTTAACTTAAATTCGGAGCGTGTTTTTAAACTTTTACAATGCCAGACTTATAGCACTGTAAATGCTTGTTATATGTTACGCCTGACTCGAACGTGGCCGCAGTGGTACCGGTCCTGTTACCACGTGCGTACTGCGTACAACAGGCTGTACGGGTTATAGACAGAGAAAGCTGACTACACACAAGGGTTCACGGCCATCTATGATCAGACTGTTTAATTACCTATGCAGATAAGGCTGGATGACCGCGTTTTACTGTAACGCTTGGATTAAATGAACCAATCGAACTAACAGAGCTTCACGTAGGCTGCACTTCAAGTTAGGTTTCAAAGCATACTTAAAAGATGCCCCAGAAATTGAGAAATGACGAGCCTGAAATGGCCAATTATTCAAACCAATTATCCATGTTACTGAAAGGAGACCGAGAGCAAAATAGCTCAGTGAATTCGACTCCCTCCAGCAATGACGGCCGCTTCTATGTGTTAGATGCGCGCACTCACTGTGGCTGCCCACCCCACCCCCACACTCGCAGGTCACCAGCAATGGCGGCCGCATCTATGTGTTAGTAGCGCACCATGCGCCACAGACCAGCAGCTGCTTACAGGGAATTGTGCATTGTGAAGCAGTGCACTGCCTCTCCGGCAGTGACTCACAGAGTAGCTGCTGCTAACAGGGAATCATGGAATGCCGAGCAGAAAAATTACGAATGCAGTACTAAAGGAGCAGATTTATTTTCAGAGTGTTGCTAGTTATGCTGCTTTTGACTGCAGGGTGTACACAGTGCATGCCTACAGCAGAACAACACTTGCACTGCACTGCGCATGCGCAAGCTGGCCTGCTAAATTTCTCGATGGCTGCTTATAATGTTATGTTAAATGTTATGTTAAATGTATTTTATATAGCGCAAAATCACCTTTAGGTCTCTAAGCGCTTTTAGAGAGAGTGACCAGAATCACTGACGGCAGCAGGAAACGCAAGGCAGCAAACAGAAATTACACTGTGACTAACGTCTCCCTAAATAGGAGCGTTTTAAGTTGTTTCCTAAATGTGAGGAGGACCGGTTCCCTACGAAGGTGCTCAGGTAGATTATTCCAGATTTGTGGGAGCAAGACAGAAAACAGTCTTCCCCTCATTGGATTTGGTGATATATCGGGGAAGGACTTGGCGGCAGGCCTCAGACGATCGCAGTGTCCGTCCAGGAACATATTTCTCCAGGCGTTCTTTTATATATACTGGTGCTTGGCCATAAATTGCTTTGTGGGCAATACAAAGGCCTTTGAATTGAGCTCTCTGTTTGATAGGGAGCCAATGCAATTTATGTAGAAGAGGGGTGGCGCGGGTCCTTCTGGAAAGTCTGAAAATGAGCCTGGCCGCTTCATTCTGCACAACCTGCAGTCTCTTGATAAGTTTCTGGGGGAGGCCAATATAAAGGGCATTCCCATAGTCTAGCCTAGAGATAACAGTGGCGGAGACAATTGCCTGTAGTGAGAACGTTGACAGAAGAGGGGCAAGTTTCCGAGGCTGCCTCAGTAGTCCTACACAGGTTCCCACCACCGTGGTGACCTGGCTGGACATGGACAGTCCAGAGTCAATTTTTATACCCAGGCTTTTTACAGCCGGGACTGGTACGGGGGCAGTACCTAGTTCCGGTGGGCAAAAGAGGTCACACCAAGGGCTGTTTTTTGTGGGAATGACGAGCACTTCGGTCTTGTCAGGGTTTATTTTCAGAGAATTGGCCGTCATCCAATTCACTGTGAATCTGAGCAGCTTTTGCGCCGATTCCTGGGCCTGACTAGAGTTGCTGATCCGGATGAGGAGTTGGGTATCATCAGCATAATTGAAGACTCGGCAGTCCATGTGAGCCAGGGTCTCCACCAGGGGTTGCAAGTAGATATTAAAGAGGAGCGGGGATAATGCAGAGCCCTGGGGTACGCCACAAGTAAGAGTGCCCTTAGCCGATATATGCTCACCCAACTGAACCCTCTGAGTCCGGTCTGATAGAAACGATTCTAGCCATTGATGTGCTAGCCCGCTGATGCCCAGGTCAAAAAGACGGGACAGCAGCTTTTTATGGCTGACCGTATCGAATGCCGCTGATAGGTCTAATAAAATCAGGGCACTCGATTGTTGTCAGCCATAATTCTGAGCTCGTCAAGAACAGGCAACATCACTAGCTCAGTACTATGATGGGCTCTAAAACCTGCCTGTCGTGTTTGGAGTAGCTGGTGATCCTCCAAGTAGTTCGAGAGTGTCCTCAGTACATGTTGTTCTATCACTTTCGCCAGGAAGGGGAGCTGGGAGATAGGTCTGTAATTCTTAAGAGTGGAAGTATCCGCACCAGGCTTCTTTAGCAGGGGGGTGACCCTAGCTTCTTTTAGGTTGGCCGGTAAGTAGCCAGTTTCCAGGGAGTTGTTTAATAGCATGAGAATCTGTTTTTCCAGCCCTGGAAGGGCCATTTGGAAAATCCTCGGAGGACAGGGGTCTGCCGGGGAGCCCGATTTGGTGCGATTCATTAATAAAAACAGAGATGCTGAATCTATTTTAGGGAAATTTGTGAGTTGTCTACCAGGGGAAGGGGAGGACTGGGTCTGGAAAGAGGAACCAAGGTTGGACGGGGTGTTTGCAATTTCTGAGATGATATCCCTAACTTTCTGAAGAAAGAATGCCTGAAAGACGTTACAGTCTATGGGTGCGACCGTAGATTTTTTTCTCAGACTTTTGACTTAGTTCTTTCAGAATTATGAACGTCTCTTTCTGTATATTAACTGCCTCTGTAATCCTTCCCTCATAATACTCCGCTTTCCTAGTTATAATGCCTAGTTTGTAGGAGGTGAGAAGGGCTTTGTAGGCAATTAATTCAGCTGAGTCATAACTTTTGCGCCATCGCCTCTCGGCTTGGCGAAGATTTTGTTTCCTTTCCCTCAGAGGTTCATTAAACCATGGGGCCCCGTTTCCTTTGCCTCTGACTTTCTCCTTCCGTTCTGGAGCTACTTTGTCTATGGCTTTGCATAAGTTAGCCGAAAGAGCTTCACTCTCCTGATCAATATTCACTATCGTAGTTCTTAAGGGCGGGAGTGTGAGCAGGGTGGCTACTATATGGTCTGCCTCGATTTTTCTCCAGTTTCTCACCTTTCTCCACACCGGTGGTGGTTGCAGCGGTTGACTGTCACTCGGGGCCCAACATCTGAGTAGCGAATGATCGGACCAAGCGCAGGGACTAATATCGGTTATGGTCGCCCAAGGCTGCGATGACCAGATAAGGTCAAGGGTATGCCCATTACATGGGTGGGGCTATTGACCAGTTGGTGGAGGTCCATTGATAGCATAGCAGCCTTGAATTGGCTTGCAGATGGCTCTCTTTGTGCTTTATCCCAGTGATAGTTAAAATCACCAACTACTAGGAGACGTCTATATCTAGAGCATAAATCAGTGATGAGCTCCAGGAAGAGGTCATTAAAGCTGGGGGTGGTCCGCGGGGGACAATATACAACCAAGAGTAGAATGCAAGATGATTTAAAGGAGATTTTGACCCCTAAGATGTCTGCATTGTCACAGTTCTCGGCCGTTATCTTAGTAACCATTAAACATTTTTTTTAAAAGATGGCCACCCCCCCCCCCCCTCCTCTAGTATCCCCTGGTCTGTTCTGCCAGAGGGCATCAAAGTCCTCCGGAAGAGCTGCAATAATGTCTGGGGCTGACGAGTCCCCTAACCAGGTTTCCGTGAGGGCCAGAATGTCTATATCTCCATCTTGCAGGAGTGAGAAGACTTCAAGGTGGTGTTTCTGTAAGGAGCGTGTGTTGAGAATCTGGATCCTTCATGTTGCTGTGACCTTACTCAACCTAAGTGGCCAGTGAAGGGTTAATGTATTCTACTCACTGGGGGCCTCTTGTGGTTGAAGTCAGTTCTGCTATAGTTATTTGGGCGAATATTGCCCAAACCTGACAGTTTGCTGACTGAGGCCCACGTTCTTTGTAAACACGCTCACTTTCTGTGAGGGGCGTGGCAGTATTTGCAGGCTGTCTGGGATGATTCGACGGGGCAGCGCCAGTGCTTTAAATGGGCCGGTACTGTCCGGTACGGAGTACCGGCACTTTTTTATTTTGAGAGGGAGAGTACCGGCACTTCTCAAGAGAAATGCTATACTTTTAATTGAAGAGTACCGGCACTTCTCAGAAACAAGCAGGTACTCTGGTACAGAGTACCTGCACTTCTATTTTTCAATTTCAAGCACTGGGCAGCGCTAAGCAGCTGTGTGACCTTGTGCATTTAGTTACTAGGTACCGTTGACGATAGTCAGGCTGTCCACTCCAGTACTGTTTCACATTTTAAACTCCTGCATTAGTGCACTGATAAAAAATGCATCCTCTCACGGGCAGAGAGAGGCACTCAAAACAACAGTACATATAATAAATACTTCCAAAAAGGTGTTTTTACCGTTTCTCAAACAACGACTAAATATTGACACCGATCTTGTTCTGTGTTGATCCCCCGTGCTACTCTTTCAATCTGGCTCTGTGTCTGCCCTAGCTTGTTGTAGGTGTAATGTTAGGCGTTGTATTATATATTTGCATGTAGTGTCAGAAGCAGCAAAATACCAGTCTAGCGGCGCACTATGCTAACTAAGCACAGATTTTCAGTTTACGCATTAAGTGAAAGCACGGCGTGGGCCGCTTTTACCAATAATAAAAAAATTGTTTATGAACAAATGTTTTTTTTGGGGTAAAAGCGCCCCATGCCATGCCTTCACTTTAATGGTGGCCACGCCCCTTTCTTTAGCTGCTGTAACCTGAATACAGCGAGCAGCATCTAAAGAAAGGGGCGGGCCACTATGAAAGTGGCCTCGCATTTGTGAGAGTTTGAGCTATTGGCATTAGAAATGACAATGCCTTTTATATATGTGTTGGTTTTGAAAACATAAATAAAAGGCATTGTCATTTACAATGCCAATAGCTTAAACTCCCGCAAATGCGAGACCTAATGCATTGCAAATGCTTGTTTTGTAGGGCTGCCAGTGTTCGAAGACAAATGCAAAACATGTGCACAAGAGTTGGTAGTCAGGTCAGATGCATCCAATATTGGTAAGGACATAACTTAGTTAAGGTACTGGACATGGCATTAGTGTAGAATAACAGGATTTTAAACACATTTCTGCCCATTTCCTTTCTCTTTAATGCCCTCATTAAGTACTTCCAGACAGCAGAATTTGACACGTTCTTTTTGTCCAACCATGCAGCCATGACATTACCTTCCAAGTTGATCAGTGCTAAACATTAAATAGTCTATATTAAATGCATAGAGCAGCTCAAGATGAACAATGGTTGGTCTGGATTGATCTGGAGGGGAACACACTCAGCAGTCTGAACCATATAATTTTCTTTAGTTTTGCATTGTCTAAGTTAATCCTTGTTGGTGGTCTTTACGAATCACGTTTGTTGCACGTATTTATTTGACTTGACTAGTAATAGAATTGTGACTTCTTGCATTCTGGCTGGTAGAGAGCCACCTCTTGGGCCAGGAGCAGAATCTGCAACAAGGTGCACACACATCTTCATAGAATGTAAATGTCAGACTTCTCCACCAGCATTTTGTTTTTATTGTTACAAGCTACCAGACTTCAATGATACGATCCAGTGTGTTCAGTCCTATCTGTTTCAGTTAATCCATAAGTTAATTATGATGCATATGGTTTTATTGCTCTACAGCTTTCAGAACAATCGAGGGGCATCATTGGTCCTGCCTGAGATGGTTAAGCTGATTCCTTCTGTCTCCTATTACGTTATACCTCTCTACTTTGTCTCCAGCCCTTATCCTAGAGAGAAATGTAGCTTATTTATTTCCTGCACTTTTTTAAATTCTAAGCCATCACTGTGTATTATATTTTAGGTGCAGCTTTTAGTCTATTCTTAGCTTAATCAATACTTTTATAGCTTACACCAAGATTATCTTTCATACTTTACCAATGTTTATCTGTAATAAAGCTTTGGCCTCAGACAAAAGGTAAGCCATGCGCACAGTGCCCAGGAGTGTGTCTGATTTTAAGCACTTGGCTGGTCTATTGTTGAGATTAGTTGTGCAGGCCCTTTTTATTAGGGCTGTTCTACAGCTTTGACTGTTTATTGGTCAGAACATTTGGTTCCAATTCATAAAGTGGACTATGTGGCAGCCCCTTGCCCATGATTGGTTGGCTTTATCTTTATCTTTCTCACTTCCCTGATCCTGAATCAAAGACTTTCCTCCCTATGAATGTTTGTCCCAACCAGAATCATTACGGGCTTTTCTTAATGCATCATGTCTATTTTTTTATTGTTTTTCTCAGTGCTGTGTGTACCAAGCAGCTCCTGTTTCTTAGTGGGATCACACGAGAGCTCAGACAAAAAAAAGTGAAAACCCTTATGAAGTAACAAAGTATGATATAAGGTACTCACTTTTTTACCTGCATCAGGGTTTTCCTTTTTGCCATTTTAGTATTGACTTCAAATAGTAATGTGCAGCATTCCATTTCAAAATGCAGAATTTCAGAGATAGCCACTGATATGGATAGCGTTTAACTTTTCTGCTGTTTTGAAGGTATCCAGGTCTGCTTGACGTAGTGCATGCTACACTGATTGTGCTCTTAACTCCTTGGGGAGCTATGGACGTGACCTTCACGTCAAGAGTGCTCACAGCGGGGTGCTATCCTGTCAAAGCGCCTGGCAGCAGTGCAGCACCTACTGTGTATTGCTCCAGTGCCCACCAAACTCCCCACCATCATTCCTCCCCATTGCCCCCTCCCCCCATTTCCACACGTCGTAGCGGGAGACTCTACCGATTTGGCCAGCAGGTTGATGGTCCTGCAACTGACACGATTGTGTCACTGATGCGGTGTTCTTTGTGGGACAGGCACTCAGGAAATGGCTTCCTGGTTGCTTTGTGGGGGAAGAAAGGGGGTGAAAACAGGCCGGTTTTCCGCACCCACATGTAACTGAGCTAAAAGGGAGGTATCACTGGAAAGCTTTGAAACTCCGCTTTCCAGTGATCCTTCTCTTGGCCTGCAGAACAGCAGGCGAACACATTTGGATGTGACTGCCTTGCTGTAGGAAGCTGGCTCTGTATATACTATACCAAAGTAAAGTATAGTGTGCACAGAGTCCAGGGAGTCCCTAGAGGTATAACAGAGGCTAAATTAGGTACGTACTACCAGCTCTCTTTGTGGTAGTGTGGGTAAGCAGTTAGGCTTATCCAGAGGGTGTGTTAAGCATTTATTGTATTCACTCATCAAGACTGATGCACAGAGGGCGTGGCCGGCAGCCGATGAAAATGGCCGCCGACTAGAGTAGCTCCGGACCTCCACAGGCTTCCTCTGCCATCCGTATAGTCATCCGGATATAAAACCACCCACAAACGGCTGTGAAGGCGTCGGAACAACACGGGCATTGAACAAGCTGCCCGCGACGCCAAACTTTTACTGCCTAACGAAGTTACGCCATGTGCAGCAACTGCGGCCTGTGCGACACGCCGCGACCGGGGCCTCGATTAGTTTTTACGCCCAGAGGGGTGTGGGTGTCCTGTCCCCCCCTGCTACACAGGCACAGGCAGCATGAACGACGATCGCACACCGGACTGACGGATCGACGGGTAACGGGTCTCACGCTGGTCGCAGTCCCAACCCTGGCCCAAATGCAGATCCCCCTGGAGAAGTGATCAGGGAATACCCACCAGCTGCGCCTGTGAGAACCGGGGCAGGGCGCGCCCGGACTACATCGCGCTTGTGGAGGTACGTGACAGCGCAAATCCGATTGGCGCTGGGGGAAGAGCCTTAGCACCTACCGGCTGCGAGGGGGACAGATACTGTGGCATCAACACTGGCAAGGGCCCCCCCCCCCACTGGCCAGCAGTGAGAAGGAGAGGTGACCCATCGCAGGGCATAATTGAACCCGCTCCAGGTGGGGAGGAAACCTAGCCATATCGCGCCAGTGCTCCCCGCACTACTACTGAGTGACAGTAAATGGCAGCATAACCAGCCAGCAGAGCGGAACCAATGGTCCTTTGTGTCCCTGTGCCAGGAGAAACAAAACATAATCGGACATGTAAAGGCCCCGGTGAAGCAAGAAATCACTTCTACAGTGCCCGTCTGACAGGGGAAGAAAGCGGGCTCGCCCATAACGACGATATACTGCACACGACGACCTAGTGGTAAAAGGCCCCTACAAAACAGATCGAACAGCCTCACCACTCGGTGAAACCAGTGCCATTGTCAACGGGTAGGAAACCCGACCGGCCGCGTGTGACAGTGTGTCACATTGGCAGGCGGTGGTGAGTACTACCAACTGGGGATCTACCACTACGTAAAATCACTGCAAGCCTGCACACAATGGGGGGACGCGGCCAGCGCGCCACAAACCAAAACAAACTTGACAAATACGCATATGCTAAATCCACTCAAGACCCGCCGGACCACATCGAGACCACCGTGGTGGACCTCGATGCCACGGCAGAGAAGGAAATCACGTTGCAGGACATAATGACTACGCTGAACAATGTACACGCGTCCTTAGAGTCTTGAATAGACACTGTGTCCACTGAACTTTCGTTAATCCGTGCAGACTTCAGGAAACTGAGCTCGAGGGTGACGGAAGTGGAAACGACAACAACAACTCTGTGTGCATACTCGGCCGCACTTAAGCGACAAGTGAAACATCTCGAAACGGAAACCAAATCCATGGCTGCAAAACTGGATGATTATGAAGGCCGCTCTCGACGCAATAACGTCCGAATCGTGGGAGTGCCTGAAAGAACAGGAGGGCCCGCAGTCGACCTCTTCGTAGAAGACCTTATCAAGAACCACCTACAACCCCGAGGACTCTCCAACTACTTCTCGGTCGAGAGGGCCCACCGTGTCCCGGGGGGTAGGCCTAAGCCGGGTGCGCCCCCCAGGCCCATACTGGCCCGCATTTTTAATTTTCGTGACCGGGACTTAATTCTTCAAACAGCCAGAACGGCCCCACCGGTACGTTATGAACAAAGCAGGGTCTCTTTCTTCCCAGACTACACGGCCACGGTGACCAAACAAACACAAAGCTTCATTGCGAAAAAGCAAGAACTGCGAAACCGTGAACTTAAATACTCAATGATGTTTCCTGCGAAGCTAAGAGTGGAGGTAGATGGGAAAGTGTGGTTCTTTATGACACCGGAGGAGGCACAAGAATGGCTTGATGGGTGGCGCCGAGTCTCCAACCATGGAAGAGTGGGGAGGAACACTAATCGAAATGCGACTGGAACGACCCCATCAGAACTGGGAGAATCGATGGCTGTAACAGAGGTCCCCGACAAGGAGAATCAAGTAGATAAAGGGCTCCCCCCCAGTGGGAACTAACGGACACAGACATGCTCTACCGAGGTACCTGATCTCCATTTGATGATTGCGGGACTAATCTAATTATTAACAAGGACGTCTGAAGCACTGCGACCCACGACTGAGCGATCAATGACACTCGCGGCAATCACAGACGCGCCTGGAGGCACTCACTGACTTGTCGTTGTAACTGAACAACATGGAACTGTGGTATCCGTGATTACTGCACTAATTTACTTTACAATTGTAATGTGATGTATAAAGTATAAGAGGATGTCCTGGGGAGACTACCAAGGAAGCTTTCCCCCCTACGAAGGTACTGGGTAATGGGAATTAGGCACTCTGCACTGTTGGGGAGGCGGGTAGTCCTTAAACCGTCATGCAGGGAGGGGGGTGGGAACAATGTTTAGTTTTCTTAGTTTCTGTTTAACTTTTCCTCCTTTTTTGATACAGTTTATGGAACACCTTACAAACACTCACAGGGGCCTTACTCCTCAATACTATAGTCAGGACCACGTCACATACAACTCCATCGCCACACATGACTACGCCACCTAGTCCCGCCACTTCTAAGCCCACGCATGTTCAGCACCTACCTTTGATATCCTGGAATGTGAATGGCCTCCGGGATAAACTAAAGAGGGGACTGGTTCTACAATATCTTAAACGCAGGGCGCCGGCGATAGTCCTACTACAAGAGACCCATCTAGTTGGGATGACTTGCAAGGCCCTCGATAGGTGGGGCTTTAAATTGGCAGTCCATTCTGAGTTCTCATAAGGATCACGAGGAGTGGGAATTTTAATCAAGAAACAATGCCCAATCATTGTCAAACATACGCAAACAGATGACCAGGGCCTGTTTGCAGCAGTCTCATGCCAATGGGAAGGACGTACAATCAACATTGTGACAGTTTACATCCCCCCTGCACTCCACTCGCTGGCATTCCCGGCGCTTAGCGCATTCCTACTCCGGCTTCCACAGGGAGAACTAATTGTAGGAGGCGACTTTAACGCAACTCTAGATGACGCCCTAGACCGAACACCCCCCGACAACAACACCGCGCACATTCCAACTTAGCAGACTTCCTTGACACAATAGGCTTAGTGGATATTTGGCGTTCGCAATTCCCACAAGCACGACAATACACATATCATTCAGGCGCACATAACAGCCTTTCTAGAATAGACCGCATACTGGCACCAGCGGGCGATGTGTGGAGATTCAAGAAAGTGACACACTTGCCACGGGGCATATCAGACCATTCCCCCATATCCGTTAAATATACATGGCACACATCAGCACAATGTCGTATATTTCCAATATACCCGGGCTACCTCAAAAACCCCAAGATTTGGAAGGGATTGACCGACGCTACAAAGCACTACATTAGTGAAAACGAGCCCTCGGTCTCCTCCCCCCTCACTTTGTGGGAGGCATATAAGACTGTTCTTCGTGGACAAGCCATCTCGCTAATTACAGATCACAAAAGGGAAAAGGCAAGGTCGATAGTAACACTTGAACAGGAGGTGGGCAACTTAGAGATGCTTCACGCGCAAGACCCCTCAGACACAAATACGCACCAACTTCACCTTAAAAAACAAGAATATAAAGACTACCTGTGGGAAGATGCGAAAATGCGACTGACTACTACTTTACATACAATATACGAAGTGGGGGATAAAGCCGGTAAGCTCCTCGCCTGGCTTGACAAGCGAGAAAAGGCAGCTAGGTGGGTGGCAGAACTCCAACTCACAACGGGAGAAATTGCAACAGACCCCCAAGCAATAACTGACATCTTAGCGCTTCATTATGAGCACGTATACACTCCAACAATCACAATACAACAGGCGGAGGCATTCCTCCGTGACATCCAGCTCCCCACATTCACAGAGGACGAGACTCAATTGCTAGAAACAGAACTCTCAATCGAAGAGTTAGTGATAGCGATGGGAAATATCCAATCAGGAAAGGCCCTAGGACTAAACGGCATCCCTATAGAATTGTATAAGCGAAGTGCAACTACGGTCGCACCACACCTATTGAACATGTATAACGCCAGTTTGGAAATGGGAGAACTCCCACGGGACCAGAGAACAGCGACGATAGTGGCCATCCATAAGCCCGGTAAGCCGGCCCGAGAAAGTGCCTCTTATCGACCCATCTCTTTGATCAATGCAGAGGCCAAGATCTTGGCCAAAACATTAGCTAACAGACTTACACCGCACCTATCTAAATTAATACACCCAGATCAGTCAGGGTTTATGCCAGGCAGGAACACGGCCCTAAATCTCAGGCGCCTGCACAATGTGCTGGGACGCAAACACACCATACAAGAAGAGGCCATAATACTATTTCTCTACGCACGCATGGCCTTCGATACGGTCGAGTGGCCCTTCCTCTTTTCTGTTCTCGCACGAATGGGATTTGGGTCTAAATGTTGCTCGTGGGTAAAGCTATTGTATACAAAATCTCTAGCTTATGTAGTGGCTAATGGGCATATATCCAGAGAATTTCCCTTGGGCCGAGGTACAAGACAGGGCTGCCCGCTGTCACTGCTCCTTTTTGCCCTTGTGCTAGAGCCCTTAGCGGCCTGGGTACGGTAAGATCCAATTATACGCTGGTTCCGCTGGACAGAGGGATGGGAAGATCGCATATCTCTGTATGCAGATGATGTGCTCCTATGTATGGCCTCTCCCAAACGCTCCCTATATAGGCTACTGGGTATTTGTGATACTTATGGGAGACACTCTGGATACACAATTAACTGGAGCAAGTCCGTTCTGTATGTCCTGAGAGGGCCGCCACCGACGCTACCTAATGGATGCGACGTAAAAGTAGTTGAAGATAGTTTCAAATATTTGGGGATCCATATTACCTCCGCTGCAGAGGACTTTATGACCCTAAATCTTCAAGCACCCCTAAAACAGCTACACAGAGACACCAAACACTGGCAATCATTGCCATTGACACTACTAAGGAAAGCAGCACTTTTCAAAATGATGGCGCTCCCTAGATTTCTCTATGCTCTGCAAAATACCCATTTCTAGTTCCCGCGTCCTACTTCCGGGCCATAGAGACAGAAGTCACCAAACTCCTTTGGAAAGGTAAACCAGCCCGAATAGCTATGACTAAACTGACTAGAACTTGGTATGATGGCGGCATTGCGCTCCCAAATATGCAAACGTATTATTGGGCGTCCCAATTAATAGTAATTAATCACTGGCTACATGTCTCCCACACGGACCCCGCTTACTGACTTGACAGGCTGGAACTGGGAAAGGGAGGGATTAACCGGGCACTATTTAACAAAAACCAGGCCCTGTTAGGACCGACAAAACACACACTCTATGTGTGGCACACGGTACTCAGGCAGTTAGGTTGGGACACCAAAATCACACAAGCAACACCCCTCTGGGAGACTGGCAAGCTGGGTATGCTATGCAACAGCAAGGGATTCAAACAGTGGGACAACATAGGAATATCAAAAGTAGGAGATCTCGGACCCAGGGGAAAGTAATCACCTTCGCGCAACTTCAAGAGCAGTATGAGATGGCACCCACGGAACGGTTCCGTTACTTACAGATCAAGCATGCTTTAGAAGCGACTATCCCTCCTGATACTAACCTCCCTGAAGCCTCGCCATTAGAAGACAGATTACTGACCGAGCACATGGATAAAAAAGCCACATCCCTAACGTACCGTAAAATTATTAACAACCAACCTGATCCCACGCAACTTCTCCGGGACAAATGGCAGAAAGATGTGGGAGATTTAGACGATACAGATTGGCAGGAGGCATTAGCATCCCGAGGGAGGTGGCGATCTCATCTAGGTTGCGCCTCGTACAATTTGAGATACTCCACAGGATCTACTACACTAGGGCCACACTATACAAGATGGGTAAGATTGACAACCAACTTTGCCTGCGACAGTGCGGAGCATTAGGCACATCTTTTCACACGATATGGGAATGCCCAGCAATAGTGGCATACTGGGAGTCAGTTATGTTCACTATAACGAGAGTGAGCGGGGCCCCTGTTCCACCGGAGCCCAAACGCTGTCTTCTAAATATATGGGAAGCAACAGACCTTATCTCCGCGGCACAGACCTGGTTGACACTGGGTATGACATTAGCTAAGAGAAATATTGCCAAACACTGGGGAACACGCAGCACTCCTACCATAACGGAATGGTGTAATGATATGGATATGGCTATGGTGGCTGGAAAAACTGTATACCTGTAGTATGGATTGTGGGTCCATTATGGACATCTGCAAAGTTAGCATGAGCTTTGCTGCCATGAGGCTGCTTTTGCGCACGACACTGCATGCATAGATTTCGCAAGACTCTGTTTGTGCCCTTTTCACATGAGAGCTATCTGCCTTTCGCATTCTCTGCTGTGCTCTGAGGTTTAGTCTGCACACAATGTACAAGGTCGATCAACAATGCCCCTTGTTATTCTGTTCTGGTCGGTCACTCGCACCTAGACATAACATGACACACAGCTGCACTACTGAAAATCGTATGCTTTTATATTGCAAGCTAAACATGTTGTGCGGGCACTTGGAGAGACTCCTTTCCGGAGAGAAGAGCTGTGCTTGTCCTGAGATGTAAACCTTTCATCTAGGCCTTGAGGTATGGGGTCTGCTGACAAAGCCCAGAGGTCTTCTTTTTTATAATAAACTACTTCTTATCACGGGGAGGGTGGTTAGGCACTGTAGCCCTTTTCCACTGTCTTTATAAAATGAGATCCCCGTTTGTATTCTATGGACTTGTGACAATGCTGACTATATTGTGTTTATGCATTTTGCTGCTAGTAATGGCACGTGTACTGTACCATAGATTGCGTTAGTTAAAATAAACGTTTTAAACTATACCGTGACTCTGATTACTCGCATTGTGGACAGGTGTGAGTGAGCGAAAGAGTCGTCTGGCTCCTGCGATTCCTGAGAGAGTCGGGAGTGTCGTGTTCTGGGTTGTCTAATCATTGGTAGCTTTGCTGTTAGTCGGAGAACAAATGAGACACTATAGCTAGTCGGTTTGGGATTTTGGGTACTAATGTGGTAGGTTGGTACACCCCTATTCAGTGAGGTCCTGTTTTCCTGAGCATAGTTCTGTATATGTGCAGAATCCCTGCAACATACCTACACAGAGGATGCCCCCAAAAATGGGAACGATTATGGGTACAATGGAATACTTTTCGGGGTGGTATATGCACGATTCCCACAGCAAACTTCTCAGTGGAAGACAGTTAGTGAGGTAAAAGTGGCAAATAACGTGATTAATGATGATGCTCAGGTAATAATGATGTAAGAGGATGGTTGTAATGGTGCACTACGCCGACATTTGTAATGTGTAGGACCCTACTGTTTGACAAGAACTCAGTTGTAAGTCATGTACCAAATAATACCAATAAAAATGTTTTGTTTTTTTTAAAAAAAAGACTGATGCACAAACTCAGAGGCTGAATCCAGACCAATTGAGTAAGTATAAAAAAGGTATACTTGTATTTTATTTATAGAACCAAGCAGGACTTGGTTCAGGTAAGTTAAATATACATGGAATGCAGCATTTCACAATGAAATGCAGTTATGATTGAAGTTTGCAATAGTTACAGGTTGGTATTGATTCAAAAAGCAGTTTGCATTATACAATAATTACTTTTAGAATACTTTTTAGTTGCTATTGGATTACTTTGAGTACTGGAGGTAGTATGTCTAGATACCACCTCTGAGGATCTTACAAAACACGGTAAGTAAGACTTTTTATATATTGCAGTTTAGTTCCCTTTTCTCTATGCAAACATCAGTTCAACACTTGGAACATTATAGGCCCCAAATCTCATAACATGGGTTCCTATAGGAGAAAAAGTGTTAGCGGTTTCTCAGGTAAGTACACGACTTATGAGTGGGAGTTTTGGGGGTTAGGACCAAGGTTCCCCAAGGTCTAGATGGCCACTCGAGTTGCACCACCAGCGCACTGGGGCGGCCAGGTGCAGAGTGCAGGGGCCCAATGTTAGCCAATGGGGCTAAGGGTGGCCTTTGGTTAGGGACTGCTGACGAGCAGGCCACTCAGGTGTGGGAGCAAGGCTCTTGGGGTTAAGGTCAGCACTGCAGGGGCCAACGACCAGCACAGTAGCTGCACCACAAGCGGCACTGGGGCGGCCAGATGCAGGGTGCCAAAAAGACGTTGGGGACCCTGTGCTTTTCAATGGAGACCTTCGGTTTGGAGAAGTTGCTGCAGGCTCAGGCAGGGAGACTTCCTGAAGGTGACCACTGGCTGGAGAGGTAAGTTGGGATCTTAGGGGATACCTGGACATCGTTTGTTGGGCCTCCCAAGGCCGTGGGGCGTCGGGTGCAGGGGTGTCTTCTGGCATTGGGTTTTCTTACCAGCTCCGGTCGCGATCGGGGGACCCTACAGTCTGAGCCTGCAGGCGTCGTCTTGAAGCTTGAAGGAGGTCGGGGATGACCAGATCCCAGGTCAGGATCGCCGGGAGACCTCCTCGTGGTGTAGGACCACTCTAACTCGGGCCGTGGGCGTCAGGTGCAGAGTGGTGCAGAATCATGGAGTCACCTGAATTCGGATTCTGGTCTTAGAGTCTTTCTTGAGCAAATCCAGTGCTCACGGGAGACAGAGTCTGTAAGGTGCATGCAGGGAGGTCCTCCGGGCTCTGGGGGCTGATGCCTGCTGAACATGCCAGTTTCTTCACTGTAGGCAGGTCGAAGTCGGGACAGGCCAGTAGGGCTGGGTCCAAAGCAGTAGGTATCCTCTTCTTCCTGGGTCAGCATGGCTCTTCGGTCCTTCTTCTTTCTTCCTCGAATCTGAGGAGGCAAGGTTCAGGGTTGCCCCTAAATACTAGATTTAGGGGGCATTTAAAGGGGTGTGCAGGTCGGGATCAATGGGTCCCTTCTCTGGGGTGGGTACACCCCCTATTTTGCCACCCTCCAGTGGGAGGGGTCATGAGCCTCTCCATAATTGGCTGAGTCCCCTCATCTTCAAGATGGAGGGGACTGAGATGTGTGCTTTACCTGGCCTCCCCCACCTGAGGAGTGGAGTTGGCAAAGGTGGGCACACCTCCTCCTAGCTTGGTTTTCCCGCTGATTCTCCCGCCCAAAGTGGGGGAGCAGAACCGGTGGAAGCCAGTTGCTGGGGGCAGCAAAAGGCAGGGACAGCTCCCAAAGGCAGCAGGCCTTTGAATCTTCTCCTTCGTGGACCCAGTCCATCCTTGGGGAGGAGGCATGATATCTCTGCCCAGGATGGGCTTGGTTTCTGGACACAGAGAGCGGAGGTTCTCTACCCAGGGGTCCAGAAACCTGTCTGGTGGTGGCAAATGGCAGGCAGCCATTCAGGAACCACACCAGGGCAGGTTGATTTTTCAGGGGGCATCTCAAAGATGCCCTCTGAGTGCATTTTACCTTAAATCCCACACTGGCATCAGTGTGGGTTTAATATGCTGAGAAGTTTGCTACCAAACTTCCCAGTTTTTAGTCAAGCCATTACGGAGCTGTGGAGTTTGTAATGACCAACTCCCAGACCATATACTCTTTATGGCTTTTACTACGCTTCATATGTCTAAGAATGGACTTAGACACTGTAGGGGTACAGGGCGCATGCCACTGTACCCTCACTTGAGGGCTAGTGCACCCTCCTAGAGGGGTGACCTACCTAGACCTCAGGCAGTGGATTGTAGGCATGGCACACAGGGATGTGTGCCATGTCGACTCTTCAGTTTTCTCTCAACCAAAACACGCAGTCTGCAATGGCAGGGTGTGGGTGCTAAGGTACAGAGCCTCTAAGGGTGGCACAATAGGTGGTGCAGCCCTTAGAGGCCTTCCCCGGTCACAGTGCCCTTGGTACCCATGGTACCTTTAACAAGGGGCATACCAGTGGCCAGGGATGTGCCAATTGTGGGTACAAAAGTACATTTTTGCGAAAGAACACAGGCCCTGGGTACCTGATTGACAGGGACCTGGGCTCATGATGTCAGGCAAAAGGGGGGGTTAACCATGCAAAAAGGGAACTTTCCTACACTTGCACTTCCACTAGACCCCAGGGATTATTCCCCCCCAGTGACCCTCTTTGTTGTCAACCACAACTTGGTGGAATGCATTTGGATTTACCTGCTCTGGGAGACCAGCGGACTCCTTACCATAGTCATGCTGACACCTGTAACCCTCAGAGCCTCAACACCTTGCCAAATGATGGTGACCAACTGCCTATACTTTGTAGTATTTGATCTTAGGAACAATCTCAATGTCACCCAGGGACACTAGGGTAACCCCATTAACCCCCCCAGTTAACTGGGACAGACTCCTCCCCCAGCACTATACTAGCCACCTCTGGATTCTTTCCTCCAGTGGATGGTGCTCTTTTTGTACACTTGGGCCCCCCCCATGTCGTGGCCATACTTGTAGCACTCATACCACTTGATGGGCGTGAACTGCTGACCTTTGTCAGGGTAGTTTTTCTTCTGGTGGCCAGATTGAGAATGACACCAAGCCCTTACCCTTTTGAGTTGGTTTGAGGGTCTTTAAGGAACTTGGTCTTTTTAAATCCCTCTCCCCCTCCTTTTCTGGTGGGAACCCTGACCACCCTTTTGGGATTCCCTCCCCCTGATGCCTTTTTGGACACTCTGGTGCTGACCCAGATGTCCACCTCCTCAGCAAGCTTCCTAGAGTGAGTAAGCTTGCTATCAACTCGGTGTTGGTGCAGCTCTGGAAAACAAATGTCAAGCATGTGCTCCTTCAAAATCAAGTTGTACAGCTCTGAATAATCATCAACCTTGCTGCTTCTTACCCAGCCCATCAGTGCCTTGCTGGCATAATCCAGGAAATCCACAAATGTTTGTGATGAGCTCTTCTGGCTGCCCCTGAATCTGAGCCTGTACCTCTGCAGTGTAGCATATCTGGTCCTCTAGTGTAAGAATTATGTCCCTCGCCACCGTGGCCATATACCAGCATAAACTACCACCCCAGAACTCTCTGGGACCTTGTACACTCTTAGAGCCTCTTCATAGGCTGCAAACCATTTATTTATGTCATTCCCCACCACACAACTGGCCACCAAATCCTTTGCGATTCCGACTCTGGACTTACCAGTGGATACTGCAGGTATCCTGCCACCATTTCTGTCGCCAGACCCCATTTGTAGGGCTCTTATGTCCAGCTCTCTCATGGTGAGCTCATTGCCCATTTTTCTCTCCTCCATGGCCAGCTTTTTCTCCTCTAAAGCATGCTCTCTCCCTTTTAGTAAGGGCCTGCTCCCTTCTCCAATTTCAGTTTGGCAAGCTCTAGCTTCAGCTTTCTCTCCTCCCTCCTGTCCTTCAGTTCCTCTGGGGTCAGGTTCCTTGAAGAGATACTGCTGCCTGCTCTGCTGTGGACTTCCAGTCCTTGCACGATGTTACACCCCACATCAGTAGGCTGCATGTCAAGACCTTCTGACATGTCTGCTCCTCCCCAGACTCCGACCCCTCCTCCTCATTCACTTTTCCGTCTTGGTGGGCTGCTGTCCATGCTTTTAAGGCTTTCTGAAGCTCTGCGCTTTTGACACTTCCCTTATGGAGCACCCTTCTCTCGTGACAGAACCTTTTGCGCTGGGCCTCTGTGTAGATTTCCAGATTGCCCAGCTGGAATTCCAGATTGACAGAGAAGGCCACAGACCCTGCAGAAAAAAACGAGTAGGGGGGGACTTTGGAAAAATCAAAGATGTCAATCAGGGAGAATTGAAAAGGGTTCGAATTGGTCTTATGTATAGAGTTGTAGTGAACACTGAATTACTATATGGTATTGCACAAGTCATATCGTCAGCGCTGATCACCAATGTTAGCTATTGTCTCTAGTTGGCCGAGGTATGCACCTTGCCCAAGTAGGGACCACAATCCTAGTCTGTGTAATCTAGATACACACTTTAAATTAAGCTGGGCTCACCCTCTGGTAGATTAACTTTTTTTGGGGGTGGGCGGGGGATTTTATTGATTAATTTCACATACATATAAACAAAAACTGTCAGCATCATTTTCTTGAAGGGTTTGAGAACTTCCATGAGTTAGTGTTGAAAATCAAAAATACTAATGAAAGAAGGAGAAAGGAGGGAGATGGGGAGGGGGGCGGTGTTCCACATGTGTGTTCTGTGTGTTCAGATATAAAGGTCACACTAGAGGTACATTTGAATATCTTTAAGGCAGGTACTGAAAGAATGAACAGTACATAGGCAGCTAATATCACATCTGGTACAGCGGGGAGGGTATATGAGTCTAATGTGTTGGTTCTAAGGGAGATTGTAGAGGGGCCGTGGACAAGGGTCCATCCGGCACAGGCAAACGTGTAGGAGAGAGGGCTGGAAATGTCTGTTGTGTCGAGCGTAAGTAGTGGCGGTAAACATGGCAAATATCTTTGGGTCATGAGGTTGGAGGCTGAAGTGTAGCGTATATGTCGGCTTGCATATCACAGTAAGTCATGCTTCGGAGCCATGCTTCCTTCTTGGGGTGTTGTCTGGTGCCCCAATACAGTGCGATTTCTCTTTTTGCTAATAATAGCGCTATGGCGAGGAATCTGCGGTAGCAGAGTTTTATACCACTGACCATTCCCAGCAAGGCCAATTTTGGAGAAGGGGGGAGCGGCGTGGAGATTATGTCAGAAAGCGTTTGGATCACTTCCGTCCAATATACAGCCATAGGGGGGCATGTCCATGTCATGTGTGCAAAATCAGCGTCAGAGGCTTGCCATTTTGGACAGCTTGGTGATTTGGTGGGGTCATATTTGGTCAGTTGTCGTGGGGTGATGTAGATCCGGTGTATAAACTTGAAGTGAAGTAATTTATGTCTATGGTTGGGGTATACCCTCTTTATTTGTTCGTGACTATAAGCCCACTCCTTGTCAGTCAATAGTTGACCCAGGTCCTGCTCCCGGCGGCGACGCACTCCCCTGTCTTGCACTTGTTTGAGTGCCATACATGCCCGATACAGCTTGGTGACCAAATGAGATCCATTTTTGTCTGTTATAAGCAGCGTGAGAGGTGTGAACTCTTCAGGAGGGGAAGGGAAAGAAGGGGTGGCCGAGCGGAGAGTACTGAGCATTCTATTCGCTATGAATTTATCCATGTAGGACATCTCAGTTTGTGTGGCCAAGTCCGCCATGGTTCTCGCCTGTCCATCAGGGAATAGGGAACCAATGGTACATAGTTGTAGCTTGTTGAGGGTGCGCTGGACTACCGTCTCAGAGGTGAGCGGTAAAAACGGGTTTTGTTGCAGTGGGAGGTCGGGTGAGTGTAAAGAGCCATTACCCAGTAACCGGCTGAGTCTGCGCCAAGCCCAGCAGGTGGTAGACAGGGATTGTATATCATTTGGGTCGAGCGGTATGCCCAGAGGGAACAAGGGGGTAGGGGCGGCCAAATCTCATTCGGGTTTGGTGTATGGTAAACGGGTGTCTGGATGGAACCAGTGTCGGGCAAATTGAGCTTGTGCGACCAGGTAGTAAAGGTGCAGAAAAAGGGACCGCAAATCCTCTTAGTTCATAAGGGAGTGTTAAGGTGTCCTAAGCTACCCGCTGGCTCCGTCCTGCCCAGACCAGGCGAGTAAGTAGGCCCCACAACTGCGTGAAGAAGGTCTTAGTAATTGGGATTGGTATATTGACAAATAAATATAAAAAACCGGGAAGGACATTCATTTGAATGAGGGCAATGCGTCAGGCCATGGATATCGGTAGTTGAATCCATCTCTCAATATGCGAGGTAAGCTGGTCTATGGCTGGCCCATAATTAAGGCGGATAACTTGTTCCTCATTTCTGTGTACGATAATACCTAAATATTTGGTAGTATCCATCGCCCATTGGAGAGGAAGCTCATCTCCCACCTGGTTGGCCGAGTCGGTGATCGGGAAAAGTTCTGACTTGTCCCAGTTAATTCGCAACCCAGACATGTCTCTGACACTGCAGAGCTCATCAATAAGAGGTTGCAGATTTGTGCTGGGGTGCATAATAAAAAGCACTATGTCGTCTGCGTACATGGACATCAGCAAGGGTCCTGAGTGAAATTGAAGGCCACGGAACATGTGTTTTGCTTGTAAATGTCTGACTAAGGGATCCATGGCTACTATGAAAAGTAGGGGGGATAGGGGACAGCCCTAGCGGGTGCCACGGGAGATCCGAAAAGGGGGGGGGACAGAGAGCCATTAACTCGGAGCCGAGCCGTAGGGGATGAGTATAGCAGCGCAATCAGAGCAATAAAGTTTGCTGGGTGCCAAGTTTGCGAAGTGTGGCAATGAGAAATGGCCACTCCAGAGAGTCAAAGGCCTTTTTCTGCGTCGAGAAGGGCCACTGCTGTCGGGACCATCGGCTCTATCCTGTTTATCACTGAGAACACAGTCCGAAGATTTAGGGCGGTGAATCTATGTGGGATGAAGCCAGATTGCATTGGTGAGAGAATTTGGTCCAGCAACAGTGATAGTCTGGTGGACAGCATCTTGGCTAATATTTTATTGTCAAAATGTATTAAGGAAATGGGGCGATAGTTGCTGCAGGCTCAGGCAGGGAGACTTCCTGAAGGTGACCACTGGCTGGAGAGGTAAGTTGGGATCTTAGGGGATACCTGGACATCGTTTGTTGGGCCTCCCAAGGCCGTGGGGCGTCGGGTGCAGGGGTGTCTTCTGGCATTGGGTTTTCTTACCAGCTCCGGTCGCGATCGGGGGGACCCTACAGTCTGAGCCTGCAGGCGTCGTCTTGAAGCTTGAAGGAGGTCGGGGATGACCAGATCCCAGGTCAGGATCGCCGGGGAGACCTCCTCGTGGTGTAGGACCACTCTAACTCGGGCCGTGGGCGTCAGGTGCAGAGTGGTGCAGAATCATGGAGTCACCTGAATTCGGATTCTGGTCTTAGAGTCTTTCTTGAGCAAATCCAGTGCTCACGGGAGACAGAGTCTGTAAGGTGCATGCAGGGAGGTCCTCCGGGCTCTGGGGGCTGATGCCTGCTGAACATGCCAGTTTCTTCACTGTAGGCAGGTCGAAGTCGGGACAGGCCAGTAGGGCTGGGTCCAAAGCAGTAGGTGTCCTCTTCTTCCTGGGTCAGCATGGCTCTTCGGTCCTTCTTCTTTCTTCCTCGAATCTGAGGAGGCAAGGTTCAGGGTTGCCCCTAAATACTAGATTTAGGGGGCATTTAAAGGGGTGTGCAGGTCGGGATCAATGGGTCCATTCTCTGGGGTGGGTACACCCCCTATTTTGCCACCCTCCAGTGGGATGGGTCATGAGCCTCTCCATAATTGGCTGAGTCCCCTCATCTTCAAGATGGAGGGGACTGAGATGTGTGCTTTACCTGGCCTCCCCCACCTGAGGAGTGGAGTTGGCAAAGGTGGGCACACCTCCTCCTAGCTTGGTTTTCCCGCTGATTCTCCCGCCCAAAGTGGGGGGAGCAGAACCGGTGGAAGCCAGTTGCTGGGGGCAGCAAAAGGCAGGGACAGCTCCCAAAGGCAGCAGGCCTTTGAATCTTCTCCTTCGTGGACCCAGTCCATCCTTGGGGAGGAGGCATGATATCTCTGCCCAGGATGGGCTTGGTTTCTGGACACAGAGAGCGGAGGTTCTCTACCCAGGGGTCCAGAAACCTGTCTGGTGGTGGCAAATGGCAGGCAGCCATTCAGGAACCACACCAGGGCAGGTTGATTTTTCAGGGGGCATCTCTAAGATGCCCTCTGAGTGCATTTTACCTTAAATCCCACACTGGCATCAGTGTGGGTTTAATATGCTGAGAAGTTTGCTACCAAACTTCCCAGTTTTTAGTCAAGCCATTACGGAGCTGTGGAGTTTGTAATGACCAACTCCCAGACCATATACTCTTTATGGCTTTTACTACGCTTCATATGTCTAAGAATGGACTTAGACACTGTAGGGGTACAGGGCGCATGCCACTGTACCCTCACTTGAGGACTAGTGCACCCTCCTAGAGGGGTGACCTACCTAGACCTTAGGCAGTGGATTGTAGGCATGGCACACAGGGATGTGTGCCATGTCGACTCTTCAGTTTTCTCTCAACCAAACCACGCAGTCTGCAATGGCAGGGTGTGGGTGCTAAGGTACAGAGCCTCTAAGGGTGGCACAATAGGTGGTGCAGCCCTTAGAGGCCTTCCCCGGTCACAGTGCCCTTGGTACCCATGGTACCTTTAACAAGGGGCATACCAGTGGCCAGGGATGTGCCAATTGTGGGTACAAAAGTACATTTTTGCGAAAGAACACAGGCCCTGGGTACCTGATTGACAGGGACCTGGGCTCATGATGTCAGGCAAAAGGGGGGTTAACCATGCAAAAAGGGGAAGTTTCCTACACTTGCACTTCCACTAGACCCCAGGGATTATTCCCCCCCCCCCCAGTGACCCTCTTTGTTGTCAACCACAACTTGGTGGAATGCATTTGGATTTACCTGCTCTGGGGAGACCAGCGGACTCCTTACCATAGTCATGCTGACACCTGTAACCCTCAGAGCCTCAACACCTTGCCAAATGATGGTGACCCACTGCCTATACTTTGTAGTATTTGATCTTAGGAACAATCTCAATGTCACCCAGGGACACTAGGGTAACCCCATTAACCCCCCCAGTTAACTGGGACAGACTCCTCCCCCAGCACTATACTAGCCACCTCTGGATTCTTTCCTCCAGTGGATGGTGCTCTTTTTGTACACTTGGGCCCCCCCCCATGTCGTGGCCATACTTGTAGCACTCATACCACTTGATGGGCTTGAACTGCTGACCTTTGTCAGGGTAGTTTTTCTTCTGGTGGCCAGATTGAGAATGACACCAAGCCCTTACCCTTTTGAGTTGTTTTGAGGGTCTTTAAGGAACTTGGTCTTTTTAAATCCCTCTCCCCCTCCTTTTTCTGGTGGGAACCCTGACCACCCTTTTGGGATTCCCTCCCCCTGATGCCTTTTTGGACACTCTGGTGCTGACCCAGATGTCCACCTCCTCAGCAAGCTTCCTAGAGTGAGTAAGCTTGCTATCAACTAGGTGTTGGTGCAGCTCTGGAAAACAAATGTCAAGCATGTGCTCCTTCAAAATCAAGTTGTACAGCTCTGAATAATCATCAACCTTGCTGCTTCTTACCCAGCCCATCAGTGCCTTGCTGGCATAATCCAGGAAATCCACAAATGTTTGTGATGAGCTCTTCTGGCTGCCCCTGAATCTGAGCCTGTACCTCTCAGGGGTCAGTCCAAACTTACTGACTAGGATGACATTCATTGCAGTGTAGCATATCTGGTCCTCTAGTGTAAGAATTATGTCCCTCGCCACCGTGGCCATATACCAGCATAAACTACCACCCCAGAACTCTCTGGGACCTTGTACACTCTTAGAGCCTCTTCATAGGCTGCAAACCATTTATTTATGTCATTCCCCACCACACAACTGGCCACCAAATCCTTTGCGATTCCGACTCTGGACTTACCAGTGGATACTGCAGGTATCCTGCCACCATTTCTGTCGCCAGACCCCATTTGTAGGGCTCTTATGTCCAGCTCTCTCATGGTGAGCTCATTGCCCATTTTTCTCTCCTCCATGGCCAGCTTTTTCTCCTCTAAAGCATGCTCTCTCCCTTTTAGTAAGGGCCTGCTCCCTTCTCCAATTTCAGTTTGGCAAGCTCTAGCTTCAGCTTTCTCTCCTCCCTCCTGTCCTTCAGTTCCTCTGGGGTCAGGTTCCTTGAAGAGATACTGCTGCCTGCTCTGCTGTGGACTTCCAGTCCTTGCACGATGTTACACCCCACATCAGTAGGCTGCATGTCAAGACCTTCTGACATGTCTGCTCCTCCCCAGACTCCGACCCCTCCTCCTCATTCACTTTTCCGTCTTGGTGGGCTGCTGTCCATGCTTTTAAGGCTTTTTGAAGCTCTGCGCTTTTGGCACTTCCCTTATGGAGCACCCTTCTCTCGTGACAGAACCTTTTGCGCTGGGCCTCTGTGTAGATTTCCAGATTGCCCAGCTGGAATTCCAGATTGACAGAGAAGGCCACAGACCCTGCAGAAAAAAACGAGTAGGGGGGGGAACTTTTGGAAAAATCAAAGATGTCAATCAGGGAGAATTGAAAAAGGTTCGAATTGGTCTTATGTATAGAGTTGTAGTGAACACTGAATTACTATATGGTATTGCACAAGTCATATCGTCAGCGCTGATCACCAATGTTAGCTATTGTCTCTAGTTGGCCGAGGTATGCACCCTGCCCAAGTAGGGACCACAATCCTAGTCTGTGTAATCTAGATACACACTTTAAATTAAGCTGGGCTCACCCTCTGGTAGATTAACTTTTTTGGGGGTGGGCGGGGGATTTTATTGATTAATTTCACATACATATAAACAAAAACTGTCAGCATCATTTTCTTGAAGGGTTTGAGAACTTCCATGAGTTAGTGTTGAAAATCAAAAATACTAATGAAAGAAGGAGAAAGGAGGGAGATGGGGAGGGTGGGCGGTGTTCCACATGTGTGTTCTGTGTGTTCAGATATAAAGGTCACACTGGAGGTACATTTGAATATCTTTAAGGCAGGTACTGAAAGAATGAACAGTACATAGGCAGCTAATATCACATCTGGTACAGCGGGGAGGGTATATGAGTCTAATGTGGTTCTAAGGGAGATTGTAGAGGGGCCGTGGACAAGGGTCCATCCGGCACAGGCAAACGTGTAGGAGAGAGGGCTGGAAATGTCTGTTGTGTCGAGCGTAAGTAGTGGCGGTAAACATGGCAAATATCTTTGGGTCATGAGGTTGGAGGCTGAAGTGTAGCGTATATGTCGGCTTGCATATCACAGTAAGTCATGCTTCGGAGCCATGCTTCCTTCTTGGGGTGTTGTCTGGTGCCCCAATACAGTGCGATTTCTCTTTTTGCTAATAATAGCGCTATGGCGAGGAATCTGCGGTAGCAGAGTTTTATACCACTGACCATTCCCAGCAAGGCCAATTTTGGAGAAGGGGGAGCGGCGTGGAGATTATGTCAGAAAGCGTTTGGATCACTTCCGTCCAATATACAGCCATAGGGGGCATGTCCATGTCATGTGTGCAAAATCAGCGTCAGAGGCTTGCCATTTTGGACAGCTTGGTGATTTGGTGGGGTCATATTTGGTCAGTTGTCGTGGGGTGATGTAGATCCGGTGTATAAACTTGAAGTGAAGTAATTTATGTCTATGGTTGGGGTATACCCTCTTTATTTGTTCGTGACTATAAGCCCACTCCTTGTCAGTCAATAGTTGACCCAGGTCCTGCTCCCGGCGGCGACGCACTCCCCTGTCTTGCACTTGTTTGAGTGCCATACATGCCCGATACAGCTTGGTGACCAAATGAGATCCATTTTTGTCTGTTATAAGCAGCGTGAGAGGTGTGAACTCTTCAGGAGGGGAAGGGAAAGAAGGGGTGGCCGAGCGGAGAGTACTGAGCATTCTATTCGCTATGAATTTATCCATGTAGGACATCTCAGTTTGTGTGGCCAAGTCCGCCATGGTTCTCGCCTGTCCATCAGGGAATAGGGAACCAATGGTACATAGTTGTAGCTTGTTGAGGGTGCGCTGGACTACCGTCTCAGAGGTGAGCGGTAAAAACGGGTTTTGTTGCAGTGGGAGGTCGGGTGAGTGTAAAGAGCTATTACCCAGTAACCGGCTGAGTCTGCGCCAAGCCCAGCAGGTGGTAGACAGGGATTGTATATCATTTGGGTCGAGCGGTATGCCCAGAGGGAACAAGGGGTAGGGGCGGCCAAATCTCATTCGGGTTTGGTGTATGGTAAACGGGTGTCTGGATGGAACCAGTGTCGGGCAAATTGAGCTTGTGCGACCAGGTAGTAAAGGTGCAGAAAAAGGGACCGCAAATCCTCTTAGTTCATAAGGGAGTGTTAAGGTGTCCTAAGCTACCCGCTGGCTCCGTCCTGCCCAGACCAGGCGAGTAAGTAGGCCCCACAACTGCGTGAAGAAGGTCTTAGTAAGTGGGATTGGTATATTGACAAATAAATATAAAAAACTGGGAAGGACATTCATTTGAATGAGGGCAATGCGTCAGGCCATGGATATCAGTAGTTGAATCCATCTCTCAATATGCGAGGTAAGCTGGTCTATGGCTGGCCCATAATTAAGGCGGATAACTTGTTCCTCATTTCTGTGTACGATAATACCTAAATATTTGGTAGTATCCATCGCCCATTGGAGAGGAAGCTCATCTCCCACCAGGTTGGCCGAGTCGGTGATCGGGAAAAGTTCTGACTTGTCCCAGTTAATTCGCAACCCAGACATGTCTCTGACACTGCAGAGCTCATCAATAAGAGGTTGCAGATTTGTGCTGGGGTGCCTAATAAAAAGCACTATGTCGTCTGTGTACATGGACATCAGCAAGGGTCCTGAGTGAAATTGAAGGCCACGGAACATGTGTTTTGCTTGTAAATGTCTGACTAAGGGATCCATGGCTACTATGAAAAGTAGGGGGATAGGGGACAGCCCTAGCGGGTGCCACGGGAGATCCGAAAGGGGGGACAGAGAGCCATTAACTCGGAGCCGAGCCGTAGGGGATGAGTATAGCAGCGCAATCAGAGCAATAAAGTTTGCTGGGTGCCAAGTTTGCGAAGTGTGGCAATGAGAAATGGCCACTCCAGAGAGTCAAAGGCCTTTTTCTGCGTCGAGAAGGGCCACTGCTGTCGGGACCATCGGCTCTATCCTGTTTATCACTGAGAACACAGTCCGAAGATTTAGGGCGGTGAATCTATGTGGGATGAAGCCAGATTGCATTGGTGAGAGAATTTGGTCCAGCAACAGTGATAGTCTGGTGGACAGCATCTTGGCTAATATTTTATTGTCAAAATGTATTAAGGAAATGGGGCGATAGGAGGTGCAATTAGTGGGTTCCTTACCCGGTTTTAACAGGAGAGATATAGCTGCTTCCCTCATGGAGGGCGGGGGGGTGCCCTCTTCGAGTGCTTCAGCATACACCTCGAACAGTTGTGGTGCTCATGTTTGCTTAAACGCCTTGTAAAATGTCCCTGATGAACTGTCAAGGCCAGGGACCCTCGACCCATCTAGGGTGGCTATTGCCTGTGTAACCTCCTCAACGGTGAAGGGTTCACGGAGGAATTGTGCCTGTTCAGTGGTTAGCCATATCATTGCGACCTCCTCCAGGTAAGCCAGGTGTTGTGTAAAACCTTTGGGAAGCTTGGTTGCATACAAAGACCGGTAGTATGTGATTAGTTCTGACATTATATTTGCATTGTCAGTGGCTACCGAGTTGTCTGACTGTCGCAGCACCGCTTTATGGCTGGCTCCCCGAGGGGGTCGCAACAGTTGCGCAAGTGTTCTGCCAGGGCGCTCCCCTTCTCCATATCGACACGCCCGTGGTATTTGCCCAACAAAGCGGCCTCTCTGTCCGCGTGCTCATTGAACTCAAGTATGAGGGCGTTGCGCAGGTTGAGGGTGTTTGGTGTGATTGGCGAGTTGTCCAGACGTGTCAGGTCTGCCTCAACTCGGGCAAGGCTGCCTCGTATCGAGCGCAGGAACCCAGCCTGTTTGGATATGCAGATACCGTGGACATAAGCCTTAAAGGAGTCCCAGAGTGTTGCATATTTAGACCCTGAGCCTGTGTTTAGAGTGAAGTATTCATTAATCGCCTCATGTAGCTCAGATTTAAATAGCGCATCGAACAGGGCCGTGGCCGGGAAGGACCATCTTCGTTCCCACCCAGTGGAGTGTGGAATTTTTAGATGAAGGAGCACTGGAGCATGGTCTGACGGCGTGCAGGGCAGCGTTTCTATACCCCTGGTCCACTGACAGCCTAGTGCGTCCGTGAGCCAGTAATCTATTCACGTCCAGGTAGAGTGTGGCGCCGAATGGAATGTGTATCCCGGTGCATCCAGATGTTGCGAACGCCAGATGTCGTGTAGGGTCAGGGATTGTATTAAATCCCACATTGCCCGGTGAGAGTGCGGTTTTGTGTGGGGTTGGAGGAGTCGCAGCCGGTATCCAGCCATAAGTTCAGATTCCCCCCAAGGAATAGTGTGTCGTATTCATGGCGGTCAAGCATAGTGTTGAATTCGGAGAAGAAGGCGGGGGCGTCTGTGTTGGGCACGTAAACATTGAGAAATATAACTGTCTTGCCCATCAGTGTTTCCATCACCAAGAGATATCTCCCCTTGTAGTGTAGCTCCTATTTCCCTAATAGGCTCTGCGCATTGGAATAATATATCCTATAGGTTTGACATAGGACTAAGGTCAGTATGTCCCTATCGAGTATATTAAACTTAATTACTTGTGCCAGCTAGCTCAGAGGCCACTAGAAACTCCTTGACAACAAGAAGGGAGTAGTTTCTGGCAGCCGCAAAACATGACCACTGTGTTTCCCTTTAGAATCAGAACGTGTCCCAGAGTCGTGGAAACAATAGATAACTATTTCACTCAGCTCAGTCGTGCATGCTTAGTTTTCTCCAAGTTACACAGAAAGAAATAGACGGGCGTTTCAATAAAAGATTTATTGAACAGTCTTGTTTCTGGTGTAAGTAAAATGTGCTGTTACGATCACAAGACAGTATGCGAGATAAATAATGTACAGTGTGAGCAGTAGAAATAAATAATACTGCGAGAGCATTATCTTTTAGTACATATGCTGTTACATAAATAACACAGACTAAAAATGCGAGTACTCATATGATGCGTTTCTAATCTAGTTCTACCCCAATGTACCTAACCTAACCTAGGTGTAGGACGAGGTATGAAGTAGGTGAAGTATTCCTTACTATGGTATACTAAGAGTATGTTAAGCAGCCTAGTATGCCAAGAGTCCCTCTAGGTTCTAGTCTGCCCCATACCTGAAGAATGAGAGAGGTAGGAATCTCTTTGCCAGACTCGAACTCCAACACCCCGCAAGGGAAGTTAGATCACTGGAAGCTGGACTCTCTGCGTGCAGGGATGACAGCGTCTTCTCAGTGCGTCAGGCCGGGAAACGGGCTCCTCTGAAGTCGAGGTCTCCTCTGATTTACAGGGGCTAGGGAAGGTATATTTATACCTGAGAAGCACCTCAGAATGTTAGCATTGACGTGAGTCAGACAGCGGAAGACGTCATGAATGAACCCCTAAGGAATAATGGTTCATGCATAATATATGAGTACTTGAAGAAATCAATAGTCCTGGACTAGGGAAACTCCTGCAGCCTAAGGGTCTGTTCTTCAAGAACTCGTTGTGACGTTAGGGTGGACGGATGTCGGAGACCATGCCTGTATTTGGAGTGCACGGTTTAATGCCTAAATAAGGGCTGGGATTTTATGCCTATATAAGGGCAGGGCGAATTGTGCCTATATAAGGACATGATACTGGAAAGCCCGTTTATGGACACCCTAAGAGGAATACAACACCCACTCCACTTTCGTGTGTACGATAATACTAAAATGCTAAACATATTAAAATGCTAAACATTAAAATGGAGTACTGCATATTTCAAAAATATTTCATAAAACCATTTAAAAAAGCATATTAAAAACCAATTAGAATGCAAAAGGTACTGTACATATTGAAGCATTGCTTTTCATTTCAGGCATAAAGTTCGAAAATAAAATGCAATATGGAATGAAATAAGCAGTAATATTTACATGTGACAGAAAATGATCGATAAGTTGTTCAAAAGTCAAAAGTCATTTCATGTCATGAAAATAAATGAACTGGTTTAGACACACAAGATGACTAAGTGTCCGTGGAAGTACCTTGAAGTCTGTATTATAAGGCTAGTTCTACTTTAAGCAGATTGAAGTGCCATTTTCGTTCGAAAAAATTGGACAAAAGTTCAATATTGGTAGAGTTGAAAAATGAAGGCCAAATTGTTACTGCATCTCTGGAACACTGTATGCTGAATCAGAGTCAGTTTACGGGTCTGGTGTAAACATGAGATCATCTATCTCTATAGACAAAACATCGTCCACTGTAGTTGGCGTCAGTTGGAACACCTCGTGTAGCAGATTAATTGCACAGAGATGTGAAGCTTCGCTTCCAGCATAGGGTGCCGCAGCAAAGTTCGCGTCCGTTGTTACCTGTGTGCCTGTAGATCTTTCTCGTACCTCAGCAGCAGCCGGAAGCGTCTGTGAGATCTCAATGAATGCTGACATCAGGATTGGTAGCCTCTGGGGACAACACAGAGCATGGGCCGTTATCGGGTCCAGCAAAGCATCGACATCCGTTGGCGCAGCTGATGGAAATGTTAGACAGGTGTCCAACACGCATTCTTCACCGCATAGCAGGCATCGTAGAACAGGTAAGATGCAATCTTGCCAGATTGGTCTGAATGACAGGAACCAAGTTGTATTAAGGTCCCGTAGACGAGTCATGCCCAATAGCTGTACTATTCGCTCACGGCACTTTCTTTCAAGGAGAGCTTTTTCCATTTCGCTCGGAGTGATGTCTGCGAATAGGCTGGCCATAGCGCAATAGCAGGAAGAGAAATAGAATTCCGGCAACAAGTGCTAGAATTAATGGTATGCCACCAAACACCGAATGTGCAAAGTTCGGGATGATTCAGAGTATTGCCTGGAAAGGTGCTAACAGACCGGTACAGAAGCTCTTAAATACATGTATAATTCCACTTGTATCAGACATGTTGAAGATACGTGTTATCATTTCTACGAAATGTATAGGGCAGTTTGTACGTATTAAAGTCTGTATCTCAGCCGAAGTCCTTGCTACTTGTAGATCATAGGTTTCTTTGGCCGAGGTTAAAGGCACTGTTTGCTGTAAAAGCATGGCTTTCATTCTGCTCAAAGTATCAAATCTTATAAAAGAGACGTTCAGCGAAGGCCATAGAGGCGACTCCCTGACTGTGTCTATTGGGGCAAACAATACTTGCATACAGCAAGTGACCCTGGAGTTGACCGTTACTAGATATGGGATGCCTGGCAACATGCCGCAGCAACTCTGATCATTCAACATGAGGTAACTCCCATTAGAAAGTTGTCCAAACGTTGGATTAATCACAGCAGCTGGTGTACCCTGCTGATGGCAAGACAAATTTGCCACAGAACCATTACAAGCCCCGTGTAAAGAAATGTCCTGACATATAAGCGAACCGCTTAGTGCAAGTTTACAGTTTGTACCGCTCAAAAACACTTCACGATCCCCACTCCAACATCTATATGTATACGGTAAATCCCAAGATGTCTTAATGTATTCCTTACCCAACCTTTCATATTTGCCTGCTTGCATTTGTCTGAGGCAATACTGAAACTGAAAAGTAGTCACAGGTAATTTTATTTTGCCATGAATAAGCCATTCTGTAGCTGGTTTTTCTGCCACTGTGAATGGTAACTTTTCCAGTCTTTCAATGCTCAGCACTGTATACCTTGCTCCTCTTTGTGCCAGTTCGATCTGTTTATCAGTTAGATTGTATTCTGCAAACAGAGCCGTTGTGTTGATGAAACGCCAAGGCACATAGCCCGCTCGCAAAGATTGCAGCGTCCAGCTTAATAACATAATAGAACGTAATTGAGACTGGCCTTGCTGTAACATCGCCAAATCTTGTTCTAGTATGTCGATAGCAGAGGATACAATGCCATCCAATGAATATATTCTGGAGGACAAAGTTGTTAACCCATTGTCGACCACAGAGAGTGTTTTCTCTAAATTAATACGATCAAGTTCACGTATTCGTTCTGCAGCCTCCATCTGTGATACTTTCCATGCTTCATTATAAGCAGCATAAATGCCGGCATATATGAAACGTTTTTGACGCGGTTTTCTTGGTCCAAGCAAGAATTCCCTAAGGTCTGCGTCCTTTTTAAGTAAGGTTAAGTGTTGTTTCACATCCTGTAGTGTAGACTTATGCAGCCAATCGAGGCATAATTTTCCTACACTGTATGTTGTTACTACCCCCGGATGTTGTCTTTGGACGTATCTTGGGTCTGGCCTATTAATAGTAAAGCCCTGAGTTTTATTCAGGAATCTTTCCTGACAGTTATTCGTGTCTGTGGGCCAGATCAACCATTTTTTCCAATCAGGATTAGATCTGTTGAGTTGTAGTATATTGTCAACTGTCACCACTGCCTTTGTATCATTATCACTGGCAGGAGTTGGTACAGAAGGTGTTTTCATCTCTTTGATCTTGGCTAATCCAAGACAAGATGTTTGTTGGACAGTTTCATTCAAAAACATTATTTGTTCAGGGATGATGCAGGCTCTAAATAAAGCTTCTATCCCCTGCACTTGCCAATCTTTAGTACCCCAGACTGTTTTTGTGTCTATTGTGTCTTTCCAAAAGTCGAAACCCTGTCTAGACAGTTGGGCATTAAATAATGCAGAGTAAATCTGTTTTGTATTTGTTAACATAATTTTCAGTCCTGTTTTGTTTACATTTTTGTAGTAAAACGATTCTGGATCAGATGTATTGTAACCTGAAAAATATGGAAATTTGTTGACAAAAGTTCTTGAACTACCGTAGTGGTGGTGTAGGACAATGTTCCCATTGGTTAAACATAAACACATTTCTTGGATATGCAGATTTATGCAAATAATGATGACCATAGTGGTTAAAACAATACATTTGTTCATAGTCTGATGAACCCTCTAAATATTCATGTTTAGAAAATGCAGCAGATTTTTCTAGGTCAAACATTATGTCATTCACAGTCTCAAAGTCCCAATCATCTGAATAGGTACTGGACGTAATTAGATCACTTAGTGAAATTTTAAACAAATGTGGAATGTTCAATTGTTCCGTCGGACCGAAGATATCATAATCCGTTTTGTCCCACACTATACCATCCTGTATAGGAACAGCTGTGATGTTCACTGATGACAAGTCTCTTGCTTCACGATGGGAAGATTTATGAGGTTTCAAAAGTACGTTCACGTCTTTTCCTTCAGTGTTCACATGGATGTATCTGCCACTTATAAGCACGCTCACAGTTGTTACCAAAGCTAGCCAGAGCAGGAAAACAAAAGTCCAGATGTAATCCAGAGTTCAATCCATGGAGAAACCAGATAAGTCTTTTTCAGAAAGTGAATAAAGTCTTGTACTTGCTGCTTCAGTTTGAATGATGCTGGCGTCGTTTCAGGTTCACTTGGATCTTCTGAGAACGTATCAAAGTTAATGAAATAGCCAGAAGCAGTTCTGTCAATTGTTGGAATTGCATGAGGATTTGTAGAAATCACTGGAACCAGTTCATCACTTGCCACGTTGGTGTAGACAGGTGTATTTGGACGAACTGTTACTTGGTTGTCAAGAGGGATGAGTTCCATAGCGTTGTTGCATAGTCCTCCATCAGTTGCAGCTGAATTCTCGATTGTTATCAGTCTTTCAGTCTGAACCTCTTGGATAGTAGCGAGAGGAGTGCGTCTGCTACTAGGTCGGAGTCCACGAGGCCTACTATTTAGTATTGGCCACATACTGTGGTTTGATGAGGTCGATGGACACAAATCTTTTCTCCTTTCTTCCAGCAAGGGGCGGCAGAAGTACTGTTCTTGTTCCTTGAACTGCTAGGACAGGTACTGGTTGTCTGTAAGAAGGTCCAAATTCCTTCTTGTCCGCAATCTTTTCTCTGACTAGATCCCCAACTTTTGGAATCCAGACAGGCCTTGCTGGGACAGCCGGTTGATCCCCAGTGGTGGTGGGCTGTAGGAATACGTTGCTTTGTTTCGTTCTTAACTTGTTTAGTTCCTGTAAAACAGCCAAACGATCTTTGATATCAAAGGGTTTATTTTCCACCACTGTGCCTACGTGTTCAAGGTCTGGTACCCACATTCTTGTCCCAAATAGGACCTCATATGGAGTGACCCCCTAGAGAACTTATTGGCAGGTTGTTCAATGAGCGCTGAACCCCACTAAGGTGTTTGACACACCCATCACCCGAACCTAATACCCTAGCTGTTATAGACTGCTTTATGTCCCGGTTTTTCCTTTCCACAACCGAATTTCCCTCAGGATGGAATGGAGAGGAGTACCGCAATGCAACGCCCAGACTGGCCATGGCTTCTTTGTAAGCCCTAGAGCTAAACGCAGGATCCTGGTCAGAATGTAGCGTGCCTATTGCGTATATGCCGATAAAGACTCGCAAATCTTTTATAACAGTTCGAGCGTCAGCCGAGCGCTGAGGCCATAACCATAGGAACCTAGATTCAGTATTTGCGGGAATGCCTTTGTCCAGTAGGACGCAGGCGCGTAGATAGTCTGATGCTGTCTAACAATGGTGTCCGTACTGGGTTGCCGCATTCGCAGAATGGTGTCTGGTGGCTCTCTCGCTGTAATTTACAGTCTAAGCAGTTGTTGATGAATATGTGAATTTCTGTATTCATTCCAGGCCACCAGTACATCTCTTTTAACGTCAAAATTGTTTTAGAGATCCCTTGATCTGACAGACCCTCCCCCAAATGTGTTTCATAAATCAAGGCTGCTCTTCGTTCCATGTTTGGAATGACCCTATCCCCCACTCCAGGGATTCGAGCAAAAGGAACGGAGTACTTGAGTGGAAACTTTTTTGGTAACGCTGCACTGCTGCCTTTGCTTGATGCATTGACAGCCAACATTATCTCACCGTCTATTTTTGTTTTTGAACGAGTGATCGCAGCTACGGAAGCCGTCTGAACAGCCCCCTTTGCGGCTTCGTCAGCCAATGAATTCCCTGCAACGTGAACGCCATCACGTTGATGACTCAGTGTGTGAATCACGTGAGCCTTTGGTAGTTCGTTTTTCAACTGAACTACTTGTTCCCAAAGCATTTTACGCTTTATTGTGCCACCTTTCGCATCTTTGAAACCATTTTCAAGCCAGTTTCGTATATAGTCATTATACGACTGAACACAGTAAAAGGAATCGCACACTATTAGTGTGGGGAATTCTCGATCTGTACTTTCAAGTGCCAGTTTGAATGCTTGTAGTTCAGCTCGCTGAGCTGTGCAATCTCCTAGAGATTGAGTTTTTGTGACCATGGGTCTGAAGATGCCATTTCGCATGCGACCTTTAACGATTGCACACGCTGCACTGTAAGCTTGCTTACTCCCTATTGCGGGCTGTGCGGATCCGTCAGTGTAAATTATGAATTCGTACTGATCGAGAGGCAGAATTTCAGTAGGCAGAGGACATTCTTGTTCATATTGCAGGAATGCTTGTGTTTTCAAATCTGGATCAAAAACATATTCAACATCTGTTGCAGCAAGAGAATTAACCCATTGTATCCATCTTGGATGTAATGCTTTAGCATTTGGAATGCTCGCTTTGTGACCGCTTCTAAAGCTGGTACCGGGGTTACGACAATAATGCGTTTCCCTTGGGCTAAGGCTCTTTCTTTTGCTACAGCGGTTTGACCTGCTGTCAGAATTTTTCAGTTGAACTGAAGCGCATTTCCGCTTGTGTGTACAAATGGGATTTGTATGCGATTGGTATTTTCTCACCCTCATTGAAGGTTAAGTAGGTGAATCCACATTGACCCGAAATTATTCGGATCACCAAATTGCGTTGATTTACGCGTGTTTGTAAGTGATTTGTTGCTAACATGTTAGCCTGGAGTGAACGCAAGATTTCTGTGTGTTCGTTTGTCCAATTTCTGATTGAAAAATCAGGTTTGATTAATGCGTAGAGAGGTTTAACCCTTTCTGCGTAATTTAGAATGTATGTTCTTCCAAAATTTAGGAAACCCAGGATGGATTGTAAGTTTTTTGCGTTTTTGGAGGTTGGAGCAGCGCACATTTCTCTAGAAAGTTAGCTGCCAAGCTCTTGCCTTCACTTGAAAGCTCATATCCCAGAAATAGGACATTGAGATGGGCAATTCGGGACTTTTTAAAGTTGAACTTGTAGCCCTCAGAGGCGAATCCCAGTATAATGGTGCTCACCCTGTTCAAGTGTTTGTCCAAGTCATCGTCCGTCAGATAGATGTCATCGACATAGGACAATGCCTCATTGTCATAAATTTGTAGTAACTCCGTTACCCTCGCTGAGAATAAACCTGGGCTGTTCTTGAACCCTTGTGGGAGTCGACAAAAGTGATGCTGGGTCCCCATTATGGAGAATGCTGTTAAGTACCTGCTTTCAGGTGCTATGTTTTGACAAAAGAAACCATTTGAGATGTCTAATGTTGTTTTATATTTTTTACGCACAATGTTATTCATTAATGCTGTGCTATGTGCATTTTGCACTGCAAAAGTTTTAGAACAAGTGTTTAGGTGTCTGTAGTCCAAAACTAGACGATATGTATTGTCTGGTTTGGAGACAGGAAACAAAGGATTGTTCATTGAGGAGGTGCATGTTTCAATCACCCCTTGATATTCAAGTTGATCTAAGATCTCCCTGGCCTGTTTTTTAGCTTCTTGCTTTATTGGATACTGCCGTTGTGCAGTTGGTTCATGTTTCAGATGTATTTTATGGTGAGGTGAGTCCTCATCCCATCCTACATGATTTTTATATAATGCTGGGGCCTGGGCCACTGCCCATTTCCTGGCATATGTATATCTTAGATGCATTGGTATATGGTTGGAGAAGGCAGGCATAATTATGTCCTCGCCATGTGGGCACTCCCTGACAAATTGTGGTGGCCAGTCCTTTTCTGCTAGAAGTATGTCATAGCCCTTTGATAGTCTTTCCCAAAAAAGTGCTTTCACCTGTCTAGGTTTGTCTCCCTCCATCCGGAGAGTTATGTCATAACTTTTGTGGAGTACTAACCCTGGTGTCTACAGTCTCAACTGTGATGTACTCATTCAAGTCCACTATCTCCAGAAGTTCCTTCAGGTTCTGGCGAACTATTGTGACTTCTGCTGCACTGTCCAGCATTGTCTGAGCCCAATCTCCGTTCTTGAGTTGTGTTCTCAGTATTCTCGGCATGTCTGATCTTTAGACCTGCTACCTTCATTTTGGAGAATTGAGGTTTTACTTTGGTTTTTGGAGCGTGTTTGTCGTCTTTCGATTTCATGCGTTCTTCTCTATGTTCTGATCGTCCTCTTCTTTCCGAAGTCTGTGATGAGATCTGAAAGGGACGAGAGGAACGGCAATCAGTATCTTGATACCTGTCAGGTTTTCTCAAATTATCCCTATTCCTGAGGTTATACCTCCTTTCAGAGGGCTCCTTTTGAGGAGACCTACCTCGGGATTGAGAACGTTTCTCGTTTGATTTTTGTTTAGTAGACTCCCACTTCTTTTTAGAAGATGTAGGAGTTTGTTTAATTGAGTCCTTCTCAGGACTTTCAGATAGCTTCGGCTTCACTGGTCTTCCACCCAAACTATCTCTGCCTAATTCTGCATAAGATTGTTCTATAATTCTGGGTAGCTCTGTTTGATGTTCTGTAACATCAAATTCCCTTAATTTTTGGCAGATCGCCACTGCTGCTGCCTCCCCTTTAATATTAGATAATATTATTGTTGAGACCTGGTCGAAATTTTTCAGTAATTTCATACCTAAATTTAGAGCAGGCTCTGCCCCGTATTCATTTTGAATTTGTTTCAGGACATCAGGTATTACCGCAATTGACGGAATGCCATGTGTTTTAGTGTAGATGGCAGCAAAGACTGAGCCCCAAGTGGTGCAGTCTTCCAGTTGTGGTGTGATCCCCATCGGTAAACTGATTGTCAGTATTCTGTGTTTCTCATACGGGCTAGTATTTGGAAATACTGCTTCGATTTGAGTAATTTTTTGAGCTATCCAAAATGGAATTTGCTCACGTTTTGTGGGCATTTTACCCATGACTGCGTATAGAGTCTGTGGTGTAATTTTTAGTGTATTCCCCTGTTGAGGGGTTTGATTTGGAATGGTTAATGGTGGTTGGACTGTGAAAGTCCGCATGACATATTGGACCAATTGTCTGTAGATTTTTATTAATTCTTGTATTTGAACAAGTAAGTCCTCATCTGACATTATATCCAGTTCAGGATGAGGTGTGTAGCCGGCTAGAATCGGCCATGTTGCTCCTGGTCTACCTAGTGGACCGAGCCTGGTAATGTTTCTGTGATGTTTTAGGGCGCCTTTAAACCAGAGCTGATGCTCCTGGTATGTTAATGGAATTTCTATATCCTCGAAAGGAATGTATTCCTCTGGTGGTTCATCTTCTTTGTAGAAGTGAAACATGTGTGTCACTGAATTGGATTCAGGAAATATTACCCATGAATAGAATACCTCTGTCTGAAAGGATTCGTGTGCCTCTATCACGAAAACTGCTCTACCGCCTCTTGGTGGTAGGCCATGTTTTATAAGTTTTAGAGTAATGGCTCTTCTTAAGTTTGGAGCGATGTCTATAACACCCTCCTCGGCTTCATTTAAACCGGTATTGTTAAAAAATACTGTTTGGGCTGGATCAGCCGCAGCTACACCGTTTCCGGCGTCTTCAGTCATTTTGTTTTTTGAAAAATGTAGAACAAGTTTCAAGGAAACAAAGATAAGGTGCACAATATTTTGGAACACTGTATCCTTCAACGTTGAGCAAACCAAACAGCTAATATATAGGGTACTGCCCTATGTAGCCGTGGTGGATACTTAACCCTGCCCACTCCAGACGTCTTTTGGAGTATATGGGTAGGGGTCTCTTGAGAGAAAAGGCACGGCTGAGTTACTCAGTATCTAACGTTGAATTACCGCCTTACCAAACCGTTGGGCGCCATGTAGTGTAGCTCCTATTTCCCTAATAGGCTCTGCGCATTGGAATAATATATCCTATAGGTTTGACATAGGACTAAGGTCAGTATGTCCCTATCGAGTATATTAAACTTAATTACTTGTGCCAGCTAGCTCAGAGGCCACTAGAAACTCCTGGACAACAAGAAGGGAGTAGTTTCTGGCAGCCGCAAAACATGACCACTGTGTTTCCCTTTAGAATCAGAACGTGTCCCAGAGTCGTGGAAACAATAGATAACTATTTCACTCAGCTCAGTTGTGCATGCTTAGTTTTCTCCAAGTTACACAGAAAGAAATAGACGGGCGTTTCAATAAAAGATTTATTGAACAGTCTTGTTTCTGGTGTAAGTAAAATGTGCTGTTACGATCACAAGACAGTATGCGAGATAAATAATGTACAGTGTGAGCAGTAGAAATAAATAATACTGCGAGAGCATTATCTTTTAGTACATATGCTGTTACATAAATAACACAGACTAAAAATGCGAGTACTCATACGATGCGTTTCTAATCTAGTTCTACCCCAATGTACCTAACCTAACCTAGGTGTAGGACGAGGTATGAAGTAGGTGAAGTATTCCTTACTATGGTATACTAAGAGTATGTTAAGCCTAGTATGCCTAGTATGCCAAGAGTCCCTCTAGGTTCTAGTCTGCTCCATACCTGAAGAATGAGAGAGGTAGGAATCTCTTTGCCAGACTCGAACTCCAACACCCCGCAAGGGAAGTTAGATCACTGGAAGCTGGACTCTCTGCGTGCAGGGATGACAGCGTCTTCTCAGTGCGTCAGGCCGGGAAACGGGCTCCTCTGAAGTCGAGGTCTCCTCTGATTTACAGGGGCTAGGGAAGGTATATTTATACCTGAGAAGCACCTCAGAATGTTAGCATTGACGTGAGTCGGACAGCGGAAGACGTCATGAATGAACCCCTAAGGAATAATGGTTCATGCATAATATATGAGTCCTTGAAGAAATCAATAGTCCTGGACTAGGGAAACTCCCGCAGCCTAAGGGTCTGTTCTTCAAGAACTCGTTGTGACGTTAGGGTGGACGGATGTCAGAGACCATGCCTGTATTTGGGGTGCACGGTTTAATGCCTAAATAAGGGCTGGGATTTTATGCCTATATAAGGGCAGGGCGAATTGTGCCTATATAAGGACATGATACTGGAAAGCCCGTTTATGGACACCCTAAGAGGAATACAACACCCTGTGTATCAGATATTGTAAGCTTGTGCGTGAAGGGGAGGGTACAATGAATAAGGAGGCATACTCCATGGGAATAAGTGCTGTAACATGCAAAGTATCTATGAGGCCCCCACGAAGAGGCAAACGGGGGGGGGAGGGGGAGTTTTGTGACGGAAGATAAGTTACTTGTAAAAATGCTATTTTAACGTTATGTCTCCTGAGGTATGCTGGTACTAGCTTGCATTTCCTGGGGTTATTAAGCCCTTGCACGTTCCAAGTAATCAGCTTGGCCTCCAAAGTGGCGTCAGAGATCATGGCCGTAAAGGAAGGTGTATGTACATGAGCCTCCGGTGTATAGCAACAGTTGCAGTGCATGTGGGGAGGGGAGAATACAGGCGGGAGAAGCCATAGAAAACATCAAGGACCAACAAAAGGAATATGCAGACCAGAAAACCCCAATAAACCACACCTGGGCTCAACGATCTGGTGAATACCCTATATCCCAACATGTAAAAGAAAAAAAAAACCAAAGACAGACTATTCGGAGTCATCCGTAGGGAGTGGGCAACGCCTCGGACGTCCGATGCCCATTTCTTAAACTAAACCGGTTATAGAAGACATATACAGAAACATTTATACCGCTTGGAGATGTCACAATCATCTTCTCAGTTCCAGTTGAGTGTTTAATAGTGTGACAGGTGAAGGCCAACGAGGTTAGAAGGCCCAAGTGACCATCATTCCGAGGGGAAGAGTTCAGCGCTCGCAGCCAGCTGTCGATCTGGGGAAGAGCGTCCAGAGGACCGGGCAGGGCTTCTACGGGCGTTGTTTTGGTGTTGCTTGCAGAAGGCCAAAACATAAGCAGGGGTGTCAAAGAATCGGGGTTTGTCGCCCACTAGTACTCGCAGTCTTGTCGGGTACAGCATGGCGTACTTTAGGCCAATTGTACAGAGCTGCTGCTTGGCGTCTACAAATTTGCGACGGGCTTCTTGGACTGTGGCTGTGTGGTCCACGTAGAAGGAGAGCATGGTGCCCTGATACTGCACTGGTGCGTTCTCTCGGGCCAGGCGACGGACCATGTCGCGGTCCCTGTAGTTAAGCAAGAGGTGATTATAGGTCGCGGGGGGCACCAGGAGGGGGGCGAGGGCCCAGGGATCGGTGTGCTCTTTCCACGATGAAAGTCTTAGAGAATTTATCTGCTCCGAACAGTTCCGTTAGCATCGTTTCATCAAATGGCTCAGTCCGCCCAATGTTTGTGGATTCCGCAAGGCCCAGGATACAAATGTTATTTCGCCGTGACCGGGTCTCTAGGTCTACGTTTTTTATGGCTATGGTTTTGAGTAATCGCTCCACTTGCTCCAGCCGGCGTGTAGTATCTTTGGCTTGGTCTTCATGGGTGGAGATGCGTTGTTCTGCTTAATCGAGCCTGGTGTTGTGCCCATCCAGGCGCTCTCCCATTCTATCCAGCCTGGAGGTTAGGGAATCAAATCTGGAATCTATTGCGCGGAACCCAGCGCGGAGCTGAGCCATTATAGATGCTGTGCCTTCCAGGGCGGGGGACTGCTTGTTCCGTTCCGGCCCGCCATCTACATAAAGGCTCTGATCAGCGCGTTCTGATGTGCCCGGCCTATCAAAGTTCAGCCTGCGTTGTTTCGGGTCTCCACGACCCATTTCCGTGGTGTGTGCAAGAGCACCAGCTGAATGCGCTACGGACGAGATGTTGGGGTCTTCGCAATGAGCGAGGGCAATTAAAGAGATAGGGAAAGCGAAAGGGGGGTGTTAATTATCACAGGGTATAAAGCGGCGCTTTCCTAGTGTCGTGAGTTAGCTAATAGAGAGTTGCTACTGCGGTGCATCAGGTGAGGGAAAGACCCCTAAACCCTCCACTAAGGACACAGGTTCAATTACAATAAACAAACAGGTCCTGTGCACACGCATACAAGTGATTTACAAGTTTTCAAAAATCGTAGTTCAAACAAAATGACAAAATATATTTTCTTTCTTTTTTCTTCAAGTGTGGATTTTAATCGTGTGTTGTTTCACAGGCCAGCCAACACGTGTTTCGTCATCGGGTGTATAACCCTTGACTTCTTCAGGGCTCAAGAAGATAGGAAGATTCTTTGGACCTCTCAACTGGTGATAATTCCGACCCAGTGGGTCCTAGCAGTAACTCCAAATATGTTTTTCTTGCGTCATCATTTGAGTCAATCTCAACGGAAGCAAAATTTGCCCGGATTCTGTCTTTGCGTCAGGCTATGTGTGCCACACTCCTAGTCCTCATAAGTGCCGTGTGTACGCCTCCTTTTGGCCAAAAAAACAAGTATTGCGGCGTTCTACGCCGTAAGGAAGCACTGGCGAGTGCGCCATGTATATCCTTGCAATTAAAGAGATGATGCTCCCACCCGTGCCAGTCGCTTGTATTTCAATATGGTATTAGGACTCTTCCCCTGATGCCCGTGGGTTCTGTCCCAGCATAGGGAGGTGCGTGTGCGATTTCACAGCTTGTCGGGTCTAGCACGGGGCCTGTGGGGGTGTTGCTGGGCCTGGTGAATGGAGACGGTGTTAAATCCGACCCGATCGGGATTACGCGCCGGGCCTCTGTGCCAGGCGCTCGCGCCAGGCTGCTTGTGGTATTTCTTGGCCTTGTTGATTCACCCGGGTCCCAGGTGTAGGTGCTCCTCGCCGTCTGCTAGGGGTTGCACGCTCAGTGGTAATCACTTCCCTAATCCCAAGCGGTACTGCCCCTCTTGTTGCTGCTTTCTTTGTGCCCCCGGCTCACTGCAGTCGTGTTTGGTTTCTGCGCAGGCATACAGTGATCCCTTCCGGTGATGTTTGCCTGCGTTCACGGCCTTATCTTAGGGTCCTTCCCCCGCTGTTCACGGGCCTCGTCCCAGAGTGGGAAGGTGCGTGTATGTGATCCCGGTGCTGCGGGGCCTGAGATGGTGTTTCTGGGCCCGGGGAGGGGGGTGGGAGCGACTCTGGTCCACACTGGCCTCTGCGCCGGGCCTTCGCGCCGATCCTTCCCGCTGCCCGCGCGCGTCACAGCACGGCTCTGTCTACTCATCGGGTCCCAGTTACGGATGATGCTCTCCGCTCACTCCGGTTGCCGCAACCGGGGTTCTCCCCTCGTTTCTTCCGTCTTTGGGGCACAAGGGAGGCCCAGCGGAGCTCCATTGCTCTGGCCTCAGGTTCGCCCGCGGCCCCTATCCGCAGGGCCTCCGAGGCTGGCTGGGCCTCCGCACACCACCATCCGCCACAACAGGGCTCGATGGCAGCCTATGTGGGGGTAGCGCAGGATCTCTGTCCTCGGCCCCTTCACCACGATGTTGTGTTCTTCTTGCGGCATCTCCGATGGTGAGAACTACAGGATCATGCAGTTTCTGCCATTATAGGGGCATTGGGCGCCAGAGCTTCAATGCAGTGCGGCCATCTTGGTCGACGGCTTGGTCACGCCCCCAGGCAGGCTTAACTTAAGAGGCAATGTGTAAAGTATTTGTGCAATCTCTCTCTCTCCCCACCCTCATTTTATGAATAAAACAAGACCAAAACGACAAAAATCCATTAGGTAGAACAGAAGTTATGAATTTTTAAAGAATAATCAGAAAATAGTGCTTAGAAGTCAATAGTGCTAAAGGTTACATGAGGTCATGCTAGACCGGGGAAAATCCAAAGTTCAGGCTAGCTACGCAACTCAAATCCCTTTAACAAAGCTCCTTGGATGGAGCAAGTGGCGAGGAGTCACCGCCACGTCGTTAATTTGGTGGATGGAGGTGAGCGTTGGCGCCGATCCGCACCATCAATGGAAGCTTCGTCAAAATACCCCTGCTCTGCACCAGGCACGTTGTGGAGTCACACCGGCTGTAGAACTGCTGTTGTCGAGCTGCGTCGGTGTCGAAGGGCTATGCGTCGGTCCCGATCTGCTCAAAGTCTCTGCTGCGTCGACAGTTAAAACCGCTGCAGGACCCTCTTTTGCGGCCCAGGATTGGAGGGGGCACCTCAGGCAAGGGAGGACTCACAGATGGCAGAGTCCAGCGGCAGAGTTGCTAGAAGTCTTTGATGACCCCGACACTTCAGAAACAGGAAGCAAGCCCTCTGAGTCACTCTGTATTCAAGTGAGATGGGTCCAGTCCTTGTCCTCAGCACAGCAGTGCCTTGAGAACAGTGAAGCAGAGTGGCAATCCTTGTAGCACGTAAGTCCTTACACTTGGCTGAGTTCTTCATGGGTCCAGTAGTGTACTGGCTTTGTAGGGTCAGAGCCCCAGTACTTGTACCCAAATGTCCATTTGAAGTGGGGGTGCCTTTAAAGCAAGCCATTGAAGTGCACAGGTCCCCTTTCATCCCAGTCCTGTCTACCAGGCTTTCTGTGGGGCGTAATCAGCCCTTTGTGTGGCACACAGGACACTGCCTATTCAGATGTAAGTGTCAGCTCCCTCTTCCTGCCCAAAAAGAGCTATCAGAATGTAAATGAATGCAGATGAGTCCCATCCTTGCTGTATTTCTGGCTGTCTAGAGGGAATGCACAAAGTGTAGCTGTCAGCCACCCTAGACATGTATTGGAGACAGGCTGCAAGGCACACACAGAATATAGATGCAGGGTGCAGCCCTGAGCACATTCCAATCTCTGAAATCAAAATGGATCATTGCATACTGAAACTGGTAGGATTATTAGTTTTGGATTTGAAATTAACCTGTAAAAATATTTGTAGTACTCTGAGGCATTGCTTTTCAGAACACCTTGCCCAGTAGGATGTTATTGATCATGGAGTCCAATATTAAAGTAAAGTTCAGTACTGAGCAACACATATATTTGGGGTTGGTTGTATATGTTTAGTATGTAGAATAGGTTATTTACCTGCAATAACATCCTGATCCTGTCCTAGGTGTTATTGATAGTGTCACACTGTTTGGGTTTCTAAGGCTTCACCTCACACCTGGTCTCATAAGAGATTCAAGTGCTAAAATTGAGTACTTTGTTATTCAATTTGAGCCCTATACTATTGTGTCCCCAGAACACCAGTGGTAAATGACAAATGCTACAATGAAAAGGATGCAGCAAGAGAAGTAGAAAAGAGCACAAACAAAAGAAGATAAATTAAAGATCGGACACAAAGAGTGCCAGGGAACCAGTAGGGAATCCCACAAAAAAGAGCAATAGTCTAGAAGACTGACATTTGTAGGAAGGATTTTTGCAGATAATGGAGAAGGAATCAGCAGGCATAAGAAAGAGGAGAAATATGAAAAGGAAGAAGAGTAAAAGATCACACCCAGATTATGAGCAGTGGTGGATAAAGGAAAGAAGGAAGGCTGGAGGAAATGGGACAATAGTATGCTAGTTTAAAATCACGCTCTTTCCTAAGGCGTCCTCGATGGAGAAGGCAACAATTTGAGAATCATCAGTAGAGAAGGGACAGAATAGATCAAATTTAAGAAGCATACAAAGTAGAGCTAACTGGATAGCTAAGGACCGAACCTTTAGGGGCCATCAAAGAGAAGAAGTTTCAGAGCTTTGACCTGTCCAAGATTGAGTAGAAAAGACCAGAGAGACAGGAAGAGACCCTAGACTGGGATACTGGGGAACACAAGATGAGCAAGAGCAAAAGAGTACATAGAATGGTCACTGTACAAAAGACGGGTTGAAGAAAATGAGACAAGAGTTCTGCTTAGCAATACAACCTGAATTTTTTAAGGCCTGGTTGTGTTCAGGAAGTTTAACTTGGCGTGAATATGCTATATATTCTCACGCTGCTGGCCAGGGTACCCTGTGAGGCAGTGCGAGTGCAGCTCTTCATTGTCGTGGGGTACAACGCTGTTTATGGATATGCTACCTATAATGAGGACTGTCACATGTAGTTTGGAAAGAGTTTATACAACCGTGACTGGTTTATAGTTTCTGTTTGCTCTCAACAGTTACAGCTGTTTCCTTCAAACACTAAAATCTTAAGAAGAAGCTATGCACAGATATCTCTCATTAAGGAGGGAAGTTAACCTTAAGGTGGTACAGGATATACTGTTACATAGAAATACATACTGCCCCATACATTACAAAAACTTACTCTAGGTGGATTGACATGGATATTGTTGTTCATCCATTTCCTCCACCTGCAGTATTTTGTGGTTATCTGGTGATACCCCATCACTCATGTTTCTGTCATGGCAGGAGGTGCCAAATCTGGGAGCTGCAGTTTTCTCCCCCAAAATCCTTTTCGACTTCTTCCAAGAGATCCTCTCTTTCCTGCTAGCTCCAGAAAGCCTATTAGTTCTCCTTTCTAATTTGTTTGGAACCTTCTATAGGATTTCTACTGGAAGTGACTCAAGTTAAACCAAAAAGTGTGGCATCTCTCAATCTTTTATTTTTTTTTACCTGTAGAATAAACGTTTGTTAGCCTCTGACATAGTTGTAAGGTTGCATGCTATTACTGTCCCTAAGTATCTAAACTCTTGCCCCAGTTTCCTTTCTTCCTTCGCACACTTCCAAACCATGTACCTCATATTTCATGTTTTTAATATGTTTTATAATTTATAAGAACAAATGCAAGTGCCACAGTTCCCCTTTCTTTCAAATGAAAACTGTATTCGCATATGACATGCATCCACATGGACATAATTAAATCACGTAAACATATTCTCATCTGCTTCCCTCCCGTGATCACTACATATCTGCATTCTGTGACTGCTTTATGTGATTGAAGGAGACCTTGCCATGCAAGTGTCACTTCTAGACCTAGTGTTGTAGGCTTCCTCGTCTGATTGAGACAAAGGTGAAGGAACCATAACAGGTCTCACGTCTTCAAGTAACTCATTCATGGGATTCGTTCAATCTCAACTCATTTTTTATGGTTAATATGGCATCCGGACTTCATCAAACCTAGTAAATGTTTGGTTTCAAGCCTTCACTGGGACAGAATTACTGCTGCTAGAGTGGCATTTTAATACATTGCAGTTATTGTTGTAGTTATCACTCAGATTCACTCATCCTAGGATTCTCTCAAAATCTTTCTACTAAAGGTTCAATGTTCAGGGTGAAAAAAATGTGACTTTTGGCAGTCTTGTTCTCTGCTTCCTGTTTAGTTAGTGTGTTGGCACTATTTTGGCTCCCAAAACTGTTGACACTAAATTATTTTATTTTTTTAAGTGCTTGTTTTTGGGATCGAGGGCCTTTGTAGGTCCCAAAGGACGATGGCCCTGAAATAGACAATAACCTAAATCAAATCACTTACACCAGACAAGGTCTTAACTATGAAGGTTTTTTTTTTTTAAATTTAGAATCGATACAGAAGGCAGAAATAGTTAGTGCAAATCAAAATGCAAATAATTCTCAAGATGCAAATAAAGGAGAATTGTCATTGGTCAAATTAATAACCAGAACCAAATATGGTCTAGCACAATGCATATAATGAGTCAAAGAGCAAATTGTCATAAGGGCTGCTCAGTTTTAATGACAAGGAAAATCTGTAAGATCTCAAAGCACAAAGTCAATAAGAACACAGACCTGGAGTCTGCCTTCAAAGAGAACAAGGTAAAGTCATGGCTCACATCCCGAAAATATCATATTAGATAGGTTTTCAGACAGAGAAATCACACTGTCAGCATGGTGTGAAACCATTGATGCATCACAATATCTATTGGTAAAACAGAAGACATTACATGGAAAATTACTTTTGCTCAAATGCTAATGAATTATTCTGTATTGTACTGAACAAGAGAAAACAAATGCACATCAGAACTTACATACACAATCTCCGCTAGCCAGAGGACGCAGCTTTGTAAAGATACAGTCGTGCTCTGCTCCTTCCTCTAGAAACATTAGAAACACGAAGAATACATTTTAAAATACAGGGATTAACACAACCATAAAACGTTTAGAATTAAGATTATTTTACAAAGTACTGAAGGACACATTTTAACTCAAGCTGCACAGACAAAAATTAGAAAATGTACAATCTACAACAACCGTGAGTGAATTTGTGGCCTATTTATGTCAAATACAGCTCAGTTACATTATTTACGACCCATTCATATGAACTAAACACACTTTATTTGTTAATTCTGAATTCACTCTCTGAAGGGACATGAAACCGCACAAAGCACTTTAAGTGTTTATCAACACAGCATGCTCCTTCAAAGCAATGTTCACAGCTGTCATTTGGCTAATCTAAGAAGAATATTTTAAGAAATATGTTCAGAAGTGAAGCTTGTCTGTATAAACTGAAGAGTTATTCACCCTTGACTGCCTTTCTGAACACAGATATATTTCTTGGTATGTTACATTTTAAAACGAAACTGCATCAACTTCACCAATATATGGGGCGTGGCCAAGCCGGCGACTAAAATGGCCGCCTGGCTCTGAAGCTCCGTCCGGCTCTCCAGCTTCACGACGTGTTCCTGAGGCCAGCGCCGACATCACGCAGCGAGCGCGATGTGAGACATCGGAAGGGAAGCTGAGCCCTCCGGTGCAAGAACGGATCCGCTGGGTGCCCGGGAACTGCCGCAACGACGACAAGTGGACCCTGCGGCGCGGCCGTCCTGCTGCGGGCCCATCACCCTGCCTCCATTCCAGCGCGCAAGGCCGATTTTGCCCAGAGCTGCCCAGTCCACCTACGTCGCGGGTGAGAGCCGCTGTGCCCCCTCTTTGCGCTGACTTCTTCGCAGCCCCTCTTATCTGCCGCCGGCTGCCGGGATACTTATCGCACCGGCGGAGCGGCGAAATCCAGTCATACACACGGGGCTTGCTGGGAGAGGGGCGTGTACTGCAACAACGCGCGGCCTCTCCGCTGCCGGTCGAGGTGGCGCTCCTGCCGCCCCACGCACATATGGTGGCGGGTGGGGAAGTTGACTGTGGGGGAATGTGAAGTAGGATGCCCCACGAGCTCATGCCGATTGCGGCGCTGATTTGAGGACGACAATCCTTCTGCCCCAGTTTGCCGCCTGTAGCCTACCCTGCGGGCCAACACTTTGCGTCCCCCCTTCCATCGGGAGTCGACTCGTTTGTGGGCCCCCGTCCTGCTGTTGAGTGGACTCTCTGATCTTGCACTCTTGCGCAGTGTCCACGGGCCTGGACTTCATCCCAGCCTCATCGGCTTCGTCCTACAGCGCCTGTGCCCCCCCTGGTGTGTATGGGTGCCTGTCCTCGGCCAGCAGCCACATCAGCCTGGACACAAACGGCAGGATTGAGGTGGTCTCTCCTTTTCTATTTGCGCGGGCTACCGGGGTGGCGCCTCTTCCCCCCGGTCCTTGCCCGCGGCGCCCCCGCTGTCGGGCCGACTGGCCTCCTGATTCACCCCCGCTTGGCCTGTTATTGCTACCTGGCATATCACGCATCGAGGCGGGAGAGACCGACCACCCTAGGAATACCCGCTGAGGCCTGGTGGGTCACGGCAGCTTTGCTCTGCGCGGCATGGGCCGCAAAGACCCTAAGCAGAGAACTCTTCCATTTGAAAAACTTACGGACACCACCCCTGCACAAGATCCCACCATGGCAGAGTCTGCGCAGAACCTAGGCCAGGGAGACGGATCCTCCGACCCGGCGCACTCTCTGCTCCAAGAGATGAGAGCAGGCTTTAAGGCATTGGACAGCCGCTTTGATTCCCTCGATAAAACCATCTCCAGTCTCGGCGCCAAAGTACAAGCCCATGACAAAAGGCTGGATGTGCCTGAGGCGCGCATCTCCGACATCGAGGATGGGACTGCTCAATCCGCTAAACGTCTAGAGCGCGTGGAACGAATCTTGAAGGAGGTGGCCATTAAAAACGAGGACCTTGAAGCACGCAGTCGCCGAAATAACATACGCATCCTTGGCGTTCCCGAGACGACTCCCACTGGCCGCATGGATGTATTTGTTGAAACTCTGCTGTTGGGATTGTTTGGAAAAGAGGCATACACTCCAGGCTTTGTCATAGAAAGGGCGCACAGGTCACTGGGCCCTCGCCCTAACCCCGGTCTCCCTCCTAGACCCATTGTGGCACGCGTCATGAACTTCCGAGACAGAGACACAACACTCCGTCTGGCAAGGGAAAGGGGAGAAGTGGACTGGCAAGGCTCCAAACTGTCCTTCTATCCAGACTTCTCGGCCATGGTTCAGAAGGCTATGCGGAAATTCAACGGAGTCAAAGCCACCCTGAGAAACCTGGGACTGCGCTATGGTATGTTGTACCCTGCCAGGCTGAAAATTGATATGGATGGCAGGGCCCGCATCTTCGATAACCCGACGGAGGCACAGGAGTTCTGTCGTGTCTACAAACAAAAGAACAACTCTTCGGTCAGAGCCGGATCCGGCTCTTCTCCCCCCCACAGCGGCTCTGATGCTAGCGCAGAACTGTTTTCAAGTGCTGGCACGGGATGATCGGACTACTTCATGCTCTATTCACTCATGTTTAACTTTGACAGGAACACGTTATACCATTTTATATTGCTATTGCAGTAAGCTGGAGACTTTCCGGGTCGTTGCTGCCCCCCATGGTGTATCCTTTGTGTATGGTTAGGTTCACTTTGGGGTACTGTTTTCTGGGAATGTCATCTCAGCGTAAAACAATTTGGTACTTCACGTTCACTATCATTTGGGGTATGGCCCTTCCCCGGATGGGGTTTGGCTGGGTGGGGGGAGGTGGGTGGGTAATTTCATTTGTAAGTCAATCTTTTTTCGTACAGTTGAAACATTCACGATTGACCATTGTTGTTCATAGTCGATCTAATGCTATGATGGAAATGTCACACCAGCTGGCTGGCCAGGTTTGGTAATGTAGAGGGTCCATCGAACCTCACCTTACTCTCATGGAATGTGCGGGGCTTGAATAATACTCGGAAACGTAGACAGGTGATCCACTATTTATTAAGGCACAAAGTGGACATCGCCTATTTACAAGAGACGCACCTCTCCAAGACTGACAAGGCACACTTTGGGGCTAGCTGGGGCACAAATAGGTATTTCGCAAACTACAGTAACTACGCAAGGGGGACAGCCATTTTAATACACAACAGGGTTCCATTCCGCCTTAGTTCCTTGCATCAAGACAGCGAGGGGAGGTACCTTGCAGTATCCGGGACCCTCTTGGGTAGGTATGTTACACTATTGTGCATATACGCCCCCAATGCGGACGCCCCAGACCTTTTTTTATGCTCTTTCATCGCAGCTCGATAAGCTAGATCCGCAGACGCTGATAGTTGGTGGGGATTTCAATCTATTGCCTGACCCCGTCGTGGACAGTACCTCTGTGGCACAGGACTCTAAACCCCGAGCCCGCCGGGCACTCCAAGAGCTCTGTGACCGGTTCACCCCATTAGACGTTTGGCGGAAACGTAACCCTAACACTACAGAATACACACACTACTCAGGTCAATACAACACATGGAGGAGGATCGACTTCTGGCTGATCTCACCTGATATCTATGGCTGGTGCTCTTTGGTTGAGACACTTCCTAGGACCTATTCAGATCACTCCCCAGTTAGATTACATTTGCAGATCCCCCGCCCGGAGGGTTTCGAACGCCAATGGCTGTTCCCCAATCGTGCCTTAGAAGACGAAGTTTTCAAGGCTGAGATACACGAGGCTATTGAAGACTACTTCACTATAAACACTGGCTCAGTCGACTCATGGGCGGTTCTGTGGGAGGGCTTTAAGGCTGTTCTTAGGGGCACATGCATTGCTAAACACACTGGTGTCCTCAGAGACCTCCGTAACACACTGACACGACTTGAGCGAGACCTAAAAACACTAGATGAGGCTTCTACACATCAAACAACATCCACATATGAAAACAGACGATTGGTGCTGCTGGAGGACTACAGGGAAACCGCTGACAGGGAAATTTTATTTCTGGGGAAATACCGGACAGCTAGACGTTACGGAGAGGGTGAGAAGCCTGGCAGAGTCCTTGCCCAATTACTTAGACCACCATATCACAAAACGTACATTACTGAACTGCGGGCTCCAGACTCACACAACTACACCTCCACGAAAGACATCCAGAGTAGTTTCCTGGAGTTTTTCTCCGTTTTATATTCTTCTACTCTTGGAGATAACAATGAGGCACAGGAGAGTTACCTAGACGAAATTGCGTTCGTACATCTCGAAAAATATATGCAAGATTTTTTAGCTGAACCCATTTCCGTTGCAGATGTGATTCACGCCATAGACACTATTCGTGGTTCCTCAGCGCCAGGGTTAGATGGATTCACGGGAGAGTTCTATAAAACATATAAAGATATATTGGCTCCTAAACTCATCGAGGTCCATGCAGAGGCTCTAGAAAAGCAGATTCTTCCTCCTACCCTGCGAGAGGCGGTCATAATCCTACTCCCCAAACCGGGCAAGGACCCTTCACAATGTGGTTCCTATCGACCGCTGTCCCTCCTAAATTTAAATTATAAAATATTAGCAAAAGTCATCTCCAACAGATTGTCCCAACTAATGGAATTCATAATCTCCCCAGCCCAATCCGGTTTTGTGCCCCTTCGCTCCACCTCCCTGAATCTACGCACGTTGTTCTCGGTCATTCATAGGATTGACCCCGACACTCCGGCTGCTGCCATTCTGTTAGACACAGAAAAAGCTTTTGACTCCCTAGAATGGTCCTTCTTCCTCTCAGTTATGCGCCGCATGGGCATGCCCATGGGCTTCATTGCCACGACAGCCCTGTTATATAATAAACCGACTGCGTTTGAATGGCACACTCTCCAGTCCCTTTCGGCTAACACGCGGAACCAGGCAGGGCTGCCCACTGTCCCCTCTATTATTCATTTTGGCCATGGACCCCCTCATACGTCACTTTCAAGAAAGACATCGGCACAGGGGGTTACAATTTAATACCGGTCCCCTGTTGGTCTCGTTGTATGCTGACGACACGATACTATATGTTCGACACCCCCAAGATAATTTAAACGAGTTGATTAGATAAATTATTAGATTCGGCCGTTTTTCAGGCCTGGGCATAAACTGGCACAAATCGGTCATTTTTCCATTGACAAACAGCACAAAGCCATGGGACCTTGAGTTCCCCTTAGAATGGTGCACAGAGTCGGTTAAGTACCTAGGTATTCATCTAGACTCAGCCCAAATATTAAGTCTTAACTATGGGCGGGCAGTGGACACACTTACCACGCAGATAGAGAAATGGCTAAAATTACCCGTCATTAGCTGGTCGAGTATCAATCATAAAGATGATAGTCCTCCCCAAATTTTTATACTTCTTCAACAACATACCGATTCCTCTCACCAATCAATTTTTTAGTACGCTTCGTTCCCTTCTGAGCCGGCTGGTATGGGGCGGTAAACAGGCGCGTGTCCGATGGGCTGTCCTTACGTTACCATATGAGAGAGGGGGTTATAATGTACCGGATTTTCAGCTCTACTATTTGGTGGCACAGAGTAGCTATGCATATACCTGGTATCACCCTGATGCCCGGATCCCCTATTTGAGACCTGAGGCAGACCTGGTACTTCCCGATCGCCTCTCGACGGTCTTACCTACGGACTTCCCCAGAGACCCACTCGACATTCAAACCGTCTCCTCAATGAGCTGGGCATGGCATAAATTATGCCGGATCACCGGAACGGATGGGTTATACTCCTCTGCTCTACCTGTCGTCAACCCCCGATTGATCCTCATTACGGGTGAACGACTGGTGCAGCGCACCCTGATGAAATTTGAACTAGCACGTTTGGGGGATTTGTATCCAGAAGGCCACATTTTTTCCCCCACAGAAGATGCACGCTTTATCTCTGGTAGAATCATGGACAAATTCGTCCTGGGCCGCATCCACTCCGCCTTACGTTCCACTTTCCCGACATTCCCACTGGAGCCAGTCTCGTTTCCCCCTCTAACGCTGGTTATAGAACAAGCAGATAGCGGGCACTTGATTTCAAAGCTTTACAGGGCATGTGCCTCACTGAAACCTGTACATGACAGCAAAATTAGCAGTGCATGGGAAAAAGACCTGGGAATCACAATCACAGATGAGCAATGGGTCAAATGCTGTTCGGTCACACAGGACGTCTCCCTGAACAGCAGACACAAGCTTTTACATTTTAAATTCATACGCCGCATCTATTTTACTCCCGCACTGGCACACAAAATTGACCCGTCCAAGCCACACAACTGTCGCAAATGTTCCGCAGCACAGGCGGACTTCGCACACCTCACCTGGACATGCCCGAAATTACACGACTAATGGGAGCGTATACACCACACGCTGGGGCAGATGTTGAGTATCCCTCTGACTCCAATTCCAGAAGTAGCCTTGTTGGGGTACACAGTAAACAGCCCCAAAAAAATCCGTAGGTTTGCTTCACTGGGTCTTTTATTAGCGAAGCGAGAGGTGGCCCTGCATTGGGGGCGAAAAACTGCCCCAAATGTACAGAGTTGGCTACACAGTCTTGCCTATTGCAATGTAAATAGTGAGCTCTATGCAAGTATGATGCCCAGCACATTCCGCCCTAAAGACATCTGGGGCCCCTACAGGTCGTACATTGAGGCCCTTCGACGGGACTCCGAGTCCCAGCTGGAACGAGGCATTGTCCCAGAGGGAGTGGGGTGATTCCGCCTTTCCACTTGGAATTGTTTTCTATGTACAACTGTCAGCACACCTAATCGAGATGTTTGTTGGTTTTTGGGAAGAAGGGGTGTATTTGTTGAACTTTTTACAAATGGGAGAGGGGTTGATATAAAAAGACCCTAATGTGACATACGATTGTTAATGCCGTTGGCTTTTACTACCTGGTGACTGTTCAAATATATTTGTATACTGCATTGGACACAAATTTCGAACTGATGAGACAACCTATGACTACGAAATGATGTACGAACATACATGTGTAATTCTTTTGTAATGAAGAAAACGGAAAATAAAGTTTAAAAAAAAAAAAAAACGTCACCAATATATCATCAATTTAATCTCTGACTGCTCCATAACCTTTGCTAAGCAGGCCATCAAATACTTTTTGGATCCTTCTTGATTTTCTAATGTTGACCATTCCAGATTGTCCTAATTATATTATGGTGAATGACGCTTTTTTGATGCAGTTTTCTGGCTAGTAATGCCCAGTTTGTCTCCAGGATGAGCTTTCTTCTGAGAGCTCTGCTTACATGGCCTTCTAAATAGCTTCATTGGAAGATCATAGTCTCCCAAAGCAGATCTCATTTATTACGTATGAAGCGTGTGAAATTTTGCTTACTGAGATCTTCTAATACCTTCTGACACATGTGCCCTACCTCTAAACGCAAGTATAGAATGCTATTTTTCCTTAAATTGTAGCATCTGAAAGAGACACGTTAGTGACAGATTCCTTACCTTAGAATATCCCCAGGCGTCAGGCTGGATCCGGAAAGTTTTTGCGTAGCAGTACCCTTGCGCGTCGGTAGGCGGCGTCGTGCGGCTCCGCGTCCGTTGTCGGGATCGCCGGGATGACGTCGCGGGCAGTACTTAGACGCCGCCCCTGCGCGCTGACGTCAGTTCTTTCTTTTTCCGCGCCAGTAAGCGCAGATCCGGGAAGAGCAGTGCCCTAGTCATTTTTTGACTACGTTTTTGGGTGATTTTTCACTGTTTTCTCGAAGTCTCTCGACTCCGAAGGTGTCGGTAGGGATGCCCGGCTTCGAGCCATGCGACGCCTGTGGTCGAATGATGTCGATCACAGACCCGCATCAGGATTGTCTCTACTGCCGCGACCACGACACCAAGTCGTGCCCCGACTGCCGGGCCTTGCATCCGAAGGCTTTGCGAGAGCGGTCTCGAAAGCTCCTCGAGGTCCGGCAGTCGGCTCCGCGCCACACCAAGCCCCGGTCACGCGAGAGGTCGAGGGGCCGGTCGCGGAGTCCTCATCGGTCGTCGGGGTCCAAGTCTTCGCACTCCTCCGGTAAGTCGAAGCATAAGAAGTCGAAGAAGCGTCATCGCTCGACGACTTCCCCTCGCCGGTCTCACGACTCGGCTGAGGGTCCTGTCGGCAGCGTCCCCACCCCCGCGGCTCCGGGAGTGCCTGTGGAGCCGCCACCGCATTACCCGTCCTTCCCGGGTTCGGGGGCGACTCCGGCCGAGATACAGGAGTTCCTGTCGGCCATGGCCCGCCTCTTAGGGCCTCAAGGTCCCCCCGGTGCGCCTTCGGGCCCCGTGGACCCTGATGGGGTTTCTCCGGCGCCGCCGGCGACTCCAGTCCTGGCGTCGCCTGTCACACCAGCCTCCGGCCCCGGCCTCGACCCCGGCTCTGGTGCTGCCACAACCCCGATCGACGCCGGTTGACCTGACGACACCTCCACCGGCGCCGATCTCTGCCGGGCCCCGGGCGGCATCGTTCCCCGGTTCTCTCCGAATCTGGACACGGCGCCGGACCGGCGTCGCTCGACGCCTGCTCCGACGCCGATGAGACCTTGGGTCCCACATGTCCCTCCTCCTTATTTTGAACCAGAATTGGAGGACGACGAGAACTGGGAGGGGTCTGATGACCCTCTCACACAGCAATGTGAGTTTGATCAGGACTGGGCTGAGGAGCTTGGGGATGCCAGCGGTCTGGACACCTCCCCTGACTCTGGCATGCGGTCTCCTCCTTCCGTGGCAACGGAGGAGGGAGCAAACTTTGCAACGGTGTTGCGTAGAGCAGCTGGGGCCTTACACCTCCAGTTGCCTACAGTGGCTGTCAGGACTAACATCCTGACGGAAGTGCTTCAGCCGGCGGCTACCTCCTCGGAGCCACTGCTCCCGTTTAACGAGGCACTTTCAGACGTTCTTTTGGGCACCTGGTCCAAGCCCACCACAGGGGCTCCTGTGGATAGGAACGTGGCCCGACGCCATCGCCCTGCTCCGGGCGACCCCCTGTTCCTCTCCCAACACCCCACCCCTGAGAGCTTGGTGGTCCAAGCCTCTGCTTCCCAAAGCGCCTTCCCTACCGCTCCCCGGATAGGGAATCCAAACGCCTGGATCAATTTGGGAAGAAGGTCTTTTCTTCCTCCAGTGCTGGCTTGCGGTCCGTCAACACCACTTGCCTCTTGGGCCGATATTCCCACTCCTTGTGGGACTCGGTGGCGCAAGTTCTGCCCCAGTGTCCTGAGGAGGTCCAGACACTGCTTTCCCGCACCATTGCGGAGGGAAGAGATGCGGCAAAGTACACCATCAGATGTGGCCTTGATACCGCCGACTCGCTAGGCAGATCGCTTGCGACGACAGTGGCGCTGCGCCGTCACGCCTGGCTGAGAACCACTGGTTTCTCGGGTGATGTCCAAAACACTCTTATGGACATGGCCTTTGATGGGGTCGGTCTTTTTGGGAACAAGGCAGACCATGCGCTCGAGCGCTTTAAGGACTCGCGGGCTACGGCCAAGTCCCTGGGCCTTTCTGCTGTACGCCCTCCGCAGCCGTCTGCTTTTCGCCCCTTTCGTGGCCACGGAAGGGGCGCCCAGTCACGTCCGCTGCCCAGCCACCGGCCCGCGCAGCAAACGTCATCGCGTGGCCGAGGACGTGGCTCCCGCTGTGGCGGGTCAGGCAACCAGCGTGCGGGTCAGGCCACCAACCCCGCCCCGTCCGCGGCCTCCAAGCCCTCCTAGTCCTTCTTTTCAGGTGCACAGCACGCCAGTAGGGGGCAGGGTCCGCCATCACCTCCACCACTGGCGTGCCATCACCTCGGACAGGATGGTCTTGGACATTGTCCGAAGGGGCTACTCCCTCCCCTTCGAGACCATCCCCCCAGCCATGCCACCTCAATTCCACCACATGTCAGGGGATCACTTGGTGCTTCTTCAGAAGGAAGTTGCGGCCCTCTTGGCCAAGAGGGCCATCGAGCGCGTTCCGACCCCAGAAGTAGGACGTGGGTGCTACTCCCACTACTTTCTGGTGCCCAAAAAGGACAAGGAGGACATGCGTCCTATCTTGGACCTCCGGAACGTCAATCGCTTTCCTCCGGAAGGAGAAGTTCAAGATGCTCACCCTAGCTCAGGTCTTGACTGCCCTCGACCCTGGAGACTGGATGGTAGCGTTGGACTTGCAGGACGCATATTTCCACATCCCCGTCCTGCCGGCCCACCGGCATTACCTGCGGTTCACGGTAGGCCTCGAGCATTTTCAGTTCACCGTGCTCCCTTTTGGCCTTACCAGCGCCCCTCGGGTGTTCACGAAAGTGATGGCGGTGGTCGCAGCTCATCTGCGCCGGGCAGGGGTTCCAGTCTTCCCCTACCTCGATGACTGGCTGCTGAAGGCCGGCTCGTCCCAGGCAGTCGTCTCCCACCTCCAGACTACGGCCGAACTCCTGCACTCGCTGGGGTTCTCCATCAACGTGCCGAAGTCGCACCTGATTCCTTCTCCACAGCTCCTTTTCATCGGAGCAGTTCTGGACACGACGCAGTTTCGGGTCTATCCTCCCGAACGGCGAGTCCGGGATATTCAGGCTATGATTCCGATCTTTCGGCCTCTATCCTGGGTTTCGGTACGGATGACCCTGAGGCTGCTGGGCCTCATGGCCTCCTGCATCCTGCTGGTCGTTCATGCCAGATGGCATATGCGGGCTCTGCAGTGGGACCTGAAGTTCCAGTGGGCGCAGCACCAGGGCAACCTGTCCGATCACGTCCAGATCTCGGAGGGGACTGCAAAACAGTTGCAGTGGTGGCTCTCGAACCGGCAATGGGTCATGGGCAGATCCCTCTCCCTTCCCCAGCCAGAGCACACAGTTGTGACGGACGCGTCCCTTCTGGGATGGGGCGGTCACATGGGAGAGGCGGAGATCAGAGGCCTCTGGTCTCCCGGCGGAGTCCCGGCTCCATATCAACATTCTGGAGCTCCGGGCGATCCGACTTGCACTCAAGGCATTCCTTCCTCTGTCAAAGGGAAGGTAGTGCAGGTGTTCACAGACAACACCACCGCCATGTGGTACTGCAACAAACAGGGCGGGGTGGGGTCGTGGACCCTCTGTCAGGAGGCTCTGCGCCTCTGGACATGGCTGGAACATCAGGGCATATTCCTGATGGTTCAACACCTGGCAGGTTCCCTGAACGCCAGGGCGGACGAACTCAGCCGCAGGTGCATGATGGATCACGAATGGCGTCTTCACTCGGAGGTGGCGCAAGGTCTCTTTCAGCAGTGGGGAGAGCCTTGGTTAGATCTGTTCGCCACCGATGAGAACGCGCAATGTCAGCAGTTCTGCGCGTTGGAATTTCCAAGGCGGCACTCGCCGGCGACGCTTTCGTCGCGAGTGGAGTTGCGGTCTGTTGTACGCCTTTCCGCCTATACCACTTCTACCCAGAGTGTTGAAGAAGATTCGGCGCGACTGGGCCCAAGTCATTCTTGTGGCTCCGGACTGGGCTCGAAGAGTTTGGTATCCCGAGCTACTCAGTATGAGCATCGATCCCCCGATCAGTCTGCCTCTTCGGGAGGATCTTCTGTCGCAGCAGCAGGGGACGGTCCTCCACCCGAACCTGTCCAGTCTACACCTGCTTGCGTGGAGATTGAGCGGCGGCAGTTGATTCCTTTCGACTTGCCTCCCGAAGTTTGTGATGTGATTCTGGCAGCCAGGCGTCCCTCCACTAAGGTGGTATACGCCTGCAGGTGGAACAAGTTTGTGTCATGGTGCACAGCAAAGGCTGTGAACCCCCTTTCTGCCCCTCTTTCTGAGGTTCTTCTGTTCCTTCTTTCTCTGGCCCAACAGGGTTCTGCCCTGGGTACCATCAAGGGCTATCTTTGTGCAATCTCGGCCTTCCTCAGGCTTCCTGATCAGCCCTCTCTTTTAAGTCCCCTGTTGTTAACAGGTTTCTTAAAGGCATTACACACCTCTTTCCTCCTGTTCCGTTTATGGTTTAACTCTTTTTTTATTGACAGTTGCAAAGAAAAGCAAACATAACGTTAGAGCCTCGCAGGGCCCAGCGCTAGAGTAAGCAAAACATGTGATGCTACGGAACTCGAACATCTCCCGCCCCCACCCGCCACCCCGACAGTAAAGGAGGAAAGGAAAGAGAAGAAAGACCTCCCCCCACCCTCTCCCGGTCCAGGCTAGTGTCAATGCATAGGCGTGAGCGGCATATCGGAGTAAGAACTCTATCCGGCTACTGGTTAGGATCCGGTGAATTGAGGCGTAGGAGGCGCAAATACCTCGGGCAGGTGAGCTCCCGAAACTCTTGTGCGAGAAGTGTAAGAAAGGGTTGCCATAGCTCTGTAAAGGAAGCACCCTTCCCCGCCAGTGTGAGGGAGATCTTCTCCATCCCCAAGACATGCCACAGTCGGTGATACCAGCCCGTGTGTGTAGGAATCTGAGGAGACCTCCAGTGGATTAGAATGTTCTGGGTGGCGGAGCCTAATGCAATAGCCATTTGTTTCCCTCTCCTGGCCTTAAGAGGATATGTGAGCGGGTTGGGCACCCCCAGCAGAGTGTATGCGTGAAAGCGAGGGTTCTCCATACCTAGATGTTTGTCTATTTCGTCCAGGACATGTGTCCAGTATGACCGAATTTGGGGACAATCCCACAATAGGTGAACCAGGGTGCCCCTCCCACCGCACCCTCGCCAGCAATCCGGGCTCAGTGTCGTGTCAGTCTGGTGAAGCCGCTCCACGGTGTAGTACCAATGGTATACTAATTTAGTGAGTGTTTCTGTGAGCCCAACATGCGTTGCCGTGTGTCGTGCCCTGTAGCAAGCGCCGTCCCATTCCTCCGGGGTGAGGTCACGCCCTAGGTCCCTTTCCCACTGCGCCCGACCCGCATGATACATGTGTGTGTATCTAGATTGTAAGAGCTTATAAAGGTCTGAGATCAGTTTTTTATCCGATGTTCTCGTTATGAGCCATCGTTCGTATGTGGTAAGACGTCTGGACGCCTGTAGGCGGTTGGAAGGATGAAGAGCCCAGTGGCGTACCTGGAAGTAGCGCATTCGTTCCGTGTCCGGCAAGCCGAATCCCTCCCGAAGCTGCTCGAATGTGATGAACTCACCATCGGTAAACAAAGGGCCCAGCGCCCAGCAGCCAGACTCCCGCCAACGGCGAAAAGATGGTTGATCCAGCCCTGGACTAAACTCCGGATTGTCCAAGATGGATGTGAGAGGGGAGGGAAAAGGCGTTAAGTCATGACTTAAGTTTGTCTGGTCCCAAGCCGTGAGTATCGTGCGGGTCACCTGTGAGGCATATAAGTTAGGTGGCCGGTGAGCCTTCTTAAGGAATGGGATCTTTCTAAGTGAAGTACCTGCGACCGCTCGGTCTTGGAAGAGCCAATTCTTTTCAGATTCAGCCCGACTCCATTCAACCAGGTAGCGGAGCTGCGTTGCTTTGTAGTAATGAAATGAAATGAAATTAAATGAAATGAAAAAAACATTTATATAGCGCAATAGCTACCCTGAGGCATCCCAGCGCTGTGGACGAAACGCAGACAGAAGGAGGACTCAGTGGTTATTAAAGAGAAAAGTTTTTAGGAGTTTAGTATAGTTTAGTATAGTGCTAGGTCGGGAATCCCGAGGCCCCCCTCATGCGGAGGAAGGATGCTAACTGCTCGTTTCATTCTGGGCTTACGGCCTTGCCATATAAAGGCAGAGAGATCCGATTGTACCTTTTGAAGCCAACCCCTAGGGGGGGGCAGAGGCAGAGCTTGGAATACATAAAGGAGTAGGGGAAGGATGGTCATTTTTAAAGCGGCAACACGCCCCAGCCAAGAAATCTGCTGGAGTTTCCATCGCCTGAGTTCCACCTGGATTTGATCGTGGAGACGCGAAAAATTGGCCAATCTCATACCCTGTAAGGTGGGGGGTCAGGTGTATGCCCAGGTACGGGACCGGGTCATCGGACCAGGCTATGGGGTAGCGAGCTTGTAAATCCGCCTGTTCGCTAGGCGGCAGGGACAGATTCAGAGCCGTCGACTTGGAGAGATTAACTTTAAACCCAGAAGCCTCCACGAAGGCATCCAGCTCCCCCAGCATGGCTCCTAGGGCTCTGTCCGGATTCGTCAGGGTAACAAGAACATCGTCCGCATAGAGGCTAACAGTGTGGGTGTCCCCCCCCAAAGCGTATGCCCGTGATTTGTGTGTGTCGTCGGACCCTCTGCGTCATGGGCTCCATGTAGAGAGCAAAGAGCAAGGGCGATAGGGGACAACCCTGCCGTGTGCCTCTATGGATGGAGAAGGGCACCGAGGTATGCCCATTAACCCTTACTGTCGCCGTGGGGAGCGGTAGCAGTTAAAAATGTGAGTCCGCATCTTATCCCCGAGGCCCACACGGCATAGCACCTGTTCGAGAAACGGCCAATGGACCCGGTCAAAGGCTTTTTCGGCGTCAATTGTGAGCAACATGTATTTCCCGGGGACGCGGGAAGCTTTTTCAATGAGGTGTACCACCCGTTTCGTGTTGTCGCTTGTCTGCCGCTGGGCGATGAACCCGGCCTGGTCGGGATCCACCAGTCCCTGCATATAAGGGCCCAGACGACTCGCCAAAATGGAGGTGTAGAGCTTTAAATCTAAATTCAGAAGCGATATGGGTCGGTAGGACCCGCACACCGTTCTGTCTTTCCCCGGTTTGGGGAGGACGACGATCGCCGCCTCCAGCATAGTTGAGGGTATCGCCCCTGCCTCCGCAAATGAATTAAAAAGCCGCGTCAATAAGGGGGTGAGAACGGCACCAAATTGCTTATAAAAGGCCGCGGTGTAGCCATCAGGGCCCGGAGATTTACCAAGTTTCAGCCGTGCTATGGCAGAGATCACTTCCTCCGGCCTGATTTCCCTCTCGATGTGTGCTGCCTGTTCCGGTGTCAACATCGGAAGGTCTGCCCCGGAAAGGTATGAGGTAATGTCGGCTTCTGCTAGGTGTTGGCTATCGTAAAGGTGAGCATAAAATGTGCGAAAGGTGTCTGCAATGTTCGCGTCCTCGGAGGTTAACACCCCGGCGCTGTCTGTGATCTCCCGGACGCCCTCCCGAACCCGAGCCTCACGGAGTTTGTGCGCCAGGAGGCGGCCGCACTTGTCCCCTCCAGCATAAAAAGCATGCCGCAGGCGCAAGGCAGCATATTTAGCCTTGTCTTGGTCCAGGGCCAGCAGTTGCTTCCGTGCGATGGACAGTTGACGCCACACTCGAGGCGCTCCGGTCCGCTGGTGCATCTGCTCCAGCTCCCTAACTCGTCGCGACAGGTCCCCCCTTTTGGCCTTCCGTTAATTGGATCCTGTCCCACCCCTTTCCTATCACGAGAGGTACTAGACGGGGCTGCCCCCTCTCACCTTTATTGTTTGCCCTGTATATAACCTTATACCCTTTGCTGCACAGATCCAGGGCAACCCACAAATCTCTGGCATTACCATGGGAGGTAGGTCCCATAAAATAGCACCATAAGTAGATGACGTCTTATTTACCCTGTTGGTCCCAGACCTATCCCTGAAGGAACTCACAGCCTTTGGAAGAGCCTCAAGCTTTAAGACTAACCTTCAAAAGTCGTCAATACTCAATCCTACTATCTGAGAGGCAGATAAGATCTCCCTGGAAGCAATCTTTCCATTCACTTGGGCCATGCAGGGGTTGTAGTACTTAGGGCTGCAGATGCGTCCCACTCCCACCGCTACGGCGGAATGCAATTATGCCGCGTTGGTACTAGTTGGTACTAGATTGGTCTAGTTGAAGGGGCTATGGGCTCTCGTGGTTGGGTCGTTTGGCCGCAGAGAAGACGACCCTTTTGCTGAGGATCCTAAACGTCATGCAGACGCTGCCACTCCAGCCCCCGCCGCAAATGCTAAATAAATAGCAGACCCTTATTTGGGAATTTCTTTGAGACGGGAAGAAGGCAAGGATGGCAAAAACGCAGGGGTACCTTCCTCAGGCGATGGGAGATTTGGGAGGCCCCCATTTAGTGAGCTACTACCAGGCGGCACAATTGAGATACATGGCAGAGTGGTCTCATCCCCGCAAGGAAAAATATTGGTGCTTTATCAATCAAGCTGTGGCGAGCATACATATTTGGAAAGTACTGTGGCTGCTTAAGGCCCATCAACCACCCGGAGTATATCTTTCCCTGATACTCTGTGCCACTATGGGAGTATGGGACAAAGTACAAACACAGAAGGGACTGTCTACTCCTATAGCTCCTCAAACACCGTTGTTTGGGAACCCTGATTTCCCTCCCGCCCTGCAGTGCTCCTACTATAACAATTGGCTGATGGCCAACTGTAAAAGAGTGGGAGATCTCTGACGCTGATGGTCTAATGGATTTTCCACAGCTGCAGGCGCCTTATGGCCTTCCATCTAAGATCCTTTGGCAATACACAACACTGTGCCACTGGGTGTCCCAACCCTCAATTCGCCCACATGCTAGTAGACCCCTTACACCATTCGCGAAATGGCTTTTTACACAATCCTCTGATAAATGTTTGCTGTCTGACATATACACTTTCCTCATCACACCACAGAAGCTTCCCAAAACATCAGCACTACAGGTGGGAAGTGGAGTGCGAACGCACTTTTACAGATAAAGAATGGCATGACATTCAGCACCGGCACCCTGTCTCCGCACGTAATACCTCCAGTAATGAAATGTTTCTTAAAATTGCACATTACTGGTATTATACCCCGGCAAGAGTTGCACATTGGAAAGTGGGTGGGGATAGTGCCTGCTGGCGTCAATGTGGACAGACTTGCACATTGACTCATATCTTAAGGCAGTCTCCAAAAATTCACTCCTTTTGGCAGCAGGTGCTAGACGCTCTGGATTCCATGTATGAGACAAAAATTCCCCTGTTCCCTAGCTACATACTACTGGGTCTCCCAAACCCATTGACGTATCCTTTAAGGTCCGTTAGGGGTCGAGCTATCACCCTGCCATTGGGAGCTGCAAAACAGCTACTACTGGTGAGATGGGGTTCAGAGGCAATACCGAACTTTAGGGATTGGCTCCATAAGATGTGGGACTTGTTGGGGCTAAAAAAACATACAGCTGTAGCGACACACACCCTGCCATTCTTTGACAAGATGTGGAAACCTCTTCTACACTACCTTTCAGACAAATTTCGAGAACTGACGTGCCCCACTTAACTTTGGATATTACGTTTAACCCACACCGACCAAGATTCTCCACAGTAGCAACTAGATATATTTATTATATTTATATCTGCCGTGACGTCTGCTACATTAGCCCCCCCCTTCTAATACAGCCTTGAGACCCTACATACTATGACAGCCGCCACTGTAATTTCTTTCCACTTTTCTTCCTCTTATCTTTCTTGATCTCTCCTGTTTTCTTTCTGTTCCATTGTTAATATTTACCCACCGGCCTTTGGATGTAGGTGGGATTTGCTGTATTTACTGATGATATTCCAATTGAAAAAAAGATCTTAAATCTAAAAATCATTTGGCGAGGGATTAGACAAGCCCTAAATAAAGCATCAGTGCCCTGAACCTGCCAGTGCTGTGTACCCCAAGCAGATTTCAGCTCAATATCGTCCTTCCAATGTTCATAACCCTGTAGGGCTAGTTGTGAAATAAATTGGAATAAATCAATTTTGTTTGAGCATATTTTTCTTCGCTGATGGTGTAAGTGTATAATAATATGAAACAGGATCTATAGGGACATGACCAGAAAAATACGGGAACTTCTTTAAAGACTACCCACTGGTGGTGTCAGGCAGTGTTCCCACTGTGTATAATTAAAAACAGCACGTGGAGTACTAGCTCTGTGTAACTAGTGATTGTTAGAAATTGGGTTCCTGGTTGATTGGGGTATAAGCCCTGGTCACAATTCTAGTCTGGGTAAGGCACAAGGGCACCCTAACTGAACCTGTGCTCACCCTTTGGGAGCTGGGCAAAGAGCAGTCAAGCTTAACTTTAGGGGCAATTTGTAAAGTATTTGTGCAACACTTCAAACAGTAAAACTACTACACAAAAAAAATCCACACCAAGTTAAAAAAATAAAGCTTAATTTTATAAATAAAACAAGACCCAAACAACAAAAATCCAATAGGTAGAACTGGAGCTATGAATTAAGAACAAATAAACTGTAAAATCGCTTGTTAGGTGTGGTTCAAAATGTGCTTAGTAAAAAGAAGGTGGCATAGAGCAGGAACAGCAGGTGGCCTCAAAAATCATAAAAAAGATAAGAAGGGACGGGGCTTCAGGGCCCAATTTCCTACCAGGCGGTTTGTCTAAAGAGGATCCGTCATACTGGACGGAGATCTTTTCCATTTTGTATACAGAATGCAGGATCTCAGGGAATGTCCTGGACTCCTGGCGAGGTTCGCTGTTGCAACCGATCTATAAGAAAGGTGAAAAAACACTATAGGCATATTGCCATGTAAGACATTGAAGGTAAAGCTTATGCCAGTACTCTGTAGCTAATGAATTGAGGATAACGGTATTTTGCCCTTTTTTATCAAACCTGATTTCAAAAAGGCAGCTCGACTATAGACATTATAGTGGCATTATCTTACCTAGCAGAGCAGGCAAACTAAGAAAAACTTGCCAGTTTTCGCTTGTTTTGTGGTTTACTCGGCCACCTTTGACGGTGGGTCTCGTACCAAGTTAAGAAAAAACTGAAATCTTGGAAGATCCCTACAACCTCCTGAAGGCAGTTATTTCATTGTACAGCAGCAAAACCTGGGTGAGAATTAAACTGGCAGGAGATACGGTTTCCCACAAACTGTACACTGATCATGGCTTAAAACAGGGCTTTATTAGCCCCAACGCTTTTCAATCTTCACATGGGCGAACTAGGGAGGGCCCTACAAGGAGCAACCCTGCCCACCCCAAAAATTTGGCCTCATCGATTGCATGTGCTGCAGTGCGCGGACGATCTGGTGATCTTTGTTCATACCAGAGTCTGCCTTCAAAGAGGATTGGAAGACCTGAATACCTACAATGATGTGAATGAGCTAGTAGTAAACACCAATAAAACTAAAGAGGTGTTGTTTGGCCATCATGCAAGAAAAGCTCTTCTCAGGTTGGGTAGCCAGACCATAGCCACAGTAAGATCATATAACTACTTGGAGGCATGGTTAAGTGACACAGGGAAGGTAAATGTGCACCAGACCAAGATGAAGGCGAAAATACAAGCAACCATCTACGTCATGTACAAATTACAGGGCAAATTATAAAGCCCAAGTACGGCACCAATAAGGAAAGTCATAAAATCCAAATTGCTAGCGGTGGCAGGGTACGCTCAGCAAGCATTTCCAGGGAAGATGGCGACAACACTGGAAAAGGCACAATGCCGGTAATATAAAATAATTTTTGGACTCCCCAAATTCACCCGTAATGGTCTGATCTGGCTTGAGTTTGATATGGTTCAACAAAAGTATGAATGCATGAGTACCTAGGCGAAATACTGGTATAAGATAAGAGAGCCTGGATAGGATCATTAAAGAAGGTACTCAAAACAATATTTGATAGGGGACCCAATCCCTGGCAAAAGAACTTTCTAGATGCTGTGGCGAAATTTAATTTGGCGATAGCGAATTGCCAATTTGAGGAAGTAAACTATGCAGCAATAAAGAATGCTCTAAATAAGCAAATCTTTCAGCTATCGAGAGATGGAGACATGGATAAGGACTTTGGAGGGCTGTCGGGCCTAATTACATCATTAGAGGCAAATAACATTCAGCCATATTTGAACAATGCCTTGGGAAAGAAATGTCTTAAAGGGCCCGGATAGTGTTACTTCCCATCAAGGAATGAAATCCAGGATGGAAATCCTTAATGAAGATTGTTAAATGCAGGCTGTGCAATTACAGAGTAGAGTCCTTGGTACATATGTTGCTGCCCTGCTCAAACACTGTCGGAAGCTGTTAAAACCAATGTTCATAAGGTATGGGATCAGGACATGCACAGAGGCAGTCTCATGGCTCCTGACCTGCACAGTGCCCTCAGAGTTGACCAAATTTGGAAAATACATGAGAGCAACCCGAATGGAGCTGAACAAGGCAGAGCCCGATGTAAATTGCCTTGATGAAGTCGGACAGTCTTAGCCCCCGATAAGCGGGAAGGAAGACAGAACATCGGAATAAGCAGGGAAGACCATGAGAGTGGTCTGAACGGAGTGGTTTTATTTTGTAGGGCGTACTTGACAAAGAACACCCTAAGTGACATATCCGCCCTAGTACAAACAGAATATCAGCAACAGTATTCCTTGTATTTTTATCATGGTGGGCCACAGCTAAATGGTCATATCGAAACTAGCATGTTGGTATTTTTTCACAGAGCCATTGTTTACAAAGGTGGGGATGAATTGTTTACAGTCTAGTTGAGTTATTTTGCACTTTTCATGTTAGGTCCATCTACAAGGGGGAAGCTACAGGTTGGATCCCAATACTGTGTTTTTATTTATATGTAAAGGGATGGAGCTTCCACATTTAAGTCAAGACATCAAGAACAACTATTTTAATTACGAGGGCTAACAGTTTGTATGGGGGGGCTCTCCTGGTTGGCTTATTATCCCTACTTACAGGGAGTGGAGGTAGCAGCAAGTTAAATGGTAATGATTCTCCAGCTGATTCGCTCCCGTCTGTTTGGTATAGTTTTAATAACATACATTTTAAGGTCTATTGATGTTACAAGTGTGTATTTGTAATGATTTTAAGTGATTATGTAATAAATTATTTCATTCAACTGTAAGATTGCGCTTAAAATGCCAACCGGGGATATCTGGTCACGCTGGACCGGGTGAAATCGAAAGGTTCAGGCCAACCGCGATGGAACGCGGATCAGATTAGTCCTGCTGAAGGTTTACATTTTCGAGTTTTGTGCCAAGAGTCCCATTCGCAAAGAAGAAGTTCGCTGGGAGCAAGGAGAGCATCGCTGGCAATGGTTGGCGTGGCGCGAAGAGCAGGCTTGGCGTCGTGGACAGGTGGGTGTGCTGTAGCCTCGCGGTGGCAGTCCACGCCGGCAGACGATATTTGCTGTGCGAAGAGACAAACTTGCGATGGCTCGTGCCGATTCTCTGTGCAAGCGGCATGGTTCCGGAGCAAATGTGCCTGTTCGCTGAGAACTCAAAAGCTTCACTTTGAGAGCTTGAGAACCCCACCACGGGCCCTAGGACCTGAGAGGCACCTCTTGGGGGGTCAGGAACTCATGGAAGACGGGTCCTGGAGCTGTTGGAAGCCTGTTATGTCCCTGAGGCTCAGATCAGGAGACTAGCCCTTTGAGTACCTCTTGGGTCCTGGGTTCAATATGCGTTTGAGGTCCAGTTCTTCCTCTCCAGGGAAGAGGGCAACAGGTCAGCACAGCAAGGCAGCAGCTCCTTCAGAGTGGCAGTCCAGCAAAGTGACAGTTCTTTCAGCAGCACAGCAGTCCCTCTTCCTGCAAAATAACCACAGGTCCAGAGGTGTACCGAAGTGGTGGTGTCTGAGGGACAGTACATATCACCAGTTGTGCCTTTAAAGTGGGGGAGACATCAAAGACATACCTTTAAAGTGTACAGATTCCCTGTCCTCCTTTCCCTGGCTGCAGACTCACTACAGGGGGTTATGCAGTCCTTTGTGTGTAGACAGGACACAGCCTATTCAGGTGTCAGTGAGGCTGTCCCCAGCTCCTCCCTCCCATTCTGCGAGGATGGCCCATCGGGTCACACCTAAGCTCCCATTGTGTGTGGCTGTCTAGGAGGAATACACAAAGCCCAACTGTCAACTACCCCAGATGTGATCAGAGACAGGCAGCAGGCGCTAAAGCACGAAAATGCCAAGTTTCTAAAATTGGCATTTTCAGAATTGCAATTTAAAACCCGACTTCACCACAAGTTGTGATTTTAAATCATAATTCCATAGACACAAAACTTGAAACAGTTTTATCTTCCCATTTGGAAATTGCACTTATAAAATGTAATACGGTAATCCCAATGTTATCCAATCGAAGATATAAGCCTTCCAGCAGTGTACAATGAATTCAGGAGTTTTTCACTGCCAGGACATGTAAAACCTGAAAGTATATGTCCTTTTTAAATGCACTGCGCCCTGCTCTTGGGATGCCCATGGTCTACCCTAGGGGTGACATATATATTAAAAAGGAATGTTTGGGCCTGGTAAGAGGTTTAACTTGCCAGGTTGACATGGCAGTTTAAAACTGCACACACAGACTCTGCAATGGCAGGCCTGAGACAAAGGGCTACTTAAGTGAATGGCACAACCAGTGTTGCAGGCCCACTAGTAGCATTTAATTTACAGGCCCAGGGCACATGTAGAGCACTTTATTATAAACCATTGTTACCACATTTTAGGGAATGAGCGCAAGCACTTTAGCACTGGTAAAGAGCGCAGAATCCTAAGGGCAGCAAAAACAGGAAGTCTGAAGACAAAAAGTCAGGGGAAACCACGCCAAGAATGCCAGGTCTAACTTGTGACCACCCAGCTAAAAGCGGCGAGAGCTACCTGACCCCTTGGGAGTTATCTTCACTAAGGCAGAAGAACCTAGAGAGACCATCAGCCTTTGGGTGGTCTGTTCCAGGACAGTGTTCCACTGCAAAGCCCATTCCCTGTAGGGAGATGGACCACCTCAACTGTTTGGGATTCTCCTCCCACATCTCCATTAACTATCCGAGGGGTCTGTGGTCTGTCTAAACCCAGAACTGAGTACCAAACAAGCATGGTCTTAGCTTCTTCAGCGCCCAGACCACAGCAAAGGCTTCCCTCTATTGCACTACACCTCTGTTCCCTGGGAAGTACCTTCTCCTGAAGACTTCAGGTGGATCCAGGCCCTCTTCATTCTGCTGTGAGAGCACAGTCCCTATACCATGCTCTGAGGCATCTATCTGCCCATAGAATTCTTGGGAGAAGTCAGGGGCCTTGAGCACGGGTGCTGTGTACATGGCCTCCATATCAGGGTGTCAAAAGCTTTCTGGCACATCTCTGTCCAGATCAACTGATGTGGCTGTTTCTTGGCAGTCCGCTTGCCAAGGGGGCAACAATGGTACCATATCCCTTGTCAAATCTCCTGTTATAGCCAGTGAAGCCTAAGAAGCCTCACACCTCTGTCTGGGTGGGTCCTGGGTGGGGAGGAGGGGAGGGGAGGTTCCCCAGTCAGAATGGTTTAAATTTTGCCTGGAAAGACTACACCTTGCCTCTTCCCACTTGGTGACCCAAATAGACCTCTGAACAACGCCCCATATGGCACTTACTGGCCTGGGTAGTCAGGCCTGCCCTCTGTAGGGCCCAAAGCACTTCTTTGAGGGGGCACAGTTGGTCCTTCTAGCTAGAACTGAAGACCAAAATGTTGTCTAGGTAGGCTCCATTGATGTTCTCCAACCCTGCCAGGACCTGGTTGATCAGGTGGCAGGGGCGTTCTTCAACCCAATTGGCATTACCCAGAACTGGAAGTGCCCTTCTAAGGTAAAGAACGCAGACCTCTCTTTGGCCAACTCAGTCAAGGCAACCTGTCAGTACCCAGATGCTAAGTCAAACGTGCTGAGGAAGGTGGCAGTTCCTAGCCAATATATTAGCTCATCAACTCAGGGGATGGGGGTGTGCGTCAGTTCTGATGACTGCATTGAGCCCACAGAGGTCCACCCAGAGCCTAAGTTCGGGTGTAACACCTGGAGGGGCAGCCTTGGGGGACCAACACCACTGGGCTGGACCAAGAGCTGATTGATGGCTGAATAACCCCTAATGCCAGCATCTTGGAGACCTCCTCCTTCATGCTGGCTAACACCTTATCAGACAAGCCTTTCAATTCTATTCTTCACAGGCATGCTGTCCCCAGTATTAACATCATGGATACACCATGTAGTGAGACCTGGGGTAAGGGAGAATAAAGAGGCAAACTGCCCCAGCAACTGGCGGCAGTCTCTCTGTTGGTCTAGAGTCAGTGTAGGGGCGAGGCTGACACCTTCCACTGAACCCTTCTGCTCCTTAGAAGAAACAAGGTCTGGGAGAGGCTCACTCTCCTCTTCCACCCCAACAGCAGTTACTAGGAGCTTGGTTAGCTCAGACCTCTCAAAGTGGGGCTTGAGGTAATTGACATGAAGGACCCTTAAAGGGTTTCTTGGAGTCTTGAGGTCAACCAAGTAGGTGGCATCACTCTTGCGCTCCTTCACCTCATAAGGCCCAGACCAGCAGTCTTGTAGGGCCCTGGGCTCCAAAGGCTCCATCACCCACACTTTTTGACCAGGCTGAAACTCGACTAGAGTGGCATTCTGGTCATAACGCTGTTTCATGTCCTCCTGGCTGGCTTCCAGATTCTCCTGAGTGAGTTTCCGGACATTTGTGGAGTGCCAGCATGTTGCGGACCACATCCTGGGGGACTTTCCCGGAACTTGCTCCCAGCCCTCCGTCACCAAACTGAGAGGTCTTCTCACATGGTGCCATACACAAGTTCACAGAGGCCAAAGCCAACCCCCTTCTGTGGTACCTCCCTTTAGGCAAACAAAATGCATGGAAGGAGGAAGTCACACTTCCACCTCATGGGATCTGACAGGCCCACAATCATGCCCTTCAGGGTTCTGTTGAACCTTTCAACAAGCCCATTGGGTTGTGGGTGGAGAACTTGTATGTTACCCCTCCTTCCTTCCACATGCCCTTCATCTACCCTCACATGAAATTGGTACCACAGTCCGATACCACCGCCATGGGGATGCCCAAACGTGTAAAGATCCCCATCAGTGCTCTGGCCACTGCGGGCACAGTCACAGTTCTTGAAGGGATAGCCTCTGGATATCACATGGCATGGTCCACCAAGACCAGGATGAATCTGTTGCCCATGGCTTTCTTGGGGTACAGAGGCCCAACAATGTCAATGCCCACCCTTTCAAAGGGGTACCAACGACGTAAAAAGGCTGCAGGGTGTCCTTACACTTCCCCCCTGACTTGCCACTGGCCTTCCAGGTAGGACAAGACCTGCAGAATGCATCTGAGGCTTTTCTCATTTGAGTGCAGTAAAAGTGGGTAACAAGCCTATCAAAGGTCGTCTCCTGTCCCAAATGAACTGCCAAGGGTACATCATTGGTACCCTCATGAGCCAGCTCCAGTAGGACAGCAATTTAGCACTGGGGGACCACCAACACACAGGTTACACCAGGCTCAGGGGCTTTAGGCTCACTATACAGGAGAACGTTCTTCCAGTTTATCAGATTTTTAACCGAGGTGTCACTAGCTGCCTGGATCTCGGTCTCCTGCCTTAGACACAAAAGATTAGGGAATTCCCTCTACACCTTGCAGAACTCCTCTCTGGTGGGACCCCTTTACCTAATCTACAGTGTGACAATAAAACCCAAGTATATGGGACACTTTGCATATATGTTTTTTCTTTTGGTTTAAACAAGCACTGTATGTTAAACACTTATGTATATTTGTTTGTTAATAACACATGAAAAAGTATCAATACATGTAAAGAGAAGTCATGTCATCTATGTGAGTCTTTTCGTTCCCCTTTGTGGGCTCAAGTTATCATTTATTTGATTCCTGTCTTGTATTGGTTTATTAATACACTTTGGGGACGGATTTGTCCACAAGAAAAAGCCTTTCAGTGTAGTACATTTTTCTTTTCTTTCTTTAATTTGTGTATTAAATGTCTGCTGGTATGGTTTGACTTATATGTTATGTCAGTACTTGTGGTATACCAGTGAGAGGATATGTATAAAGAGAGAGACAAATAAAAATTCCAGCAAATGTTGGTATTGAAAGGCGCGAAATAATTACGCATCCTACGCAAACAGTTGAGAAGTCCACGGTGTAAGGGGTTTCTTGTGCATACTCAACTTTCTAAAAGAGGCATTTTCAGAATTGCAATTCAAAATCTGATTCCACCATAAGATGTGATTTTCAATTGTGATTCCAGAGACACCAAACTTGAATCCACTTTATCTCCCCATTTGGAAATTACCCTTATAAAATGTAATAAGGTAATTCCAAATTTATCCTATGGGAGATATAGGCCTTGCAGTAGTGAAAAACAAATTTAGGAGTTTTTCACGACCAGGACATGTAAAACTTAAAAGTGCATGTCAAACTTTTTGAAGGCATTGCACCCTGCCTTTGGGCTGGCCAGGTCTACCTTAGGGGCGACCTATATGTATTAAAAAGCAAGGTTTGGCCTGGCAGGAGGTTTAACTTGCCAGGTCGATGTGGCAGGCTAAAACTGCACTCACAGGCTCTGCAACGGCTGGCCTGAGACATGGTTAAAGGGCTACTTAAGTGGGTGGCACAAACGGTGCTGCAGGCTCACTAGTAGCATTTCATTTACAGGCCCGGGGCACATGTAGTGCACTTTACTAGAGCCTTATCAGTAAATTAAATATGCCAGTTGTGGATAAGCCAATATTACCACGTTTTAGGGAAAGAGCACAAGGACTTTAGTACTGGTCAGCAGTGGTTAAGTGCACAGAATCCTAAGGCCAGCAAAAATGAAGTCAGCAAAACCAGGAAGTCTGAAGGCAAAAGTTAGGGAACACCGCACAAAGGATGCCACGTTTAACAGTAATATGCATAATGATGGTAACAAAACATTTCACCATAATTTTCAGAATTCAAATACAAATCATCATTCTCAAATACAATGTTAGATTGTTATTCAAATAGCATATTAGAAACAGTTGAAATATCCCATTCATCAAAATTGGTACATGGGGAAACAATTTCATCCATGCAACTTTAAAAACATGGAATTTGCAAGGTTTCTGTTGGACCAAAAATTTCAGTAACTTTATCCTAAACAATACCATCATGGACAGAGAACGCTGTAATGTTCACCAGGGACCAGTCTCTACGGACTTTATGTGATGAAGAATGGGGCGTAAGCACCTCAGCTACTAGTTCTGGTGAAGTACAATCTGGTAGATAGTGACCATTCAATAGTAGAAAGAAAACTGTAATAAATCCAATCCAGAGGGTGAGAAAAAATAAAGAAAAATCCAACAGTAGGACTATGGAGAAATCCGATAAGTCTGTTTCAGCCAAAAAATAAGAGTGCATGCGCACCAAGCATGGAGGTATGCAAAGAGTCAGAAGAAAAATCATCAATGCTGACAAAATAACCAGATGCAAAAGAAACAAAATCAGAGGCAGTCTGAGCGAAAACAGGGACCTCATCAGGCAAAGGAGAGCAAGTAGGCAACCCCAAAGGTGGTTAATAGTATATAACTTACTTGAAATTAAGTTATATACAGTGGTAGAAAACAGCAAACTCGCGTTAGAAACACACCCAGTGTTATCATTAACTGGAACGATGGAATGTTCTGCTCCTGAAGACCCCAGCCAGGGTGTAGAAAGATTAGGACTGCTTAATGCATGTAGAGCGATTTTGTGCAGGGTAGGGAGAGGTGTGCAGGAACTACCCAGAAACCCCTGTGGCCTACTATGGAGAACTGGTTTATAGGAATGTGGAGTAATATGTGGTGATGCTGGTTAGGCTCCACTATGCAATACTGTCACAAACGCCAAAGATGATCCTTGGATTCACACTATTAAATCCTTAGGTCAGTCCTGGTAGTGTGGCAAAGAGCAGTTAGGCTTTACTAAATAAACATGAGTTATGCATTTCAGAGTACCACCGTGGACGATAAGAATTGATACTACTCGAGAGAAATCGGACACCAATTTATATAAATAGAGTGTATTTTTATCTTAATTTAGACACCAAAACAAATGGAATAGCAGACATATAACCCGAGTTATAGATTTTTGAAGCAATATAAAATCAGTGTAAAATAAAATAGTGAAAATTTAACATTGCAATCAAGAGGAAAAATCACTAGGGACAATCGGTCACTTGCAGGTCGATTTGCGTGGTACCCTTGCAGGGTAAAGGTGATGCCGGTCCCAGGACCAGGCCACAACTGTCAGTTCAATTTTACCTGGCCCGTGGAGCCCAGGTGCGGAGTTGTCCTGGCTGTCCCTGGTGCTGAACTGGAGTTGCCGGAGAGCTGCTTTTACAGCTTACACAATGCTGCAGAGAACAAGATGCAAAAACACAACAACAGGGTGGTTGCTGACGTCAGTCGAAGGTTGGATGGAGTTTCCTCTATGTGCAGTGTCGAGTGAAGGTGTAGGTTGCCGGACTGGAGACCAACAAGCCTTGGTAGTGGTAATCCTTGGAAAAAGATACTTTGACATCTGGTGGTCCCGGGGAATGCGGTAGTTGCCTTTAACTTTGTGGAAGACAGGACTACAGTTCCCACAATGCACTAGACCAACTGGATTTGGGCGATCCCACAGAGGACCCGTTGGCCAGTGATTCTTCAGATTCGGAGTGTTGTTTTCCCTGCAGTTTGCAGGGGACTAATGCCACTAGTCCAGGGGAGTTTGAGGGTGCTTCAGGCTTCCACAGGAGTTTCTCTGTCTGCAGGGAACTGAGGGTTAACATAGGATGAGTCTCGATCAGGCAATTCTAGGAGCGTTGCCACTGGTACATAGTATCCCTCTGTTGCTTTCTGCAAGCCTTTTTGTTGCAGACACTGGTCTCTTCTTTTGTCCTCTTCGATGCAGGGTGTAAGGGGTAGGTCTTAAATCCTAGATTTAGGGGCGTTAGGGGTGTGGGTGCAAGTGGCCCTCGATGTGCCACGTCACTAGCCTTTCTGGGAGGGAGGTGTGACCTACTTCCTGCCCAGGTCTTTGTTCCTGACTCCAGGGAGTGATCACACTGCCTGGCAGGTTAGAATCCTTTCTTGGTGGTAGCAAGCGCTGGCACCTACAGCACAGAGAAGCTGGGGCAACCAGGTGGGCAATATCTAAGGTAGCCACTTGGGTTCATACCACATCTCCCTCGACTTGAGATTTGTATCAGCGCTGAGAAGGCACGTTGTTCGATACCAAACTCAACATATTTAGGCATTACCATAATGGAGCTGCCAATCTCTGATTTGCCCGGGTGCCAGCCCATGTTATCCTATGGACCGCCTATCACTTATAGTGTTCTTTAATGGTAAAGGGCACTATAGGGACATATAAGCTTGCATTTACATGTCCACACCTCTAATATACTGCACCCTGCCTCCTGGGCTTTAGGAGACCTTCCTTAGGGGTGCCTGATGAATATTAAAGACACTGCATCGACTCAGCAACACATGATGAGGGCAGAGTTGAGTTCAGGCAGTTTGCACTGCGCCTGCAGTCTGCAATGGCAGGCCTGCTGGCTGTAGTTTACTTGGCTCACTCAGGGTGGCACAAACAGTGCTATAGGCCTTGCAGTCCCAGTTACCACCCATGCCTGGGTACTCGTGGTACCATACACTAAAGGGGGGGTAAAGTCCTTATCAAATGGGGTTGCCAATTTACACATAACAGTTTTAGGGAGAGAGCACTGGTGTCATATGTCCCGTGCAGGCCCATTGTCATTTTCCCTATGTTAGCATGACCACGTTGCAGACTGACCCCTGCTTTGCGCACGTTACTACACAAACTTAATTTGGTTTGTGCCACACTGTACTTTCACACAGAACCTGCTGTTGTTTTCGCGCTCTGTTCTTCCCTGGGATTTAGTCAACACTGTAGACAAGGTCAAACCACAATGCCCCTTGTTATTCTGTTCTGGTCACGCCCTAGCAACTAGACAAAACACGCACATGCAGCTGTTGTTTGCGTACACTTACTTTTGTCATATAGGTATGCACAGATAGGTAACAACACACTCGGAGGGGGATCTTTCCAGGGAAGAAATCGTAACAGCACCTGAGATGTAGAACCTTCATCTGTGTATGCTACTACCAACACCCAGAGATCTTCTGATATATAATCATTCTGATTCTGTAGAAGGGGAGGGGGGTTAGGCTACCCTGTCTCATATAATGACAGTTCCTTTTATGATTTATGGACTACCTGCTATGCTGACCGTATTTGTGTTAGGCATTTTCTTACTTATTGTGGCACGTATACTGCATACTAGAGCACAATAGTTAAAATAACCATTTTAAACTTTTCTCGTGTCTCTGTCAGATGGTATTGTGGACTAGTACAAGTGAGAGCGAAAGGGTGTGTCCTGTAACCGTGATTCCTGAGAGAGTCTGGAGTGTTGTTTTCTGGGGTGTCTAATCACTTGTTCCTCTGTGAGTGAGTAAGAGGGCAAGTGAGACACTATAGCTATTCGGTCCCAGGCACATAGGTACTAAAGGGGTGGGATGACTCAGTCCCTACTTGCTATGGTTCTATGGTCCCAAGCATAGTTCTGTGCCTACGCAGAACCCCTGCAACATGGCGCCGACAATGTTTGGACTGGTACTTATTCACGGGACCCCTGAGTAGCGCTTATGCACAATACCCTCACACCGTTTTCCGTGGTGGGAGGGCTTAGCCTCCTCAGTTTGTATGGGCTACCTATTACTGTAGGTTTTTCAAGCTTGAATTTAACAGGTTTTTGACCCATTTTATGCTACCGCCTGAATCCCTTTATTCTGTTTAATGGCTCAACCGGTTGCGATTCCGGCTCTTTGCCGCGTGGCGATTATTCAACATTTGTTGCAGCAGTTGTTTTTGTGGTCGAGGCAGACACTGCATACTGTTTCGAAGTTTTCTACTCCTGGGTTACGTTTCCCGCTGTGATTGCGAATGATGACGCTTTTCATCCTTATACTGCTGCCACTGTTCCGGTAGCTTATCGCCTTTATGCGGTTGTTGAAGTCCCTATTATGGCCTGGGAGCACCAGATTTGGTTTAATGGCACCCTACCTCATCCTATTGAAACTGTTTGAAGTAGTGACGTGGCCACTTGGCCTGTCCTGGCTGATTTTACTCCATATCCTAATTATCTCAACGATAATTTGGCAGACATACGTTAGTTATATGCTCAGGTTGTTCTCTTATATAGACGCCTGATCCAATCTGTTGCTCGTGCCTTTCTCGCGGCTCCTCTTGGGACTGCACCTCCTCTGCAGGCTGCGTACGGTGGGGGTCTTGTTATTAGCCCTGTTATTATTAACTCTGTGATGGGCGATGATGGTCACAGGAGCTCTTGTCAGGCTCTGGCCGAAGGTGGGACGGGCTTAGAGGCTGGCGTTTGCACGAAACTCAGCTGCTGGCGTGATGTGCTCTGGATGGACGGCGGGCGGCTCGAGCGGCAATCCTGTAGCCGGCTTGGAGCGGCTGTAATTACGGAGGAAGAACGCTCTCAGAGGAGTCTGCCCAGAGGAGGGTTTAACAGAGCGCCTAAGAAAGGCACTGCAGGCTGCCTCCATTCATTTGACTGCAGCGGGCCAGGTGGACAGACTGGCGGAGGAGCTATCGCTGTCAGCATAAGGAGCCTGAAAAAGGCAAGCGGGAGTGGAGTCACAGGTTAGCCTGTCTGTTATATTAAAGGAATCTCCCCCTTTCGCACTTCACAAAGTACGTAATGGCTCATTCATACAGCTAGAAAAAAGTATTTTTGGGGCTGGATGCTGAGGGTGGGGGGGAAGGAAGCCGCCCCCACAGAGGCGATCAGGGGGGGTGGGTGCGGAAGCGGCCTAATGGGGCTTAGGTGCGGCTTGCAATCCTTACAAGTCTTATTTTATGGGCCACGAAAACAAGGATAAGGACAAGAATCATGATAAGAATCTCCCGAGACACTACTGTTAAACCCCAATTGGTGGCAAACTCCTTAAAAGGCTCGAAAAATTGACATAAAAGTCCACCCCCTAAAGAGATGGAATTCAGACTCTTTTGTGGGGAACCCAGGAGGTACTCCCCCAATGAGGCTTCCAGAAAATCATGCTTTAGGAAATCCGATGCTCAACAGGGATCTGATGTTCAGCAGGGATCCAACGCTCAGCAGGGATCTAAAGATGCAGCCGCTATGTGGGATCCATTACCAGTGAAGAACTAACAGGATCTTAATACTGCCTCAGAGTCCCTCCCTATTAAAGTTAGCCATGCCTCTCTTCTGAGACAAGAAGTAACCGTACCGGCATCAATTGAATTATCATCAGCAGGGTGCCCCCCCCAGCCGACAAACAGCAGACAGCCTACCCGCTATTCTCAGGACTTAATTTAAAGATCCAGCCTAAGCCAACAAGCGTCATGACACCGAAGTCTAACGCAAGCTTGGACACTCGTGACACAGGAGGTGGCCTAACTCCGGATAGTTCCATGTTTACTAATGCAGTGGAGGCCGCAGCCGAAACACCATTTGCGATTGCGTCCACAAATGTGCCCACTTTGCAGATTACTCCAGCACTCATAAATACAAAGAACATGACTGTATCAGAGGACTCCACACAAACTTTGCTATATCAAATTTTGGCAGAATTGAAAAATATGAAGTTTTCCCAGGAGGAAGCTCAAAAAAGAACTGAACCACAGTTATGCTCAATTCAATCTCACATCCAACAACTTTTGTCACGGGTTGCTGAGGCTGAACAATGCATACCTGATCTTGAAAACAGTGTGCCTCATCAGACTGATCAAGTAATCAAACTACAATCTGAATTGGTCAGTCTTCAAATCAAGGCAGATGATGCGGAAAATCTAGTGCGAAGATGTAATCAACGCATAACTGGGATCCCTGAAGGACGTGAGAATGGCCAATCAGTTGTAGTAGTAGTCTTGGACCTTATCACTAAGTATGTATGCCCAGAAGCAACAGCACAGAAGACTGACCTTACCATCTCACAGGCACATCGAGTGCCGACTGTTCAGCACTCTAATGCCAAATACCAGAGAACGATTATTGTGAACTTTGGGGACTTCCGCATTAAGGAGACGATCTTGGCACGTGCTATTCTTGATAAAGTGTATCAGGCGAGTGATAATTTCGCTTTTAAAATTTTCTCAGACATGTCTGCCCTTTCTGCAAGGCGCAGAAAGGAATTTAGAGGCATGTTGAGCTGCTTTCAGCGACTTAAGGTCCCAGCTGGCATCATCCAGCATTCTAAATTGAAAGCCCTCCATAAGGGGAAGGTCCATATCTTTCAGTCAGATGAGGGGGCACAAGAGTTCCTTCAGTCCCTACAACATCCAGGGTCAGGGAGCAGGGGATAGTATGGGCTATAAGTCTTCAGGCCCTGACGGCGGCCTCACTAGAGTAGGTAACCCCCTTCCCCCTCTCACAGAATAAGAGCGGTAGAATAGCTAGGAGGTTGGGACACAGGGATCAGCTATCTTAGATCGCCAGCCACTAGCTCACCACCTGGGTGCCATGTCACAGCACCCCAATACAGGGGAGGGTTGGGAAGGAGGGAGGTAGGGTCACTGGGGGCAGAGGGGGGCCACCCAGGGAGCCTTCAACAGGGGGCTCTGGTGTCAAGGGGGTCCACGGGAGGGGGGAGAAGGGGACACTGGAGGTGGTGGAGGGAAGGGGGATGGGTTTACTGGGGGAGGGGGGGAAGAAAGTAAAATGTAGCAGAAGTGTGGCAATTCAAGGGAGTAAAATAGCTCATTTAGTTCTTACCCTTTTACTAAGATGGCTTCTAGATCACTAAAGGTAATATCGTGTAATGTAAATGGCTTTAATAATAGAGTGAAGCGACGTTCTATGCTGGCATGGTTTAAGGCCTTACAAGTTAATATAATCTTCCTTCAAGAAACACACCTTAAGGAAGGACCATCAATGGACAAACCCCTTCCCTATGTTCAACACAAATTCTATGCGTCTTTGGATGCGGCCGTCAGGGGGGTAGCGATACTAGTAGGTAAAAATTTGCAGTGCGAAATTACAAAGGTGCAGAGGGATCACAATGCTAGATGGCTCTGGGTACAGATGAGGATTGCTAAACAACTCTTTAATTTTGTTAGCTTCTATGGGTCCATTGAGGATTCCCCTGAGACGTTATAGTCTCTTTATGATTTTGTTACGGCTCAAACTGGGTTTTTGGTGCTGGGTGGTGATTTTAATGTATTGCTTGATCCCGCCATTGATTCCTCACGAGCACAAAAAACGCAGACAAAACATAAAACGAGCAGGCTGTGCCAGGATCTAATACGAGATTTTGGGCTGGTTGATTGTTGGAGAGATGAATTTCCAAGCAAGAGGAAGTATACATGACATTCAAGGAGATTTCACTCTTCCTCTCGGATTGATTTTCTTCTCATCCCCCACGCTCTCCTAAACACAGAGTCCGAGATTCTTGAAAATCCCTTCTCTGACCACGCAGTAATTTCAGGACAATTTCAAGTTCAAACCCAAACTGGGTATAGATAGGTATTTGATAAGTCTATTAGTAGGTGAGCAGTGGGTTGCCCATATGCGCTTGGCATTAGAGGAGTTCTTGAAACTTAATGTTAATACAGCTTCAGATTTTGCAGTATAGGGTGCTCTCAAGGCCTTTTTTAGAGGGGAGGTAATCACCTATAAAGCCTATAATAGGAAAAAAGAGAACAAAGAAAGTTCTCAGCTAGAAAAAGAACTTTCCTTAGCTATGGCAAGATATTTATCCCTGCCCTCCCTGGAAAGTAAAAACAAGCTTGGCCAAGCAAAGCATAATCTACAAGATTTTTTTTTACCTCCAAAGAGATCCTAGCCCGTGATTCAGTCTTGCAAACAAGATATGAAGAAAATGATCATATCGGTAGATACTTGGCCTGGTCAGCTAAGCGTAGGGCCAATACGAATAGCATTAAAAAAATAAATGACCCAACCACTTTGAGACCTACATCTCAGCCCCAGGAAATTGCAGCCATCTTTCTTAATCATTATAGGGAGCTCTAGTCGGAGTCCCATAATACCTCTACAGAGGAAGCTACAAATTGGCTAAATGAGATTAATTGCCCCTTACTATCTATGGACCAGAGAGACTCCCTGCTTGCCGATATTACATTAGAAGAAGTCAGTCACGCAGTGACTTCATCACCATCCGCCAAAGCATGTGGGCTAGATGTGGTTCCAATTGAGGTCTATAAGACTTTCCTCCCCCAGTTGAATAACTTTTTGAGATTATTATTTAATGGGATTTTAAAAGGAGATGCAGTGCCTGCTACTTTTACTCAAGCTGCGGGAATTAGCTTTGTTAAGAAAGGGAAAGCCGAGGAAGAGGTAAAATTTTATCGACCAATAAGCTTAATTAATGTCGATTACAAGATCTTAAAAAAAATTCTTGCAAATCGGCTAGCACAAGTGACCCCTTCTCTTGTACATTGGGACCTAACGGTTTTGTGCAAGGTAGGCTTTTGGCCCCTAACACCCACTACTTACTTCAGTCAATTGATTATTTTGGCACTAATAAAAACAAAGCAGCAATAATAATGCTAGATGCCGAAAAAACCTTTTGATAGATTGCAGTGGAATGTACTCTTTGCTATTATGAATAAATTCGCGAAACAATCTAAATACTGCCAAGTACTGAGGAATTTATATTGTGGTGCTCAGGCTTTTATAATTATCAATGGGGATAGGGCAGGCTATATTTCTATTAGCCGGGGGACGCGTCAAGGCTGCCCCCTTTCTCCAACACTGTTTTCCCTGTTTATTGAAACACTAGCTTGTGCCATTAGGCAGGATTGCGCCATCTGCGGACGATATGGCCCTGTATTTGGCCGCCGAGGAAGATAAGATCTCGAGAACCCTTTCCAAAATAAGTGAATTCACTGCAATCGGCAGGTATAAAATAAATTACGCAAAGTCAGAGCCACTACCTTTTAACTGCTCTCCTGATATTTTACCCCTTTCATTGCAGGGACATTATTCAACGTCTCAAACCATAAGGTATTTAGGGATATTTATAACCTCTGGGTTGGAGGACTTATTTTCGCTTAATTTTATCCCTACACTTAATAAGATGCGCAATCTCTTTATGCAATGGAAGGACCTTCCCTTAACAATTATGGGACGAGTGGCTCTTATTAAAATGAATATTCTCCCCTTGTTTTTATTTCTATTCTCTTATTTAATGGTTAAGGTCCCAACCGTATAAACTCAGAAATAAGACACTTTATATGGCACGTAAAACAACCCAGACTGAAATTACAAACGTTACTACTAGATGTGGAAGATGGAGGTCTCGCTTTACCTAATTTTCATTTATATCATCAAGCCTCACTTATTAATTGGTTGAATTACAACAATTCAGAAGAGATGTCTTCAGCCAATTTTTTCCTGACTTTAATGCTTAAGGAATCTGAGATTGGGCTCGCTCCTTTCTTGCGAATTTCTAAGTTACCGAAGAAATCGCAGTATAAACTCCCCAGGGTTATATCATCTCAGTTCCAAAAAGTCTGGGAGGCCCATAGAATCCCCTAGCTGCATCCTCAATTGATGTTAGTCGAATGCATCCCTTTGTGGCTCCAGTTGTCTTCAGATATTTGTACAATGGACTAATCTTGGGTTTCTTAAGTTACAAGACTTTTTACAAAGTAAGAATTTGTTATCCTGGCAGGAAATTGGAGAACAGAACATTAATACTAACATGTCTCTCCTTTTTAGTTACATCTAGATTAAGAAATTCGGTTCAGGCTTAATAGGCTCAGAAAATCGTGACTGCATCCAACTTGGAAAAAGCCCATTTAATACTTAGAACTAAAGGGCTGGGGAACTGGGTTCGACTGTTTGAGTCCTTAGAGGATGAGCAAATAGTTTCAAGTCATTTAGTAAGAATTTCTGAGTCTATGGGCTGCCGCCTTAATCTCCAACAATGGCAAGGATTCAATAAAATGAGTTGCAAGGCAGTAAGAGCTGCTAATCTAAGAAGGATGGCATTTTTTAGTAAGTGGATTATTTACTTTATTCCCGCCAGACTCCATAAAATCTATACAGCAGTTGACCCTAGGTGCTTCAGATTCGAACAAGCAATTGGGGTCTGGATGCATGTGGTATTCACATGTACTCACCTTATGAATTTTTGGAAGAGGGTCGTTGCGGAAATTGGAAGAAGTTTGTCATTCGATTTCTCTCCCGATGCTTCTGCTGCCCTTTTAGGGAGAGTAGAAGCTTGGGACGAGCTCACTCTTGGTCAGCGACAATTCATCTTTATTGCCACCTTGGTAGCAAGATCGTTAATTCTTGCCAATTGGAAATCGGAGACCATGCCGACAATTTCCCAATGGTTAATTAAAATGCGAAGAGTTTCTAGACGGGAAATTATATATGCAAAAAGGGTGGGTTCAGTAGTGAACTGAATAGAATATGGAAGGATTGGAATTGATTTATCTTAGTGGTGGGTAAGAACGTTTTATGAATTAGAGGAGATGTACTAAAGCACTTTACTACCTATGATGAATTATGTATGCACTTTTTATGTGTAGGCAGTACATAGTTGTATGAATTTCGAAGTATATATGCACTTTATGTAAATGGTTGAAGGAAAAAGATTTTTTTTTAATGAAGGAAAAGTTATGAAATATGCTACATTGAAAATAAAGATTAAAAAAAACAAAAAAACTCTGTGATGGGCAAACGTCCTCAGAATCGTGAGGACTTTCCTTTTTGGATTGCTCAGAAAATTGATCAGCTTGATGCGGTTTTCCCTCTCACGGGTCCTGTGGGGAAAACACAGGATCCTTACCATGTGCTTGCGTAGTGGTTTGATTCCCCCCTTGGCCGACTGCAACACCTGGGGACAGTGTTCGCCTCAGTGTCCCTCGATGAGCGTTCTTCCGAGCGTTCTCAAACAAGTACAGAACGAACATGGGGCAGGTCCTGCCCTGAATTTGGGGATGAAGTTGATGGGTATTTTTGGCCGTTGTTTCCGAAATGATTATTTCTAATATTAAAGGTGAGGCAGCGTCCTTGATGGTTCGTCAATGCCTTTCGGCTGTGGCTGACGTTGACCGTGAACGCGAGTTGCCGATTATCATTGCCGATGTTTACACATCCTTAGGTTGTAATAACTTGGGGGTCAGACCATCTACTCAGTCTCAAGGTAAACCCCCTCCTGAAAAGGAGGGTCGTCCTGTCTTTCCTAAAAAGATATGGGACAAATCTAAACAGCAACAGAAGCCTAGTTCTCGTGGTGCGTCACCACCACCTGACACTTCTATGATATGATTTACGTGATCGCTCTAAAATTAAAACTCCGGAGAGGTTTCAGGTTCCTGATCCTCGTTCCTTTCAGGAAACGTCTGATCAACAATACGACAGAGGTGGACGGCAAGATTCCAGACGAGTCTATACAACCCAAGCAGGACCCGCAGCGCTCATTTGACGTGAAAGATAAGAGAGAGGAAACATCTCTGTATCGAACCCCATTCCAGAAGACGAAAGTTGCCGCTTTAACAGCGAAATATGCCCCAGACGGTGAGAACACTCCTCCTGGACAGGAGTTGGGTAATGACTCTCCTCGACAGCGCTACAAAAGGGGATGATGGACGGAACGTTTGAGCCAATCAAACACTCACCCCCAGTCAACTGATCTGGGTTTAATCCATCATCATTCTTTAGCTCACTCCACCACCCCAGTTCAGACATAGCCATATGCAAATCAGTCTGACCCTGTGCCTCATGGGAACAGTCCAGCCCGAACTGCCAAGCCATGTCTTCCCTGGACCGGAAACAAGCATCCTAGGACCGGTTTCTGGCATTCCAGCCGTCATCAGCCAGGCTTGCTTGAATCCAGTGGCAAAGTGAGCAAGGGACCCACGTCTGGGCATACCCCCGCCAACTTAGGGCGAACAAAGCGATACAAAAGGGGATGATGGACGGAACGTTTGAGCCAATCAAACACTCACCCCCAGTCAACTGATCTGGGTTTAATCCATCATCATTCTTTAGCTCACTCCACCACCCCAGTTCAGACATAGCCATATGCAAATCAGTCTGACCCTGTGCCTCATGGGAACAGTCCAGCCCGAACTGCCAAGCCATGTCTTCCCTGGACCGGAAACAAGCATCCTAGGACCGGTTTCTGGCATTCCAGCCGTCATCAGCCAGGCTTGCTTGAATCCAGTGGCAAAGTGAGCAAGGGACCCACGTCTGGGCATACCCCCGCCAACTTAGGGCGAACAAAGCGATACAAAAGGGGATGATGGACGGAACGTTTGAGCCAATCAAACACTCACCCCCAGTCAACTGATCTGGGTTTAATCCATCATCATTCTTTAGCTCACTCCACCACCCCAGTTCAGACATAGCCATATGCAAATCAGTCTGACCCTGTGCCTCATGGGAACAGTCCAGCCCGAACTGCCAAGCCATGTCTTCCCTGGACCGGAAACAAGCATCCTAGGACCGGTTTCTGGCATTCCAGCCGTCATCAGCCAGGCTTGCTTGAATCCAGTGGCAAAGTGAGCAAGGGACCCACGTCTGGGCATACCCCCGCCAACTTAGGGCGAACAAAGCGATACAAAAGGGGATGATGGACGGAACGTTTGAGCCAATCAAACACTCACCCCCAGTCAACTGATCTGGGTTTAATCCATCATCATTCTTTAGCTCACTCCACCACCCCAGTTCAGACATAGCCATATGCAAATCAGTCTGACCCTGTGCCTCATGGGAACAGTCCAGCCCGAACTGCCAAGCCATGTCTTCCCTGGACCGGAAACAAGCATCCTAGGACCGGTTTCTGGCATTCCAGCCGTCATCAGCCAGGCTTGCTTGAATCCAGTGGCAAAGTGAGCAAGGGACCCACGTCTGGGCATACCCCCGCCAACTTAGGGCGAACAAAGCGATACAAAAGGGGATGATGGACGGAACGTTTGAGCCAATCAAACACTCACCCCCAGTCAACTGATCTGGGTTTAATCCATCATCATTCTTTAGCTCACTCCACCACCCCAGTTCAGACATAGCCATATGCAAATCAGTCTGACCCTGTGCCTCATGGGAACAGTCCAGCCCGAACTGCCAAGCCATGTCTTCCCTGGACCGGAAACAAGCATCCTAGGACCGGTTTCTGGCATTCCAGCCGTCATCAGCCAGGCTTGCTTGAATCCAGTGGCAAAGTGAGCAAGGGACCCACGTCTGGGCATACCCCCGCCAACTTAGGGCGAACAAAGCGATACAAAGGGGATGATGGACGGAACGTTTGAGCCAATCAAACACTCACCCCCAGTCAACTGATCTGGGTTTAATCCATCATCATTCTTTAGCTCACTCCACCACCCCAGTTCAGACATAGCCATATGCAAATCAGTCTGACCCTGTGCCTCATGGGAACAGTCCAGCCCGAACTGCCAAGCCATGTCTTCCCTGGACCGGAAACAAGCATCCTAGGACCGGTTTCTGGCATTCCAGCCGTCATCAGCCAGGCTTGCTTGAATCCAGTGGCAAAGTGAGCAAGGGACCCACGTCTGGGCATACCCCCGCCAACTTAGGGGCGAACAAAGCGATACAAAAGGGGATGATGGACGGAACGTTTGAGCCAATCAAACACTCACCCCCAGTCAACTGATCTGGGTTTAATCCATCATCATTCTTTAGCTCACTCCACCACCCCAGTTCAGACATAGCCATATGCAAATCAGTCTGACCCTGTGCCTCATGGGAACAGTCCAGCCCGAACTGCCAAGCCATGTCTTCCCTGGACCGGAAACAAGCATCCTAGGACCGGTTTCTGGCATTCCAGCCGTCATCAGCCAGGCTTGCTTGAATCCAGTGGCAAAGTGAGCAAGGGACCCACGTCTGGGCATACCCCCGCCAACTTAGGGCGAACAAAGCGATACAAAAGGGGATGATGGACGGAACGTTTGAGCCAATCAAACACTCACCCCCAGTCAACTGATCTGGGTTTAATCCATCATCATTCTTTAGCTCACTCCACCACCCCAGTTCAGACATAGCCATATGCAAATCAGTCTGACCCTGTGCCTCATGGGAACAGTCCAGCCCGAACTGCCAAGCCATGTCTTCCCTGGACCGGAAACAAGCATCCTAGGACCGGTTTCTGGCATTCCAGCCGTCATCAGCCAGGCTTGCTTGAATCCAGTGGCAAAGTGAGCAAGGGACCCACGTCTGGGCATACCCCCGCCAACTTAGGGCGAACAAAGCGATACAAAAGGGGATGATGGACGGAACGTTTGAGCCAATCAAACACTCACCCCCAGTCAACTGATCTGGGTTTAATCCATCATCATTCTTTAGCTCACTCCACCACCCCAGTTCAGACATAGCCATATGCAAATCAGTCTGACCCTGTGCCTCATGGGAACAGTCCAGCCCGAACTGCCAAGCCATGTCTTCCCTGGACCGGAAACAAGCATCCTAGGACCGGTTTCTGGCATTCCAGCCGTCATCAGCCAGGCTTGCTTGAATCCAGTGGCAAAGTGAGCAAGGGACCCACGTCTGGGCATACCCCCGCCAACTTAGGGCGAACAAAGCGATACAAAAGGGGATGATGGACGGAACGTTTGAGCCAATCAAACACTCACCCCCAGTCAACTGATCTGGGTTTAATCCATCATCATTCTTTAGCTCACTCCACCACCCCAGTTCAGACATAGCCATATGCAAATCAGTCTGACCCTGTGCCTCATGGGAACAGTCCAGCCCGAACTGCCAAGCCATGTCTTCCCTGGACCGGAAACAAGCATCCTAGGACCGGTTTCTGGCATTCCAGCCGTCATCAGCCAGGCTTGCTTGAATCCAGTGGCAAAGTGAGCAAGGGACCCACGTCTGGGCATACCCCCGCCAACTTAGGGCGAACAAAGCGATACAAAAGGGGATGATGGACGGAACGTTTGAGCCAATCAAACACTCACCCCAGTCAACTGATCTGGGTTTAATCCATCATCATTCTTTAGCTCACTCCACCACCCCAGTTCAGACATAGCCATATGCAAATCAGTCTGACCCTGTGCCTCATGGGAACAGTCCAGCCCGAACTGCCAAGCCATGTCTTCCCTGGACCGGAAACAAGCATCCTAGGACCGGTTTCTGGCATTCCAGCCGTCATCAGCCAGGCTTGCTTGAATCCAGTGGCAAAGTGAGCAAGGGACCCACGTCTGGGCATACCCCCGCCAACTTAGGGCGAACAAAGCGATACAAAAGGGATGATGGACGGAACGTTTGAGCCAATCAAACACTCACCCCCAGTCAACTGATCTGGGTTTAATCCATCATCATTCTTTAGCTCACTCCACCACCCCAGTTCAGACATAGCCATATGCAAATCAGTCTGACCCTGTGCCTCATGGGAACAGTCCAGCCCGAACTGCCAAGCCATGTCTTCCCTGGACCGGAAACAAGCATCCTAGGACCGGTTTCTGGCATTCCAGCCGTCATCAGCCAGGCTTGCTTGAATCCAGTGGCAAAGTGAGCAAGGGACCCACGTCTGGGCATACCCCCGCCAACTTAGGGCGAACAAAGCGATACAAAGGGGATGATGGACGGAACGTTTGAGCCAATCAAACACTCACCCCAGTCAACTGATCTGGGTTTAATCCATCATCATTCTTTAGCTCACTCCACCACCCCAGTTCAGACATAGCCATATGCAAATCAGTCTGACCCTGTGCCTCATGGGAACAGTCCAGCCCGAACTGCCAAGCCATGTCTTCCCTGGACCGGAAACAAGCATCCTAGGACCGGTTTCTGGCATTCCAGCCGTCATCAGCCAGGCTTGCTTGAATCCAGTGGCAAAGTGAGCAAGGGACCCACGTCTGGGCATACCCCCGCCAACTTAGGGCGAACAAAGCGATACAAAAGGGGATGATGGACGGAACGTTTGAGCCAATCAAACACTCACCCCCAGTCAACTGATCTGGGTTTAATCCATCATCATTCTTTAGCTCACTCCACCACCCCAGTTCAGACATAGCCATATGCAAATCAGTCTGACCCTGTGCCTCATGGGAACAGTCCAGCCCGAACTGCCAAGCCATGTCTTCCCTGGACCGGAAACAAGCATCCTAGGACCGGTTTCTGGCATTCCAGCCGTCATCAGCCAGGCT